>JAWWNI010000405.1:0-1200000 GCA_034642065.1 Darevskia nairensis
TGTTTTTGTTCCACTTCCATCCGTTTCCTCAATATTTCTACCCTGTGAACTTTATTCATTGCATATCGATATATTTGTCCCAGAACAATGTTTTTTCATGTACTCCTTTACACAATCCCGTTCTTCAATTAATTTTTGATCTGTTTGTCCAATTATCGGATGAAGATAATTGATTAAGGCAATCAGTTCTAATTACCTGCTTATTTTGGTTGCTGGTTGACCTGGAATTGCATGAAAAAATGGAATACGTGTTACCAAAACCCATAACACTGGGGAACAATTTTTCAACTGTTCTTATATGTTCTTTCAATGCTGATTTCAAATCTGAAGTCAGTTTTGTTCTGTAAGCTCTAGTTTTTTTGCAATTCATGTTTTTCACTTTTTACCATAATCTTCATTTTTCACAATGCAAGAATTCAATATTTTATTAAACACATAGCCAAAGTAGTACAATATGAGTATAAATAGTAAGTGACTTACATAGCATTGCACATGACATGTATAGCGTTGAAAATGACATGTATATCTATGTACAGCTGGAGGTATGCAAAAAAAATGTACCGGTATTCTCTTGGGATACACAGTATCTGCAAGCTGTTGTTATTCAGGTAAGAATTTGCGCTTGTAGCTCTTGCGTTTGTGGACTTGCACAGGGGATTCTCATTTGATGGTCCAACAGTAGTCTGACATCATAGTTTTGTCCCATTGCCCTTTTTAACGCTCTTCCATTGTATTCAGGTTTTGATAGAAGCGCTCTCCCTGTTCATCAGCCCTCATTGCTTCATAAAATGTACAGAACTTTCTCCCAGGCTTGGTTCTGGTTCAGATTAGCTTATTTGGCTGCCTGATATTTCTCTCCCAACATGATCGCTTTCAGGATTCCCAGAACAAACGGTCGGGCAGGTCCATCACCCTCTTCGCACGCAAGTGGAAGGAAAAAGTGGCTTGGCCACGTCTCACCAAGGAGGACTTTAAGGTAGGGCTTGTTGTCTTTCCCCTACAGAGCTGAGGTCATAGATCGTAACATTGTAGAGTTGGAAGGGAACACGAAGATCATCTAGTCCAACCCCCTGCAATGCACTTACTTGGGGCTTCTTATTTTGAGTGAAATCTTTGGTGCAGTGCTACCTATTTTCTGAGCTCAAGAAGGGAACTTAATAAGGCTGAGTTGCATTTGCCACTTGCTGAAAAGGGCTTGTGGAAACACACACACACACACACACGTTTTTGGTTAATGTTGTTGTTTAGTCGTGTCCGACTCTTCGTGACCCCATGGACCAGAGCATGCCAGGCACTCCTGTCTTCCACTGCCTCCCGCAGTTTGGTCAGACTCATGTTGGTAGCTTCGAGAATAGGGTTAACTAGCTGACCCGGCCACGCCTTGCTGTGGCTGATTTGGTGAAACGCAAAAGTAAGATACAGTATGAAAGAGAAAGCGTATGTTTACTTACACCTTATCTCGTTGAAGTTCAGTCTATGTGTTCTCCGTTTGCCCCTCCCGTTTTTGTCTTCGTTTCTACAACTGTTTATTACTACTATTTTAGTCTATGAGGTTCTTTGCCCTTGTGCTGTGCTGTTTAACGTCCACTGGAGGGCGCTATATATTTTTTAGCACAAAATCACATTTTTACCTGGGAAAGGTGTGGTATTTGTGCAATGTAAGTGCATATGATCACTCCCATATGGGCATGGAACGTTGTGTCCAAATTTGAACGGAATCGATCAAGGGTTACGGAGAAAGGCGATCGTTAACAAACATCCAACTTGAATGATTTTATATAGATAGATAGGGATTCCCATAACGTCCACCCCCAGGCAGTTGTTAGATATTGAGTTGCTGGAAAGGGGCCAGAAAAAACAGAATTCTCAGCTGTGGCTGCTATCTGGCCCTATTGCGCTATCGAAACATTGGAAAAAGAAATAGCTGGGGACTCTGGCAGGGGGCCAATTCTGTCTTATTGTTGAAAAGGGATAACATCCAGAAGTCAGATTTGCTCAGTGACCAGCTGTTCCCCCAAAGCTTCTCCTCCAGCCAGGCGAAGAAGCAGAAGCAGGGAGCCTGAGTTAATCTGTGAATCTTCATATTACTTGCAGCCAGCATGGCTCTCAGTGGACTTCGATAACTGGCGCGACTGGGAAGGAGAGGAGGAAGTGGAGGCGGCTATGGTTGAGCACTATGCGGAGGTGAGTCTGTCCAGCTATGGGACCAAGGCGAGTCTTGAGCTCTCTTCAAGTCAGATCAGCAGTGCTGCGGCATATAGGATTATTATTATTTATTGAATTTATATAGAAGAAGAAGAGTTTGGATTTGATATCCCGCTTTATCACGACCCAAAGGAGTCTCAAAGCGGCTCACAATCTCCTTTCCCTTCCTCCCCCACAACAAACACTCTGTGAGGTGAGTGGGGCTGAGAGACTTCAGAGAAGTGTGACTAGCCCAAGGTCACCCAGCAGCTGCATGTGGAGGAGCAGAGATGCAAACCCGGTTCACCAGATTACGAGTCTACCGCTCTTAACCATTACACCACACTGGCTCTCCGCCCTATACCCCGAGGAGACAATAGTGGCTGGCTGTGTCCCCCATGATCCCATGACTTTAGGGCTCTCCCACACTTCCACTTTTGTCACGTGTCTAGAAAGCACGAGTCTGGGCTGGGCCCAGACTCATCCAGCCTTACGAAAGAGGATCCTCCTGAGGCTGGAGGAACATCGCCCAGCTATTGTTTTATTGATTTATTGACTGAATATGCTGTAAACCGCTTTTATTTGTATCCCTCCCTCCCCGGCCGAGACTGGCTCAGGGCAGCTGAGGTGCATCACTGTGGAGGAAGGAGGAGAAGATGCAAATCATATCCTCACGTTTCCTTTTCTCTCTCCATCCAGCTCATGCAGAAGGTCACCAAGAAAGGCCCGCCTCCTGCCATGGATGACCTTGATGTAAGTATTCAGGGGGGATGACAGGCAAGTGAGAGCCATGCGGTTCGGATCTAATCTCTGTAACCCCTTTCAAGCTCTGCCAGTTTCCACGCCAGACTGGCTGTTGTCTTTGCCAGACTGTGCCACCTCTCCAAGCTTGGGAGGGGATATGCTTTGGGCTCCAAAGACACTGATCTTTCCCTGTCTCTCCTGATCTTTTCTAGGATGACATCTGAAAAGCACAAGACTCAAAGGTAATCATCAAGGCGTCTGAGTGCAATGCAGCTCCAGGCAGTCCTCTCCATGTCTGAAGGGGTGGGCAAAAAAGCAGCTGTCGGGATCTAAAAAGGGGAGGAGGAGGTGTTGCCTAAGGGGTTGGGCATGGAAGCAGATAAGCAAACTAGCGTTGTCAACTCTGAAATAGCTATCGCAAAAGGATGTCAGACCGCTGCAGATTTCTTTGAGCTTCCAGGCCAATTTTAAACTGTCAAGGCAGAGTCTCGGTGGCAGGCCCCATCTGCACTATAATTTAAATCAGTATCATGTCATCTTAAATTGTCACGGCTTCCCCCAATGAATCCTGGGAATTGTAGTTTTGTAAAGAGTGTTGGGAATTGCTAGGAGACCTTGATCCTCGGAGGGTTGCAATTCTCAGAAGAAGAAGAGTTTGGATTTGATATCCCGCTTTATCACTACCCGAAGGAGTCTCAAAGCGGCTCACATTCTCCTTTCCCTTCCTCCCCCACAACAAACACTCTGTGAGTTGAGTGGGGCTGAGAGACTTCAGAGAAGTGTGACTAGCCCAAGGTCACCCAGCAGCTGCATGTGGAGGAGCGGAAACACGAACCCGGTTCACCAGATTATGAGTCTACCACTCTTAACCACTACACCACACTGGCTCTCAGAGTGGTTACAACCCTCTTCCCTGGGAATTGTCGCTCTGTGAGGTGAACAGGGGCCTCCTAACAACTCTCAGCGGCCCTAACCAACTTAATTTCCCATGATTCTTTGGTGGAAGCCATGACTGTTAAAAGCGCTATGATGCTGCTTTAAATGTGTACTAGATTCGAAATTTCAAGCCAGAATCCTAACAAAGAATCCTTTGCTCTGCTGTGGAAATCCCCGCGACAGAGTGAGCTCCCGTTGCTCTGTCCCAGCTCCTGCCAACCTAGCAGTTCAAAAGCACACCAGTGCAAGTAGATAAATAGGTACCACTGCAGCGGGAAGGTAAACGGCGTTTCCGTGCTCTCTGGTTTCCGTCACGGTGTTCCGTTGCGCCAGAAGCGGTTTAGTCCTGCTGGCCACATAACCCAGAAAGCTGTCTGTGGACAAACGCTGGCTCCCTCGGCCTGAAACCCCATAGTCACCTTTGACTGGACTTAACTGTCCAGGGGTCCTTTACCTTTACCTTACATTACCATTTTACAGTCAAAAGAGTCTCCACCCAGCTCTGACAGTGTCTGCTCCCAAGTTTTATGGAGCCCTTGACCTAAAGACCTTTGGTGGGCCCTCCACCCTGGGTGGATCCCCTCCTACCTGTCAGTGTCCTCACTCCTCAGCCCAGAAGGAGAAAACAAGTATAGCCTTCTGCTCTTTTCTCAAGCTATGCCTTGGGGGAGGGCAAGGGAGCATGCCGACAGGTCAGGGAGGAAGAGGAACACAGCTGCAGGCTGGCAGTGGGCCTGGGCAGGTGCCTAACAATGTGCCTTGGGCCCTGAACATCTGGAAGTGGAGGTGGCTCTGAAGAGCCTTCTGTTTGCTGTGATGCACAGTTCCTGTGATGCACTTTTGCCTTCATCCCATTTGTGAGACATTGTGAATTCTGTGATTACTCTCCCCACCACCACCAGGTACAAAAACAATGCTGGGATTGAACAAGAGGTAGGCAAGAGACAATGTTGTGGAGCAAGTCTGGACTGATGGACTCTCGTCCCCCCGGGATTTTCATTCTTTTCACTTTTGCTCCAAGGGATTGCATGATGGCTGCTAACCGTAGACCGGGACTCTCTCCTCAAAGACTCTCATTAATAGCTGGGCAATACCACACCTCCCTGTTTCTGCTTTTCTCTCCGGCCTCTCTCTGACCTACAGCTCCCTCCATCCCCTTTTCATGTCCCCAGCTTCTCTCTGTAGAGTTTATTGTTCCTTAAGGATGTTGTATATAAAGGTACGAAGCTATTCAAATCTCTGCAATAAACACTGGTAACAGTTCTGAGCTTTTTGTTGGCCATCACCCGTTGCTGCAGTGGAGAGAATGGTTTTTGTTTAGTCTTGAGTGTCGCCGGGCTCCGAAGGAGAGATCCAACATGCTTGACTAGGTACACTAGCAAAGAAGCTCAAAAGATGCCAGTTCCTGCACTGGCACCCTCAGATAGGAAAGGATACTTTTGATTTGTTCTTCCTCCCTGTAAATCTAGGTTACTGTGGCTGCAGAATTCCTGACTGCAGATGATGATAATAATAATAATAATAATAATAATAATAATTTATCATTTGTACCCCACCCATCTGGCTGGGTCTCCCCAGCCACTCTGGGTGGCTTCCAGCAAACATTAAAATACATTAACACATCACAGATTAAAAGCTTCCCTAAATAGGGCTGCCTTCAGGTATTTTCTAAATGTCGTGTAGTTGTTGATCCCTTTTACCTCTGCTGGGAGGGCGTTCCACAGGGTGGGCGCCACTACTGAGAAGGCCCTCTGCCTGGTTCCCTGTAGCTTTGCTTCTCGCAGTGATGGAACCGCCAGAAGGCCCTTGGCGCTGATCCTTTTAATAAGGATTAAAAATATAAGTTAGATGGAATGTGGTAAACCTTTGGCCTGCCAGATGTTGCTGAACTACAACTCCCATCAACCCCAGCAAACATGGCCAGTGGACAGGGGTGATGGGTTTTAGAGTTCAAAGATGCCTGGAGGGCCAAAGTCTCCCAACACTTGCACCTAGATCCTTCCAACTACAATCTCAGCCACCAGAAACAAGCATAAACCAAGCACTGCTAAACTCACAGTAGGTCTACCAAGCTGACAGTCTGCAGTGAAAGGCCAAGAGAGGGAGGTAAAGCATTCCAGTCATGCTTATGTTGTCGGTTTGGTAAATGTGGGCAAAATGGGGTAGGCATACATACAAAAAGCTTGGAACCTACAACAGAAGCCTCACAATGTCTACTCAGAAGTAAGTCCAATTGAATTAATAATAATAAATAATTTTTTTATTTGTACCCAGCCACTCTGGACGGCCTCCAACAGATATTAAAATACATTAAAATATCACAGGTTTAAAACTTCCCTAATAGGGCTGCCTTCAGGTATTTTCTGAATGTCAGATAGTTGTTTATCTCTTTAACCTCTGCTGGGAGGGCGTTCCACAGGCTGGCAAAAATGGAACACCTCTTCTGAGAATGTAAGAACCAGGCCAATGGCCCATCTAGTCCAGCATCCTTTTCTCATAGTGGCCAACCACAACCAGGTGCCTTTGGGAAACCTGCCAGCAGGACCTGAGCTCAACAGCAATCTCCCCTCATGCAGTTTCCAGCAACAGGAAGAAGAAGAAGAAGAGTTTGGATTTGATATCCCGCTTTATCACTACCAGAAGGAGTCTCAAAGCGGCTCACATTCTCCTTTCCCTTCCTCCCCCACAACAAACACTCTGTGAGGTGAGTGGGGCTGAGAGACTTCAGAGAAGTGTGACTAGCCCAAGGTCACCCAGCAGCTGCATGTGGAGGAGCGGAGACGCAAACCCGGTTCACCAGATTACAAGTCTACCGCTCTTAACCACTACACCACACTTGCCACCAGTTTCCTAATGGTACCATTGCACTCATACGTTCAGTTTTATATATGAATATAAGCTACCCACTCCCCTCACCCCCTCCCACCAGTATACCAAACAATTTTGCTCCTCATCTAGTGACCTGTTGCATCCTCAAAGGTAACCATAGCACAGCCCGGGGATTCAGGTGGAAATTCAATGCTGGCAATTTCTCCACCTCCATTGCGCGCTCGCAGAAAATGGATCATCAGCTTGTCGGACACACGCTCCGGCGGTAAGTCAGCAGGGTAGCCTCGGATGCAAACGGTACAGCGGGTAGACATGCTGCCAAACCTGTAGAGGAAACCTAAGCGTGAACCAATAGTCTAAGCATGTTTGCAGGAGGCTCAGAAATCATCAGCATTATTTGGTGCTATGTTGGAGGGGGTGCCAGGAAACAGGGAATTATATTCACATGTGGTGGGGTTGTAAATATGTACCCTTTTTCAGAAGCATGACTGCCTCTGACCATGAAGACAGAGCATAGCTTCTATCATTGGTAGAAGCCATGGACGAACTTCTTATCCTTTTTTAAACTTGCTCAAGTTGGTGGCCATCATTGTCTTCTGCAGAAATGAGTTCCATAGTTTTAACTATAAGATTGCTCAAAGAAGTACTTTATATTCTGTCCAGAATTTCATAGGAGGCCATTGTGTGGTTAACCCAAAGCTTTAGAAACCTGAAGCCACTGTAGCTACCAGCACTAGGTATCCTTCCTGCTAGCTGGTAATATTTATTGCTTGAGGGACCCATGAGCCACCCACAGTGCAGAGTCTCCAAGCAACAGTTTAGTCACTGAACTGAATAGTTGATCATCATCTTAAGGTGAGTCTTTTGATTCAAAAGAGGTTTCTAAATGTGATCATGCAGATCAAGAATAAAGAGAGAGAGAGAGAGAGATCTTGCAGGTGGGCTATGCCACAATTCATCTCAACAAATCGGCAGTATGCTGTCCTGGGTTGGGTTTGGAAAAATCAAGTCTATCCTACCCTGCTGTCCTCCCTTTAATTTAAACATTAGCTACACATGAGCAAAATCATGTTTTCATCAAGAACAGAAATATTATTGTTAAGGCATTATTTTAACAGGGAGAAATGTAAAGTACTACACTTGGGCAAAAAAAAATGAAAGGCACAAATACAGGATGGGTGACACCTGGCTTGAGAGCAGTACAAGTGAAAAGGATCTAGGAGTCTTGGTAGACCATAAACTTGACATGAGTCAACAGTGTGATGCAGCAGCTAAAAAAGCCAATGCAATTCTGGGCTGCATCAATAGGAGTATAGCATCTAGATCAAGGGAAGTAATAGTACCACTGTATTCTGCTCTGGTCAGACCTCACCTGGAATACTGTGTCCAGTTCTGGGCACCACAGTTCAAGAAGGATACTGACAAGCTGGAACGTGTCCAGAGGAGGGCAACCAAAATGGTCAAAGGCCTGGAAACGATGCCGTATGAGGAACAGCTTAGGGAGCTGGGTATGTTTAGCCTGGAGAAGAGAAGGTTAAGGGGTGATATGATAGCCATGTTCAAATATATAAAATGATGTCATATAGAGGAGGGAGAAAGGTTGTTTTCTGCTGCTCCAGAGAAGTGGACACAGAGCAATGGATTCAAACTACAAGAAAGAAGATTCCACCTAAACATTAGGAAGAACTTCCTGACAGTGGAATTTGCTGCCAAGGAGTGTAGTGGAGTCTCCTTCTTTGGAGGTCTTTAAGCAGAGGCTTGACAGCCACCTGTCAGGAATGCTTTGATGGTGTTTCCTGCTTAGCAGGGGGTTGGACTGGATGGCCCTTGTGGTCTCTTCCAACTCTATGACTCTGTGATTCTATGATCTTCCATATTACCAAATCTCCTAAATCTGTATTAGGACGATATCTTGATTAGGCTCACCAAAATATTACAAAATAGTGCACAGAGCTTTTGAGTTCTCTCTATGAGGCTAGATGTTGAAAATAAAAGCTAGGGGGAGGGACAGAAAAATAATAATTTGGCTAGTGCTAAAGTCAAGGCTTATCGGGAAGAAGAAACATGCAACGCCTAGCAGTGAATGTACAAAAACCAGCTGTTACAAATGCATTCTGTTTCTTCTTCCCAACCGGCTTCTCACTCACCAGTAAGCCCTGGTGCAACCTGAAACCTGCAGAGCCTTCTTTGAACATCTGCTAACTTCCCCTCCGGTCCAAACCAGCTTCAAACTCCGGCCAGATGTAGACCTAAATGGCTTTACTACCAGCCAAACACACACACACATTCTTCCAACCCACTTCCGCTCCTTGCTTTGTTTACCATTGTAGCCTGATGGCTTGCATGCTTGCACGCTAATTTGGTTGGCCTGATAAAAGTACTGCCCAAATATGAATTTCCTCCCCCTACAGTCCAACACCGCTGCTTTTAGTTTTCACGTTACAAAACGCTTTGCAGTCCTGCTTGCGCCAAATCCCTCCACTCATTCGCAGCAGCAGCTGACCAATTTCAGATTACACTGCTTTGTACAGCAATTACCCCCCTTTTCCAGACCTGCTTCCTTCCAAAAGAACAGCAATTTTAGTCACGCTGTTAAATTTTGTTGTTGTTTAGTCAGGTCCGACTCTTCGTGACCCCATGGACCAGAGCACGCCAGGCACTCCTGTCTTCAACTGCCTCCCGCAGTTTGGTCAGACTCATGTTGGTAGCTTCGAGAACACTGTCCAACCATCTCGTCCTCTGTCGTCCCCTTCTCCTTGTGCCCTCCATCTTTCCCAACATCAGGATCTTTTCCAGGGAGTCTTCTCTTCTCATGAGGTGGCCAAAGTATTGGAGCCTCAGCTTCAGGATCTGTCCTTCCAGTGAGCACTCAGGGCTGATTTCCTTCAGAATGGATAGGTTTGATCTTCTTGCAGTCCATGGGACTCTCAAGAGTCTCCTCCAGCACCATAATTCAAAAGCATCAATTCTTCAGTGATCAGCCTTCTTTATGGTCCAGCTCTCACTTCCATACATCACTACTGGGAACACCATAGCTTTGTTGGCAAAGTGATGTATCGGCTTTTTAAGATGCTGTCTAGGTTTGTCATTGCTTTTCTCCCAAGAAGCAGACATCTTTTAATTTCGTGGCTGCTGTAGCCATCTGCAGTGATCATGGAGCCCAAGAAAGTAAAATCTCTCACTGCCTCCATTTCTTCCCCTTCTATTTGCCAGGAGGTGATGGGACCAGTGACCATGATCTTAGTTTTTTTAAATGTTGAGCTTCAGACCATATTTTGCGCTCTCCTCTTTCACCCTTAGCATGTGCAAATTAGCACCAGCGCTCCCCCTCCCCGCGCCTTCCCATTGCAAGGAGCGGCGGCGCAACTGTAATAATCCCCACTCGATCAAAGGTTTCCCCATCGGATGTGTATGTATGTGTACTGTGTGGTGATGGTGAGAGAGCAGGGCCAGCCCAATATATTTTGGCACTTGAGGCGAACAAGAAAATGGTGCCACCCCTCCCAGCCAGGGAAATAGGGGCAAATGAAGATCTACATCAGGAACAAGGGGGAAGGGGAATAAAGATCCTACATTGGGATCTGCTGCCTCTGTGGATCCTGTTGCCTGAGACAATCGCCTCATCTTCCCTCATGAGTGGGCCGGCTCTGTGAGAAAGGTTTGAACACCTTGAATAGCAATAGCTGAGGAAAACCCCTTTTCACAAACATGTAAGGGCCTCGCCTGCTCTGTACCTCCATATGGAACATTTTAACAACTACCAAACACTCTCCTACATTGGCCTGGAAAATACACATTTTCTGTTATTCTACAGCTGCCAAAAAACTGACAGTTGCTGTTTTGCTAATAGTTTTTATAGATCGTAAAACATTATTGTTTGGACAAGCAGCCTGCCCAGATGCTTAGAAAGCTGAGGTCATTTTATCCCATTTTTTTGTGTTTTAAACTTTTTCATGTTTTGTAGAGTAGGGTTTGTGAATTTTTCTCGGTTTTTTATTTTTGTAAACCGCTTTGAGGGTTCTTTTCTTTTTTTTAGGAAGCAAGTGGTGTCTAAATTTTGAGAAATAAACAAAGAATTTTGCTTGTGATTTAATTGCAGGATTTATGCTGTACTTGGTTATGCTCTTGTTATGTCTATTGTTTATTTTATTGTCCAGTAAGGCGCTTCGGGATTCGTTTGACACAGAAATATAAACCAATCCCATTTGAACCAATGTAGGGGGGCTTCTTTTTCTGTTGCACCAGCAAAGGCCCCGCCCCCGAGGCCCGCTTTCCCTCACGGAAGAGCGCAAACCGCAGGCTGAGGAGGCCGAGGCCCCGCCCCTTTCCCTTCGTCAGCTAAGCGCAAGGGAAACTCGAGGCTAGTTATGACCTTCGCCGCTCGCCTTAGGCCGGGCGGAAGTGACCCGTCACAGCTGCTGTTTCGCTGCGGCTGAAGCCTTAAAGGCGCCGACCAACGTGTTCCGGGGTCTCTGGGTTCCGACGCTGCTGGTGGCTCCATGGCGTTCATGTGCCAGCGGGACAGCTGGGTCCGGCAGGTGTGAAAGGAACCGAGGGAACCT
Organism: Darevskia nairensis; assembly: GCA_034642065.1. Classification (NCBI taxonomy): domain Eukaryota; kingdom Metazoa; phylum Chordata; class Lepidosauria; order Squamata; family Lacertidae; genus Darevskia; species Darevskia nairensis. The sequence goes on from JAWWNI010000405.1 coordinate 11,256, forward strand.
GGGATGCGGGATGGCGCTCGTTTCCGTTAATTGCATATATACCGTAACAGTTTGTGCCAATTTGCATCATTGTGGATGAGAGCAAATTCGCATCGTTGGTTGCTATAAGGTTGCCCATGAGGATATGCAGTTGAAAAAATGGTTCCGTACTCCTTTGGCAGCAGAGAAAACCACCAACAAGCTTTTAGTGGGAGATCAATCAGTATTTTTTGTGTGTTTTTTATATTGTATGTTTATGTTGTGAATCGCCCTGAGATCTATAATAATACTACCAAGAAGAAGAAGAGAAAATTTGCTTCCTATAAGGTGCTTTCCTCCAGCCCAAATCGAATTGATTCAACCTCGCTCCTCTTCTATAATGTATAGCCCTATTTACAGGTCCTAGCATTGTTATTTTTTATTATTATAATTATATCCCACCTTTCCAAGGTCCAAGGTGGCGTACATGCCCTCCCTCCGTTTTCTCTTCAGCAACAATCTGTGAGGTAGGTTAGGCTGAGAGGTAGTTACTGTCCCAAGATCACTAAGTGAGGTTCATGGATGAATGAGAATTTGAACACTTTGCTGGTCCAGTATTATAGCCATGCTTCACCTACACAAACAACAGGCATGCCCTGGGAGAAGTTTATTGCAGGGTGGATTTGATTTAAATCAAATTGATTTAAATCACTAGTCAGTAAGACTTGATTTAAATCACTAGTCAGTAAAACTTGATTTAAATAATTTTTTTTACAGAAAGACTCATTCTTGCTGGTATAATCTTAATATTTACAACCATATGAAGGTTTCATTTTTGGAATAATAAATTTTCAGAGTAGTTTTTACAGTTATATAAAAAATTACTGATTTGGTTATACTACTAGAAATACATAGACAGATAATTATGAAATTATGGTGAGGTTTAATAAGTTAACTGTTGATATTTGGACAACTTTTATGCTGTACTTTATTGGAAGGAGAAAAATAATTATTTCCTTAATAACCATTTAAACAATTTATTTAACTAAAACAATAACATGATAGCATATGTATCCATGTTTGTTAACTGATGTGGTTAAACATTTTTTTAAAAAAACTTAGACTGAGTTTTAGCACACTTGATAAACTTAAAGCAAATCCTTATTTCCTGATGAATAGCCTTTGGACTACAATGTAACTTAAATAGAATACTATATTTAGAAAGATTTTTCCTCCAAAAGCATTTTATTTTAAAAATCTGATTTAAATCAAAAAAGTCTGATTTTTTTGATTTTTTTAAAAAAAATTGTTGATTTTTATCCACCCTGGTTTATTGTAAGTTATCATTTGCTATCTTTATATAACCCCACTTTTTCTCCAAGGAGCTGATGGTGGTGTACATGGTTCTCTCCTTACTCATTTAATCCCCCACAGCAGCCTTATGAGGTAGGTTAGGCAGAGAAGCAGGAACTGACCTGTGAGCTTCATGTCCAAGTAGGGGATTTGAACCCCAGTCTCCCAGGTCCTAATCCAATGCTCTAACCATTACGCCACACACAGTTCTTCCATAGACAAAACACTTATGAGACTGAATGTCTGCCAGTAAGAGATGGTGTAGCACCTGGTTTTTCTGCATCAGCCATGGGTTGATGACCTTTCATGGTTGTTGTTGTTGTTCCTTCCAACCCTGTGGTTCTGCAGTTTTAAGCCTAGGTGCATGCCACCTGGGACTGGAATGGCTGCATTTCTGTGTTTTGCCTAGCACATAGCACATCACTGGACCAAGCAATTGCTGTCATTCAATGTGGCTTCACAGAATCTGATACAGTACAATGGATGCTCAAAGCTGCTTGCAGAGTGCAATAAAGTCATCATAGGTGCAGCATTTCTTAAATCAGGCATCCCTAAACTCGTCCCTCCAGATGTTTTGGGTCTACAATTCCCATCATCCCTGACTACTGGGCCTGTTAGCTAGGGATGATGGGAGTTGTAGTCCCAAAACATCTGGATGGCCGAGTTTGGGGATGCCTGTCTTAAATCAACAGGAGAGGAAGGAAGCTACAGCAAAGGGGGATTATGAATTGCAAGAAAAATACTTCTGCTAAGAACACAGCCTTGTAGTTGTGACTCTGGCATCTACAACAGAGGCCTTTAAGGGTCTGTCTCTTTTGTTCCTTTGTCTAATTTTGAAGATAAGTGAAAGTATTCTGTGAGGCGTTTTGGGATTTAATTGAAAGTATGCTTCTACAGTTGTTTTGCTTTTGAATTGCTTTAGTAAAATGTTTTATGATATGTATTAAAAGTGAAGAATTACATCATTGTGCGTAAGGTGATCTGGAAGCATTTATGTTATAAGGTGAGATAGAAATAATAAATACAATAAAGAGATAATCTAAAGATACTGATAATATTCATTGTATGTTCTGCTTGAAATTAGTGGACTTATGTTAGTCATATCCACTAATTTCAGTGAGTCTGTTCTGAATGTGACTAACTTTGGTTATCACCTATTGTTGTGACAAAATTCATGCAAAAAGCCAGTTAGAAGATCGTAAACTATGCTCTGCTTCACAGTACATAAGGGAATTTGCCCTGAAGAAAATTGTTGCTAGAAATCATTGGCTTTAGACATGCTGAAGCATCTGATCTGTATCTTTAGATTCCATCTCTTAAGTTTAGTGCATACCTTTCATTACCTCTGAACCTAAAGACCTCCAGATCTTTAGTGAAACTGTAGTAACGCATATTCCCCCTTTCTTTTTACTCCCCAGTTCACCACACAGGTGGTCTCCTGCTGCCCTGGAAAATTGTCCACAGAAAATGGTGGAAAGAAGGAGACACTTCAGGGATTCCATGTCATCTTGGAAGACACTATTCTGTTCCCAGAGGGTGGAGGGCAGGTACCAGTGGTGGTTCTTGGTCAGAAAGTGGAACCTGTTTTGGGGGTTCTAGCATATTGTATACATCTTAATATGCTACTAGGGATTTACTGTTGGCCTATTTCTTGAAACTAAGACTTGAATTGTTCCACAGAATTACTAGAAATATGTGATCTCCTGTTCGTTCTTAAATCCAGCTCTTGTCTGTGCTTCTTTTATATGTTTAAGCCTGCAATCCTAAACACACTGGGGAATAAACTCCAGTTTACTTCCAAATAAAATCTTATTACCAGGGCTTTTATTTCAGCCAAAGTTCAGAGCAGTTGAAATCAGTGGACTTGGGTAACTGAAGTGCATTGGTTCAGTGTATAATTATTACCTTACTAGTAAATTAAGCCCATTACAAAAATGGGCGCTAGAAAGCTCTCCGGCCCCGACGACGCCCCTAAGTCCCTCTCTCGCTCACCCTAACCTACCTCACAGGGTTGCTCTGAGGACAAAAGCGCGAGGAAGGGAAAGGAGCAAGAAAGAAGGACCGGCGGGGGGGGGGGGGAGGCGGACTTGGGAAGGAAAGGCAGCAAATGGAAGACGCGAAACCTTCCTCGGAGGAGGAAAAGTGTTGCCTTTTAAGGAGCCGCGGTCCGCGCGTGGCGCTGACACGGGGAGGCGAGCAACCCTCCTCACAACAACGCTTCTGCGCGGGACCTTGCGAGTCGTGGCTGGAATGCGACGCGCGAGGCGGCCATTCGGCAGGCCAAGCCCGGCCTCACTTTTGCGGGCGAGGGAAGCAAGAGAAGGCGGCTCGGGGGAAAGTCTGCGGAGGCGAGGCGAAGCGGCCAGGCCCTCCTTTTCTCCTCCTCCTCCTCCTGCACCACCCTTTTCCCTTCCTCCTGACGTCAGGGCCGCCCGCCCGCCCGCCAGCAGGGGCTGCTGCTCCCCGCCTCTCATTGTCAGGAGGAGCCCCAGCACTGCAGCCCTGCGAGCGGGCCGGATCCAAGCGGGCCGCCGCCGCCTCGCATCGCGGAGTGGGGGGCTCCAGGGGTCTCCGCTGCCACCGCCTAAGGCGACGAAACCCCGGGCTGCAACTGCAACTGCTGGTGGCGGTGGTGGTGCGGCTGCCGCCGCCTTCGCCACTCCTCAAGAAAGTCCTTGGCGGACTTGAATCCTTCGTTTCCCGGCAAAGTTCCTTAGGGGAAGGAAAAAGGTGGCAGGTTCGGTGGGGAGAAGGAGGTAGGCGCCGCGGCCGAGAGGCCGTTTTCTGGCGTGCGCCTCCGGCCCGGCTACGCTTGGGGGCGACGGGGCCGAGGGAGCGCCCTTCCCCACCAGGGCCTTCGGGAACTCGGCTGCCCCTGGCCGGGCTCTCCTCGCCGCCGCCGCCCCGCAACCTCCTCCGCCTTCTCCTTGCCAGGGAGGAAAGCAGCAGCAGCAGCGGCGTCGGCGAGCGAGCGAGGGAGTGTGCGCATTGGGGCCCCGCGCGGCGGTTTATTCCCCTCGCTGCCGCCATTGCGGCTTCTGGCCCGAGCAGGAGGCGGCGGTAGGAGCGGTGGCGCCGGCAATTGAAGCGGAGAGGTTCTGAGGCTCGCGAAGCGCAAGCGCTTCGCTCGCGCTGCGCTCCAACCTCAGGCTCCTCCTCCTCTCTGCGCTCAAAAACCACTTGGAGCTGGGAGGGTGGGGAGGTAGAGGCGTGGTCTCTACGCTCCAATCCCAGCGTCTGTCTGGGACATGCACAGTGGAAAATTTCCACTGACACACACCACGGACGTGGGGACATTAGGGAATTATTATATAGGATATCTATAATCTCTGTAATAACAATCAATTAATGTATCAATGAGCATCAGGAAAGGGAATATATATGAATATAATGAATAATAAGAATGAAATAAAATGTGTGATAGGTTAAATAATGTTTAGAAGCATGAGGGGTTGATGGGAAGTCATCAGACCTTTGAGAAGAATGTGATACAATGTAATAAGTACCGTATTTTCCGGCATATAAGATGACTGAGCGTATAAGACGACCCCCAACTTTTCCAGTTAAAATATAGAGTTTGGGATATACTCGCCGTATAAGAAGTACGACCCGGCGTATAAGACGACCCCCGACTTTTGAGAAGATTTTCCTGGGTTAAAAAGTAGTCTTATACGCAGGAAAATACTGTATATATATTTTCTTTTTTCTTCTTTATTATGTATAATTTTGTTACATGTTGTTTTCTTATTTTCTTGTTATTTGTATACCATTTCAATAAAGCAATTTAAAACGCAAAAAAAAAATCTATAATAACAATCAAAAATTTTACTTGGGCTAATTAATATTGTGAAGATCATTCAGAGAACCTCTGCACAGCAATTGCTTCATTAATAAAATTTGTGCTTTTTTTTAGAAGGTGGGTATAGCATTTGCTCAGCTTCACAACCCACAACCATTGCTATTTTACACATGCTTTTGTCTGCTTACAGCAGGAGAATATTCCCCCAAAGCTGGGCTGGTGACTTTAACTTCTTCTTTTTCAGCCCGATGACCGGGGGCTCATTAATGACATCCCAGTATTAAGAGTCACCCGGCAAGGTCCAGATGCTCTACACTTTGTCCAGACGCCCCTTGAGCCAGGGAGCGAGGTGCGGCTGGTGCTCGATTGGGACCGGCGCTTTGACCACATGCAGCAGCATTCAGGTAAGAAACCGATGGAACGAGATACCCACACATTCAGACTGATCATCAAAGAAGACACCTTTTTAATATATATATTTAAATCTCCTAGTGAGAAGGAGAAGGGGAAACTGTTGCTTTATAATCGTCTCTTTTAGGGCAGCATCTTATCACAGCTATTGCGGATCTGATGTTTGGATTCAAGACGACATCATGGTGAGCAAGGCACACCTCTGCCTAATTCATTTTCTCCCTGCTTGAGCATTTGTGTGAGTGAGAGAGAGAGGCTACAAAACCTCGAGAGAAATTGGGGCATCCAGAGTGGCAAGAATCTGCATAGATCACCATTGGAGTATTTACCGTACTTTTCCGTGTATAAGACTAGCTGTTTTTTTTACTTAAAAATTATGTGAAAAGCTCTGGGTCATCTTATACACGGGGCAATCTCCCCCCTATTTTCTTAAATTGGAGTCCCTAAAAATCTTATACATGAGGGTGTCTTATGGTAATCACTTCATGAACTGCTTGGAAGAAGAACAGATTTGTAAACAACCTTGGACCAGGGTTCTTTTCGTATTTGCTAATACCGTATATACTTGAGTATAAGCCGACCCGAATATAAGCCGAGGCACCCAATTTTACCACAGAAAACCTGGGAAAGCTTCATAGGAGCCACTGCCTGCCTCACTCAAGTATAAGCCGAGGGCGGCTTTTTCAGCACAAAAAATGTGCTGAAAAACTAGGCTTATACTCGAGTATATAGGGTACTTGATGCGAGAATTAACCTGGTGAGTTAGGGATTCCCCCTGCATGTGAAGACAGGCTCTGGAGGACTGACAAGGTCAATAGTGCAGTGATGGCTAACCTTGACACGCCAGATGTTTTGGAACTACAACTCCCATCATTCCTAGCTAACAGGACCAGTGGTCAGGGATGATGGGAGTTGTAGTCCCAAAACATCTGGAGTGTCAAGGTTAGCTATCACTGCAATAGTGAGTCCAACGGTCAAGAAGCGGTTTCCTTCTTGGGAAGGAAAGGGCAGGTGGGGCTTGTCAACCTGGCAAGGTAGCCCATCTAGGAGAAGGAAATCTGATCCTTAACTTCCACTGCCTTGCGGGATGTCTTGGCTGGAGGAAAGGGCTAAGGAGTAAGCCCTACTCAAATCCAGAGTGACATTCCTAGGATAGTTGGAAGGCGCCATGTATGCCTCCTTCATAGCTGTCAACTTTAGGATTTGAAAATAAGGGATGCCGCGAGGGCGGTGCAATGGCACCAAGTAGCCTCGCCACCCTGCGCTCCAGAGGCTGTGTGTGAACGGGTGAGCGAAAGAGCGAGCGTGTAGACAGCAGGCAGGCTGGCTGTCTGGTTGGGCGTGAGGGTCTGGCTGCACAAGGCATGCAAGCTCCGCCCCCAGTCGGTCTCAGACTCCTTATTGGCAGCTGAGCAACGCAGCTGAGGAGCCTCCCTGGCCGGCAGGGCGGGAGAGGAGCTGCTTCCTTTGAAATCCGGGAAATTTAAGGGTATATCAACAATTCGGGATAGCAGCGGGAAACAGCATTGGAATAAGGGAGTTTCCCACAAAAAAAGGGAGGGTTGACAGCTATGGCCTTCTTCTGGTAACTCCAGCAACCAAACTGGTGCCAAATGTCTTGCTCTGCTTTCCTTTGGACCACGTCAGCGAGGCCGGGGGGGGGGGTCTTGCCGTTTGGGCAGCCAAGGACCTGCATGCACACAGCCCAGGTTTGCGCTCCGGGGTGGTCACTAATGAAACTGATACAGACGAATCACCAGTACTCCACACAGCAATAGCAGTAGCCATTGGGCGAATCTGAACGGGCACCGTGCATGTTTCTGTAGCTTAACATTTCCTGGGTGGAGTTTGTAGGTTACAAGGAGAGATAAGTTGTTCCTTTCCCCACAGAGTCCTATTGAGAAGTCACTTCCACAACTAGAGCGGTAGACTTGTAATCTGGCGAACCGGGTTCGCTTCCCCGCTCCTCCGCATGCAGCTGCTGGGTGACCTTGGGCTAGTCACACTCCTTTGAAGTCTCTCAGCCTCACTCACCTCACAGAGCGTTTGTTGTGGGGGAGGAAGGGAAAGGAGATTGTTAGCCACTTTGAGACTCCTTAAAAAGGTAAAGGGACCCCTGACCATTAGGTCCAGTCACGGACGACTCTGGGATTGTGGCGCTCATCTCGCTTTACTGGCCGAGGGAGCCGGCGTCCAGCTTCCGGGTCATGTGGCCAGCATGACTAAGCCGCTTCTGGCGAACCAGAGCAGCGCACGGAAACGCCGTTTACCTTCCCACCGGAGTGGTACCTATTTATCTACTTGCATTTGACGTGCTTTCGAACTGCTAGGTGGGCAGGAGCAGGGACCGAGCAATGGGAGCTCACCCCGTCGCGGGGATTTGAACCGCCGACCTTCTGATCGGCAAGCCCTAGGCTCTGTGGTTTAACCCACAGTGATAACGCGGGATATCAAATCCAAACTCTTCTTCTTCTTCCTCCTCCTCAGAAGATGATGCTGGAGGGCTGGGCGGCAGGGGGAGCTCTGTTGTGCACCCAGAGCTATCTCCCGGGTGACTTGGGAACATGCCATTTGCCTCTCTCCCCCCCTCGGCAGGGAGCTAGGTCGCCAACGAAGCACTATAGAGCTGGACACCCCCTCAATGACAGCAGCTCAGGTGGCAGCCCTTGAGCAGAGCGTGAATGACAGAATCCGAGCCAGGATCCCGGTGGTGGTGCGAGAGCTGGCAGTGGGCGACCCTGAAGTTGAGCTGGTAAGCAGGAGCGCGGGCCGAGGCAAGAGGAGGGTGAGAGGTCTGCTGCCTGTGGTTCTATTAAACTTGCACTGCATTGCAGGTGAGGAGCCGCGGCTTGCCAGACGACCACACGGGGCCCGTGCGGATTATAAGCATCGAGGGTGTCGACGCCAATATGTGTTGTGGCACACACATCTCCAACCTCGGTGACCTGCAGGTAAGAGTCATGGGGTGTGGCTTGCTTGCAGCACCAGGATCAAGGTCTATGTCAGCGTGGACCCCCTCACAAAATGAGCACAGGAGTGCCTTGCCACTCACATCTGTTGCGAGAACGCATTCTGCCCCTTCGTGACACATGAGAAGCTGCCATTGGTGTAACACTGGGCTTCCATAAAGCAAATAATTTAATCAGACAGCGCCTTACATGATATTGAGCGCCAGAATAATCTGGCCACAATAAGGGAATTTTGCCCATGGTGTGATTATTTTCCACCTAGTCATTTTGACACTTTGGCACCCTGTTTGCAAAATTTTAACAATTCCAAAATACAGAGGCGCCTTCACTTTCACAAGATTGAATGTATTGCCTTCGGCTGTACTTGAGGGTCGATTTCAAAAAATTCCATTGAAAAAATGATTATGTCCCTGTGGAGATGGCAGTATTGAGTCAGTGGCTCATGTCCTTTTGGCTTGCACTCTATAAAGATTTGAGGAGTGAGGTTATTACCCCTCCAATTCTGTCCTGGCCGGGTTGCTCAACCATTGCTACTGAATCCTTTCTTTTAGCAGATCAAGATGATCAGGTGACAGCAAAAACCACAAGGTTTTTAGCAGGGGAAATTAGAATAAGATCTTTTCTTTGGTTATTGATGTAAACCCCCAAAATGTATTTTGTATAAAAAGTTAAAGGGACCATTATCTCCAGTCGTGACCGACTCTGGGGTTGCAGTGCTCATCTCGCATTATTGGCCGAGGGAGCTGGCATACAGCTTCCGGGTCATGTGGCCAGCATGACTAAGCTGCTTCTGGTGAACCAGAGCAGTGCACGGAAACACCGTTTACCTTCCCGCTGCAGCGGTTCCTATTTATCTACTTGCACTTTGACATGCTTTCAAACTGCTAGGTTGGCAGGAGCTGGGACCGAGCAATGGGAGCTCACCCCATCATGGGGATTCGAACCCCTGACTTTCTGATTGACAAGCCCTAGGCTCTGTGGTTTAACCCACAGCGCCACCCACGTCCCTCGTATTTTGTATAGTTATGTTTTTACCTCTTATCTTCAGTACATTTTATTTTATTTTATTGCTATGGCTAGTGGCTGATGCAAATAAAGAGTCTATCTATCTGCGTGATCTATGCCATTGGTCAGTGTCCAGGATTTCAGGCAGGGATCTCCCGAGCCTACCCAGAGATGCCAGGGATTGCAAAGCAGATCCCCTTCTTACTTTTGGACACCTCTTTTTCTGACAAGGCTTCTCTGCTGCTTGTCAGTAGTCAGCCAGAAATTTTACAAGTGATTCCTTCCTTCAGTCCGTGAAGTAATTGGGGAACCATCCTTATTTTAAATTACCTGCCAATGCTTTTCTAACGAATGCCTGGACGCATAGAAATACAGTGGACCCTCGACTTACGAAGGTAATGCGTTCCGATGGGACCGTCGGATGTCGAAAAAATCGTAAGTCGAGTCCCCATAGGAATGCATTGGGCGAAAAAATTTCGTACGTCGAAAAAAACCCTATCTAAACTTCGGAAGTCGAGGAAACCCTATCTAAAATGACCGCGACTTCCTTTCGGCCGCTTTGATCCCTCGTAACTCGAAAAATACGGAAGTCGGGTCACTCGTAAGTCGAGGGACCACTGTATAGGAAGTTTCCTTCACCAAATCAGACCAATGTGTAAACATTGGATTATTTTCACTGCCCAGCACAGGCTCTGCAGGGTTTCTGGCAGAAATCTTCACCTGGAGATAAATACCAGGCTGTGGATCTGGGACCTTGCAAGGCAGATGTTCTACCACTGAGCTTTGGCCTTTTCCCACTTTAAATATAAGGGACAGGATAGATGCGTTTAGATGTAGCATTTTACCACTCAAGACGAATGTGTTTCTCTTCTGAAGATGGTTAAGCTCTTGGGCACCGAAAAAGGGAAGAAGAACAAGACTAACTTAGTTTTCCTCGCTGGGAGCCGAGTGCTGAAAACTTTGGAGCGAAGCCATGCAGCCGAGAAGTCCTTCACGTCACTGCTTAAGCAAGTATTTGTATCCCCCCGTCCCAGGGAATGAAACAAAAGTCCCAGAAGGGTGATTGAAAACCCACTGGCCTTCAAATCTCATTTGAACTCTCAAAAGGAAAAGCACACAAAGGTTGGGATTTTCCCTCGAGGCAAGAAATAGCGAGTTGTATAGGCAAATTGTTTGTTTATAGAAGTTGGGCCAGTTATTTCTGGTCTGATCTTAGGTCTCGGGATGAGTAGCGGAAGGGTTTCAACAGCCATACCGTAAATGGATTTAAAGATAACTATTTCCAAACAATGGTTTTAAAAATGGAGGGGACAAGTTCATAGGAGATAAGGTTTTCAGTGGCTACAATGCCTCCACATTCTGACGCCAGCACTGTGTCTGAATACCAGTTGCTGGAAACCACAGGAGGAGAAAATGTTCTTATGCTTGGGGCACAACAACATCCAACACACGATAAACCTGAGTTACCGTATTTTCCGGCGTACAAGGCGACTGGGGGTATAAGACGACCCCCAGTTTTTCGAGTTAAAATATAGAGTTTGGGATATACTCTATATTTTAACTCAAAAAATGTCGAGTGGCGCCGGAATCGCGTCTGCAGCTCCGCAGAAGCGATTTCTGGCGCTGCGGACATTTTGGACATGCGCAGAAGCGATTTCTGGTGCCGCGCTGCCCATATCCAAAATGTCCGCAGCGCCAGAAATCGGTTCTGCGGAGCCACGGACGTGATTCCGGCGCTGCTCGGCAAGTCCCCGCGCCGCGCTGCAGTATCCGGCGTACAAGACGACCCCCGATTTTGGAGCAGATTTTTCAGAGTTCGAAAGTTGTCTTGTACGCCGGAAAATACGGTACGTATATCTATACCACCAAACAACAAACGTAACAGGCTGGCAGAAATTAATTCTGATAACTCAAGATATAAATAATGAAAGCACATGCGTGTACAAGACCAAAATCTGTGTATAATCTGGTATAAACTCACGAAAAAACAACATATGAATATTATCCGTTTCAATAGTCTATATGCTTAAAGGTTCATACGTGGAGGTACATAGCAAGTATCACAAGTCTAGTGTCTTCCATATAAATTCAACTAACAGTCCCAAGTTCGGTGTCCTCCATATAATGCAAATAAAAGTTCCAACTGAAAGTTGAGCTTAATAAGACAGTGATGATGCAACACTCCTGTCAGGGACTGGCCCGAGCCAGGGGAGGTGGCGGAAGGGACAGTGGCATCAGGGGGTTACCGTTGGACGCCAGAGGAGATATTGCAAGCATGGGAGCAAGAAGAGGCAGCACCCAAGTTGTCGCCTGAGACAGGGAAGGGGGTGTGGAGAAGTGAGAGTGAAGAGGTGTCGCCTCCTGTGCTGACGCAAGAACAGCAAGGGGAGGGGGAGCCCTCGGGAAGGGAGGAGAACATGGAGGAGGAAAGAGAGCAAGGGGTCGAGGATGTGGCGAGAGCCTCGTCAACAACCTCGAGGGATGATGAAAGCGAAAGCGATGCAGGGACCAGCAGGGTCAAGAAACGGAAAAGGAGGAGTGAGAGGAGACGGTGGGGTTTCAAAAGGCTTTTATGTTGGGGGGAAAAGCGGAAGCCTTTACTTGGAGAATCTGATTCATCGGAGGGGGAGGAGGTGTAAAGCTGATCGGTGAAATAAACTTGTATATGAACTGAACGGACTGCTGAGTCGATTACTCTCGAGGAGGACGCATATCTCCCCTCACAGCATTCTCCAAGTCATCGCAACCTCCTCAGAGAGTGGAAGGCTGCCAGAATGACGGAACCCAAGGAAGACGGAGCTGGCACAGGGCTGCACGTCGACTGGGAAGAGCAAGCTAAGGACCTAGCGTTGAGGTACGAAATAGCTCAGGCTCAGCTCCAGGAGGCGAGGCGGCATGCCGATGCAGGGAGAGGGGCAGTGGGAGGAAGGAGGATGCCCTCCCATGGCAGCAGATTCGATGGGAAGCCGGAAAATTATTTGGGCTTCAAGACAGACATGCTTTACGTTTTGGGACTGCACAAAGAGGAATTCCGAGATGAGGCAGAGCAAGTTGGCTTTGTAATTGCGCATTTTGAGGGCGCTGCAAGGGATTGGGTTCGTCCTTGGCTTTTGGCAGGGAACCCTGCATTAAAGAAACTCAAAGACTTCTTTGAGGGAATGGACATTGTTTATACGTCCCGGAGTGCGCAGGACATTGAAGCAAGGCAGCTTTTGACGCTGAAGCAAGGAAGTATGACGGTCAGAGAGTATCAATCCAAGTTTTCGCTCCTGGCACATCGCTTAAATTGGGACTTGAAGTCTCCGCCGTTGATGGCCATGTTTAAAATGGGGTTATCGGAGGAGGTCCAAGATGCGCTAGCGAAGTCTGGAGCACTGGAGGATCTAGAAAGCCTCATGCAAACGGCTTTGGCTATTGGGGTGCGTTTGGAATGCAGAGACAGGATGAGGCGGGAGGGGAAGCCTGAGAAATGGTTCAACATTCGGGCCCCTCCCCCGGTAGAAAAATCTCTGAGAGCGCAGCCCCAAGTCCAGCAGGAAGTGCCTATGGAGTTGGGGAGAGCCCGCGCGCGCCCTTTTTCAAATCAAACGGTGACCAAGGGCAGCGATGCGCAGGGCGGGAAAGTCCCCAGGAGATGCTACGTATGTTCCGGGACTGACCACTTGGCAAAACATTGTGGTCAAAGGAAAATGTGGCAGGGAATGGCCGGAACGGCTCTGAAGGAGGGGGTGGAAGAGACTGCGGTGGCGGGAAACGGAAATGCCTGGCGGCAAGGGGAGGGGACCAGCAGCCAGGCGCAGTTCCAGTAAAGAGTCCCCAAAGCAGCACGCTCCCACAACCCCCCCCCCCGCCCAACCTTCCCAAGCCCACCCACCCAACGTTCCGAGGCCAGGAATAGTGTTAGAGGTGGAGCTGCAATTGCCCAATGGATGCACACTCCAAATCCCAGCCTTAGTGGATTCGGGAGCCAGCACAGATTTCTTTGATAAGGACTTTGCTTTACAGCATCAGATCCACCTTCTGGAGGTGGATTTTCCACTTCAAGTCACCACAATAGATGGAAGAGAACTAAAAGGGGGGACGGTCACGCACAGTACACCACCCATGAAGTTGCAAATAGGCAGGCACTCAGAGGTGTTGGCGTTCCACGTCACCGCGTTGGCAGGTCCTCCCATCATCCTGGGAATGGGATGGCTCACGCAGCACGATCCTATCATCAGCTGGAGCCAGCGCTCTCTAACGTTTGGATCGGCATATTGCATGGACAACTGTTTACAGCAGTTATACCCCCAAAGCACAGTGGCAGCAGCACTATTGCAGGCGGGGGACGTGACACTTCCACAGCAGTATGCGGATTTCCAGCAAGTGTTCAACAAGAGAGAGGCGGACAAACTGCCCCCACACCGTCCCTATGACTGTCAGATTGACCTGCGGCCAGGAGCGCAGTTGCCGCCAGGTAAGCTCTATACCATGTCGGAGCAGGAATTGGCACTCTTAAAGGAATTTATTCAAAAAAACCTGGCCAGGGGTTTCATTAGGGAAAGCAAGGCAGTAGGGGGCAGTCCAGTGTTCTGGGTGGACAAGAAAAATACGCAAGAGAAACGCTTGATATGTGATTTCAGAATCCTGAATTCGCTCACCTTGCCAATTTCTTACCCCATGCCCAGAATTGATGACCTGTTGGCGGCGGTGCGCAAGGGCAGGATCTTTACCAAGCTGGATTTGAGGGGGGCGTACAACCTCATCAGGATCAGAGAGGGAGATGAGTGGAAAACCACCATGTATACGCCTCTCGGAGCTTATGAATATTTAGTCATGCCTTTCGGGTTACAGGCAGGCAGCCAATGCTTTCAGGCTTTCATGCATCACGTGTTGGGTCCTGTGTTGTTTAAACACGCAGTGGCGTATCTGGATGACATTTTAGTTTATTCTCAGAACCTGGAGGAACACGTGACACACGTCAAGGACGTGTTGCAAAGGCTCCAGGAAAACCAGTTATGTGTCAAGCTGGAGAAATGCCAATTTCATGCCACAGAGGTGGACTTTTTGGGGTATCGTCTTTCGGACAAGGGCATTGCCATGGACACAGACAAAGTGCAGGCGATCCTGCAATGGAAAAGCCCCAAAACCAAGAAAGATGTCCAGCGTTTCGTCGGTTTCGCAAATTTCTACCGCAAGTTCCTACCGGGGTTTGCTGACATGACGGCCCCAATCACGGACTGCCTGAAAGGTAAGAAGAAATTCCGGTGGACAGAAGAGGCTCAGCGCGCCTTTGAGTCTCTCAAAGGCGCCTTCGCCTCTGAGGGGCAATTGTTGCACGTGGACTCTGCCAAACCCATCAGGGTAGAAACAGATGCCTCAGATCGGGCCATCGCTGCGGTCTTGCTCCAGCAAGATCCCGCGCAGGAGTGGAGGCCGTGTGCGTTCTACTCCCGGAAACTGAGCAAGTCTGAGGCTAACTACGCAATTTGGGACAAAGAACTGTTGGCAGTAGTAGCGGCGTTCAAGCACTGGCGCCACTTCTTGGTGGGCGCGCAGCACCAGATCCAGGTGCACACGGATCACAAGAACCTGGAGTACTGGCGGACGGCCAGAATTCTCAACCAGAGACAAATGAGATGGGCAGAGTTCTTCGCTAACTTTAATTTTCATATCCAGTATGTTCCAGGTGACCAGAACGTCAGAGCGGACGCTTTATCCAGGAAGCCTGAGTATCTGGAGGAACAAGGGCCTCCAGTGGCAAGAGCGATCTTCCAACCCGAACAATGGAGGTGTGGCGCAACTCTAGGGGGGCGGGATGAACTGGTGCGCCTCACCCAGGCCGATGACTTTGCACGGCGCAAACTGAAAGAAATGAGGGAGGGAGATCCCAAGGCGAAAGGGTTTGAGGAAAAGGAGGGGTTGCTGTTGTTCAAAGGGGCACTGTATATCCCAGGGGAGGAAATGCGTGCTAAAGTTCTCAGACAGCTCCATGACAACCCCACAGCAGGGCATTTTGGGCAGTTCAAAACCATGGTGTTGGTCACGAGAGAGTTTTGGTGGCCCAGAGTCAGGCAGGAAGTTAAGGAATACGTCAGGGGGTGTGAGGTATGCCAAAGAGCCAAAGGGGAGCGGGAAAAGCCAGCGGGGTTGCTGGAACCCCTTCCCACCCCCAACTCACCGTGGGAGGCGATTTCTTTAGACTTCATCACTGACCTACCACCATCCAAAGGCAAGACTGCAGTGTTGGTGGTAGTTGATCTTTTCACCAAAATGGCCCACTTTATTGCATGCCCTAAGGTAGTGTCAGCTGAGGAAACAGCCAAGCTGTTTGTACAGCATGTTTTTAAGCACCACGGCATGCCAGAGAGGGTAATTTCAGATCGTGGAGTTCAGTTCACCTCACGTTTCTGGCGTAAGCTCATGCAAATCTTGCAGGTGCAGGTGAACTTGTCCTCTGCTCGCCATCCTCAGTCCAACGGCCAATCGGAGCGGGTGAATTCCATTTTGCAGCAGTACTTGCGCTGTTACGCATCGCAGCAACACAGTGATTGGAGTGACAAGCTGGCGCTTGCGGAATTCTCTTACAATAACTCTCTACAGGTGTCAGTAGGCATGTCCCCGTTCCAGGCAGTCTACGGTAATCACCCAAGAGCCTTTCCAAAGGGGGGAGGCGAAGGGAGGGCAGGAGACGTGCCAGCGGCGGGGCAATTTGTTGAGGAGCTGCAGGCTTTGCACCAATTGCTCAAAGACAATTTAGAAAGGGCAAAAGCTGCTTACAAAAGAGCAGCAGACCAGCACCGAAGGGAAGGGGAGACCATCAAAGTGGGAGACTCAGTCTGGTTGTCCACCCAGGGTCTGCCCATGCCAGGCAGGGGCAAAAAGCTGAGGCCGTGTAAAATTGGGCCCTTCGAAGTGGTGGAGCAGATCAACCCAGTGGCGTTCCGGTTGCAATTGCCGGAGACCATGAGAATTCACCCGGTTTTTCATAGGTCGCTCCTGTCCAAGTTCAGAGAACCACACAGGTACCAACAAGGGCACCAGAGGGGGTCGCAGGAATTGCCGTTGGTTGACATGGAGCACTTCAATGAGGCTACGGCCATTCTGGATTCCAGGTGGGAAGGAGATGAGTTGCAGTACTTAGTGGCATGGGAGGGGGAACCAGAGTCGGAGAACACCTGGATTCCGGCAGAAGATGTCACCAAAGAGTATTTGGTGTGGGAATTCCATGAGCTGTATCCCAATAAGCCAAAGCCATACAGATGGCAAATGAGAGAGGTGTTTCAACCCACAGATTCAGAGGAGGGGGATTTCTGGGGGTTCCCTTCCTCAGGTGCAGACAGTGGTGGGGATGGTAACGAGTTGCGCAGTAGCCCTCCTGCACCGACGGAAGCAATGGAGGTGGAGGGGGATATTGCGGAAACAGAAGATTGGTGGTCGCAGTGCATCCCTCCCCCCTGGGACAGGAAGGATTGGGAGGAGGTGTTCCAGTCTTCTTCGTCATCGTCCAGTGCGGACACCACCATCTTTCTGGGATTCCCTTCTTCGCCGGGAACGGCAGGAGAAAGTGAAGGTGGGGAATGGGATCCTGCAGGAGATATTGGCTACCCGGGTGTACCACCCACCGAGCCGCCTCAGGAGGGGAAGGGGGGCTTCGGAGGGGGGATGGATGTCAGGGACTGGCCCGAGCCAGGGGAGGTGGCGGAAGGGACAGTGGCATCAGGGGGTTACCGTTGGACGCCAGAGGAGATATTGCAAGCATGGGAGCAAGAAGAGGCAGCACCCAAGTTGTCGCCTGAGACAGGGAAGGGGGTGTGGAGAAGTGAGAGTGAAGAGGTGTCGCCTCCTGTGCTGACGCAAGAACAGCAAGGGGAGGGGGAGCCCTCGGGAAGGGAGGAGAACATGGAGGAGGAAAGAGAGCAAGGGGTCGAGGATGTGGCGAGAGCCTCGTCAACAACCTCGAGGGATGATGAAAGCGAAAGCGATGCAGGGACCAGCAGGGTCAAGAAACGGAAAAGGAGGAGTGAGAGGAGACGGTGGGGTTTCAAAAGGCTTTTATGTTGGGGGGAAAAGCGGAAGCCTTTACTTGGAGAATCTGATTCATCGGAGGGGGAGGAGGTGTAAAGCTGATCGGTGAAATAAACTTGTATATGAACTGAACGGACTGCTGAGTTGATTACTCTCGAGGAGGACGCATATCTCCCCTCACAACTCCAAAGTGTGAATGTAGTTTTCATGAAGATACGGAGCAAGCAGGACAAGGATGCCCGGGTTATTTATCCCTGTTTCGCCACTTTCGGCTTCATCAGCAGCATAATGCATTTTCTGGGTTTTTTTTTATATTGTGTTTTTACGTTGGGAACCTCACTGAGATCTACAGATGAAGGGCAGTATACAAATAATAATAATAATACAGTGGAACATTGGTTGTCGAACGTAATCCGTCCCGGAAGACCGTTCGACTTGCGAAACGTTCGACAACCGAGGCGCAATTGCCGGTCAGCAAAATCCATTGGAAAAATGGAGGAACGCACCTCGGAAGCTGTTTGACCTCCGAGGCGCGTTCGAAAATGGAAGCTTTCGCTTCCGAAAGCCAAAAGCTGAAGCATTCGACTTCCAAAGCCTTCGACAACCGAGATTCCACTGTAATAATAATAATAGAAGGCCCTCTGCCTGGTTCCCTGTAATCTCACTTCTCGCAGTGAGGGAGCCGCCAGAAGGCCTTCGGCGCTGGACCTCAGTGTCCTTCAGGTATACAGGGCTGAAGCCATTTAGGGTTTAAAGGTCAGCCCCAAAATTTTGAATTGTGCTCGGAAACGTACTGCTTGGGAGCTTCCCACAGGCATCTGGGTGGCCACTGTGAGGATGTTCGACTAGATGGGCCATTAGCCTGATCCAGCAGGCCTTTCTTATGTTCTAAACCAGGCACCCCCAAACTCGGCCCTCCAGGTGTTTTGGGACTACAACTCCCATCATCCCTAGCTAACAGGCCCAGTGGTCAGGGATGATGGGAACTGTAGTCCCAAAACATCTGGAGGGCCGGGTTTGCGGGTGCCTGTTCTAAACAATACAGCCGTTGGTATTGGCCCTCAGTTCAGTTGTGCATCTCCACTGAGCACAAGCTGTTTCACTCCCCCCACCTTTTCCTCCCTCATCACCAAGCTGGTACTCTTATGAGATGATGTACCAACCTTCCCTGAAGGCGTCTGGTTACCTTTGCCGTTTTAGGACTGGCCCCGAAGAGCACGTGGAAGCTGTAAAGAGGCTACAGAACTCTCTGAAGCTGCTTCAGAAGGTACAGTTGAGTAGTGTGGTGTAGTGTGAGAGCCAGTGTGGTGTAGTGGTTAAGAGCGGTAGACTCGTAATCTGGTGAACCGGGTTCGCTTCCCCCCTCCTCCACATGCAGCTGCTGGGTGACCTTGGGCTAGTCACACTTCTTTGAAGTCTCTCAGCCCTACTCACCTCACAGAGTGTTTGTTGTCGGGGAGGAAGGGAAAGAAGAATGTTAGCTGCTTTGAGACTCCTTCGGGTAGTGGTAAAGCGGGATATCAAATCCAAACTCTTCTTCTTCTTCTAATGGCCATATTCCTCCGTGAATATTTCTGGAGCCATGGTGGGGAATCCCAGGTCCTCAAAGGACCTTTCCTATCTGGCCATCAGGACTCTTCCCACGCCGCACCCAGTATCCCCAAGCTATGGCCCTTCTCTGCCCTCTCCTTCCGTGTTTCTGCCTGGCTGGAATGTGCCCTTGAACTGTTAGAGAGCCTCTTGCTTACTTGAAGTGGGGAGACGTGGGTGGGCATATGTCAAAACGTCTTGACTTTCGTGCAGTTGAAATGCAGCCTGCCTTGCAGCCACAGCTGTTGCTCTACCCAGTTTTGCCTCTGTCCATGCTCAGCATTGGTATGTGACTCCCATGGGGACATTGACAGACATTGGTTGGGGGGGGGGGGAAGCTTCCCTATTCCCATGGCAGCAGAGAGAGCTGCCAACAAGCTTTTATTGGGAGATCGCTCAGTATTTTTATTATGTGTTTTCTGTTTGTTATATTGTGTTTTTGTTTTTATTTTTTTAAAATAAATTTATTTATTTGGCTTTTCAGATTAGAATTTTACAGTCACATGTCCAACATACAACATAAAAACAAGATTCCAAGAAATCTCTTGGACTTCCCTCCTCCCCTTTGTGGGTTCCTATTGTTAACCATTTCCTCCTGCATCTTTTGTAATGATCCAAATCTTTTATCTCTCCATTGTATCCAAAATTCACCATTAAACTACATTCCAACCCTACTACCGATTTAAACTGTTGACAGTGGTCTTTAAGATAAATTATAAATTTCCCCCATTCCTTATTAAAATTTTGGTCTTCCTGATTTCCGATTCTTCCGGTCATTTTAGCCATTTTGACATAGTCCATCAACTTGATCTGCCATTCTTCTCTGGCAGGGACTTTATCTTCTTTCCATCTCTGGTGTTTTTATGTTGGGAACTGCCCTGAGATCTACGGATGGAGGGCAGTATACTACTACTACTATTGCTACTACTACTACTAATAATAATACAGTGGTACCTCTGGTTGCGCACGGGATCCGTTCCAGTGCTCCAGTTGGATCCTGAGGAATTCGCCTGTTCTGCGCATGTGCATGGTGCGGTAGAGCGTTTCTGTGCATGCGCGCTGGGCGAAATCCGGAAAAATACTCCCGGGTTCGCCGCATGCATAACCCGAAGGATACGCAACCAGAGGTGTGCGTATCCAGAGGTACCACTGTAATGATAACAACATCATCATCTATGGGTCATGCAGACAGCAGCTGAGATCAGACTCCAGTAAGCAGCTTGTAGGAAGGCCATGGGAAGTAAGACAGCAATCAGAGCCAGGATTCAGGAAGACTTTGCCAGAAATTCCCTGCCTGCTCCATCCCATCACTCTTGGTTGAGTATTGGAACAGAGGGGTGGTGGGCTGCCGGGGTGATTGCCCCAGGCACATTTTTCCAGGGGGGCACCCCCCTCCCCAAGTCAGCCCTGTCCCGTTTTGTGAGGCTGGGATCTGATCAGATCCCACTTCGCAAAGTGGCTCAGGGCTGGTGTTGCTCTGGTTTTACCAGCGGCGAGGGCTGTGTTCACCCCCACGCCCCAGCACACACGAGCTCCCCACCCCCACCCCACGGCACCATGAAAACACGCCCCACTGCTGTGTCTGCTTTCCGAAGTCTACTTCTCTTTCAGAGCAACTTGAACCTACTGAGGGATTTAGCCGTCCTCACAGCTCAGAGCTTAAAAAACAACTTGGACCAGGAACCCGTTCTTGTGTTGCACAGGTGAGGGGAAAGGTAGCTCAGTGTTGAGTTTGCACGGGGTGACTGTTTTAAATACCGTATTTTTCGCTCCATAAGACACACTTTTTTCCTCCTAAAAAGTAAGGGGAAATGTCTGTGCGTCTTATGGAGCGAATGTGTCGTTCCTGGAGCTGAACTGCCCAGGGGCAAAAGCAGATCGTGCTTTTTTAAAAAAGAGAGAGAGAGAGAAGGGGTGTTGAAAGGAAGCCCACTGATCAGCAGCTCAGCAAAAGATCGGGGAGAGAGATAAGGGAGAGAGATTCCAGCCCCGCCCCCTTGCAGAGGGAGGCTGTTTCCCCAGTGACATGTGACTGGCTGATTAGATTATCTGTCTGGAAACTGTAGAAATGGCTTCCTGAAGCTGCAGAACTGTGAGTTAAACCCCATAAAAGAGGGCTTTTTCCCTTTGCAAAGTAAGCTCAACAACTTTGAGCTGATCCTCAAAAAATGGGGCTTTTCTCCTTTGCAAAAGAAGCTGCAGAAATTTGAGCTGATCCTTAAAAAAATTGGGGCTTTCCCCCTTTAAAAACTAGGTGCGTCCTATGGTCAGGTGCGCCTTATAGAGCGAAAAATACGGTACTCAGAAAAAATAGGAAAATTCTGGGTGCTTTCTGCTTTGCCACTTGAAAGGTACTGCTGATTATTTATCCCCCATTTAGAAACTGCTGTTCCCACTCCTCTCACCTGTATAGGTTTTTGTGTGTTATATATTTTTTAATTAAAAAAAAACACCACGCACTGTGGATCAATGCAACCCAAATGAATTCTTAATACTTTTTTGCTTAAGTCAGTCTAGTCTTTACTGGTTTCTTTCTCGCGGGGCTGGTAGACCTATTGTAGGGAAAGGTGAGGCAGAGGTGGAATTTTGCATCCTGCTTTCTCAGGTCTTGGGATGGGGAAATGACTGTTGTAGGATCGTGGAACATCTTTTCCCTCTCTTGCAGGAAAGACGGTGATTCTGAGTTCATGAACATCATTGCGAATGAGATTGGCGCTGGGGTGAGTCTCTCTTGTTTCTCTGAGCTTTGGCACCAGATATAGTGGTGTTTTGAGAGGTGCTGGAAAGGTTCCCCCCCTCCAGTGTATGTCCACACAAATCAGATCCGATCAGGCCTTTAAAAACTTATTTGTGGTTTCAGATCACGCGCTGTCAGGTTCCCTTAGCGGTTGTTCAATAGAAAAGCCAAGCCATTTGTCTTTTAGTCCTTTTATTCAGTGCCAAGCTATATACAGTGCAGAGCTCAGTCTTATCACGTCTGTTCACTCACTAGCAGAATCCGGAAGTGCCTCCCTCCTGTTTTGGTGCCAACACCACAATCTTGGCAGCCTAAATTGCCTCCTCCTCCTCTTATGTAATCTATGCGCCTGACACGCACCTTACAAATCAAAAGTGAAATTAAAATTAAGACGACTGGCTGCAGAAGTAGCAGCTCACAGCGTGCAGAGTAGCTATAAAATCTAATGTGATATAAAGGAGGAGGAGATAGAATTGATTCAATGAGCACCTGCAGTTAGAAAATAGGAACAATTTTGTTCTAATTT
Organism: Darevskia nairensis; assembly: GCA_034642065.1. Taxonomy (NCBI): domain Eukaryota; kingdom Metazoa; phylum Chordata; class Lepidosauria; order Squamata; family Lacertidae; genus Darevskia; species Darevskia nairensis. Next base: position 33,611 of record JAWWNI010000405.1, read on the forward strand.
CTGTGGTTAAAATACCGCTATTTAATGTGACGCTACCAAATACCAATTAAGAATAAAGAGATCATAGCAAAATTTATAAAGTATTACTGAATTTAAAGTCACATCCACACCATACATTTAGAGCTGATGACTTGTCACAAAGAATCTACAGTTCCCAGGATTCTCACTGCCCCAGATAAGCTAAATTTGGTTTGATTCTTGCATCCATGACTACTGCTTACACCCCGAAAGATTAAAAGGTTTATTCATTAGCTTGGTGACATTTCCATTTATGGCACGGTCTGTTTACCTGTGGACCTCCATATGTTATGTTTTATTATGATTCTCTGCATCAGATTATTATAAAGTGTGTGTGTTCTTTGCTGAATATTTTGTTGTTGTAAACCGCCTTCTTCCAGCAGGAAACCCTTCTTTTCTTATCTGTGGGAGATGAAAAAGCAGCTGGGCTTTTTCTGCTCGCAGGACCCCCAGAAGCAGTGGAGAAACTGGGCCCCAGGTGAGCCATTCAAGCCAGCTGGATAAATTCAGGCCTGGATTGGTGTGTATGTTGAGGAGAGAGCATGGATGTTCATTTTGGTCAGTCAGGAAGAAAAGAATCACAAGTTTCTGGGGGGGTCTTTGAAAGAGAGAGAGAGACAAGCAAATTAATGTAGCAGTTGCAGGACTGAAACAAATCAGAAGGTCTAGGACTAGGCGATATATCAGTATATCGTCCAAAACCGATTTGATGTTCATATCACGATATTGGCTTCATAATTGTTGACCTGGCAATATATCACGGATTACTCGTGTGTGTGTGTGTGTGTTTGCCATGCAAAATTCACAGTGTGGGAAAAACCATGAAGCCAGCCAATGCCTCCACATCAGGCATAGGCAAACTCGGCCCTCCAGATGTTTTGAGACTACAATTCCCATCATCCCTGACCACTGGTCCTGTTAGCTAGGGATGATGGGAGTTGTAGTCCCAAAACATCTGGAGGGCCGAGTTTGCCTATGCCTGCTCTACATAGTTCCATCCCTACTGTATTTCAAACATGGTGCTCTTTTGGTATATCGCAGTGTTGAGCTTGTGGTATAGCGCAATGTTGAAAACCAGAGATCGCCCAGCCCTAGGCGTGGCTCTTGGAATATACAGTCGTATATTCCAGAAGTCCGTTTGACTTCCAGAAACCTTTGAAAACCAAGGTGCGGCTTCCAATTGGCTGCAGGAGCTTCCTGCACTCAATCGGAAGCCGTGTCGGATGTTCGGATTCCAAAGAAGGTTCGCAAACCGCAACACTCACTTCTGGGTTTGCGGCGTCCGGGAGCCAAAGCGCACCAGTGTTTGAGTTTCTTAGAATAGCTTAGCTATGTGGAATATCCTAGTTCTGTGTTGATGGTGAGTACATGAGTCTTTAATAAACCTTTTTAATGTATATTCTATTTATACTCTTGGTAAAATTGATGGTATGTACTGTTGTTATCTAAGATAAATTCCAGTCCTTGACAAAACTGCTGGTGAAACGGGAAGATTTGAAGCTGGCCACCTGTCAGGAAGACAGACCCATACGTTTGATGGACTTTGCTTAACCATCTTTAACACTGGAAAGATAGACCCATACATCTGATGGACTTTGCATAACCATCTCCAACACTATATATTGCACTTTGAATTAGCACTTTAATGTTTGAAAGATACACAGGCTTTTGCCTCTGAGGAAATACCTATGTATGCTTTTTGTATGACATTGTCAGTTTAGTTCATGATTCAATACATTTTCATCTATAGCTGTTCACGGTTTTGTATATTATCCTATGTATAGTTACCGTGACTGTCTGTTGTTGTTTCTATTGTGGGGTGAGGAGAATCTAGTCTGACCCTGTTGCTGTTCTTCCTACAAGGGTGGCTGAACTGCTGGAAGGAAAAGGGGCTGGGAAGCGAGGCCGCTACCAGGGCAAAGCCACGCGGATGAGCCGGCGGCCAGAGGTGGAAGCCCTCCTGCGGACATTTGTCAGCGAACAGAGCACAGAGCAGTGATGGGATGGACAACGGAAATAAATGGTGCACTGTGAATATGACGACTGAGCCACCGTTCTTAAGGACTGTAAAGTAATAAACTAAGGATTCCTCCCCCTTTGTGTTCTTGCTTTCAGTGTGGCAGTGTCAATAAAGGAGAGTGGTGGTCTGATGTGACAACAGCAGTGAACGGAGACATTTCAAGGGGGGGAGGAATGGTAAAAGTGAGGGATGGGTAGGGAAAGGATTCCTAGAAGCCATGCTGTCTTTCCTGGAAGGAAAGGTAAAGGAACCCCTGACCATTAGGTCCAGTTGCGGACGACTCTGGGGTTGCGGCGCTCATCTCGCTTTATTGGCTGAGGGAGCTGGCGTACAGCTTCCAGGTCATGTGGCCAGCATGACAAAGCCGCTTCTGGTGAACCAGAGCAGCGCACGAAAATGCTGTTTACCTTCCCGCTGGAGCGGTTCCTATTTATCTACTTGCACTTTGACGTGCTTTCGAACTGCTAGGTGGGCAGGAGCTGGGACCGAGCAACGGGAGCTCACCCCGTCGCAGGGATTCGAACCGCTGACCTTCTGATCAGCAAGCCCTAGGCTCTGTGGTTTAACCCACAGCGCCACCTGGGACCCCTTTCCTGGAAGGAACTTCCCCCTATTAATGCTGGGGAAAGACACAGAGAGTCCCTCTGAGCCCTTGGACTGATTTCTGGCTGTCCCCAAATCGGTCTCGATCCCAAATCAAGCCCCGCAGGTGTTTGCTACTTCTTTTCTCTTTTTTTGACCACTTCAGCTGGGCCTCTGGAGGCTCCCACCCTGCACGCTACAGTCGAGGTGCCCCAAAGGCAGGCAGTGCTAAATGTTTGGATCTTAAAATGTGCTTATGGAGGAGTAAGCCTCACCAAGGACTGCCCCGCTGTTAAAAAGCAGCATACAAATGGAAACTCTCATGTTCGAGGGAGTCAGATACGTTTGGGCATAAGCACAGCGTACTACTGCCAGCCAGAGTTTTCTTGCTAACGTAGAAGTTGCTGAATACGTGACTTTGTCTCTTGAGCAGTATGGCAGTGCACTGATTCATTTCCCGGAAAGTTTGCTTAGGGTTGTAGTGCTAGTAAACGGCATCCTTTAACGTAAGAAAGCCACACACACACCTGTACCAAATAAACTTGGGTCTTCTACCTATATTGTGCCAATGGTAGGCATATTAGGAATAAAGGTAAAGGGACCCCTGACCATTAGGTCCTGTAGTGACCGACTCTGGGGTTGCGGCGCTCATCTCGCATTATTGGCCGAGGGAGCCGGCGTACAGCTTCCAGGTCATGTGGCCAGCATGACTAAGCCGCTTCTGGTGAACCAGAGCAGCACACGGAAACGCCGTTTACCTTCAGACCGGAGTGGTACCTATTTATCTACTTGCACTTTGAAGTGCTTTCGAACTGCTAGGTTGGCAGGAGCAGGGACCGAGCAACGGGAGCTCACCCTGTCGTGGGGATTCGAACCGCCAACCTTCTGATCGGCAAGCCCTAGGCTCTGTGGTTTAACCACAGATTATTACTGGTAGGAATAATCCACCCACAAAACCCACAAGACGAAATCTGGACAGAGGGCAAGATGCAGGTGTCCCAAGACCGCAGTGAGACGACAAAGAGGAAAGGCTGAGACTTGTGGCTGGTAGAGGAATAGAGACAAATAAGGGGAAGTATGTATACATCCAAAGTGAGAGACAGGAACAAACCAGGAGAAGGCACCAGAACGGAAAGCAGAAAAAGCAATCGGTTGCTGCAAAAACTACTATTTGCAGGGGTGGCCAACTCCCAAGAGACTGCGATCTACTCACAGAGTTAAAGACTGGCAGTGATCTACCCCCTTTTTGGGGGTTCAGGTCAAAGTTGCTGAGCTTTTTTTAGGAAGGAGGAAGGCCCGTTTGGGGTGCAGGGCAAAAACGTTGAGCTTTTTTTAGAGGAGCCAAACTTGTTGAGCTTCTTTGGGGGGGAGCCAGTGATCTGCCAGTGATCTACCACAGATGTCCAGTGCTTTACCGGTAGATCACGATCTACCTGTTGGACGTGCCTGTACTATTGAATGCCCAAGATACCCCCAGCTTGCTTTAAAACGGAAAGGAACTTCATCTATCTTTCTGTTCATGTTTGGACTCTGCAGATTTCCCCCCACAACACACATTTACACCTGTCGCCGTAGGGCTGGGAGAGAACCTTGCCTGTAATCTTGGAGATCCGCTGCCAGTCTAGATGGACCAACGATATGGTTTGATGCAAGGCAGCTTTCTACGTATCTCTCCTTGCTGCTGTTCCTGCCTGGATGTCAGAATGCTGCTGGCGCTAACCTGGGAGAGCTCATATTCATCGATGTGCAGAGGAGCCCGGTTCCATCTCCCACAAAAGGGTCGGCAGCGTTCCTAGGTTTTATAAAGCTTTAGCCCTGAGTCCCGAGGGCCCTTGCAAGAACTGGAACAGGAGAACCGCCCCCAAGGTAGCTGTGTTCCAAACTTTCTGCCCCCTATGCGTCTTTCTTTGTCTGCCGGAAGAGCCAGGAGATGCAGTAGGGGATCAGCGCCACAGCACATATGTGAGCGCAGGTATTCCTGCAGAAGGAGAGGATGTAGAACAGGGTCTCCCTGTCAGTGGGCAGTTCGAAGGAATCAAACAGGTGCAGGACCGACAGGGAGCAAACGATGCAGATGAGGCGGAAGGCCAGCCGCTGCCTTTGCTTCCCTTTACAGCTCTGCGCGTACATTGGGGAGTTGAGGCCCAGCCCCAGGCCGAGCAGGATGCCCAGGTTGCGAAGCAGGCTGGCAAAGGGCGTCGTGTCGATATGGACCCACTCTGGCCGCTCGCACCACTTGTGGGCCTTCTCCAGCGTCCACAGGAGGTCCACCCCCAGCATCTTGAGCAGCAGGTAGAAGCCCAGGGCAAAGCCAAAGAGGAAGAAAGTGGTGCACACATATCTCCTCAGGCTGGCGTGGTAGATGGAGCGGACGTGCTCAAAGAACACTGCCACCAGCATCCCTGAGGAGTGGGGAAGCGGTTCTGTTTAGCCGGAATATCCATAAACGCGTCCATGCAAAGCCTCTCCCTTCAGTGTTGTTGGCACTGGACTGAGTGAGGGGGTTTGGGAGTTGAACTTTAGAGAATAAGCAGTCGGCCATTTAGTGCAGGGGTCCCCAGACTAAGGCCCGCGGGCCGGATGCTGCCTGAGGGGCTCATTTATCCGGCCCCTGGCGACGCCCGCTGCCGCCACCCACTCTTACAGGTGTGGCGCGGCGCAGCTGCCCATCTCCAGGTCAGCACGGCACCGGAAATAGCTTTTGCGCACGCGCAAACGTCATTTTCGGCACACTTCTGGCGCATCGCATCGGAAATAGCTTTTGCGCAAAACGTCATTTCCGGTGCACTTCTGGGTCTGCGGAGGGCCGTGCGTGCTCGAACAAGCTATTTCCGGTGCCGCGCCACGACAGAAGTGCACCATAATTAACGTATGCGCAAAAGCTATTTCCGGTGCTGCGCCGTGCCGGAAAAAGCAAGAGTGCGCACGTATGCACACTTCTTCAGATATGAAGAATCCACACGAAAGCTCATACCAAGAACAAACTTAGTTGGTCTCTAAGGTGCTCCTGGAAGGAATTTATTTATTTTTTATTTTGTTTTGACTATGGCAGACCAACACGGCTACCTACCTGTAACCCAACATGCATATTGTTTGACTCTAGCTGTACACACACACCTCCTAACCGTCTTCTGTTTCTAGTGAATAAAAGCCTTTCACTGGTGCGCAGAAATTTCGTTGTGCAGCTAAAAGCCTAGGAAAAACTCACCCGAGATCACACCTGAGATCACTTGATGGGGGAAGTGCGCAGCGAGGAAGACTCTGGATAAGCAGACGCAGACCTGCACAGTCCAGAATCCCGTCCAGAGGAGACCACGCAGACACCTGGGAGTGAGGGGCACTTGTTCAGACCAGAGCAAAAGCAGGAATTACCTTACCACACCACCATCTAGATCAGGGGTGGCCAACTCCCAAGAGACTGTGATCTACCGGTACTTACAGAATTAAAAACTAGCAGTGATCTACCCCCTTTTTTTGGGAGGAGGAAAGCCCCATTTTTAGGCATTCAGGTCAAAGGTGTTGAGCTTTTTTTAGGGAGAAGGAAAGCCCTGTTTTGGGGGGTTGCAGGGCAAAAACAATGAGCTTTTTTTAGGGGAACCAAAGTTGTTAAGCTTCTTTGGGGGAAGCCAGTGATCTACTGGTAGATCGCAATCTACCTGTTGGATGTGCCTGATCTTCAAGATCTAGAGCCACGATTCCTCTCTCTCTCTCTCTCTCTCTCTCTCTCTCTCTCTCTCTCTCTCTCTCTCTCTCTCTCTCTCTCTCTCTCTTTCTCTCTCTCTCTCCCTGAGGAAAATATTGCCTTGCTTGAGAAAGCCAGTTCTGTAGCCACAGCCCAATGGCAAGAGCCAGTGAATGTCAGGCTTCAGGGAATTCTGTCCCTCCCACAGTGGCAGCCAAGAAGCAGAGAAAACAGGAGTTCTTACCAAGTAATTTATTCAATATTCACAGAAAGGCTCCAGGTAAAGTCCACCCCCTACGTCTCTCCTCTTCTACATAACGCCTGCATCGGCTAATCTGAGCTTTCTGTTCTGCTACCCTCAATGCTCATCTGGTCCCAGGAGAGGGGGGTCAGGAATGCTTTCCAAGGACACTGAGTCTGTCAGCTGTCTCTCCCCTGGTGCTTCTTGCTGCTGTTCCTCTCCCAATATTTCCCAGCTTCTCCCCTCTGCAGCCACTGAACTGTGACCTTCTGCAAACCACTGTTCTGAATCTATACTGTCCTCCTGTTCTCGGGAAGGATCAGGAGAAGGGGGAGGCCATCACTGTTCCTCCTCAGTCCAGCCCCTGACAACGAACTTGTCTCCCACAACCACTGTATCCTACAGTTTGTGTGAATTTACCATGTGATGGTTTCAAGATGATCTACTCAACAGACCCTTCATAAAGCAGGTATAGGGGACCTTAAAGGTAAAGGGACCCCTGACCATTAGGTCCAGTCGTGACCGACTCTGGGGTTGCGGCGCTCATCTCGCTTTATTGGCCGAGGGAGCCGGTGTACAGCTTCCGGGTCATGTGGCCAGCATGACTAAACCGCTTCTGGCGAACCAGAGCAGCGCACGGAAACACCGTTTACCTTCCCGCTGCAACGGTACCTATTGATCTACTTGCACTTTGACATGTTTTCGAACTGCTAGGTTGGCAGGAGCAGGGACCGAGCAACGGAAGCTCACCCCGTTGTGGGGATTCGAACCGCCGACCTTCTGGTCGACAAGCCCTAGGCTCTGTGGTTTAACCCACAGCGCCACCCGCTGGACTACAGCATCCCTCACCACTGCTCATGCTAGCTGTGGCTCATGGGAGGAGGGGTACAGCAGGATGTCTCGAGACTCACTCATCCTGCTCATAAATATTCCCAATATTCCAAAACTGGACAGAATTTCAGTAAGCTGAAATTCAAAGATATGTTGAAGTGAGATTTTGCATAGAAAGGCAATGTAGAGGCTATTAAAAAACAAACATCCTCCCCTTTTGCTGAGGTAATGTTTAATTGCAATTATCTTATATGCTAACATATCAGGGCTCTGACCAATTCACCCTGTGGCAGACTGACAGCCTTCATATCTTTCCATTTTTCTATATTGTATTGCTATGAACATTATTATTATTGATTATATTTGTATATCACCCTTAATCCTCAGATCTCAGGGCGGTTCACAGCATAAAAATACAATATGAAACACATAACACATAATATCAACAATAACAAACCAACAACCCCCCCTTTCCCCTACCACTTCCCATAAACACATTTAAAAAGCCATAGATTGCTCAAATGGGGATAAAGGGATGTTTTTGCCTGGCTCCTAAAGAAAAGCAATGAAGGCGCCAGGTGAGCCTCCCAGGGGAGAGCATTCCACGAATGGGGAGCTACCACTGAAAAGGCCCTGCTCTCGTATTGCCACTCTCTAGATCTCTCATGGAGGAGGCACACGTACAAGGGCCTAAGATTATGATCTCAGGTCTAGGTAGGAGAGAGGCGGTCCTTGAGGTATTGTGGTCCTGAACCGTTTAAGGCTTTATAGGTCAAAACCAGCACTTTGAATTTAAACTAATTGGCATCCAGTACAGTCAGGCCAGGATCTGTGTAATATGCTCAAACCGTCTTGCCCCGGTGACCAACCTGGCTGCACCAGCTGAAGTTTCCGAACCGTCTTCAGAGGCAGCCTTAACATATAACGTGTTGCAGTAATCTAACCTTGATTACGGAAGCTGTACTACCAAGGACAGGATGGGGTTGTGCAGAGTTGTTAAGGCAGCAGAGAGCATTGTTGGCTGCTCGCTCTCCACCTTAGAGCAGATTTATGCCATGAGGTGGCACAGAAAGGCACTGGACATAGTGAAAGATCCATCGCATCCTGGTCACCGTCTCTTTGAACTTTTGCCATCGGGACGGAGATACAGGACGATGACAACAAGAACAAGCCGCCTTAGAAACAGCTTCTTTTCCAGAGCGATCGCGGCCTTGAATGGGAAGCCTGGACTTTGAAGTCATCTAATCTTACCTGTTATGTTTTATCATTGTTTTAATCAGTGTGTATGGTTTTAATCAGTGTGTATGGTTTTAATCAGTGTTTTTGTAGTTGTTTTGTCTTTGCATGGAGTGCCCTATCTGGGTGGATGGAGCAGCCAAGTAATTTCGTTGTTCCCGAAGGGGGACAATGACAATAAATATATTCTATTCTATTCTATTCTATTCTATTCTATTCTATTCTATTCTATTCTATTCTATGTTACGAGAGTGTAGACCACAGAAGTTAGGTTATCCCTGTCCAGGTGGGGCACAGCTGGGCCACCAGCTGAAGCTGATGGAAGGCACTCCGAGCCATTAAGACCACCTGAGCCTCAAGTGACAGCAAAGGATCCAGAAGTGCCGGGACCACATAACACCAGTCCTGAGAGATCTACATTGGCTCCCAGTACGTTTCCGAGCACATTTCTAAGTGTTGGTGCTGACCTTTAAAGCCCTAAACGGCCTTGGCCCAGTATAACTGAAGGAGCGTCTCCACCCCCATCGTTCAGCCCGGACACTGAGATCCAGCGCCGAGGGCCTTCTGGCGGTTCCCTCATTGCGAGAGGTGAGGTTACAGGGAACCAGGCAGAGGGCCTTCTCGGTAGTGGCGCCCACCCTGTGGAACACCCTCCCATCAGATGGCAAGGCAATAAGCAACTATCTTACTTTTAAAAGACGTCTGAAGGCAGCCCTGTTTAGGGAAGTTTTTTTAATGTTTAATGCTGTATTGTGTTTTTAATATTTGGTTGAAAGACGCCCAGAGTGGCTGGGGAAACTCAGCCAGATGGGCGGGGTATAAATAATAAATTATTATTATTATTATTATTATTATTATTATTACTAGTGGAAGGTAGCCCGTTACAATAACGGGCGCTAGAGGAGGCGGCGGCGGCAGGAGGCGGCAGAGGCTGGCGGCTGACTGCAGCTGACAGGCGTCCCCGGCGGCGGCTTCGGGCGGGTAGGCCTCGGGTGAAGCCGGGGGCTCGCGTGATCGGTGCGGCCGGGGAGAGAAGGAGCGTGGCGGCGGCGGGCGGCCGGAGGAGGAGGAGGAGGCTCCGTGCAAGGCGGCGGCACTGCCCCAACTGACAATGCGCGTGCGCCGCCGCTGCCTCCCGGACACGCCCCCCTCTCCGGCCGCTCCAATGCCTGCATCCCTGTTGGGGGGGGGGAAAGTAGAGCTCTCCAATCCGTGCATCCCTGTGGGACATGCGCACTCGCGCAGTTCCACTGACACACAGTGGACGCAGGGACACTTGAACATTATTATATGTGATTATTAACTGTGTACCCACTCCTTCAGAGGGAGCGCAACCCATCAAATGCAGGCAACCTCCCATCCATCTGGTCTAGGAAACCACCCATTAACAGTATTTGCACTAGATTGTCATCACACCCCGGGGGCAGCAGTTCATGTCTCCTTGGAAGTATGGAGACAGAGCAGCAAAAGAGATGCTCTCCTGTTGAGATAGCACCGCCTTGTAAGGTCCCAGTTGTTCTGAACGTCTGAGACCTGCAAGTATAGAGTGATATACAAATACTAATACTGATGGTGATGGTGCAGGTTGAGAGCAGGGGCCTCACCTGGCAGCCAAGGTCTCTTTCTGCAGCGGCAAGAGTTGCGGCAGCAGGGCTGTCACCATGACATAGTAGACCCCAGAAGACCCCATGGCGTGACCAGAGGGGCTGCCTGGAGGGGAGAGACACAAGTGTAAATGAAAGGGGGAGGTCTTACAGCGACGCAAATGAAAGCACGGGGAGAAGAAGGGGCAGGTTCAACCTCACCTGGACCAGTTTCACAGGTGATGGGAAACTGCTGGATCACAGGGCGTGTTGCGGTGCCGTAGTAATCGGTCTCACGTACCCACCAGTAGGGTCTCTGTCCAAACAGGATCCTGTAAGGAGGGAAGATTAAGGAGTGGTGGTTGGGCCCCCAGAAACCGGAAGATGTAAGAGAGGCTAAAGGTAAAGGGACCCCTGACCATTAGGTCCAGTCATGATCAACTCTAGGGTTGCGGCGCTCATCTCGCTTTATTGGCCAAGGGAGCCGGCGTACAGCTTCCGGGTCATGTGGCCAGCATGACTAAGCCGCTTCTGGCGAACCAGAGCAGCGCACGGAAATGCCGTTTACCTTCCCGCCGGAGCGGTTCCTATTTATCTACTTGCACTTTGACGTGCTTTCGAACTGCTAGGTGGCCAGGAGCTGGGACCGAGCAACGGGAGCTCACCCCATCGCGGGGATTCGAACCGCCGACCTTCTGATCGGCAAGCCCTAGGCTCTGGGGTTTAACCCACAGCGCTACCCGCGTGAAATAGCCACTGCCTATTCCAGTTGCCTCAGTAAATCCATCTCAGAAGAAAAACAAACACCTAGCCTGCCATGTTTTCAGAGTAATAACAAACTTGCAGGGAATCCTACTGTTAAAGGCTTCAGGAACTGGAAAAGACTGGTGTGAGTATTTTGTACTCAAGACTTCTAGTTCCCAGCCACATTTCTTCTCCTCTCCATCTTCCTCTAACAGCCATTCACATTTAATTCATCTTGCTTTCATTTAGTTCCTTGCTATAGTTTTCAAGTCCTAATTTTATTTACTGAGATCTTTTAAGTTTTAAAAACACCTTTCTTATGAGTTGCCTGTGCTACTTTTAGTTGTTCTTAGGTGGTTTTAAAAATTCTTTGTAAGCCCTTTGGATAGTATTTTAGTAGAAAAGGAGCCTATCCGTGTTTAAAAACAATCAAACAAATATCAGAAATCTGAATCGCCAATCCATGATGAAGCAATTTTCATTTAATTCTACAAAATAAAACTAAATTTTGCAAAAAGAAGAAAAAGGGAGGGAGAGGGGGGAAAGGAGGAAAATCAAATAAAATTATGCACATTTGGTTACTTCTTAAGTTAATCACAATCCCATGATATGCTTTTTGAGGGCAATTTCTGGAAATGGAGGATTCATAGAATCACAGTGTTTGAAAGTACCAAAGATAATTCAGTCTCCTTCCTGACACAAAGGCAAAACCTCTCCCCAGAGCCACTTACAATGTCCAGACCATGCCATGGAAAAGCACCTACAGAACAAATAAATTATTCCATATTACTCAAGCAACTGAGCCAAAAAAAGAAAGAAAGCTTGATCACCCCACAACTGCCTTGGCCCTTGCTGCCGGACGGAGAAGTCCAGTTTCCGACGAAGGTTTTTAAATGTAAATTGGATCAGTAACTAGGCAAGGCACAGCTTATAAAATGCAGCAGGTACATAAGAGCGCTAGATAGATGGCTAAACAGAAGCGAAGATGTTGACATGTTGATCCAGCAAGCGACATGCCCCCTGAATCTTCCTTTTGAATAGCATTAAAGGGCACAGCATTAGTGAAGCAAGTGGCTGGAGTCCTAGGAATGGCCAAGTAATTGGGCACTGAGTGGGTTGAGTTTGCGAGGTCTGTTCACACCCATGCCAGCGTCTCTGTGTCCTTGGGGATGGAGGTTTTGTCAGAAGCAACTGAGCACCTAATTACTCCCAGTTTCCTCCCCAGAGGCTCCTTACCAACAGGAGGGGGCACCAGAGGTGGCTGCACAGCAGGAGGTGTGAGAGTTGGGGTGTCTGATGCCACAAGGGCAGAACGCTCCTTTGCCACCCTCCTTGACTCCAGTTCCTCTGGACCTAGCTCTCCACACACTTGACTGCTAGCCTGCTCCTCAGCCCCAGATGCTTTTCGGGGTCCCAAATCTACCTCCCGCACCTCAGGGTCGTCCAGCTCCAACTCCCCGAGCTCCTCCCAATCCTCTTCAGTATTCGACCATCTCCTCCATGACTCCTCACACCCTAGGGGATGGCTGTGGGTGGTCAGCAATGCAGAGAATTCATTCTGCAAGTACTCAAAAGGCATTCTCTGTGAGAGGATTCATATGAAATGCAAAGCTGTGATTTAGCACTACAAGAATGAGCCTGGAAAGAGACCTGCATGCTTGCTCCTGCCCCTTCCCTCTCCACACAAGCTCAGCTTAATTAGCTCCTTCTTAGTTTGGGTCAAACCATAGTTTGCCATCACATCTGAACCAGTAAACTATGGTTTGCTCTGGCCCTGAAAAACAGCATCAAAATCTGGACAACGGGGTTCTTTTTATAATCTCAAGCCAAGCTTTGACATTATGTTCAGACCAAACCTAAATTGCTACTTTGCATAGTCCTGGAAAACAGTGTCCAGGACAGAGTCCTGGCTCAGGTTAAGCACTACAGGAACTACAGGGAATGGGGAGGGGAGCCACTGTGGTCTCTGTCAACCGAGAGGAGAACTTGTTCCTGACCCCCAAATAGGGTGATCAGGATTCTTAGACTCCGCGCTCACCACTTGAAAACAAGGTTCAACCAATCGCCGATCACAGCCACCCAGATGAGTCGGATTCCCACCGCCTCCTTCAGCTGGAACCAGATGGGGAAGAAGACAAAGAAAGTAGTTTTGAGGTCAGCGACTGTGGAGATGAAGACAAACCAGTCCTGGTAGTCCATGAAGTTCTCCTGGAGGTAGCTGGTGGCCTGGATCCCTGCGCTGTGCAGAAGGTCCATGGTGCAACTTCAGCAGGGATTCCCTTCTCCCACCTTAACTCTTGCTCGTTTTCCTAGCCACTGAGCCTTTATTGTATCCGAAACCCCTGATCTTTGATCCTTAACTGCCTCCCCTCTCCAAAAAAATATTGACAGAGGCTGCAACATGAAGCAAAGTGTGCGTTTGTTTGCACGAGTCGGTGCCTCCTGTTTCAGAGGGCATAGCTGCACCACTCACTCCGAACTATTTAAATGCCATTTCCTCTCTCCTATGGAACCCAAGTTTTATTTAATAGTATTCTCAGCATACTCACTGAATTACAATTCACAGGACTTTTGGGGGAAAGCCGTGACAGTTAAATATAATAACGTCTCTCTCCAGGGAAATTAGCAAGACAGCGAGAGATGACAAATCACCTTAACTGCCATAGAGTTTCTGTGCAGTGCACGGGTCTAAGCCAGTGATGGCCAAACTCAGCCCTCCAGCTGTTTTTGGACTACAACTCCCATCATCCCTAGCTAACAGGACCGGTGGTCAGGGATGATGGGAATTGTAGTCCCAAAACAGCTGGAGGGCCAAGTTTGGCCATCACTGGTCTAAGCCAGGGGTAGGCAACCTAAGGTCTGTGAGCCAGATGCGGCACAATCACCTTCTAAATCCGGCCCACGGATGGTCTGGGAATCAGCGTGTTTTTACATGAGTAGAATGTGTGCTTTTATTTAAAATGCATCTCTGGGTTATTTGTGGGGCCTGCCTGGTGTTTTACATGAGTAGAATGTGTGCTTTTATTTAAAATGCATCTCTGGGTTATTTGTGGGGCCTGCCTGGTGTTTTACATTAGTAGAATGTGTGCTTTTATTTAAAATGCATCTCTGGGTTATTTGTGGGGCATAGGAATTTGTTCATCCCCCCCCCCCAAATATAGTCCAGCCCCCCACATGGTCTGAGGGATGGTGGACCAGCCCATGGCTGAAAAAGGTTGCTGACCCCTGGTCTAAGCCATCAGCTTACCTTCAGGAGATGATGATGATAAGAATAATAATAACAATTTTAAAACCAGTCTAAAGTTTGTAGTGTAGGTTGGCCCGAAGATCTCTGCTCTTTGTTGAGTCCATAAAAGGGCTTCGTGGGTAGACATTTTTGGCACAAAGGTGGGCTTTGCAGGGGTTGAAATTTTCCTTGGAAAACACTTGAAAGCTTACTGTTTGTGCTTGTTTAGCTGCTTCTGCGCAATCGCTGTTTTCCAACAGTGGCTTTTCATCACAACATTATCCCAGCTGCTCACATTGATAATGTTACAAGACCAATATTTGGCACTGGGGCAAAGATAGTTCAGAGTGAGGATGAATAAAGTTAATTCAGAGAGCGAGAGTAAATAAAGATGATTCGGAGTGAGGGCAATGCTTTCGCTATCATACTTCCCTCATTTTGGATGGGCAATGGATAGAGTCGGGTGGTGGTGCTTGCCCTGAATGCATGTTGAGAACAAGAGCAAGGTTGCTATTGTTGTCCAGCATCCAAAAAATGAAGTAACTTTTCCACCTATAGATCCCACCTTCTCCGCCATAGTGGTCACTCATAAGATGGGCTGAATTTTGCGGCTGTTCACAGCTCTCTCCCCTTCCAAACTACAAAAAAGTGAGCCCCCCTTTTTAAGCAGGGAGCCCGCTTCATCTATTTACCCAGGTCTCTTTCTTTACTTAGGGACGCGGGTGGCGCTGTGGGTTAAACCACAGAGCCTAGGGCTTGCTGATCAGAAGATCGGCGGTTCGAATCCCCGCGACGGGGTGAGCTCCCATTGCTCAGTCCCTGCTCCTGCCAACCTAGCAGTTCAAAAGCACGTCAAAGTGCAAGTAGATAAATAGGTACCGCTCCGGTGGAAAGGTAAACGGTGTTTCCGTGTGCTGCTTTGGTTCGCCAGAAGCGGCTTAGTCATGTTGGCCACATGACCCGGAAGCTGTATGCCGGCTCCCTCGGCCAATAAAGCGAGATGAGCGCTGCAACCCCAGAGTCGGACACGACTGGACCTAATGGTCAGGAGTCCATTTACCTTACCTTTACCTTTCTTTACTTATAGATGGAGAAAGAAAGAAATGGGACTATCAGAAGGTAGGGCAGACCCTTCAGCAATGTTATGATGCGAAGAAGCAGGAAGCCTTGTAAGGCAAGAGCGATATGAGGCATATCCCAATTTTCCCGTAGAAGGTTGGGAGGATAGACTGCTTTCATTTTATGAAAAAGTAAGTGTTGAGCCATTAAAGATGTGCACAGGGCCACCTTGGAAGCATGTGAGGATACAAGGTGAGATCTTGGAAGCCCGTGGAGTGTGTGGGCATTATTTGTAGTGACCAAGGCTTCAGTCTCCTGCATAGTTTGTCTTGCACCACTCCATCTCTAGAGGAAACATAATAAAGGTAAAAGTAAAGGACCCCTGACTGTTAAGTCCAGTCGCGAACGACTCTGGGGTTGCGGTGCTCATCTCGCTTTACTGGCCGAGGGAGCCGATGTTTGTCCACAGACAGTTTTTCTGGGTCATGTGGCCAGTGTGGTGTAGTGGTTAAGAGCGGTGGACTCATAATCTGGTGAACTGGGTTCGCGTCCCCACTCCTCCACATGCAGCTGCTGGGTGACCTTGGGCTAGTCACACTTCTCTCTGAAGTCTCTCAGCCCACTCACCTCACAGAGTGTTTGTTGTGGGGGAGGAAGGGAAGCCGCTTTGAGATTCCTTAGGGTAGTGATAAAGCGGGATATCAAATCCAAACTCTTCTTCTTTTGCTTCTTCTAGTATGACTAAGCCACTTCTGGCGAAACCAGAGCAGCGCATGGAAACGCCGTTTACCTTCCCCGCCACCGCCGGAGCGGTACTTATTTATCTACTTGCACTTTGACGTCCTTTCAAACTGCAAGGTTGGCAGGAGCTGGGACTGAGCAACAGGAGCTCACCCTGTCACGGGGATTCGAACCACCGACCTTCCGATCGGCTCAGTGAGGAAGCATAATAAATATGCCAAATAAGCATGCAGAATCACAAGGACTGAGTTTATATCATTCGTGCAGCATGCTGAATTTAGCTGTGTTTCAGGTGGAAGTTGGGTTTCTTTTTTAAAATCACAGGGTACATGGGGACAAAAGAAGCTGAATCAGATTACTGGATCCATTGGATCAGAGTTGGATCCATTGGACAACTCTGCACTGACTGGTCTTTCCCCCATATCAACTGGCAGTAATATCTCTAAGGCACCACAGCATACATATATTTTTTGTCCCAGCCCAGAAACTGAAGAGTAAGGGCTGATAAGTAATCTTTTCCAGGGCAATTAATTAATTAATCACGACTCAAAGGGCATGATCGTGCATACATGCAGTTTGAGGAACACATAGCAGAAAGGCACGCAGCTTCCGAGTGAACGAGATCCAAAGTGCAGCCTCCCAAATTATGTGATAAAAGAAAGCAAACTACTATATTAATGGGCCCACATGGAGAAAGAAATCAGCTGGTGATGGAGGGTTTGTTACAGGCAGCCCAAAGTGTCCTGGAAGAAGCAGGGGCAGGGGCGTAGGAAGTGGGGGGCGGGCCGACCCAGGTTCCATCATGGAGGGGGTGACAAATTATCAAGGAACAATTACTGCCCTACTAGGGTGGTTCATAAAAAAACTTTTTTTTTTAAATGCCTGCTACAAAGGTCTTATCTCATCACACTAGGGATTATATAGCTATATATGAAATTTCATGCATATCAGTTAATATCTTGACCCTCCTCCACGAAAATAGCTGTTTACTTGGCCGTTTTCCTATGTCGTGAAGGCTGAAATTTCAATTCAGTGGAGCACTTACTGTTCCCAACCCTAACCCTGCGGAAAGCCATCTAATTAGACTTTAATTTGATTTGGACATGTTTTTAGGAGGTAATTTAATTATTGTTTGATTTTATATCAATGTTAGGTATCTGATGTTAGCCGCCCTGAGCCCGACTTCGGTCGGGGAGGGCGGGATATAAATAAAAGTTTATTTTTACTTATGATTATTTCTTTGTAAGAAAATATGAAATAATGTAAAACCATTTTTGCAGGCAAAAAATAATAATCAATGTGTGTGTGTGGGGGGGGTGACAAGAAATTTTTCGCACCGGGTACCACCTGACCTTCCCACGCCTCTGAGCAGGGGGTAGGATTTGAGAATGTGGGCATCCCAGAAATCCCACGTGGTGGGAAAACAGCTCAATAGCTGGCAGATAGGCATGCCGGGGTCAAGGTTGGAACTCCTGGGAAAGGTGGAAGGTGGCAGGCAGGAAGAGAAGGCAGATAAATACGAGGGGTCAGAGTTTGAGCTCAGCCCTGCCTGTACGCTCACCTATGTGCTTCCGGACAGAGAACAGAGTGTTCTGCTTTGCAAGAGGGCTGTGACCCCTAGCATGAGCAAGATCTCCCTCCTCTGACAGGCTCCTCCACCTGAAGATTATGGTAAATAGGAGGACTCCCAGGCAAACCCTCGGTTCATGGTTGCGGTGGGAATTTCCAACAGAAAAAGCCCTGAGTTGGACCAGGAGTACAAGGCTAGATCAGAGACCCAGCGGCTTCTTTCTTCCCCCAAAAGGGTTAAAAGCATGCTTTTAAAAAGCATTTATAGTCATACAGCACCTTGATCATGCTACTAGCATTTGTTTGATAAGATAAGATAAGATAAGATAAGATAATTTATTGTCATTGCACAGGTACAAGCACAACGCTATACAAGTGCAACGAAATTGCATGCCCCTGTAAAAACAGAAGGAAAGAAAAAACAAAACAAAAAGCAGCACAAAACACACACACACCAAAGAAAGCCACACATACACACACATACACCCATCACAGCTCTCCAAGGTCATATTATCTGGTTACAGCATTTAAGATGGTTATAGCTCTTGGGTAGAAACTGTTCTTCAATCTATTTGTTCTTGATCTAATTGTTCTATATCTTCTACCCGAAGGCAGTGGTGCAAAGAGACTATATCCCGGATGAGATGGATCCTGTAAAATATTGTTTACCTTTTTAAGGCAACGAGAACTGTATAGTTCTTCCAGAGATGGGAGAGGATGACCAATAATATTTTGGGCTGTGGCTATGACCTTCTGAAGTACCTTCTTCTCCCTGGCTGTGCAGCTGGAGAACCAAGCACAAATACAGTATATAAGAATGCTCTCTATGGAGCCTCGGTAGAAGGACACCAGCAGTCTCTCACTCAGATTGTTCTTCTTTAAAAGTCTGAGGAAATAAATTCTCTGCTGGGCCTTCTTTACCAGAGCAGTCGTATTTGCGCTCCAAGTCATACCCTGCTCTATAATCACTCCCAAAAACTTGAATACAGCCACCCTCTCCACCTGGTCCCCGCCGATATACAGGGGCTGAATATCCACCTTCCCCCCCCCCCCCTATAATCCACCACCAGTTCCTTGGTCTTGGCAGTATTTAGAGCCAGATTGTTATCACTACACCAAGCACAGAACTGCTCCACCTCATCCCAATAGGCGGACTCATCCCCTCCTGAAATGAGCCCCACCACAGTAGTGTCATCAGCAAACTTGATGATTTTGTTGCTGGAATAGATGGCTGTACAGTCATACGTATAGAGGGTATAGAGCAGGGGACTCAACACACAACCCTGTGGTGAGCCGGTGTTAAGGCTAAGGGCTGTGGACATATGTGACCCTACTCTAACCCTCTGAGAACGATCTGACAGAAAGTTCAAAACCCAGAGACAAATGGAGTTAGAAAGTCCAATCGCCTCTAGCTTGGACACCAGTCTATGAGGGAGGATCGTGTTGAAAGCAGAGCTGAAATCTTATGGTTTGCTACCAAAAGATGTAGCCATGGTCACCAGTTTGAACAGCTTTAAAAAGGGGCTAGATAAATTGATGCGAGGATACGGCTATTTTCTGGAATTGCGATGCTCTGTTCACTCAGTTATTATGGTTAATCGAGAAATAATTGCATTCCAGTGTTTTCTGCTGTCCCTCTCTCCCTGCCACCTTATTTTTAAATACCTGTTGTGCGTTAAGTAGCCTTTTGCATATCAACCAGCAGCAAGTTACTGACCTACCTAATGGGATGTGTGGTATGAGCAAAGGCCGTTTGTTTGGTGATGCTCTGCTGGGTTGCACTGCCAATACCTTCCCATCTTCCATTGAAAGAGCATTCGCACCACCTGCCAGTAGCCGTTGACAAAAAATACAGGGCGAGAAGGACAAACAGAGCCTTTGTGGTTGTGGCACCCAGACTGTGGAACGATTTCCTTACAGGGGTGCCCAAACCTTTTTCAAAGAGGGCCAGATTTGCTGAAGTGATCATGTGTGAGGGCCCGGCCAAAGTTGTTGGGCTTTTTTTTAGGATTTAAGTTGTTGAGCTTTTTTTTTTTTTTACCCCAAAGTAAAGGATTTTACCCCAGGACATATACTGCCACAGGGGCCGGATTAAATTGACCGGCGGGCCGGATGAGGACCCCAAAATGGACTTTGGACATGCCTGCCTCAGAGAGATTTGATTGCCTGCCACTCAGTAAAGAGTCATGGATGCTTTAGCTGAGATTCCTACATTGCAGGGGGTTGGACTAAAGGACTCTTGGGGTACCTTCCAACTCTACAACTCTATGATTCTTTTTTTGCCAGACATTTGGTTTATCTTGAGGCCCTTCTGATTTTGTTTTATGGGGATTTTAAAAATAAGTGTTCTGTTCTAAACGCTTAATGGCTCCATTTTAAAACGCTCCTATTGTATTTGTATTCCATAATTTTGTATGCTGCTTTGGGGGCCTGTTTAAGGCCTAAAAGGATAGATAGATAGTGTTGTGTATTAAGTAATAACACAGTCAAGACGTTTTAATACAGAGTATTGTGTTGTATTATAGACCTTATTTGAATGTATGAGTTACAGCGGGAACGGCAATCATTTGCTGGTTCAGAGAGCAGGATTTGGATCCTCTGCCTGATTGGTTTCCGCAGGAGGGAATCCGTGCCATTGGTTCCCGCCAAAATGTATCTTCTCCCTACTAGCCTACTGTTATTATATAAACCCCAGTTTTCTCCAGTCCTGTGGCTGGCTCTTCCCTGTTTCTGGAATAAAGAGATGTTGTACCTGATTCTCGCCTCCAGTCATTGACCCACGACATAACATACTGGCGACGAGGATGGGATCCGGCTTGCCATGAATGGGTGACAGAGGTCGGCATCCGGAGTCAGAAGAAGAGGAGGGAGAAATCGTGGACACTCCTGATTACACCATGGCAGGAAGTAGAATCTTTGAGCCATTTAGACCGGGAGCCGCAGAAGCTTGGGATTCGTATCTCCAGCGTTTCGGTTTTGCTGTTGCCGCGCAAGGAATCACCAATGACGATAGGAAGAAGGCAGTCTTCCTGAGTTGCTGCGGGGCTGAAGTCTTCGAGTTGGCCCGAGGTTTGGTGGCTCCTCTCACGCTAGAGACTGCGACGCTGAAACAGATAACGGACCAACTTACAAGGCACCTGGCCCCGGCAGCGACCAAGACAACACGCCGCATAGAGTTCCACAATAGGAGGCAGAGGGATGGTGAATCGGTCTCCATATTCCTTGCTGAGCTGAAGGTCCTGGCGAGGCACTGTCAATTCGTGGCTCTCGAGGAGGCGCTGCTTGACCAGTTCATTGGCGGCCTGAGCAGCAGTAAAGCCCGTCGTCGGATCGCTGCAAGGGAAGAGGTGGATCTGGCAATGGCTGTGCGTGAAGCCATAGCCACTGAAACCACAGAGGGGGAAAAGCAAAAAACCCTACAACGAAGCACCAGGCCGGCCGCGGAGATAGCTCACGCTGTGAGCAGCCAGGAGTCCAGCCCGTCCCAGAGTCCATCCCGCACAGTTGAATCCCTGAGGGTTGGTTCATCGGGAACAAAAGGAAGAAAGCTAGAATGCCCGGGTTGTGGTGGTGCGCATGAACGTCGCAACTGCCGATTCCGGAACGCCACGTGCCACGCTTGTAATAAAAAGGGCCACATCGCTCGGGTATGCAGGTCGGCTACCGGGGGAACATCGGGATCCCCATCACCGTCCCGGCGACAGGCAAGTTCATCGGCGCACGTTTTGGACGACTGCAACTACCTCACCGAGATTGAGGGCAAGACCGTTCAGTTTCCTGCTCAGGGGAAGGCGTTTGTCCAGGTCAGCATTGAGGGCCGCCCTTGCCAGATGGAGGTGGATTCCGGGTCAGGATACACGATCGTCTCGGACGAGACTGCAAGGTCATTTTTCTCAGGGGGTAAGTTCCCTCCATTGGAACCTTTCCCCGCCACATTACAATCTTATTCAGCTGGCCGGATACACATCCTGGGAATGTGTTCTGTCAATGTTAATTTTAGAGACAAAAGGGCCGTACTCAAGCTGGTGATCGCCAAGGGAAAGCGCTCTAGCCTCTTGGGAACAGACTGGTTTCCTGCACTAGGGTTGGGCATATCTGGGCTGAATGCAATAGCAATAGCCCCAAAAACATTCGAGAAGATTTATGAGGAGTTCGCATTATTATTTGATGGCAGTCTGGGGTGCTATAAAGGGCCTCCTATTGATTTCGAGTTGGACCCAGGGGTGGCCCCAGTTCGCTTCAAGCCAAGACGCGTGCCATTCGCCTTGCAGCCCAAAATAGAGGCAGAACTCGACAAACTAGTCCAGCAAGGGGTATTGGCGCCAGTTGAATCAGCAAGATGGGAAACCCCAATAGTGACCCCGCTAAAGGCAAACGGGGAAGTGCGTATCTGCGCAGACTATAAATGCACAATAAATAAGGCAATTCGGGGAAATTCTTATCCCATTCCAGTGGTGTCTCAACTGCTGGCAAAGTTGGCTGGAGGCAAGGTATTTGCAAAGATTGACCTTGCCCAGGCGTACCAGCAGCTACCTGTAACGCCAGAAACAGCAGAAGCTCAGACTATTGTAACCCACAAAGGGGCATTTAAGGTGAACCGATTGCAATTCGGAGTAAGTGTGGCCCCGGGAATATTTCAGGGCATTATGGAGAGGTTATTAAGGGGAGTGCCTGGCACCCTCGTGTATTTTGATGATGTTCTAATATCGGGGAGGAACCCCCACGAGCTGGAAAACCGCATCAGAATGGTGCTTAAAAAATTCCAGGAAGCTGGGCTCCATCTAAAAAAAGAAAAATGTCGTTTTGGAGTTCCTACGGTGGATTTCCTAGGTTACACCATTGATGCTGCGGGTGTGCACCCCATGGAAAGCAAGGTTAAGGCCATCGCCAATGCCCCCAGACCCAGCAACAAAACTGAACTCCAATCATTCCTGGGTCTGGTGAATTTTTACCATGCGTTTTTACCGCACAAAGCAGCAGTGGCAGAACCTTTGCACAGGCTTCTTCAGAAGAAATGCGTCTGGCATTGGGGAAAGCCACAACAAAAGGCTTTCGAAACCATTAGGGGAATGTTGTCTGCTGAGAGTGTTCTGGCCCATTATGATGAGACGAAACCCCTCGTACTTGCTTGTGACGCGTCTCAATATGGGCTGGGAGCTGTGCTCAGCCACAGAGAGGCGGATGGGACAGACAGACCCATTTCGTTTTATTCAAGGACTCTTACTTCCACCGAGAGGAACTATGCGCAGATCGACAAAGAGGCATTAGCTGTGGTAGCGGGGGTAAAGAAATTCCACGACTATGTGTATGGGCGATCGTTCTTAATTGAAACGGATCACAAGCCATTGCTGGGTCTGTTCAACCCTGACAAACAAACCCCTCAAATCTTGTCCCCTAGAATGCTCAGGTGGTCGATTTTTTTAAACGGTTTCCAATATAAGATATGCCATGTGAAAGGGAAATTGCTCTGCCATGCAGACGCCCTCAGCCGGCTGCCACTCCAAGGAGCTAGTGATTGTGACCCGGCTCCAGCCGAACAGGTCATGATGTTGGAAACACTGCCGAGCGCTCCTGTGACCGCGGAAGAAGTTGCGGCCAGGACGCGTAAGGACCCCACACTCTCCCGAGTCCTTGCCTGGGTAGGGAGGGGGTGGCCCAATGGGGGCCAAGAAGAAAAGTTCCGCCCATTCACAATACGGCAGCATGAGTTATCACTTCATAAGGGGTGCATACTTTGGGGGGACAGGGTAGTCATCCCTAACCCACTGAGGAACCGCATTCTAGAAACCTTGCATATGGGGCACCCGGGAATGGTCAGAATGAAATCCCTGGCACGATGTTATGTGTGGTGGCCAGGGATGGATAGGGAAATAGAGATGTGGGTGCGCACGTGCAAGGCATGCCAAGAGGTTCGACCTGAGGTTCCCCGGGCACCTATTCATTGGTGGGAACAGTCCAGGGCACCATGGAACCGTATTCACATAGACTTTGCAGGGCCCTATCAAGGGAAAACGTTTTTGGTTGTGGTCGATGCATACTCAAAATGGTTGGAAGTAGCATTAGTTTCCAGTCCCACATCGGCAGCCGTTATCAAAGTTTTAAGGCAATTGTTTGCCACGCATGGACTGCCAGAAACATTGGTATCAGACAATGGGGCAGCATTCGTGTCGAGTGAGTTCAGAGGTTTCCTTGCTGACAATTTCATACGAGGAGTGACCTCTGCCCCTTTCCACCCCTCATCTAATGGTCAAGCAGAAAGAATGGTGCGAACTGCAAAGGGGGCTATTTCACGGCTACTGGAGGGTGACTGGGCAGCCCGGATAGCTCGTATGCTGTTCTTGCAGCACGCCACACCATGCACAGCCACGGGAAAGTCACCAGCTGAGCTTCTGTTAGGTCGTAGGCTGGTGACAGTCCTGGATTTTGTACATCCAGATAGGATGCCCTCGCGTTCCACACGGGAGCCACCCCAACCCGAAGGAGACAGAACGAGACACCTTAACCCGGAGGATCTCGTTTGGGTGAGGAATTATGCTAGAGGTCCAACTTGGGTTCCGGGAGTCATTTCGCGGGCCACCGGTCCTGTATCATATTATGTCACATTGTCACAAGGGCAGGTCTGGCGTAGGCATGTGGATCAGCTGAGACGCAGAACACCCAGCAGGAGTGATGCCGAGGGACCTAACACCCCCGCATTAAATGGGGAGTTGCCACCCCCGAGTCAGGTGGAGACGCCTGCACGGGTTAATGATCCACCAGGGCAGTTGGAAGGTGAACTACCCGCTGGAAATACGGAGTTGGCGGAAGATAATGAGCTGGGGGGGTCGTTAGATGGGACAGCGGTAACCAATACTCCCGAGGAGACTCCTCAGCCTCCAATTCCTCATGTCACAACACCGGAGGTGAGACGATCAAGTAGAAATCGCAGGAAGCCACAGTCCCTGAAAGACTTTGTGTGTCATTCCCGCTAAGTGTGGGGGGGTGTTGTGTATTAAGTAATAACACAGTCAAGACGTTTTAATACAGAGTATTGTGTTGTATTATAGACCTTATTTGAATGTATGAGTTACAGCGGGAACGGCAATCATTTGCTGGTTCAGAGAGCAGGATTTGGATCCTCTGCCTGATTGGTTTCCGCAGGAGGGAATCCGTGCCATTGGTTCCCGCCAAAATGTATCTTCTCCCTACTAGCCTACTGTTATTATATAAACCCCAGTTTTCTCCAGTCCTGTGGCTGGCTCTTCCCTGTTTCTGGAATAAAGAGATGTTGTACCTGATTCTCGCCTCCAGTCACATATATACATATATATAGTGGATAGATGACAGATAGTAGACATAGATAGATAGATACCGGTAGACAGACAGCTAGATAGATAGATAGATGATAGATAGATAGATAGATAGATAGATAGATAGATATAGATATCTTTCCCTTATAGGGATATTGTTCTCAGTTTTCCTAGTCCAGGCATAGGCAACCTTGTCTCTCCAGATGTTTTGGGACTATAATTCCCATCATCCCTGACCACTGGCGCTGTTAGCTAGGGATCATGGGAGTTGTAGTTCCAAAACATCTGGAGAGCCAAGGTTGCCTATGCCTGTGTCCTTCCTTCCAGAGAGCCTGTTCATTGAAACATCCTGATTCATCTGTGCACAGTCTTCAGAGAGGTTATATGAGGGTGGTTTGTTGACTATTCCAGACCCTCCAAGAGCCCCTATTTTCCAGGGACAGTCCCAGATTTACAGAAGTTTCTGATTTGATCTCAGAATGTCCCGCTTTTCCTCTTAGGATGTCCCTATTTTCATCAGAGAAATGTTGGAGGGTATGGAGTTATCCGACCCCTGAGCCATCTGAAGGCAATCCTGTATTGGGAAGGTTTTTTAAAAAAAGAAGTTTAATGTTTTATTATGTTTTTATGTATGTTGGAAGCTGCCTAGAGTGGCTGGGGCAACCCAGAAAGATGTGTGGGGTATAAATAGTAAAATTATCATTATGGAACGGGACGTCCCAATTTTCATCAGAGAAATGTTGGAGCGTACGTACTTTAATTGTCAGACCTGAATTTGCCTGTATGGAAATGAATCATAACCCCCAAAATAATGACAATCTGGAAGTGCCCTAGTCACTACATCACACTGGGATTCACTGCAAGGCTGAAACCATCACAATTATTGCCGTAGGCAGCCCTTCTGTCCTGAGTTATATAACGTGGCCCTCCTTGCCTGAAACAGGAATAATATACACCAAGGAGGGAAAAATCAAGTGCTGCATAAATAAATGCAAGTCAGCATTATTTTCATTATGTAACGATAGGACACATCAATTAATGGGAGTGGTTGAAGCTGATTCAGTAGCCAGCAAAAAGATAAATGTTGAAGACAATAGAGTTAACCATTAACCTGCAGTACTCGCCGACCTTCTTCTGTAATGAAAGCGGTGGAGAACGAAGCCGAAATCTAACGTGTGTGTCCTTAGGACTTTCGTGCGGAATGCAATTAAAGAACATGAAGTCAGAATTCAGCAAATGAGGAGGTTTTGCTTCTAATTTCCTTTGCTCCACAACGCCAGGAGGGTTGAGGACCTCCATTCATTTCTGGCACCCAAATTCCTAGACTCGGAAGTCTTTAATTCAAATTCCTAGACTCGGAAGTCTTTAATTCAAATTCCTAGACTCGGAAGTCTTTCCTTTTGCATTTGGGTGTCAGGCTTCCAGTCACGAACGAAATACAGTGGTACCTCGGGTGAAGAACTTAATTCGTTCTGGAGGTCCGTTCTTAACCTGAAACTGTTCTTAACCTGAGGTACCACTTCAGCTAATGGGGCTTCCTGCTGCCGCCGCGCGATTTCTGTTCTCATCCTGAGGTAAAGTTCTTAACCTGAGGTACTATTTCTGGGTTAGCGGAGTCTGTGACCTGAAGCGTCCGTAACCAGAGGTACCACTGTATATCCTCGCAACCCTGCCATCTGCCCACCTCTGCCTGAGGAGACCTGAGGTGACACCTGTGTCAGCGTCCTGTCGGTGCTTATGGTATCTGAAGTTTTTACAGCCCTTGGACCTGGAAATTTAATCGATATTTCCTAGTAGAGTTTTCTTGCAAAGTGCTGGTAAAGGCCCAGCCCAGTGATTTTCAGTTGCTGAGCGCAACAGTGGCCTTTGGTGTGCAAAAGTAGATGCGCGAAGCACAGGTACAGAACCTGAGGCCACAACCTTGGTCTAATTTCTTGTGGCCCCTTGGCCTCCTTTGGATGCAACTGAAACATGGCGGAAAGGAGGTTGTACCCCTCAACTGTCACACTTTAAGAAGGGGGAGAGATAAAGGGTACCTCATCCAATTTGGGTAGGCCCACCCACCCACAGCTGGGCCAAGGCATGTTGCCACCTGAAGCAAAGGGTGAGAAGCAGTTCAACAGACCCATTGAATCTTATTTCCTCATCCTTCACTACATCCTGAGGGTGCAGGGCAGTTTGCATAGCACACACTGAACCCCCTCTACTTGTTGCCCTTGAATATTTGCCACTCGAGGCAGCTGCCTCACTCTGCCTCATAGTAGGGCCGGACCCTGCAACTCACCCCTGGCTTCAGTCATACCTACCACCAGCATGCATCTTCTGACACATTGCCTGTGAGGGAACGCTGCCCGGTTCAGATTTCGAAACGGGGTGCCAACTTGAAGAAAATATGGGGGGAGCAGGTAGGCCCTGCCCCACATAATCACATGATGCGAGACACACACACCATTTGAATGGCAATGCTCATCAACTGGGGGGAGGGGGCTAGCGCCTTCAATTATTTTATTGGATGGGGAGTTGGCCAGTGTGGTGTAGTGGTTAAGAACAATAGACCCGTAATCTGGTGAACTGGGTTCGCTTCCCTGTTCCTCCACATGCAGCTGCTGGGTGACCTTGGGCTAGTCACACTTCTTTGAAGTCTCTCAGCCCCACTCACCTCACAGGGTGTTTGTTGTGGGGAAGGGAAACGAGAATGTTAGCCGCTTTGAGACTCCTTCGGGTAGTGATAAAGCGGGATATCAAATCCAAACTCTTCTTCTTCTTCTTCTTCCTATATTTCAAATATAGTCCCTGCTCCACCCCTACATCACTTTCCTGTTTTGAAAATGGTCAAGAATACATTGTATATTTGGAAAGTTATGAGGATTGGTGACCTTCGGCTTGATCATTTTATAAGCCCTTTTATGTTTCTGGCTATCAAGGGGGGAAGTTTGTAAATTTATATTGACTGTGCACCAACGGCAACGGCTTTTTAAGGCATTTCCCCGGCTACGGAATCGAGACTCGACGTAATGCATTTTTCCTCACATACGGCCTAGTCTTGAAAATCCTCTCTGTGGCATTGCCTCCCTCCTTCCTGGGAACTCCGTGTCCCTGCATGTTGTGGTATTTGCTCTGCCTCCTTCTACATTTTTCACATCTCCCCTGGGATGGATGTGATAGCTTGCCACAGGGAAAAATATGTGGAGAATTCTGATATTTTAGCTGGATTTCACAGTGATCTTACAGACATGCACACCACAAAAGGAGTAGCTGCAAAGGCAGGCCTATATACTCTAACTCAAGTCTTACTTTAGGTGGGGGATTTTGGGGCGGCGTGTTTTTTGTTTTTTGTTTATGTGCTACATCTCTGCTTACAAGGCTTCCACATGCAACTCGGACTCCGGATTTAATTCAGGGAGACCCGGGACTCAAGTCTAATGTGGCAGCTTTTAGCAGACGGACCTTTACTGCCGGCTCATGGGTGTTTTATACGGGGAACGTTCGCCCGGAAAAGAAAACAAGTCGGTCTGAACGCCCCCACCCCCAACGTAAAGTATTTGCAAGGGATTATTATATTGCAGGGCTACCCAAGTGCCCCTACCCTCTGCTATTGCAATATAAGAACTGGCAAGGCAATTTCCCCCCACGTTTACAAATTTGAGATAAATCACATTTTCCATATAAAATAAGACCCAGGTTAGAAAAAGGGCGAACTTCTGCTGCCGGTCATTCTTTGTTCATTGTGGGTGGCTTGCTGCTGCCCAATCACAGATATTCTAAATTCTGGATTTCTCCAGGGACGTCCCATTCCATAATGATTATTTTAATATTTATACACCACACATCTTATTGGGTTGCCCCAGCCACTCTGGGCAGCTTCCAACATATATACGGTAAAAAAATTAAACATTAAAAAAAACTTCTGACGGCTCAGAGGTTGGATAATTCCATACCCTCCAACATTTCTTCGATGAAAATAAGAGACATCCTAAGGAAAACCTGGACATTCTGGGATCAAATCAGAAACTGGGATGGCTTCTCTAAATCAGGGACGTCCCCGGAAAATAGGAATACTTGGAGGGTCTGCAATAATCACCATTTGTTGCTGGTTTACACAGCAAACAAAAATAAATGGAGATGGACTCTACGTTACTTCATATACTGGCACTGTGTGGCTCAGTCAATGTGCTCCACCCGCTAACCTTTCCTCCAGCTTTCCCCTTGCAGTCTCTGTTTAATCCTAGGAATTGGGAGTTAAGAGTTGGCAGCTGATGAACTGTTGACATAGCCTTTTTGCGTGACAGGGAAGCAAACAGGGTTTAGCTTGCCCCAAGGATTAGCTCTGGAACAAATCACGACTCAGTTCTGAAATATGTGAATAAGAGAAGACAGTGCCTCTGAGCATGTGCAGAGTGCCTTTCTTTCACCAAGGAGTACTGTAGCCTGCTTTGATTAGGAGCAAGTGATTTCAGGTCTGAAGTGCCAGTACTCTAAAGCAGGCTAGATCCCCAGCTTCATTTTATAAATTAAGCACAGCAAGCATTACTTCCCCTACCTGTCAACAGGTAAAGAAACCACCACCAAAGTCTCAGGATATCATTTTTTGGCACAGAGTAGCCCATCCACTGCGTAAACACTGGGTAATAATTCTTCAGCAGTTGAAAGAAGTGAAAAAGTGGGCTGGCACAGACCGGAGAGGAGCTTTAGAGAATCATTGCAGATTATTATTTTTTCCATCTTGAAGTTTAGAGCTCTGGCACAACAACTGTGGGAGTATTGTAACCTGCATCACTAAATCAAGGCTAGGAGTTCATGTATAGTTAACTGGCAGAGGGAATTGATACGGGGAGCTTTTAAACAACATTTAATACTTCAATTTTCAAATATTTTTCCAAAAGAAAGCTGACCATTCATTTGCTAACAAAACATGCTTTATTCATAACAAAAAGGTGTAGGTACAAATATAGAAATATGGCATGCAGACATCTACAAAAGTCATCTCTAGGCTGCGATAGGTCGTGGGTGGGTTCTCTTTTCTCCCTCCCCATCCCAAAAGTGACCATCCATCCTTCAGTGATGTGAAATCCCCCCGTAACACACACAGGGGTTCATTGCTTGACCTCATAACACCAGCCAGGCTCACTAGGGAAAGCCTCCCTTGAAGTGTGAACAATGCTGGCAGGTGTCATGGATGAACGGTGTTATGTACTGAGCTGCATCCTAGAACAATAGGATCCAAAATGCAGCAGTCTGATTGGTCCTAGAACAATAGGATCCAGAATGCAGCAGTCTGATTGGTCTGCAGGAGCCACCCAATCCAGCTCCAGGTGGAAGTGAATCAGCAACCTGATTGGCCTGCAAGAGCAGCCAATCAGGCTCCTGGATGAAGTGAATCCGCAACCTGATTGGCCTACAGAAGTAGCCCCAAATTAGCCAATCACGTGGGGCCCATTGTGTAAATAATGTATATATAGCAGACGTTTTGGGGAAAAGATTCATTCCTTGCTACTATGAGCTGAATAAAGAGCATGAAATTCACACTTGACTCCGAGTATATTTCAGACAGATAACTTCCCTTCTCTGCTTTCTCCTTTGCCTCTCCTGCCACAAGACAGGCAATGGTGGAAATATATATTCTATTCCTCTTCTGCCCCAACTATGCCAAGTGAATCCCTCTGCTTGCTCCCCGCCTTGCTGATACCAGTTTTGCCCTGTCATCTCGGCTGAGGGCACTGAGGGCATTTGCAGGTGGCGGACAAAATTGCAGGTAATACTTCTCTAGAGAAATGTCTTGCCTGAAGGAAGGGAACTGGAAGACTCATGTAGCAATGCCACCCAGGGCCAAGACTTTAGGGTCTGGAGGGGCCCCAGATGCAGAAGCGCTGGCCTATCAGCAACATTTTGAAATAAGAGAAACGGCACCACGTTACCTTTCAACCATAAAGTCCACAATCTAAAAATTACCAAACTGCGCCACTGGAATTACGACCTATGGACAGCACTGGATGGAGACCTCGGCTGGTATTTTAGGAAGGCAGATGGGTGAACCATATCCTGGCTCCAGCAGGAGCCCAGAAAGACAGTTAGGAGGACCACCAAGAACACTGTCCCTTTTCGTCCCCGAGGCCTTGCGTCGTAGCTCTTCACCTGCTCAAGTTCATAGAAAATAAATCCGGCATGGCGACTACACAGTTTTCTTGTCTTGTTGGGTAAGGAGCTGGGAGACGCAATATGGGATGAGGGCAACCGCTGCCAGCGGCACAGCAGCACTCTTGCAGAAAGACAGGAGGTAGAAGAGCATCTCCACCTTAGCAGGGGGCTTGAAAGAGTCAAAGAGGTGGAGGACGAGGAGCGAAGCACCGATGCAGGTCAGCCGGAAGGCCAGCTGCTGCCCTTGTTTCCCTTTGCAGCTTTCCATGTACATTGGGGAATTGAGGGCCAGCCCCAGTCCAAAGAGGACGCCCAGGTTGCGCAGGAGGCCGGCAAAGGGCGTGGTGTCCAGGTGGACCCACTCTGGGTTCTCGCACCACCTCTTGGCCTTTTCCAAAGTCCACAGGAGGTCCACGCCCAGCACCTTGAGCAGCAGGTAGAAACCCAGGGCGAAGGAGAAGAGGGATAGGGTGGTACCCACATACTTCTGCAGGCTGGGGTTGTAGATGGAGCGAATGTGCTGGAAAGATTCAGCAACCACCATGCCTGGATTGTAGGGGGAAAGGAGACATCGCTGGTCAGAACACACATACTCAGAGGCGTAGGAAGGTCAGGTGCGGAAAATTTCTTGTCACCCCCCCCCCCCACATACACATTGATTATTTTATTATTATTATTTTTTGCCTGCAAAAATGGTTTTACGTTATTTCATATTTTCTTACAAAGGAATAATAATAAGTAATAATAATAAACAACTTTTATTTATATCCCACGCTCCCCGGCCAAAGTCGGGCTCAGGGCGGCTATCATCAGATACATAACATTGGTATACAAATCAAACAATAATTAAATTACCTCCTAAAAACATGTCAAAATCAAATTAAAGTCTAATTAAATGGCTTTCCGCAGGGTTAGGGTTGGGAACAGTAAGTGCTCCACTGAATTGAAATTTCAGCCTTCACGACATAGGAAAACGGCCAAGTAAACAGCTATTTTCGTGGAGGAGGGTCAAGATATTAACTGCTATGCATGAAATTTCATATATAGCTATATAATCCCTAGTGTAGTTTTTAAATGTTTTTTATGAACCGCCCTAGCAGGGCAGTAATTGTTCCTTGATAATTTGTCACCCCCTCCATGATGGAACCTGGGACGACCCGCCCCCCGCTCCCCACTTCCTACGCCCCTGCACATACTACCAAAGTTTGGGAAGCATATCTTAAGGCTACGCAGCGACGTCTTTTGCGGTATGGTTGGCAAAACGGCACAGGTCTTTAGAAAACTAAACAAGGTGGAACACCTGGATTGCCATCGCACCTATGACCTCAAAGACAAAGTATTCTGTTTTATGGTTATCTCACAGCCTCGTCAAGACCTCATTTTGGCAGGTCAGTGGTTTTTCTCAGGGTAGGAGACTGAGGAAGGGGACGCTCTCCCAGGTGGGAGGTGGGAAATTCTGCTCTCTGTATGCATGAAGGTTAGGATAAATTGGTGGCCGAGGGCTACATAGATATATTTGTAATTTTGTTTTTTAATATAATAATAATAATAATAATAATAATAATAATAATATATTATTTGTACCCCGCCCATCTGGCTGGGTCTCCCCAGCCATTCTGGGTGGCTTCCAACAAAGATTAAAAATACATTAAAATGTCAAAACAAAATAAAAAAATTCCTTCCAGTAGCACCTTAGAGACCAACTTAATTTGTTAAGGGACCCAGGTGGCGCTGTGTGTTAAACGACTGAGCCTAGGGCTTGCTGATCAGAAGGTCGGCGGTTCGAATCCCTGCGACGGGGTGAGCTCCCGTTGCTCGGTCCCAGCTCCTGCCAACCTAGCAGTTCGAAAGCATGTCAAAGTGCAAGTAGATAAATAGGAACCGCTCTGGCGGGAAGGTAAACGGTGTTTCTGTGCGCTGCTCTGGTTCGCCAGAAGCGGCTTAGTCATGCTGGCCACATGACCCGGAAGCTGTACGCTGGCTCTCGGCCAATAAAGCAAGATGAGCGCCGCAACCCCAGAGTCGGACACGACTGGACCTAATGGTCAGGGGTCCCTTTACCTTTACCTTAAGGTGCTACTGGAAGCAATTTTTTATTTTGTTTCGACTACGGCAAACCAACATGGCTACCTACCTGTAATTAAAATGTCACACATTAAAAACTTCCCTAAACAGAGAATATTAGGAATATTATTAATGTATCTTACTTTCTTTTTCTTTCTTTCTTCTGTTTGATACATTGTTTTTTATTATGAATTTTATGCTATATTAGGTTGAAAACCTTTAATAATATTGATTATTATTTTTAAAGACCTCATTTCGGGGAGCACGCTAATTTTGTTCTGTGGAGTCTGCCTATTAGAATCTGCAGCAGAGTCCACCACAGCAACAAATTCTACTGCATTCCATAGCTGCAGCCTTGCTGTGCATCTCAACATATCATACCAGGCGGTGAGTAAACTGCACTGACCTGAAAAGACCCCGGCGACAACTTGGTGGGGGAAATGGGCAGCAATGAAGACACGGGAGAGACAGACGCAGACTTGGACAACGGCGAAAGCAGCCCAGAGCACTGCCTGCAAGAAGCTGCAAAAGGAGGCAAGACAAGAGACGGGAAGAGAATAGAGGTGAACACTGGCAAGCCAGACTTTTCTGGGGGAATCTCCTGAGCTCACTTGCAAGCTCTACAGATCCTTTCCCCACCTCTCCCACCCACTGTCAGGAGAGATGTAAGAGCACCGGAGAATTAAGGCTGGGTTCCTGTGCAGTTTTTGCATTGGCCATCCTCTGTCACCAGGGGAAGGCCGGTGTAATGTGAAAGCAGAGGTCACAACAGGTTGTTCAATTGCAGTGTGACCTTACTACGCCTCTGGTTATTGCCCCCTGCATCATGGGAGTCCTGGGCCCACGTCATGCCACCCCGCCAGCCAAAAGGTAGACAACTATGGGAAACGGGGTGGGGGCGTGTTATGTACTGAGCTGAATCCTAGAACAATAGGATCCAAAATGCAGCAGTCTGATTGGTCCTAGAACAATAGGATCCAGAATGCAGCAGTCTGATTGGTCCTAGAACAATAGGATCCAGAATGCAGCAGTCTGATTGGTCCACAGGAGCCACCCAGTCCAGCTCCAGGTGGAAGTGAATCAGCAACCTGATTGGCCTGCAAGAGCAGCCAATTAGGCTCCTGGAGGAAGTGAATCCGCAACGTGATTGGCCTACAGGAGTAGCCCGGAATTAGCCAATCACGTGGGGCCCATTGTGTAAATAATGTATATATAGCAGATGTTTTGGGGAAAGATTCATTCCTTGCTACTGTGAGCTGAATAAAGAGCATGAAATTCACACTTGACTCCGAGTATATTTCAGGGCGCCAGAGGGATCTTTGCACCACGGCGCCGGATATGCTTAAGACAGCCCTGAGTGTGAGCCTGACTTTCTTCTGGCTTCACAACTGAAATGACAGACGAGCAAACAAGCCAATCCAAATCCTGCTCAGCTGTCAAATGTTGTCCTTTCCTACAGACTTTGGGCAGGCTGTCATTGTCCGATGATTGAAAACTCTCTTGGCAACACCTTGGGGCAGTCAATCGCCACAATCATCTGGCTTCTGGTTTGGACATGCAGGAATGTATTTTCCAAAGCATGATCCGAGAGAGGAACAGGCCCACTTGTACTGATCGCGGTGAAGGAATTTCCAGCATAGCCCTGCTGCACTTTGAAACATTGCATATGCCTTCTCCTGGTTCCCAATGAAAATGATTCACTTTTCCAGTTGCTACAGGCAATTTTAGTGACAACACCTACTAGGGGTGGAGGGACAATTTGATCTTCATTGCAATTCAATGAGAAACTAACAAACTTGCACTTCTCAAACCACCGTGCGAAAATTGTGTGAACACAGCTATCCTTCAAAATTTGTCCTCCTCTGAATTTCGCGGTGCAGTTCCCCACGCAATAGCACCGCTATTCATGGAAATAGCATTAAAATGCATTGCACTTCAGGAAATTGCTTGCAAAAATATGAATGATTAGCCAGAGAGCCATCTCAAAATGTGCTTATTGGGAGAAATTTGCATTAAAATGCTGTCAACTTTTCATGAGGATTTTTTTTAAAAAATTCAGAAATGTGGAGGACTGAGAATGCTAAGATTGGAGAAATGAGAATCTTAGAGGACTGAAATTAACAGATCCACCCATCCCTAAGATATGCACAGGGATAGTATTGTTCTCTCCTGGTGTCTCTTTTCCTTATCAGGATCAAACCTCTGGCTTATTGTAAAGTGTATTTTCCCTTCCACAACGGAAGCATTGTTGCACGTCGTAATATTAATTCTCCTTGAAGCAGAAAATACTTCTCAGCACTCAGAGAGAGTGCCTTTCGTTACTACTTAATATTGCTGCCGCTGCTTACCGGTGTTTCCATGATGGCTGCTTGTTTTTCAATGCAATGGAGAGAATGGCTGTAACCATCACATAGTACACGCCGGCTGAACCCATCGCATGTCCAGAGGGACTCCCTAAAGTGAAAAGGAAAGTCAGACGCCTTGGCTCCAAAACCTCCGTATCACCCTCAGCCTTGCCCGAAAGATATTACTACAGCAAAACCCTTTCACCTTTCCAGAGGGGAAATAAAATCCAAAATCAGATGCAGGTCTTATGTACCCAAATACCACTCTTCATGCCCCCTTCAAGGCTTTCCCGCCCCCTTCAAGGCTCACCAGTCAGAGCCCAAGCAACATATTCTGCAACAGCTGAGCAAGTGATTGGCGTCGCTTGTTTTCCAGGGATAAACACGGATTCAGAGAGAGCTGTGTACAGTCAGCCTGGATTTTAATCTGAGACTGAATCATGTTTTGGTGGCAGGAGTTTAAGGCAGAGCTTCATTGAGCATTTACTTCATTTTTAGCATTTATCTTAACACATTTGGCTCTTGAAATGTATCTTTCATTGAGCTTCAAACACGGGTTAGGAAATTAAACCTTGCAAATCGTTCCAATTAAAGGTAGATAGCCGTGTTGGTCTGTCATAGTCAAAACAAAATAAAATTAAAAAATTCCTTCCAGTAGCACCTTAGAGACCAGCTAAGTTTGTTCTTAGACCAACTAAGTTTGAGCTTTCTTGTGCATGCACACTTCTTCAGATACACAGTGTATCTGAAAAGTCATACCAAGAACAAACTTAGTTGGTCTCTAAGGTGCTACTGGAAGGAATTTGTTTTGTTTTGACTATGACAGACCAACACGGCTATCTACCTGTAACTGGAACTATGGAAGGCACCACATTGAGCCGCATGAAATGGAAGTCCATCAACCTCACCAAGAAACTTGCATGGGGTACAGACCGACATCTTCTTTCTGACTAAATGCAAGAACCTGGACATTATACCAAAGGGTCTTAGAATTAAGAACCCTCTGGAATCACCGTATCCCAGTAATTATGCAAGAAAACTATGCCAGTGTATCTGAAGAAGTGTGCATGCACACGAAAGCTCATACCAAGAACAAACTTAGTTGGTCTCTAAGGTGCTACTGGAAGGAATTTTTTTATTTTATTTTGTCTTGCAAATCGTGTTTCAGTACAAGAAAGTACAGAAAATGCAGGTGCTCACCAAACATATGGAATTGTGATTAAGTCAATATTTATCAAACCTGTTTGTTATTATCTTTTTATTATTATTATTTTATTTATTAGATTTATATCATCATAAGATCTTAGGGCAGTTCACAGAATAACTGTCTTTATGACTCCAGTTACAGGTAGGTAGCCGTGTTGGTCTGCCATAGTCAAAACAAAATTAAAAAAAGAATTTTCCTTCCTTTCGTAAGCTCATACCAAGAACAAACTTAGTTGGTCTCTAAGGTGCTACTGGAAAGAATTTTTTTTTATTTTGTTTTTATGACAATATTGTTTTGGTGTTAATGCATTCCCTCTCTTGCTTCCTGCCCTGCCTCCGGTTACATGACCGCCCTTTCCTTTGGCATCTCACCTGGGCCAGTTTCACAGGTAGCAGGGAACTGCTGGATGGCAGGGGCCGAGGTGTTGTGGTAGAAACTGGCCTCACGTACCCACCAGTAAGGTCTCTGCCCAAACAGGATCCTGTAGAGAAAAGGAACACGAGAGGCGCTGTGAGTCTCTGCTGTAGGAAGGGATTGCCAACAGCAGAAGCAGAAAGCAAAGAGAGTCGCAACGCCCACACAAATTCCTGAGGGTTAAGGATCACAATGCAAGCAGACCAGAGGGTCCCATGTTCTCGTGGAGTATTTTGGAGTCTGGTGCTGGAAAGAAACAAATCTGGGGGCTGGGCCCATCCATATGGCAAATAGATATTTATCCTATATGCTAATAGTAAGGTAAAGGGACCCCTGACCATTAGGTCCAGTCGTGTCCGACTCTGGGGTTGCGGTGCTCATCTCGCTTTATTGGCCGAGAGCCGGCGTACAGCTTCCAGGTCATGTGGCCAGCATGACAAAGCCGCTTCTGGTGAACCAGAGCAGCGCATGGAAAC
Organism: Darevskia nairensis; assembly: GCA_034642065.1. Lineage (NCBI taxonomy): Eukaryota > Metazoa > Chordata > Lepidosauria > Squamata > Lacertidae > Darevskia > Darevskia nairensis. The sequence continues at coordinate 71,073 of JAWWNI010000405.1, forward strand.
GCCGTTTACCTTCCCGCCGGAGCAGTACCTATTTATCTACTTGCACTTTGACGTGCTTTCGAACTGCTAGGTGGGCAGGAGCTGGGACCGAGCAACGGGAGCTCACCCCGTCGCAGGGATTCGAACCGCCGACCTTCTGATCGGCAAGCCCTAGGCTCTGTGGTTTAACCCACAGCGCCACCTGGGTCCCTAGATGCTAATACTGAAGGCAATAATAGGCCATGCACACAACTCATTTAAGTCAATCAGGGGCAACCAAGGACTTTCCTCCCATTCCATGGGTCCAGAAAAATAACTCGCCAGACTGGCGTGGAACTTGCAGAGAGGAGCTGGTGAAAGGGAAGGGAAGAGTGGAAGGGAAATGGAAAGGACTTGTTCCACTGAGGCCATCCTATCAGCTGGTTTCACAGAATAGCAGAGAGCAAGCTGGAATGGGCAGAATGGTTTGCTGCCGGGGTTCGGACTTGCCAGGAAGTCTTCCTGTTCCAAATTTATGGAAGCTAGCTGTGGATATGCTTGGTGCCCGCTTAACAGCATTACATGCCCAGATGAAGAAACCCCCAAGTTCAGGCGACCACCTTAAAGTAGGCAGGACACTTACCACTTGAAGACAAGGTTCAACCAGTCGCCAATCACAGCCACCCAGATGAGTTTGATGCCCACTGCTTCGCAGAGGTGGAACCAGATGGGGAAGAAGACAAAGAACGTGTTTCGGAGGTCGGCAGCGAAAGAAACAAAGAGGAACCAATCCTGGGCTGCCGGGTAGCTTGTTTGGAGGTAGTGTGTGGCTTGGATGCCTGAGTGATGGAGAAAGTCCATGCCCGCTTCCATTCTGCCGATAGTTGAGCGGCCAGCTATTTCGGTCCGTGCTGAAGCTGCTCTGCACCCTTAGACGGCTCTCGTCGCCTTTTATCTTCTCCTGTGTGCGGCAGATTGAGCTTTGGACTTAAAATCACTTTGGTACAAAAACACCTTCCCGATCAAAGGTGCTTCCCCCCCTAGCTTGGGACAAACAAGTTTAGAGAAACTTATGTAAGAGGAACAAACAAGCCCTCCAAAACAGCCTGTTGCCTTCGCCGCAAAAAGCGTTAACTCTTTCCAGGGCCACATTAAATCTTCATCCCGTCCCCTGGGTAAAGAGGGAGCATCTCTGGTTCATGCACAACTTCTCCAACACCCTAGCTCTGGGTTGATGGGGGAATTTTGCTATGTGCATGAATCCCTGGGTTGAAATTTCCCAGGTTTTAGGACTGCTCACACAGGGGTTCCCTACAGGTCATTTTATATCATCCCACTCCTCCCCACCAAAAAAACCCACTAATAGGCAATTGAGCAACTCAGTTTAAACTGCCTTTAAAAACTAATGAAATTTAAGAGAGACCAGATAGACACAGGGTTCTTCCACACTAGGCATTTAGTGCGGAATTTCTATATTTTGTCCGCTCGCTTTTTACGGGGCATCCACATGGCGCAGTCACCAGAATCCTTTTCCTCCTCTGTTCTCCAACTGCAGCACACAAACTTTGCAGTAGTGATTCTACAAGTTTCTTTGACCATACCTATCACAGCTCCAAAGTCCTCCCTAAATCTGTAATCTCAGGATGCGTGCTCAAGGTCAAATAATGGACACGAGCTACTACACAACACCTTTGAACCACCCCTTTAGCGCTTACAATCATGATGGCTAATAATGCAATAAGCATAAGTAGAAACCATGTGCACAGTAAGTGTTTCAGGTTGTACGCAGGCCGGATCCTGTGCATGTTTATTTAGAAGCAAAGCTGTAACTTAATGCATACGCTCCAAGCACCCCGATTTTCCAAGGACAGTCCCGGAATTACAGAAGCCATCCTGGTTTCTGATTTGATCCCGGAATGCCCCCATTTCCCTTTTCCCTCCCCTCCATGTATCACAGAACAATTAAAAGTGGTGTGTGTAGGTGTAAAAACAGCCCTGTTTATCCTATATAATAAAGTGCAAGTGTCTCTGCGTGCCGTCCGTCCGTGGGTTTGCACTACTGCGCATGTCCCCCACGGACACAGGGATTGGACGACGCAGAGACACTTTGAGCGGCCAGCCGAACTGCGCCGCCGCCATTGCCGTGTCCGCCTCCACCTCCTCCTCAGGCCGCCGCTGCCGCCTCAGTCCCGTCGGGCGGCTCGCCTGACGGAGGCTGAGGCGCCGCCGCGGACGACGATGACGGAGCCGTGGTCGTGGACACCGAGGAGGAAGAGGCTGGCGGGGGCGCCGTCGTTGCGAAGGAAGGAACAGGGAAAGAAGAACGGAAAAATGGAGGGAGGGAGGGAGAATAGAGAAAGGGAGGGAGGGAAAAAGGAAGGAAGGAAGGAAACATGGAACGAAGAATGGAAAAATGTAGGGAGAGAGGAAGGAAGAACAGAGGGAGGGAGGGAGGGGGAAGGGAGGGAGAAACAGGGAAGGAAGAACGGATGTTCTAGCGCCCGTTAATTTAACGGGCTGAACGTCCACTAGTACTGAACATAAAAGAACTGCAGCGCATGAAGGAAAGGGTGAAGCTGGCGTACAAACCCCGTCCTATAATTTTGAAGGAAAATGTCACCAATCCATTTTAAATTATTTTACTGCAATGCTTCCACAGCCAGCGATTTATTCCCTCTCTATCCCTTTTCCCTTGTGTGTTTGTGGTTTGTTTGTTTCCCCCCCCCCCCGATTGTAAGGCTACAGATAGGGACTGTCTTGTCCGTAAGCCACTCCAGGAGTCTTTTTGGCTGAAGAGCGGTGCATGCAGATACACTAAATAAACTAAATAGACAATAAATCTTTTGGGCATGAGGCCTCTTGGGTTTCCCATTTCTTCAGCTGGGCTTTGCATTTCTCTTGAAATAGGGGAGGCTCTCATGCAGTTCATCTTAGACAGCAGTGAACAGCAAAGAGGGAATGCTGACACAAGCCAGTTCAAATGCCTGACACTTTGTCCGTCACGCTGCGTTCCCGATGCAAAGTGCCAGATTCGGACCCTCTCAGCTGGTATGATCAGCATGAACCACTCAATAAAGGCTATTCAAGAGCTGTACAACAAACGGACACGCCGCACACATTCTAACACTTAACTAATCATGTTTTGCTTTTCAATTTCTTTTGTGTACGTGAAGTGCCGTTTTGAAAGTGCATTTTTGTCATCGCTGATTAGGCAGGAGGCTATATCTGCAAAAGTCTCAAGATTTAGGTCCGCCCCATACTGAAGTCAGGGGAGTTTAGCATTGCTTTTCTACCATCAGATGGTAATAGAATTAACATTTAGCATCCCCTTGAAAGTGAGTCTAGGATTGCAGCCTTCAATGGGAAAGGCCTTACCTGATTGGGGCAATAATTTATGTCCGGGTTTTCTCAGGAATCGGCCGGCAGAATGGCAGGTTTTTGCTGAATCGGCAAAATGTCTGTGAAAACCTGGACATGTGGCAAGTAGGTCATTTTTTTTAAAAAAAATGCTTTTAAAACTCTATAAAAGCCCCAAAACAACAAGCTCAACAACTTGGTCCAGATTTTCACTTCTGGGAATATGGCCACCCTAAATAATTGCTGCTTTTTCATTAAAATGAAAGTCGCCTCTTTAAGCATGCATTTTGTGTTTGTTTGTTTTTATAAATAATTTTTATTAAAATTTTTACATACATTCTTTTAAATAACATTTAATATTCATATGTTATACAAGTTTTCTGACTTCCACCAACCACTTCTCGGGATTTTCACTTTTCTTAACTTCCTCTTGTATTTCATACTCCACTATTACATTTAATAATCAAATTCAAATATTATTTTCCAAAGTTATTTCTGTAATATTTCTTAAAATTAACCTCACAAAACTTCTTGCAAGCCTATTAGCGTGATTTGTTGTTTACAGTTATCTTTCAAATATATCTCAAATTTAGTCCAATCTTTTAGAAATTCCTGGTCCCGTCAGTTTCGAATTCTTCCTGTCATCTTACCTAATTCTGCATAGTCTTTAAGCATGCATTTTGTGAAACCACGTGTCGTTTAGCCTTTAGTTGCCAGCAAGTGCAGAGCAAGAAAATGTCATACGAAGGGACAGGAAATCATGCGGGGGAAATTATGGAACAAACCCAGAGCAGGATGTGTGTGTGTTAGCATCTGCAAGTTCTTTCATCTGTTGTTGTTGTTTTAATTGCTTCTATTGTTTTATTTTGATAGTGGCCATTAGCCTGTCTTGGAAATATTTGTATCGAAGGGTGGGATATAACTGTGTAGAATAGAAACTTGGGAGCCAAGAGTTGAAAAGGAAATTATTCCCCCCCCCCGCCCCGCCGACAAGCCCTAGGTTAACTTCTATAGGCAGAAGACGTGCCATGTCTTTCATCTCCCCGACTCCTTTGCTGGGGAAAATTAGACACGTTTTCCTGTTTACCAGCGGTGCAGTCTGTTCTTCTTGTGTTCCTGGAAACGCTGAGCACAAAGCAAGCTTTGGCAGTGCGTGCAGATACCTCTCCTCCAAAACACGATGATGTCCACACTCGGGGCCATCGGGAAGGGCAGGGTTAATGATTGCTGGCCGGCCAGTGAAAATGTCTCCTTTATCTCCACTCACCAACGAAAGTCCAGGCTCAGGGCCCTTGACCCGCGGCAATCTGCGCAGGCAGTGGCCATGGGGCTGGAGGGCAGGCCAGTGCAGACGTGGAACTAGAATTTCAGGAGGGTCCAAAATCAGCCATCCCCTGACTTGCATGTTCAGGGCTGTCTTAAGCATATGCGGCGCCAGGGTGCAAAGATCCGCTCCCCCCAGGTTGCCCAGTCCCAGGCGCGCAGCAGGCCAGAGCCAGCCACCCACCTGACCGCCTCGCTGGCTTGGTCGCCGCCGAACTCGCAGCGCAGAGCCGCCCGCAGCAGAAGAGCCTGTGGTGGCGCTCCAACCAACGGGCAGGCTCTTCCCCGGACTCAACCCTCGGGCCCCGGACTCTCGGCCTGGTGCCCCTGAGAGGCTGGCGCCCGGGTGCTCCGCACCCCTAGCGCCTATGGGTAAGACGGCCCTGTGCATGTTCCTGCGCAACATGCAACAGCTGTTAGAAGCAGAGTTGTCTCTATAACCCAGAGCACGGAAAGAAATGGTAGCAAACTTTAACCACGCCAGGTATTGGGGCTACATTTCCCATTTATGACATATAATGAAATGAAAAGGATGTTTAAGATAACGTTTGTAAAACAAACGAACCGGAAGCTTTTCTCTAGAGAATTATAGGGACAGAACTACGCAAAATGTATAGAAACTTATTCATGTATGCGACTACAGCGGCAAGAATGTTACTCGCCCCAGCAGAAGTCCCAGCAAAGGAAGAACGGATACAAAAACTTATGGCATATGCAGAAATGGCGAAACTTGCCGGGAGAATAAGAAATCAAGATAACAAACTTTTCATAGAAGAATGGAAATGATTTATGGAATATTGACAGATAAATGTTAAACAGATAAAAACATTGACAGGATTATTGTAATAACCTGCAGTTATTACGTATGAGTATATATTTAAAGAAGATGAGTAAACAAGCAAATTAAGTTAATTAGGATATTCAGATCCTGTATGCTGCAAATGTCTGGCAAAATGGGGACCTGCCAAAACTAGATGGCTTTCAAGCAAAATTTTTGCGATCTCTGCTTCAGGTACCCAACTGTGTCCCCAACTCCATACTTTTATTAGAAGCTGGCAAATGCCCAATTTCAACTAAGGCATGGTGGACTGCACTAAAACATTGGCTCAAGATTGCAGTGTTTGAGCTAGGGGAGGGTCTATATCAACACCTGAACAATGAGGAGTATGTCAGCAACTGGCAGAAAACAATGGCAAAAAAGCCACCTCTATTGGTCTGTCACCCACCCAACTCTATTGCCTGGGTTATGAAGGTGCCCTAAAGACTTTAAAGCAAAGACTCTGGGACATTGCACACAGTGACTTGCGACATCGATCACACGCAGTCTGCAGTCCGCTGGCAGTAGGAGTACAATATGGGCATGCCTTTAAGTTAACATCTTATATTAAAAATCTGAAAGTTCCAAATTACAGAAGGCTATTTACAAAAGCCAGACTTAACGTCTTTCCTTCTGCAGTGTTGGATGGCAGATTGAGAGGAGCTCCATACCAGGACAGACTATGCTCATGTGCCCAAGACATTGACTCTATAAAACATATTTTGCTGCACTGTGTGAAATTCAAGCAAGCCAGGGCTGAACTGATATTACCCTTGCTAGTACCTTTCCCAGGAAAATCAGAGGCATACTATGTCAGGTTCCTACTGGAAGACCGGACAAATGACAGAACATTAGCAGTGGCGAAGTTTCTATCGGTGGTTGCAAGAACCAATGACCCCTATTCCTAAGCCTGAACAAAATGCTTGTGTAACCTGAAGGCGGGCTGTCGAAATTGTGTTTTGTAATGAATTGTTGGGTCTCTGGACCATAATAAAGATTTGATTGATTGATTGATTGATATTCAGAAGATATTAAAAATAAAATTTAAGGAACCGCAGAAAGAGGGGGAAGGAAGTTTTTAAATGTCAAAATGATTGTAAAACCATTGAAATGTATAAATCTGAAAAGCATTAAAAAGAAAAGAAAAGATAACAATATTGTGAAAATGCAAATCTCCTGATAGGTATAGATTGAATCTTGAATATTAAAGAAAAATTATAAACGTAAAAAAAATATTGATATGTAATAGATATACAGTAACAGGAATTGCGTATAGGTTAAGAATATTTAGAAAGCACAATGAGGTGATTCGGAAGTCAAAAATATATGTGATGTTAGATGATGTGTAGTCAATTAATGTTTAGTTCTCATTGTGGTATTGTTTTTGTCTGTTTGGTTTTGTATGTTTTGCAATAAAGATTAAAAAAAATAAAGATATTGCATGTTGCAATATGTCCTAATCTTTTGATGCTCTTTCCCTGAAATGACCCCTGACCCCAGTTAGGGAGACAAAAGTCCGGCAAAAGTCTTTCTCTTGTTGGGCTTGGGTTGTCACCTGTGGTGAGGGCAAAATATGGGACACGTTGGGGGTGGTGGGAATTGGGTGGCTACAAATTACTTCACCTGGTGCAGAAATGACTTCAACCCATTACAACGGCACACAACTAAATGAGGGTTGGCAACTTAAGTTGTCAGAATACGCAGAACTTGCAGATTTAACACATAGAACGAGAGAGTAAGAAGGACATATATTTAAAGGAGAGTGGGAAACATTTGTTGAATGTGTTATAAGAAAAATCTGCCCTTATTCCCTTATGGGGTACACAAGAGCCCTTGCAAAGTCCTCTGCAGGTTCTCCATCGGTAGGAGTAAAAAAAACAGAGGCCAACCAGAGAATAGTTAGAAGCAAAGCCTTTATTTTCCCTGTTGCAACAGTGTGCTTTCCTCACACACAGGTGAGTAGGAAAGAGACCTAGAACAAATGTGTGCCAGCTCCTATATAGACTTTTGAAATTCCCCCCCTCCCGCTCAAGACCACCCCCCTATACATCATACATACATCACAAAAAGGGGTGTAACCCAGGACCAACCCCCAGATACATCACAGCTACATCATGAAAGGGGGGGGGGTCTGGTAGCAGTAATCTGAGCATCCTTGACCCTCCCCATGCCTCCTCTTGCCCTCCACCCAAAAACCCATCAAGTAAAACAAAAGAGATATTTACATTTCCCTGTTTCCCAGCCAAGTTAATCACACCCTTTTGTCTGGCACTCAGGTAACAGGAAGCCAGGATTATCTTTTCATTTTCCTGAGATAATCACCCCCTCCTTCCTTGCAAATAAACAGTTTGTCAGTTTGGGAGTCAAAATAGAGACAGGCCTTGTTTTGCTTGGCACACTTATGAACAATTATTATTATACAGTGGGACCTCGACTTACGAGCGATTCGACTTACGTGTTTTTCGACTTACGAATGACTTCCGGGAGAAACAAAATGGCCGCCGCAACCGAATTTTTCGACTTATGAATGGAAGTCGCAGCCGCTTTAATAGGATTTTTTCGACTTACAAATTTTCGACTTACGAATTTTCGACTTATGAATTTTTTTCGCTCAATGCATTCCTATGGGGATTCGACTTACGAATGTTTTCGACTTATGAAAATTGCGTCGGAACGCATTATCGTCGTAAGTCGAGGTCCCACTGTATATATAAGACCTTGAATATTCTTACAACAAATGTATGGAAAATAACTACACAGCTGAAAACGCCGGCAGCATTAAGATAAAGTCAGCAGTGTCAATAACATTTGATCGACGTAAAAGTGGAAAACTGATCTCAATGCTTAAAGTTAAAATATGCGGGAATGTATGATATGTAAAATGAGCCATGGAAGGGGAAGAAGGGAAGTCACCGGATATTTTAAAGTTTGTAAAAGGTGTATTTTGAAATGCAAAATTGAAAACTTAATGAAAATTATTATTTAAAAAAAAAAACCCTCAATGGCACATGGGGGTTACAGTGGTTTATTCGATTGGGGGGGGGACACACAGCAAAAGCACAATGATTTACAACTGTAAGAAAAATATTGCTAATTACATTTTATTTATACCCCACCTTTTCCCCTGACGGGGCTCAAAGTGGCTTACAGATAAAAGTAAGAATTGCTGGAAACACAGGGGGGAAACACAAGTATTTAAAAACAAGCAAATAGCAGCTTTGAGAGTATGGGGGTGCTTTACCTCAGGCAAAGGGCATGGAAAGAAAAGATTAAACGCCGTCTTCCAAATCACCACATCCTCAATTTTCCATACCAGCCCCATTAAGCTGTTAATTAACAAAATAAAAACTGTGGGAGACTCTAATCACAGCGGAAGTTACTTTTCTTTGCATCCCCCCCCCCCAATGCCTGATCTCGTCTGGCTCTTAATCCCTCTTTAATTTAGTGTATTTTTGGCATACTCCACTGGGAATATCTGTGGGAATATCCCTGGGAAAATGACAAGGCCATGCATAAAAGGTCATTTCTCAACAGCGTCACCCACATCAAAACCAGCTGCTTTGTTTCAGCAATATTTCAGGGGTGGCATGAAATTCCTTGGTGCGGGGAGAGAATCGGAGTGGCTGCCGTTTTGTTTTCCCTAGAAAGCTGTGAGTTGCTTTTTGAATTTTCGGAAATTCACAATGGCTGCCGGGGAAAAAGATGATTGCATGCTTTGGTGTTCATTGGGGTACAGCATTATTGTGGTCAGCAATTTAATATCTACAGGGGGAAAATAAACTGTCACAGTGGGCAGATAATTCCTATAGCTTCTCATTTTTTTAAACAGGTACAGTGTCAAATCCTCCTCCACAAAAAAGGTATTGACACAGACCCTCCAAGTGTCCCAATTTTCCAGGGACAGTCCCAGATTTACAGAAGCCATCCCGGTTTCTGTTTTGATCCCGGAATGTCCCGCTTTTCCTTAGGATGTCCCTATTTTCTCTGGAGAAATGTGGGAGGGTATGGTAGGAGGTCCCTATTTTCATCAGAGAAATGCTGGAGAGTATGGAGTTATCTGACCCCCGAGCCATCTGAAGGCAGCCCTGTATAGGGAACTTTTTAAATATTTAATGTTTTATATATGTTGGAGGCTGCCCAGAGTGGCTAGGGCGGGGTGTAAATAGTAAAATTATTATTATGGAGTAGGATTCCCTATTTTCATCGGAGAAATGTTGGAGGGTATGAAAATATATTTTTCAAGAAGTCCACATGAAAATTTGTCAGCATCTTAGTGTTAATTTCTCTGGCTGTATACATTTTTGTAAAGCAATTTTCCAGAATATAATGCATTCTTTATATGCTATTTCCACTGAAGGCCCGTTCACACTTGCATTTGTCCCGTGTTTTCAAGTCACGGGTCTGAGGTGTTTGGTTTTCTTCGGTCTTGCCACTTCCCCCCGGGAAAACCTGCTGTTTGTTGGAGGGTACGATATCGATCTGCAGAAAACCCAACTGACATTTGTTCCGATTCAACAGTAAACAGCGGTTCCTCCCGGGGAAAGCATCCAGACAAAGAAAACCACCTCTCGGACCTGCGACTTAAAATCACAGGACACACAAAAATGTGGACAGGCCCTAACACACACATTTTTATGCACACTTTAACCCAGGGGTTGGCAACCTAAGGCCCATGGGCCACAAGCGACCCTTGGGGGTCGTTTAACCGGCCCACGAGCCGCCCCTGAACCGAGCCACCCACTTGGTGAACCCCCGCTCGCTGCGCTAAACCGGCGCAATGCGGGAACTCACTTCCGCGGCGCCAGAAATCGTGTCTGTGCAAACGCAGATGCCGGAAATCATGTCTGCACAGAAGCAGATGCCGGAAATCTCACGTGTGCGCGATCCAGCCCACGGAGGGACCTCCGCTGGAGTGAACCGACCCAAGCCAGGTAAACCTTGCACACCCCCTGCTTTAACCCAGTAGGTGCATTTTGTACACATGACTTAAGCGGAACGAGGATGTATGAACTGAAGCCAGAAAATAAATAACGGGGATATTAATACTACAGTATTTGCAAAGAAAAATCTGGTCTCGTGGTTCCCGCCCCCTCCCCTGATCGATACTGATAGGATCTTTATGCCATTACAGTTTGGAGGTGGTTTTATAGCTCCTGATCCTCACCCCTGTTGTAAGAATTTAAGAGAGTTATCTAGATAAAGGGTTCGATTCCGGGTGGAATCCTGAACCTCGGCGGGACGTTATTTTGAAACCCCTGCCTGCGCAGAAAAGACAGAGACCAGACCAGAGTTCTAATGGGAAGCAAGGCGGCTAGTAAGCCTGATCTTTATTAACAAATACTGTTGCAACAGGGTTCTCCCTCACCACATGCTGGATGGAGGAGCAACCTAGAACAAAGGTGCGCCCACCCCTATATAGACATTTTGAATCCCCCCCCCCGGACCAAGACCACCCCCCAGAAACACCATGCATACACCATAGGAGGGGCGTAGCCCGAGACTCCCCCCCCCCAGATACATCATGGTTACATCATGAAAGGGGAGGTCTGGTGGCAGCAATCTGAGCATCCTGGACCCTGCCCCCTCTTGTCCTCCACCAAGTGAAACAAAAGAGGTATTTACATTTCCCTCTTTCCCAGCCAAGTTAATCACACCCTTTTGTCTTCATCTGGGTTTGTTATCTCTGGAATGGCTACCTGTCTGGCACTCAGGTATCAGGATGCCAGGAATTATCACTCAGGCAGAGGGAGGGCTGCTGAGTAGCTGGAGGGGCAAACCCCCTTTGTTCCTGAGACAAAGAAATACACACATGTTAAAAGGCCTTAATTTCATATTACACCCCCAATTACATTGGCTAAATTTCTAAACAAATGCACAAACCACCATCTTTCCCAGTGCCTTTGACTAGTTTCCTTCTATTTTGTTTTTCTGTGGACTGAAGCACTTTGGCAGGTTTGCTAGCATGCAAAAAGAGGCATTTTGTTTTGCTGTGCCGTGCGCTGCAGCTTCAGGAACTGGGCCCAAATGGGTAGCTCTTCTTTCCCTCCCCGGCGCCATTCCTTCCGCTGCCCCCCTCACGAGGCTGCTGCATGGAGAGAAAACAGGTCAAGAAGGCATCCTCTGTGCTGTTGAGAGGAGCTGGTAAAATGGCATCCTCGGAGAGAGCCAGTGTGGTGTAGTGGTTAAGAGCGGTAGACTTGTAATCTGGTGAACTGGGTTCGCTTCCCCGCTCCTCCACATGCAGCTGCTGGGTGACCTTGGGCTAGTCACACTTCTTTGAAGTCTCTCAGCCCCACTCACCTCACAGAGTGTTTGTCGTGGGGGAGGAAGGGAAAGGAGAATGTGAGCCGCTTTGAGACTCCTTCGGGTAGTGATAAAGCGGGATATCAAATCCAAACTCCTCCTCTTCTTCTTCTTCTTCTTCTTCTCGGTCTATTTATACAGCACCTTTCCTAGGAAACGGGAATGCAAGAAAACTGCAGGCCCCACCACACTCCCCCTTTCTCTCTGGCCAACCTTTGTCCCACTAACGCACCCGGCCAGATTGCAGCAACACAGGAGAGCATGTTCCCGGTTTCTTTTCCAGGGCCTCTTTGCTTATCATCTGACACCACATCTTGACTTCATCCCCACACGTTACTCAAATAATTAATCTGAAAGGGACGGACGGGGTGGGGAGGTGCCCGAAGGAACAGGAGAGAGAGAGAGAGAGAAGTCCCTAGCAGCCACAAGGCCTACTTCCCCTGCTCAGCATTCAGCCCACATGGCTTTAAACACGAGCAGAGGAGACCCTGAGGGTCAAACGGCACATGGACTAAACACATCTCCTAAAACACGTCAGGGGTTGTTTGTTTTTACTTGATAGTAAGCACAGGCAGGGCAAGGGGAGATTTGAATTGTGCCACAAGCCAGGGAGGCTTAACCCTTCTCTCCCCACCCATGTTCCTATTAAAATGTCACATCCCTGACATGCTTCCAAGCAGGACCGGCGCGTCCATTTAGGTGAACTAGGCAATTGGCTAGGGTGCCAAAATGGAGGGGGCACTGGTCAGCCTGCCCCCCGCCACCCGGTGCTGCCCCAACCAGCGGCGGAGCAAGCAAAGCGGAGGGGGGCGCCCGGCCGGGAAGGGGGCGGGGCACCGCTCCGCAACGTGCGTCATACGCAATGATGTCACGTGGCCCGCCCCCTCGCCTAGGGCGCCAAAATTGCCAGCACCGGTCCTGCTTCCAAGGGACACATTTCACATAGCTTGGCCCTGAGATTTCAAGAAACTCATTTCTCACCAAAGAGCATGCCCTCCAACACTTGTAAACCAAAATCCGGGATGCCATCTTTGTGGTGCAATTTCCCTGCGGGGGGGGGGGAACACTTTTTGGGGGGCCGGTATCTCACACGATGCCCAAAACCCTTTTTGGGTGCCATGCCATGCCCGGAAATGCACTTTTTTTGGGGGGGGGGAACCACACACAATGCCTCTCCCACCCATTGTTGGGTGTAATAATAATAATAATAATAATAATAATAATAATAATAATAATACCACCTTTATTGTCAATGTACAGCCTGTGTACAATGAAATTAACCGAGCCTCCCCCCCAAACACTCAATCTCATTGCACTCTGTGTGCTTGTCGCACAACACACCAACCCCGAAAGTCAGTTGCCCTATATTATTTTCCGTTCAGCAGCCTAACAGCCCACAGATAGAAACTGGTTTTTAGCCTGTTGGTACGACTGATTATACTTCTGTATCTCCTGCCCAAGGGTAGAAGATTCAAGAGGTGCTGGCCGGGGTGTGAATTGGGGTGTGTAACTCAGCGCCTCTACCTAGCATAACCAGGCAGGGCTGCAAAAGACTCCAGTCTGAAGCCCCGGAGAGTTGCCAGTACTGGTCTAGATGAGGCTATGGGTTTGACTTGGGAAATGGCCAAGCCCTACATTTTACATGAACCTCCTTGACTCCCACCACCATAGACTTGTCATTCCGGAAGGAGGCAGCCACATCCTTAGAATTCAGAACAATAACACAGCTTTTGTTGTTGTTTAGTCATTTAGTCGTGTCCGACTCATCGTGACCCCATGGACCAGAGCACGCCAGGCACTCCTGTCTTCCACTGCCTCCCGCAGTTTGGTCAGACTCATGTTGGTAGCTTTGAGAACACTGTCCAACCATCTCGTCCTCTGTCGTCCCCTTCTCCTTGTGCCCTCCATCTTTCCCAGCATCAGGTTCTTTTCCAGGGAGTCTTCTCCTCTCATGAGGTGGCCAAAGTATTGGAGCCTCAGCTTCAGGATCTGTCCTTCCAGTGAGCACTCCGGGCTGATTTCCTTCAGAATGGATAGGTTTGATCTTCTTGCAGCCCATGGGACTCTCAAGAGTCTCCTCCAGCACCATAATTCAAAAGCATCAATTCTTCAGCGATCAGCCTTCTTTATGGTCCAGCTCTCACTTCCATACATCGCTACTGGGAAAACCACAGTTTTAACTATACAGACCTTTGTTTGCAAGGTGATGTCTCTGCTTTTTAAGATGCTGTCTAGAAACTTAGCAGGCCTCATTCTCATCACTCCTGATATATGAGATGGAAAAAAAAATGTTTAAAATAACTTTTTCTTTAAAAAACCCCTGAAGCCTTTCTTTTAGGAATTCTAGGTGCTGAAATCCCAAGGGAGCAGAAAAGACTATTTATGTGGTGTGTGGATGTTATTGGCCCAGAGATGAAAAGAAGATGAAGTCCCTACCAGAGAAGAATGGCAGATCAAGTTGATGGACTATGCCGAAAACCATTGTAAACAGCTAAAATCGTTAGTGGGATTGGAATAACACTTGTACCTTAATGGTGAATTTCAGACATAATGGTGATGTGTAAAAGATATGGATTATCATAAATGATGCAGGAGGAAATGATTAACAATAGGTAAAGGTAAAGGTACCCCCTGACCGTTAGATCCAGTCGCGGATGACTCTGGGGTTGCACGCTCATCTCGCTCTATAGGCCGAGGGAGCCGGCATTTATCCTCAGACAGCTTCCAGGTCATGTGGGCAGTATGACTAAGCCGCTTCTGGCGAACCAGAACAGCGCATGGAAACGCCGTTTACCTTCCCGCTGGAGCGGTACCTATTTCTCTACTTGCACTTGATGTGCTTTAGAACTGCTAGGTGGGCAGGAGCTGGGACCGAGCAACGGGAGCTCACCCCGTCGCAGGGAGTCAAACCACCGACCTTCTGATCAGCAAGCCGAAGAGGCTCTGTGGTTTAGACCACAGCGCCACCACAAAGATGAGGAGGGAAGTCCAGGAGACTCTTTGGAATCTTGTTTTTATGTTGTACGTTGGATATGTGATTGTAAAACTTTAATCTGAAAAACCAAATAAATAATAATTTTTTTATTTTTTTTTAAACTTAGCAGGCCTGCACTGACAGATGCTCAGGGAGGAAGGGGCATTATTGACCACTGATCATGAGCCAGACCTGTGCCAGGGAGGCCTAGTGACGAGAGAAGGGGTTTCTGAAGCCAAGGACAGTGCAGCCTCCCTCCCTCACCTCAACGTCTGTAATTCAAAGCAGCTGTTACACATTAACTCTGCTCTTTTCACTTGGCAATGTCTTTCTTTCGGAGGTCTGAGTTCACTGAACATTTGCAGGAAAAACCCCAGTCCACGTGGCATCCCTCATCCTCAGTCACCCACTGCCCCCAAAGGCCATATGTTGCTTGCTTTCTGTTCAGGGAGGAAGGTGCTTTTTTGTTTGCTTAAAGGAACAGAAATATAGCATTTAAAACACACAACTGGTACTGCGTTTCTGTTTGTTCTTCACATGCCATTCAATATATGGTCACCCCTCAACCGAGCGTCTCTTTCCTGGGGGTTCCCTGTCCATCACCAATTGACCTGACTCTTTCTAAATCTCCTCCTCTTGCAGATAACTGTTTGACTTAAATAATAATAATAATAATAATAATAATAATGGCGTCTCCCGTCCATGGCGTGCTCCACGTTGCAAGATGGAGACTGGCAAATAACACTTTTTAAAATAGCACTGTTTCTGCTTTTTTTGTTTTTATTTGTCAGATTTAGGACTAATGAAAATCAACCGTGTCAATTTGGTTTACAAAAAACCTATGAAATGGCAGCATTTGTTTAAATCCCCATCTTTCCACAAAAACGTGCCCAAGGCAACATCCAATAAGATACCTAACTTATTCAGCACTGTTATAAATTGGGGGGTGGGGACTGGGTAGGCTGTATGCCCGAGTCCTTTCTAATTCCTGGATCCGATACAGATTCGATTCCTGGAATAGCCAGGCTAGCTTCCTGGTGAGGTTATGGCCCTCTAAGTATGGGCATAGCTGTCAACTTTCGGATTTGAAAATAAGGCATTTTTTCCTAACTTTCAGATTTGAAAATAAGGGGTGAGGGCAGTGCAAGGGCACCAAGTAGCCTTG
This sequence comes from Darevskia nairensis, assembly GCA_034642065.1. NCBI lineage: Eukaryota > Metazoa > Chordata > Lepidosauria > Squamata > Lacertidae > Darevskia > Darevskia nairensis. The sequence goes on from JAWWNI010000405.1 coordinate 86,970, forward strand.
CCACCCTGAACTCCAGAGGCTGCGCGTGAACGGGTGAGCGGAAGAGCAAGCGCATAGATGACAGGCAGGCTGGCTGGTTGGGCGTGAGGGTCTGGATGCACAAGGCATGCAAGCTCTGCCCCCAGTCGGTCTCAGACTCCTTATTGGCAGCCGAGCAACGCAGCTGAGGAGCCTCCCTGGCCGGCAGGGAGGGAGAGGAGCTGTTTCCTTTGAAATCCGGGAAATTTAAGGGATATCAACAATCCGGGATAGCAGCGGGAAACGGCATTGGAATAAGGGAGTTTTCCGCAAAAAAAGGGAGGGTTGACAGCTATGAGTATGGGACATTAAGGGAGGAAGGGAAGTGGCTCTGTGCTGGATGACAACTGGATGGGCCCCCCTCCCTCAACTCTAACGTTCTAACTTGGTAGTTAAAAAGACAAAGGCCAGACTTGGGAGATGGAGCTGAGTTATGTGAACTAGAAGTGAGAAGCTGGCAGGTTGGGCAACTGGGAGACAGACCCATGCCTGATTTCTGCTTGAATCCAAGGCTGCAGCTACGGCAGAAGCAAGACCCTTTTGGAGTGTTAATGCCGTGAACCTCTCCATCATAGGCTCAGGTTGTAGATTTGTGTGAACAAACCATATAAAGACCGCAGTTTCCACTGTCCCTCATTCCACAGGAAACACGAATCCTAGGTTAAGTGCCAGGGACCCCTGAAACCTTGCACTGCTCTGAGATTGGGGAGGCATGCAACAGTTCGTAAGGAAGCAGATTCCATTCACAGTAATAAATAAAAAGGGGGAAAAGTAGTGGTTATCCCAGATTCTCCTGCATTGTGCAAGTGAGGATGCCCAGAGTGCGTCAGCCTTGACAGTGGCACTCTGCCCCAGCGATATCTTCCCCGGAGAGCAAAAGTTACGGTAGTTGTTCTGTACTGCAGGATCATCAAGCACCCCAGGGGAGAGAGCAGTCATTTATCAGTGAGTCAGGTATGGTTCCTAAAAAACATGGGGCATGTCGAGTGAGAGAGTTTGTGCAAACTCATTGAAAGCAAACAGAAGAGAAAGAACATAAAAGGCAGGTACAAGTCTGCGGGGACAGGAGCGGAGGTTATTAGCATTATAGCAGGAATGCATCGCTCTCTTCCAAATGACCATAGGAACGCATAGCCCGTCGGAAATGATTTCAACCAAGAGTGATTGGTTGATTCGGGCTGCGTACATACCATGCATTTAAACCACATTTCCCCTCCAGCACACTTAACTAACTACAGTTCCCATGATTCTTGGTGGGAGGTACTTTAAATGTAAAGGTAAAGGGACCCCTGACCATTAGGTCCAGTCGCAGACGACTCTGGGGTTGCGGCGCTCATCTCGCTTTATTGGCCAAGGAAGACGGCGTACAGCACAGGTGTCAAACACAAGGCCCGGGGGCCAAATGCGGCCCGCCAGACCTCGTCATGTGGCCCGTGTAGCCTCCGCCGGCCGCCAGCCTTGCTCCAACTCCTGGGCTGCAGGTTGCCACCACCGTCTCCTCCTCCTCCTGCTTTTGCGGCCTCCCCTCCTTCCCTTCCCCACGCGCTTGTTTTTAAAGTTTATTTCACAGAGCCCACTAGGGGCGCTCCGCGTCCTTGCAGCCTCGCTCTCTGGCTCCCTCCCTCCCTCCCTCCCTCGCCGGAGCGAGCGAGCAACTTGCGGCGCTCTTCTTCGGCGCGGCTGAACTTTTCCTCAACTCTTTCGCCGCCTCGGCTGAAGTTCACCAGTGATCCTTCCCCGCCCCCCTCCCTCCCTCTCTCTCTCGCCGCCACCCCGGCAGACAAACACACAAACAGCGCCGGGCACAGCCAAGCCAAGCCAGGGAGCAGAGCCGGGACTTCTCCCCTCCCCCCCACGCTCCCCGTGTCGGAGGCGAGGAAGTGGGGAGAAAAGAGAGAGGAGAGAAACCCAACGTGCCGCTGCCGCCGCGCACCATCTCTCTCTCTTTCCAGCAAACCAGCCGCGAGGTGGATGGACGTTGAGCAGCTGAGGCTCTCGGGCGCCAGTTCTGCGCCGGGGGCGGGCCGGATCTGTGGGGCCAGTGGCTGACCCCCACCCTCCCCGCCCCTCCACCCAGAGCGGAGCCCTCTCCATCCCACCCCACGGACCCACATCTTTCCCGGACGCCTAGCAGGGCAGAGAAGGGAGCGTGCAACAGAAAGAGCGATTGCACCTACTTGCGGCCAGTTTCCTCGCTCTGCCTTTGGATCGCATTGCTGCCAAATCCCACGGATGTTGCTTGGATGGTTGCTTGGGGTGGGGGGGATATCTGGGGTCAGGGGTGGGGAGGGAAATCAATGGAGGGGCTTTCCCCCTCTCTTTCTCTCCGTTTTTCCCACCCTTCCTGCTTCCCCCACTCTTTTCTTTCTCTCTTTCTCACTCACTCTGTTTTTCTCTCTCTCTCCCAACCCCAAAGCTTGCTATCTTCTCCAGCATTGTCAGTTTGGACACCTTCACACATGCGCAAGGGTGGCTTCTCCCTCTCGCTCTCCTCTCGCACGCCCTCCCCGCGCAACTCACCCCCCCCTTCAACATCTCCTGGGCGCCGCAAAAAAAGAAGAAGTTTGGAGCGATCTTTCACTTTTGGATTTAGGGATCTTGGGCAGAAGATCGCAGGAAAGAGGCTAAGGCGCGGGTGGGGTGGTGGAGATCTCTCTTTTGCTCGCTTGGGAAAATCTAAGCTAGGGAGAGAAAACCAATTGACATAAGCGCCCATGCAGACTTTTAAGAGAGGGAGGGAGATGCCGGATGATGAGCTGATACGACCTGCGATTTATTAATTGTGGACGGCGATTCTTCTTTGTGCACCCTTGGCCGGTGCACTCCCCCCCCCCCCAAACACACACACTTTTCTCATCAGCACAACCATTATTTCGCAGGGCGACCCTAGGAATGAGTAAAGCGGCGCTTATGTGCAGTGGACCAACCCGGCTCCCCCATCGCTGCGAGGTGGCCTCAAGGGCGCACCTGGAGGTCCCGGCAGGTGTGCTGCTGCTGCCTCCGCCGTCTGCATGGGGAGCCTCTCTTTTTTCGCAGGTGCAGCCATCGGGGATTTTGCAAAGAGGCAGGTCACCTAGCTTTCCCATACACACACACACACACACACACACACACACACACACACACACACACACACACACACACTTTTCCTCTCCGCCAACCCAGAATCCTTGAGAAGGAGCTCTAGCAGGGGTGCCAAATTGAGTAAAATGGGAGGGGGGGCGGCTCAGGTAAACCCCACCCTGCATAATCACAAGATGCGGCTCGCACACACCAACCATTGATTTTAATGGCAATGCCCATCCATTTTGCAGGGGCCCAACCCCCTCAATATTTTGTATGTTTAAAAAATAATAATTACTGTCTGTTACCAAAAATCATTTTTCAATAAATTGTACAATAATTGTACATTTGAATATCTACTTGCCATTATTCTGACTACGTTTCTGCTTTCAGAGCTAGTTATTACTTACATTATTACAAAAAACAGTAATAATTGAATGCAGTGACAATAATTTATGATAATAAAGAGTGGACACATAGTCCTACAGATACAACCGGCCCTTTGAGGGTGACCAAACTGCTGATGCGGCCCCCGATGAATTTGAGTTTGACACCCCTGGCGTACAGCTTCCAGGTCATGTGGCCAGCATGACTAAGCCGCTTCTGGCGAACCAGATCAGCGCACGGAAACACTGTTTACCTTCCCACCGGAGTGGTACCTATTTATCTACTTGCACTTTGACGTGCTTTCGAACTGCTAGGTTGGCAGGAGCAGGGACCGAGCAACGGGAGCTCACCCCGTCGCAGGGATTCAAACCGCCAACCTTCTGATCGGCAAGCCCTAGGCTCTGTGGTTTAAACCACAGCGCCACCCGCGTCTTTAAATGTCTTTAGACCACAGCGCCACCCATGTCTTTAAATGTACGGTGTGTATAAAAGTATTCTTCCAACTGGCCATTTGACATGTCTCTCTGCAGGGCACCCCAGGGTGCTTACAGTCGCCAGATTCCACCAAGCCCAGCCCAGCCCCTTTCTGCCCTCTTCCAGGTCCAAAATGACCCACTGAGGTTTAGGATCCGAGTTTTCCCTCCTAGATGGGCTACTTTCCCAGGTGGACAAGCCTGACCTGCCGCTCACTTGCAGAAACGCTTTCTTAACTGCTATTGGTCTCGCCCGCTCAATCTGCCGGACTTGGCACGCAGGGGACAAATTATTAGGCGCAACTCAGGCATGCATCTCGAGCAATTGCACAATAAATGTACACACCCAATGGCCCTACTGAAAACACACAAACCCATTTATTTCACTTAACGCTGAAACAAGCCGCGGACCATCTGCTCAAGGCCAAGGGAAATTTACAAGCATGTACCAGGGCGGCGGATGCTGCAGAAATTCCTGTCGCAAGTGGGGTAGTCACACAGCAAGCAAGGCATTCTGTGGCCAGATTATTATCTCTGCTTCCATTCTGACCTCGTGTATGATGGTGTCTGCTTCCTCTGTCTCTAGGGTAGGTGACACGACTGCTCTACATCCTAAGAAAACCAGACCCAAGGTTTACCAACTATAGATGAATGGCAAGTGAAGATGTTGTACGTCATTGAACTCACCAAATTGACTGGGAGACTCCGCGACCAGGGAGAAGAGACGGTGGAAGAAGATTGGAAGAAATTTAAATTATATTGGGTAAAACATAATGTAACATTTATTAAAGCTTAGGGAAGAAATTATAGGTTTTTCAGAATTTACCCTAGAATTAGGTAAAAATGTAAATTGGTTTGAAAGAAATTTTGGTCTAGACTGTTTTTTCTTAGAAACTGCTAATATTGATCTGGGATTTGAAATTCAGAAGTAGGTGATCGGGGGAAGTCAGTTACGATGTACAGTGAAAATTAGGTTATGGTAAGAATAATTTTTGTCTTTGTATTCTGTTTTATATTTTTGCTTATGCTTTCTTTTTTTCTTGCATTTCCTTTATTCTTGTATTTTTTGTATTTTGTGACTTTGTTTTTTCTTTGTATTTTCTTCTTTAAAATGAATAAAAATTATTATTATATTTTAAAAAAAAGAAAACCAGCATATTGTTATTTTCCTATACAGTGGTACCTCAGGTTACAAACACCTCAGGTTATAAACACTTTGGGTTACAGACTCCGCTAACCCGGAAGTAGTACCTTGGATTAAGAATTTTACCTCAGGATGAGGAATGGATGGCAATGGAAAATAGTTGATTAGAACTCCATATGTTTGAAGCATGGGAAGTCTCAAAAATTAAAATTAATAATTTGGCAGAATATTTATTTGATATTTGTATAAATAATTTGGAATGTACAGTGGGACCTCGACTTATGAGTGACCCGACTTACGAGTTTTTCGACTTCCGAATGACTTAGAAAAAAAATGGCCGCCGCATCCGAATTTTTCGACTTCCGAAAGGAAGTCGCGGCCGCTTTTGATAGGATTTTTTCGACTTATGAAGATTTGATGCAGGTTTCTTCGACTTACGAAGTTTTTCCACTCAATGCATCCCTATGGGGACTCGACTTACGAGTGTTTTCAACTTCCGAAGATCGCGTCGGAACGCATTATCATCGTAAGTCGAGGTCCCACTGTAATTTGGAATATATATATATATATATATATATATATATATATATATATATATATTCTTGATTGGTTGTTGAATTGGAAAATCTAATAAAAATGATTTATATATATATAAAAAAAGAACTTTACCTCAGAATGAGAACAGAAGTCATGCGCGAGGGGCGCGGCGGCAACAGCAGGCCCCATTAGCGAAAGAGCGCCTCAAGTTAAGAACGGTTTCAGGTTAAGAATGGACCTCCAGAACGAATTAATTTCTTAACCACTGTATAAGCCCATCACAGGAAAAACGGTTGTGTGAAGCATCTCATTGACTGTCCGGTAAACCCAGAAATTCTCCACTCAGTCAGCCTCAGAGAGGGTTGAAGAAACCTGTGTTCCTCCAGATGGCATTTATTTATTTGAAGCAGAGGTAAGTCACCCCTGCCCCACCCCCAATTCAGGGGCTGATATAGCCCACAAACCAATGTTTCTGCTCCCCCTGGACACCATCAATTTTGGCAGCAGTGGCAAAAAGCAAAGGAAAATGAAAGTAGACATAGTATGGATATCGTTGGGTTGGGGGGGGGCAGTGTGGTCTGATGGTAGGGATGGAAGGATTAGTCCAGGGGTAGGCAACCTAAGGCCCGTGGGCCGGATGCGGCCCAATCGCCTTCTCAATCCGGCCCGCAGACAGTCCGGGAATCAGCGTGTTTTTACATGAATAGAATGTGTCCTTTTATTTAAGCCGCAGCCCTATCCCAAGCTAGAAGGGTCTCACCATTGAAATTAAGTTGTCTTTTATCTGCGCTTCACAGTTGATTGCCAGCTTCATTATTGTTATTAATTTCAGTTTTTAAGTTAAGGCCAGTTTATAGTTTGTTTTTGTTATTAATTTGTGTTCAACTTGACCTTGAACTTCTCCTCTGCCAAATGTTTTATATATTTTTGGCATTTTGATGTTTCACCAAGCAGTTTGATACTGTATGCTATGACAGTTTTTTATAAATGCTTGTGCCTTTGAAATTTTTTTTTAATGTATCTTTATATTTGTTGGAAGCCGCCCAGAGTGGCTGAGGAGACCCGCCCAGATGGGCGGGGTACAAATAATAAATTATTATTATTATTATTATTATTATTATTATTATTATTATTATTATTATTAAAATGCATCTCTGGGTTATTTGTGGGGCCTGCCTAGTGTTTTCACATCAGCAGAATGTGTCCTTTTATTTAAAATGCATCTCTGGGTTATTTGTGGGGCCTGCCTGGTGTTTTTACATGAGTAGAATGTGTGCTTTTATATAAAATGCATCTCTGGATTATTTGTGGGTCACAGGAATTCGTTCATTCCCCCCCCCCCAAAAAAAATAGTCCGGCCTACCACATGATCTGAGGGACAGTGGACCGGCCCACGGCTGAAAAAGGTTGCTGACCCCTGGATTAGTCAATTCTGGGATTCCCTCCATTTCTAATTTTTCTAACTTTAACTTCAGCTCTCCACCTTTTGAAGCAGTTTGCAAAACATCGCCAGCGTTTTAGTGCAAATTTCTCCTAATAAGCTCAGTTTTTACACATTTTTGCATGCCGTTTTCCCTAATATAATGCATTTCAGTATGTTACTGTCACAAACTTCATTTTTACGCACCCTTTCCTCCATTACATGCATTTTTAAAAAAACAAAACAAAGCATTGTTTCCTTGGCGAACGGCTTCACAAAATTCAGGAAAGTTTGAATTGTGAAAGATAACTGTGTTTCAGTTGGAATATTGTCTTGGAAATTGAACCTCGATTCAGTTTTCAGTGCATTTTTTCTCCATCCCTGCCTGATGAGGATGCAGGTCACCCTCACCTCAGTCATCAGGTCAATCACTGGATGAATGGAAAAGGGCAATAGCTCCCATTCACCAAAGTGAGTCAGCTGAGAAGCATGAGGCCAGTAGCAGCTGTATGTTTGTGTCCTCTGTGTTTACATGTAAGCGTGAGAGACTATGAGGGGGCACCCCCAATTTTGACCACAGCTGCCACTGGCATGTACCCAATGTAAAGGACTGGTCAAGGGTGAATGTACCCCTTGGGTCAAAAAAATGTTAGGCACCCCAGATTTAAAGTTATATTTTTTTATCCCATTCTTAAACCAAACATGGCTCCCAAAGCATATTGCAAATCACTACAAAAAAGAGGGAGCCACAAGGTCCACCCGCAGCTGCAGATCCCGATGTCAATCATTCTCCCTTCCCCTTACCCCTGATCTAGATCTTCCCTGACCCTCTTATTCCCTGGCAGGGAGAGGGGCCGTTTTGGGGTCCACCTCAGGTGCCAAAATGTCTTGGGCCAGCCCTCGGGCTTACAAACTAAAATGGCACGACACAAGAGGAAAACTGATTGGGAGGGAGGAGGAAATAAGCAAACTCAAGTTACAAGTTCATCTATAACAACCAGCAGGGGTAAAAAAAAAAAAAAGATCAAGAAGAGGAAGCAGCACACCTGTGCCAGCAGAGTGATCCTGCAGCCCATCTCTTCTCTCAGCTGATCTAGCGGCTGCTGGCAGGTTGCTGGACTCCGACTCCCATCAGCCCCTGTGAGCGTGGATGATGGGAGTTGTAGTCTAGCAGCATCTGGAGGAAACCAGGTTCTCTACCCGTGGCCTAAGAGGAAAAATCCTCCCCAACACCAAACTGATAACACTGACAAGGCAGCAACAAGTGAAGGAGTAGACAGAAGGAATATGGAGAACAGGCAGTATTCAAGTCAGATGTTGCCTGGGCTCCACAGTGTCGTTATTCAGCTGAAACAGGCATGTTTGGGCAAACTGAGGTGGGGTGGGGTGGGGAATGCAGAGTCTTTCTTCTTGTCAACGACTTGTAAAGTTCTGGAACCAACTGAAGGTGAACGGAGGTAGGTTGGGGGAACATGAAGCTGTCTCCTGCAAGCAAGCGGCTGGGTTGACGTCGCATTTGCTAGGATCTTGGTCCACTGTGAAGTAGACGCCGTCCGGGGACTTGCTGGAGGGATCATCGTTGAAGAAGTTGTAAGGCCGAAGGATAAAGCCCACCCCGTTGCCGACCGTCACGGTGTTGGGAATGTCCTCAGCGTGTGGCACATGAAGGAAGCCAGTGGAGATCCAAGCCACAAGGTCCTGGGGGGGGGGGAGCGGCAGGAAACACAACAACAGGCCTGTTTGTCACGAGTGAAAGACGTTTTCCTCGGTAATATGGTCATGGAAGAGAACTTCCATTCTTTTCCCGGCTCTCAGTGTTTTGAAACAGGATTTGTATCCACTGTAGTTGGTGGACCAGTTGAGAACGGGCTGCATGTAGATCAGAGATGGAAACTCAGTGGCCCTGGAGATGTTGCCGGGTTCCAGCTCCTCTCAGCCCCAGGTAGTATGGCCAGAGGTCGGGAATGATAGGGGCTGGAGTTATGCAACATCTGGAGGGTCGCCAATTCGCCATCCCTGATGTATCCTCAACCACCCTAGATGGTCTGTGGCCAAATTGTGGGCCATTTATCTATCAGATGCACAACTGAACTCAGGGGTCAGGAGCAAGCCAGCAATAAATCACACAGGGTAAGTGAAGTTAACTCTTAGAGGAAACAGAATCGGCTCAGAAGTGCCAGGCCTAATGAGCACAGCAACTCTTCTTCAATAAGGTTTTGCAGAGTCTGAAGGTCCCCGCCTTCCCATAGCTGCCTGAGTCTCTTCCTCACCAGAGTTTTCCCCCAACCAATCTGAGACTATGCCGGCGTGGCTGCTTTTGCTCTGCTCTCTTCATGCCTCTCCTGTCCTGTCTGGAAGCCCCCTTAGGTAAGAAGTTCCACAGGAATGAAATCCCCACCAATGAGGCCTGGCTCCTTGTAAATAACCCTGCAAAATAACAGTATCCTAGGCAGAGCATCACCAGTAGATTTAAGGTCATATGAGAGAAAGTGTTATTTGGGTATGCCAGACTCACAGCATTTAGACCGTCATCATCATTACTGGTACCTTTACTACATCTCTTTCTCCTTTAAGGCTTTCTCCGTCTCTAATGGACCTCTGCCCCTCTTCCACAGGAAGCAATAATTCAGGATAGCTTACCGGTAGTCAGTAGACCATGAGACTCTTGATCTTAGGGTCATGGGTTCGAGCCCCACGTTGGGTGAAAAATTCCTGCACTGCAGGGAGTTGGGCTAGATCAGTATTTCCTCAAACTTGAGTCCCCAGCGGTTGTTGGACTACAATTCCCATCATCCCTGACCACCGGTCTTGCAAGTTAGGGAAGATGGGGGTTGTAGTACAACAACAGTTAGGGGCCCAAGTTTGAGAAAACACTGGACTAGATTATTCTCATGGTCCCTTGTGCAATTCTAGGATCTCAGCACTCACCTCGTTGACGATGGTCTCATTGTCTATGAAATCAGCAAAGACCACCAGTGGATCCCAAGGATCATTCTGATTATAAATGCATGTGCTGATCAGCTCCTCCTCTTTCCGCTTGGTAACAGCCAGCTTGTACCTGAAGGATACGGATAACGGGGGAAATGGTTGAGAGGATGAGAGCAGAGGCAAGAGGCAAATTCTTTGTCTTTATTCTTAGCAGTGGCACCCTCTACTTTGAATATGATGGTCCGTGGCAAGATGGCTACCACCCATCCCATCTGCCGTATACAGAGTCACACCACTGGCCTGTCTAGCTCAGTATTGTCTGCACTGACTGACAGCAGCGCTCAAGGGTTTCAGACAGCGGACATTCCCAGACCTAGGGGAGCATTCTGCACCCAAATCAGATGCTCCATCACTGAGCTACAGCCCTCCAGGTATGCACTTCCAGGGTTGAAGTCAAACTGCTAGAGAATCACAGCGCCTGCCGTGGCTGCAGAGACCGGTGACTCATAACCTTTGGGTCCCGAATGGTTTTTGCTGCGTTAGCAGCACCAAAGTGACCCAGGAAAGACCCTCAAAATGAAACAGGGTGGATAATGAATTCAAAATGATGTTTAAATTGGTGGTTCCCCCCCTCAAAAACAACAACAACACCGAAGCCTTTTTTTTGCTATGGATAATTGAGACGGAGGTTCCAAAGAAGCTGACTAATCTTTTTATGCATGCAACGACGACGGCCGGAGCTTTTATATGCACAGAAATGGAAGATTCCAACCAAAGAAGAATGGCGTATAAAAATCAACAGACTATGCCGAAATGGCAGAATTGACCGTAAAACCAAGAGATCAAAATGATGAACTGCTTATGGAAAAGTGGAGGTCTTTTTTCTTTTTTCTTTTTGGACTATCTGTCAAAGTATTTTAGCAATATGAAATCGCAAGCAGGATTCTGAGTTATGAGCGAGGGGGAGCAAAAAATGAACGATAAGCTGGAGTTGGGGTGGTTAGCAACAAGTATTATGCAGCAACCAAGGATAAGAATATATATATTAAAAATCAGGAAGGGTGGGAAGTCAACACGAAAAATATCAGTGAATGATAAATTTGTTTAAAACTTTGAAAAATTAATAAAAATCAATATTAAAAAATGAAACAGGGTGGCATTTATCTGAAAGACAGACAGGACATGGTTTGCTGTTTTGGGCTCTAGATCAGTGTTTCCCAACCTCCTCGGGGCAACGGCACACCTGTCCCACGAAAAAAATCTCGCGGCACACCACCACCACATGCACCCCGCCCCCCCGCCCCGGCGCTGCTGGGGTCCTAGTGCCCCTCATTTCCCCCAAAGCTCAATACCCGCCCTGGCTCCCCTGCCCTCCCGCTCTCCTCGGCGGGCACCTCTGGCCATGGCTGCCCCGCTCTCTCTGCGGCTCTGCTTCAAGCCCGCTCTCCCTTCCCGCCGCTGCCCGAGAGGAGCCCGCCCAGCCTCCCGCAACCATAGTGTCGCCTCGGGCGGACTGCGGAGGATGGGGAAAAAAACCCACGCCCCTTACCTGAGCCAAACTCTCCGAGGCGTCGCTCCTTGTCGCTGAGGTCGAAGCCGAGCGGGGGAAACCCGATCAGCAGGCGCTGGACCTGGAAGGCTGCCAGGCTAAGCCCTATTGGTCCCTGGCAACCAATCAGAATCGGCGGGGAGCTGGCGCATGAGCGGTAGGTCGCCGGAGGGTTTCTGCGCTCCCTTTCCCCCATTGCAGCCGCTGCTACGTGTTTGCGGCTGCGGCGTGGGGTCCCGACCCACGGTTTTGCCGTGGCACACCAGCCGGTGCCTCACGGCACACTGGTGTGCCGCGGCACACCGGTTGGGAAACGCTGCTCTAGATATTGGTCATAATATATATGCCTGTGCCGCAGCCAGATTACTTATTGCTCAAAAATGGAAAGAAGAAAGATTACCAACAATCCAGGAGTGGCATATCAAATTGGTAGAGTTTATGAACCTAGCAAGAATGACAGCAGGAATTAGAAACACACCGAAACGAAGAATACAAGAGGAATGGAAACGTGTAGAAGATTATTTAAAAAAAGAGGGTATAAAAACGGAATTAGTGATTTGCTTAGACTGAAATAAACTTGGGGATAGAAATTCTATAAATAAATAAGGATAAGACATGAAGGAATATCTACATCTTATTAGCTGAATAAGAAGGGTATTAGAAATAGCAAAATATAAACAATAAAAATAAGATACGATGCACAAACGGTATGAAGTCAAATTTTAATTATTATTTGTGTGTTGTAGTCTTTGGTGTTTTTTTTATATTGTCTGTTTTGATTGTGTATTTTGTGTAACTTGTAAATTTTATGTGGTTGATAAATAAAGAATATTTTTAAACTAAAAAGAAAGAAAGATATTGGTCATAATATAGACATGAAGCATGGGAACGATTGTGGAATAGGGATATAAAATTTCCAGCATGCTATGGTTGAAGAGAAAATTATATGAAAATGATATATTGATGGTATCTAACACCGAGTAAACTGACAAAAATGTATAAAACTAAATCAAATAAGTGTTGGAAATGTAGAGGAAGAAGGTTCTTTTTATCGTATGTGGTGGTTTTGTAGTAAGATTAAGGCTAACTGAGAAATGATATACAATGAAATGAAAAGGATGTTCAAAATAACGTTTGTTAAAAAAAAAAAACCAGAAGCCTTTCTCTTGGGAATTATAGGGATAAAACTACCTAAATTGTATAGAAACTTATTCATGTATGCAACTACAGCAGAAAGAATGTTACTTGCCCAAAAATGGAAAGAAGCAGAAGTCCCAGCAAAGGAAGAATGGATACAAAAAATTATGGAATATGCAGAAATGGCGTAACTTACCGGGAGAATAAGAAATCAAGATAACAAACTTTTTATAAAAGAATGGAAAGGTTTATTGAATATTTACAGATAAATTGTAAACAGATAAAAACACTGGCAGGATTATTGTAATAACCTGCAGCTACATAAAAGTATATACCGGTACATATATATATAAGGAAGATAAATAAATAAGTTAAGTTGGATAGGCAGAAGATATTAAAAATAAATTTAAGGAACCGCAGAAAGAGGGGGAAGGAAGTGGAGTTTAAAAACATCAAAACGATTGTAAAATCAGTGAAATGTATATACAGTCGTACCTCCGCTTACGTATCCCTCCAGTTATGTAAACTTCAGGATATGTAAGTAGCAAAACCGGAAGTATGTTTCCGGGGTTTTGCCGTGCGCGCATGTGCAGAAGCAGTAGACCACTTCTGCGCATGCGCAGAAGCGCTCTACCGCCCTGCGCGCGTGCAGAAGCGGTCTCTCCGGTTGCAAAAACCTCAGGATCCGGCTGGGCCTCCGGAATGCATTTAAATTTTAAATTGTATTTTAACCTGTATTTTAATTAACGGTTTTTCTTTCTTTTATATTTTATTGTAATTTTTATTGGTGTTAGCCGCCCTGAGCCTAGTTTCGGCTGGGAAGGGCGGGGTATAAATAAAATTTGTTGTTGTTGTTGTTGTTGTTGTTGTTGTTGTTGTTGTTGTTGTTGTTAATGGATCCTGTCGGCACCCGGAGGTACCACTGTATCTGAAAAGTATAAATAAAATTAAGAAAAAGATCGTGGTTCCTGTTACCTACCTTCCCCAGCTAATGGACCTCTCCATGGTGCTAGCTTCAGGCATGTGTTCTCCAGCAAAGCTGGTGATCTGGATGCGGTAGCTTCGCTGATGGTTCCACTGGTTCTCCCGGCTGGTGGCAAAGTGCAGGTACCGGGGGACTTTGCCATCCAGCGGAAAGGCAGCATCTTCCTCCTTGTCCAGGGTTTGGGTTGTGAGAACGGGCCGTTGGATCTGGTGCTCCGGGCTCCAAGGGGCTTTCACCGACTCATACGCCATATCGAGAGCCACCAGGGAGTTCTTGGTCCCTGACGAAAGCAAAGACTAAGAGAGAAGAACTTTCCATCTCGGCCCCTAGAGACAAACCCTCACCAAAGGTCGTTAGTATAGCACGAGACTGTTCATCTCATTTGGGAATTATAGGGACAGAACTACCCAAACCTGCTTGGCAGGGGGTTGGACTGGATGGCCCATGTGGTCTCTTCCAACTCTATGATTCGATGATTCTATTATGTACAGAAACTTATTCATGTATGCAACTACAGCAGCAAGAATGCTACTTGCCCCAAAATGGAAAGAAGCAGAAGTCCCAGCAAAGGAAGAATGGATTCAAAAACTTGTGGAATATGCAGAAATGGCGTAACTTACCGGGAGAATAAGATATCAAGATAACAAACTTTTTTTATAAAAGAATGGAAACGGTTTATTGAATATTTACAGACAAATTGTAAACAGATAAGAACATTGGCAGGATTATTGTAATAACCTGCAGTATATATTTGAAGAAGATGAATAAATGAGGAAATTAAGTTAATTTGGATAGGCAGAAGATATTAAAGATAAATTTATGGAACTGCAGAAAGAGGGGGAAGGAAGTGGAGTTTTGAAATGTCAAAATGATTGTAAAATTAGTGAAAGGTATAAACTTGAAAAGCAGAGAGAGAGAGAGAGAGAGAGAGAGAGAGAGAGAGAGAGACTGTTAACCTCAGTGTCATAACTTCAGGCACCACTTTGGGCAAAAGATTCCTGCATTGCAGGGGGTTGGACTAGATGACCCTCGGGGTCCCTTCCAACTCTACAATTCTGTGATTCTTGCAGCCACTGGGATAACAGGCGCACCGACTCCTAGGGGCGGGGGGGTCTTTGGCCCTCTCAATATTTGCTGCCAGGGAGCTGGGCCCCCTCGATGCTGAAGGGGTGGAGGAGGGCGAATGTGGTGCAGTTCAGTGGCTGGCTCCTCTTGAGAGCAAGAGAGGTAGCCATGCTGGGCTGGGCGCTTGGCCTCCTCCTGACGATGCAATCTCACACGCGTGAAACGCATGCCAGCCTCTCACAATCTTGGGCGCAAGACGGCGCCTCTGAACACCAGCTTGGGCCAGGCTGTGGAGGAAACTTCCACCTTGTATTTGGGGGGGGGGGTCGTGGGTTCAAATTATCTCCCATTGTGTAGGATTAGAATCCTAGAATCCTAGAGTTGGAAGAGACCACAAGGGCCATCCAGTCCAACCCCCTGCCAAGAAGGAAACCACATCAAAGCATTCCTGACAGGTGGCTGTTAAGCCTCTGCTTAAAGACCTCCAAAGAAGGAGACTCCACCACACTCCTTGGCAGCAAATTCCACTGTCGAACAGCTCTTACTGTCAGGAAGTTCTTTCTAATGTTTAGGTGGAATCTTCCTTCTTGTTGTTTGAATCCATTGCTCCGTGTCCGCTTCTCTGGAGCAGCAGAAAACAACCTTTCTCCTTCCTCTATATGACATCCTTTTATATATTTGAACATGGCTATCATATCACCCCTTAACCTTCTCTTCTCCAGGCTAAACATACCCAGCTCCCTAAGCCGTTCCTCATAAGGCATCGTTTCCAGGCCTTTGACCATTTTGGTTGCCCTCCTCTGGACACGTTCCAGCTTGTCAGCATCCTTCTTGAACTGTGGTGCCCAGAACTGGACACAGTATTCCAGGTGAGGTCTGACCAGAGTGGAATACAGTGGTACTATTACTTCCCTTGATCTAGATGCTATACTCCTATTGATGCAGCCCAGAATTGCATTGGCTTTTTTAGCTGCTGCATCACACTGTTGACTCATGTCAAGTTTGTGGTCTACCAAGACTCCTAGATCCTTTTCACTTGTACTGCTCTCAAGCCAGGTGTCACCCATCCTGTATTTGTGCCTTTCATTTTTTTTGCCCAAGTGTAGTACTTTACATTTCTCCCTGTTAAAATTCATCCTGTTTGCCTTGGCCCAATTCTCTAATCTGTTAAGGTCATTTTGAAGTGTGATCCTGTCCTCTGGGGTATTAGCCACCCCTCCCAATTTGGTGTCATCTGCAAACTTGATCAGGATGCCCTCAAGCCAAGTCATTGATCCAAGTCATTGATAAAGATGTTGAATAAGACTGGGCCCAAGACAGAACCCTGTGGCACCCCACTGGTCACTTCTCTCCAGGATGAAGAGGAGCCATTGATGAGCACCCTTTAGGTTTGGTCAGTCAGCCAGTTACAAATCCACTGAATGGTAGCATTGTCTAGCCCGCATTTTACCAGCTTCTTTACAAGAATATCATGGGGCACCTTGTCAAGTCTCCATCTCTCTCACCATCTCTCTCAGCATCAGTTATTCACCTGTCAGATGGGGATAATGGTGGCCTCCTAACAGAGTCGTCTCAGAGGCAATCTGTCTTATGTTTCATTGCAAACTTTTAAGACCAGCCAAGAACAGCTTGGCACCTTGGCAAATTCTAACGGGAAGGGAGCTCAGAGAGAGGCCTTTCCTGCGGCTGATCCACAGCTCTGAAACTCCCTCCTGCCTAACTTCTATTGTGGGAACTGTTCTTATCGTTTGCTTGCATTTCTTTGTGGACTTCCTAATTTGGTTTCCTTACAGCCACCGCATGAAATGATGAATCAGTGCATATTTTATCAGCAGAGGAGGTCTTATTCCTTGTGCACAGATGGAGAACTAAGGGTTTGAGAGAGACAGAGGGACAGAAAAAGAGGAGACGGGGGACTTATCCACACTTTCCTCCACACTTTCCAGGCACGGCCAGAGCTTTATAGTATCATATCTGAATGCCCCCTCTTTTTTTTGCTCCAGAGTTTTCCCCATGAAACCCCACTCTTTAAAGCTTAATCAGAACAGGAAAGAGCAGGTCAAAGGTTGAGTGTGGGTAAGCCCTGAGTTAGCCTAAATTGCACAATGAGCCAACAGGAGGCTTGAAAACAGATTTTCCAGATCTGAGCATCTTTCAGTGGTTCACCATAGCTTTTCCTCTCTTACAGAGGCCCCACCCACTTTTGCTTATTGCACCGCCCACCCCTAGAGTGGCAGCTTCTGGAAGTTTGCCCCTGAGGGAATGTGTGTGATGGCCTGGGATTCAGACTCAGATGCTGAACCTGAGGGATCCGAGCCTGCACAGGATTCCCCGCCTCCAGAAGCAGCAGAGCCGGGGCTAGGGCCTGAGTCCGAAGGGGCCTCACCTGTGCTGGGTCCTCAGGTGCAGGCATCTGCTGAGTCTGCTCTGGCTCCTGATGGGATGGAGGACCCATTGCCTGCAGGTGCTCCACTCCCAGCCCCGTGAGGGGAAGCTGTGGTTGCCTCTGGGTCCGGTAACCCTCCAGCCTCTCCTGAGCTGCAGAGGCTCAGGGCAGAGAGGAGAAGGGAACTGAGTTCCCGCAGGAGGAGTGCTCGCCTCCAAGCCAGGAGAGGCGAGTCACCTGAGGATCGGGGCCGCCCTATGCCTCGGGGCAGATAAAAGCCGGCCAGCCCCAGCCCCAAGTTGCAGGAGCAACATTGTTGGTGACCAGTTTCTGCTTGAAATCTGTCCTGCTTTCCTGCCTGAGCTCCTGACCCGCCCTGGTTCCCTGCTTGCCTACCTGTTCCTGACTTTGCCTGACTCCCTGCCCTGCACCCAGCTTCAGTTATTACAGACTGCCTTTATGTTACCCCTCTGACCACGGACCGGACTTGGACCTCGCCTTTCGGGTAACCCACGGGACCAGCACAATGTGAGCCTCGGGCTGAAGAGTTTCCCCATTCCCACATAAAGAACTCGGCTTCATCAACATCTGTTTCTCTGCAATGCATCTGTAAAGCCCTAAACGCTGTTTTATGAAACGGGAGCATCTCCTGCTCATATAGTTTACAAGCTGCTTTTTCCCCTTGGCCCACGTTTCTGGTTCGCTTCTGCTCTTTGCTAGTACTATCAGATGTCCCGTTATTTCATTTCTCTGAGTCCCGTTACTTTCCCTGCAACATGTGTTCCCTTGCTCAAGCCATGTTGAGCTTCTGCCCTACCTGCACTGTTCTGGACTACACATTTCTGGCTCCTGATCTCTGCTTATGGCACATTGAGGCAATCAGTGGGAGCAGTGGTGGAAACGGGAACAAAACCAGACAAGGAACAGAGCGTCAGCCGAATGTTACCAGTATTCCAGAAACACATGCCATCAATTCTCTTAATCTGCCTCGAGATGATGGATTGCATTTTATAGACTATTTGTTGTTTCAGATTGTACGCTTCTGTTAGTAATGGAATTATCTTCTTATGTCAGACATCGCAGCTCCCAAGTATCCTCTGAGGCAGGCATGGCCAAACTTGGCCCTCCATCTGTTTTGGGACTACAACTCCCATCATCCCTAGCTAACAGGACCAGTGGTCAGGGATGATGGGAACTGTAGTCGCAAAACAGCTGGAGGGCCAAGTTTGGCCATGCCTGCTCTAAAGGTAAAGGTAAAGGGACCCCTGACCATTCGGTCCAGTCGTGTCCGACTCTGGGGTTGCGGCGCTCATCTCGCTCTATAGACCGAGAGCCGGCGTACAGCTTCCGGGTCATGTGGCCAGCATGACTAAACCGCTTCTGGCGAACCAGAGCAGCGCATGGAAACGCCGTTTACCTTCCCGCCAGAGCGGTTCCTATTTATCTACTTGCACATTGACGTGCTTTCGAACTGCTAGGTGGGCAGGAGCTGGGACAGAGGAACGGGAGCTCACCCCGTCACAGGGATTCGAACCGCTGACCTTCTGGTTAGCAAGCCCTAGGATCTGTGGTTTAACCCACAGCGCCACCTGGGTCCCATATGCTTGCTCTAAGGGGACCCTAAACAGCACATTCAGGTTTGGGAGAAGCACTATGCCAGAAGTTGTGCTGACCTTCCCAAAGGTGCTGAACCTCTCTTCTCTCTGCCTCACCTTGTGAAAGATCCAAGTTTCGCAATCCTTGGCTTAGCATCACGAAGCTTGGAGATTTGCGCTGCTTACTGTACAAGGTGGGCATTACAGTCCCAAAAGTTATTCTCTGGCTTAGATTTTAACCTATGCCACTCTTCCCCTTGGTCCCAACCACTCTCCTTCTTCCAAACCCTGCCCCAATCAGACCTCACCATACTTCCAGTGACATCACCAAGGGTCCTAAAGGAGTCCCCCCCGTAGCTGTCAACCCTCCCTTTTTTTGCGGGAAACTCCCTTATTCCAATGCCATTTTCCGCTGCTATCCCGGATTGTTGATATCCCTTAAATTCCCCGGATTTCAAAGGAAGCAGCTCCTCTCCCTCCCTGCCGGCCAGGGAGGCTCCTCAGCTGCGTTGCTCGGCTGCCAATAAGGAGTCTGAGACTGACTGGGGGAGGAGCTTGCATGCCTTGTGCAGCCAGACCCTCACGCCCAACCAGACAGACAGCCTGCCTGCCGTCTATGCGCTCGCTCTTTCGCTCACCCCTTCGCGCACAGCCTCTGGAGTGCAGGGTGGCGAGGCTACTTGGTGCCATTGCACCGCCCTCGCGGCATCCCTTATTTTCAAATCCAAAAGTTTGAAAAAATCCCTTATTTTCAAACCCGAAAGTTGACAGCTATGAGTCCCCCTGACTCATAATTTAAGCCAGAATAAACAAAAAACAAATACATCACAAATGTCTCACAAGACTCTTAGTGGCAAAGACAGCAAACATGCCTAATTGTTAGGAAATTGTTAGGAAAAATAACATGCTGTTTTCCAAGTTCTGGCCAAAAAAAGGTTTAGTTTTCTGAGTCCTAAATAAGGGAAGGTTCACGCTAGCATCCCTTTTATAATCCACTAGTCTAGCTCTGGAACGTCAATCCCTATAAATAGTCTGGATAGGAAAAGGAATTTTTAAACAGTCACACAGATCCTTACATTACTTGAAATGCAGAATGTGAGATTCCTGGGGGAAAGCTAGATTTGTTGTGGGACGCAGGGTGGCAGGGGACCCCCAACTGCAACACCTCTCAGTATTCAGCTATGGTTTCCACAGTTATGGTGGCAGAACATAATGTTTTGGGAAGTATAGGGCACCTACCTCCAACATCCAAGTCGACTTTGTAGTTCATTAGATGGTTGTGCATGGTTCCGAGGGTGTGTTCCCCGACCCTGTTTCCATACGCGGTGCCACCTTCCATGAGGAACGACGTGCTGATGTATCCCGTGGCGTGGACCTTGACTTCTATAGCACCGTTTTGGTAGAACACAAAATCCCAGACGTAGTCGTAGTTGATGAGAGTGGAAACGGCCCTCAAGACCAGCGCATATTTGTTCAACCCCCCGTAATAGAAGGAGCCCATGTCAGAGAAATGTCGCCGGAGAGGCACGCCCATGTCATGCTCAAAGATGCAGAAAGAGTTCTTGTTCAGTCTCGGGGTGTCAGAGTCTATCAAGTAGTGGCGGTCCACGTAGGTGGCCGTATAGGGGCAGTCCACTCCCCGAACCAATTCGTAAGAAAATTTCCCAATGCCAAAGCTTCCGTCCATGTACCTAGTCACCATTCCCCCGGGGCAGTTGGAGCCATAAGTAGCAAGGGCTTCTTGCAAACTCAACTCGTAGACAATCCTTTCCTCGCCGAATTTGATGTTGAAGAGGCGTGGCCCTGTGTTCACGTTCATCCCAAAGGCAAAACTCCAAGACTGGTAGACAACATGGCTGCCGGCTACGGCGTAGCGCACCCCGAGGGGCTCAAATTGCAAAGGGCCTGGATGAGGAGAAGATTCAGAAGGCTTCCTGGAAGCAAAATCGTTCTTCAGGTGGGCTGCCTTCACTCTGACCTCCTTCACACGCCCATCTATAAACTCCTTCTCCAGGTGGGCCATATTCTCATAATACTGGCCGTTGTAGAACACTTTCTTCACTTTCCACTCGGAGATGTTCAGACTCCGGTGGTCCACCAACACCTCCAAGCCAACGGGGTGGATGTAGTACCCACTGCCAATAACATTGTGGAACAGGACAAACCAGGTGGCTCGGTCGCCAGATTCAAACCCTCGGGGGGCTGTGGTCTGAGTAGCCAGGTTAGTCCCATTATACTCACAACATTCTCTGAGGATGTTGAAGGCCCCCAAGAGCTCATGGAAAATGAAGGTGTCTATATCTTTGTACTCCTTCTCCGTCACCGGCCTGCTGTGATACGGCACCTTCCTGCCAAATTTCTTCAGCGTGATGTCACGGTGGCTCGCTGGGTTCGGAAGAGGGCCTACTACGAATTCGGTGACATTTGGATCTGGCTGGTTCCCAAAATACACCACAGCCAAGGCCTCCCGGTGGGGCTGAGCCCTTCCATGGTCCAGGAAGCCCAGAGCCATTTCTTTAGGGGGGAAGTACGTATCCAGGTAGTAAATGCAGTTATCGGAGGGCTTTGCCTGAGATGCATCTTCCAGGTGGACGCCAAGATTCTCCTTGAGGTATTTCACCACCTGGGCCATCTCGGCGGCTGACAGGTCAGCAAAGATCTCGCTCGGATCTCCGTTGGTGCCTTTGGGAGAATTCTGGAGCTCTGAGACGCCACACCTAACGACTTTTTCCTTTCTGGTCATCAAGACACAAACTAAAGCAAAAATGGTAGCCAGAGCCAATACCAGGAGAACAACCACCGCTTTCATGTTCATGCCGGTGTCCGCGGAAGGCAGCAGTGGTCGCGACACACTCAGCAACCCCAGCTGCTATTTCCTTGCAGGAAACGGCTTGGGAGGGAAGGAGGGACGGAGGGAGGGAGGGATGAAAGCTGTTGCTCTGTTCAGAATTAGAGGAGGGTTCAGAGTTAGGAATGCATGGAGGCTCATCAGCGACTATAAAAGGCAGGCTTTCTCTCTCTCTGCCCAGCTATGTATCCACCATAAGCTCAAGCCGCTCTTGGCCAGAATGATGGACTAAGAGATCCTTTGGAGAGAACGCCAGGCTAGGCAAGGCCCCAGAGAGGCAAAACACCCAGATTTAGCAGAGACCCTCAGAGAGAATGATGTTGGAGGTTTCTGTAACCTGATCCCTCCCAAGCCGAGAGTAATGCTCCCGGCAGAAACCCTTTTCTGCCCTTTTCTCAGACTGCTCAAAAGCTCATCATGTTCACATTGCCCACCCCCACTGCCCTGGTCCAGCCCCAGAAACACAGATTTAGCTTGGCACTCACCCCATAAGAATATGTGTTCAGTTTACTGTTGAGCCAGCCGTGCCATCGTGGTGGGTTGTCTATGTAACTCTCAGTTCCTTGATTTAAAAAAAACAACAACACCCCACTGGGTTTCTGAGCAAGAGCAACACACTTCAAAATGCAATGAAGGAAACAGGGTAATATAATGTACCTGAAAGCACTTTCCTGCTACTCAGTGGGAAATGAAACGGCTTCTTAGGAACTGTTCCAAATGTGTGCTGGTGATTTGTGACGTTGTAAACCTGGACTCCGTAACACACCCAGTGTACTTAGTGTACTTTTCCAACTGCCACCATAGGTCTAATTCACGCAGCCTTGGATACTTGCCTGCCTGAAACATGTTACATCTCTGGTCACTTGCAGAAAACAAAAACAGCACCAAAAATAAGGCACACGATTCTGAAATTTGGAAAAGCCAAACCTGAAGGAACAGGGCTTTCTGAGGCCTGTCCCCCCCCCCCACAGACCCTCTTAAAGGGTAAAGGTAAAGGGACCCCTGACCATTAGGTCCAGTCGTGTCCGACTCTGGGGTTGCAGCGCTCATCTCGCTTTATTGGCCGAGAGCCGGCGTAGAGCTTCCGGGTCATGTGGCCAGCATGACAAAGCCGCTTCTGGCGAACCAGAGCAGCACACGGAAATGCCGTTTACCTTCCCGCTGGAGCGGTACCTATTTATCTACTTGCACTTTGATGTGCTTTCGAACTGCTAGGTGGGCAGGAGCTGGGACCGAGCAACGGGAGCTCACCCCGTCGCAGGGATTCGAACTGCCGACCTTCTGATCGGCAAGCCCTAGGCTCTGTGCTTTAACCCACAGCGCCACCTGGGTCCCATACAGACCCTCTTGAGGACCAGCTAAACTTTAGCTACTGAAATTCAGTTGTGGACTTGTTTTAAATTCTGGACTTGAAATGCATTTATTGTATTCTGACCTATTTATGTTTTGCTTTCTGCAAACCACTTGGGGATTTCATTTTATTGCCAAAAATGTTAAGCGGCATGCATCTTCTGAACGAACGAACGATTAAATAAATAGCAATCTTGAGTTCCCCAAGACTTGGAGCCATGTTCACCCCCCGCCCCAAACACATTACTTTGGACAAAGGAGGCTTAAGAGTGCGGCTCGTTGTTTGTTTATTTGTTAATTTGCTCAGAGAGATGTACAGTTTAGTTTTTTCTAGTTCACAGTGTCTGCCGAGAACCTTCGTCTTACCCTGCTGAGGTGTCAAAACATACCAGTGGCTGGACTTCATTAAATCAAGCAGAAACATGAACACAGAAACACCCCTCATCCTCAGGAAGCCATTTTACCAAATCAGAGGAATTACCAACGATAGAAGATTGGCAGATGAAAATGATGGACTATATGGAACTTGGTGAGCTGACCGGAAAACTTTGTGACCAGAGGGAGGAAGCAGTGGATGAAGACTGGAAGAAATGTAAAGTATATTTTAAGAAGTATTGTAAGATTAAAGAGTAGAAGTAAGCTGGAAGATAAATTAACAGATTAGAGAACTGGGCCAAGGCAAACAGGATGAATTTTAACAGGGAGAAATGTAAAGTACTACACTTGGGCAAAAAAAAATGAAAGGCACAAATACAGGATGGGTGACACCTGGCTTGAGAGCAGTACATGTGAAAAGGATCTAGGAGTCTTGGTAGACCACAAACTTGACATGAGTCAACAGTGTGATGCAGCAGCTAAAAAAGCCAATGCAATTCTGGGCTGCATCAATAGGAGTATAGCATCTAGATCAAGGGAAGTAATAGTACCACTGTATTCCGCTCTGGTCAGACCTCACCTGGAATACTGTGTCCAGTTCTGGGCACCACAGTTCAAGAAGGATACTGAAGAGCTGGAACGTGTCCAGAGGAGGGCAACCAAAATGGTCAAAGGCTTGGAAACGATGCCTTATGAGGAACGGCTTAGGGAGCTGGGTATGTTTAGCCTGGAGAAGAGAAGGTTAAGGGGTGATATGATAGCCATGTTCAAATATATAAAAGGATGTCATATGGAGGAGGGAGAAAGGTTGTTTTCTGTTGCTCCAGAGAAGTGGACACGGAGCAATGGATTCAAACTACAAGAAAGAAGATTCCACCTAAACATTAGAAAGAACTTCCTGACAGTAAGAGCTGTTCAACAGTGGAATTTGCTGCCAGGGAGTGTGGTGGAGTCTCCTTCTTTGGAGGTCTTTAAGCAGAGGCTTGACAGCCACCTGTCAGGAATGCTTTGATGGTGTTTCCTGCTTGGCAGGGGGTTGGACTGGATGGCCCTTGTGGTCTCTTCCAACTCTATGATTCTATGATTCTATGTTTGAGATCTCAATAAGCGTAATTACCCCCCTGGACTGGCTGACTTTTAACGGCAATTCTCCCTCTGAAAGGAACTCCGTAGGCTGCAATTAGGGAAATTGGATTGGCGATTTTTAACAAAGAAGTCTCAGCACCTTCACCAAACTGCAATTCTTGTAGTTACACTGATGTTTTTAAGCAGAGGCTTGACGGCCATCTGTCAAGAATGCTTTGATGGTGTTCCTGCTTGGCAGGGGGTTGGACTGGATGGCCCTTGTGGTCTCTTCCAACTCTATGATTCTATGAAATGTCAGGAGGCTGCAGACCCCTCCTGCCTCTCCAGCTTTGAGTGACTATCGCGAACAGCCAGCGATCTTGGGCACAGATCCCTCCTCCTCCAGTTCGGAGAGCTCGGGAGAAGAGAGAGGAGTGGAGGGGCTTCAGTTAGCCCAGCAGAGCCCTTCCCCCACGACGGGGGAAGCCAGAAGGCGAAGGACCAGGAACTTCCGTTGCCCAAGGTGCTGTTCTTGGCGGGCTAATCGCCAACGGCCATTCCAGGATACTGATAGTAGCTGAGCAGACGTTTGAACTATGAGCTCCGCATTGTAAAGTAATTAGCCACTATAAATGATTTATGGCTTAATGGCTCAGAGTCGTGCTTTGAACTACCAGCCGGGGGAGGGACCCCACTTGGCCAGGCCCGGTGCTAGGGCTTTTCGCGCCCTAGGCGAAAATCGCGGGGCGCCCGGCACGCAGGGGGCGGGGCACCGTACGTCATGCGCAATGACGTCACGTGCCCCGCCCCCTGCGCTGCGCGAGCCGGGCGCTCCGCGCCACCGCGATTTTCGCCTCTGGTTGGGGCGGCGGCGGGCGGCGGGGGACAGGCTTGCCAGCACCCCCTCCATTTTGGCGCTCTAGGCAGTTGCCTAGTTCGCCTAAATGGACTCTCCGGCCCTGCACTTGGCGTGACAATAAAGGAGGCGGTAGACTTAGAGGATAGATTTAAGGTTTATAATTGTTGGAGTAAACGATAATGACATTAGGATAGAAGAGATATTTGAGGTTAATTAATTAAAAATGTTTTCAATGATGTCAAGAAATTACTAAAGATGATATACAAGGAACGCAGGAAGGGAGGATAGGAGGAAGTCAACCCACAATGAAAAGGAAGGAGGACTAGGTTAAAAGAATGTATGGTTTTTTTTAAATGTTTATTGTTGTTGTTGTCTTTTATTATAGTTTATTGATGTTTGTTTTTATTTGTTAAAAGTTAATAATTTTTTTGGGGAGGAAGCCATTTTACCATGAGAGCACAGCTATGGTTCCACTTACGGAATTTGCAACTGCAAGCAGGGCTTTTTTTTCAGCTGGAACTCTATGGCGGGTGCCATTGCCATTCTAAGAGAAAGAGCGATTCATGGTGAGTTCTGCCACCTCTTTTTCTAGAAAAATAGCACTGGCTGCAAGTGATCAAAAAAGGAGGTAGAACCTCAAAACGGTGCTGAGATGAGATGAATAGGAAACTTTAACGCAAGGTTTAAAATGCTTGTTGTGTTTCAGGTTACACCTTCAGGGGAAAATGAGGCAATTTTTGGGGGGAGTATTCATAGAATCATAGAGTTGGAAGAGACCCCAAGGGCCATCCAGTCCAACCCCCTGCCAAGCAGGAAACACCATCAAAGCATTCCTGGCAGGTGGCTGTCAAGCCTCTGCTTAAAGACCTCCAAAGAAGGAGACTCCACCACACTCCTTGGCAGCAAATTCCACTGTCGAACAGCTCTTACTGTCAGGAAGTTCTTCCTAATGTTTAGGTGGAATCTTCCTTCTTGTAGTTTGAATCCATTGCTCCGTGTCCTCTTCTCAGGAGCAGCAGAAAACAACCTTTCTGCCTCCTCTATATGGCATCCTTTAATATATTTGAACATGGCTATCATATCACCCCTTAACTGAGGTCCAATGCCGAGGGCCTTCTGGCGGTTCCCTCGCTGCGTGAAGCCAAGTTACAGGGAACCAGGCAGAGGGCCTTCTCAGTAGTGGCACCCGCCCTGTGGAACGCCCTCCCTTCAGATGTCAAAGAGAACAATTACCAGACCTTTAGAAGACATCTGAAGGCAGCCCTGTTTAGGGAGGCTTTTAATGTTTTATAGATTATTGTATTTTAATGCTTTGTTGAAAGCCGCCCAGAGTGGCTGGGGAAACCCAGCCAGATGGGCGGGGTATAAATAATAAATTATTATTATATATTATTATTATTAACCTGTATTGCAGCAGCAACAGCAGCATGACTCTGGCTGAAACACACTGGATATTTTACACCTTGCATTAAAGTTTCCTGCGAATGATGGCAACATTATTTTGAGGTTACGCCTTCTCCCTCCCCCCCCCCCACTTGTGTCCTGGCGATGCCACACATTTGTAGGGCAGTGGTACCGGTTTCGAAGTGCTCTCATCTCTTGCAGGTACAGACATGCTTTTCTCTCCCTCTAGGGTTGAGCTAAAAGAGAGAAGTTTTTGCTGGCTGTCAATAGAGCCGATTACCCAACCCACTGAAACAATCATTTAAAAAAAAAAAATGCTTCCACACTGCCCCCCTCTCAATTTCATTTTGTTAAAAAAGGAAAATATTGCTGAAATTACAGAAGACTTGTGCTCTTAATTCTTTTATTTTATCTTAAAGATGGGCATCTCACCTAAATCCACTGGGCTGGATGGGAGAGAATCGCAACTGTGCAAGAATACCGTAAAGCGAACTGTAAAGTCATGACATGAAGTCAGACTCATATCATGGTTGAAGAAGACACGCCAGTTTCTCCTGGAATACTGTGTCTGGGCAGTCCCAGATTGCTAGTAAGAAAGCAAACAAGCAGATCTTCACTGCAAACTCATACCTGATTTACATCAGTGTAACTACAAGAATTGCAGTTTGGTGAAGGTGCTGAGACTTCTTTGTTAAAAATCGCCAATCCAATTTCCCTAATTGCAGCCTACGGAGTTCCTTTCAGAGGGAGAATTGCCGTTAAAAGTCAGCCAGTCCAGGGGGGTAATTACGCTTATTGAGATCTCAAACATAGAATCATAGAGTTGGAAGAGACCACAAGGGCCATCCAGTCCAACCCCCTGCCAAGCAGGAAACACCATCAAAGCATTCCTGACAGGTGGCTGTCAAGCCTCTGCTTAAAGACCTCCAAAGAAGGAGACTCCACCACACTCCCTGGCAGCAAATTCCACTGTTGAACAGCTATTACTGTCAGGAAGTTCTTTCTAATGTTTAGGTGGAATCTTCTTTCCTGTAGTTTGAATCCATTGCTTCGTGTCCGCTTCTCTGGAGCAACAGAAAACAACCTTTCTCCCTCCTCTATATGACATCCTTTTATATATTTGAACATGGCTATCATATCGCCCCTTAACCTTCTCTTCTCCAGGCTAAACATACCCAGCTCCCTAAGCCGTTCCTCATAAGGCATCGTTTCCAGGCCTTTGACCATTTTGGTTGCCCTCCTCTGGACACGTTCCAGCTTGTCAGCATCCTTCTTGAACTGTGGTGCCCAGAACTGGACACAGTATTCCAGGTGAGGTCTGACCAGAGTGGAATACAGTGGTACTATTACTTCCCTTGATCTAGATGCTATACTCCTATTGATGCAGCCCAGAATTGCATTGGCTTTTTTAGCTGCTGCATCACACTGTTGACTCATGTCAAGTTTGTGGTCTACCAAGACTCCTAGATCCTTTTCACTTGTACTGCTCTCAAGCCAGGTGTCACCCATCCTGTATTTGTGCCTTTCATTTTTTTTGCCCAAGTGTAGTACTTTACATTTCTCCCTGTTAAAATTCATCCTGTTTGCCTTGGCCCAATTCTCTAATCTGTTAAGGTCATTTTGAAGTGTGATCCTGTCCTCTGGGGTATTAGCCACCCCTCCCAATTTGGTGTCATCTGCAAACTTGATCAGGATAGTGCCCTCAAGCCCATCATCCAAGTCATCTCAAGAAGGATAAAGATATACGAGCGTTTAGGTGACTGGTGAAAAGGGTAAATTTCCGTTGAGCAATGTGCCTGGGAGTGCAGATATAATTTGTCCAAACTTGTCCAATACACGCAAGCAAAGGCTTAAGATTTGGGTTGAAAGATAACAAGACAAGGAGATAATTGCTTAGGAGTAACTGCCCTGGTTACATACTAATTTCACGCTGAGCTGTCCACACGGATCCCTCTGCCAACCACCCGCCCAAAGTCAAGAGCTTCCTCAGAGCCTTGTCAGGTTTTGGAAGCCCTCGTAAGTGAAAGGCGGGAGGTTGGGTAAGCATGCAGCTGTTTTCGGCAGACATGCAAGATGGTTGACGTCACAGGAGGTCGGGTCCTGTTCGCTGGTGAAGAAAACGCCATCCGGGGAATAGATGGAGGGATCATCATCAAAATAGTTGTAGGGCCTCAGGAGGAAACCAACTGCATTCCCAAGCGTCACCGTGTTGGGGACGTCCTCCGCATGTGGTATGTGCAAGAAGCCCGTGGTGATCCAGGCAACCAGGTCCTGGGGAGGGAAAAAATATTGGTTCATGACATCTGGTAAGAGGAAAGGGTGCGGCGATAATTCAGGGGCAGTCACACATACACCATACAGCTGAGGGCACATTTATGCCACATTCACTGCAATGCGCAAAAACCGACAGACAACCATGGA
The DNA here is from genome assembly GCA_034642065.1 of Darevskia nairensis. NCBI lineage: Eukaryota > Metazoa > Chordata > Lepidosauria > Squamata > Lacertidae > Darevskia > Darevskia nairensis. The sequence continues at coordinate 115,979 of JAWWNI010000405.1, forward strand.
AATAATAACCCAATATAAAATACACAAAACAGTGAAAAACTCTGAAGTGTGAAATATGAAAATATATTAATATATATTTGTCAGGGACGTGCTCTCCCCTGCCAGTCCGGCACTGAGTGGGTACCGGCAGCCTCAGCCTCTGTTGTCGACAGACACGTCTCCCAGTGAGTCTGCCAGCTCCTCCCCGGGGGAGGAAGAGTCACCAGGGAGGAGCCAGGTGGGAAGGGATCTCCAGGATGATGCCGAGAGACCCAGCACCGCTCAGCAGACCCTCTGAGGGGGAGACACCGTTTCCGGCGCCTGCTTTATGCAGAGGGGTCAGGGGAGAAAGGAGGCGGCACGTTAGGGTGCCGAGACTGTGGTGTTGGTGCCAAAACAGGAGGGGGGCACTTCCGGATTCTGCTAGCGACTAGATGGTCATGTTTTAGGATAGCTCTGCACTGTACATACTTTGCACAATAAAATAGTTGAAAGACAAGGTGGACTTGGTCTTTACTCATGAGCAACTGTTAAGCGAATCATTATCTGACAGCAATCCGGACATTATCTGACAGTCTTCCCCTCGGAATGGGTCTGCTGAGCAGTGCCAGGTCTCTCTGCATCTTCCTGGGGACCCCTTCCCACCTGGCTCCTCCCTGGTGACTCCTTGTAATGGATCAGCCCTTTTGGCAAGAAGAATGTTTAGTTTCTCCCAGCATTTTATGGGTTAAGTTATTATAACACTGTTTGAATGGCAGCTCGCTCTGGGGAGGCGGAACATTCTAAGGCAGGGGTGTCAAACTCCGGCCCTCCAGATGTTTTGAGACTACAATTCCCATCATCCCTGACCACTGGTCCTGTTAGCTAGGGCTGATGGGAATTGTAGTTCCAAAACATCTGGAGGGCCGGAGTTTGACACCCCTGTTCTAAGGTTTAAAAGGAGGGAGCAGCCGTTGGTGGAGGGAGGGAGTTAGATAAGAGCAGGAGGGGGAGGAGATAGAATAGTCTGAGGGAGGTTTTGGATAGGTTTAGTTAATGTTTGTGAAACTAGGTAATAACTAAGCTGTAATGAAACGAAGCTCAATAACAATGAAATACTGAAACCGTTATGCTTTTTGGAAAATAAAGTCTTGTTCTGTTTGTGCAAAGAAGTATCATCATCTGTCTGATCCAGCACGTTATATATAGGCTCTCAATAGAGTGAACTCAGTGGAAAGGCAAAACTGACCTGAGGGGGATAGTTTGTGTCTTGGAGTTGCACTAAATGGCCTCGGTCCCGTATACCTGAAGGAGCGTCTCCACCCCCATCATTCAGCCCGGACACTGAGATCCAGCGCCGAGGGCCTTCTGGCGGTTCCCTCACTGCGAGAAGCAAAACTACAGGGAACCAGGCAGAGGGCCTTCTCGGTAGTGGCGCCCACCCTGTGGAACACCCTCCCAGCAGAGGTCAAAGAGATAAACAACTATCTGACATTCAGAAAATACCTCAAGGCAGCCCTATTTAGGGAAGTTTTTAATTTGTGATATTTTAATGTATTTTGGTGTCTGTTGGAGGCCGCCCAGAGTGGCTGTGGAGACCCGGCTAGATGAGCGGGGTACAAATAAAAAATTATTATTATTATTATTACTAAGGAGGGGCTAGAGGGTGGAAAACCTGGACATGCCACAGAGTTGCTAGCGGTGGCTAAGCAGCTGATACAGTGAGGGATCCAGAGTGAAGGAGGCCCTAGACTGTAGGCATAGGCAGGCCCGGCGCTACCATTGAGGCAAACTAGGCGGTTGCCATGGGCGCCAAAATGGAGGGGGTGCTGGCCAGTAGCGCCCGGCGTGTAGTGCCCGGCAGCGCCCGGCGCGCGCAGCGCCCTGCAGCGCCCAGCGCGCGGAGCTCCCGGCGTGCAGGGGGCGGGGCACGTGACGTCATTGCGCATGACGTACGGTGCCCTGCCCCCCGCGCGCTGGGCGCCCCGCGATTTTCGCCTAGGGCGCGGAAAGCCCTAGCACCAGTCCTGGGCATAGGGGTTTTCCAACTTAACAGCCCAGAGCAGGGGATATAACTGGCCACGGCAGCTGGACGGGAGCACTCACGTTACAGGGATCCCCAGAGTTTAAAGGGAGATCGGTTATAAAGTCGAACCTCGGAGGATAAGATGGAAGGGGATATGGTTATATCCTGTGCACCTTGAGAAAATCATAAATTTGTAACGGAGTGGCTGATCGGAGAAAGGGGTTCGCAACACTCCTCCTCCCCCGGGGAGGAGCTGGCAGACTCACTGGGAGACGTGTCCGTCGACAACAGAGGCTGAGGCTGCCGGTACCCACTCAGTGCCAGACTGGCAGGGGAGGGCACGTCCCTGACAATATTATGCCAACAATATAACCGAAAGTAACATAACTTAACACATATCTACAAATATCTCCTCAATGGCTATAGCCTATGGCATACTTTCCAAATATAATCAACTCTTAAAGTGCAAAAGTTCAATATGAAATACTATGTGCTGTGTAGAGTGATTGTACAATGAATGCTCATAGATACGGTGTATACAGCAAAGTTCCTCAGATGTCGTCTGCCCTCTGACGGGCGGCTAGCTGGAGGTCTCCCCATTTCACTGGTTCAGTTTCTTCAAAGGAACGGACTTCATCGACAGAAATACAGAATAAGAAAATTGAACCATGGCTAAAAAGCTCCAGCAACTCTAACGTTCATCACTCTGGCAAAGGCTAACTTTCACTGCAATGGCTTCCCCCAAAGAATGCTGGGAACTGCAGCTTACCCCTCGCAGAACTACAGTTCCCAGAATCCTTAGCAAAATACAGTTCCTAGGATTCTATGGTGGGGAGAGCTCTGGCTGTTCAAGTGCTGTAAGAGTGTTTTAAACATGTGACCTCAGTCTACTCTGAAACGCAAAGAACTCAACATGTGCCACACTAACATGGGTTCAAAGGCAGCTCTCTGAAGTTTGGGGCAGCCTGGTGGTGGATGGAAAATAACTGATGTGGCTCAGTGAGCAATTAGCTGGAAAATTCTTTGCTCTAACTGTCTGACGTGCACCCGTAACCTGGGAGCGGGGTAGTCTTCTATGTCTGGAGCCAATTTGTGAAAGCAGCTTTTGACAAATGGCTTCTATTTCGTGAGGGATGAACTGCGGTTGTGTGGGGGCTCCTTGCCTGCTTGTACTCCCACATCTGCTCAACATGTAGGTTTGTAAATAAACACAAAAGGGAGGGATTCAATGCAGAGCTAAGATGAACATTTCACCAGCACAATGATCTTTTCCATGGGCAACAGGACATTATCTCCCGTCTGCTTGCCCCCCAGATCTGTTCTCCCAACTGTCTGGAGGAGATTCGGGGACGGTTCGGGGCAGGTGTGGTATGAAAGTCCAATTGTAGAAGAGGGCGTTGGTCTACTCACGCCATAATTTAATTGAATACTGCCTGAAGGCACAACCCAAACTGACCAAGTTAAGCTTGTGGAATCAAATACAGTGGAACCTCGACTTACGAATTTAATGCGTTCCAAAAGCACACTCGTAAGTCGAAAATTTCATAAGTCGAAAAACGGCATTCCCATAGGAATGCATTAGAAACGTACCGGTAAGTCGAAAAATTCACGAGAAAACCCTATGTAAACCTTCATAAGTTGAGTAAACCCCATCTAAAACTTCATATGTCGAGTAAACCGCATCTAAAATCCAAGCGGATTTCCTTTTGGAAGTCGAAAAATTCGTAGGCGCGCGGCCGCTTTTTCCCTTTCATAAGTCGAAAAATACGTAAGTCGAGTACTTTGTAAGTCGAGGTTCCACTGTACTTTCAACTCAGGAAGCCAAAGACGGGACGAGATTGCTGAATAATTAAATGGATAGTTAAATGGATTTGGGCCTCACAGCCAGAAAATCAGTTCCTCCAGCCTTTCCAGGCAGCTTTCAAAATGCAAGAACAACCACAGCAGGGAAAGCGCTTGCTGTTTGCAGTCATTTCCTCTGACAGAAATGCACCCGAGAATTACAAGCCAAGAATTCTAGAACATTCAGCTGTTGGGTTGATTTGGCTGGGCTCACGTCTCAAATCCCACAGAGAAAGTTCTTCCATTTATGTGAGAACCCAATGAACATTAAGATCAAGACGACACACCAAAAATATTATTATTAGCCGCACATTAATCATTTCTTTCCTAAGAGATGGCAACTGTGCTTAGGAGGATGAGCGTGTCACATGGAAAACATTGCTCCGACTCACAATTTTTTGCATTCCACACAAGACAAAAAGCCTTATGGCGGTTTCTAATCCTGCATTTGTTGATGCGGTTTTAATGCGTAGGCAATGAGGTATTCATTAGCAGGCAGCATGGGGAGTGGTTAACTCTTCCGAGAATACCAGTTCTCCCCCAGTCAATTTTTTATCCAGTCTTGGAATCAGAAAAGGGAGAAAATCCAGCTAATATATTGAGAGGTACTGGCAGTAATATGGGACGCGGGTGGCACTGTAGGTTAAACCACAGAGCCTAGGGCTTGCTGATCAGAAGGTCGGCGGTTTGAATCCCCGTGATGGGGTGAACTCCCGTTGCTCGGTCCCAGCTCCTGCCAACCTAGCAGTTCGAAAGCACGTCAAAGTGCAAGTAGATAAATAGGTACCACTGCAGTGGGAAGGTAAACGGCGTTTCCATGCGCTGCTCTGGTTCGCCAGAAGCGGCTTAGTCATGCTGGCCACATGACCTGGAAGCTGTAAGCCGGCTCCCTGGGCCAATAAAGCGAGATGAGCGCCGCAACCCCAGAGTCGGTTACGACTAGACCTAATGGTCAGGGGTCCCTTTACTTTTACCTTTACTGGCAGTAAAGTAAAGATAAAAAGGTAAAGGAACCCTGGACAACTAAGTGCACTCAAAGGCGACTATGGGGTTGCGGCGCTCATCTCGCTTTCAGGCCGAGGGAGCCAGCGTTTGTCCACAGACAGCTTTCCGGGTCATGTGGCCAGCATGACTAAACCACTTCTGGCTCAACGGGACACCCTGATGGAAGCCAGAGTGCACGGAAACGCAGTTTACCTTCCCGCCGCAGTGGTACCTATTTATCTACTTGCACTGGCATGCTTTCGAACTGCTAGGTGGGCAGGAGCTGGGACCGAGCAACGGGAGCTCACCCCATCGCGGGGATTCGAACCGCTGACCTTCCAATCAGCAAGCCCAAGAGGCCCAGTGGTTCGCAGTAGGGTAGGTTCAAGCATACCAGCTGTTGATTCTCTCCTGCAAATGCTGCCTCCAATCCCTCTGTCTATGGGAACTAGCAAACACAGGTTCAGAAACCCCCCGATTTGCTTCAAATGTGTATTTCCACTTCAGAGAGGTGTGAAAGATGCACTGAAACCTATTCCCCTTTATATCCTGCTTGACAAGCTAATAGCAACCAACGGCCATACGATAAGAGAAACAGGTGTGTCATAGATTTGTCGAGCATCTAGTTTCCAGTTTGAGTCCGCATCCTGCCCAATTCCATGGAGGTTGTACAGATTACCAGAAGCTTCGGCAGAGAGTGTTAACTCACCTCATTGACAATCGTCTCATTATCTATGAAGTCAGCAAAGGCAACTGAAGGTGTCCAGGGGTCATTCTGGTTATAGATGCTGGTGCTATATGGTTCCTCCTCCTTGCGCTTGGTGACAGCCAGCTTATATCTGAAAAGCAGAGTAGCAAGAAAAAAAGCAGCAGCAGAAAACAAAATGAAGCATCGTTGAAGCTGAATGGTATCCCCACTTTCCTACGTATGAGGCCCAGCATCATGCTATGGGCGCTTTGTCTTTGCTCGTGGCCAACCGCAGCTGACAAGATATTTCTCCTGAAATTGGGACGTGGGATGCTTGCCGACAGGTGAGGTGGCTCCTTACTGCTCTTCCAAAGCAGAGATGCAATTGATTTCCCACACTATCAGGGATTTTGTGTGCTGCGAGTGGGCCATTTGAAACTTGCAACCACTATAGCCTTTGTGTGACCAGGTGCCAATTTATGACCCTAATTTTAAAAAATAAAATAAAATCAGAATTTTAATTAGTGCTAAACACTTCCCCAGCAAATGTTTTTAAATGAAATACCGTACTTTTCGCTCCATAAGACGCACTTTTTTCCTCCCTGTTAAAATTCATCCTGTTTGCCTTGGCCCAGTTCTCTAATCTGTTAAGGTCATTTTGAAGTGTGGTCCTGTCCTCTGGGGTATTAGCCACCCCTCCCAATTTGGTGTCATCTGCAAACTTGATCAGGATACCCTCAAGCCCATCATCCAAGTCATTGATAAAGATGTTGAATAAGACTGGGCACAAAGAAGCTGCACAATTGTGAGCTGATCCCCCCCAAAATGGGGCTTTCCTCCTCTAAAAACTAGGTGAGTCTTATGGTCAGGTGCGTCTTATGGTCTTATGGTCAGTATATACAGTGGTACCTCAGTTTTCGAACATCTCTGGTGACAAACATTTTGGTTTTCGAACGCCGTAAACCTGGAAGTAAATGCTTTGGTTTTCGAATGCGCCTCGGAAGTAGTACATGAAACTCTGCATTGAGTTTTCCGTATTGAGGCTTCCGTACTGAGTTTTCGGTTTTTGAACGTTTCGGAACTCAAACGGTCTTCCGGAACGGATTACGTTCGAAAACCGAGGTACCACTGTAGATACTTCTGCAATGCCTTAATGATGTTATAAAGTCTGTCTGTCTATCTAACATATATTTCTGGTCAGCACCCTTTTAGCAACATGGTTGATGATAGTGACCAGAAGAAAGTGGGTCATAAAATTGCACCCATTGCAAAGGGAATAAACAATGCGTGCTGAGCTACGATAGGTTTATTTCCCCAGTTATGCCATTGCCCATCTCAAAGCCCTAAAGCAACAACAGAATAGTGCTAGAGGCATCTACATATGTGGAGATTGTGATGCTCTTCCATAAAAGGTTGGACTTTGGTTTGAGGAAAGATGGAAGAACCATGGGGAAAAGACAGGAAGAGAGCAAACCCTACCTGCCCCAACTGATAGCTCTCTCCATTGGATCTGTCTCTGGAAGGTGGTCCCCGGAAAAACTGATGGGCTGGATCCGATAGCCACGATCATGGCCCCATTTGTTCTTGCTTTTTGATGCAAAATATATGTATCTTGGCATGTCATCGTGTAAGCGAAAGGCAGCCTTGTCTTCCGTGTCTAAGACTTTCTTCACCAATTTCATCCGGTTGATCTCATGTTCAGGGCTCCAAGGGACTTTCACTTTTTCAAAAGTCATGTCGTTGGCTACCAAGGAATTCTGAACACCTAGAAAGAGGGATGGCGAGGGTAGAACGGTAGTGAAAATTTATATTCTCAAGATCCTTCGTATATGTCCATACTGGTGGAGCTATTCGGCAGAGACCCTACCTGCCCGCAGACTGTCTCGCCAGAGTGGTGCATGCTCCGGTTATCTCGCGCTTGGACTACTGCAATGCGCTCTACGTGGGGCTACCTTTGAAGGTGACCTGGAAACAACAACTAATCCAGAATAAAGCAGCTAGACTGAGAGCAACTGGCAGGACCATATAACACTGGTCCTAAAGGATCTTCACTGGCTCCCAGTACATTTCAAAGGACAATTCAAAGTGTTGGTGGTGACCTTTAAAGCTCTAAACAGGCTTGGCCCTGTATACCTGAAGGAGCATTTCCATGCTCATAGTTGAGATCCAGCTCTGAGGGCCTTCTGGTGGTTCCCTCACTGTGAGACATGAAGCTATGGGGAACTAGGCAGAGGGCCTTCTTAGTAGTGGCACCCTCCCTGTGGAATGACCTCTCATCAGATGTCAAGGACGTAAAGAACTACAGTGGTCCCTCGACTTACAAATGTAATGCGTTCCGAAGGGACTTTCATAGGTCGGAAAAAATCGTAAGTCGAGTCCCCATAGGAATGCATTGGGAGAAAAATATCCCGAAAAATTTGTAAGTCGAAAAAAACTGCATCTAAACTTCGTAAGTCGAGGAAACCGCATCTAAAACGGCCGCGATTTCCTTTCGGAAGTTGAAAAAATTTGTAGGTGCGCGGCCGCTTTGATCCCTCGTAACTCGAAAAATACGGAAGTCGGGTCACTCGTAAGTCGAGGGACCACTGTACACAACTTTTAGAAGACATCTGAAGGCAGCCCTGTTTAGGGAAGTTTTTTATGTTTGACATCTTTTTAAAAAAATATGTGCTAGAAGCTACCCAGCCCAATGGGAGGAGTATAAATAATAAAATCATTGTTTGTTTGTTTGTTTATTTATTTATTTATTAATTATTATTATTATTATTATTATTATTATTATTAGCATGCAGAACAGTTGAGAGACAAGCCTAATGTGTTGGATTTATCATCATGTATGGATTACAAGCTCAGCAAGAGCAAAACAAAAGAACTAGAATAACTGTAGACTTAAAATCTAAGCTTTACAGTGAGGGAGGGTGAGTGACTGGCACAAGAGGGAGCAGTTAAGGGCATGAGCGGGAGCTTGTAAAATGCCATTGAACCCATGAAAGGTGCTAATCAAACCCAAGAATTCCATGGAATCACAGTCAAAAACATTATTTTAGATGGACTTGGGAAATCCAGACACAGGCTGTTCTTATCCCAAAGGGCAATGAAGCAGTACAGTGGTACCTCTGGTTACGTACTTAATTCGTTCTGGAGGTCCGTTCTTAACCTGAAAACGTTCTTAACCTGAAGCACCACTTTAGCTAATGCTGCTGCGCCGCCGCTGCCCGATTTCTGTTCTCATCCTGAAGCAAAGTTCTTAACCCGAGGTAATATGTCTGGGTTAGCAGAGTCTGTAACCTGAAGCGTATGTAACCCGAGGTACCACTGTATATAGATGTGGTTGCTCCAATGCTGCCCTCTCCTGGCAGAATCTTTGCCACTCAGTTCATGGGGATCTAGTAGGAATGCCAGCAAATTCCATCAGAAACGAGAACAGAAATTCACCCCATTTGCATGTTTGTCCGAGGTCAGTAATGGAAACTGTGCAAGCAAATACAAGTGGCATTTACTATCATTATTTTTTTCAGTCTGCAAATGGTTATTTCCTGCATGGTTCTGACATATCCCTCCCATTGAAATTAACTGTGCAATTAATTACTTAATTCAGTGTTCCCCAACCTTGGGCCTCCAGATGTTTTGGGACTACAACTCCCATCATCCCTCGCTAGCAAGACCAGTGGTCAGGGATGATGGGAATTGTAGTCTGAAAACAGCTGGAGGCCCAAGGTTGGGGAACACTGACTTAATTAACTGCATGTGTTTTGGCCATAGCAGATAGCAAGATGAACAGCTAAGGTTTCCAGTGGAAGCTGAACCGCAGCAGAATGGAAACGGGGCTTGTTGCAACAAACCCGAAACAGGGTGGAAATTGCAGAAAAGTGCCGGGATCAAAGTTATTTCATACTGCCAAGACCTTACCTCCCACATCCAAGTCCACTTTGTAGCTGATGAAATGAGTGTGGATCGTCCCAAGGGTGTGCTCTGCAACTCTGTTGCCATAGTCCAGCCCATCACCATAGAGGAAAGATGAGGTTATATACCCACTGGCTCTGACTTTGCTTTCAATAGCACCATTTGGATGGAAGATGAAGTCCCAGACATAGTCATAGTTCCCCATAGTAGCTACAGAGCGAAAGACCAGCGCAGAGGCAGCCAAACCGCCGTAATAGAGAGACTGAAGGTTGGAGTAATGCCGCCGGAAGGGGGCCTCCACGTTCTGCTCAAAAACGCAGATGGAGTTCTTCTGCACCTCTGGAGTCGAGGTCTCAATTAAGTAAGCGGCGTCGAGGTAAGTGGCAGAGTAAGGGCAATCAACTCCGCGGACGAGGGGATAAGTATACCTCCCCATGGCAAAATTGACATCCATATATCGGGTGGACATCCCGCCAGGGCAGTTGGAACCGTAGACGGACATGGCGTCCTGCACACTGAGTTGGTAGACAATCCTTTGGCCCTTAAACCGGACGTCATAGATACTGGGTCCTCTGTTCACGTCCATCCTGAAAGCAAAACTCCAAGACGGGGAAATGACCTGGTTGTTCCTTACACTATAGCGTGGTCCGCAGGGCTCATAGTGCAAAGGACCAGATCCCAGAGAGGGGACTCTTCGGTCGATCGAAGCAAACCCCCCGTCGTCGGAGACTCTCTTGACTTTTGCCACTTTCACGCGATTCGCTTTGAACTCCTTTTCCAGCTCCTGCAAACCGTCGTAATACTGGCCGTTATAAAACACTTTGGGCACGCTCCAGTGAGAGATGTTGAGGCTGCTGTGGTTTAGCAACAGCTCGAATCCCACCGGATGTAGGAAGAAGCCCTTGATATTCTGGAACAGGGAAAACCAGGTGGCGCGATCTCCAGACTGGAACCCCCGGGGGGCTGCGGTGAGGGCCGCAAAGTCGCTCCCATTGTGACCAAACACCTGATTGAAGAAAGTGGCAGCCTCGAGCAGTTTTCCTCCCAGTAGGAATTTCCCAATTTGTTCGTATTCGTTCCCCATCACAGTTCGGCCGTGGTAAGATAACTTGCCTCCATATCTCTCCACCGTCACATCCCGATGATACGTTGGCGCCGGGAGCGGGCCCACCACGTACTCTGTGATGTTTGGTTCTGCCTGGTTTCCCAAGTAAACCACAGCCAGCGCCTGTCGAACAGGCTTTGGCCCTCCATGATCAAGGAATTTCAGCACCTGTTCCTTGCGGGGCACCTCCACATCCAAGTAGTAGACACAGTTATCAGAAGAGTTGGCGTGATAAGCATCCACCAGGGGCAGCCCCAGGTGAGACTGCAGGTACTTCAGCACCACGGCCATCTCTTCTATGGACAGGTCAGCAAATACCAGGCTCTGGTCATTGTGCTTTCCCTTCAGGGAATCCTGAGACCCTGCAGCACAGTGAACAAGTGCCTCTCTCCTGGTCAGCAACACGCACACCAAGGCAAAAATGGTAACCAGAGCTAGCAGCAGGAGAACAAGCAAGGCTTTTGGGCTCATCGCGGCAAAGGAATGCTTCAGAGCCCCATCAAGTTGTTCTCACCAAGTCCGTCCCAGCGGTCGCTCATTTGGCTGCTGGGTCAACGCAGCTGGAAAAATGACTCAATCCAGGAAATGCTAGATGATTAGGTAGAGGCCAAAAGGAAGAGGCCTGAAGTACGCGAGGGACAAAAAAACAAGGACCACCCTATCAGAACAGCTGGTTCATCACAGAGTAGATCCATGACGCAGTCATAGATCTGAACACCAGAGAGGGAGACATCTGGGGACTCTCTGTGGCAGTCGCAGTCTGCCACTGTGTCATTGGCCTGAGGGTGCCTTCACGGAGAGCATAGCAGATCACCTCGCCCGTCCCCATTATGAGAAGTTCCCTGAACAGAATGTTATGTTGGTTATTCTAGTTCAGAGGTCCCTTATTTCTCCCCGCCCAGACATATTAATGGGCTTGATTTTCATACTCTTGGAAACCAGCCTTCGCTTCAGCAGCAGGGTGTGTGTGTGTGTGTGTGTGTGTGTGTGTGTGTGTGTGTGTGTTGTTCAGTTATTGAAAGGGAGACGAGAGCAGCAAAGAATGAAATTCCACCTGGAATTTGAATCCAAGGCTCCTTCCAGATGTCATGAATTGCATGCACGATACTATTGGGGGCAGTTAAACATGATTGCACTTTTAATACGATTTGCGCCTGCTAAAAATTTGAGGTGGTTAGTGCAAGAGCACCTTGGCAATGTGCTGAAATGTGTCCTCCACATTCTTCCTGTTGGTGTCAAGACCCTGCCATTCCTGCGGGGTTTTGTAAGGGATAAGGGATAGATTAGCACAGCAATCTCAGCCTGAACATCAAAACTTGAATATGTGTAAAACTGAAAGCATAGCGGTATAGTGTCACAACACAACTAGGATGCGGGTGGCACTGTGGTCTAAACCACTGAGCCTCTTGGGCTTGCCGATCAGAAGGTCGGCGGTTCGAATCCCTGCAACGGGGTGAGCTCCCGTTGATCGGTCCCGGCTCCTCCCAACCTAGCAGTTTGAAAGCATGCCAGTGCAAGTAGATAAATAGGTACTGCTGCAGTGGGAAGGTAAGCGGCATTTCCGTGCGCTCTGGTTTCCGTCACAGTGTCCCGTTGCGCCAGAAGCGGTTTAGTCATGCTGGCCAAATGACCCGGAAAGCTGTCTGTGGACAAACGCCGGCTCCCTCGGCCTGAAAGCGAGATGAATGCCGCAACCCCATAGTCGCCTTTGACTGGACTTAACTGTCCAGGGGTCCTTTACCTTTTCACCTTTACAACTAATTTACACTTAGGGAAAAAGAAGGGGGAGAAGCTTGTCCCTTTTTACAAACCCCACGTTTCCTGTTGGTGCTGTATACTCCTATTCCTGAGGGGGGAGGTCTGCAAATAAGCATGAGTGTGAACAAAAGTACACAAATGAAAATATGTTGGCATGGCGTCATAGCATAAGTAGCTCATAAAGAGCGGGAAATGAGAATGGCAGGAACATGGACAACAGAATGGGGAAAGTTACCGTAGGGACGCAATAATGTGTGAACATTGGAGAAGCATATCAGAATCAATACAGTTGGATTATGTGTGGACAGCAGACCCTCCCGGTGTCCCTACTTTCCAGGGACATCCCTGATTTAGAGAAGCCGTCCTGGTTTCTGATTTGATCCTGGAATGTCCCACTTTTCCTTAGGACAGTGATGGCTAACCTTGACACTCCAGATGTTTTGGGACTACAACTCCCATCATCCCTGACCACTGATCCTGTTAGCTAGGGATGATGGGAGTTGTAGTTCCAAAACATCTGGAGTGTCAAGGTTAGCCATCACTGCCTTAGGATGTCTCTATTTTCATTGGAGAAATGTTGGAGGGTATGGAGTTATCCAACCCCCGAGCCGTCTGAAGACAATCCTGTATAGGGAAGTTTTTTAAAAAAATGTTTAATGTTTTACAGTGGACCCTCGGGTTACGTTACCTTCGGGTAACGTAACTTTCGGGTTGCGAACGTGGCAAACCCGGAAGTGTATACTTCCGGGTTTTGCCACGTGCGCATGTGCAGAGGCACTCTGCGCGCATGCGCAGAAGCCCTCTATCGTGCCGCGTGTGCACACAGAAGCGGCGCCTCATGTGGACTTTTTGGGGTACGTAAGGACCCCCAGAATGAATTAAGTTTGTATCAGGAGGGTGCACTGTATTATGTTTATATGTTGGAAGCTGCCCAGAGTGGCTGGGGCAACCCAGTCAGGTGTGTGGGGTATAAATAGTAAAATTATCATTATGGAATGGGACGTCCCTATTTTCATCGGAGAAATGTTGGAGGGTATGGGACAGCCCAGTATAAATCGATGCCAAATGCACTATTAATACATCAATGACATATTTCTGCATGGACCTAAAATAACCCAGCAGTCTGGATAGGCTGTGGGTCCTGGGCTTTACTTACATGATAATAATAATAATAATTTATTATTTATACCCCGCCCATCTGGCTGGGTTTCCCCAGCCACTCTGGGCGGCTTTCAATAGAACATTAAAATACAGTAATCTATTAAACATTAAAAGCCTCCCTAAACAGGGCTGCCTTCAGATGTCTTCTAAAGGTCTGGTAGTTGTTTTTCTCTTTGACATCTGAAGGGAGGGTGTTCCACAGGGCGGGTGCCACCACCGAGAAGGCCCTCTGCCTGGTTCCCTGTAACTTGGCTTCTCATAATGAGGGAACCGCCAGAATGCCCTCGGCACTGGACCTCGTGATAGAGATGGGTGCTTCCCTTGAACCACTTGCCACTTTTGTTCCCCTTTGGGTGAAATGGGTGTGCTGATGTGATTGAACAGAGTCCCAGAAAATAGCAGCATAACTCCTAACAAAATCAGAACAACACATTACCAGATGACAGGAAGGCATGCCGTGCAGCACACCAAGTAAATTCAACCGAACTGCAGCTGCCCTTTGCGGAAAAAGTTGAGATAAGCCTGGGGGGATGTAGATGACAGATGTGCTAGTCAGCAACTGCTATAGGTTGAAGAAGTAAACCCAGAAGCCAAGTTGCAGAGTGCCTGGGGAGGTCAACAAGATGGATGAACAGCTTTTAGGCTGGGACCGGGAAGTTTTGAGTGTTGCAGTTAGGCAATTTTAGATTCCGGATGCGATGGTCTTCCAGGAACCCTCCTCTTGAGATGGTAATACATACGGCTTCAGAATGTGGTACGCCAAACTCATTCTGTCGAGTGGGAATCTGGACTTCTGCTCCAAAGTCCTGTCCTGAATGGAGCAATGGGGGTTTTGCAGTTACTTGCAGAGTCGTGATGCTTTCTGTGTCTAGGCGTATATGAAAAGCTGGAGAAATGGGAAAGGTTAAGGGGCAGGGCCAGTGACGTAGCGTGGCAGTGGTGGGGCACAGGGGTGGTTGCCCCGGGTGCAAAATTGTTAGGGGTGCAAAATTGGCGCAACACCTGGTGCTGCCTCTGTTGAAAATGGTTTCTCCATGCGAGCCAGGAAGTGATCTCTCCAGACAACGGAATGACTCTTATTTTCTTATCTCTGTGGCTACAATCTCTCCTGGGTGAACATGGATGCTGTTAGGCAGTTGAATGCACATGTGTACTCTGTCAGTTTCCCTCCCGCGGGCCCTGGCAACCCATACTACGCCACTGGGCAGGAGGGGAATTCACAGCAGCAGTTGGAGCGTGGGAAAGCACGGTCTATTTTGGAAGTCCAGACTCGGAGGTAGAGGAGCCTGTTTTCGGCTTCTTCACACTCTGGGGACCAGTGGAAGAAAAACTGCAGGAGGTAAAGCTGGACCTGTGCACAGACCAGGAGATAACGTGAATTACTGGCAGCTGGTTTAAGTGAGCCAGCCATGCTGATCTTCATTGTTGAAATATAAGGTAAAGGGACCCCTGACCATTAGGTCCAGTTGTGTCCGACTCTGGTGTTGTGGCGCTCATCTCGCTTTATTGGCCGAGGGCCGGCGTACAGCTTCCAGGTCATGTGGCCAGCATGACAAAGCTGCTTCTGGCGAACCAGAGCAACACACGGAAACACCGTTTACCTTCCCGCAGGAGCGGTACCTATTTATCTACTTGCAGTTTGATGTGCTTTCGAACTGCTAGGTGGGCAGGAGTTGGGACCGAGCAACGGGAGCTCACCCCGTCGCAGGGATTCGAACCGCCGACCTTTTGATCAGCAAGCCCTAGGCTCAGTGGTTTAACCCACAGTGCCACCTGGGTCCCTGTTGAAATATATCATCAGTTAAAAACATGTTCAGGAGCCTAGATCTGCAGCTTGGATCAAGGCACAAATTAAGGTTGATGCAGAAAACAGTTTGAATGGAAAAAGCAGGAGCCCTCCCTTAAATGTTGGAGGGTAAGCGCTGAATAAAGAGGTCCTGAGAGCCACATTTGGCTGTCAGCCCTGAGACGGAAGGCAGGCCTCATTCAGTTCAAGACTGAGCAAAATACATCAAAATCTAACAATAGGTCCAAGAAAGGAACGTTTGGGGGGAAATTACTTAATTATTTTTTTTTAAAAAAAAACATACATACACATGAAAAAAGACAGTTAGAAACTGGGAATTTGAGGATGGGGAGGTACAGCCACCCACGGTTTCTGGTCACTTCAGCTGAGCAATAGCTATTGTGTTCAGATTTGAGGCACCACAATGTTAAGGAGCAAAACTGGAAAAGATTCAGAGATCTGTGATCCTAGTTAAAGCCAGCTCTAGATGATGAATACTATAAGAAAAAGTGGAATGAACTGCAAAACATGGAAAGACGATTAAGGCAAGGATCCAACAGACTGCAGGACTAGTTTTTTTTCTTTTGTTTTTCCCCCAGAAGAGGCTCTTGGCTCTCCTTTTCTCAAAGCGCAGCAGGCCCACCTCATGCTGGGAAAGGAAGATTTCAAAGGCGTTTGTAACGTGCCGTGGTGGGTTGAGTGGAGGTCAGCTATTTAAAGGGTGAAAAGTTAGAAAAACACCAGGCCAGCACAAGGACAAAGGGTGCCGTCGCGGGAGCCGATTTTGGGAGATTGCACGAGATCTTGCCCTAAATCAGCACCCATGCCAGCGCATGCAAGGAAGCCGCCTCAGGGACCTCTGCCGCCTGAAGCGGTGCCCTCACACCGCCTAATGACTGGGCCGGCCTTGGTTTCCCGGATGCTTCAGGCATGCGTTTGGTGTGAATGAAAGCTCAAAGGCCTCCCCTTAGAATTGACGTAGCCTGTTATTTCCTGAGCAAGGGGCCCTCAGGACCTCTCAGGGCCTTTTGTCCTCAGGGCAGCTTTCCAGGAAACAACCAGCAGGAAGGCTGCAATTTGGGAACCTTACCTCATTCCTAGAGCAATGGCAATAATAATAATAATAATAATAATAATAATAATAATAATAATAATAATAATAATAATAAATTTTTATTTATACCCTGCCCTCCCCGGCTAACACCAAATATAAATTACAATAAAACGTAACAGAAAAAAAACAGTTAATTAAAATACAGCTTAAAATGCAGCCTCATTTTAGTAGTAGCCCATAAATCAAGACCATAAAGGGAGGAAACATCAGATATTCACCCGAGCCAGCTATCCATGCTGGTCCTACATGGGCCAGCAAAAAAGCCAAGGGAAAATTTATATGCCAAATCCCATATAAGGGGTCAGAGTGAGTCTAAGCCGAAGGCCAGGCGGAACAGCTCCGTCTTGCAGGCCCTGCGGAAAGATGTCAAATCCCGCAGGGCCCTGGTCTCTTGTGACAAGAGCGTTCCACCAGGCTGGGGCCAGTGCTGAAAAGGCCCTGGGCCCTAGTTGAGACCAATCTAACCTACTTGAGGCTCGGGACCTCCAAAGGGTTGTTATTCCGCCTCCCAACCGCCCCTGCCCTGGACAAGAACAAAACAATAATAATAATAATAATAATTTTTATTTGTACCCCACCCTCCCCGGCAAGGCCGGGCTCAGGGTGGCTCACACAATCAAAATCACAATAAAACATAAACACAAAAATGATCAATTAAAATACAGATTACAAAATTTAAAATGATTTAAAAATGATTTAAAAATGATTTAAAAATGATTTAAAAGCCGCCTTAATGTAACTACCCATGAATTTTTAACAGTAGGGAGGATCTAGTCTTACAATGTTATATTATAACACAAAGGTCGGACTAAGTCCAATTCAAAGGCTAGGTGGAACAGCTCCGTCTTGCAGGCCCTGCGGAAAGATGACAGATCCCGCAGGGCCCTAGTCTCTTGAGACAGTGCGTTCCACCAAATTGGGGCCAAAACAGAAAAGGCCCTGGCTCTAGTTGAGGCCAATCTAGCCATCTTATGGGTTGGGACCTCCAACGTGTTATTATTTGTGGACCTTAGGGTCCTCCGCGGGGCATACCAGGAGAGGCGGTCCCGTAGGTACGAGGGTCCTAGGCCGCATAGGGCTTTAAAGGTCAAAACCAGCACCTTAAACCTGATCCTATACTCCACCGGGAGCCAGTGCAGCTGGTAAAGTACTGGATGAATATGATCCCGCGGCAAAGACCCCGTAAGGAGCCTCGCCGCGGTATTCTGCACCCGTTGGAGTTTCAGGGTCAGTTTCAAGGGCAGCCCTGCGTAGAGCGAGTTACAATAATCAAGCCTGGAGGTGACCATCGCAACATATCCTCCAGAGTCTAGCCCCAGCTTGGTGGGGCCTAGATGTCAACATGTCGCCTTTGAGGAGGGGCAGCTGGCTGGGAGAATGCAGTCAAAGAGCCTCATGATGCTCCGAGTTGCATTGTGAGGCCTTTTTGAACTCAAAACATCGTAAAAACACTCCCTGGTTGAGGTCTATGAGTGGACCTACCCATTGATCTGCAATGTCCGGCCGGCCCATGGCAGGTTGGAAAATATTGGTGGTGGAAGGTGCTAGCGGCTGAACGATGTTCATCCATGAGCGACATCTGTGGGGTCACCAGTACAGACCCTCCAAGCATCCCAATTTTCCAGGGACAGCCCCGGAATTACAGAAGCCGCCCTGATTTTTGATTTGATCCCGGAATCTCCCGGTTTCCCTCGCCTCTGCATCTCAGAGAACAATTTAAGGTGGTGTTTGTGTAGGTGCAAAATGCATACTGAAAATAAAATCCCTGCGCTAAATGAAGGAAACGGTGGGGTACGAAGAAGCCCTTCCTGTAACTCTGAAGAAAAAGGTCAACAATCCACTTTGAATTCCTCAATTGCAATGCTTCAGCAGCCAGCCATTTCTTAGGAAACGCAGGGAGTGTTTATTCCTTTATTGTAGAAGGAGCCTTACACTGTCTGCTCAGGAGTAGGAGCCTCACTGTATTCTGTGCTTACTCCCAGGTAAGGTGTAAACTACAGCCTTACACTGCAATCCTAATTATTTTTACTCAGAACTAAGTCCCACTAATAGGATTTACTCTCTGGTATGTTCCTGATCATTCCCAGTTTCTATTATTATTATTATTATTATTATTATTATTATTATTATTATTATTCCCGCCTTTTTCCCTGACAGGGACTCAAGGCATTGTACAGTTAACTCCACACACCCGATTCCATTCATCTGTGGAAGGTGCCTGTGAGGTAGGCTCGGTGGAGAGGTTGTAACTGGCTCAAAGCGGCCAATGTACATGTGCATATGCGCGCATGTGTGCGACAAGGTCAAAGGCGGGAAATGCTTCCTGGCGTAGAATAGAATGGCCTGTTTTCATCGGAGAAATGTTGGAGGGTTTGATCTCAGCTTGAGTGGGATGGCAACCACATCTAGAACAAGCTGAAAACTATTATCTCTGAGCCTGTATCTACCATATTTTTTGCTCTATAATGCGCGCCTGACCATAGGACACACCTAGTTTTTAGAGGGGAAAAGCCCCATTTTTTTGAGGATCAGCTCAAATTCCTGTAGCTTCTTTTGCAAAGGAGAAAAGCCCCATTTTTTGAGGATCAGCTCAAATTTCTGCAGCTTCCTTTGCAAAGGAGAAAAGCCCCATTTTTTGAGGATCAGCTCAAATTTCCGCATCTTCTTTTGCAAAGGAGAAAAGCCCCATTTTTTGAGGATCAGCTCAAATTTCTGCAGCTTCATTTGCAAAGGAGAAAAGTCCCATTTTTTTGAGGATCAGCTCAAAGTTGTTGAGCTTACTTTGCAAAGGGAAAAAACCCTGTTTTATGGGGTTTAACTCACAGTTCTGCAGCTTCAGGAAGCCATTTCTACAGTTTCCAGACAGATAATCTAATCAGCCAGTCACATGTCACTGGGGAAACAGCCTCCCTCTGCAAGGGGGCGGGGCTGGAATCTCCCTTATCTCTCTCCCTGATCGTTTGCTGAGCAGCTGCTCAGCGGGCTTCCTTTCAACACCCCCTTCTCTCTCTCTCTTTTTTTATATTTAAAAAAGCACGATCTGCTTTTGCCCCTGGGCAGATCAGCTCCAGGGACCACACATTCGCTCCATAAGACGCACAGATATTTTCCCTTACTTTTTAGGAGGAAAAAAGTGTGTCTTATGGAGCGAAAAATACGGTAACTACAGCACCTATCAGGATTGAGTTTGTTTCTTGACCAGCCCTTTACTGATTCCAGATACTGGTTCTGCATTTCCAGTGCCTCACCTAACTGGGATGGAAATGAAAAATGGAACTGGGCAACATCTGAAGACTGACACTACTAAATTCCAAATCCCTAGATACCTTTGCAGAGCGGCTTCAAGCAGTGCAGATCCCGGCTGCTTCACACACATTCTGCAAAAGTATCACAGGAAAAATGGGGGCGAGAAGGGGGAACAGATCCACTGAACTGCCTTCTACTATATGGACAAGTTAAAATGTAATGTTACAAAGTACTGGAAATTAGGCTTAAGTTGAATTACTCCTCCATTCCATGTACCAACCTATTTCTCTTCTCTCTCCATTGCCAATCATCGTTTTGCTTTTATCAAAGCGCGTTTTAATGTATTTCCTTCAAACGTTCTTTTTCATAGATTTTCCAGAGGTCAAATCTCGGCCTTATGTTCTTGTGATAACAGAACGACAGAATCACTTCACCATATAGTGTTCAACTGCCCCCTATATGATGATAGCCGGAAGAATCTAGTGCTACCACTAATTCAAAAACTATCTGGGCACCCGGCTGACTTTCTTCTTACCTTCCTATTGCAGGATACTGACCAATTTGTAACCTCACAAATGGCAAAATTTCTAACCTCCGTTCTGACACACAAGAGACGTAATGGATTATTAGTAGGAACCTAAAATTGCTTGGAAATAATTATCTATATTTTTTGGGTAGTTATTAAGTTTTATTCCCACTAATCTTATCGTTTTAATTTTCCAAATCTGATGTGAGTGAAATTTTTTCTGTCTGTGTTTTCGGTCTTGTTTTTGATATGAGCTTAAAGCTGAAATAAAGTTGTTGTTGTTGTTGTTGTTGAACACCTGGGGAGGGACGGACACCTTCATTCTTACGAGCGCTTCTGCACTGAAAACAAGTTGATTGTGGAGATGGTTGAATGCCCATTGCTGGAAATTTCCCAGGAAAATCTGGAAAGGAATCTGTTTATCCTTTAAGTACAGGATATCCTGCTCACAGCATCATTGGACTCCATACTCATCTGGTCTTTATCTCAAGTCTATAGCTCATTCTGAATTCATTTGGAATGATCACTGCATGTTCCCCGCAATCCTTTACCCTTCAGCTGAGCTTTGCTTGACTTTGCACGAAGTCCCCATGCTTTCTGCATCTGCTCTGCAGACACGTTGCCAGGGAAACCTAGGGCCTATACTCGCTGCCTCAAAAACCAGCTTTGGGCCTGCCTTTCCCGGGTACAAACCGCATCGACATCTCTCCTGTAGTGTTCACATAAGATGTCCTAGAGCAAAAATCAATTTTCTCCTAACCGGTAGTAACGCGAAAAGGTTTTCTGATACAATAAAGGTCAAGGGACCCCTGACCATTAGGTCCAGTCATGACCGACTCTGGGGTTACGGCACTCATCTCGCTTTATTGGCCGAGAGCCGGCGTACAGCTTCCGGGTCATGTGGCCAGCATGACTAAGTCGCTTCTGGCGAACCAGAGCAGCGCACGGAAACGCCATTTACCTTCCCGCCGGCGTGGTACCTATTTATCTACTTGCACTTTTGGGGGTGCTTTCGAACTGCTAGGTTGGCAGAAGGGACCGAGCAATGGGAGCTCACCCCGTCGCGGGGATTCAAACCGCCGACCTTCCGATCGGCAAGCCCTAGGCTCTGTGGTTTGACCCACAGCGCCACCCGCGTCCAATACCATGGACTATAACATGATACAATACCTGATACAATACCATGATGTTTCCCCCTGTAAGGTGTGTTTGGCATAAAACGTTTATTCGCCTTGGATCCTCTCTGCTTTTCACTCCCCACCTCCTCAGTGGTACCCACAATGCAAACCCCATCCCTCTCCGCCTCAACCTCTTTCTGCTGCTGCCTACTTCCAGCTCGCTCATTCGTGGCACTTATGGACCAGTGCTCTTCATTCCCAGAGGTGCTGAGAACAGTGACCCAGCAGGGCAAGGAACTGGGCAGCTGAAAAGAGGGAGCTCCAGGCAGCGGCAAGCAGCCACCCAGGAAGAGCACCACGGCCACCCTATTCCCGCCTTCTGGTTTTCGGTTGAGGCCTTTCCCTGCCCCATCACTATCAGATATTTCTAAGCATTGATTCCCCCTTTCCCCAGGCCCGCACCTGGCCTTGGGGCCAGTGCAAGTGTGGTGTAGTGGTTAAGAACGATAGACTCGTAATCTGGGGAACCAGGTTCGCTTCCCCGCTCCTCCACATGCAGCTGCTGGGTGACCTTGGGCTAGTCCCACTTCTCTGAAGTCTCTCAGCCCCACTCACCTCACAGAGTGTTTGTTGTGGGGGAGGAAGGGAAAGGAGAATGTTAGCCGCTTTGAGACTCCTTAGGGTAGTGATAAAGCGGGATATCAAATGCAAACTCTTCTTCCTCTTCAAGTGAGCAAGGGGCACAGGCAGGGAGGACCACATCTGTATGGGACCCAATCCCTTTGCCCTCACTAGGGCTGAGGAGGCCGAAGCAAGTCATCAGGGCCACTCGGAAGTGTATCTCCTGCCTCGAAAGGAATCCATTCATTTGTAAATCTGCAACAGGAAGCCTTGCTCACTAGCCACTAGGTGGCACTGCCTACAAAGCAACAAAACCTGCAGTGTTCACGTCCTTCATCCATAAGGGAGAGATGATAAGGAAGCCTGCTTCAGAAGACGGGAGGGCTGTGCCCCTGGCAACTGATCTGCAGTACAGCTGATAGTTCAATAGCACAGGCTACTGGGTCTATTATCTTAGCCTCGCAAAATAAACACCAAGAGGCCACCTCTGAAAGTTGAGTGTTGGGGTGGGGTGAGGGGCCAGTATCTTGGCAGAACAGGAAAATATACCGATGACTCTCCCCTCCGCCCTGCATCCCCACTCCTGGCAGATTCCCTGCAAGGGACAGAGACATTGTTGAGTTCTCTGTGGTTCAGAGTACCCATTGATGCATTTGTCGGAAAGGACAGAGAGTCTGCTGACAGGCAAGCACAAGGAAAACTACAGTAATATTAATACAGTGGGACCTCGACTTACGAGCGATTCGACTTACGTGTTTTTCGACTTACGAATGACTTCTGGGAGAAACAAAATGGCTGCCGCAACTGAATTTTTCGACTTACGAATGGAAGTCGCGGCCGCTTTTAATAGGATTTTTTCGACTTACGAATTTCGACTTACGAATTTTTTTCGCTCAATGCATTCCTATGGGGATTCGACTTACGAATGTTTTCAACTTACGAAAATTGCGTCGGAACGTATTATCGTCGTAAGTCGAGGTCCCACTGTACTAAAATTAAGAGAGGCTGAATCGCCTGGTCAGTGTTCTCCTTCTGAGTAGCATTCTTGGTCTTCTCCCATACACATAGAACCGTAGAGTTGGAAGGGACCCCAAGGGACATCTAGTCCAACCCCCTCAATGCAGGAATCTTTTGCCCAATGTGGACCTCGAACCCATGACTCTGAGATCAAGAGTCTCATGCTCTACCGGCTGAGCTATCCCAGGGTGATCCATTCGAGCCTCCATCATATCCCACAACAAGAACGGGACATTGCAGCAAGACCCAGAGAGCAGCCCCGCCAACTGCTCCAGGTGTGTGAAGGCGAAAAGACGCACACACTTACCACCAACGTCCAGGTCCACCTTGTAGCCGACGAAGTGGGTGTGGATGTTCCCCAGAGTGTGGTCCCCAACCCGGTTCCCGTAATCCAGCCCGTCGCCGTAGAGGAAAGATGAACTGATATAACCCGAGGCTCGGACTTTGCTTTCAATGGCCCCGTTGGGGTGGAAGACAAAATCCCAGATGTAGTCGTAGTTGCCTATGCTCGACACCGAGCGGAAGACCAGCGCGGTGGCAGGCAGCCCCCCGTAAAAGATGGGGCGGAGGTGGGAGTAATGGCGCCGGAGCGGAGCTCCCAGGTCCTGCTCAAACACACACAGGGCGTCGCTGGTGACCAGGGGCCTTTCCGCTTGAGCTAGAGAGTGGACGTCAAGGTAGGTCGCGGAATAAGGGCAGTCGACGCCTCGAACCAGGGGGAAGGTGAGCCTGCCAATGCCAAAGCTCGCGTCCATGTAGCGGATGGACATGCCTCCAGGGCTGTTGGACCCATAGACCGACATGGTGTCCTGCACACTGAGCTCATAGGCGATCCTTTGGCCTTTGAACCGGATGTCGAAGAGACGTGGTCCCCTGCTCACGTCCATCCTGAAGGCGAAACTCCAGAAGGAGGAAAGGACTAGGTTGCCGCTCACGCTGTAACGTGGCCCATGAGGCTCGTAATTCACAGGGCCCGGCCCGGCGGGGGGAACCTTAGGCTTCAACGAAGCAAAGCCCCCTTCAGCCGGGACCCTCTGCACCTTCTCCGCTCGCAGGCGCCCCTCGGCAAATTCTCTCTCCAGCTCTGCCAAGTCCCGGAAATACCGGCCGCCGTAAAACACTTTCTTCACGGCCCAGAGGGAGAGGTCCGGGCTGCTGTGATCCAGCAGCACCTCCAGCCCAACTGGGTGTAAGAAGTGGCCGGTGACGTTCTGGAACAGGACGAGCCAAGTTGAGCGATCTCCCGACTTCAATCCCCGCGGAGAGGTGGTCATGGCGGCGAGGTTGGTCCCGTCGTAGCCCAAGACCTGCTGCATGAAACGCGGAGCTGTGGGGAACGCCACCCCATGCAGAAAGCGTGCCATCTGCTTGTATTCGGCATCCAGCGGGGGCCTGCGGTAATAAGGCAGCTGCCCTCCATATTTCTGCACCGTCACATCCTGGTGATAGGTCAGCTCTGGGAGAGGTCCCACCACATACTCGGTAACATTTGGAGTGGGCTGGTTTCCAAAATACACCACAGCCAGCGCCTGCCTAGGAGGGCGGATTCCTCCGTGATCCAGGAACGCGAGGGACTCTGCTTTGGGTGGCAACTGCAAGTCAATGGAATAAATGCAGTTGTCCGAGGGTCTTGCCTGAGAAGCATCTTCCAAGCTTGCCCCAAGGTTGGACTTCAGGTACTGCGCCACACGGGCCATTTCCTCCTGCGACAGATCTGCAAACACCTGGCTCCAGTCGTCGTGAAGATGCTCTGGGAAGCTCTGCGACTGGTAACCGCACCGGGTGGTTTTTCCGCCTCTGGTTAACAAGACGCAAACCAAGGCCAAGATCACAACCAAGGCCAGGAGGAGCACGAAGAGAAGAGCTTTGCCGTTCATCTCTGCAGCAGCCGTGGAAGCTGAAAAGCAACGATGGAGCCGGGCAGTGGCAGCTCCAAGCAGCTGCTTTGAACTCTGACCAGCTGGATTAACAGAGAGTGGAGACAGAGGTGAGGCAGAGGCAGAGACAGAGGGAGGGACTTGCAGAGGGTCAGCAAGAGGCAGACGGCCCCGGGTTTCAACTTGTCTTGCAGAGATGCTCATCCAGAGGCAGAGGTATCCCAGGGATTTACAGCAGACGGTGACTCACTAGACAAATCGCACGCCACTCACTCCTGGCTGCTCGGCGAGTCCAGCCAGCTTCCTGGGGAGTCTGCAGAGCCAGGGTCATCAGATACTTGCAGGTCTGGCAGGTTCGCCATGTTTGGTACACTAAGCAGCTGGCCCCCTCTTCCTCCCCAATGTAGCCTCTTAATGCTCAAAGTGCAAGTGTGTTTGCTCATCAAAACACTGATATCCTGCCTCTCACTCATTTACGAGATCCAAGGCAGGTAACGGCATGACCCGAGCACAGGCTTACGAAAGAGTCCCAGAACGTTTAATGTTCCCCCAAGTGAGTGGGTTTAGGACTGCAGCCTAAAAACCCCGCTAATGCAAATATAAAACTGAGGTTTAAAAAACAGAAACACCGTCACAAACACTTAACACAATAATAAAGCATGCCCTTGATCGGGCCTTGCCTTGCAAGATGCTATGATATACACCAGGCTTGAATAAAAAATGTTGCATCTTGATCCATTAAAAAAAAAGAGTATATTTCTGCAAAGCAAACGCGCATGTGAGGAATGCAAGCTCTCTCTCCGTCTCTGCATTCCACAAGGAATATCAGATCATGAGGAGAAAGGATGTCCTGCTTTACAAAAGGAGAAAAGGAGTGAGCAGCAAGCAAGAGCCAGTGTGGTGTAGTGGTTAAGAGCGGTGGACTCGTAATCTGGGGAACCGGGTTCACTTCCCCGCTCCTCCCCATGCAGCTGCTGGGTGACCTTGGGCTAGTCACACTTCTCTGAAGTCTCTCGGCTTCACTCACCTCACAGAGTGTTTGTTGTGGGGGAGGAAGGGAAAGGAGAATGTGAGCGGCTTTGAGACTCCTTGGGGTAGTGATAAAGCGGGATATCAAATCCAAACTCTTCTTCATCATCATCATCATCATGGCGAGGGACCTCTCTCGACCTTCTTGAGGCCTAAGTGTGCACACATAGCCACACACCTGCATTCCCATAGCTTCGCCCTTTTCCTCAGGATAAAAGCCACAGGAATTGGAGCGGCTTTTGGTGGGCAGAATTTTCCCCATGTGTGGAGCACCCCACTTCTTTCACCAACATTTCTAGGGGAAAAGAGGGCACCCTAAACTGGAATTTGAAGCTGCAACAGCAAAGAGGCTTCGAACAGTTTGCACCTCTCTCTGTGCCTGGCCCGGCTGAGGAAAGAAAAACATAAACACGCCCAGCCAGGAGAAGCTCTGTGTGGGAATTTCCATGCCCGCTTCCAGCCTGTTCCCAATGTTGGTTTCCTGAAACCTTGCTCCTGCAGTGAATGTGCCCTTTCTGTCTCCTTCCAGAGGCCGTCCCGTCATCCACACCAGATGGCCCCATGTGCCCCCGTTCCATCCATGACCGCTGCCACTCCTCTTCCCAGTAAATTCTGTTAAGTGGCGCAGTCAGGCAATTGTAACAACCAGGAGCATAGCTGTCAACCCTCCCTTTTTTTGCGGGGAAACTCCCTTATTCCAATGCCGTTTCCCACTGCTATCCCGGATTGTTGATATCCCTTAAATTTCCCGGATTTCAAAGGAAGCAGCTCCTCTCCCTCCCTGCCGGCCAGGGAGGCTCCTCAGCTGCATTGCTCGGCTGCCAATAAGGAGTCTGAGACCGACTGGGGGCGGAGCTTGCATGCCTTGTGCATCCAGACCCTCATGCCCAACCAGACAGACAGCCTGCCTGCCGTCTATGCGCTCGCTCTTTCACTCACCTGTTCGCGCGCAGCCTCTGGAGCGCAGGGTGGCGAGGCTACTTGGTGCCATTGCACCACCCTCGCGGCATCCCTTATTTTCAAATCCAAAAGTTGACAGCTCTGACCAGGAGTCGTGTGGCACCTGAAAGACTAACTCATTGAGGATGGCGCAAGAGTTTGTGGACCACTGCCCACTTCATCACTGATGCATGAAGCGTTATTCTGAGTTACACATGGTGGTGGCTATAAACAGTGAGGTCAGAAAGGAGACCGTGATAATTATATAATTAACAGTGGCGGTTCATAAAAGTTTTTTATTAACTCCTTTGGTGATCACTCGTAGTCGAGTAAGATTGTTTTCCATGGATACGGTTTTAATAAGTGAAGTGACTGTGGAGGCCAATTCTGGATCCATACGTCCTCCCACAGTGGGGACATAGGTTTCTGGGCAGGAGTTGATCATGGTGAGGGTTTGCCAAAGGTGCCTTCCTCTTAGCACGTTTCTCCCTTTCATCCTAAATTCGAGCGTCTTCAAAGCCCATGACACCTTTGGCAAAGGCTGTTCTCCAATTGGAGCGCTCGCAGGCCAATGTTTCCCAGTTGTCAGTGTTTATACTACATTCTTTTAGATTTGCCCTGAGAGAGTCTTTAAACCTCTTTTGTTGACCACCAGCATTACGCTTTCCATTTTTAAGTTCAGATCCTGGCATTCTGGCCACGATCCTCGTCTCAATTCAATCCAAAGGTGCTAGCATTGAACCTTTTGATGCATTGTTCATTCACCAGTTTCATATTTCACTCTCCCTCTGAAGATCCTTTGCTCCAGGGACAGCCACTCTTAAGATCACTTACAAAGTGTCCTTGAATGTTCACCCACCGCCTGCCCAATATTACAATTTCTGTCAGATTTGTGCCCATTTACTCTCTAGTAAAGAGACTGGCCTGTTTACCCTATGTAGACTGCAGGAAGGCACTGCTGGCAGAAGGCATCGATCATGTTGGAAGTTGTGAGCAGCTGAATGAACCGCTGATGCTGTGGATCCTATTAGGCCCTGTAGTAGTGCTGCTAGGGTAGGCATGGGGACAGAGTTGGCATCTGGGTCTGCAAGGCCCAGTCCCAATGCCCATGATCTCTGGTTATATAGCTTGTTGATGCTGGTAACTTATTTTAGTTGGACTGTTTGCAAGCAAATACAGGCCTACTACCTAAGATCTCTGAGAGAGAAGTGTCATTGTCTAAGAGGGGCTGTAAAATCCATTTATGAAGCATTTGAACTGTTTCCTCTAGGTAAAGGTAAAGTGAGAGCTGGACCATAAAGAAGGCTGATCACCGAAGAATGGATGCTTTTGAATTATGGTGCTGGAGGAGACTCTGGAGAGTCCCATGGACTGCAAGAAGATCAAACCTATCCATTCTGAAGGAAATCAGCCCTGAGTGCTCACTGGAAGGACAGATCCTGAAGCTGAGGCTCCAATACTTTGGCTACCTCAGGAGAAGAGAAGACTCCCTGGAAAAGACCCTGATGTTGGGAAAGATGGAGGGCACAAGGAGAAGGGGACGACAGAGGACGAGATGGTTGGACAGTGTTCTCGAAGCTACCAACATGTGTCTGACCAAACTGCGGGAGGCAGTGGAAGACAGGAGTGCCTGGCGTGCTCTGGTCCATGGGGTCACGAAGAGTCGGACACGACTAAACGACTAAACAACAACAACAAAAAAAAAGGTAAAGGAACCCTA
The DNA here is from genome assembly GCA_034642065.1 of Darevskia nairensis. Classification (NCBI taxonomy): domain Eukaryota; kingdom Metazoa; phylum Chordata; class Lepidosauria; order Squamata; family Lacertidae; genus Darevskia; species Darevskia nairensis. The sequence continues at coordinate 144,397 of JAWWNI010000405.1, forward strand.
GACAGTTAAGTCCAGTCAAAGGCAACTACGGGGTTGCTGCGCTCATCTCGCTTTCAGGCCGAGGGAGCTGGTGTTTGTCCACAGACAGGTTCCCGGATCATGTGGCCAGCAGGACTAAACCACTTCTGGTGCAATGGGACACCATGACAGAAACCAGAGTGCACAGAAACGCCGTTCACCTTCCTGCCGCAGCAGTACCTATTTATCTACTTGCACTGGCGTGCTTTTGAACTGCTAGGTTGGCAGAAGCTGGGACAGAGCAATGGGAGCTCACACCATCGTGTGGATTCGAACCACCGAACCTCCAATCGGCAAGCCCAAGAGGCTCAGTGGTTTAGACCACAGCGCCATCCGTGTCCCTGTTTCCTCTAGGAACAGTAAGCGATAACAGGTTGTTTCGTATCTTTGTGCCTTCTGGCTTAGACCTCTAGTAGATTCTCAATACAGTGGACCCTCGACTTACGAAGTTAATCCGTTCCGACGGATTCCTCGTAAGTCGAAATCATCGTAACTCCGAGTCCCCATAGGAATGCGTTGGAGAACGCATTCGTAGGTCGAAGAAACCTTCGGAACTCGAGAAAACCGCATTTAAAACGGCCGCGACTTCCGATCGGAAGTTGAAAAAATTCGGAAGCGGCGGCCGCTTTGATCCCTCGCAACTCGAAAAACTTGTAAGTCGGGTCATTCGTAAGTCGAGGGATCACTGTACCACCAATATTCTTTGCCCACATCATTGGGTGGGTATTATAGTTTAAAGACTTCCTGGAAACTGCTGTGCAACTCCATAATGGTGATATAAGCACCACCTTATATAGAAAACCAGCTGTTACACATATTTTACACGCTTCCAGCCTCTATTCAGAACACACCGTGAACATTCATTCTCTGCAGCCAAATCCTACGATATAATCACATCTGTTCAGACTCACCTGGCAGACTCACGACTTAAGAATTTACATTACTGCAGTGGAGGTGCTCTTTGGATGGTCCTTTGGGGACCCTGGATTTATTTCTGTCCCATAAGTCCTGCTCCAATAGCACCGCTAAACATGAGTACTTGGAACCAGGAGAGCTTTGTGTGAACACTCCCTAGCCTGCTTTGGCATCTGTCGCCTGATGGAGGGCCGTCACTGCTCCCTCCACTACAACATGCTAAATTATTTCTTCTTCTTCTTCTTCTAATAATAATAATAATAATAATAATAATAATAATTTATTATTTATATCCCCAGCCACTCTGGGCAGCTCCTAACAGAATATTAAAAATACGAAAGAACATCAAACATTAAAAACTTCCCTAAACAGGGCTGCCTTCAGATGTCTTCTAAAAGTCAGATAGTTGTTTATTTCCTTGACATCTGGTGGGAGGGCGTTCCACAGGCCACTACCGAGAAGGCCCTACTGCTTTTCCCGATGGATCAGACCAAAGGGCCCAACTGGTCCAGTTCTCCCAGAGGCCAACCAGATGCCTCCAAGCAGAGCCCGAGTGCATCCGAGCTCCCCTGCAACCGCTACCCCAAGACAGGCTTGCCTCCAGTAGTGGAGGTAGAACACAGCCATTGTGTCTCCAAGTCACTGATAGCCTGATCCTCCACAAACTCATCTAATCCTCATTCCAAAGCTAACAAAGGTCGGCCAAAAGCCGGCTCATGAACAATGTAATTTAAATCCTACAGGTCAAAGTCCTCCGATCCCAAGCAGTCAACCATCAATTCTGTGTCCAGGGCAGCTGTCTACCAGCTCCATCTGGTACATAGGCTGAGACCCTACCTGCAAGCGGACTGCCTTGCCAGTGGTGCATGCTCTGGTTATCACCCGCTTGAACTACTGCAATGCGCTCTACGTGGGGCTACCTTTGAAGGTGACCTGGAAACTACAACTAATCCAGAATGCAGCAGCTAGACTGGTGGCTATGAGCGGCCAAGACCATATAACACCAGTCCTGAAAGACTTACATAGGCTCCCAGTACATTTCCGAGCACAATTCAAAGTGTTGGTGCTGACCTTTAAAGTCCTAAACGGCCTCAGTCCTGTATACCTGAAGGAGCGTCTCCACCCCCATCGTTCAGCCCGGACACTGAGGTCCAGCGCTGAGGGCCTTCTGGCAGTTCCCTCACTACAAGAAGCCAAGTTACAGGGAACCAGGCAGAGGGCCTTCTCGGTAGTGGCGCCCGCCCTGTGGAACGCCCTCCCTTCAGATGTCAAAGAGAACCACAACTCTCTGACTTTTAGAAGACATCTGAAGGCAGCCCTGTTTAGGGAAGTTTTTAATGTTTGATGTTTTATCGTAGTTTTAATATTCTGTTGGAGAAACCCAGCCAGATGGGCGGGGTATAAATAATTTATTATCCCCTCCGACGATCCCTAGAATGGGATTCACCTTTTCCAATAGCTGTCGCACACTAACCGCCAAGGTTTCGCTCCTGCTCAGTCACTGCCATGAGTGTCTATGTGAAATTAAGAATCTTTTTTGCCCTGACATGCATCACTCTGCACTTGTTTACACTGAATTGCATTTGCCATTTTTGCTGCCCATCCATACCGTTTGGAGAGCTCTTCTCAATCCATTTCCGTTTTAAAAACCCTGAACAATCAGCAGACACTTTCCCTCTTTCTTTTCCCCTGGTCCTTGCTTAAAACGGCAAAAAATAGGCTTGAAACTGTACAGGCACTGTGAGGTGGATGTGTGTCCTCCTCAAGAGTAAGCACGCCTTGGGCGGGTTTACTAATCTAACGGTTTTATTTACAAGTCCATTCAACAGTCATCACAGTTCATCATCCGACTCCGTTGTGTCAGATCCCCCGAATAAAGACTTTCGATTCTCGCCCCAACATAAGAGCTTGGCAAAACCCCAGCGCCGCCTCTCGCTCCTCCTCTTCCGCTTTCTAACCCTATCCGTCGCGGCGCTGGCCCCTTCTCTTTCACTCTCATCTTCCCTGGAAGTTGCTGTCGAGGCACTGCCATGGTCCTCGAGCCCCTGCTCCCCTTCCGTCTCCATTTCCTCCTCTAACCTCATTGGCTCTCCAAGACCCTCCGTTCCAGGTGACAGCACAGGCGGCGACAGCCCCTCGCTTTCACTTCTCCACACCTCCTTCCCTATCTCCGGTGACAGCCTTGGAGCCGCCTCCTCCTCTTCCTACTCTTGCAACACCTCCTCTGGTGTCCGATGGTGGCTGCTTGGCTCCTCTGCCCCTTCCGCCACCCCTCCTGGCTCGGGCCAGTCCCTGACAGGCACATCGAGACAAGAATGAGCACTCCTTCAGAGCTTTCTCTGAAGATGCAGAATTTAAGCCAAACTTGCATGCAGATGTGCTTAAATAAAATAATTCAGGTAAGACTATCGATTTCAAACTTTTATGTCAAATTCTCCTAATTAATTTGTGTGTGAAAACGTACACAGTGCACTTAAAGCGTCTCTATGTGCCTCCACAGTTAAAAGGAAACAGAAAAGTACAAGGGTTTTTCCAGTTATGGAGCCACATCATACGCTACCAACTGGTCATGCTTCGACAGCAACAAAAACATTCGCACCGGGTTACTAGACTTCAAGGAAATGGATGACAAGATGAAGCTAAAAACACCACGCTACAGGCAGATAGAAAACAATGCCAAAGTGTTTATGGTGAGCCAAGAGACCTACTCTTGATGAACATGTGGAAGAAGGGAAGTTGTCTATACTCTTCTAAATACAAATCCTGACATAAAGAAGGAACTTCTTGGTAAGGAGCATGAAGATTACTGTACAGTGGGACCTCGACTTACGAGCGATTCGACTTACGTGTTTTTCGACTTACGAATGACTTCCGGGAGAAACAAAATGGCCGCCGCAACCGAATTTTTCGACTTACGAATGGAGGTCGTGGCCGCTTTAATAGGATTTTTTCGACTTACGAATTTTTGACTTACGATTTTTTTTCGCTCAATGCATTCCTATAGGGATTCGACTTACGAATGTTTTCAACTTACGAAAATTGTGTTGGAACGCATTATCATCGTAAGTCGAGGTCCCACTGTATAACAAAGGACAGAGAAGATGGGCAGGGAAGCCAAAACAGAATACAGCATCCTACCAGGGAGAGATGCCATAAAAAAAACACACACAGAAAAACTTGGATACACATTGATCCACCCATTCAAGATGCTACATCTGAAAAAGATTTCAAATAAGACAGAAATTATATGATACCTCTCCATAAGCCTCATTAATTTACACTTTTTCAAAAAGCGAGCTGAAGAAGGCGTCTGCTCCGAAACAGGGCCCTGTCCTGGTCCCTAGTTTTGCATCGTACATCTGGTCCTCACTTCGGAAGTCCTTATTTCGACTCCTAATAGACTCTTCATTTCGGATTTACATACAAAACGCTCTCTTTGAACTTTTGAATACGAATTTATATTCATTGTATTTGGTATTTTGTGTGCCTTATATTATACATAATATCATACTACACATATTATTTTGAGTTTGAGTCTGTATCTTTGTTTGAAATTATAATTTTTGTTCTAATTGCATTTAAGACTGTAATTCTTAACAGAATATATACCCTATTTGATTTTGACTCACGAGTAGATATTATTTCTTTTGTTGAAACTTCTGGCCAGAGTTCTTGGTATAGCTATTTATTTCAGTGTATCTTGTAACAAGAACTCCAACTTATTTATGATTATCAAAGTACTGGAGGCATTGTTGTGTCCCAAGTTTATGTGAAACAGGACATCTGTATAAATACTGAGTTTCTGCTATGCAGAATATGAATTTATTAGAGAGGGTGCAAATAGAAACCTAGACAGAGAAGAGCCTGGCATGTTAAGGAAAAGAAGCAAGGATAGCTAAGATTTATTATTGCATTGTTTACTTGCTCGTAATTCTTTTTTCGGGACATTAGTGGGAAGCTACAGTAGCAGTGCCCAAGTTATTTGAGCATTGATCACAAGCTTATGTTAATCCTAAATATCCCAAATCGAACAAACTGCCTTTAATGTTGGCCATGTTAAAAATAAACACTGAGTTCGTGAAATGTATATTTGAAAAAGCCAAGCCAAACCACACTATTTTCTGCTGCAAAACTGCCAGGATGGAATTCAACCTGCCTTTTGATATGGTACTGAGAAAAGGCCTGTCACCACATTGTGTGCCTGTTAATGTGTAATCTCACCAGCAGCTTGTTAGTAAATCCTTTGACAAGGAAGCAAAAAAGTTGAAAAACCAACTTTACAGTTCTAAGAGAACTGCAGGCAGGAATTTCGAACAAAAAAAGTTACAAAGGGACTTAATGCTGCAGTTTTTCAGCCAAGATCCTACCCAGCAGACCTGAACGTTTCTATTTGCCCCTGGCTCACGTGTAAAAACACTGATTTGGAGAATACAACCAATGCCATTGTACAGGTCAACTAAATGCAACTTGATGATCCCACCTGAAGGAACAGGGGGTTGGCAATCTGAATTATGCACTCAGTAGTTTTGTAGCCATCCAAATTCAAAGCCGAGTTTTGAGTTTCCATCCAATCGCAACCATCAGTGTGAACATTAACCATGCCTTGCACTTGCTTACAGAGGAAGGCAAGTTACTTTCTTACCAAAGGTGGCTGATGTATCACGGATGAGCATACATGTATATGTGTTAAGTCTCTTGCAGCAAAACAGAACGTTGCGGCACCTTAAAGATTAACAGATCCATAAGTCGCCATGGACTAGAACAAGGCCTCGTTGTCTTTGATGACCTGCCATTCTTCCACTTGCAAACTGGCCACAATCACTTTGGGTGTCATCAGTAAAGCCGAACTGGTTTTTGCTCTCACACACAATCAACACACAATCTTGAAAGACCTACATTGGCTCCCAGTACGTTTCCGAGCACAATTCAAAGTGTTGGTGCTGACCTTTAAAGCCCTAAATGGCTTCGGTCCAGTATACCTGAAGGAGCGTCTCCACCCCCATCGTTCAGCCCGGACACTGAGGTCCAGCGCCGAGGGCCTTCTGGCGGTTCCCTCACTGCGAGAAGCCAAGTTACAGGGAACCAGGCAGAGGGCCTTCTCGGTAGTGGCGCCCGCCCTGTGGAACGCCCTCCCTTCAGATGTCAAAGAGAACAACAACTATCAGACCTTTAGAAGACATCTGAAGGCAGCCCTGTTTAGGGAGGCTTTTAATGTTTAATAGATTATTGTATTTTAATGTTATTTTGGAAGCCGCCCAGAGTGGCTGGGGAGACCCAGCCAGATGGGCGGGGTATAAATAATAAATTATTATTATTATTATTATTATTATTATTATTAACCCAGTTACCTAGGATGATAACCTAGGTCAATGCTAAGGGGCTCTCCAGCTTCCTTAGGTCCAGGAAAGGTTTGCAGCAGGGATAAGGAACATGTGACTTTTCACATGCTGCTGGGGACTACAGATCCCACCATCTCTGACCACTCATCTGAAGACCACAGATGTTCCCATCCCCGGTTGAGAGAGCCATTCACTAAACACACCTCCATGACAAGACCCCAGCCTCCAATCCTCTGTTACTTGCCATTTCCCTCCCCCTTCATTGCGTTCAAAGAAACAAAGCAGGAATGGTGCTTCTCAGTTTCAGTATGGCAGTTTCAGAAGCAAATCCTCCTTTCAACAGCAACGGAGGCAGACCAAGACAAAAGGGCCATGTAAAAGCTGCATGTTTATTCCGAGTGGTTTTCACACCACAGCAGATTCAGGCTGAGTTTGTTAATGCTGCTGATGCCGCTATGCTTGCTTTTTTATATGGTATTATGTCAAGTGGCGTATTTTTCACTCTATAAGACGCACCTGACCATAAGATGCACCTAGTTTTTAGAGGAGGAAAGCGGGAAAGCCGTTTTGAGAGTCACATGTTGCTGGGGAAACAAACAGCCTCCGTCTGCAGAACATTCAACAATGGAGGCCTGGGCAAGGGGTGGGGCCGGAAAGGGAGCCAGCGAACCACACATTCGCACCATAAGACGTGCAGACATTTCCCCTTACTTTTTAGGAGGAAAAAAGTGCATCTTATGGAGTGAAAAATACGGTATATTAACTTGTTTAACAAGCCCCCCCCCCCCGACCATCTATCTTCTTATAGATCTGGAATATTTGGACTTCACGCTCTCCTACATAGTGGAACGATCATCACCATCAGCAGCAGGTCCCTTGACAAGTAGGAGGCACTCTCAGGCCTGCAACTCTCAGGGGTGACTTGGGTATTCACTTCACTTCCAGGGCAGCACAAGGTTATGTTCCTGTTACAGAACAGCAGCTTCAAGCACAGGTACAGAGTTTGATCCTGCGCAGCCGAGGCCCAGGATTGACACAGTCCCCTGACCGATCCTCACCCCTTACTCAAACCACTTCATCCCAGCTGGAACCTTGGGTAGCCACAATGGAAAGTGGATCTCACAGCAATTGTACCATTGTACTCATTTTGTCATGTTGTGCCAGGTCTCTTATTGTTCAGGGAGGTCTAAGAAGATAGTTAGCTGCAGACACAGATAAGGAGCTGATTTTGTTTTTAAGAAAGAGAGAGCTAATTATGCAAACTCCAGAGTTCACAGTGCAGTAAATACACTGAATGGTGCGCTTCCTATGGGTTTTGGAGGTACACACATTTGCAACACTGCACAAAAAATAGTGAATCCACTAGTGAAGACACACACAAGGCGCAAACACCTTTTATCTAAGCTCTCTTGCTTGTCTGCGCAGAAGGCTAATACAGAGTAGGAAGTACTGCAGATTTCTCAGCACAAAGGAAAACTTTCATAACAAGAACTCAGCCTGATTTCTCCTACAAGGTTAAGAGGTAGGAAGGCAAGTGTCAAAAGCTGTGTTGTTACATCAGGGTGAATATATAGCAATTCATGGCCTAGAACTCTGGCTCCCAGAGATCTGAGCAGAACGTCAGCTCTCAAGCTGCAGGGGCAGAGCAAGCGCCAAAAAAGGTGTGATTTGAACCCTCTGGGCGAACGGGCAACAACTGAAGGGACTGATATTATGGAGACACACTGCTCTCCACAGAATCTGACAGGCAATTCAGAGATGCACAGCTCTGCAACACCCATAGCGTATCTGACACTTTGCTCAGCTCACTTTGGGCAGAAGTCAAGTACAGGCGGCCACTCTGAGCAGAGATCAACCCACGACTCACCTTGAGCTAGTTAATGTTAGTTCAGCCTTGAAGCCAGTTGGACCACGGGTCGATGCTACAATAGGTGCCCTAAGCAGAACGTCGCAATGAGCAGATTTCAGCGCCAGGAGCAGCAAAGATCAACTTGGTGGTGCAGTACTAAGTATTAATATTGACAGGAGCAGAAGCTGGGGCCTCAACCAATGCCCCTTAGGGCTCCTTAGGCCAATAGCCCATATTTCTAGAGGAGAACTTGAGAGTGAATATTCAATTTCAACTCAACGTCATAACAGACTGCTGCTACCGAACAAAGTCCAAACAGGCGGAGGCCAGATGGGGCGCAAGACCAGCTGAGCAACACGCAGAGACCCCGGTTGCTCGTACACACGGTGACTGCCGAGGATGAATTCAAAGTACCTATTACTTTTAATTTGTCAACATAGTAAAAGTTGTACATACGTTCAATGTGGCAAGGAAATATGAACAATCCAACAAAGCAGCCGATACAAAGAAACGCAGGAGAGGACTACTCTCGGGATGCAGCTACAACGGCAGCCGTCACAAGAGTCTGCACTCCAGGGAAGACTAAGGTTTGCCCAGCTACAAATGACAATAACAAAGGCATCTGCAAAGGGCACAGGGAAGATGAGCTTCCTGTGCTCTTAGGAGGCTGGCAGAGATTTCTTTAAAAAAAAAAAAAAGCAACCAAGGAAAGGGAGAGGGGCCAATAAACGTCATTCACGCTGCCACTGTTTTTACATATCTAACACCACTCACAATACTACGGCACAAGAGGAATATAAAGTCTAAGAGTAGATCTCAAGGGAAACTGAAGCACTCCTATGAGTTGGTGCCCCCTACCTGCTTGCTTGAAGACTAGAAAAGAGCAAAACCAAAGAATGCCAGCAGGATTCATTCACGCAGCAAAGGGCCAAAAACCTAGACGCACTTTCCTGGGGTTTCTTGAAGGTCAGAAAGGGCCCCTTCCAGAAACAACCGCTAGGCTTGTTATATTCGGGTGGGAGAGAAGAAGAACTAAGACGAGAAAGTCTCCAGTCCTTCAGCACTCGCTCGGCCATGCCAGTATTAGGGCAAGCCGATTCTGCAGGGCCGACTGTCTATGCAGCGCTGCCCCAGCCCGAAATCCAGAGATTTCGAGGGTTCCACTGGGTTTACTTGCCAGGCAAAAGGAGTGCTGTATCGAGAGGAGAGCTGTTTAAGTCCAGAACGTAATCCGGAAGAGATTAGCGTAGATTCAGAACAACGAATCACCTCGGGGGTGGGGCGGGGCAGGAAGGGGAAACTTAACACAGTGGCATCAGAATCTGCATGATAGGACAGTGGGCATGGACAGCCATGTGAGATGAAAAGGGCGCTCGATTCCCCAAAATGCATTTTTCAATGGGAAGACTGAACTTGTCCAGCAGAACTTGACGCTGCTCTCGACCAGTTCAAAGATACACTACCTAGAAGGGAAAAGTTCCTCCGGGCTGCTACAGAACAGGGTCATTCAGGACTGCTGGCACAGGGATTGTGGTTGCCTGGAGCAGGTTGGCCGCTATCCTGTTCCCACCCAAGCAGGAAGAGAAGCTCTGCCCCATAGCTTTTGGATGTCAAGAGATGGGGGGGGGGGGGCAAATCCCGAGACCCAAATAAAAACCAACCAGAAAGAGCTAGGAGAGTTTCTTTAGATTTTTTTTTTTAAAACTAAAAGTGTGGTGAGGACTGTTTCCAGCCAGATTCCCCATCTTGATAGTCACATAAACTGAGGCAAAAGGGCTGCCTTGAGCCTACTGAACAGTTCATGAGTTCAGATTGTCGACAGCTCAGTAGAGGGTCTCTGCGTTGCTGCTCCGGGGTCGCTTGATCTTCTCAATGTTCTTTAGGATCATGTCGTGCAGAGTCACCTAGCGGGAGAGGAGACAGGGGTTGGTTTCTTCTTGGCTCAAGGAGAATCCGGCGTGCAAACGAATTTTCTGCACACACACACACACCCCCCCAGGCAAAAAAAGGCAGAGCTCGCTATTGCCTAGACAAATGATGCCACGCCACATGCTCCAGGAAGAAGGGGCCCATCTACCCTAAGAGGCCTCGGGGATTAATAACTGGTTGAGAGACCAGCCCTCTGCAAAACTGGCTCAACTGTTACAGGCCCCTGCCCCCTACCCTCAAGCACCTTAATAGGGCTTGTGCACAGGGAGCTGTTTCCTAGTCCTGCTGGATCTCTCAGTAGCCTTTGACACCATCGACCATAACATCCTACTGGACCGCCTAGAGCGGTTGGGAGCTGGGGGCACTGTTATACAGTGGTTCCGCTCCTTCCTCCTGGGCCGTGTTCAGAAAGTGGTGGTGGGGGATGAGTGCTCAGACCCCTGGGCTCTCACTTGTGGAGTGCCTCAGGGTTCCGTCCTCTCCCCCATGCTTTTTAATATCTATATGTCCATGGAGGCGCAGGTTAATTCTGTGTCCAGGGCAGCTGTCTACCAGCTCCATCTGGTACGCAGGCTGAGACCCTACCTGCCCTCAGACTGTCTCACCAGAGTGGTGCATGCTCTGGTTATCTCCCGCTTGGACTACTGCAATGCGCTCTACGTGGGGCTACCTTTGAAGGTGACCTGGAAACTACAATTAATCCAGAATGCGGCAGCTAGACTGGTGACTGGGAGTGGCCGCTGGGACCACAAAACACCGGTCCTGAGAGAACTACACTGGCTCCCAGTACGTTTCCGAGCACAATTCAAAGTGTTGGTGCTGACCTTTAAAGCCCTAAACGGCCTTGGTCCTGTATACCTGAAGGAGCGTCTCCACCCCCACCGTTCAGCCCGGACACTGAGATCCAGCACCGAGGGCCTTCTGGCGGTTCCCTCACTGCGAGAAGCAAAGCTACAGGGAACCAGGCAGAGGGCCTTCTCGGTAGTGGCGCCCACCCTGTGGAACGCCCTCCCAGCAGAGGTTAAAGTGATAAACAAGTATCCTACATTCAGAAAATACCTGAAGGCAGCCCTGTTTAGGGAAGTTTTTAACATGTGACTTTGATGTATTTTAATATTTGTTGGAGGCCGCCCAGAGTGGCTGGGGAGACCCGGCCAGATGGGCGGGGTACAAATAAAAAATAATAATAATTATTATTATTATGAATCACCTTCAAGACTGGACTTACATATTGATTTCTGAGCTCCGAAATGATGAGCCGCAGGCTGATGTATTCCTTTTCATCCATCTCAGTCACCGTGCGACGGTAATCCTCCTACAGAGACAGTTATTTAGCCAGAATTGCTTTGCACTAAGTGGGCTTGCTGTCTCATTCCATCTCCCAGCCGAGAGTCACCTGCAAAGCTGCCATTTTCTCGGGGTCTTCTCAGTCACTACCATCAGTATACCTAGACTCCAACCCCAACCCAAAAGGATGTTGACAATCAAGAACTGGTCGGAAGAGACAACAGGCCTATGCAAAACCCATAGAAACAGAAGCCAAGACCGACATGCTCCAGAATTTAATTTGAAGCAGACCTTCATGACAACAATATTCCCCAAGGGTTCAGCCAGGAAGCCTTTTAGCCACGTTGCTAATGCTATTGTTAAAAGTTCAAAACGCGAAACTCAGCTATCCCCTTAATACCTGCACTTACCACATGGGGATATTTAGCTATTTTAGAAACCAGCTTTGCCCGTGTGATGTAGTATCTGAAATGGAAGCAAGAGAGGGGGTTCAACGGTTGGCAAGGGGGTACCCAAACAGCATACACTAAGGAGGGACACCCCCCTCTGGAACAAAAGCCAGCCTTTGAAGGCACTCTGCACCAAGCCGTGAAAAGGCACCCACCTAGAGATCTGGTCCAAGTATGAAGCTGCTTCACTCTCCACAGTTCGGAGCTCCGCCACAGTCTCTTCCTGCAAAGGAAGGAGCCAACAAAGAAACATTTGAGAGAATTTTCAGGTGCACTTATACCTGGACGTATCCCAACCAATATCTTAACAGGTCATGCTGATGAGTCTCTGCCATGAACTGGAGGCCTGAGCCCCAGCAAGGCAGAAAGAGCCTTGGCCAAAATGTGGTGTTAGAAACTCAGATATATAAGCTAGGTGCCAAGCGGCTCCTTAAACCAAGGTTACAGTCACCAAAACGGAATTGTCTAGTTCAGGGGTCAGCAGGGGGGCAGTCCACTGTACCTCAGACCTTGTGGGGGGGGGGCGGACTATATTTTGGGGAAAAAATATGAACGAATTCCTATGCCCCACAAATAACCCAGAGATGCATCCTATATAATAAAGTGGCTGTGTCCCTGCGTCCGTTCCATGTGTCACGGAATTGCGCTACTGCGCATGTCCGTGTCCCACACGGACGCAGGGATTGGAGCGGGCGGAGAGGGGGGCGTGTCCACGAGGCAGCGGCGGCGCACGCGCGTTGTCATTTGCGCCAGCGCTGCTGCCTCGCACGGACACAGAGGGCCGCCCCATCCTCGCCGCCGCTACCGCCGCCGCTACCCCAAGGGAAGGAAGAGCTAGAACTGGGGCCGAAGTCGGAATACCTGGAGCAAGGGGCGTGCGCGCCGGGGAGCAGCAGTGAGAGCTGCTGGAAAGGGAAGAAGAAGCCGAGGAGGGAGAATCGCCCGGCGACCCGCCCGCCATCCTGTTGGGTTATTTATATATCGCCCCTCCGCGGTGGGCCAAGCGGATGTGCCGGGAGGCGGAGGACGGGGCCGAAAGGGAAGCCGACGGCGGCCGAAGTGGGACAGAAAGCCTCGGTGGCACCGAGCGCCCGAGACCGGCCCCTTCCCTCCTGCCTCCTCCTCCTCTAGCGCCCGTTATTGAACGGGCTAACTTCAACTAGTTTTAAATAAAAGCACACATTCTACTCATGTAAAAACACGCTGATTCCTGGACCGTCCGTGGGCCGGATTTAGAAGGCGATTGGGCCAGATCCGGCCCCCAGGCCTTAGTTTGCCTACCCATGGTCTAGTTGCCGTTTTTGGGTTAGATGGCTCTAAAGTCTTCTTTTTCAAATGATGGACTGACTGTGACTGCTAAACGTATGGCTAGTCCAGATGACAACCTTGAGCTAGGCTAAGGATGCTGAGAACTTAAAAGAAGAAAAGTGACTTGATCCAGAGGCAGTCCAAATTTATATCGCCCTATTCCTACCGCTTTTTCTTAATGGTGACTGCTCCTGCTCAGAAAAAGCATTTTGGTTCCTGAAATCCTGATTGTGCACACCACCCCAGAAAGGGACAGTTCCTCAGGATTCTGCCCCCCCCCCCAAACTGCTGACTTACCTGAATAGAAACGCCAAAGTTGTTGCCGTCCTCTATCCTGGGAATCAGCAGCTGCACCCACATTTTGACCTGCAGGGCAGAATATGTCATATTAAATAGGTGCCACCGTTTTGCTGTATGCTTTGAAAACAGCTGGCAGACTGTTCTACATGCAGCATCTGTGTCAGGCAGTTCAGGCTGAGACAGACAGAGAGACTTGCTGCAGAACAATTAAAACTCCAAAACCAAACAAGGATTTGAAATCTAGTCTCCTGCATTCAAACCCAACACTGGCCCCGTTTTCACTGAGATGGTAAACCAAAACCTAGGGGGCACCCCTTCAGACAGCAGAAGGGGGTGTTGTCACATGACTGAACGCTTCTCCATACAAACAAAACATTCCCATGCACAGAAAACCAACAGATCACAGAGACAGAGAGAATTCTAAGCCAACTTTCTCCCTGGTATGCTAGATTCAGGGTGGATTTGATTTAAATCAAATTGATTTAAATCACGATTTAAATCACTAGTCTGTAAGACTTGATTTAAATTTTTTTTTAGAGAAAGACTCCTTCTTGCTGGTATCATCTTAATATTTACAACCATATGAAGGTTTCATTTTTGGAATAATAAATTTTCAGAGTAGTTTTGACAGTTATACCAAAAATTACTGATTTGGTTATATTACTAGAAATACATAGACAGATAATTATGAAATTATGGTGAGGTTTAAGAAGTTAACTGTTTATATTTGGACAACTTTTCTGCTGTACTTTATTGGAAGGAGAAAAATAATCATTTCCTTAATAACCATTTAAACAATTTATTGAACTAAAACAATAACATGATAGCATATGTATCCATGTTTGTTAACTGATGTGGTTAAACATTTTTTAAAAAAAACTTAGACTGAGTTTTAGCACACTTGATAAACTTAAAACAAATCCTTATTTCCTGATGAATAGCCTTTGGACTACAATGTAACTTCAATAGAAGACTATATTTAGAAAGATTTTTCCTCCAAAAGCATTTTATTTTAAAAATCCAATTTAAATCAAAAAAAATCCGATTTTTTTTTAAAAAAAAATCATTTATTTTTATCCACCCTGGCTAGATTCGTATGGCCAAGAAGGCTGCGGCTAAGTGGAAAACCTGGATGTGTACATATTACACCTGGGCTGATGGGACTGCACTGGCCTCCAGCTGGCTACCAGACCACGTCCAAAATCTTGTTACCAGCATATAGAACCGCTAAACAACTTAGGCCCAGCTTACCTGAAAGACCGCCTGTCCCTAGAAATTTTAAAGTGGCACCATTCTGCAGACTATCTCAGGACAGCAACCTGAAAAAGGGCATGCATTTTCTGCCATTTCCCCTGCACGGTGGAATGCACTTCCTTTTATCAAATGTAAAGCATGGTCTATGAATTGATTCAGACGTCAGAGTGATAAAACTGTAGAGTTGGAAGGGACCCTGAGAATCATCTAGTCCAACCCCCTGCAAGGCTGGAATATGCAGCTGTGCCATATGAGGATTATGGCACCATTATTACCATTATCAGCCCCTATCTCTAACCAACTGAGCTATCCAGGCCATGCAAAGATGTATCTTTCTGCCTGGCCTTTCCTTGATCCATAAGATCTTACCCTGTTATTTCTGCTTTTCATTTGTTATAATCCTGTTCACTGTTTTTACAGTGTTTTTGAATACTATTTAGGTATTTTTTAAAGAAAGAAAAAAGTAGTCTATGAAATGCTTTTAAATCATAAAATAAAAATATATGCTGGTATGAAGAAGAGGAGGAGTTTGGACTTGATATCCCGCCTTTCACTCCCCTTAAGGAGTCTCAAAGCGGCTAACAATCTCCTTTCCCTTCCTGCCCCACAACAAACACTTTGTGAGGTGAGTGAGGCTGAGAGATTTCAGAGAAGTGCGACTAGCCCAAGGTCACCCAGCAGCTGCATGTGGAGGAGCAGGGAATCGAAACCGGTTCACCAGATTACGAGTCCACCACTCTTAACCACTACACCACGCTGGGATTCAGAGAAGGATTCAGTCACACAAGGCACCAGTTTGTCATCTGAAGTCTAGGCACCTCAGCAAGAACCAAGCAAACTTCATACAAGGTTTGCCACAGTAACATGCAAGCAGAGGCCAGATCTGCGAACCCACATCCTTGCTGATATGCACGATTAGTCACCTCGTTCTCTCTGAGGAGCTAACTGGGGAAAAACACGTTTGATCTTATCCCTGCTGTTTGGAGCACTGCCACAGGAAACTGATCTGTAAAGCGTCCGAGCCCAAAGAGGAAGGAAAAGGCAGCCCAGCACTCACTGTGTTGCATTTCTCAATTAGCAGCCGGATCTCGGGTTTCACCTTCTCAATGATGTCCACCAGCTGCTGGTTGCTCTTCAGCATCCCATTAGGCATGACAAAGACTTTGGTACCTGGGGCCACGAGAAGAGACTTGCCACTTATTCCATGGAGGAGGAGTGTGAGCATGGGTGCGCATGCATGTGCTTGCCGCTCAGCAGGCCAGGAAGGGCCATAAGCTCAGTGGTGGAGCAACAGCTTTGCAAGCAGAAGTTCCCAGGTTCAACCCCTGGCATCTCCAGGTAAGGCTGGGAGAGATGCCTGCCTGAAACCCCTGGAGAGCTGCTGCCAGTCAGTGTAGGCAATACTGAGCAAGATGGACCAATGGTCTGGCTCAGTGTAAGGCAACTTCCTATATTCCAGGTTACCCATGGGGTTTTATGCAGGCAGAGTCTATTCCTACTTCTAAGCAACTGTTTTAAACACATTATTAATAATAATAATAATAATAATAATAATTTATTCTTTATACCCCACCCATCTGACTGGGTTTCCCCAGCCACTCTGGGCAGCTTCCAACAGAATATTAAAATGCAATAGTCTATTAAACATTAAAAGCTTCCCTAAACATTAACTCAGGAACCAAGAGGACAAAAACTTTTAAAAATCATTATTTATCTAAGAGACCCCTGCAAGCAGATGGAAACATTAGCAGGATTTGAAACCCACTTGTAATGTAACAGATACTATGGATAATATGGATTGATTTAAAATATAGGATACAGAATAATATGCAGTTGTAAATGTTGACAATAGGACCCACGGAGGGGGTGGGGGGGAAGTATCGAGATTCAGAGTAATCTCTATATATGGATATGCATTTGGAATGTTATAAATTTATATTTGTAAAATCAAATAAAAATGATTTTTAAAAAAACCCAACAACAAAACATTAATATAGGAAGTAACAACCTTTGCAGGAGCCATATATCTTTAAAAAGTTGTGAAGTAGGGAATTTCAGCAGGCGGAACTTATCATCACAGCACTGCAGGATCTGAAAAGTTGCACCTGCTCAAATGTCCTCTTCTACAAAGCTATTAAAATTAGCTGGGGCATAGATATGATTAATTTCGACCATTTAATGACATAGGAAGGACGCGGGTGGCGCTGTGGGTTAAACCACAGAGCCTAGGGCTTGCCGATCGGAAGGTCAGCGGTTCGAATCCCAGCGACGGCGTGAGCTCCCGTTGCTCGGTCCCAGCTCCTGCCCACCCAGCAGTTCGAAAGCACGTCAAAGTGCAAATAGATAAATGGGTATTGCTGCAGTGGGAAGGTAAATGGCATTTCCATGCACTGCTCTGGTTCGCCAGAAGCGGCTTAGTCATGCTGGCCACATGACCCGGAAGCTGTACGCCGGCTCCCTCGGCCAATAACGCGAGATGAGTGCCGCAACCCCAGAGTCGGTCACGACTGGACCTAATGGTCAGGAGTCCCTATACCTTTACCTTTAATGACATAGGAATTGAATTCCAGTGGATTTTTTTTGGGGGGGGGGAACTCTCTTTTTAGATAATTTCAAAAATAGTGGCTTTGGGCTCTCAAACCTGGGATCTCTATGCTCCGTTTCTGTTCTTTGAAACTTCATGTTGTGAATTAGAAGACTGAAAGCATAAGCCAGGCCACAAATAATGCAACTGTGGTTTTCCCAATTAACTGCAAATGAACACAGGAGGTCTGGGAACACTATGCACAACATCTTGGCAGTACAGTGGTACCTTGGTTCTCAAACGCCATGGTTCTCAAATGCCTTGGTTCTCAAATGCCGAAAACCTGGAAGTAAGTGTTCCGGTTTTCAAACGTTTTTCGGAAGCTGAACATCTAATGCGGTTGTCGGCTATTGTTTCTGAGGTGCCTGCACCAATCAGAAGCTGTGCCTGGGATTTTGAACATTTCGGAAGTCAAACAGATTAAGTTTGGCGCTTTTGTTTTTGCTATTTATTTAGCGTTTTTGTTTTTGAGGCTTTTTCGGTTAATTTGTTTTCGTGACTCTATGGAACCCAGTTCACCTACTGATTCATTGATTGTGTGACTGCAGAAAGGGATAAAAGCAATGACTATCATCAGTGCAGGTAAGAATTATTTTTTAAAAAATTTATAATATACAATACTGTCCTATTTATTTTATAGTGCAGTACATTGATTATTGCTTTCATTTTATGGATCAATTTGATAGTAAAATTCATGTTAAATTGCTGTTTTAGGGGTTTTTAAAAGTCTGGAAAGGATTAATCCGTTTTGCATTACCTGCTATGGGAAAGCGTGCCTCGGTTTTGGAACGCTTTGGTTTTGGAATGGACTTTGGGAACGGATTAAGTTCGAGAACCAAAGGTACCACTGTAATATTCAAACCACATAAGGATCCAGTAAAGTAGCGAAAAGCTGGAGTATTTCAAGGGATCATTTCTAATTCCTAGGAATCAATTGTGTACTAAGCAGCTGCATCAGGGACAAATTTATGGTCAAGGTGCAGGTCACAATTAAATCAATGAATTAATACTTCAATTCCTTGGCACCAATATCAATGTTTAAGGTTTCTGGATTTTCCCAACCCCATATGCTCAGAGTGTTCACTCAATCAGACAGGTTTCATAAGACAAACACAAGCTCCCAAACCAGCAGAATTTAGCAGTAGAGGTTTAGGAACTCACCCTGGAAGGTCTCATCACAGTCTTCCAGCTTTCTCTTCTTCATATTGGGCTGAAAAAACAAAGAGGACTTTTTTTTTTTTTACAGAAAGAAAGCAAATATGTACAAAATTATTTACAGGGGGGAAATGTATTGTATCAAATCATAGACAAAGTAAAATCTAAAGAAGTGTGTTTATCCAAATAACTAAAAAAGAGAAATAGGTAGAGGAAATTACAAAAGGAGGGTATGGAAAAAGAAAGGACCAAAAGAAGGCCAAGAGGAAGAGAGAATAATATGTGTATTTGGTGTAAGTATATACCATTTGCATCCATAATTAAATAAGAGTTTAATTGAAAATATAAGAATCATGCTCCTGACTTGCCATCTTAGTCAAACAAGTGAAAATGAAACACAACTCCCTACATTGTCTTGAAATTCCAATGATTTATAAATAAAACTTCCAACTTTTGAGAAATTTGTCAGGTGCATGGCTTTCTTTGCTTCTTCTATAGAAGGTTATCTTGTGCCATAAGGGCAGGAAATTCTATTCTGCATACACAGCATATGGAGAGGAACTATCTGCTTCTAGTTCCCAGCCAGCTTTCTTAATGTGAGCATTATGCTGTTTTGATCAACATCTCAAACATTAAGCCCAGGTAAAGTGAACCATCTTACCCCATCCAGTCCATCATGACTGTTTGTGAGCAGGATTGGGTCTGGAACAGGAAGGTTCATATCTGAGTGGATTTGGGTGAGATCGTGAATGTTCAGAATGGGATCCTAGGAAAGGAGAATAGCCAGAGCATAATGTTAAATTGCTTAACACATTCCCAAACAGAACCAACCAAACTTGAATCCAACACCAAACCCATATTCTGTGAACCGCCCTGAAACCCCCCAGGTAAAGGGTGGTATATAAATAAAATAAATACATTATTATTGTTGTTATTGTTATTGTTATTGTTATTGTTATTATTATTATTATTATTATTATTCAGTCTACTAGAGTCAAAAGCCACTCACTGGACAAGAGAAACCAGGTGAGAGGCACTGGGCTTGCAACTCTTACCTTAAGGAACGCATCGAGTTCTAAAAGCTTCTTTGGGAAAAAACTTGCCACCAGATCCTCAGCCTGAAGGACAAAGAACAGCCAGCTGTGATGCATGAATTCATACTGAGATTATCTGCAAATGGGCAGATCAGAAATTAACCCCAAATTAACCCTCTGTATGAACCAGTAGAACCACTTCCAAAGGCAAAAGCCATGAGCCTTGGATACTGCAGGGGCCAGAACAGAGCTACAAACAAGCTCTCTAATGGACTAGCTGAAGTTCTCTTAAGAGTCATCAAAGGGTCTCCGGCAAGATGTTCCAGCGACAGAAACATCCAGACCCTTAAGCATTAAGGGCAGGCGGTGGGAAGGAATCACGACACTTACTTCACCTGTGATCCGCTCCCTGAAAGAGTCTACCTGCAGGAGAGGAGAGAAGCAGTTTAGAACAGAGTCCAAACTGGGTAAAACAGAGTGACGCAAGCATACACAGAGCTGTGTGTTCTGTACAGTAGCACAATATTCTCATAGAATCAAAGAACTATAGAGTAGGAAATGATGTCCAAGGGTCATCTAGTCCAAACCCTTGCAATGCAGGATTATGCAGGTGGCCCATATGGGGATCAAACCCACTGTGGGCCTCAGGGGTCCACAATTTGCTTAGAATCAACAACCCAGGGCACAAAACGTTATGTGCCACCAGAAAGCATTTTTCTGAAATTATTTAGCCGTGTTCCAAGTTTTTTACAGATCCCGGTGATTCTGGCTAACAACCGCTGAGGGATTACGGGGTTGGAAAAATCTTTACTTCCTGGCCATCTAGAAGTTTGGTGCTGCCACTAGAGAATCCACAATCTCTTTTCCCATCCTGCACCAATCCTTTGTCAAACTCAGCACAGTATTGCTGCCAACTGTCGCCGCATAAGGCCAGAGCGACAAGTTCCCAAAGTGGGTATTTTTGGCCCATGTGCATATAAACAGATGAAGCTGGCCATACTAAGTCCTTGTTGCAGCTAGATGGCGTGCCTGGATTTGTTTGAACAGGACATCTATATGCCTTTGGTCCTCCCCTCTTTCAGCACGCCCTGCCTGGCATGCAGCCCCCACAAGACTACCCGCAAGAGAACGTAGCCTTGCCATCTCCAGCCAGTGGCTAAAATTACCTGCCTTATCCATCCTTCCTTGTTTTTATCTGAATTGTACGTACGCAGCGCCTACAGAATATGTCTCATGCCTGGGGAGCAGCAGCATGGAAGTCTAAGCCTGCAGCAAATGGATGGATTGTCTCACATAGCCGAAAAGTTTAACATAACTAATTCTTGCAAAGATGGCTCCATTAAGCTACACCAGTACTGGAGCTCTCTTCTACACATATCCCTCTGATGCCGATACATCGTCCATAATCGGTTTGAAGCCCACATTGCAGTAATGGTTTCTTTGACACTGCGATATATTGCGATTGGTCTGTGAGCTATGTAAAAAAATTGTGACGTGGGGGAAACTGTGAGGCTTTCTTCTCTCATGTTTCCTGCAACCCCTGTTGCTCTGTTCAGTTGTAACGATATGTTCAAATTAAGTAAAAATGTGTCAGTTTTGCAAACCTAAGTAGTGACAGTTGCCAGGACATTACCCTACATTGTTCCATCCTTATTTTAGACATCATGATATATTGGTATGCAGCGGTACCTCGGTTCTTGAACATAATCTGTTCCGGAAGACTGTTTGAGTTCCGAAACATTTGAAAACCGAGGCGCAAAGGGCGGCCTGCAAATTTCATTGAGAAAATTGAGAAACACGCAGTGGAAGCCGTTCGACTTCCGAGGCGTGTTCGAAAACGGAAGCATTTACTTCCTCAACGGAGACGTTTGAGAACCGAGGTACCACTGTACTGTGATGTTTGACGGGTGAAACCAGACAATGCTCATCCCTACCTCTGATCAACCATTAGATCTGTCCGTATAAGAAGTTACAGCAGATGAGGCGGGCCATCTCCTATGTTCCCTTCAAAACAGCCTCCAAATTATAGCAGTCTACCCTATTTTTTTATGCTAGCATGTGGGGCAGTCAACGTTATTTTTCCTCCACACACATACTTTCCCTGGATCTAGGCCTCACCTACGGCACACCGAATATGCATTAAAAACAGCTACCACCACTGCCTCAAAGTAGAAGTGGTCCCTCTGTCCCCTGGATGTTATCAGAAATGGATAGATTCAGCTTCAAGGCTGTAGCTCAGTTTTATTTTTTCCCCAAAGAATATAAATCCCTTTTACTAAGAAGAGCACATAATGTGTCATGAGAAACAATACTTTGCCTCCTACATGTGGGTTGCAAAGTCATATATTTGCATAGCAAGGCTTGCATCATATTTCCACATGGTCTGTTACTTAGACAGAAAGCAGCCCTTGCTCTCAGGATTACTTGGAGCCACCAATTTTGCGGCACTCACTGTTCCCCATCACGTGTCTTTCAGTGGACAAGTTAAGAACGTGTTTTTACTCAAGGCGGCTTTAGGGCAAGTTAGGCATCTGGCCTGTTTTAACACTGTACTGGGTGTAAAGATTTTCCTGCTGACTCTTGCAAGTTTCACGATTGCTTTAATGTTTTACCGTTCTGTAGTTGAATATTATCTTTGTATTTGGGTTTTTACGATAATGAGAAATTTAAAAAAATCTGTGAAACTGATAGATTATTAGCTAGAACAGTGATGGCTAACCTTGACACTCCAGATGTTTTGGAACTACAACTCCCATCATCCCTAGGTAACAGGACCAGTGGTCAGGGATGATGGGAGTTGTAGTTCCAAAACATCTGGAGTGTCAAGGTTAGCCATCACTGAGCTAGAAGGAGATAAATGGGGCAAGAGTTGCTCCCCCTTTCTCCCTCCTCAAAATTCTAAAACCCTCCTACTAATGACCTCTTGGGAGTCTGCCTAAACAGGACAACTCTTCCCCTCATACTTGTCACTCTTCATCCTCTTTAGGAAAAGGATTTGAGGCTCCTTCCTCTGAAACAGCTCAAGGGATGTGACAACCATACTTTCCTCTGCTGATGCAAGTATTCCCTGGCAGCAGAGGGAAGTGTGCCACCCTTGGCTCAGGTAGGTTGGGATGGTAGCGGCAGCGAGCAGAAATCCCCCACCCATCCACCCTCAACTACTTTGGTGCAAGAATATAGGGTCTAGCTAGCAGAGATGTTCCTACTCTACCACACTCTTTTTTGCCCATGATCTGTTAGTAATAGTAGAGATCAAGTGAAGACTAGGGGAGAAACAGTTTTGCTTCTCCATTTTCATCTCCTGCTTTTAAAAAAATAATACACAGCACTATCTTGATTTCAAATATTTAGAGTGTACCAGGGAGGGGGGGAGCAAAGGGACTAAAAGGGTCCAGGGAAAGACAGAGTTCCCATCCCTGCCCCCTTGCATGGATGGCTTTTTACTTCAATCCAATGCAGGAGATCAGAGCATGATGATCACTTGCAGGATCAGAAAGCAAAACAGACACACCTCCAAATATGCATCTGAGTACAGGTGCCCTCTTCCTGAAAAGCACTGTTTTCAATAGCCAGCTGCCATCCTTGAGGCCACCAGAAGAAGAGGGTGCAGCACTCTGATACCCCTCCCCCCCAAAAAAAAATTATGCTTGGCTGCAGCTTTGCCTCAGCACCATCCTGCTCTAACTACCAACTGCCATGACTGATGTCAGAGGGGAAGGAAGCAGCAGTTTCTCCATTATGTTTAGACTCAGCTCCATGACCTGTTGAATTAAAAGCTGTTGAGCTTTATAATTAAGAACTAGTGCATGAGTTTGCTTTTTTACCTTCACCCCTCCCAATCTTGTGTTGTGTTTAAGTTGAAAGCCTGCATGCAAGGCCTGTCCCACCGTCCCACCCCCCAATAGCTGTCAACCTTTCACTTTTCTTGTGAGGAATAAGGGAATTTCCTGCAAAAAAAGGAAAAAGTTGACAGCTATGTCCCCCCCCCCCCCCGATCTTTGCAAGTTACTCTGGAAGATTTATTTTCAGTTGAAGACCAAGGTATAAATGCATTAAATAAAACAAGCAGTAGAAATTTAACAGCTACCTAAAAATAGGTGAATGGGCAAACTCATTTTTAAAATGGGAAGCTCTCCCAAACACAAAGAAGCAAAAAAGGACCACGCAAGACTTCTATCCAGACCGATTATAAGAAAGTCTGCACTTTAAACTACAAGAAAATTTGTGCAAAAAATCCCATTACCACAACAGAAAATTAACAGGTGACTATTAATACATATATAAAATGCAACAGAACCTGCACTATTTCCTACATGCTACCAGTCTGAATCTTAACTTTAAGGCTGGGTAAAAGAGAAAAAAATTGATAGAATCTTGATTCAGGACAAGAAATGGCTTTTAAATTAAAAAACAACAACACTTTCTTAAAAAAAACCTGTTAAAAATAGCTGGGGTTCAAATGAAATCTAAGTGGAACATAAGCATTAAAAATACCCATGAAAGTATGATCTATCAAACTGATCTGAGCTAAAGCCTGATTTTCTATTATAAATGAAAAGGAATCCTGAGGAACTCTATGTGACCTCTTAAGTCAAGCATTATAAATATTGCACAATAGGTCATCCACTATACTGTATACTGTATTATTGTTCCAATGTTGAATAAGCTTGGTATCAAGTGGCACAGCCATCTACTTTCTATCTCAAGGAAAAGCCCTATTCTGCCCAGCCGCTACATGCCAATGTTTCTGCATAGTTCTGAGTACTGAGCTTCCAGAACATAGCCTTGCTTAACTTCACAGAGAAATCCTTAATTTGGCAATTACTCTTCTAGGCTGATAAAATCTAGCCAGTGCAAAAGCCACACTGGGTGCATCATCTGAGGTTTAAATCACGTTCCTGGATGGCATAATAAATTTAGATGCAAACAGGTGTGTTTTACCAGCCAGAATGCATTGCTTGTTCAGGAAATATACAAGCTACTATAAACTTGGAAGTTGGACTTAAATGGAGACTTTTCCCTCAAATCACTTTGATCTGAATAAACCCACCCTCTGCAGGGCAGGTAAAAACAGTAACATCCAACCAGCCTAAAGAAGCCACCACCGCAGGATGCAGCAATGGCAGGTGCCCTTGGCCTGTCAGAGTCAAGCAGAGCGCATCCCCCGTGGCCAGAGGCAGTGTAGTTTCCATGATCAGCAGCATTGGGTGCGGGCAGAAAAGATGCACCATCAGTAGAGCACGAGACTCTTATAATAAATAAATAAATAAAAATAATTTATTATTTATACCCCCCCATCTGTTTGGGTTCCCCCAGCCACTCTTAATCCCAAGGTCGTGGGTTCGAGAGCCACGTTGGGCGAAATATCCCTGCATTGCAGGGGGGCTGGCCTAGATGACCCCCCGGGGTCCCTTGCAGCCGTGCAACAGGATCATGCCAACTTCCCAAGAGGCAGTGATACAATCCGGAAATCTTAAGGCACGCGGCTAAGTGTTCCTACCGCCTCCCTCTTTAAATGGCAAGGTGGTATGCCAGGCCCGTTGTGTCTGCGGGCCCCTCAAGCCCACCCTGCGCGGTGTGACGGGCCCGGGGCAGAAGCCCCCCCCCCCAAGCGACACCCGCTGCCCAAAGGCGCTGGGCCAGCAGGGCCTCGGCCCTCCATAGCAACCGGCACGCTCGCCCCGTCAGCGGAGAGGAGCCGCGGCTGAAGCGCCCCGGGGAAACTCTCCCGCCTCCTTCCGGAGGCCGGCGCTCTGCACATGCTCCGGGGCACGCACGCCCCGCGAAGCCACTGGCCGCTCTCGTCTCCTTCCCAGGCCCCGCTTCCCCTCCGTACCTTGATCTTAACTTCCGGATCCACCTTGAGCAGGGAGGCCATGGCAGGGCGGGGGAACCGCTATCCCTAGCCGGGTCCGTCTCGTTTTCGTTCGGCGAACGCGCCGCCACCCGAGCAAACCACCGGCTTCTTCGCCGCGGCCGGAAATGACGGCATAACGCCTCGCCGCCGCCAGCTTAGCCAACCGCCGCGCGCGCCTCCAGCTTCCCACGTGATTTCTCCCCCCCCCCCCGCACCCCACCGCTCGTGTCTTTTGTCTTCCGCTCTCCCGCCTCATCCGGGGCAATTGACGCACGAGCTGGACAAGCAGCTTCCGGGCGGCGTAGGCGGAGCCTGACAGGAGTTACGAAGAAACGGGATTGAGCGCGTGGGGAAACTGATGCCGTGATAAATGGTGCCGGCGTGATTAAAAGCTAATAATAATAATAAATAATAATAATAATAATAATAATACTATATTATTATTAATTATAATGATGATAATAATAATTTTAATTATTATTGTTGTTGTTGTTGTTATTTCTACCCCGCCCATCTGGCTGGGTTTCTCCAGCCACTCTGGGCGGCTTTCAACAGAACATTAAAAACAGAATAAAACTTCAAACATTAAAAGCTTCCCTAAACAGGGCTGCCTTCAGATGTCTTCTAAAAGTCGGATTATTATATCCTTGACATCTGATGGGAGGGCGTTCCACAGGGCGGGTGCTACTACCAAGAAGGCCCTCTGCCTGGTTCCCTGTAAGAATGCAGTAAAAAAAAAATTGATTTTTTAAAAAATGCGTCCACCTGATTTTTTGGAAGCTTAGAATCCTAGAAATGCAGAATTGGAAGGGACCCCGAGGGTCATCTAGTCCACCCCCAATGCAGGAATTCAGCTAAAGGTGGCTGCCTAACCTCTGCTTAAAAACCTCCAAGGAAGGAGAGTCTTCCACTGCTTAACTGCTCTTACTGCCAGAAAGTCCTTCCTGATGTTTAGTCGGAATCTCCTTTCTTGGAGCTTGAAGCCCTTGGTTCGAGTCCTACCCTCCAGAGCAGGAGAAAACAAGCTTGCTCCATCCTCCGTGGGACAGCCCTTGGAGATATTTGGAGAGGGCTATCCCATCTCCTCTCAGTCTCCTCTTATCAAGGATAAACATACACAGCTCCTTCAATTGTTCCTCCTAAGGCTGGGCTTCCAGACCCTTGATCATCTCGGTCGCCCTCTGCACATGTTCTCCTGTGCACTTGTACTGGCTTGATTAGGAAACCCAAACGGCCACCAGCAAAAAGTGTGTGGGTGGTTAATTTCCGCCGCAGCGTTTTGTATTGATACGTGATCAGCTACCCTGGTTGCTAAATGTAACCACAGCTTGCATTCAGTGATCTTAAAGTATATTTCCCCAGACATTAGGTGGGAATCGTAATGAAAAAGGCATACAATCTATTTTATTTATTTATTTCATAAAAATTGCACGCCACCTGATTGTAATTTTTTTTAAAAAAAATCCTCAAACTGGTTTATAAAAAGATAAAAACAGCAAAATGGAGAAAAATTTACTGCCCTGCTTTAAAACAATACAAAAGTTAAAAGCATATGAATACAGTAAGGGGTTTGCAGCCAAAATCACAAATTTATTTACTTGGAGCATTTTTTCTGTGAATTTGATGCTGTATTTCCCCAATAAAGACTGAAAATATGACACTTCTTGTGGCCTTTATTAAAGAATGATTTGCCAGTCTCACAGTTCAATCCTGTGCTTGTTTACTTGGAAGTAAGTCCCATTATGAGGGATGCGGGTGGCGCTGTGGTCGAAACCACTGAGCCTAGGGCTTGCCAATCGGAAGGTCGGCAGTTTGAATCCCTGCGACGGGGTGAGCTCCCGTTGCTCGGTCCCTGCTCCTGCCAACCTAGCAGTTCAGAAGCACCCCAAAAAGTACAAGTAGATAAAAAGGTACCGCTCCAGCGGGAAGGTAAACGGCGTTTCCGTGCGCTGCTCTGGTTCGCCAGAAGCGGCTTAGTCATGCTGGCCACATGCTGGCTCTCTCGGCCAATAAAGCGAGATGAGCGCTGCAACCCCAGAGTCGGTCACAACTGGACCTAACGGTCAGAGGTACCTTTAAGCCCCATTATAGTCAATTGGTCTTACTCTCCAAAATATGTAAGCATGGGGTAGCTTAACCTCCCATGATATCTAATGACCACAAAATTATTATTAATTAAATTTACATTCCACCTTTCATCTGAAGATCACAGGGTAGTTTACAGTATAAAAACAAAATACATAACACAACCACCACCTAGCCTAGAGCTATGAAGCTCATAAAAGTGCTGATCATGTTAGCTATGAACCAGAACAGGTAAATATTTTTAATGACAGCTAGAGCAAGACTGAACCCCTCTTCTTTATATGCAGCTTCAAAAGTGGACATCTCTAGCCAGTTTTTCGAAATCTGCCCGTAATGGGTTGTCAAATCGGTCCCAGAGCCTTCTATTTTACCGTAAGATTATTAAGATTATTATTATCAGATTATTATTGTTATCTGAAGGTAGCCCTGTTTAGGGAAGTTTGTAATGTTTAATGCTGTACTGTGTTTTTAATGTTCGGTTGGGAGACGCCCAGAGTGGCTGGGGAAACCCAGCCAGATGGGCGGGGTATAAATAATAAATTATTATTATTACATTATTATCATTTGCATTATTCGTTATTGATTCGCAGCCTTAAAACATGGGAAGAGCAACAGTGGGCCACAGTGCAGGGTTGTGGTGGCAAGACACCATTCTTTCTCAGCAACACAGCTCTTTCCCCACACCACACCACCCCAAATTTGCAATTACTATTATTCTCTATTAAATTTGTATAATACCGCCCTTCCTCCTAAGTTCACACAGCCCGGTTCACAACATAAATATGCGGGGGCTGGGGGGGAAGAAGGGGGTAATAACTAGGGGGGCCGCGTTTGGCCTTTTGGACCAGACTTCACGCGCAATTGAAATTGCGCGCGAGCGGCGCATTGCGCGCGCAAAGGCAGCCTGCAACGCATCGCGGGCTGCAAGCGCTGCAGGCGCAAGCGCGCGCGCACGAGGCGCCCGGGCCCCCGGGGTTGCCGTGGAGACGACGGAGGGGGGGGCGGCGCTTGCGGTTTTTTAATTATTGGTTCATATATTTATTTATTTTCGCCCTGCGATCCTCCCAGTGACGTCGGGCCGGGGCCTCCGCCTTCCCCGGAAGAGAAAGCTCTTGCAAGGAGCCCGGACCTGATCCGAGGGGGATTCGGGTGGGAAGACGAGCCCCACCAGAAAGGAAGGAAAGAAGGAGGGAAAGAAGGAAGGAAGGAAAGGAAAGAAAGAAGGGACCCCAAGGTCCAAGGAAAGCGGGGAGCTCGCTGCCTAACCTGCTCCAGCAATTCTCTTTGCTCGAGGGAAGTGAGTATCGCTCGCCAACCGGCTTCCCGGGGAAGGGAGCTCCTTTAAAATTAAATGCAGAAACTAAATAAAAATGCATTGGAATGAAATACAATTAATTGCTCCTTGGAAATCCCATGAACACGCTTGAGGTGTACCTGAAATTGGTCCCATAGTTTCAGAATAATTCCTTTCGGCACAGTTGCTTTCTTAATGGATCTCATTAGGTACCTGTGTAAATATAGGAGGTATTATTACTATTACTATTATTATTTATTAATAACCTTCATAATAGATAGGTTTGATCTTCTTGCAGTCCATGGGAGCAGGAACCGGCAAGCCACTCCAGTATCCCTGCCAAGAAAACCCCATGGACAAAAACAAAAAGCTGGACATATAAAGGTCCCCATTACCTTCAGTAGCGTAGGGCCTCATCAAACCTAAATCCAGCCCTGCTTAAAGTGATTGATATTGGGGCCTCTATCTTATTCAGAGTCGTGACTGGTGCCTCAGCTGGTTACACCTGAAATGTCTCACCTGAGCTATAAGCACCATGCGCAGCTTCTGAGATCATTGTTCTCCTCGCAGGAATGGATGGGTCAAAGTCACCTGCCTGCACCACACAGGTCAGCTTTGTTTGCCAGCGCTGCAGCCAGCCCCTTAAACTGGACACATCTTTCAAGGTCCTTGATAAAGTCACCATCCAAGAACTGACAGGTAAGAAAAGGAATGATGAAGAAAGACAGTAGGGAATACAGGACACAAATGCCAACGAGGCTAAGCTTTATTGTAAGGCATGGGTAGGCAAACTAAAGCCCGGGGACTGGATCTGGCCCAATTGCCTTCTCAGTCCGGCCCGCAGACGGTCCGTGAATCGGCGTGTTTTTACATGAGTAGAATGTGTGCTTTTATTTAAAATCCATCTCTGGGTTATTTGTGGGGCATAGGAAATCGTTCATATATTTTTTCCAAAATATAGTCTGGCCCCCCACAAGGTCTGAGGGACAGTGGACCAGCCCCCTGCTGAAAAAATGTGCTGACCCCTGTTTTAAGGCATGCTTTCTGTGCCTGAACTGCAGGCACTGATGTGGAATGCAACATTTCCCAGTGCTTTATTCCTCTGCAGATTTTTTTCTGTTTCGGAAACTACAGTATGGGGCAAGCTTGGTGCAGGCTTTAGCTTTGCTTACTAAACGCAAGTAAAATAAACCTGCTGAATTGAATCACTCTGTAGGGCATCAAAAAAAATTTTTTTAATGCAAACTGATTTTTCAAATACTATTTTGCATAAGATTTTTTTCCTGGAAAATCCCCATCACTGACTGCAGAACCTGTCATCATTAGTTCTGTCTTGGGAGATTTGGCAGGTGAATGCAGGAGACAGGGCTTGCAACTACTGGGTCACCCATCCCGTTGGCGTTCATCAAGGTTTCTCTATGTGTATCTTTTGCCAGAAATGGAAGAAGCTTTGGTTTCATTAGGCTTCTACTGCATAGAATCTAGGTTTATTCCTGCTCATTTTAATGCAGAACATTTTTTTTACTCTTGCTGTTGCTAGGTTTGTGCTTTGTTTCTTTCTAAAGATCGTCTGCATTTTGCTATTGGGTTCTATCTATCTATCTATCTATCTATCTATCTATCTATCTATCTATCCCTGCACTTTTATTTATTATTCCACATGTTATGACTGTTATTTGCTGCTCTGGGTATTTTTAATAGAAGAGTGGAGTATAAATATATATTATTGTTATCATTGTCAAGACTATGGAAGTAACTGCATGTAGAGATGGGAAGGCCAGAAAAACCCCCAGAAAAATGGGGGGGACAGTTCTCCCCCTGTTCCCCCCCCCAAGCTGTTTCCCCCCGGGAAAAATGGCCAGTTTGATATACTGTAGATTGAACACACCTTTTTCCCCGTTCAATTTTTCCAGAAAAAAACGGCTTTGGGGGAAAATGGAAAAAAACCTCCCCCCCCCCATTTTCCCGTTCCCTCCCCATTTCTAGTATAGTGTACTCTTCTGTTGCTTCTGAACCCTTACAGCTTGTTCCCATATACCTGGCATGGGGAACCTTTGTCCCTCCAGGTGTTACTGAACTACAGCTCCCATCAGTCTAAGCAAGTTTGGTCAATGGCCAGGAATGAGGGGAGTTGTAGTTTAGTAACATCTGGAGGGCCACAGGTTCATTACACCTCACATACACAGGAGCCCCACACATTAGTAAAGGTTTACCCTTGGCAATTATTTCATTTATCTTTTGTCTAGCTCCTCTACTTACTACTGCGCCGGCAAAACTTGGAGATGCCCAAGAGGAAGAGACAACACTTACAGAGGTAAGGAATTTGGGTCTGACTCCCTTATAATGAGGACGCGGGTGGCGCTGTGGGTTAAACCACAGAGCCTAGGGCTTGCCTATCAAAAGGTCGGCAGTTCGAATCCCCGCGACGGGGTGAGCTCCCGTTGCTCGGTCCCAGCTCCTGCCAACCTAGCAGTTCGAAAGCACGTCAAAGTGCAAGTAGATAAATAGGTACTGCTGCAGCGGGAAGGTAAACGGCGTTTCCGTGCGCTGCTCTGGTTCGCCAGAAGCGGCTTAGTCATGCTGGCCACATGACCTGGAAGCTGTACGCCGGCTCCCTCGGCTAATAAAGCGAGATGAGTGCCGCAACCCCAGAGTCGGACACGACTGGACCTAATGGTCAGGGGTCCCTTTACCTTTTACCCTTATAATGAAGTTAAGGCAGCTACGCAGTTTGCCACCAGCTCCTAATAAGTTATGTGCCAAGAAGGAAACATCCCTTATCAGACCTGCGAGAAGCAAAGCTACAGGGAACCAGGCAGAGGGCCTTCTCGGTAGTGGTGCCCGCCCTGTAGAACGCACTCCCAGCAGAGGTCAAAGAGATAAACAACTATCTGACATTCAGAAAATACCTCAAGGCAGCCCTGTTTAGGGAAGTTTTTAACATGTGGTATTTTAATATCTGTTGGAGGCCGCCCAGAGTGGCTGGGGGGACCCAGCCAGATGGGCGGGGTACAAATAATAAATTTTATTATTATTATTATTATTATTATTATTATTTATTCTTTTTTTAAAAAAATAATTTTTATTGGTTTTCTTTTCTCACAACAAATATTCAGTATCATCATTTAACATCCATTTTATAGTTTCCCCCTCCTTGTTGACTTCCCCCAACTTCCATTTCTGGTTTATTACACCGAATGTTACATTCTGCTGTTTGTACATAATGTTCTGTTATCACTCATTATATTCCTTGTTCTCTGTAAATAAAGTTGCAAATGTTTATTTATCAGACCTGCTTCTTAGCTTGCCTTGTGATGCGCTACTAGTACGTGTAAGTGGGTAGGCCGATAAAACGGTTGATGGGTTGGTATGATTCATGCATGCATTTTGCAGCACTTCTGGCTGTGGCTGGAAGACTGTGCCAAGGGCATACTGACTAGCATTCTAGTGGACACATTTGTGTGTGGATGATGCACTCTGTTGGGTGTGGACTGATGCTGACTTTCTTTCTCAGGAATTTGTCGAAAACCGGCAGGATGGCGTGTCCCGAAGATTCATCCCCCCAGCCAGGTATTGACTAGGAGTTGTGTTCGCGCCCTGAAAATGCCCCCTTTCAGAGGTTGCAAATGCCCCGACTGTGCAGCAGCCTAGCCTTTTTGGGACTACTGCATTTTCATAGCCTCTAGGGTCCTCATGTGTATATGTATATATACACACACGTCTCTGAAGCAGGACAAGAGTTTTATATGTTCTGCCTGGCAAGAGAAGCCTGAATTCCATGCCCTGCTTGCAGGCTTTAAAAGCAGTGTTAGAAACTCAGATACAGGGTGGATTTGATTTAAATCAAATTGATTTAAATCACTAGTCAGTAAGGCTTGATTTAAATCACTAGTCAGTAAGACTTGATTTAAATATTTTTTTTTACAGAAAGACTCATTCTTGCTGGTATAATCTTAATATTTACAACCATATGAAGGTTTCATTTTTGGAATAATAAATTTTCAGAGTAGTTTTTACAGTTATATAAAAAATTACTGATTTGGTTATACTACTAGAAATACATAGACAGATAATTATGAAATTATGGTGAGGTTTAATAAGTTAACTGTTTATATTTGGAAAACTTTTCTGCTGTACTTTATTGGAAGGAGAAAAATAATCATTTCCTTAATAACCATGTAAACAATTTATTTAACTAAAACAATAATGTGATAGCATATGTATCCATGTTTGTTAACTGATGTGGTTAAACATTTTTTTAAAAACAGACTGAGTTTTAGCCACACTTGATAAACTTAAAACAAATCCTTCTTTCCTGATGAATAGCCTTTGGACTACAATGTAACTTAAATAGAAGACTATATTTAGAAAGATTTTTCCTCCAAAAGCATTTTATTTTAAAAATCCAATTTAAATAAAAAAAATTGTTTTTTTTGGATTTTCTTTTTTTAAATCGTTGATTTTTATCCACCCTGCTCAGATATATAAGCTAGGCGCCAAATGGCTCCTTAAACCAAGATTGCAGTCGCCAAAACAGAAAGTCTAGTTGCCATTTTGGGGTAAGATGGCTCCAAAGTCTTTATTTTTCAAGTGATGGACTGACTGAGATTGATCCTCAGTTAAACACCTAGCTGGTTCAGATGACAACCGTGAGCTAGGTTAAGAGCTTTGAGAACTTAAAGAAGAAAAATCACTTGATCCAGGGACAGTGGATCCTATTCTGACCTCTTTTCCTTAATGGCTCCTGCTCCTGCTCAGGCTGCACAGAAAAACCATTTTGGTTCCAGAAATTCATCCTGATTGTATAGATAAAATATAACCGATAGAATTCTACAGGGTGGGGTATTCGTGTGTGAAAACAGTCCAGATCCAATGATCCCCAGCTGGTGGAGATGTCAGGCACTATCCTGGCTCCCAGGCATCTTCACGAGTGGCCGATAGCCAGGTGCAAAATGTGCCTGGTGAATTTTGAACACTTCTTGAAAGGAAAGTGCTTTTCAGCCCCTGCTACCCTCCTGCACTTAAATACTGGCCGTCGTTTTCAGTTGTATCTCTGTACACGCTCCAATACTTTTTATCAGCCTCAAATTGCCCTGTTGTAAGTTGAGAAGGAACTGCGGAACTTGAGTTGAACTTAAAAGGTTGGAAGGATTCAAAGAGCAAGTTGGGGTCTGGTTGCTTCCCCTTCTGCCCATACTGGCCTCGGTCCTGTATACCTGAAGGAGCGTCTCCACCCCCATCGTTCAGCCCGGACACTGAGGTCCAGCGCCGAGGGCCTTCTGGCGGTTCCCTCACTATGAGAAGCAAAGTTACAGGGAACCAGGCAGAGGGCCTTTTCGGTAGTGGCGCCCGCCCTGTGGAACGCCCTCCCAGCAGAGGTCAAAGTGATAAACAACTATCTGACATTCAGAAATTACCTGAAGGCAGTCCTGTTTAGGGAAGTTTTTAACCTGTGATATTTTAATGTATTTTAATATCTGTTGGAGGCCGCCCAGAGTGGCTGGGGGGACCCAGCCAGATGGGCGGGGTACAAATAATAAATTATTATTATTATTATTATTATTATTATTATTATTATTATTATCATTATTGTTATTACTGTGAGCCAGTTCCATCCTATATCAGCTCCTCCCAAGGATGAGGTTCTGTCCATGAATTCCCACAAGATGAGAGCATGTACACTGCCAAACTTGCTTACAAAGCATTTACTCCAGGCTGGTGTGAAATGGTCAAGCTGCACACTGATAGAGAAGGAAAACAGTCTGCTAATGGACAGATTTGGGGCAAAAATCAAGATAATCCTAAGCAGTGTTAGAAACGGAGATATGAAAGCTAGGAGCTAAATGGCACCTTAAACCTAGGTTGTGGGCGCAACAACGGAATGCCTAGGTGTGCTTTTTAAATCACAAGAATACAAAGCTGAAAATGAATGAACTGCAGCTAAAATATTACGTTCATTTTTCACATGGTCTAATCCTTCCCCTGCCCACCCCCCTAATATTCTTAAGAGGGTCTCTTCTCCAGTCTTCAGAGAGTAGCTGGAAGTGGAGAGGCAGAAAAAGGTCCTCCTTTCCTTCCACTCTGCAGTTTTAATCTGAAATCTTACGCACGGTACTGCGCCCAGAGCTCTCGCTAATGAAATTCCCTGTCGCAAAATGCGTCCAGAACAATGGGAGTTTCGAACACTGATCCCAAGGAATTCCTGGGGGTAGGGCAGACCCAAAGACTTGCAAGGTGAGAGGTGGGGATAAAATATATATTAGACAGTCTTCTCTCTAGCAGCTTGAGGCCCCAAACTAAAGATTGTTATGCGCTAAAACGTTGAGCAAACAGTTCCTCTGCACTCGCTCACTCACTGAATACAGAAGCAAGACCCGTTTGTTTAAAAATTACAGAGGAACATGTGGGGCTCAAGGGTGAATTGCAGTAACTAAGCATCTCTTGAGTTTTGGGTAAACATCTGTGGGGATGCACGTCATAGCGAAACCGCCCTGTTTCTTCCAGGATGATGTCAACAGAAAGTGCCAACAGCTTCACTCTCATTGGAGAAGCCTCTGATGGAGGCACCATGGAAAACCTCAGCAGAAGACTCAAGGCAAGTTGTCCCTTATCCTGGTGTGCTCTAGACATCTTTAGGGAAACCTTGGAGATATTTGGGCATCTTTGAAGTACATAATTCAGCTACCGCTAATTCAGTTCTCTCTACTGTGGTGGATCCTCGTTTGCGAATCTTCCTCCCAAGAGATACAGTGGCACCTCGGTTTACGAACTTAATCCGTTCCGGAAGTCCGTTCTTAAACCAAAACCCTTCTTAAATCGAGGCGCGCTTTCCCTAATGAGGCCTCCCGCCGCCGGTGCCCTTCCACCGTTCGGATTCCATTCTTAAACCGAGGTAAAGCTCTCAAACCAAGACACTATTTCTGGTTTTGCGGAGTTTGTAAACCAAATCGTTCTTAAACTGGACTGTTCTTAAACCGAGGTATCACTGTATTTTCCCCATTGTTCCTGGCTTCCAGATGGGCTTTGAAGACTCATCTCTTTCAAATTGCTTTTAGCTGAGATGCCATTTTTTAGTACAGTGGTACCTCGGGTTAAGAACTTAATTCGTTCTGGAGGTCCGTTCTTAACCTGAAACTGTTCTTAACCTGAGGTACCACTTTAGCTAATGGGGCCTCCCGCTGCCACCACGGCGCGATTTCTGTTCTCATCCTGAGGTAAAGTTCTTAACCCGAGGTACTATTTCTGGGTTAGCGGAGTCTGTAACCTGAAGCGTCTGTAACCCGAGGTACCACTGTACAGGAACGCACCTTGTATTGTTGATAGTTTTTCTCCTAGGTTCAAATTATGTTCTTAAGGTTTTAGTTATTTATTAATTGTAAGGGTTGCCTCACTGGACTTCTTTTGGGAATTCTTTTAGCTGCTGTTTTAAATAACGACATTTTACTGCAATGTTGTGTGGTAGTTTTTATGTTTTTCGGTAATCCTCCCTCTGAGGGATTTTTGCCCTGAAAGGTGGCGTGAACATATTTTTAAAAATCAATTTAACTAAGGGTTTTTGACATATTAAACAGTGAAATCTAAACGCATTTATGACAAAAATAATAAAAAGCAACTTATCAAAAGAATAAAGAAGGAAAGAAAGAAGGAACAAAGGAAATAGAGATGAAACAACTCTTGTCAGTTGTTATTACTACCATTATTTATATCATTTAATATAAGCACTCCATGAAAATTTCTAGCTGTACTTAAAATAACATTTTTCATGCTATTCTGCTAGAAGGTATTAGGACGGTTCATAAAAAGCTTTTTTTGAAAATGCCAGCTCCAAAGGTCTTACCTTACTACACTAGGGAGTATATAGCTATATCTGAAATTTCATGAATATCAGTTAATATCTTGAGACCTCCTCCACGAAAATAGCTGTTTACTTGGCCGTTTTCCTATGTCGTGAAGGCTGAAATTTCAATTCAGTGGAGGAGGGTCAAGATATCAACCGATATGCATGAAATTTCAGATATAGCTATATAATTCCTAGTGTAGTAAGATAAGACCTAAAAAAAAGTTTTTTATGAACCGCCCTAGTGTGTATATATAACACAACATACCAGCTTTGCTCAATGGGTTCCCCCCACATTTTCTTGTTAAAAGTGATCTCCTTTGCTCCAGGTTACAGGGGACTTGTTTGACATCATGTCTGCTCAGACAGATGTGGATCATCCTCTTTGTGAAGAATGCACCGATACCCTTCTGGACCAGTTGGACACGCAGCTCAACATCACAGAGAATGAATGTCAGAACTACAAGTGAGTGAGAATGAAAGTTCAGGGACACTGCAAGGCGGCCACTCTAGTCTATACAATGTTTCTTGCAGCGGAGGAACCTTGCTTCACTTCCCCCTAGTCGTTTCCACTGAAGGAGACAGTACAGTGGTACCTTGGCTCCCGAACGCCGCAAACCCGGAAGTGAGCGTTCCTGTTTGCGAACGTTTTTCGGAAGCCGAACGTCCGACGCGGCTTCTGATTGGGCGCAGGAAACTCTTGTAGCCAATTGGTTTTCGAACCGTTTTGGGAGTCGAACGGACTCCCGGAATGGATTAAGTTCGAGAACCAAGGTACCACTGTGTGTGTGTTTCTTGGCTTCCTTTTTGAAAGGAAGCAGATAAACATCCACGATGACCGTGGAGATAACGAGACGGAGCGGGTTCTGCCTCGGTTTCGTCGTGGCTTGGGAGCAAGAAGAATAAGAATAAGAAGAGTTTGGATTTGATATCCCACTTTATCACTACCCGAAGGAGTCTCAAAGCGGATAACAATCTCCTTTTCCCTTCCTCCCCCACAACAAACACTCTGTGAGGTGAGTGGGGCTGAGAGGCTTCAGAGAAGCGTGACTAGCCCAAGGTCACCCAGCAGCTGCATGTTGAGGAGCAGGGAATCGAATCCGGTTCACCGGATTACGAGTCTACTGCTCCTAGCTCAGGGGTCAGCAGCATTTTTCAGCTGTGTGCCGGTCTACCATCTCTCAGACCATGTGGTGGGCTGGACTATATTTTGGGGAGGAAAATGAATTCCTATGCCCCACAAATAACCCAGAGATGCATTTTAAATAAAAGCACACATTCTACTCATGTAAAAACAACAGGCAGGCCCCACAAATAACCCAGAGATGCATTTTAAATAAAAGCACACATTCTACTCATGTAAAAACACCAGGCAGGCCCCACAAATAACCCAGAGATGCATTTAAAATAAAAGGACACATTCTACTCATGTAAAAACACGCTGATTCCTGGACCGTCCGTGGGCTGGATTGGGAAGGCGATTGGGCCGCATCTGGCCCACGGGCCTTAGGTTGCCTACCCCTGTCCTAGCTCCTTGCCTCCCCCTAAATCGCTTCTGCCTTGGGGTTGCCTGCAGGAGATGCCTGGAAATCCTGGAGCAGATGAATGAAGACGATAAGGAGAAGTTGCAGCTAGAGCTGAAGGAATTTGCTCTCGAGGAGGAGAGGCTGATTGAGGAGCTGGAAGGGGTGGAGCAGAAGCGGAAAACGATGGCTGAAGACTTTGAGAAGGTCAGGGCTGAGGCGGAGAGGCTGGATCACGAGGAAGCTGAGTGAGTATTTGGCTCTTGCAACCGTTAGCATCTTGAAGGCTTGCCTCTTCCTTTCTAAACCTGTTGCTGAACCCCACATCTGTGTCCACCTCTTTCCATTGCTTCCCACCCCCACTTCTGTCCAGACCACGTATGCAAGAAGTATCTCCCCTTTTCTTGAATACAGTGGGACCTCGACTTAGAGCAATTTGACTTACGTGTTTTTCGACTTACGGATGACTTCTGGGAGAAACAAAATGGCCGCCGCAACCGAATTTTTCGACTTACGAATGGAAGTCGCAGCCGCTTTAATAAGATTTTTTTGACTTACGAATTTTTTTCGCTCAATGCATTCCTATGGGGATTCGACTTACGAATGTTTTCGACTTACGAAAATTGCGTTGGAACGCATTATCGTCGTAAGTCAAGGTCCCACTGTATCTTGTGTGGGATCCCTATCTGTCAGGGATCTGCCCACCCCTGCCAGTCCAGCTCTGAGTGCATACAGGGACCCGCAGCCTGTGTTAACGACAGAATCTGGCAGCCCCTTATCGGGGGAGGAGCAGTTAGTGGCTTGGGAGCCAGGGAGTGCCAGGTGTCCAGGGAGTTGCTGAGAGGCCCGGCACCACTGCAATTAATCCAGAATGCGGCAGCTAGACTGGTGACTGGGAGTGTCCGCCGGGACCACATAACACCGGTCCTGAGAGAGCTACATTGGCTCCCAGTACGTTTCCGAGCACAATTCAAAGTGTTGGTGCTGACCTTTAAAGCCCTAAACGGCCTCGGTCCTGTATACCTGAAGGAGCGTCTCCACCCCCAGCGTTCAGCCCGGACACCGAGATCCAGCGCCGAGGGCCTTCTGGCGGTTCCCTCGTTGCGAGAAGCGAAGCTGCAGGGAACCAGGCAGAGGGCCTTCTCGGTAGTGGCACCCACCCTGTGGAACACCCTCCCAACAGAGGTCAAAGCGATAAACAACTACGTGATCTTTAGAAAATACCTCAAGGCAGCCCAGTTTAGGGAAGTTAATCTGTGATGTGTAATGTTGCTGGAAGCCGCCCAGAGTGGCTGGGGAGACCCAGCCAGATGGGCAGGGTACAAATAATAAATTATTATTATTATTATTATTATTATTATTATTATTATTAATTACCGGTTATTATTATTATTATTACAAAGTGCAACTAGATAAATAGGTACCGCTCCAGCGGGAAGCTAAACAGCGTTTCCGTGCGCTGCTCTGGTTCGCCAGAAGCGGCTTAGTCATGCTGGCCACATGACCTGGAAGCTGTACGCTGGCTCCCTTGGCCAATAATGCGAGATGAGCACCGCAACCCCAGAGTCAGTCACGACTGGACCTAATGGTCAGGGGTCCCTTTACCTTTTTATTCCGATTAAATCTTATTCTCCCCTCCCTCCTGAGAACAGAGATCTTGTTTTCCTGCATGCCGCTGGTCCAATTTCATTTCGCACCGTATTTTGGGGAGGAGCAGTGTGTCCTGGGTCACAGGTGAGTGTAACCTTGTCTCCCTAATGCTCCCCCCCCCAGGTACCAAAAAGAGTACAGCGAATTCAAGAGACAACAACTGGAGCTGGATGACGAACTGAAAAGTGTGGATAATCAAATGCGCTATGCCCAGATGCAGTTGGACAAGCTGAAGAAAACCAACGTGTTTAATGCCACCTTCCATATCTGGTAAGGCCAGGAGGCTGCTTAGACTGGGGGAATGCGATGGAGCAGCTGTGGCAGAATCGGGGTGGGGAGAGAGGGCCTTATTTGGCCATGCAGGAGCTCCTCCATGGCTGAATTCCAGGTTTTCTGGTCAGCATTAGAGAGAGAGGGCGACGGGTCTTAAAACTCAGATGCCGGGCCAGATGCTTGCATCCATGGTAGCAGTTAACCAGGCTGTCTGTTGTTGTTGCTTTTTTGCTTTCTGAGTAACTGCTGCTGTCAGATATCATAGCCATGGTGAATGAGAGAGGCTTGGTGGGGACTCTTTGTTTCTGGGTATATTTATTTATTTTCAGGAAAGTTCTTTTATTTCATTTTTAAAAAAAACGTAGACTATAACTCCCATCGTCCCTAGCTAACAGGACCAGTGGTCAGGGATGACGGGAACTGTAGTCCCAAAACAGCTGGAGGGCCAGGTTTGGCCATCACTGCACTAAGCTGTCAGGGGGGAACTGCAGACCCCCCCCCCCGCCAGTCCAGCTCTTAGCCAGTACAGGCAGCAGCCGGAGCTTTTGGAGACAGACTCCTCTTCCTCCTCCCCTTCTTCGTCGGGAGGGAGTGCTGGAGAGGAGGGGGGAGTGCTGAGGCTTCAGCCAGCATCCCAGGGACCGGGTCCAGTGTCTGGGGGACCCAGAAGAAGGAGGACCAGGCATTTCCGGTTTCCGAGGTGCTGCGACTGGCGGGAAAACTGCGGGTCACTCGGGAGTTCTGAGTCGGACTGAGCAGACATGATTTATGTTCTCTGTACATGAATGTAAATAACTTAGATAAAAGCCTTTTGGCAGAATGACTCTTCGTCTTTCTTGGAACGTCCAGCCGGGGGGAGGAAACCCCTACGTGTGACAGCAGCCTTTACTGATGAGCCAGTGTGGTGTAGTGGTTAAGAGCGGTAGTCTCGTAATCTGGTGAACCGGGTTCGATTCCCCGCTCCTCCACATGCAGCTTCTGGGTGACCATGGGCTAGTCACACTTCTGTGAAGTCTCTCAGCCCCACTCACCTCACAGAGTGTTTGTTGGGGGGGAGGAAGGGAAAGGAGAATGTGAGCCGCTTTGAGACTCCTTCGGGTAGTGATAAAGCGGGATATCAAATCCAAACTCTTATTCTTCTTCTTCTCTCCCTCTTGCCAATAGGCACAGTGGACAGTTTGGCACCATAAACAACTTCCGCCTCGGCCGGCTTCCAAGTGTCCCCGTGGAGTGGAACGAGATCAACGCAGCCTGGGGGCAGACTGTGCTGCTGCTCCATGCCCTTGCCAACAAGATGGGCCTGACCTTTCAAAGGTGGGAGCAGGAATACTGGCATCCTGCCCGTCCCCCATCCCCCATTTGGCCATTGAGCCTATAGGAGCAATAAGTCTAATAAACCTATTACTTAGTCAACCTGGTCCCTACCGCCCACTAGTGGGCGTCTCAGGATTCCAGGTGGGCGGTAGGGGGTTCCACGGCACATGTTACTGCAGCACTTGGGGGGCGGTAAGGAAATTTTACCATCAAGAAAGATGCATTAGTGGGTGGTGGGTATAAAAAAGGTTGACTACCCCTCACTTCTCCTGCCAACCTAGCAGTTCGGAAGCACGTCAAAGTGCAAGTAGATAAATAGGTACCGCTCTGGTGGGAAGGCAAACGGCCTTTCCGTGCGCTGCTCTGGTTCGCCAGAAGCGGCTTAGTCATGCTGGCCACATGACCCGGAAGCTGTACGCTGGCTCCCTCGGCCAGTAAAGCGAGATGAGCGCCGCAACCCCAGAGTCGTCCGCGACTGGACCTAATGGTCACGGGTCCCTTTACCTTTACCTTTACCCCTCACTTAGATGATTAATACCGCACCTTGGAATCAAAAGGATTCTCAATGCAACTTTCCCTTTTTCCTTGCAGGTACCGCCTTATCCCATACGGGAACCACTCTTATTTAGAGTCTCTCACAGACAAATCCAAGGTAAGAGGTTGGGCTCAATATAATCTCAGTCTTAAACACATCAGTGCTGTGGTCTTCTAGTGTCCCATCAGTTAAGGCTCTGGATACTCCGGTCCAAAACCCAAAGAGGCCTCTAGAAATCCAGCGAAAGCATTTCAGGGAGCATTGGTGGAAACGAGGTGTTAACAAGGGGAAATGGTGCTGAATTTGAAAACCAAGGTTTCCGAATTTTATATCCCGTGGTTTATCCGTCAATCATGTGGCAATGAGGTGGATGTTGAAAACTGGGCCAAAATTCTATTTTCACACAAAATTACTTGGTCGATAGGTTTTCCGAGTGCAGTTTTTGTTTTAAAAAAAAAATCATATGGAGAAGATTCAAAGGGCTTGAGGAAAGGTAACTGAATAGTTTAGTTTATTGTGTTTGTAAAAGGTAAAGGGACCCCTGACCGTTAGGTCCAGTTGCGGATGACTCTGGGGTTGCGCTCTCATCTCGCTCTATAGGCCGAGGGAGCCGGCGTTTGTCCGCAGACAGCTTCCGGGTCATGTGGCCAGCATGACTAAACCGCTTCTGGCGAACCAGAGCAGCGCACGGAAACGTTTGCAGTGATCTCTAAATCACAAGTTTGTAGACACACAAACTATTTTCATGGGTGACTCCTCTATTTTCAGCTTGGGAGTACACATGATTCTGTTTCTTTTACATTTCTCTCTTGTTGTTTCTGTGGAGGATTTCTATGCAATTGCATCAAACCTCAGAAGCACAGGTTTCAATTTTCCATTCTTTATTCTATACAGTCAACTTAATATGACCCTAGTGAGCTTCCAGGAAAAGGGAGCTTTTTTGGAGGGGGGGGTTGCGCACCTCTATGCACCCTAGCACATGGCTGAAATAATGAGCAAGGGTCCCCTAAGCAAAACTTAATGGGACTTACTTTGATATAGGATTGGGTTGAAATAACTGAAAAGAAACTTTCTTTCCAGTAGCACCTTAGAGACCAACTAAGTTTGTTCTTGGTATGAGCTTTCGTGTGCATGCACACGAAAGCTCATACCAAAAACAAGCTTAGTTGGTCTCTAAGGTGCTACTGGAAATTTTTTTTTTATTATTTTGTTTTGACTATGACAGACCAACACGGCTATCTACCTGTAACTGAAAAGAAACTTGTTTTCCCAAATTCAGTGTGTGGCTCCCTTAAGGGAGTAGGCCCTGCTCTTTATCTGCATCTGAGACTGTCACAGAAGCTCTTTGTGACTCTGGAGTATTTTTCTCTAAAGTAATATTATTGAATACGAAACTCGTAATAGGTAACAGCTGCTCCCCACTAGAGTAAAGCACTTCTCTCGCTTGTTGGTTCTTGCTGCCTTAGACTTGGTTAGGGAAACAATCGTGGCAGCATGACACCGAGACTGGCTACGGTCCCGTGGGGTAT
The DNA here is from genome assembly GCA_034642065.1 of Darevskia nairensis. NCBI lineage: Eukaryota > Metazoa > Chordata > Lepidosauria > Squamata > Lacertidae > Darevskia > Darevskia nairensis. The sequence continues at coordinate 187,715 of JAWWNI010000405.1, forward strand.
ATGGTGTAATTGAACCAAGGATGGCGTGCCCCCAATTTCCTGGAAAGACAAAGCCACCCCCTAAAGGTCTTGGGGCAGCTGCAGAGTAATTCCCTTTGTTTCTGGTGTAAGCGTTTGTGTCTTCAAGGAGCTGCCCCTTTACTGTTCAGGAGGATTGCGATTTTTCTGGGACAACAAGTTTGACCATGCCATGGTGGCATTCCTGGATTGTGTGCAACAGTTCAAAGAGGAAGTGGAAAAGGGCGAGACCCGCTTCTGTTTGCCTTACAGGTAATAAACCTTTTTTAAAAATCACTGCATCAGAAAAATGGATAGAAAGACATGGGTTTCTCTAGACCAGGGGTGGCCAACTTCCAAGAGACTGTGATCTACTCACAGAGTAAAAACTGGCAGTGATCTACCCTCTTTTGAGGGGTTCAGGTCAAAGTTTTTGAGTTTTTTTTTAAAGGAACACCCTGTTTTGGGGGGTTCACGTAAAAGTTGTTGAGCTTTTTTAGGGAAGAGGAAAGTGACATTGAGCTTTTTTTTTAGGAAGGAAAGCCCTGTTTTTGGTGGTTCAGGTCATTTTAGGGGTGCAGGGCAAAGATGTTGAGCTTTTTTTAGGGGAGCCAAAGTTTTTTTAGCTTCTTTGGAGGGAGCCACTGATCTACTGGTGATCTACCACAGACGTCCAGTGATCTACCGGTAGATCATGATCTACCTGTTGGACATGCCTGCTCTAGACAATAGTTATCTACTGAAACTGACTAGTGAGAGATCTGGGACAAATGAATGTATGTATGCATTCATGCTAGCACAATTAACCTAAGGATTTCACTGACACAGGCTGTTTTGTGATTAGCATTTGGCATAGGGCATTAAAAATGGAATGTGGCAACAATTGTCCATGAATGTGTTGGTGGACAACAGAGCCACCGCATTTAGAGGCATCAGAGCTGTGAGTTGCCCTAGCTTGGGGATGGAGAACCTCCCAGGGTTGCTGGGCTCCCAACTCCCATCAGCTCCACAGCCAGTAATGGGCAATGGTCAGGAATTCTGGGAAATGTAGTCCGACAAATATCTGGAGGGTCTTGAGTATTCAATGTAGCCATTGCTAGAAACAGCGCTGGAGTAGATGGTCCTTTAGTGTCCTCTAGTATGATTCGTGTGGTCTTAAAAGGATGCTGACCGTATTTTTTGCAAGGCAAGGTGGGCAAAGTCTAGCAGCAGCCCACCTGGAGCATTTTTTGCTCTATTAGGTTTGGCTTTTGCTTGTGTTGTTCACAACCTTTCTGGGACTTACCAGGCCAGAAATTTTGCACAGCATCAAGTTATGACTACACCGGCTTGCAGTATAGAAGTAGTAAAACATTTTTGTCTTGTCTCATCAACTTACAATGACTGTTCACTTAGGAAGACCTCTCCAAGCTGTGAAGCTGGGTTCCTGTGTTGTTAAAAAGAGGCGTTATGGGCGATGTCTTCTAACCACTGTTGTATCCTGCAACCATACTCCATTCTGCCTACTTAACCCTGCTTCAAAGCTCCCCACTTTGTTCTCTTAGCCACTTTCACCACCGGCAACATCATTAGAGTATTGTCTGCCAGGCTGTGGGAATCCTCGAAAACCAAATGCATCTCTGTTTAGATTCACAAGGGCAGGTGTCCTGCTGCGTCGCCCACTTTTGCATTCTAGCCAAGCCTGCTTGGGTGACCTTTATTTGAAATAAAAATGAAGGTTTAAGTGCTGTGGTAAAAATGGGAAGAACAGGGCTGTTGTCTCAGCAGGAGCCTTGACATCACCCGTGCATTTTACAATTAGTAATACAATATTCTGTTATTCTGCAATAACAGTATTGCAGAAAAATGGGGGGCTTGCTCTGTTGAGAAACTCAAGGATTGCGATGGTGCCAGGTGCCATGAGTTTCAGTTTTGGAGCCTGACAAGAATCTGTGTTTCTCCACTGCAGGATGGATGTGGAGAAGGGCAAGATTGAAGACACAGGTGGAAGCGGCGGGTCCTACTCCATAAAGACTCAGTTTAACTCAGAGGAGCAGTGGACAAAAGCACTCAAGTTCATGCTAACAAACCTGAAGTGGGGTCTAGCCTGGGTCTCTTCCCAGTTCTACAACAAATGACTGTTGTAAGAGAGGAGCACTCCATCCCGTAATGTGTCTATAGTTTGTTTCAAAGATACCCAAAACAGGACTTGGCCTGTGATATCAGTACATCACCACCTTACAAGACCAAAAAAACTGCAAAGCACTTTTGTCTTAAAATGTCATTGTCGGGTAATATGAAGCAAAATGGCTCGACAGCATGGTTGGATTTCTGTCGCGGCACAGCCTGCTGCTGCTTTTGGGGAAAGAAGCGAACCGGGTCCTGGATAGTTAGGGTGGGCCCACGCACGGCAGTAAGAAGAGACCTGCTTGAAGAGCTCTTAACAGCTTTCAGACTGTAGTGACTCTCCTAAGCTATAACGCTATTAGAATTGCAGTTTGGTTGCTATACTAAGATGCCCTAGGAAATGCAAGAATAAATAAAAGCCGTTTGTATTCCGGAAGAACGCAGCATCCTTATTTATCATGAGCTGCCATAGATGCATTTTAATGTTTCTTCTTCCCTTGTGAATGAGTTCATCCACTTACACTGAGACATCTGCCTTCGAGGGAGGCCCTCAGAAGAAACACTCTTCTCGTGTTGCAGGAGCACACACATCTCAGTGTTTGCCCTCAGGAGCCATGCTTCTTCAGCAGTGTTGTAACTGTGCAAGGGACCCAGGTGGCGCTGTGGGTTAAACCACAGAGCCTAGGGCAGTGATGGCTAACCTTGACACCCCAGATGTTTTGGAACTACAACTCCCATCATCCCTAGCTAACAGGATCAGTGGTCAGGGATGATGGGAGTTGTAGTCCCAAAACATCTGGAGTGTCAAGGTTAGCCATCACTGGCCCTAGGGCTTGCTGATCAGAAGGTCGGCAGTTCGAATCCCTGCGATGGGGTGAGCTCCCGTTGCTCGGTCCCAGCTCCTGCCCACCTAGCAATTCGAAAGCATGTCAAAGTGCAAGTAGATAAATAGGAACCACTCTGGCGGGAAGGTAAACGGCGTTTCCGTGCACTGCTCTGGTTCGCCAGAAGCGGCTTAGTCATGCTGGCCACATGACCTAGAATCTGTACGCCGGCTCTCGGCCAATAAAGCGAGATGAGCGCCGCAACCCCAGAGTCGGACACGACTGGACCTAATGGTCAGGGGTCCCTTTACCTTTTTAACTGTGCAAGGCATCAATGGTCGTAGGCCTAAGGCCCCTTTTAAGTGTCCTCTTTAAGTGCCCGCCCCAGGCCTTCTCAAAAGACAAAAGGACAAAAGCCTGCGAGGTAATCATTAACATTTAAATATAATTGGTTGCCTTGTTTCTTTGGAGCACAACCATCGCTTTGAGAGCCCCAAATGAATGGTGGCAGCATGATGTTTGGAGGGCAGGGGATGAAGGTGCAAGAAACTAGTCGTCGCCCACAGCACCGCCAACGCTGTGCTTCAGAATTGCGTAGACTGCCTCAATAATGTCTTGCCGACTGATGCCTGTGGTGTCGCTGAGGTACTCTGTAACCTTTCAAAAGAAATAGGGCGAGGTTAAGACAGCGCACGGATACCTGGCAAGGGTCAGGGTGTATGGAGAAGAGTGGAAACCACTCCATGACCCCTGGGTTCCCACACCTTGTAGCCCCGTGGTAGTTTTGTGGCTAAACCACCAAAGTGTCAGTACCTGATTCAAGCCCTCAGGATTCAGGAGGAAAGAGCTTGCCCCAATGACTCCGACAGCCAATAGCATGAGATCTTCTTTCACTGGCAGAAACTTCGCCCTATCCAGTTGAAGCAACAAGGTGAGACAAGGTGTGGCATTGCATGCCGCTAATAGCAGGAAGACTCAGCGGGCTGGAGAAGCTGTGGCCCTCTGGACTGCCATTCCACCAGCCCCAGCCTGAGACCATTTTTTGGCGGCCCTCGGCAACATTTGACGCCCCTCCCTGCAGAGGCACTGGGCTTTGGGAAGGAGGTGTGAGGGCTCTTGACAAGAGTCCTAGAGTCCTCCTGCCTCCTTCCCCAAACCCAGCATCTCGCCCGGCTTTGGGAAGGCAGCATGAGGGGCATAAAATTTTGGTCTCACTCTCCTACCCCGTATGACAAGGCAGTGTGTGGCCTGTGGGTTCCCTGTCAAAGCACTCTTGTGGCCCACTTGGTATGAAAAATTAGACCACCCTGTTCTAGGGTGTTGGGAATTGTCAGAATTCCACACCAAAGTCTAAAAGGAGGAGTTATTTCCCTACAAAGAAACAGGGCACTAGAGGATTTATTTATTTTTTTAGGTGTGTTTGGGGAGAGATACTGTCATCTAAAAAGGAGAATGTGTGGCTATCCACAAGCTAAAAACACACAGTCACTTTATGGTACCCTTGCATGTGACTGAGCCAGTGGCAATATTACCACATCCTGTCTGCACATAATGGGAGAACAGTAAACCTCTTTGGTGTTTTCATTCCTTCCTAAAGAAATATAAAAGTTCACAGACACTCTGCCAATGGAGATAAGTGCACCAGTGTTGGGGGTGGGGGAGAGAATCTGTTTTTAGATTTTAAGAAGTAAATAGATCAGGACATGGTAGCCAATGCTGCAGGGGGAGGAGGAGAAAGGGCAAGTTTCTATTGCTTTTCATACATTTCTTTTGTTAACTGAGTCCATGAGTTGTCTTTTGCTTGAATAGTATAGCAGGGAAGTGCTTACAGAAGTCTAAAACGGGAGTTTTTCCAAAAGGTCACGGAACAGTATAGGAGAAGGATGTATCGTTTATGTCAGTGATGGCTAACCTTGACACCCCAGATGTTTTGGAACTACAACTCCCATCATCCCTAGCTAACAGGATCAGTGGTCAGGGATGATGGGAGTTGTAGTCCCAAAACATCTGGAGTGTCAAGGTTAGCCATCACTGGTTTATATCCTAGGTCAGTGGTTTTTAACCAGTGTGCTGTGGCACCCTGGGGTGCTTTGAATGATGGTCAAGGGTGCCACGGGCAATACTCGCCTCTGTCCCGGTTTCCTTCCCTCCCTCCTCTGATGCCCTCTCACATCTCTGCTTCCCAAAGGCTTGCACAGTTGTTTCTTGCACTGCAGCAGCCCTGGCTACAAGCTCCGCAGGTGAATGGTGCCTCTGGGGCTGGCCAAGGGGTGCTGGTTGCCAGGAGCTGAGGTGGCCTTGGAGTCAGCAAGCAAGTGGGCGAGGAAGCCCAGCCAGCTAGTCTGCCAGCCCTTGCTGTTGGGAATGGACAGACAAGTCCCAGGCCCCTGTGGGGCAGTGTGAAGAGGCACCTCTCTTTGGGGCAGCGGGGGCAGCTCAGAGACCAGGGGCGGCAGCCGGGCCCAGTGGCTGCCCAGAGGACTCAGGGGGAGAGGAGGCTAAGGGAACACTCCACAAGGGAGGGTATTCGAAAAAGGGTAAGAGGGTGCCAGCTCTGCAGGCCAGGGTGACATAACTGGGCTCCTGAGCCCCACAGGGGTGCCGCAGAAAGAATGTAGTTGGTCAAGGGAGCCGTGGATTCAAAAAAGGTTGAAAACCTCCGTCCTAGGCAATATTCAGTAGATGGCCACAACACTTATGCAGCCACATCCCATAAACCACACTAGCAGAGTGGGTGTATTTTCTCGGCCACAATGTAATGTGTTACAGGTGCTATGAAAATGCATTATCCTTGCAACAAAAGTGTTTCTGTTGAGGAAAAACACTCGTATCCAATGAGACATTTTTAGAACCAATTATGTAGAAAAGGCCCTACAAATAGAGCTTTGCAATATAAAGGGAGACAATGAAAGATCCAGAGTGCAACAGAGGACCATCACATGCCATTTTCAGACTAATTACTTGTATGAAGTAGTTTGAAACTCGTTCTGGAACAACTCTTTTGAAAGGTTTCTGTGAAAAAATATGATACAATTCTCTGATCATTCTAAGGGACTTGTGTAATGCTGGGGCTCTAGCGGCTATTGCCTGATGGTCCATTTCAACCACGTTGATACTTTTTATTGTGCAAGCCGCCCTGAATGGTGATGCAGATTTTTTTTTAAGCCACAGCTGTACCGAGTGGTGTTCTGTTTTTCCCCTTTAACTTTTGTGCGTGCGTGTGGCACTTCCACAAGGCTTTTTTCTACTTCTGGAGCTGTAAGAATAGAACATTGCTCATCCGCTGTCTACAGCTGAACTATGTCTCCTTTCAGCAACATATCCAAATAGGACATTTTTAGCCTGGGTTAGAAAATACCAGCCTTCCCATCCCTACTAATTGCCACGCTGTATTTAAAGGATACCTTACAATAGACATCGAGGGCTGTGCATGCTGTACTGTTGCCAAATTTTGTGAAGCCAGACTCCATCCCATGCGCATTGCTTACAAACAGGCCTCTGTTAAGGTGTGTTGCCTGGAAAAGTGACTCAGATTTTCTTGGTCTCTAAAGCGCTCTCTGCTCTTTGTGCTGCTTCAACAGACATAGTGGAGTCTGGAAGCACCTTGGGCCAGTCACCAGCCATGGGTGTAGCCGGGGGGGGGGGCAGCTGTCCCCCCAATCAATCAAAATCTGAGGTTCTGCCCCCCCCCAAACAAAAGCCTCCCCTTACCAGAATGAATTCATTTCTAGCTTGCCACTTCCCAGAACTTACAGCTGGAGCTCATTCGGAGAGGAGTTTTTAATCGAAGTCTTCAGCAAGGTGTCATAAACGCTGCTCCGCAAGAGGTACGTTAAACCCAGCAAATGTCTGCACATTTCAAGCAGCTGTTTTGTGGGCAGCATGTAGCCATTGTACCCTAATCATGAGGAATAACAGAAGGCAGCAGAAGCTGCAGTTAGGTTTCTATTTGGAACCAGAATCTATAAACCTATGTCTTGACTACCCCTTTGGACAATTTAGGGTAGTTGAGTGGACCTACGAGAGATGCATAGCTGTCAAACCTCCCTATTTTGGCGGGAGACTCCCTTATTCAACTCAACACCTTTATTGGCATATATACTCCCTTATTCCAATGCCGTTTCCCGCTGCTATCCCGGATTGTTGATATCCCTTAAATTTCCCAGATTTCAAAGGAAGCAGCTCCTCTCCCTCCCTGCCGGCCAGGGAGGCTCCTCAGCTGCGTTGCTCGGCTGCCAATAAGGAGTCTGAGACCGACTAGGGGCGGAGCTTGCATGCCTTGTGCAGCCAGACCCTCACGCCCAACCAGACAGACAGCCTGCCTGCCGTCTATGCGCTCGCTCTTTCGCTCACCCGTCCGCACGCAGCCTCTGGAGCGCAAGGTGGCGAGGCTACTTGGTGCCATTGCACCGCCCTCACGGCATCCCTTATTTTCAAATCCGAAAGTTTGAAAAAATCCCTTATTTTCAAATCCGAAAGTTGACAGCTATGGGGAGATGCCTTCTAGTAGTTCACCACACCCTTCTTCCTTATGTGGCCAAACTATTGTATGATTTGTTGCCTCGGTTTCAGCGCCTTAATTTTTGTAGAGTTTTCCCAAAAACTTAAAGCCAAAAAGGTACTGCTCTCTATGGAATAGCTTACAAGGGAAAGGTAGCAAGGGGAACAAACTGAATGTGTGTTCAGGCTAGATCTAGCAACAAATGCACAAGATAGTTATTCTGTTGCAGCAAAAAAAAAAATGTCTTCCCCCCTCCTTCTGATTAACAGCATCTCCTTTAAAGTAGAGCTGCTCAGAATGGGACTTGCTGCAGAATGAGAACACTGCAAGTTGACCCAAGTGCTCATTTCCATGAAACAAGGAGCCCAATATGGCATATAGCCATATTGCATTTATGATTAATGGAAGCTAAAGCGAATAAATAGATTTCGAGACATACCCTTATTCTTTCACTGCTCCGTACACCAGAAAAAGACCGGGTTAAGGGTTTCCTGGACCTCCTTGCTGCTCAAAGAAGACGAGTGGGGGCTGTGACTTATTCTTACCTCCTTAGCTAAAGCTTGCCCAAAGTTATGTCTTGTTCTTGACCCTTACCTAAAACCTCCAGCAGCATTTCAACATAAGCAAAAGGGGCTGGAACATTGATTTGGAAATGCAGAGCCTTCAAAATGGCCAGTTCGGATTCCAGTAGTTCTTCTGTGGTATAGGAGAAGCCCAAAGACTTCAGAAACCTCAGAACCACGTTGTTATTAACTATCTGTACGAAGACAGAAATGTGACCATTACTCTCAAAACGCCAACTTTTGTTTTGCTTCTGTCTACCACGATCGGGTGCTAAAGGAGTTCTGTTTTCTATTTATTGCAACACACTTTGCATTACAAAAAAATTCCTTCCAGTAGCACCTTAGAGACCAACTAAGTTTGTTCTTGGTATGAGCTTTCGTGTGCTTGGTATGAGCTTGGTATGAGCTTTTATTTTGTTTTGACTATGACAGACCAACACGGCTATCTACCTGTAACTGACACTTTGCATTAAAATGACATTTCAAGCTACGGGGCTGCAAAGGGAGCTGCAGAAGGGCAGGGGAGGCAGGAGAGCCTTGTTTTTTGAGCAGAACTTTGGTAGCAGTTCTTAAAACAAGACCCCATGTTTTAAAAATACATGCAAATCTCTATAAACATGTAAAGAAAACCTCCCCCAAACTCTGTTCATATTGTTTTTCCCCAATAATATAAAAGGTGTCCTGCCCCCTTCAGCTACAATTTGATAATTGTGAAAGCCTCATAATGCTATATAAGTAGTAAAGGTAAAGGGACCCCTGACCATTAGGTCCAGTCGTGTCCAACTCTGGGGTTGCAGCGCTCATCTCGCATTATTGGCCGAGGGAGCTGGCGTACAGCTTCCGGGTCATGTGGCCAGCATGACAAAGCCGCTTCTGGCGAACCAGAGCAGCACACGGAAATGCCGTTTACCTTCCTGCTGCAGCGGTTCCTATTTATCTACTTGCACTTTGACGTGCTTTCGAACTGCTAGGTGGACAGGAGCTGGGACCGAACAACGGGAGCTCACCCAGTCACAGGGCTTCTGATCAGCAAGCCCTAGGCTCTGTGGTTTAACCCACAGCACCACCTGGGTCCCATATAAGTATTAGCCATTTTAAATATAGCTACTTGCAGAGTACATCTGGCTTTGCAATCAATAACTCCCATTTTCATTTATTGGGCAGACATTACTGTAACATTGCTCCCGGAAGCACAAAGAAATACTGGTCTTAACATTCCCTCCCACAGATAATGGCTCTGGGATAGTGCATAAAGATTATGTGAAAATATGCAAGGGCAATTCTTGAATCTTCTTACACTATAATGGAAGGAGAGTTTGCTGGCAAGCTGGATGCAAGAGACCAGACGCAGCACATATGTGCTCTCAATCTGCTGTTTCACTGAGGCCCACTTGCTGTCTTCTTCCTTTGCTCTCGTGACATGAGAAGCCTCTTTAATGAGTGTAAGCATGAACCTAAGAAAGTACATGGATAAAAAACCTGGTTAAATGAGGAGTCCTGACAATGAAATTGCATGGTGCTTGCTTGATGCAGATGCCTGGCAGTGACAGACTATGTGTGAAACGGCATGAAAAGCCCCCTGCTCTTGCTCTGCTGTCCCAGGAGCCGTGAATTGCCCAGCAAACACGTCCTTGGGATTCCAGATCCCTCCAGCTTCTTTCTGCTACGTAAAGGTAAAGGGACCCCTGACCATTAGCTCCAGTCGTGTCCGACTCTGGGGTTGCGGCGCTCATCTCGCTTTATTGGCCGAGAGCCGGCGTACAGCTTCCGGGTCATGTGGTTAGCATGACTAAGTCGCTTCTGGCGAACCAGAGCAGCACACGGAAACGCCGTTTACCTTCCCGCCAGAGCAGTTCCTATTTATCTACTTGCACTTTGACATGCTTTCGAACTGCTAGGTGGGCAGGAGCTGGGACCGAGCAACGGGAGCTCACCCCGTCGCAGGGATTCGAACCGCCAACCTTCTGATCAGCAAGCCCTAGGCTCTGTGGTTTAACCCACAGCGCCACCTGGGTCCTCTGGGTTAAAGTAGTACTTTCTGCTACTGCGTACCTAAACAGAAAGTGTTTACCCGCCAGGATGGGCCCCTTGGCAGTCACTATGAGCAGAAAAGAAAACTGCAAAGGCTTGGTGGGCCTGATGTGGCTAGCCAGCAGCAAACTGAGGAAGGAGGTTGTGACATCTTGCAATTGCCTTCCCCTTAAACACTTGCATTTATGATTAATGGAAGGTGTTTCTTACATTACCATTTGCAGACAGAGTCTATACAGCCTGCTTGGCCTTGCTGTGCTGCAGGACAGAGCCTGGGCAAACCGAGTGTGGCTGAGCAGGGGTATAAAGCCTTGGGCAGAGTACTGAGAAAACTCGGGGGCGGGGGCGGTGTATTTGGACCCTGGGCCTGAGGCTTCTCACTCCTGCCCTAAATTAAAACCTGTGGTAGCCATTTTTAAAAGCTTTTTTTAAAATATAAGGGGAGCATGAAAAGGTCAAGTTATCACTCGGAGATGATAACATGGTTGTCCTAAGCTACACCTCAAAGGTGAAGAATATGTAAAATGTTATCTTCTCTCAAGGTGGACAGAACAAATCAATACCTTTCAAATATTTCTATGGCTTGGTATCTTGCAGATTCAGTCAGGCTCCATTTTTCGGATAGAAGAAACACAAATTCTGTCAGAAAATAAATTAAATAAAGGATGAGAGGTGGGGAATCCTCAGAATCATAGCTGCAGGTTCTTTTGGCATGTCAGCCTACTGAATTTGCCAAGCTCAGTTCTCACCCACGATCTGTGTCTCTTTAAAGCAGCCTGCCTCTTCGCACAGTTTGCTCAGATACTGCTCATTCTCCCTGGCCATGTGAAGCAAAGCATCTTGGATAACTCCGCCGGCCACTGCTCCAAAGACAGGCTCCGAAGAATGGTACCTGGACGCCACCTTTGTGGGTGAGCCCATTGGAAGAGTTCTGTCAAGGAGGAGAGAGCAGTTCAACATCCACCATTTTAATTTGTATAAATTCCTGACTTTCTCTAGAATTGTTGTCCTTCCCCTCTCCCTTCTCTGCCCGTGCCTTTTTATTGCCTCTCTCGAAATGAAGGGTTCTGGAACTTCATGTTGCAATCTACTAGTTAAAGACTTCGGACTGAAAACAATATAGGGCAAGCAGCTGCATTCTGTTATGAAACCAGGAGAGGAAATCTAGAATTGTCTTCCACATTAACAACACAATCCCCTGTCACTGTTTCCCTTCATCAGGTGCTGACTTTGGTGGGTACTGTTTTTCCTCTGGAAAGTTGAAGGAAGAAGTTGGCCTTCCCCCCCACTTCCTCTTTCAGCTCTATGTGATTTTCAGTGCTCAGATCTGCACCTGAGTAGCAGAGCAGAAAGTGAAGCAACTAAGAGGTGCAAGGGAATGATCTGGGAGACTGGGGAAGCGGGGCTCCAGAGCAGTCAGGAGAAAAGAGGGAGTGAAAGAGAGAGAGAGAGAGAGAGAGAGAGAGAGAGAGAGAGAGAGAGAGAGAGAAAGTACATGCACATATTTCAATCCAGTAAAACAGTTCCTGCTGCAAATGCTCTTTTTCCAGTTTCACCACCACCTAGTCACAGAATACATGTTTCTGTTGACTGAACCATTTAAAAAACTGCTGCTTTCTAGCACTCTCATGGTCCAAGACATGAACATAGGAATATCCTGCTTGATCAGGCTAATGGCCCACCCCTCCACGCAAGGCCTGGAGGGTGGCAACTTGAGAACGGGGCCTTTTAGGCGGTGGCTCCCCCATTTGTTGAATACTCTCTCCTGGGAAGCTCGCTTGGCGCCTCCATTATATAGTTTTAGGTAGTGATTTTTTTCTTTAAAAAGCTTAGGGGTACTCTCATTTTGACGCAATAAAATCACCATATTATAGTTCAAATTGGGGAAAATGAATACAGTAAATGGACAAAAGTACAAAGATTCACAAAATGTTTAGGGGTATGCGTACCCCTGCGTCCCCCCCCCCCAGAAAAAAAGCACTGCATTTAGGCACTAAGCGAAAACATTCCTCTATAACCAGGCCTTTAACTATTTGTGGCCACTTACATTGGTACATTTGTAATGTATTTTGTGTTCCTCGTGGTTTTAATGTATCTATGGGCAGGGTTTTGCTTTGTTTTTTGGGTCCGTTTGCAAAACAGGCTTTGGGTTGCTTCAGGCAAGACAAAGCGACTAGCAAAATCAATAAACGAACAGGATGGTGTGCGAGCGTGCGTGAGAGGTGGCTTACGTTAAAAAATGCCAGTTCAAGAGGATCTCTTTTAATCCTACTGGCTCTTGAGTTCTTCCCAGACCCCAAAGGTGTGTGTGCAACAATCTCTATCTGGCGGCCTGGGCTGGGGCAGCCACTGTCCCAGGAAACGGGAGAGAGAAGCCACCCGAGGGGGTGGCACCCAACACAGCACTCTCAAAAAACCAACACAAGTCCACTGAGACACCACCCCAAAGGCCGGTGGGCCCTTGGGGACTTCCTTCCGAATGAACACGCCTAGATATAGGACTAGGGAGGTTGCCGTCACACGCCGCCCAGCTGCCATCTCCAAGAGATTCAATGTGGCGTAGGCGTTAGTGTTGGACTGTGGCCTGGGAGACAAGGGTTCGAATCCACACTCACTGGGTGACCTTGGGCCACTCACCATCCATGGGTGTAGCGGGGGGGGGGGGCAGCTGTACCCCTCCCAAATAAATGAAAATAAATAAAATCTGAGGTTTTGCCCCCCCAACAAAAGCCTGCCCCCCAAAAACCCTGGCTATGCCCATGTCACCATCTCTTAGCCTAATCTATTGTTATTATTTATTAAATTTGTATACCGCCCCATACCCACAGGTCTCAGGGTGGTTTATATATAGTAACAGCAATAAAAATTTAAAAATCCCAATAATCCCCCTTTTCCCCTCCTTCTCAAGGTTGGTGTGAGGATGAAACGGGGAGGAGGAGAACCATGTACGCCACCTTGAGCTTCCTAGGAAGATAAAAGTGGCATATAAATGCAATAATAAATAATACCAATAACAACAGCAATAATAATAATAATAATAATTAATATAGTACTAATGTAATTATATACATAAGCTCTCCTATTTCGTTTCTCAGGAATAGGTTCCGCCCCCACCCCCACAGTTACTCCTCCGAAATTAACCGTCCCCAGACACGCACACTCATACGGTACACACGCGCGCACACGCGTGTCCAAAGCCGCCCTGAGCCCGCGCCCGCCCTCGTCAAAGATGGCGGGAGCGGGACCGCCGCTCAGTTCCCCCCTTAAGATGGCCGCCGCTTTCCTTGCAGCGCGCCGTCGGCCCTCAACAAAGATGGCCGCCCCGCCTCAGCCGTTCCCACGAGGGCGCGCCCAACAGGCCCTTCCCATTGATCCGGAGCGGGCGGGGAAGATGTCGTCGCCGTCGCCGTCGTCTCCGTCGGGGCCTGGAGGAGCGGAGCCCCCGCGCGGCCTTCCCCCGGGCGTCCGGCGGCGGTGGGAGTTGCACCGCGCCGGGGCTCCTGGCGGGTTGGCCTCGAGCCCCGCGGTGGACGCGGGGCGGCGCGGGCTGAAGGTCCGCAACGCCCTCACGGCGCTCGGCATCGGCGCGGTGGTCGTAGGAATCTGTATCCCTCTCTGGACGGAAGGGGAGCGGGAGGATGGGCGGCCTTTCGAGTCGGTTTTCAGAGCGGGGCGGGGGGGTGTGTGGAAAGCAACTCTGCACATGCTCAGGTGCGCTCTTTTCATCCCGCCCGTCTGGATACGGGTTCCTGTGGAGAGAGGGAAAAGGGGAGTCGCTCGCCTGGCGCCTTCATTGCACCTTTTAAATGAAGTCTGTGAAAGTGGGTGGTAATTGCCAGTCCTTTTTTTTCGGGGGGGGGGACGGGACGCATAATATAATAATAATAATAATAATAATAATAATAATAATAATAATAATAATAATAATAATAAAACAACTTTTATTTATATCCCGCCCTTCCCAGCCAAAACCGGGCTCAGGGCGGCTAACAATCATCAAACCACATATCCGCATACCCCTAAACATTTTGTGAATCTTTGTACTTTTGTCTATTTACTGTATTTATTTATTTTCCCCGATTTGAACTATAAAATGGTGATTTTATTGAGTCAAAATGAGAGTACCCATAAACATTTTTTTTAGAGAACAAAAAAGCACTGCCCCACCCCTCCACGGAGTCCTATTCTGAACATTTAAACTCCATATTCTTCCATAGTCTTAAATTTTATGTCAATCCACATTGTCCATGTATTTCTTACATTGCATTTTTTTAAAGAAAAAAAAAGCACTGGTTATTGCTATGCTTTTGTTACATATTTTGCATTCCCGTTTGTTGTGATCTTCGGACGGAGGGCAGTATGCGAATTTAATAAGTAAATTAAATAATCTGCCGCCCCTGAGGTCGGTGGGGGCTTGCTCCCAGGTAAGCGCGCATAGGGGTGAAGCGTTAAATGCTGATTTTGGGACCCAAGGGTCACAATAGGATGCCAGGGCAGGGCTTGGAGCATGGGTAGGCAAACTAAGGCCCAATTGCCTTTTCAATGCAGCCCGCAGATGGTCCGGGAATCAGCGTGTTTTTACATGAGTAGAATGTGTGCTTTTATTAAAAATGCATCTCTGGGTTATTTGTGGGGCATAGGAATTCGTTCTTTTTTTCAAAATATAGTCCGGCCCCCCACAAGGTCTGAGGGACAGTGGACCGGCCCCCTGCTAAAAAAGTTTGCTGACCCCTGGCTTGGAGCATCCCAGCTTTTCAGCCAAACCTGAAGGAGAAGTTGTTGTTGTTCCTTTGCATGGGTTCTGCGTTGAGCCTTGGGTGATGATGTATCGGTTTGTTTTATAGAATCATAGAAATGAAAAGTTGGAAGGGGTCATTTAGTCGAAGCCCCTGCGATGCAGGAATCGCAACAAGCCACCCGCTATCCAATTTGGAACAATACGGGACCCTGCTTAGCTGTGCAAATGTCCTAAAAGGGCTTTTTAGACAAAAAAACCCACACAAGTTACTGTATTTATGTATAAATTTGTATACCGCCCTCCATCCGAAGAGGTCGGGGTGGTTCACGGCATAAAAATACAAAATAAAAGCAAGGAAGAGTTCCTTCTGACTCTAAAATTCTGTGGTTCTTTAAAACAAACCAATATGCCCAGGGCTCAGTGCAGAACTCGCACAAAGGAGTAATAAGAATCATCATACCGTTGAAGAAAGTGCAGTGAGGAGAAGGGAGAACACGGCATGGTGGAGACATTTGGCCCTGCTTCCCCCCTCGGGGGTCCAGGTGAGGGTCTTTCCTCAGAATCTGGGTGGCTCTCACCACCCCACCCCATCCATTTGGGGTAGAGAAGGGTTGAGATCTGAGGGGCTGTGTTTGGGCTGAAAGACTCATTTGGAAGGCAGGGCAATTTGACCCCAGAGAACCCTCCGGTGTGGTGTGTGCATGTGTGCGGCTTGCCTTCTGACCAATTTCCAGGGTGGATTTGATTTAAATCACGATTTAAATCACTAGTCAGTAAGGCTTGATTTAAATCACTAGTCAGTAAGACTTGATTTAAATATTTTTTTTACAGAAAGACACTTGCTGGTATAATCTTAATGTTTACAACCATATGAAGGTTTCATTTTTGGAATAACAAATTTTCAGAGTGGTTTTTACAGTTATATCAAAAATTACTGATTTGGTTATACTACTAGAAATAAGGTACATAGACAGATAATTATGAAATTATGGTGCGGTTTAATTAGTTAACTGTTTATATTTGGACAACTTTTCTGCTGTACTTTATTGGAAGGAGAAAAATAATCATTTCCTTAATAACCATTTAAACAATTTATTTAATTAAAACAATAACATGATAGCATATGTATCCATGTTTGTTAACTGATGTGGTTAAACATTAAAAAAAACAACTTAGACTGAGTTTTAGCACACTTGATAAACTTAAAACAAATCCTTATTTCCTGATGAATAGCCTTTGGACTACAATGTAACTTAAATAGAAGACTATTTAGAAAGATTTTTCCTACAAAAGCATTTTATTTTAAAAATCCTATTTAAATCAAAAAAATCCGATCTAAATCAAAGAAATCCGATTTAAATAAAAAAAAATCTGCTTTTTTTGATTTTTTTTTTTTTAAATAGTTGATTTTTATCCACCCTGCAATTTCCAACCTGGTGCAAACCTCCACAATTGCTTCCGATGTGGAAGATGCGAGTGAGCACTCTGGGAAGGCCATGCCTCCTCCTAGTAGGCCAGTTCCCACCTCCCCCAAGCAAAGTGTAGGTTGCTTGCTTTTCTTCAGCATGCAACCTTCTTGGTAGCAGAAGCAGATTTTGCTGCATACTGCAAAACTACTCTCTTCCTCAATTATCTCGGGGGGGACCCCCCCCCCAAAAAAACCATTTCCCCTGCCAGCATGTTTGCATAAAGGAGACTAGTTTTAGTGCTAGTGGAAGTGACTCGCTCCAACCATTTTGGATCCGTTCTTGTTTCATTGAGACCCTCTGCTGTGAAAGCATGTCTTCTGACTTTAAGGTTTGGCTCAATTGAAGGGCAAATGCCAGTGCCCTTTCTCCTTCCTCGCCCTTGGCATCGGGTTCAGAGCTGGAAGGGAGCTGGGTGTCCCAAGAGCAGGGTAGCAGTGTGCAGCGACTTGCCTGGCTGTCACAAATAGTATTTGTAAATTGTTTTCCTGAGCTGTCTGCGCACAGATGCCTACACCATTCATTCCATCTCCCAAGAACGCTTCTTGGATGAGCTAGAACGGGATGCCGAAGTCCTGCAGGCCCGAAGAGCAAAGGCTCCAGCGGAATGAAGATGACGGAGTACTTTCACTTTAAGAAGCACAGGATGCCATCTGTGATGCCCACTGAGGATGTGTTGGCACAGTGACCTGGGGCATTGATGCCCCCCCTACTGCTCATAGAGAACTGGCTTCTTCATCTGTTTATAAACTCTTTGCCATGCGTAACATGTCAAAGCCTCCTAACAATTTCAGATACTGTATTTAATGTGAAAGAACAATAAATCGGTTATGTGGATTATGCTTATAAGCAGCTGCTTATTTCTTTTTTCAGGGTAGCACAGACAGGACTATGTACTATTACATAGGATGAAATACACAGTTTAAAAGATTTGATAGGTGAGTATTGTGCTGGTTGTGGGATGTATAACACTGGTGCAGTCAATCACAACATTCCTAGAGTGTACACAAGGGGTCTTGGTCCTCCAGGAAGAGTTTCCTGTGCCTGGAGGAGGATCATTTCCTTTGTGTGACCAGAGGTGGGAGTGGCCTTACCTGAATCACAGAGGTCAGAAGCCATTCTCTCCCTCTCTTCCCACCTGGACTTCGAGCAAGCAACATCTCAAGAGATGCTCTCTTGGCTTCCAGCCAAGAGAGGCCCACATGGAGCCTTTCTCCCTTAAGGAGAATCTCCACATGTAAATACATTTAATCTAAGCTAGCCTGCCTTTCTGAGACTGTAGAAGCTTGGAATGTCTGTAAGTAAAAGCTTTTATTTTGTGCTTCTCTTTTCTGCACACTGGTCACATGTCAGTTTCAGCTAGTTTTGTAGGTCCACAGCAAAACCACTGACATTCAGAAGTGGAAATGATATAGGTCTTAATGAGGTGTAGATTAAGACCTTAATGGGGTTTCAGAGACTTGGGGAAATGACCTTGACACAGTGCTACATTTTATGGACATTCAATGAACCTTTCCTGCTTATGAAATTTAAAAAGTATGGTCCCCAGGAAAGATCTCTGTACCTCCTCCAGCAGGTATGCTGAGAGTCTGTTTTCCACTAGAATAATCAGCTTGGCTTGTCCTATCTACCAAGAACAACTGCTATGAACTCTGACCAGCTCTGTTCCAGGGCATCGTATTCTGTGTGTGCTGCTTTCACAGCTGTGTTGTTGCTGTTATTGTCTCTCATAAGTAGTATTTGGGGCTAGTAAATCATTAAAGCAGTGGCTGGCTTGGAGCCAGACAAGGCAATTGTCAGATGTACAATTCTCTTAAGAGGCTTATAAGGGAGGGAAGGGAATTTTCCATTTAGCTGAAGCTGGACTGTATTGTCTGCAGTCCAGGCTTCAGCAACGCAATACTTAAGAGCCTTGCTCCCTCCACACAAAAGATGCAACAGTAATTTCAGCACTGGAACAGTTTAGAACAAGATAGAGCAAAGGTATCTTAACCTACTACCATTGTTATGTTAACTTATGAACACCAGCTTCCCAAGACAACCGAACTTATTGATACAAAACGAGTATCGGTCTTTTCTGGGTGCATTTATGAAGTGCCAAACCTTTGTTGCCCCACCACTAACCTCTGCTCAATCTGTTTGTTCTCCCTATCACTTGTTGGTTTTGTTAATGGAAGCCTCTACAATATTAATAAAATGTGGCCATGAAATTAAGCGCTGCCTTTTCTCCCACTGCTCCTTGGAGGGAGCTCATCTAGTTCCATTAATTTCTTGGTTTCTTCTTTTTTAAATACAGATAATTGAATTCAGGGATGTGCAACTAAATGCACATAATGGAATTCAGGGATTAGAAATCCCTTCTGTTTAATAGAACAGTTAGCGCAATTAAAAGTTCACCCGTGCATCAACAAATCTGGCGTTGGCAAATTAAGCCACCTGCCTTAACTTTAAATGTGAGCTGTAAGAATGTTCTGCCCAGAAGAATGGTATACATGGCTACTCAGAATTAATCCCCTTGATACCTTCATCCAGGTTGTCGATTAAGCTGTCCAGTGTTCGTCACCACACTTGCAGCAGCAAATTGGAAAAAACAGTCCTATGTGAAGTCCTTCCTTTTGCCTGTCCTTAATGTCTCGCCATTCAGCTCTTCAGAGGACCACCAGTTTTAGCATTATGAGCATGGGTAGGCAAATTAAGGTCCGGGGGCCGGATCTGGCCCAATCGCCTTCTAAATCTAGCCTGCAGACGGTCTGGGAATCAGCGTGTTTTTACCTGAGTAGAATGTGTCCTTTTATTTAAAATGCATCTCTGGGTTATTTGTGGGGCATAGGAATTCGTTTTTTCTTCTTCAAAATATAGTCCGGCCCCCCACAAGGTCTGAGGGACAGTGGACCGGCCCCCTGCTGAAAAGGTTTGCTGACCCGATTATGAGAAACCTCTGCATTTTCTCCCAATCGTATAAATTTATGAACTACCACTTGCCTTTATTTCCTGACAGGGTGGATTTGATTTAAATCAAATTGATTTAAATCATGATTTAAATCACTAGTCAGTAAGGCTTGATTTAAATCACTAGTCAGTAAGACTTGATTTAAATATTTTTTTTTACAGAAAGACTCATTCTTGCTGGTATAATCTTAATATTTACAACCGTACGAAGGTTTCATTTTTGGAATGATAATTTTCAGAGTAGTTTTTACAGTTATATCAAAAATTACTGATTTTGTTATACTACTAGAAATACATAGACAGATAATTATGAAATTATGGTGAGGTTTAAGAAGTTAACTGTTTATATTTGGACAACTTTTCTGTACTTTATTGGGAGGAGAAAAATAATCATTTTCTTAATAACCATTTAAACAATTTATTTAACTAAAACAATAACATGATAGCATATGTATCCATGTTTGTTAACTGATGTGGTTAAACATTTTTTTAAAAAAACTTAGACTGAGTTTTAGCACACTTGATAAACTTAAAACAAATCCTTATTTCCTGATGAATAGCCTTTGGACTACAATGTAACTTAAATAGAAGACCTTATTTAGAAAGATTTTTCCTCCAAAAGCATTTTATTTTAAAAGTCCAATTTAAATCAAAAAAATCTGATTTTTTTTTTTTAAATCGTTGATTTTTATCCACCCTGTTTCCTGAACTAAATTTTGTCACCTTCCCTTGTGGAAGTGCTCCAGTTAATTTTGGTTGCACTTTTCTGCACCGGGTACCAGAAAGATACACGGTATTGCAAATGTGGCTATATTGTGTTTGTATAAAGGAATTAAGTGTTTTGGCTTTTGAGTCTTTTCCTGATGATCCACACTATGGAATTTCCCTTTTTCACAGCTGCTGCACTCTGGTTTTGTTTTCATTGAGCTAACCTCTCTGACCCCAAGATTCCTTTCCTGGTCAGGCATTGTCAGCAGAAACATCATCATGTGTATATGTGAAATTATGTTAATTATTTTTCGCTGCAGTGTGCAGCAGTTTATATTGGACTTCACTTGCCAATTTGTCACCCATTCACTCAGTTTGAAGATTTTCTTTTGGAGCGCCTTGCAATCCATTTCGTTTCTCGCCACCCTGAATAATTTGGGGTCGTTCATAGGGCTGTCATATGTCATAGCTGGGATTCATCCTTTGAAATGGTATCTGGGCAGAAATTTTCTGAAAGTGGCTGAAATGTCTGGGAAAACCTGGGCATACGGCACGGCAGCCCATATAAAAAGTGATGATTTGGGGGGGCAATATGTCAAAACTACTTGTTTTCTGGAGATTTTGCAAAAAAACCAGGCATTCTTGAAGATAGCAGCTCTGCAATTGATGTCTGGTAGAGATACGAAGATATACCAAGGTTCTGTTTTGGAGGTGATGCAGAATTCTTGCAATCTTTATTACCTGTCCTTCAAGGTACACCTGTGTTTTGTTTTAAGAGCATAAACTAAGCTAATCTCTATTTAAACTTGTGCTCATTTTGAACTTGCCTATTGGTTGAAGCTCACTGGCATGAATAACTCACCCCACCTGCCAAAAAACTAACAAAAGCAAAACAAAAACAAAAACCCCAAAAGATGTTTCCAAGAACAATTGCGAACTTCAATGCAAAAGTCTTGGGTAAACAGCTACCCTACATGCTTATGGGATGAATACTGCATATTTACATACCTACTTTTTCTTCCAGTAGAGTTAAGCAGATGTTTAAAGAGAATCCATCCGTATTTTAAGCGGAGGGATTTGTATTCAATCGCACAAATGTCTTATTCTTCTTGGTGTCCGTTATAGAAAACATTCGGCTTGGAGAATTAACCCTTACTGTGGCTCCTGTAAGAAAAGCAGTCAACAGCCTTACATCTCCAGTATATGCCTTCTGTTTTCTTGGATGGGAGTTCCAAGCCACCACAGATTTTGTGTTTGTGGGTCTGGCAAGGCTGAGGATGTCTACTAAATTTCTCTTTATATTAGCACCCTTTCAGCCCCACCCCCCCAGTCAGTAGAGCACGCGACTCTTAGTCCCAGGGTCATGGGTTCGAGCCCTGTGTTGGGCAAAAGATTCCTGCATTGCACGGGGGTGGACTAGATGACTGTCGTGGTCCCTTCCAACTCTACGATTGTGCTGGGGCAGCTATGGGTGCTTTTCAACTTACGTATTTTTCGCTCTATAAGGTGCACCTGACCATAGGACGCACCTAGTTTTTAGAGGGGGAAAGCCCCATTTTTTGAGGATCAGCTCAAATTTCTGCAGCTCCTTTTGCAAAGGAGAAAAGCCCCATTTTTTGAGGATCAGCTCAAAGTTGTTGAGCTTACTTTGCAAAGGGAAAAAACTCTGTTTTATGGGGTTTAACTCACAGTTCTGCAGCTTCAGGAAAAGGGAGCCATTTCTACAGTTTCCAGACAAATAATCTAATCAACCAGTCACATGTCGCTGGGGAAACAGCCTCCCTCTGCAAGGGGGCGGGGCTGGAATCTCTCTCCCTTATCTCTCTCCCCGATCGTTTGCTGAGCAGCTGCTCAGCGGGCTTCCTTTCAACACCCCCTTCTCTCTCTCTTTTTTAAAAAAGCACGATCACCTTTTGCCCCCGGGCAGTTCAGCTCCAGGGACCACACATTCGCTCCATAAGACGCACAGACATTTTCCCTTACTTTTTAGGAGGAAAAAAGTGTGTCTTATGGAGCGAAAAATACGGTAAGTGTCGCTCAGAGCACACCTGTTGAAATTAGCACGTCTACCACCAGCCTAGCATGGTGATCTCTCCCTTTCTGAATCTGTTAAAACTTTTCTGTACCCCAGATTGTGAGAGGTTTGTTTGCAGGAGCTCATTCCCCCCTCCACCCCTCCTGTGATGTCTCCATAACTCACTTTTGGTTTGTGGGGTGGTGCATGACATCTGTAGAATATGCCCCCTCGGTTAGAAGGACAATACTGTATTGACAACACAATTGTGTGCTCAGAGTATAATTGGGGGTGGGAAGGATCAGGGAACTTGGAAATCTCCCAGCTGCACGCATATTGGCTTACTGACTTTGGTTCTACTTGAGTTTACTTTCCTGGCAGGGTGTGTGTTGTCTGTCCTTCAAGGGGAGAGCAGTCCTGAGGGCTGAGTATAACAGGCAAAATTTCCTTACGTCCCGGGTGTTGCTTGGTGGGTGTTTGAGGTTGTTTTTATTTATTAATCACCAAAAAACACAGATGCATTATCTGTTTCTCTTCCAAAATTTGTGTGTGTGTGTGTGTAATAAAAAACAAAATCATACACAAAAGAGAAAGCATCAGTGTTTCATTCCAAAGTGCAGATTCCCATGCAAGTAAAAGGATGAGCCCAAGCATTCATTGTCCCAATCGGGGTCAGGGTTTTTGGTTTGGGGTTTTTTTTGGTAAAAAAGTGCAAAGAGCAGGCCACACATAGTGCCACTGCTGTTGGAGGCAGGAGCTGAGCGGGGGGGCTAAGGCTAAGGGAAGCAAGAAAGAGAGCCCCCCCCTCCCCAATCCCTTTAACACTGAGGCACAAATTCTGCAAGTTTCCTCTCATAAGGCAGCTCCTTCAAAGTTTTCAAAGCGCTTTGGCCTTGGGGTGGCTTCATGAATTGAGCCATGCAAGGCACAGAGGATCAATCGACGCTCGCTTAGTTAGACCCGGCCTTGGGCACACTGTCCATGTGCCATGTGCAGACCCCATCCCGTAGCACATACAGAACAGGCGGCATCCTGATTCCGTTGACAGTGACGCTCCTTTGCGAGGCAGAAGCAGCGGGAAAGGCATGCCAGCTCAGGCCTCCCCACAAAAACGCATCCCCAAACGGAGCGGTCTGTAGTGTTGGGCTGCTACCCCCAGTGCTCACTGGGCACCTGGACGTTGTTCAGAGGCAGCCGCTCCGTTCTTTCCGCCAGGGGAACTTTCCTATGTCGATGGCTGCTGGCTGTTGGGAGTGTAAGGCAAAGGCTGCATACGACCCTTCGCTGCCTGCTCCCGTCCTTTCGATGGTGGGCAGCAGGCTGAGGTAGTCCAAAAAGTGTCCACAGCTGCTACTGTAGGAAAAAAAGGAAATGGGTTAAAAAGTGACAGGGAGGGAGGTGTAGTTCAGTGGTAAACATGTCCTTTGGATGTACAAGGCCTTGGATTCATTCCCTAGTACAGTGGAACCTCGACTAACGAATTTAATGCGTTCCGAATGGGCATTCGTTGCGTGAAAAATTCGTTAGGAGAAACGCGATTTCCCATAGGAATGCATTAAAAACGGATTAATGCACTCCTATGGGAAGAGAAATCGGGGGTCACTTACCTTTTTGATGTGGACAGCCAGGCTCCCGCAGCTCTCCTTTTGTTGCAGGCGGCTCCGAGGGGTGCTCGCCGCCGCCAAAGCGCAGGAAAAAGTCGCGCCAAGGGTCCCCGACGCGGGAAAAACATGCCGATTTAAAAAAAAAAAAAAGTGCCCAAAAGCGGCTGCGGAGCCGGCCACCTCCAGCCATGGCGGGCGGGAGGGAAACCACCGCCACGGCGAGGGGGGAAAAGCCCCGAAAAGCCCGAAAACCGCGCCGATTTAAAAAAAAAAAAGCGCCCAAAAGCGGCTGCGGAGCCGGCCACCTCCAGCCATGGCGGGCGGGAGGGAAACCGCCGCCACGGCGAGGGGGGAAAAGCCCCGAAAAGCCCGAAAACCGCAAAAAACAACGAAAATAAAAAACCGAAAAATGCGGCTGCGGAGCCGGCCACCTCCAGCCGTGGCGGGCGGGAGGGAAACCGCCGCCACGGCGAGGGGGAAAAGCAAAAAAACCCGCCCGAAAACCGCGAAAAACAACCAAAATAAAAACGGAAAACCAAACCCAAAAATCAAACCCCGCGCCAAAAAACAAACCTCCGCCATGACGAGGAAGGAGGAGAAGCAGCGACCTCCAGCTGCTCCGGGCTCCGCTCCAACCAAAATGGCTGCTGGAGCGAAGTCCCGCCTTCTCTCCCCTTCCATGTGACCTGTACAAAAAAAAACCAAAAAAAAAACCTCGCCTTCCCATTCGCTAGGCGAAGAAATTCGTTACCCTGCGGCCGCCACGATCCTTCGTTACGCAAAAAATACATTGGGCGAGTTATTCGCTAGTCGAGGTACCACTGTAAAGGTAAAGGGACCCCTGACCATTAGGTCCAGTCGTGACCGACTCTGGGGTTGCGGCGCTCATCTCGCATTATTGGCCGAGGGAGCCGGCGTACAGCTTCCGGGTCATGTGGCCAGCATGACTAAGCCGCTTCTGGCGAACCAGAGCAGCGCACGGAAACGCCGTTTACCTTCCCGCCAGAGTGGTACCTACTTATCTACTTGCACTTTGACGTGCTTTCGAACTGCTAGGTGGGCAGGAGCAACCTTTTACAAGTCCACCACATATGAAAGAACGTTCCCTCAACCTCATTGCATCTCTAGCACTTAGCTGTCCTGGCTGGTTCTTACTTCCCACCTTAGGGGAGGAAGAAGCAGGCGAGATGCACTGCACTGGCTCCCCAGCCAACCGCGGTGTATCGCCAGCTCAAAATGTCTGAAACCGGTATCGTGATCTGAACACCACACCAGTTTCAGACAATTTACCAATAGATCGCCCAGCTCCAGTCCTCTCTCACCCTCCACCCCAGGGTCTCGACTCACCATGCATCCAATATCACTGGCGAAGGTCACACCTTTGCTCTGTCGCTGCTCCTGCGAAGTGTTGGTGCTCCCACCGCTTACAGAATTCCTCCTCATGATCCCTGCAGGGGCAACAAGAGCGAGGAAAATAGGAATAGGAATAATTTAATAGGGGGGAAAAAGGAAACATAATCCACAATAGAATGGAACTAAACAAATAGCCCCATATCGATACAATCAATTAAAATCTTGCGACGCTTAGAAGCTAAAAAAAGAAATTTAGCCACCAGGGAGGCTGTATTTCTAGTAATATTATTCAGTAAATATAAAACCTGTCTTTCGCTGGGTAGAAAGCTAGATTGACGTAAAAGTGGAGTTATAAGATTTTGCCTAAGTTCTACATAGAGAGGACAAGACAGAAGGATATGTTCGGTAGACTCAACCACGCCCATAGTACAGTGACAGGTTCTCTGGGCGTATGGAACTCCCTTGTACCTTCCCCACAATACCGCGGAATCAAGGGCGTTTAGTTTAGCTGCTGTAAGAAGTCTGCGGTATTCCACATAGTGGATTTGCGCGAGATAGGGGGCTGGTGTCATTTGATATATCTGGTCCCCCTAGGACAGTGATGGCTAACCTTGACACCCCAGATGTTTTGGAACTACAACTCCCATCATCCCTAGCTAACAGGATCAGTGATCAGGGATGATGGGAGTTGTAGTCCCAAAACATCTGGAGTGTCAAGGTTAGCCATCACTGACCTAGGAACATCCCTGGTTTCACTTGAACCATGTCCTCTTTTCTGGCAATATCGCTCAATCTCCGGGAGATTGCAGTTCTAGCTTGATAGAGGTGTGGCAATCCACAGGACTGCACCTCTTTTATGACCTGCCTTTCCCATGATGACTGGAAATCATCCCTCAATGTCAAGGGAGCGATGCCCACTGGTTTAAAATGAAGCTTGAGCCATAGCCAAAGCTTCGTCTTCAAGGCCACATATCGTAAAGCTTGCCTTAATAAAAGAAGCCCAGACTAATGAATCAAAGAAAACCCTGAAAGCGCACCCCAGCTTCAGAACCGAGAGCCACGCAGCTGCCGCCTCCTCCACTTGGCCCTTGCCAACCTGGGGCGGCGGCGCGAAGGCAGCTTACCCTGAGGTTGCGCCAAGTCCACCCGCTGCAGGCTGCTGCGGCGCGCAAAGGGGTTTCCCTTGGAGAAGCGGCGCTGGCGGCTGGAGAACATGTCGGCGGGGGACACGATCCCGGCGGGCGGCACCTTGCCCAGGCGGGCGTACAGCTCCTCGATCTCCTTCTTCTGCTGGGCCTGGAGAACTTCGACCTCGGAGAGGTGCCTGAGAGGAAGCGGGAGAAGGAGAGAGCGGGCGTTGGGTCAGGGAAGCGGGGCATAGCTGTCAACTTTCGGATTTGAAAATAAGGGATGCCGCGAGGGCGGTGCAGTGGCACCAAGTAGCCTCGCCACCCTGCACTCCAGAGGCTGCGCATGAACGGGTGAGCGAAAGAGCGAGCGCATAGACAGCAGGCAGGTTGTCTGTCTGGTTGGGCGTGAGGGTCTGGCTGCACAAGGCATGCAAGCTCCGCCCCCAGTCAGTCTCAGACTCCTTATTGGCAGCCGAGCAACGCAGCTGAGGAGCCTCCCTGGCCGGCAGGGAGGGAGAGGAGCTGCTTCCTTTGAAATCCGGGGAATTTAAGGAATATCAACAATCCGGGATAGCAGTGGGAAACAGCATTGGAATAAGGGAGTTTCAGCTATGGAGGGGGGAGGGACCTCCACCCCGCAACGAACCCCACACTCACTTCTGGCGCAAGGCCTGCAGCTCGTCCCAGACCTCGTCCTCGGGGCTGTCCGAGTCGTCGCTGCTCGGGTAGGAGAGGCTGTGGGAGCAGCTCATCCAGACGGGGGCGCTGGGCTGAGCCTCCCCTTCCGCTTCCGCTTCCGCCACAGGGGTGGTGCCCTCCTCGGGGTCTTGCACCGGCGTCCCGCCCAGGGACCCGCTGTCCGACTCTGTGGTGCTGGAAGAGCTGGTGCTGTCGCCCCTTGGGGAGTTCTCGGGGAGCACATCCCGGGTGGGGGTCACCTGGAAACGGCCCAGGATCTGGGGCTTGGGCTCTGTCAGCGGGGGGGAAAGTGGGCGGGCAGGTTAACCATGGGGATGGGGAGAAGCCTCAAGTGCCCACCCCCAATATAAAGGGATTCTTGGAAAATGAACCACCAGTGCTTCAATTCTTTAATAATGTTCGTACTAATTGTGCGCCTCCTCCTCGAGAGGTACGGAGGGGGGCAACACGAGAACGGGGCCTTCTCTGCAGTGGCTCCCCATCTGTGGAATGCACTCCCCAGGGAAGTTCGCCTGGCACATTCATTATACACCTTTAGGTGCCAGGCAAAAACGTACCTTTTTAACCAGGCCTTTGGTTGATCTGATCTACATCCTATGCCCTTTTAAAATGTGTGTGTGTGTGTGTGTGTGTGTGTGTGAGTGGGGCTATTGAGTTTTATTTTTATTATGTATTTTGTGCTTTTATATCTTGATTTTATTCTGTGAACTGCCCTGAGACCTCCGGGTATAGGAAGGTATAATAATAATAATAATAATAATAATAATAATAATAATTTAACAATAAACACGTGTCGAGTTCTCTCTATAAAGCTTAATATTTCGAATAACTGGTATCTGCAGATAGAGAAGCGGAAGCCACTTTTCCCTTTTAATCTTTCATTTCTTTGTTTTTCTCTGCCCCCCTTTGTGTTCTTTATTATTGTCAATTCTTAATAGCTCTCTATTGCTTTTATTCTTACATATATGTTTTAATCTCTGAATATTTATATTCAGGATAAACGAAGATATATGCAGAAAGGTCATGGATAGAAAAGGAAGGGAATCTGTGTGACAGAGAAGCCGGAGTGGGTTTTCCTCAGGTGGAGGAAGCAGGAAAACTCTCCCAGGTGAGAGGTGGGGAGACTCGCTTCTTTGTATGTGGTTTGAAGATTAAGGTAAAATAGAGGGCTATATATATTTAATTTTGTGTTTTATTATTCTTGCTATTATTGTTTTGTTATTATTATTATTATTATTATTTACTTTCTCCTCTTTTCTTTGTATTATTTTGTATTATTGTTTTTTTTAGATTAGTTTGGCTTTTAATGTATCATATGCTGAAAACTCTTATTAATAAATTTGACTTATAAAGCTTAATAGGGGACCCAGGTGGCGCTGTGGGTTAAACCACAGAGCCTAGGGCTTGCTGATCAGAAGGTCGGCGGTTCGAATCCCTGCGATAAGGTGAGCTCCCGTTGCTCGGTCCCTGCTCCTGCCCACCTAGCAGTTCGAAAGCACGTCAAAGTGCAAGTAGATAAATAGGAACCGCTCTGGTGGGAAGGTAAACGGCGTTTCCGTGCGCTGCTCTGGTTCGCCAGAAGCGGCTTAGTCATGCTGGCCACATGACCCAGAAGCTGTACGCCGGCTCTCGGCCAATAAAGCGAGATGAGCGCCGCAACCCCAGAGTCGGACACGATTGGACCTAATGGTCAGGGGTCCCTTTACCTTTACTATGCTGAAAACTCTTATTAATAAATTTGACTTATAAAGCTTAATAACATAAAATGCCCTGAAGCCACAAATCTCTACTCTGAGTGCTCGTTCCCCTAATAATAATAATAATAATAATAATAATAATAATAATAATTTATTATTTGTACCCCGCCCATCTGGTCGGGTCTCCCCAGCCACTCTGGGCAGCTTCCAACAAATACCAAAATACATTAAAATATCACAGATTAAAAACTTCCCTAAACAGGGCTGCCTTCCAGTATTTTCTAAAGGTCATGTAGTTGTTTATCGCTTTGACCTCTGATGGGAGGGCATTCCACAGGGCAGGCGCCAAGGGAGTGCGGCTGCAGTTGCTAAGTGGGAATCATAAAGTCATAGAGCTGGAAAAGACCATCTAGCCCAACCCCCCTGCAACGCAGGAATCTCAACACACCGTCTCCCATCCCATTTGAAACCATGGCGGAACCTGCTTAGCTTTGCAAAACGTGAAAAGGCCGCCACAGCGAGAGGTCTCTCCATTCCTAGCTTGCGTTTTCTTGAGCGCAGAGAATACGTTTCCAGGACTGGAGATGGAACTCTGAGCTGAACGCAGCCGCTTTCTCAAGCCCCGCCGCCCCAAACAGTTGCGCACCCTATTTTGCCACAGCCACACAGATTTATCTCTGGCCCCAGGTCTCTCCGAAACACTCCACACCTTCATTGATGGGCGAGAGCCGAGGTGGCAGCAGCTTGGAGGTGGAAGAATCTGGCGCACTGAGAAGTGACCCAGACCAGGAGGAGGCAGGAGGCACCTGTTAGGAGAGAGAGAGAGAAAATTTTTTGTGTGTGAGGGGTCAGTACCGAACCTCCCCATTTCCACCCCATTCGTTGGGCCTAATGTTAGTTCCCTGCCTCCTGAACACCCACATTTAGCACCCACGCCTTGGGACACCTAATCTGCCTGGGGCGATACCCTGGTTTTCAACTTCACAATATATCATCAACTAACTATTGTGATATACCGATAATAATCATAATCATAATCATAATCATAATAAATTTTATTTATACCCCGCCCTCCCCAGCCAAGACCGGGCTCAGGGCGGCTAACGCCAAGTATAAAAACAATTGATTAAAATACAACTTAAAAACAAGATTAAAAACAAGATTAAAATGCAGCCTCATTTCAGTAGAAACTCAAATCAAAACTATTTGGGGAAGAAACCGTCAACTCTTCACCAAGGCTGACTATCCAGACTGGTCCTACATGGGCCAGAAAAATGCCAGGGAAGTCCCCAAATAGGAGTTCCATCTCAGGAGGAAAAAAGGAAAGAGGGGGGAGGGGATCATATTGATTCCAAGCCAAAGGCCAGGTGGAACAGCTCTGTCTTACAAGCCCTGCGGAAAGAAATCCGATCCTGCAGGGCCCTGGTCTCATGAGACAGGGCGTTCCACCAGGTCGGAGCCACTGTTGAAAAGGCCCTGGCTCCTTGTGACGTTATTTGCATTACCAGAATTCTTCCCTCTGGCTCTGGTTGAGGCTAATCTAACTTCCTTAGGGCCCGGGACCTCTAGAGTGTTGCTATTTATGGACCTTAAGGTCCTCCGTGGGGCATACCAGGAGAGGCGGTCCCGTAGGTACGAGGGTCCAAAGAACCCCAGCAGCCCTCCTAAGAGTGGAAGTGGGCTTTTACTCTGGCTCGGTTCTAAACAATACCTACAGCATACCTGGCTGGCAGATTTGCCAGAACCCCATTAGAGCACCGTTTGTGTCCTTGCTCCATGAGAACCAAAGAGGACCTTCTACACTACTTTCTTCATTGTCCTCTTTATTCGAGCTTCAGAGGTGGAATTCTACAAATTATACCCAACTCAATAAGCAACCCTGAAGATCATGTAAAATTTTTATTAGCTGATGCCAATCCTCAGATTTCTCATGGGGCAGCGGTTTACATGATGAGGGCTATGAAAGCCAGGGGAAGATTCTTGGTCGACAAGGATAAGGTCCCTTTTTCGTCTCCATAACCTGTCTATAATGTATCTTTTTTTAAATCTGACGAAGCCATTGTAAAGGCTACATGTAATAAATCTTAATACTATTTTGTAGATATATGTGTAAAGGCTTAGGTAAAGGGACCCCTGACCATTAGGTCCAGTCGTGTCCGACTCTGGGGTTGCGGTGCTCATCTCGCTTTATTGGCCGAGAGCCGGCGTACAGCTTCCAGGTCATGTGGCCAGCATGACTAAGCCGCTTCTGGCAAACCAGAGCAGTGCACGGAAACGCCGTTTACCTTCCCGCCGGAGCGGTTCCTATTTATCTACTTGCACTTTGATGTGCTTTCGAACTGCTAGGTGGGCAGGAGCTGGGACCGAGCAACGGGAGCTCACCCCGTCGCAGGGATTCGAACCGCCGACCTTCTGATCAGCAAGCCCTAGGCTCTGTGGTTTAACCCACAGCGCCACCTGGGTCCCTGTGTAAAGGCTTAGTCCTCACAATAAACTTATTCTGATTCTGATATATCACAACGTTTGAAATAACGATGGAACTACATCAGCAGAGCCATAAGCTGGCTCCATGGTTTCCCCCGCATCGTGATTTTCGAATCGCCGACCTTCTGATCGGCAAGCCCTAGGCTCTGTGGTTTAACCCACAGTGCCACCCGCGTCCATTACGGTGTTGTAAACCAGGTATTGGGACCCAGCGTAATGGACGCGGGTGGCACTGTGGGTTAAACCACAGAGCCTAGGGCTTGCTGATCAGAAGGTCGGCGGTTCGAATCCCTGCGACGGGGTGAGCTCCCGTTGCTCAGTCCCAGCTCCTGCCCACCTAGCAGTTCGAAAGCACGTCAAAGTGCAAGTAGATAAATAGGAACCGCTGCAGCGGGAAGGTAAACGGCGTTTCCGTGTGCTGCTCTGGTTCGCCAGAAGCGGCTTAGTGACCGCGGCTTCCTCCCAGGCGGGGCCTCTCTACACCTCGCCTTACCACATGGAAGCTGTATGCCGGCTCTCGGCCAATAAAGCGAGATGAGCGCCGCAACCCCAGAGTCGGACACGACTGAACCAAATGGTATGGGGTCCCTTTACCTTTACCTTTTAAACCAGGTATCGCCCAGCCCTGCCCTCCGGCTCTCTCATGCTGCTTCCTGAGATACCGGCAGTTCCATTTCTTTATTCCCCAGCAGCGCATGCAGGGGGGCGGTGAGGACGCCTGCACACACATATGCACACTCACCATTCCATCGTCAGGCCTGCCGGTGGTTGGCGTACTCAGGGATGGCAGAGAGCCTGGAGGTGCTGGGGTCCCCAGTGCCCCGTTGACTAGCTGGGCCGACTTGGCAGGAGGCACCATGACCTCAGGGTAGACGAATCGTGCGGGAGCTGGGCTCGGCGGGCAGAGTACGGGCGACTGCGAGACCGGCGAGGTGTAGAGAGGCCCCGCCTGGGAGGAAGCCGCGGTCACGGCGGGAAGAAGGGACTGAGCCACGCTCATCACCGCCAGGGAGAAGACGTTGGCGAGAGAGAGCAGCGGGGACGTGGAGGGGGTCCAGAGCGGGGCGGCGGGAGGCTGCGCGGCGGGGACGGCCGGGAGGACGGGCGGCGGGGGGATGGACAGCGCGGGGAGGAGGGGGCTCAGCGGGGCGATGGGCTGGGGAACAGGGAAGAGGTACGGAGGAGTGGCAGGAGCTGTTGGCACCATGTGGTAAGGCGGCCAGGTCTGTGCCGGCACGCAGGGGACACCTGTAAGGAGGAAGGCAGATTTGGCAGGTGAGCAGGAGATGCAAGGGAACGGCATCATTGCAGAACATAAACCCCTTGTTGGAAGGGCGGCCAAACGAGATGCCTTTGCTTTTATTTATTTATAAATCATCATCATCATCATCATCATCATATGTTTCTTTGTACCCCGCCTTTTCCCTGATGGTCGGACTCAAGGCGGTTTACGGATAAAGTGTCTCACACCAAAAGAACCAAGATTACGTACAACTATGTACCATCCACACAACAAACATAACCGGCTGATGAATGTCAAACGCTAAATGGTTATACTCAAGGGAGATAACAATACGAGAGGAATTAGAGCTTCCTTCGTTAGTACCGGTAGCACGGTTGGCTAAAAGTGAAGATCTATCTCTTAATTGAGCTTTTTGAAGTGCCGAATTGATAACTGAAGGAGGACACCCTCGTTGCAACAGGCATGTGGTAAGTCTTTTTGAACGAGTTACAAAATCCTGAGGTTTGGACGAATTACGTTTTAGCCTGAGAAATTGTCCCACCGGTAGGCTGTCGCGCAAGTGTTTTGGGTGATTAGACCTGTAATGCAGTAGAGAATTTCTGTCAGTGCTTTTTTTGTTTAACTTGAACTTGAACTTTGACGTCGCAGTTTTTCAGTAGAATGTTCCTATATCCTTGCATATTTGTAATTTGTAGTTATGTATATGTTTAGTATGTGTCACATGTAAATATTATATCATGTTATATTGAGACCAATTTATCAGCCGGTTACGTTTGTTGTGTGGATGGTTTATGGATAAAAGCAAGAATTGCTAACAACGCAGGGGGTAAAAACAATAATTAAGAAATACAGTCGTACCTTGGATCTCAAACACCTTGGCTCCCGAACAAATCGGCTCCCGAACGATCGAAACCCGGAAGTGAGTGTTCCGGGCTTTCGAAGGATTTTCTGTAGCCAAATGTCCGGCGAGGCTTCCGCAGCTTCCGATTGGCTGCAAGAGCTTCCTGCAGCCAATCATAAGCCGCTCTTTGGTTTCCAAACGTTTTGGGAGTCGAACAGACTTCCGGAACAGATTCCGTTCGACTTCCAAGGTACAACTGTAGTTAAAACAGTAATGGAACTAAAACTATATAAAGGAGATGGGTGGACTGCTTAATCATTAAAATTATCTTAATAAAATTATGGCTGATAGATAGCTGGCTCCTACAGGATATTTTGCCAGACTCGGCCTGCACATTTCTACAAACCCAGATAACCTTTTTACAAATCCATGCACTGCTATACGACAGCATGTCCGATTCGGTGCATTGTGCAGGATTCACACCCACACCCATCTATCCTCCAAACCCTCTGTTTGCAACGGGCCATCCCATTTCCTTGCTAACTACTTAGATATCCAACCTGTGTTTCACAGTTCAAAGGAACTGGACTAATAATAATACATTTTTATTTATACCCCGCCCTTCCCAGTCCAAAAACAGGGCTCAGGGCGGCTAACAACAAATACAAAACAGTGATTAAAAACAACTTTAAAAACAGCTAAAAACAGCATAAAAAACAAACATCAGTGGGGTCACCAGGGCTAACTGGCCAAGTCTTTAAGCAGAGGCTTGACAGCCACCTGTCAGGACTGCTTTGATGGTGTTTCCTGCTTGGCAGGGGGTTGGACTGGATGGCCCTTGTGGTCTCTTCCAACTCTATGATTCTAGGCCAGTAGGGAGACCAGGGAATAATTTTAATGTGGGGACCCAGAAGGGTTTCTTCAGAAAAAAGGGAAGGGGAAAAAGGAATAGGAGATCAGGCTAGATTGAAGGCCAGGCGAAATAGCTCTGTCTTACAGGCCATGTGGAAGGAGAGCAGGTCCCGCAGGGCCCTAGTCTCATGGGACAGGGCATTCCACCAGGTCGGAGCCAACACTGAAAAAGCCCTGGCCCTGGTGGAGGATAACCTGGCTTCTTAGGGGCCCGGGACCTTTAAGCTATTGTTATTTGTGGACCTTGGGAAAGCAGGAGCGATAAGGCTCCCAGACTGATGCTTGCCTGGGCATTTGGACTAGTTGCATTGGACTACTGCAATGCGCTCTACGTGGGGCTACCTTTGAAGGTGATCCGGAAACTGCAATTAATCCAGAATGCGGCAGCTAGACTGGTGACTGGGAGTGGCCGCCGGGACCACGCAACACCGGTCCTGAGAGAGCTACATTGGCTCCCAGTACGTTTCCGAGCACAATTCAAAGGGTTGGTGCTGACCTTTAAAGCCCTAAACGGCCTCGGTCCTGTATACCTGAAGGAGCATCTCCACCCCCACTGTTCAGCCCGGACACTGAGATCCAGTGCCGAGGGCCTCCTGGCGGTTCCCTCACTGCGAAAAGCAAAGCTACAGGGAACCAGGCAGAGGGCCTTCTCGGTAGTGGCGCCCGCCCTGTAGAACGCCCTCCCAGCAGAGGTCAAAGGGATCAACAACTACATAACATTTAGGAAATACCTGAAGGCAGCCCTGTTTAGGGAAGTTTTTAATCTGTAACATGTTAATGTATTTTAATATTTGCTGGAAGCTGCCCAGAGTGGCTGGGGAGACCCAGCCAGATGGGCGGG
Organism: Darevskia nairensis; assembly: GCA_034642065.1. Taxonomy (NCBI): domain Eukaryota; kingdom Metazoa; phylum Chordata; class Lepidosauria; order Squamata; family Lacertidae; genus Darevskia; species Darevskia nairensis. Next base: position 222,416 of record JAWWNI010000405.1, read on the forward strand.
GTACAAATAATTTATTATTATTATTATTTCTACAAATGCGGGGAGCTGGAAACAGATTGGTTTTACCTGTGGGTACTGTTGAAAGCAGAGGCAGCCCAAAGTTCTGGGTACTTGGAGGAGGAACCCTGGAGCTGAAGGACTCATTCTCAGAGACGGGGTCTACCAGAGAAGCTTGGACGGGCGACATGACCGACTGCCCAGGGCTAGAGCAACCAAAATCTGAAACAAGGAACAAAGAAGTAGAGGGGACATTCTTTCATATGTGGTGGAATTGTAAAAGGGTATTGGGAAATGATCTATAATGAATTGAAAAAAATGTTTAAAAGTGCTTCCCCAAAAAAACTCAGAGTCTTTTCTGTTGGGGATAATTCAGACTGAAATTCCCAGGTGTCAAAAAAGGTTGTTTATGTATGCTACTACTGCGGCCCATGTTTCGTTAGCTCAAAAATGGAAAATGAGCGAGGTCCCAACCAAAGAAGAATGGCAACTCAAATTGACAGAATATGCACAGCTTGCAGACTTAACATATAGAATAAGAGAACAAGAAGAACATACGTTTAGAGAAGATTGGAAAACGTTTATTGAATATATGGGAAATAACTGCGTACAGCTGAAAAAGCTGGCAGCATTAAGATAAATTCTACAGTATAAAAAAGTTATGAGGGGTGTAATAATGGAATACTGAATGTTATAGTTTTTGTAAAATATGCAGGGATTTATGATATGTAAAATGAACCATGGAAAGAGAAGAAGGGAAGTCATTGATACCTTAGGATGTAAAAATGAGTACTTTAAATTATAAAACAGAAAATTTGATTTAAAATTATATGCAAATCTGAAACAAGGAGAAAGGCCAGTCTGATAACCACCACCTACAGCTTTCCTTTCTCCTTAACATACTCCTCAGACTGGTCCTGAAAGATCTTCACTGGCTCCCAGTACGTTTCCGAGCACAATTCAAAGGGTTGATGCTGACCTTCAAAGCCCTAAACGGCCTTGCGTCTCCACCCCCATCGTTCTGCCCGGACATTGAGGTCCAGCTCCGAGGGCCTTCTGACGGCTCCCTCACTGTGAGAAGTGAGGTTACAGGGAACCAGGCAGAAGGCATTTTCAGTAGTTGTGGAACACCCTCCTGTCAAATGTCAAGGAAATAAACAGCTTATCTGACTTTTAAAAGACTTATCAAGGCAGCCCTGTATAGGGAAGTTTTCAATGTTTGATATTTTACTGTGCTTAATGATTTTAATTTGTGGGAAGCTGGCCAGAGTGGCTGGGGAACCAGTCAGATGGGCGGCATATAAATAAGCTGTTGTTGTTGTTGTTGTTGTTGTTGTTGCTGTTGCTGTTGTTATCCCTCCCTGCTTTTACCCTAGCTCTCTTTCTGACTCACTACCCTGTTTCCCCTTTTTTAATACGTAGTCATAAAGTAAGCCATGGCAGGGTTTTTTTACCTTTGTGAGAAGTAAGACGTACCCCAAAAGTAAGCCGTGGTGCTGCCATTGTTCCCGTCACCTCCTCAGCCCCTCCTGCATGCGCAGGGAACCAGCAAGCCAGCAAGAGGCGCGGGGGGGGGGGGGGAAACGCACCTCTTGCGGAGTTCTGCCCCGCCTGCTCAGTACGCAGGGGGAGGCTGTACCGTACCATACTGACGTAATAAAAATAAGACATCCCCCCAAAAATAAGCCACCCTGTGTTTTTTTGAGGAAAAAAATTTATAAGACGGTGTCTCAAAAAGGGGGAAAGACGGTAGTTGCTGTGGAAAGGGGCATACATTTCATATATAGCTATATAATCCCTAGTGTAGTAAGATAAGACCTTTGGAGCAGGCATTTTCAAAAAAGAAAAAAGTTTTTTATGAACTACCCTAGTAGGGCAGTAATTGTTCCTTGATAATTTGTCACCCCCTCCATGATGGAACCTGGGGCGGCCCGCCCCCACTTCCTACGCCCCTGTGCGGGCCTACCCCTGTTGCCGCCACACAACCCCAGTAAATGAGGCTTCGGTGAGGGGCAGCGCTTTCCCTGAGAAATATTCTCTTGAATTACAGTTCCAGATCAACGTCTGGAAAGGCCCCTTGCCTTTCTCCCATTCAATTTGACGGTTAACTTGAGAGATCAGCCCTGGTAAAGAAAAGGGCACAGGAGTGCCAATCTGGGGTACAGAAGGCGTTGGGTTACATACCGCTAAGAGATGAGGATGAAGAGATGGAGCGCGAGAGGCCTTGCAGAGGCAGCTCACCCTACGACACAGAATTAAAAAATATAATGTTTTCATTGGGCCCAGGAGAAATCCAAAACATCACATGGATGAAAGAAAAGGCACATAGGGCTAGTTTGCCAGAAGTGCTTACTCTGAAATGAGGCCTGAAATGTGTGAAGTAATAAAATAAGCATACTTCGGACCACGTGCAGAACGCCTTCACCTTTTCACGGAAGGACCGCAAACCAACCACCGTAAACTTGGGATTAAACGGAAGGTATTTCTGCTCAGGGTGTGGCATTCAGGAGGGCTTGGACCCTTCCTCCTCGTCCCACCCGCCCTGTCTCTGCGGAAAGAGCCGCCTTGGGAAAATAGGCCCTCATATTCTGAGAGAGGAGGAAACAAGGAAAAAGTGGGAAGGTAATTGACGTCGGAAGGGCTCTTTACTTAATTTGTCAGGGAAGTAAGACCTTCTTTGGAGGTCTTTAAGCAGAGGCTTGACAGCCACCTGTCAGGAATGCTTTGATGGTGTTTCCTGCTTGGCAGGGGGTTGGACTGGATGGCCCTTGTGGTCTCTTCCAACTCTACGATTCTATGATTCTAAGTGGGAGAGACACCTGTAAGTCCAACAACTGACAAAGCCTAAAAGGTTTGGTGGACTTCATTCTGGCGTCACTGCAACCAGAGGGGGAGGCCAAGGCTGGAACACCCAGAAGGCGACCCCAATCCCCCCAACTTCCATGGGTCTGGCACTCACCGAGAGTCCATCAGCAGCCAAAATTGGGGACAGGCTCCCTGTTTCAGGGCTGCCCAGAGCCCCCAGGTCTTTGCTCAGGAGGGTCCCCACACGCTGGATAATATCACGGATTCTCCGGATGAATCCCTCCTGTTCAGATTTCAGGATGAAATCCTTGGCAACCTGAAGAAGACAGAGACACAATGGAAGAAGAGGAGTCAAGAGTCAGGATTGAGAACGTCAAGATCTTACCGCAGCGTGAAAACCCCGCGTCCTCACCATGACAGCTGCAATCTCCTCTGGGCTGTCTCCGTCCAAGTCAAATTTGAAGGTCACCATCTTGTTGTTGTGCGTTTGCAGCTGGCACTCAACCACCCGGTCATTCTGGACTGGCATCTACAAACACATGGAAGGTTGCAAATTAAACAACAACACTACCACACGGAGACTCTCGAGACTATCCAAGCACCTAGAACCTTGCAGGCATAGCTGTCAACCCTCCCTTTTTTTGGTGGGAAACTCCCTTATTCCAATGCTGTTTCCTGCTGCTATCCCGGATTGTTGATATCCCTTAAATTTCCCGGATTTCAAAGGAAGCAGCTCCTCTCCCTCCCTGCTGGCCAGGGAGGCTCCTCAGCTGCGTTGCTCGGCTGCCAACAAGGAGTCTGAGACCGACTGGGGGCGGAGCTTGCATGCCTTGTGCAGCCAGACCCTCACACCCAACCAGACAGACAGCCTGCCTGCCGTCTATGCGCTCACTCTTTCGCTCACCCGTCCACGCGCAGCCTCTGGAGCGCAAGGTGGCGAGGCTACTTGGTGCCATTTCACCGCCCTCACAGCATCCCTTATTTTGAAAAAATCCCTTATTTTCAAATCCGAAAGTTGACAGCTATGCTTGCAGGCAAAAGGACGGAATGGGGTGTGCCCCTTTCCCCAAGTCCACTGGATGAACAGACTGAAATATGACGTTTCTGACCAGTTTTAGCTTTCATTTGCAGATGAGTTACGCCTGCCGGGTGGCCAGTTACGTTTCGGAGGCAGCAGGAAAGGAGTGAGCATCTGGGTGGCCACTGTGAGAACAGGATGCAAATTGGTTGGGCTAATGGCCTGATCCAGCATGCTCTCCTTTATGTAGGAAGGAAAACGGTTGTCTGGACTGCAAGTTGTTTTTAAGAGTCTAAAAACAAACACACTAGATTGGAAGAAGCCACATAAGAGGAGACTTCTTGGATTGGGCCTAATGCCCCATCTAGTTCAGCACCCTGTTCTCACGGTGGTGGTGCTGGGAAGCTGGGAGAGCAATGAAATGGTGCCCACACAGCAGTTTGTACTCAAAGCTAGCCCAATACTGTATTTTTCGCTCCATAAGACGCACTTTTTTCCTCCTAAAAAGTAAGGGGAAATGTCTGTGCGTCTTATGGAGTGAATGTGTGTCCCTGGAGCTGAACTGCCCAGGGGCAAAAGCAGATTGTGCTTTTTAAAAAAAGAGAGAGAGAAGGGGGTGTTGAAAGGAAGCCTGCTGAGCAGCTGCTCAGCAAACAATCGGGGAGAGAGATAAGGGAGAGAGATTCCAGTCCCACCCCCTTGCAGAGGGAGGCTGTTTCCCCAGCGACATGTGACTGGCTGATTAGATTATCTGTCTGGAAACTGTAGAAATTGCTCCCTTTCCTGAAGCTGCAGAACTGTGAGTTAAACCCCATAAAACAGGTTTTTTTCCCTTTGCAAAGTAAGCTCAGCAACTTTGAGCTGATCCTCAAAAAATGGGGCTTTTCTCCTTTGCAAAAGAAGCTGCAGAAATTTGAGCTGATCCTCAAAAAATTGGGGCTTCCCCCTCTAAAAACTAGGTGCGTCCTATGGTCAGTTGCGCCTTATAGAGCGAAAAATACGATAATTTGCCTTTCGGCTTTAAGATACTGCAGCACTCACTCAACGATTAGAATCATGTTCAAGTGACACAGCTTATTTAAAACCAAGGTCAACAGGGTTTCCGGCTGACGTCACGATTAATGGCGGTAGTGGGGAGGTTTAGACAGGGGAAAGCCAGGATTTATGAGGTAAAATTCCTGGCAATTGCTCCTCAGGGGGTTCTGGGGAGCTCGCTGCATCCCGCTGTGCCACTTAAGCCCGTGTTTGCCAACTTGAAAGACAGAGAGGGTGCGATCTGGGAGTGTGTCCCTGGCATGGACGAGCCTCTGTCTCCAGCATGATTGGTGACTGGTTCCTCATTACCGTATTTTTCGCTCCATAAGACACACTTTTTTCCTCCTAAAAAGTAAGGGGAAATGTCTGTGCGTCTTATGCAGCGAATGCATGGTCCCTGGAGCCAAATTGCCTAGGGGCCAAAAGCAGATTGTGCTCTTTTTTTTACAAAGAGAGAAGAGGGTGTTGAAAGGAAGCCGCTGAACAGTTGTTTAGCAAGTGATCGGGGAGAGAGATAAGGCTCCCTTTCCAGCCCCGCCCCCTTGCCCAGGCCTCCATTGTTGAATGCAGAGGGAGGCTGTTTGTTTCCCCAGCGACATGTGACTGGCTGATTAGATTATCTGTCTGGAAACTATAGAAATGGCTCCCTTTCCTGTAGGACTAGAAGCTGAAAACGGTGAGTTGAACCCCATAAAAATGGGGCTTTTCCTCTTTGAAAAAGAAGCTGCACCACTTTCAGCTGATCCTCAAAAAAACAGGGCTTTTCCCTTTGCAAAAGAAGCTGCACCACTTTGAGCTGATCCTCAAAAAAACAGGGCTTTTCCCTTTGCAAAAAATGCTGCACCACTTTGAGCTGATCCTCAAAAAAACAGGGCTTTTCCCCTTTCCTCCTCTAAAAACTAGGTGCGCCTTATGTTCAGGTGCGTCTTATGGAGTGAAAAATACGGCAATTTGGAATATTGCCATTAATCAGGAGGCGCTCCTGAAACAATATATCATAACGGGCTGCAATCAATCAGCTGCCGAAATGCCTGGGTTTGGCTCTTTGAAGGAATTTGAATTCTGAAGCTTTGAAATCCTCACAACGGCCGGAAAGGAATGGGGAGCAACAAGTTGCTTTGTGCTTTCATATGGTTTTCAAAGGGTTCCTTTTTTCTCTTGTCCTCCGCTGCAAAATGAAAACATTAATGGTAGCCTTTCCTTCGAACACCAATAATTCATGTGAGCTCTGGCTGTCTCACTCTGAAACCAAAAGAAAAAGGGTGGAATCCATGCTTAGTCATGCCAAGAGCAGGCCCACTGCAATCCATGGGGCTTGAGTGTCAGTGGGTCTACTCAAAGCACAACTAAGTCTGGATCCAGCCCACTGTCAGTCAGTCAGGAAACCTAATCAGCTGAGAACCACAGGATATATATTAGCACAAGTAGCTGGCCGGGGCACGCCTTGCTGTGGCTGATTTGGTGAAATGCAAAAGTAAGATACAGTATGAAAGAGAAAGCGTGTGTTGTGCTGTGCTGTTTAACGTCCACTGGAGGGCGCTATATTATTTTGCACAAAATCACATTTTTACCTGGGAAAGCTGTGGTATTTGTGCAATGTAAGTACATATGATCACTCCCATATGGGCATGGAACGTTGCGTCCAAATTTGAACGGAATCGATAAAGGGGTTACGGAGAAAGGCGATCATTAACAAACATCCAACTTGAACGATTTTATATATATAGAAGATAGAAGATGGAGATGGGAGTTCAGAACCACACACAAATATCCCACCGATCAGGACACAAAGCGCCCAAGCCTGTTGCAATGTGGGCAGCGACTCACGTTTGTGATGCGTAGGCGAGACCGGGCACGGCGACGCAGCAGTCTCCCAGACCCCCTCTTGGCCAGGGGCTTCGCTCAGCGCTCACTCGCAGAGATACCCTCGTAACCATCACTCAAGCCAGACGCCACGTCGGATGCGTAGCTGCGTCGCAGGCGAACAAAACAGGAAGTGAAACGTGAGCAAACGTGACTGATCTGGGCACACATGATGAAACATGCCTCGGCTTACTACCCCTCTGAATCCCTCTCTGCTCTTGCCAGGACGGGTGAATCTGTGGCAAGGGCACGCGTGGTCATCCCTTCACCAGTGTGGTGTAGTGGTGAAGAGCGGTAGACTCGTAATCTGGTGAACCGGGTTCGCGTCTCCCCTCCTCCACATGCAGCTGCTGGGTGACCTTGGGCTAGTCACACTTCTCTGAAGTCTCTCAGCCCCACTCACCTCACAGAGTGTTTGTTGTGGGGGAGGAAGGGAAAGGAGAATGTGAGCCGCTTGGAGACTCCTTCGGGTAGTGATAAAGCGGGATATCAAACCCAAACTCTTCTTCTTCACCAACCCTGAGGAGAAGGAGGCGCCATCGCCCCAAAGGCCTGGCCCGGGCGCAGCTTGCCTCCTTGCGGCTGTGGCCTCGGTGATGGAGGCACCTCATTCAACTCCCTCAAAATCATGCGCCTGGGCCTGTGGCCCCTCTGCCAGCCCCTGCCCCACGCTATGCCTCTGACACTACCCCACAAGCTACACAGCAAGGCTTGGGGTGAAGAATGTGAGAAAAGCAGGTATCTCCTCAACCTAAACCTTGCAGCAAATTATCTCCACAGCAGCAATCCGGCATGTCCTTACCTGTCCCCAGGGGAAGGGAAGTCGCTGATGGAGACTGGGTTCACACTCACAGCAATGGTCTGGGGATATAAAAACCACCGTTGAAGGCAGGTTGCCGTGGCAATTCGACACCTCCCCAGTTCGAAGCACACAGGGGCACCATGGCTGCCCGTGTCAGGGGTCAGCACAGCCACTCACCGAAGCGAAGGAATGCTCAGGGGCAACTGGGGGGCTGGAGCAGCTCTGGGGCAAGTCGGACAAATCCACAAATCCAGAGGAGCTCAGGTATCCATCCGTCTCACAGTCAGCTGGGGGGTGGAAATGAGAAAGAAAAAGGGTGACTGCGGAACGAAAGGCCAGGAGCCTTACAAGTTCACTGGGAACTTTCTCCCAGATATGTTTAATAATACTAATACTAATACTAGGTAAAGGTAAAGGGACCCCTGACCATTAAGTCCAGTCGTGTCCAACTCTGGGGTTGCGGCGCTCATCTCGCTTTAATGGCCGAGAGCCGGCGTACAGCTTCCGGGTCATGTGGCCAGCATGACAAAGCCGCTTCTGGCGAACCAGAGCAGCGCACGGAAACGCCGTTTACCTTCCCGCCAGAGTGGTTCCTATTTATCTACTTGCACTTTGACATGCTTTCGAACTGCTAGGTTGGCAGGAGCTGGGACAGAGCAACGGGAGCTCACCCCGTCGCAGGGATTCGAACCGCCGACCTTCTGATCAGCAAGCCCTAGGCTCTGTGGTTTAGCCCACAGCGCCACCTGGGTCCCTATAATACTAATACTACTACTACTACTACTACTACTACTACTACTACTACTAATAAATTTTATTTATACCCTGCCCTCCCCAGCCAAGACCGGGCTCAGAGTGGCTAACACCAGGTATGAAAACAATTGATTAAAATACAACTTAAAAACAAGATTAAAATACAACATTAAAGAGCAGCCTCATTTCAATAGAAACTCAAATTTTAAAAAACTGTTTGAGGAAGAAAGCGTCAAATCTTCGCCAATGCCAGCTATCCAGACTGGTCCTACGTGGGCCAGAAAAAAACCAGGGAAGTCCTCAAATAGGAGTTCCACCACAGAAGGAAAAAGGAAAGAGGGGGAGGGGATCAAGTTGATTCCAATCCAAAGGCCAGGCGGAACAACTGTGTCTTACAGGCCTTGCGGAAAGAAATCCGATCCCGCAGGGCCCTGGTCTCATGAGACAGAGCATTCCACCAGGTCGGAGCCAGTGTTGAGAAGGCCCTGGCTCTGGTTGAGGCTAATCTGACTTCCTTAGGGCCCGGGACCTCTAGGGTGTTGCTATTTATGGAACATAAGGTCCTCCACGGGGCATACCAGGAGAGGCGGTCCCATCGGTATTATTTTACATTGATTTACATTCAGATCATCTAACATACAATTTTCATCAAAATCTATTTACTTGTCCTGGCGACTTCCCATCCTTACATCTGTGATGGTCTAATTCTCTCTTCCCTGCTGCCTCTTAAAGCTTATCTATTTAACTAAATCCTGTATCTTTTCTATTTTCTTGCCATTGCTCATAAGTCAAAACCCATTTGAAATTTTATTTGGTCATATTGCGTTCTTATATAAGACTGAAAGGGGTCTCCATTCTTCCACAAACATTTTGTCTTTCAGATTCCTTATTTTAGCTGTGAGTTCTGCCACTTCTGAGTACCCCAGTACCTTTAGTACCCATTCCTCCTTCGTTGGGATTTCTGGTGTTTTCCATTTTTGCGCGTAGGGTACTCTGGCTGCCGTGGTGTCATACAAAAACAATTTTACCAACTTTTTGGGGATCTCTGTTTCACATATTCGCATAAGAAATGCTTCTGGCTTTGGGGGTATATCTATTCTGAACATTTTTTTAAAGTTCATTATAAATAATAATAATAATAATAATAATAATAATAATAATAATTTATTATTTGTACCCCACCCATCTGGCCGGGTCTCCCCAGCCACTCTCAGTTACTCATCTCTCAGTTACTTTTTTGCATGTCCACCAGGTATGGCAAAAGGAACCTTCCACCTGCATAGGATTCCAACACTTATTCGAGACTGTTCTACACATCTTAGCCAACTTGCAGGGTGACAAATACCATCTGCGTAGCATTTTCATACAATTTTCCTTAATGGCTTAGCAAGTGGTAAATGTAATAACTGCCCTCCACAATTTTCTCATGTAAACGTTGAGGGGTCAGCTTTCAGAAGCGGGAAGCTGAGGTGACACCGAATTAATTTTGCCGTTCTAACCACTTACACCGTGCTGGTACTCTCTCGTAAAGGTAAAAGGCAAAGGACCCCTGGACGGTTAAGTCCAGTCAAAGGCGACTATGGGGTTGCGGTGCTCATCTCGCTTTCAGGCCGAGGGAGCCGGCCGTTGTCCACAGACAGCTTTCCGGGTCATGTGGCCAGCATGACTAAACTGCTTCTGGTGCAACAAAACACTGTGATGGAAACCAGAGCGCATGGAAACACCGTTTACCTTCCCGACGCAGCGGTATCTATTTATCTACTTGCACTGGTGTGCTTTCGAACTGCTAGGTTGGCAGGAGCTGGGACCAAGCAACGGGAGCTCACCCCGTCGCAGGGATTCGAACCGCCGACCTTCCGATCAGCAAGCCCAAGAGGCTCAGTGCTTTAGACCACAGCGCCACCCGCTGTGTATGCTCTCGTATGTAATAGTTGCCTACGGAGAGGCGGCAGGGAGGACCCTTGGCTGACAGAGAGAGGGAACTTACACGTGGCAGAGGAATAGCTATGCTGATATCGGAAAGGCTGGTGCTGGTCGACCTCCGGTTCTTCCGGCTCAGGGGGGAATGTTGAGCCGAGTGCGGAATCCCCGGATCCGGGCGTGGTGGGTGCCGAGGGCTGGGCAGGGCTGAGAGGGGGCGGAGAGTCTAGGTCCAGCAGATGCAGGATGTCAGGAGCCTGTTCGTGCCGCCTCTGCTCCTCCTGGGCCTGCTTGGCCTTCTCGCGCTGGCGCTTGATGGCCAGGACTCGCTCGCGCACCGCTTTCGCCACCAGCTTGTAGTCGGCCTCACACACAAAGCCCAAGACCACCTGCGGGAGCGGGGAGTGGGAGCAGGCAGGGACAGGCGTAAAGGAGCTGGAGGAAACAAGGGTTCGAATTCTGGCACAAACGCACTTTCCCCAAAGAATCCCGGGAACTGTCATTTGTGCGAAGGGGGCTAGGAATTGTTGCTCTCAACAAATCTCAGCATCCCCAATGTACCCAGGATTCTTTGTGGGGGAAGCCATGACTGTTCAAAGTGGTAGGAATAATCTTTAAAGTTGCGGTGTGAGAATGACCACAGCCCTTGCGAAAGGAACTTCAATCAATCAATCAATTATTACGGTCAAAGACCAGCTCGCATAACACAATAGAGACAGCATTCATAAAGATAAAATATACAATTAAAATAGATTGCAGCAATAGCTCATGAATTAAAATTGAAATATATACATACAGGTACATCCATACGACTGAGATTGGGGTACCATAAAAATTGATCCTAAGGCGCCCCAAAAAGGGACTTCGGCTTTTCCCTAGTAAGCTATTTTATTCTAGAGGATGGTCTGTGCCTACAAATCTAGGCACAGAATCTGGCTACCAGCCAGGTCACCTTGTGATCTTTGCACAAGAGGAGACAATTTAGTTTAGACTTGTCTGTAAGATTGGCAAGCGTCTTCAGCAAGGTTTCTCTACGAATCTCAGAATAAAAAGGACACAAAAGGAACTTATTCAATGTATCTGAGAGCTCATTTGATGCCGTTTTCAAATGGCCTAGCTGTGAGACAACTGTGCTTCCCACTCCCTAAAGAAAAGCTATCTTAAATTATTATTATTAGTAGTAAATAATGCTATAATAATATTTCACTGTCCTAAGCTACCTCGAGCCCCAGGAATACACTTACAGCGGTACCTCGGTTTTCGAACGTCTCGGAAGTAGAACGTTTCAGCTTTCAAACGCCGAAAGCCCAGAAGTAACTGCTTTGGTTTTCTAACGCATTTCGGAAGCTGAACATGCCATGTGGCTACCGTATTGAGTTTTCCGGACATAAATGCTTCCAGAAATGCATGCTTCTGTTTTCGAACATTTCAGAAGTCAAACGGTCTTCCGGAATGGATGACGTTCGAAAACCGAGGTACCACTGTACCTCCATGGCATATAATAATAATAATAATAATAATAATTATTATTATTATTTATGATTTATACCCCGCCCATCTGGCTGGGTTTCCCCAGCCACTCTGGGCGGCTTCCAACAGAACATTAAAATACAATAATCTATTAAACATTAAAAGCCTCCCTAAACAGGGCTGCCTTCAGATGTCTTCTAAAGGTCTGGTAGTTGTTGTTCTCTTTGACATCTGAAGGGAGGGCGTTCCACAGGGCGGGCGCCACTACCGAGAAGGCCCTCTGCCTGGTTCCCTGTAACTTGGCTTCTTGTAGTGAGGGAATGTATGGTACAGGCAATGAGCTTGCTTTCCTTTAATGAAAGATTCCATAATGATGTTGTACGCTTATACAAGGTAACTACGGAGCCATTGCCCAAGAGAATCCTGAAGAAAATGCACCTGAGGAGACGGTTCCCAGTGACTTCTGGGTAGGCCGAAGCCAGGGCACCTCTCCTTTTTGCAACCCACCCAATGCTTCCGGTCCTCTCCCGTCTTCCCTGTCCATGGGCCTCTTCTAACACCTGGACTCCCTAAAGTCCAGACCAGCCTCCCCGACCTCTGAGAATCACAGCGACTCGTACCATCTCCTGGGCCACTTCCTCGGCCACATCCTTGTAGAGCTCGAATCGGAATTCCAGGGCGTTGTTGTCCTTATACTTCCCGTGGAGCTTCTTGGTGTCATCCATCCTCAGCCACAGCTTCAGGTTGGACTTCACGCCATCGTCCTCTTCAGCCAGCTCCACGTGGACTCCCGTGTCCTCTTGGAAGAAGGAGTGGTCCAGGAGATATTTGATGGTGTATCTGCAAGAGAGGGATGGAGGCGAGGTGGATTTAAAGCAGGGCGGAGAATTAGGAGGGTGGCGAAGGTAACTGTGATAGCCTGGGATTCAGACTCAGACGCTGAACCTGAGGGATCCCAGCCTGCACAGGATTCCCCGCCTCCAGAACCAGCAGAGCCGGGGCTAGGTCCAGAGTCTGAAGGGTCCTCACCTGTGCTGGATCCTCAGGTGCAGGCATCTGCTGAGTCTGCTCTGGCTCCTGCTGGGATGGAGGACCCATTGCCTGCAGGTGCTCCACTCCCAGCACCGCCAGGGGAAGCTGAGATTGCCTCTGGGTCCGGTAACCCTCCAGCCTCTCCTGAGCTGCAGAGGCTCAGGGCAGAGAGGCGAAGGGAACTAAGTTCCCGCAGGAGGAGTGCTCGCCTCCAAGCAAGGAGAGGCGAGTCACCTGAGGATCGGGGCCGCCCTATGCCACGGGGCAGATAAAAGCCGGCCAGCCCCAGCCCCAAGTTGCAGGAGCAACATCGTTGCGGACCAGTTCCTGCCTGAAACCTGTCCTGCTTTCCTGCGTGAGCTCCTGACCCGCCCTGGTTCCCTGCTTGCCTACCTGTTCCCAACTTTGCCTGACTCCCTGCCCTGCACCCAGCTTCAGTTATTACGGACTGCCTTTACGTTGTACCTCTGACCACGGATCGGACTTGGACCTCGCCTTTCGGATACCCCACAGGACCAGCACAGTAACGCTCAGAGAGCGTGAGGGGAAAAGGTATCCCCGGCAGAGGCTGAAGGGTTGGGTGGCCCAGGATTAATAATAATAATAATAATAATAATAATAATAATAACAATAATTTATTACTTATACCCCACCCATCTGGCTGGGTTTCCTCAGCCACTCTGGGCGGCTCCAAAACAGAATATTAAAAACACAATAAAGCACCAAATATTAAAAAACTTCCCGAAAAAGGGCTGCCTTCAGATGTCTTCTAAAAGTTATATAGTTACTCATCTCCTTTACATCTGATGGGAGGGCGTTCCACAGGGAGGGTGCCACTACCAAAAAGGCCCTCTGCCTGGTTCCCTGTGACCTCGCAGTGAGGGAACCGCCAGAAGGCCCTCGGAGCTGGACCTCAAGATTAGTCCATGAGCACAGATCCCATTTTATGCATTTGTTCTTTTAAAATTCCTAAAGTCCTCTTCAGACTTGAGCAGCATGTTGAAGTTCTCGTTAGCATTTGATATATGGAATTTCCAAGGATACTGCGGTACAGTGGTACCTTGGTTGTCAAACTTAATCCGTTCCGGGAGTCCGTTCAACTCCTGAAACTGTTGGAAAACAAAGGTGCGGCTTCCGATTGGCTGCAGGAGCTTCCAGCACTCAAGCGGAAGCCGCGTTGGACGTTCGGCTTCCGAAAAACGTTCGCAAACTGGAACACTTACTTCTGGGTTTGTGACTTTCGGGAGCCGATTTGTTCAGGGGGCCAAGCCACTAGAGCAGTGTTTCCCAACCAGTGTGCCTCCAGATGTTTTGGGACTACAACTCCCATCATCCCTCGCTAGCAATACCAGTGGTCAGGGATGATGGGAATTGTAGTCCCAAAACATCTGGAGGCACACTGGTTGGGAAACACTGCACTAGAGTACCACGGTACAACTGTATTTAAAGAATAAATCACTGCCGGTAAGCAGGGCCGAAGGGCGAAGCAAGTACGCCTCGGAGGAGCCGTTCGACGCTCTGCTTTTCCGGACGTGCCTCACGGTGTTGTCTAGCAAGGAGAAAGTGCAAGCAGCTCTCCATTTCCCCGCTGGAGAGCACAGCGGTGAACGTCGCTCACAGAAGGGGCAGGTGGGTGGCAGAAAACACTGCTCTGTGAGCAGAGGGCAGCCAAAGGCTGGATGAGAGCAAAAACGACAGGCACTCTTAGGAATGAGAGCCTCCAGCCCTCCTGTAACCAGCAGTCTTTGCAAAGTCGCTCCCAAAACCTGCGGGTCACTTACAGTTGGCCTGTGTGTCAGCCCCTAAGCAATGATGGGCAAAAGCAGTGTGCCTCTGAGCACGTGCAGAGTACACACCCTTGGCCCACTTGCGGCTGAGCGGTACTGACAGTTTTTTCCCCCCTAGGGAAAAGAGCACTGCTTACATGACCCACAGACTAGTCCAATCCAGCAAGAGCCTTCTTACGTTCTTATGTGCAGTTTTAAAATAACAGGTGACATGTTTAAAGAAGAAGAGTTTGGATTTGATATCCCGCTTTATCACTACCCCTGACCATTAGGTCCAGACTCTGGGGTTGCGGCGCTCATCTCGCTTTATTGGCCGAGAGCCGGCATGACTAAGCCGCTTCTGGCGAACCAGAGCAGCACACGGAAACGCCGTTTACCTTCCCGCCGGAGCGGTTCCTATTTATCTACTTGCACTTTGACGTGCTTTCGAACTGCTAGGTGGGCAGGAGCTGGGACCAAGCAACGGGAGCTCACCCCGTTGCAGGGATTCGAACCGCCGACCTTCTGATCAGCAAGCCCTAGGCTCTGTGGTTTAACCCACAGCGCCACCTGGGTCCCTTTTATCACTACCCTAAGGAGTCTCAAAGCGGCTAACAATCTCCTTTCCCTTCCTCCCCCACAACAAACACTCTGTGAGGTGAGTGGGGCTGAGAGACTTCAGAGAAGTGGGACTAGCCCAAGGTCACCCAGCAGCTGCATGTGGAGGAGCGGAGAAGCGAACCCGGTTCACCAGATTACGAGACTACCGCTCTTAACCACTACACCACACTGGCAGGTTGACTCGGGGATGAGGCGTCCAACGGGTTCTGCATTTCCACACGTGTCTCCGAGTTTCTACCCCACAACAACCCGGACCACTGCTCTTTGCCCAAGTGTCCTGGAGTTTTCGCAAAAGAAGAGCCCCGCACATTACTTCTTTTCTTTAAAGAAAAATCATTATTTGGGTTGTAACCTATATCAGGGGCGGGGAATAGTTGCTGGGTTCCAACTCCCATCAGCCTCGGCCGGCCTGACCATTGGGCAGGGATGATATGAGGGGCACCCCAACAAAACCCAGAGGGCAACAGGTTCCCCCCCCCACCTGACCCTATAACCATTTACCCGCCAAGGGTAGCAGAAGTCAGGCCGGCGGCGGAAATCTCCCCTACCTTTCATACTTGTTCATCCGGATGCAGCCCTCAATGATCTCCTTCAGTTCAGGCACTTTCACGTTGTGAAAACTGCTGGGCTTGATGCCCTGCGACAAAAGGGACGGAGGGCGGTTCAGGTGGGGCCAGGGAGTCAAGAGGTGGTGGGGTGGGGGTTAGTGGGGGGGACAGAAGTCAGGGTATCGTGCGGCTTCCAAGCCCCTTGTCCCCTGGGAGAAAGATTTTGCTTGCAAGTTAGCGATATGAAAACCTGGGAGGGGAAGAAACCAGAAAACTGGGGGGCAGGACATCAGCCCCCCCTAATTTTACCAGTCCCCCACCATCCCAATTCTTCAGAAATAAATGAGGGGGGGAGCTGGGATTCCTCTCCCAATTTTTCTGGACTTTTCCCAAGCCTTCACATTTCTACTACAGGTAAGACAACCCAGCAATCCCGCCTTGGAGAGAAGGTAAGTTTGAGTTTCCTCATCCTTGTCTGTCTCTGATGGTCAACAGCAGGTCTTTCATGTAGCCAGGGCTCAGACCCAGTGCTGGCCTGAATGCTAGGACCCTATGCTCCTTTGTCTCGATCAGGTGACACCCACCCCATATATATTTTTTCAGTGTTACCATACATATCCATAATCTTTACATACTCTTTACAAATTAATATACATATTTTACTTATACATCTACATACTATTTTACTTATACTTATACTTATAAGGTAAAGGGACCCCTGACCATTAGGTCCAGTCGTGGCCGACTCTGGGGTTGCGGCGCTCATCTCGCTTTATTGACCGAGGGAGCCGGCGTACAGCTTCCGGGTCATGTGGCCAGCATGACTAAGCCGCTTCTGGCGAACCAGAGCAGCGCACAGAAACGCCGTATACCTTCCCGCCGAAGCGGTACCTATTTATCTACTTGCACTTTGAAGTGCTTTCGAACTGCTAGGTGGGCAGGAGCAGGGACTGAACAACGGGAGCTCACCCCGTCGCGGGGATTCGAACCACTGACCTTCTGATCAGCAAGCCCTAGGCACTGTGGTTTAACCCACAGCGCCACCCACGATAACCTTCATACTTATACTTTTATTTATCTTTACTTGGCCTTGTGAGCTCAATCAATACAAACCAGTAGATTTTTATTAGAACTTCTTTCGTTCATATAATCTTCCCACCCCATATGTTTTAAGCATGCATTTTAAGAATCTTGAGAATCGTATCTTATTCTCGGACAGCTACTACTCCCAGCTCCCTTAACAAACTAACGTTCCCAGGATTCTTTGGGGAAAAGCATGTGATTTAAAGGTTTGGCATGGATGTGACTGCAGTAATTAGAGATGACCCACGGATGGAGCCTTGGGGGCAGGGCTTCCAAGTAGGACAGTGTGACTTCTAGTTAAGTTTGATTCCCCCAGTACCGTTTCTGCTAAAATAAGACACCATCTTATATATTTTTTTCCTCAAAAAAACACAGTATTGCTTATTTTCGGGGGATGTCTTATTTTAACCGCTCCGCTGCATAGCCACGCCTATCTAGGCTGTCTTAAGGGAGAGGCGCCGCGTCACTATGTCTTATTTTTGGGGTATGGCTTATTTTCGGGGTGTGGCTTATATTTCACAAATGCATAGAAATCCTGCTATGGCTTATTTTATGGGTATGTCTTATTTTAGGAGAAACATGGTACTTCTCTTTTTTATGAATCGAAAAGCCAGAACACAAGAGGCCCCCAAACAGGTTTTAATGATGATTATCCGATACTGGACCGCCATAACATTCGGCACATCAAATGTTCCAACGTTTTTTGAAAAGGAATGGGGGGGAAAGCAGCATAGGTGCTGGTGGAGGACCCAGTTTTCTGGAGTTGCAGGAAAGTTTTCAAACATGGAGAAAACATTTGATCAGAAGTCAAACCTGGGCTGCTTAGAGGTTCTGTCCCATCTGCTGTATGTGGGTAGGATTCTGTGCCATGAACATCAGCTAGATCCCCCTCCCGTAATGACCGCTCTTCCCTGGCCATAAAAGCCCACCCATTCCCAACCTTCCCTCCTTAAATCCCAAAGTTGCATCAAACACTTTCCAGATTCCTTGGATCTGTCTCCCTGAGAGGAGGAGGAGGAGGAGGAGGAGAGTTTGGATTTGATATCCCGCTTTATCACTACCCGAAGGAGTCTCAAAGCGGCTCACATTCTCCTTTCCCTTCCTCCCCAACAACAAACACCCTGTGAGGTGAGTGGGGCTGAGAGACTTCAAAGAAGTGTGACTAGCCCAAGGTCACCCAGCAGCTGCATGTGGAGGAGGGGAGACGCGAACCCGGTTCACCAGATTACGAGTCTACCGCTCTTAACCACTGCACCACACTGGCTCTCAGGAGGAGGAGGAGACGCCTGGGGACCTAGCAAGGGGTGTAGCCCATAAGGGAGAAAGGTCAGCCCTAGCTTCTCACCGAGGTGACCTTGCGATAGATCTGAGCTGCATTCTGGCATTCTGAGTAGGGGTATTCCGAGGTCGCCATCTCCAGCATGCACATGCCAAAGGCATAAACATCCACCGCTTCGTCGTACTTCTCCTCGTACATCTCGGGCG
The DNA here is from genome assembly GCA_034642065.1 of Darevskia nairensis. Taxonomy (NCBI): domain Eukaryota; kingdom Metazoa; phylum Chordata; class Lepidosauria; order Squamata; family Lacertidae; genus Darevskia; species Darevskia nairensis. Next base: position 240,614 of record JAWWNI010000405.1, read on the forward strand.
CCATGAATTCTGGGGTTCCTGGGAGAAGAGGAAGGAAGGGGTTTTATCTGGGGCTCAGCCCCCCTCAGTCAGTAGAGCGTGAGGCTCTCAATCTCAGGGTCGTGGATTCGAGACCCACATTGGGTGGAATATACCTGCATTGCAGGGGGTTGGACTAGATGGCCCTTGGGGTCCCCCTCCCAGCTCTACAATTCTAGGATTCTATGATGCCACAACTACCTATCCAGTAGGATAACCCTTTAATGTGAAATGGGTGCCACCCCATTACATATCCAGCTTCCGCTGGAGATCTCCAGTTCTGACTAATAAGGATCTAATAACCTTGAGCTACAGCACATCTCTTCCACAACTTTTTCGTACACCGAAAAGTCCGCATCTAGAGGTGCCGCTTCTGCACATGCGCGACGGAGCGTTTCTGCGCATGCGCGCACGGCAAACCCCAGAAGTATACACTTCCGGGTTTGCCGCGTTCGCAACCCGAAAGTTACGTCACGCAAAGGTAACGTAACCTGAGGGTCCACTGTATAGTGTCTATTTCAAGGGAAGTAATAGTTCCAACTCTATTCTGCCTTGGTCAGACCACACCAGGAATACTGTGTCCCGTTCTGGGCACCACAATTTCAGAAGGATGTTGACAAGCTGGAACGTGTGCAGAGGAGGGCGACCAAGTTGATCAAGGGTCTGGAAACCAAGCTTTATGAGGAACAATGGAAGGAGCTGGGTATGTTTAGCCTGGAAAAGAGGCGGCTGAGAGGAGATATGATAGCCATTGTCAAGTACAGTGGTACCTCGACTTACGAGTAACTCGACTTACGTATTTTTCAAGTTACGAATGATCCAAGCGGCCGCGGGATTACGAATTTCTTCGACTTCCGAATCGGAAGCTGAGGTGTTTGGGTTTTTTTGGTTTGTTTTTTTTGTACAGGTCACATGGAAGGGGAGAGAAGGCAGGACTTCGCTCCAGCAGCCATTTTGGATGCGAGCGGAGCCTGGAGCAGCTGGAGGCTGCTTATTCTCCTCCTTCCAAAGATGGCGGCGCTTTGTTTTTTTTCCCGGGGCTTTTTTTCCGGGCCGTTTCGGCCCCGCACGGCTTTTTACCGCGTCAGGGACGCCCCGCGCGGCTTTTTTGACATGCCGGAGGAGCCCGGCAAGGGTTTTTTTTCCGGCCGAAACGGCCCAGCGCGGCTTTTTGCCGTGCCATGGCGGCGGCGAGCACCCCTCAGAGCCACCTGCAAGAGAAGGAGAGCTGCGGGAGCCTGGCCATCCACATCGAAAAGGTAAGTGACCCCCGATTTCTCTTCCCATAGGAGCGCATTAATCCGTTTTTAATGCATTCCTATGGGAAATCGCGTTTCGACTTACGAGTTTTTCGACTTCCGAATGTGCATTCGGAACGCATTAAATTCGTAAGTCAAGGTACCACTGTATCTCAATGGCTGTCATATGGAAGATGGAGCAAACTTGCTTTGTGCAGCTCTGGAAGGGAGGACTTGAACCAAAGGCTTCAAGCTCCAAGAAAGGAGATTCCGACTTAACATCAGGAAAAAACATTTGGACAGTAAGAGCTGTTTGTTAGTGGAATAGTCTCCCTCGAGAGGTTATGGACTCTCCTTCCTGGGAGGTTTTAAAGCAGAGATTGGATGGCCATCTGTCATAGATGTTTTAGCTGAGACTCCTGCATTGCAGGACGGTCCCTTCCAACTATACAATTACCGTATTTTTCCGCTCTATAAGGCGCACCTGACCATAGGACACACCTAGTTTTTAGAGGGGAAAAGCCCCAATTTTTTGAGGATCAGCTCAAATTTCTGCAGCTTCTTTTGCAAAGGAGAAAAGCCCCATTTTTTGAGAATCAGCTCAAATTTCTGCAGCTTCTTTTGCAAAGGAGAAAAGCCCCATTTTTTGAGGATCAGCTCAAATTTCTGCAGCTTCTTTTGCAAAGGAGAAAAGCCCCATTTTTTGAGGATCAGTTCAAATTTCTGCAGCTTCTTTTACAAAGGAGAAAAGCCCCATTTTTTGAGGATCAGCTCAAAGTTGTTGAGCTTACTTTGCAAAGGGAAAAAACCCTGTTTTATGGAGTTTAATTCACAGTTCTGCAGCTTCAGGAAAAGGGAGCCATTTCTACAGTTTCCAGACAGATAATCTAATCAGCCAGTCACATGTCGCTGGGGAAACAGCCTCCCTCTGCAAGGGGGCGGGGCTGGAATCTCTCTCCCTTATCTCTCTCCCCGATCGTTTGCTGAGCAGCTGCTCAGAGGGCTTCCTTTCAACACCTCCTTCTCTCTCTCTCTTTTTTTTAAAAAAAGCATGATCCAGGGACCACACATTTGCTCCATAAGACGCACAGACATTTTCCCTTACTTTTTAGGAGGAAAAAAGTGTGTCTTATGGAGCGAAAAATACGGTATATGATTCTATGGTCTTCAGCTGGTTCATTCAACTTTTCCCCATACAATCTTTGATCTCTTAACCGGATACATGCCTGTTCTCCAAACCCGGCCCCCAGAGACAGAAACATCCAGGTACCTATGACACTCTTGGCAAATGAGGCCCGCTTGAGTGTGGCCAGACCAAGGTCCCCGATTTTGACGGAGCCCGTTGGCCCCGTGATGAAGACGTTGTCGCATTTCAGGTCGCGGTGGATGATCGGAGGCGATCGCGTGTGGAGGAAATGGAGACCCCGCAGGATCTGTCTGCTCCAGCGCTGGAGGACTTTGAGCTTCATCTCCTTGAAGCGCTTCAGATACCTACAAAAAAGGAAGCGCCATTAGACTCGGAGCCACCTTGCCAAAAGAATTATTATTATTATTATTATTATTATTATTATACTTTATTATTTATACCCCGCCCATCTGGCTGGGTGTCAGGGGCTGGCCGGGTTCCGAAGCGGTGCCAGAGGAGACAGCGGACCCAGACAGAGCTCAGCTGACGCCCGAGGAGTTGTTGAGGGTCTGGGATCAGGAACAGGGACAGCCCCTGCTGACGCCAGAGCAGATAGTGCAGCAATGGGAGGAAACCTCCACCAGAGCGTTAGCACAGCCAATGGGAAAAGAGCAGAAGATGGAGACTGAGGAGGTGGTGAGGCTTAGAGAGCCTGCCGGAGCATCAGACACCACCAGCGTGGAGGATGAAAGCGAAAGGGAAGGGGGAGCCATAGGGCCGCCCAGGTCAAGGGCACGTAAACGGAAAAAGGAAAGGAGGAGACTAGGGTTCCCGAAGCTCCTATGTTGGGGGCGGAGTCGCAAATCGGTACTCAAAGGATCTGACTCAGAGGGGTCGGACGCATAGTCGCAAGTCTGGAATGTTCAATGGCATAAAATAAAGTGATTAGTTTAGCAGACAGCGTTTTGTGGATGCTTACTTCCGAGGAGACACACGTTCGTCTCACACTGGGTTTCCCCAGCCACTCTGGGCGGCTTCCAACAAAAGATTAAAAACACATTAAAACATCAGGACCAGCTGTGGGCTCCACCCTTTAGGAACGGTGTAAGACTGGACCTTCTGAGCAAAACCTTGCAATCTTGCATACAGATTGACCCTATCACCCTGGGGGCTCACTTCAACTATTTCCCCCACAGACTATAGTTTGTTCTGGGAGGATAGACTGCGCCTGCAAATCTGCGCGGAGAATCTGGCGACCATCCATGTTGACTTTTGATCTTTGCCTAAAATGAGGGCATTTAGTTTAGGCTGATCTGGAAGCTCAGGAAGCCTTTCCAATAGGGGGGCAATGTTGTCTCTGCGTACCTCGTCATAAAAGGGGCATCTAAAAAATAAATGTTCAGGGCTTCCTACTTCCCCCAGTGGGCAGGCGCAAAGTCTCTGGTCGTATGGGACTGCCGCCTTCCCACGGTCGTCACTGTGGGATGTAAACACTAGAGCAGTCAAGTACAACAATGCTAGAAGGGGTTTCAGTCCTCCAGCCACAACTTCCTGGTCACCTGGACTGAAACAACTTCCTCTTGCAGCTAGATGTGGGAGTGGCTTTACCTGGGCAGGTTAGAACAAAAGGCACAGGTCATGTAGCCATTCTCTCTCTCTTGCTCTCTTGCCTCTCGCCTGGATTATCAGGAAGGATGCTGTTATGTACTGAGTTGAATAGGATCCAAAAGGCAGCAGTCTGATTGGTCCTAGAACAATAGGATCCAAAAGGCAGCAGACTGATTGGTCCTAGAACAATAGGATCCAAAAGGCAGCAGTCTGATTGGTCCTAGAACAATAGGATTCAGAATGCAGCAGTCTGATTGGTCCGCAGGAGCCACCCAATCCAGCTCCAGGTGGAAGTGAATCCGCAACCGGATTGGCCTTCAGGAGTATCCTGGAATTAGCCAATCACATGGGGCCCATTGTGTAAATACTGTATATAAAGCAGATGTTCTGGGGAAACTTCCATTCCTCGCTACTATGAGCTGAATAAAGAGCTGAAATCCACACTCGACTCCGAGTATATTTCACTGGCGACGAAGGTGGGATCCCGCTGAGTTGACCGCCACACACAGCACCTCAGCACCGCCACCTGCCGCACCGCTGCCTCGCACCGTGTATCCAGGCTTCAGCTCCGGGACCCAAGGAACTCAGAATGGCACCCGACAACAGCTTCTCGCCGTTCAAACCAGCATCAGGAGACTGGGAAGGGTACGCCAGCCGTTTCACCTTCCTCCTAGAAGCTAAAGGGGTCACCAACGATGCCAAGAAGAGGGCGATATTCTTCAGCGTCTGCGGAGAGGAGACGTTCGAAATCGCCCGGGCTCTCCTTGCACCTGACGATGTTGCTACCGTTCCTTACAAAACAATAATGGAACGGTTGAAGGGGCACTTCTCGCCGCAGCCCTCGGTGGTGGCTCGTCGAAATGCCTTCTATGCAAAGCGGCAAGCCCCCGGGGAAACCATAACTGGGTTTGTGACCTCCCTCCGCCAAGCCGCTCGGTTCTGCAACTTCTCAGAGTTGGAGAACATGCTTCGTGACCGCCTCGTCGGTGGTCTGAGGGACGAGAAACTGCAACGACGCCTCTACGCCAAGAAGGACCTAACGTTCCAGGTCGCTCTGGAGGAGGCCCTGGCAACAGAAGCCGCCGAGAGGTCAACGCAAGAGGCACGGCCGAGCCTGCCGTCCCAACCAAGGGTCCACCACGAGGACCTCACCGACGACTCAGGATCCGACAGGGAGGAGGTGCACAGAGTACAGCGGCGCACTCAAGCAGTGCACACACCACAGCTGCCTCGACCAGAAGGAGGGAACTGCGCAAGCTGTGGGGAGAGTCACGAGAGGAGGACCTGCCGTTTCCGCAACGCAGAGTGCAGGCAGTGTAGAAAATCAGGTCACATCGCCCGGGTGTGTCGGGGTCGGCCCACCCAACGCCAGGCATCAGATGACCGACCCAAGAGCCCCAGGTTCCGGGGCCCAACACACCAAGGCAACTCGACGGAGATCACGGACTACCAGGTATACCAGTTGCCCCACCCCAACATAGAGAAAATTTATGTAGAAGTGCAGATAGAGGGGACCCCGTGCCGCATGGAGCTTGACACGGGTTCAACACTATCCATAATCTCGGCACAGACCTTAAGGACACTGTGCCCTAGTGGGGGTCCCAAACTCAGGCCGGCCCCATTCACCCTCCGGGACTTCCAGAAACGTAAGGTCCCCACACTGGGGGTGGGGACCTTCAGGGTGCAATATCGCGGGCGGACGCGGCAACTGGACTTGCTTGTGGTCAAGGGCCCCTACGTTAGCTTACTGGGATTGGCATGGTTTGGACCACTGGGGCTAGCCGTCACCGGGGTGAACCGCACTAGCTTACAAGTGGACGTGGACGCCATATGCAAGGAGTTTCCGGGGGTTTTCGATGGGAAATTGGGACAGTATACGGGCCCCCCCATCGCCCTACAGCTTGACCCCGCAGTACGACCTATCAGGCACAAGGCCCGCCGGGTCCCATTCGCCCTGAAACCCCGTATAGATGAGGAATTGGACCGGCTCGTGGAGCAAGGAGTGCTGGAGCCTGTGCCTAATGCCCCCTGGGAAACCCCGATCGTCACACCCGTCAAGCCTAATGGTTCGGTCCGCATCTGCGCAGACTACAAATGTACCATAAACAAGGCCCTCACGGCCCACGCATACCCAGTGCCAGTGGTCAGCCATGTCCTCGCCACCCTGGCTGGGTCAAAGATTTTTGGCAAGCTGGACTTGGCCCAAGCCTATCAACAGCTGCCGGTAGATGAGGCCACAGCAGAGGCACAGACGATCGTGACGCACAGAGGAGCGTTCAAGGTAAAGCGGCTGCAATTCGGTGTCAGCGTGGCACCAGGCATATTCCAGAATCTAATGGACTCTCTCCTTAAAGGGATTCCTGGCGTCACCCCCTTCTTCGATGATGTGTTGATTGCCGGGCCCACGCCAGAGGAGTTTGAGGACCGCCTCCGCACCGTTCTGCACCGTTTCCAGACAGCAGGTCTCAAGGTGAAGCGGGAAAAGTGTCTACTAGGAGAGCCTCAGGTGGACTTTCTGGGATTTATGGTGGACGCAGAAGGGGTCCACCCGACTGGGGACAAGGTACGGGCCATTTGTGATGCCCCAGCGCCCAAGGACAAGACTGAACTTCAGGCCTTCTTGGGACTATTGAACTTTTACCATGCCTTCCTTCCCCATAAGGCGGCGGTAGCGGAGCCCCTACACAGACTCCTGGACAAGCGGGCCCCTTGGGTGTGGGGCCAGCGCCAGGAGGCCGCATTCCAGGCAGTCAAGGACTTGCTCGTCTCAAACTCGGTCTTGGCACACTTCGACGAGAGGCTGCCGGTGGTGCTAGCATGCGACGCCTCACCCTACGGCATCGGCGCTGTCCTGGGACACCAACTCCCGGATGGAAGAGAGGTGCCAGTGGCATACTTTTCCCAGACGCTCGCCGCAGCTGAGCGGAACTACTCGCAAATCGACAAGGAGGGTCTGGCAATCGTAAAGGGAGTAAAAAAATTCCATGATTTCTTGTACGGGCGGCCCTTTACCATTGTGACTGACCACAAGCCGTTGCTTGGCTTGTTTGCCCCCGAAAAGCAGACCCCCCAAGTGCTGTCTCCTCGCGTCCTCAGGTGGTCAATTTTCCTTGCCGGCTACCAGTATGCACTGATTCACCGCCCTGGGAAGGCGATGGGCCACGCAGACGCCCTCAGCAGGCTACCACTACCAGAAACAGGCCCCGACCCAGCACCCGCACAAGAGGTTATGACCCTGGAGCTGCTTCCCGACCGCCCCATTCAGGCACAAGAAGTTGCGCACCATTCCAAGAAAGATGGGGTCATCTCCCGGGTCCTGGACTGGGTGTGGAGGGGATGGCCCAGCAGCAGTCCTGGGCCAGAATTTGCTGGCTACACAACCCGTAAACATGAACTGTCAGCCCACAAGGGGTGCCTGTTATGGGGAAGCAGGGTCGTCATCCCCCAGCCCCTCCGCAAAAGGGTCCTTACAGCCCTACACGAGACACACCCAGGGGTAGTGAGAATGAAGGCCCTCGCCAGGAGTTATGTGTGGTGGCCGGGGATTGACAGAGAGATAGAGGCCTGGGTCAAACACTGCCAGGCCTGCCAAGAATCCCGCCCGGATCCCCCAAGGGCCCCAGTCCAGCCCTGGGAGTCTGCCCGAGCACCATGGTCACGCCTGCATGTGGACTTCGCTGGCCCCTTCCAGGGGAAAACATTCTTCATAGTGGTGGACTCCTACACCAAATGGCTGGAAGTCGCACTGGTACCGTCCACTTCTACATCCGCAGCCATCCGGGTACTACGCAGGCTGTTTGCAACCCACGGGCTCCCTGACACTCTAGTCTCAGACAACGGAACCGCATTTACGTCAGAAGAATTCCAGACCTTCACAGCGCAGAACGCCATCCGCCACATCCGCTCGGCGCCATTCCACCCTGCCACCAATGGCCAAGCAGAGCGCATGGTGCGGACCACCAAGGACACCCTCCGCCGCATGACGCAAGGGGACTGGGAGTACCGCCTTGCCACATTCCTTCTAGCACAGCACAGCACCCCCAGCTCAACGACTGGTCGGAGCCCCGCTGAACTACTGATGGGCCGGCGCCTTGCAATCAGACTGGACCGCCTTCACCCCGACAGAGCTCAGGATGAGGTAGTGGTGGGGGAAGGCAGGAACCCCCGGACCTTCGTGGCCCAGGACCCAGTGTACGCAAAGAATTTTGGGGCAGGCCCAGCATGGGTACCCGCCACAGTCACCAGGGTGACTGGCCCCGTGTCGTACGAGGTGCTAACGGAGGGGAGGCAATGCTGGCGCCGCCACTGCGACCAGCTACGGCGACGATTCCCGGGAGAAAACGAGGAGGAGGACAGGTCAGAGGAGTCCCAAGGGAACAGTGGGGCAGCGAGGCCCACAGAGCAGGAGGGGCCGGCAGGGGAGGCAGAATCAGTAAATACAGAGGGGACCCGCGAGGCCGAAAGGACACTGGAACCAGAGCCACAACTGAGCGAGCCAGTCGCATCAGACCAAACGGCCCCATCACAGCCAGCAGCCTTGGAACACGAGCCAGAACCCGAATCCCTGACCAGGGAACACCCCAGGCCGCAACGCATACGTAGGCGGCCGGCGTACCTTGAGGACTATGAATGCAACGTCCCGGGCAGGACTGGAACTTAGAGGGGAGGGGTGTTATGTACTGAGTTGAATAGGATCCAAAAGGCAGCAGTCTGATTGGTCCTAGAACAATAGGATCCAAAAGGCAGCAGACTGATTGGTCCTAGAACAATAGGATCCAAAAGGCAGCAGTCTGATTGGTCCTAGAACAATAGGATTCAGAATGCAGCAGTCTGATTGGTCCGCAGGAGCCACCCAATCCAGCTCCAGGTGGAAGTGAATCCGCAACCGGATTGGCCTTCAGGAGTATCCTGGAATTAGCCAATCACATGGGGCCCATTGTGTAAATACTGTATATAAAGCAGATGTTCTGGGGAAACTTCCATTCCTCGCTACTATGAGCTGAATAAAGAGCTGAAATCCACACTCGACTCCGAGTATATTTCAGATGCTCAGTTGGCTTCCAGCCAACTGGGGCCTAATGGAGTTCTCTCCCACATGGAGAGATTCCAATTGTACATATCTTTACTATGCATAAGCCTGCCTTCTTTTGGGAATCTTACTGTGTCTCCAACAGAATGTACGTGAGTAAACCTTTTATATCTTTTTATAGAAGACGTGTGCTGTGTCTTATTTGAAGAGGGACAAAGGGGAAATATAGTGACAAACCAGGAAACTAGATTAAGTTGATTCTAGCGAATCAAAGCAACTTCCGCTGTGTGTATTTTAAAAGGGAATGTTACTCTGCTAGTTGAACTTGCAAGCGCAAGTTAGGATGAGATATATTAAATTATAAATCATCATCCACGTTCCCAAACATTCCCACAGCCACCCAGCCAGTTTCATGCTCACGTTTTGAGGGTGCCTGAGGTCATGAGTTCCGTGACCAGGACGATGCAGACCTGCCCCTTCACCGAAGACTTCCACGAGTCGTAGAACCGGACGATATTCGGGTGCTGGAGCCCCTTCAGCATCTCCACCTCCTCGCTGAAGCGCTGCCTTTCCATCTTGGACAGCTTCCGCGTCTGAGAAAAGAGAAGGAAGGGAGCAGAAGCGTTAAGAGCAGCCGACGTCACGCGAACGAAATGGGAAATGATATACAATGAATTGAAAAGGATGTTCAAAGTAACTTTTGTTTAAAAAAAACCCCAGAAGCCTTTCTTTTGGGAATTATAGGGACAGAACTACCTAAATTGTATAGAAATTAATTTATGCATGCTACTAACAGCAGCAAGAATGTTACTTGCCCAAAAATGGTAAGAAGAAGTCCCAGCAAAGGAAGAATGGATACAAAAACATATGGACTATGCAGAAATGGGAAAACGTACTGGAATAGTAAGGAATCAAGATAACAAACTTTTTATAAAAGAATGGAAACGGTTTATTGAATATTTACAGAGAAATTGTAAGCAGATGAAAACATTGGCAGGATTTTTGTAATAACCTGCAGTTTCACAAGAGTATATATTTGCAGTAGATAATTAAATGAGCAAGTTAAATGAATTTGGATAGGCAGAAGATATATATAAAAAATAAATTTAAGGAACCACAGAAAGAGGGAGAAGGAAGCCAAATTTTGAAATGTTAAATTGATTGTAAAATCAATGTATAGACTCGAAAAGTATAAATAAAAACTAAAACAAACAAACAAGCCAAACTGAGTTTTTGCAGTGGAAGCACGCACATTTCGAACTCTCGTTTTAATTTCGACATGTGACATACAATTTAAGGTGTCGATGTCTTCTAAACTCCCCCCCCCCCCGCCTGCTCCCACCCCTTCCTGTTAAAAGTTGGGGTTTGTAAGATCAGGAAAAGTGGTAAGGTGACTTTCTTGACTGCCTTTTGCTGTTCAACTTGCCTGCCTACTTAATTGCCACCAAGAAGTTGGTAAGCTCACAGAAGTGGGCTCCTTCACAAGCCTGCCAGATTTTTATTGTACCATGCTGGCTTCCCCAAACTTCTACTGCGGCTAATTCGATTAGGAGGAACTCATTTAAAAAAGAAGGGTGTTTAACTCACAGAGGGGGGCTGCACCACTCACCAGGCTCCAGTGAGTAGGAATTTAAAGATGGGGAGTTCAGTTAAATCTCCTGGGAAGGATACTGACAAGCTGGAATGTGTCCAGAGGAGGGCAACCAAAATGGTCAAAGGCCTGGAAACGATGCCTTATGAGGAACTGCTTAGGGAGCTGGGTATGTTTAGCCTAGGAGGGACCCAGGTGGCGCTGTGGGTTAAACCACAGAGCCTGGGGCTTGCTGATCAGAAGGTCGGCGGTTCGAATCCCTGCGACGGGGTGAGCTCCCGTTGCTCGGTCCCAGCTCCTGCCCACCTAGCAGTTCGAAAGCACGTCAAAGTGCAAGTAGATAAATAGGTACCGCTCTGGCGGGAAGGTAAACGGTGTTTCCGTGTGCTGCTCTGGTTCGCCAAAAGCAGCTTTGTCATGCTGGCCACATGACCTGGAAGCTGTACACCGGCTCTCGGCCATTAAAGCGAGATGAGCACCGCAACCCCAGAGTCGGACACGACTGGACCTAATGGTCAGGGGTCCCTTTACCTTTATGTTTAGCCTGGAGAAGAGAAGGTTAAGGGGTGATATGATAGCCATGTTCAAATATATAAAAGGATGTCATATAGAGGAAGGAGAAAAGTTGTTTTTTGCTGCTCCTGAGAAGCGGACACGGAGCAATGGATTCAAACTACAAGAAAGAAGATTCCACCTAAACATTAGGAAGAACTTCCTGACAGTAAGAGCTGTTCGACAGTGGAGTTTGCTGCCAAGGAGTGTGGTGGAGTCTCCTTCTTTGGAGGTCTTTAAGCAGAGGCTTGACAGCCATCTGTCAGGAATGCTTTGATGGTGTTTCCTGCTTGGCAGGGGGTTGGACTGGATGGCCCTTGTGGTCTCTTCCAACTCTATGATTCTATGAAATTTAAAGATGGGGAGTTCAGTTAAATCTCCTGGGAATAGTGATTTTTATCAGGGAAGCAGGCAATGAGTGGCAATTCCTGCAGAGGAATTGGAGCCCTCAGGGAATGGAAGTGTTTCACTTTGAATACACCTTTGTCCACTTTTCTAAACCTACACTCTGTGAGTGGGGAACATTTTAAATTCTTGCTAAATGCTATTATGATGATTATTAATTTTTATACCCCGCGTTTTCCCCTGACAGGGACTCCAGGAGGCTTACAGATAAAATAAGAACAGCTAAAAGCATAAAGGCGGGGAACAATCACTAACAAAAAAAATCAGCATGGATAGCATTAAATCTATCTACAGTGGTACCTCGGTTTTCGAGCGTCTCAGAAGCTGAACATTTCAGTTTTCGAACGCCGAAAACCCGGAAGTAAATGCTTCCATTTTCAAACGCGCCTCAGAAGTGGAACCCTTTGAGCCAGCCCTTTGCGCCTCGGTTTTTGAACGTTTCAGAAGTCGAACGGCCTTCTGGGACGAATTACGTTCGAGAACCGAGGTACCACTGTATATGGTTTTTATATATCAACCACTATATTTACAAACCCCTCGACTGGCAGAATTGGCACTATTACAGGTGCCACCTAATACCCGTTTCGCATTTGATGGTTTAGTGTGGCAGTGGCAGCGCCTACCCTTGGAACTCCCTGCCTATTGACATCGCGCAGGCGCCTTCAACCGCACTCTTTTCGGCGCCTGATAAAAAACATTCCTGCTGGACGAGCCTACCCAGATGCTTAGAAAGCCAAAGGTGAGACAGATGGATGCCAACAACATGCTAAATCGCTAGAATGGATCGCAGCATTTCAGGCTTCAAGTTAAAAACTTCCAGCAAATGGATAAACCAGAGTAGCAGCCAAAGGACGAGGTTAGAATCTTTTCCCTTGAGGTGCTACTTTTCTTCTTGCGAGGACATGTTTTTTTCAAAGCGGGGCGTTCGAAAGTAGCACCTCTCTCTTGCAGGTAGTACCAACTCATTTTACTGCACATGTGGACCCAGAGTAATATTGGCCTGGCTAGAAAATGATGGGGGAGGCCCTGTTCTCGTTTCATTTCTTTGTGAAACATTTCTCGTTTCATACTCTGTGATGTGTTAATGTATTTTAATGTTTGCTGGAAGCTGCCCAGAGTGGCTGGGGCGACCCAGCCAGATGGACGGGGTACAAATAATAAATTATTATTATTATTATTATTATTATTATTATTATTATTATCATCATCATCATTTCACAGCAGTCCAAGAGAGCTCTGCCTCTGAGACACAGAGAAAATGCTGCAAAGTATGCTGCCGAGACCAATCCTGCCTGGTTTGAACTAGTCCCTCTTGCAAGTCCCAGGTTGATGGTCCCTGAAGGAAAACTTGCAGTTCGGTCCCAACATAAAACGCAGGGAGAGAGGTCCAGAAGATCTCATCACCTGGTGATATTTCAGTCCCTCCCCACTGCAGTTCGTCCAGGTTCCCTGTTTTGGGCCGAGGAGCGGGAAGGAGACATTGCCCTAATCTCCTTGATCACCGTTTTGCTCCACGGACGTCAGCAGCCGAACGGGATGAATGCAGCCTTTCTCCAACGCAGGAGAGCCAAACGAAACCGTAAAAAAGTCCTTCCCAGAACCACCTTTCCATCACCGCCACGGCACACATACATGGCACCAGCAGCAGCCAGCTTTCTAAAGGAGCTGTAGCCATCCTCCGTCCTGATCTACAATAGCAGAACGAAGGCCGGGGGGGGGGGCGGGGGGCGGGTACATTCGGGAGCCAAGGACGAAATCGCACAGAGCCCGGTCTCCTGGGTTCATTTTGCAGCTGCAGAAGGGGGGTCCCCAGGAGCTGTGCCAAATAATAATAATAATAATAATAATAATAATAATAATAATAATTGTTGTTGTTGTTGTTGTTCAGTCGTATCCGACTCTACGTGACCCCATGGACCAGAGCATGCCAGGCACTCCTGTCTTCCACTGCCTCCCGCAGTTTGGTCAGACTCATGTTAGTATCTTCGAGAACACTGTCCAACCATCTCGTCCTCTGTCGTCCCCTTCTCCTTGTGCCCTCCATCTTTCCCAACATCAGGGTCTTTTCCAGGGAGTCTTCTCTTCTCATGAGGTGGCCAAAGTATTGGAGCCTCAGCTTCAGGATCTGTCCTTCTAGTGAGCACTCAGGGCTGATTTCTTTAAGAATGGATAGGTTTGATCTTCTTGCAGTCCATGGGACTCTCAAGAGTCTCCTCCAGCACTATAATTCAAAAGCATAAATTCTTCGGCGATCAGCCTTCTTTATGGTCCAGCTCTCACTTCCGTACATTACTACTTATTATTATTATTATTATTATTATTATTTATTTATTTATTTATACCCTGCCCATCTGGCTGGGTTTCCTCAGCCACTCTGGGCGGCTCCCAACAGAACTAAAAGCACAATAAAACATCAAACATTAAAAACCTCCCTAATCAGGGCTGCCTTCAGATGTCTTCTAAAAGTCAGATAGTTGTTAATTTCCTTGACATCAGATGGGAGGGCGTTCCACAGAGTGGGCGCCACCACCGAGAAGGCCCTCTGCCTGATTCCCTGTCACCTCACTTCTCGCAATGAGGGAACCGCCAGAAGGCCCTCGGAGCTGGACCTCAGTGTCCAGGCTGAACGATGGGGGTGATGCTCCTTCGGTTATACCGGGCTGAGGCCGTTTAGGGCTTCAAAGGTCAGCGCCAACACTTTCAATTGTGCTCGGAAACGTACTGTGAGCCAATGTAGGTCTTTCAGGACCGGTGTTATATGGTCTCGGGCGGCTGCTCCCAGTCACCAGTCTAGCTGCCTCATTCTGGATTAGTTGTAGTTTCTGGGTCACCTTCAAAGGTAGCCCCACGTAGAGCGCATTGCAGTAGTCCAAGCGGGAGATAACTAGAGCATGCACCACTCTGGCGAGACAGTCCATATGCAGGATGTGAGGTTTGGGACAGGGGGTGTTTTGCCCTGGCAAACATCTGGAGCCCCCCTCTTTTTTTGCTCATACAATATATCCTCTAATTGCTGCCTCATGTGGCGTGGCTGCCCTCCTCCTGAAATGGGTGCTTGCAGGGTGAGGGGACGTTTGGGAGTGGGGGGCAGCGTAGACAGGCAGGCGAGCTGCAGCAAGGAGCGAAGGGCAATGGCAAGGATCCAGTGTTCTCTCCTGCCGGGCCAGAATCGGACCCCAATTGGGCAAGGGCCAGAACCGCTGCCGGCACCAAACTCCCGGCTCCGTCCAGATGCAGCTGGGACAGAGGGGGCCATTTGGCTCGCAGGAGCTGGCTGCGAAAAGAGCGAAAATTGCAGAGGCAAACACGGCAGCCCAGGTCCACCCCTCCTCTTTGCCTCAAGGGAGCTCAGTTGGAAGAGAAACGGCAGGGGGAACGACAGACGGAGCGTGTTTTAAAAGCGGCCGCTCTGCCAGGGATTCGGCTGCGTCTCTTTCCGGTGGCGCGGTGCCCACCTGCTAGGCTACACTGCCGCCATGTGCCGGCGGGAACCGCCTCACGGCCTCATTGGCCCGGGCCTCTGTGGTGGAGCTGGAGGCGGTTCGTATTTTTACACTCGGGGTGTTTATGAAGTTTTGCTACAGATGCAGCTGTGTGCCGTCAGCCGCCGTGAAAGCTTCATTGTCCGCAGCACAGGAGAGGCGAGGGGAAGAAACACAGGGCCAGAACGACTTCATAAATGAAGGCACATTTGTAGCAAAGGGGTGGGGAGGAGCCCCTGCAGCTTGCATGAGGAGTGGTAGCTGTTCAGGAACGAAACAGTGCAATAGGAAAGGGGAGTCTGACTACAGCCTCTATGAATCGTAGGGGCCTCAGCTCCCCACTTTCTGTTTTTTTCTTCTTCAATTTTTTAAAATTGATTTTAACAATTCTAAGCACTTTACAATACCGTTAAATTTTCATCCTTCCCCCCCTCTCACTGGGGGAAACAAATTTCCATTCCCCTCTCTCACCGGGAAAGACAATAAATAAACATTAGACATTTAACGTAGTTAACATATTACATATCATTGCTTAGGCCTGGCCCATTTCTGTGGGCCAGATATTCTTCCTTTCCTCAAATTCATATTTCGGTTGACTTCCTCAAGTCCCCCTCTGTTGAATTCATTATCTATCCTCTTTATCAGTTTTCCAAATTCATAAACTTATCTATTTTTACTTTCCTTATCCTTTTTTGCAATATACCAAAATCATTTTACTTAAACTAACTCATTTTTTCTATACCTCGGCACCTCATTACTTCTGATACTTTCCTAAACCCTTATCATATTCCTTTACTCCAACCTAATTTAAAACTCCTAAATTTCTTCTTTTTGCACCCTTTCCTCCCTCCGGTCTCAAATTTTTTAGCTATTTTTCCCACCTCTATCCTAATTTTTTAACATATATTCATTAACGCCAGTAACCAGATCCAACCATCTTAACCGCTTATAAAGGAAAAAAGAAATCCGAGTATAACCTCTTTATCCCACCCCAACCCTCACAAATTTCCAAACCCGTATGACATTCTCTTCTCTTCTTTTGCAATGTGGTGTTCTTCAAATCATCCTCTGTACCAAATTCAATCCATGGTGTTTGCAGTTCTCTTCTTCTTCAGCTCCCCACTTTCTGGATGAGCTCCAGCAGACCCTCTTAGCCTGGTGTGCCACAGAAAGAGCCACAGTTTGCTAATGCCCACAAACTAAATAAATTGGATACGATCGGGAAAACCTGGGAGCAGCTCAACTGGATTAAATTCACAACTATGCAAAAGGATAGAGAAACGTTATCGGGAGCAGCTGGGTAAATGGGATTTAGGAACTAGCTGCATAAAAAGGCGAACTGCGAATAATGGGAGATGGAGCGAAACACTTTTACAATGTGCTCATGTGAGACAGTATATCGATCGAAGCGATAGTATTGCGTGTATTGCACTTCCATCTTCAGAGCAATACAGTATCTATCAGAATGCGTGAACTGGCTCTTTTTACGGTAGAAGTAAAAGCTTGCAAGTATGTGTTTCCAAAAGCGCCACAGTTTGCTATATCAAAGTTTGAATCGGCATCCACACAATCATTGTGGATTGAGAACTCCTCAAGGTCCCCACCAGACTGGTGTTTTTGTAGGTGTTTTCTGCAACATGCAATTGATGCAATGACAGCGTATTAGTGGTGGATTTACACCGGACTTTAAACACACCATTTTGCTTTTATTGGTGGCTTGGTGGCTGCCATATTGTTGCCCTCTGGAAGCTAGGATAACAAATGCCTCTGAAACATTGATGGTATAAAAAGCTACAGGATAGCTCAGTTGGTTAGAGCAGGGGTCAGCAAACTTTTCAGCAGGGGGCCAGTCCACTGTCCCTCAGACCTTGTGGGGGGCCGGACTATATTTTTTGGGGGGAGGGTGATGAACGAATTCCTATGCCCCAGAGATGCATCCTATATAATAAAGTCCCTGTGTCCCTGCGTCCAGTCCGTGTGTCAGTGGATTGCGCCACTGTGCATGTTCCACACAGACGCAGGGATTGGACCGGAGAGACCAATAGGACGACGCAGAGACACTTCGAGCGGCCGGGCAAAGGCGAGGCAAAATGGCTGACGGCAGGATGCCGCGGAGCTCCTGAGGGCGCCCAGTGCTGCCGGAGCTGCCCAAACGGCTTTAGTGCCGCCAAAGCCGCCGCCACCGCTGCGCGAACAGCACGGGCTGCCGGGGGAGGTGACCGGGAGGCCGCCGGGCCCCCCCCCCGCGGGCCCGCAACACCCAGAGAGAGCCATCCAGGGCCGGGCAGAACGGAGGGCTCCGAGGCCTAGCGGCCTGGGACGGCCCATCCAGCAGAGCGCCGGTGCTCCGGAGGCCAAGGAGGGCCGCCTCATCCTCGCCGCCGCTGCTGCAGCCACCCCCGGGGAAAAAGAAGAAGGGGGAGGGAGCCCCTCTCCACCCCCCAGCGGCCTGAAACGACCCGCCTCGCGGAGTGCTGGTGCTCCGGAGGCCGAAGAGGGTCGCCTCACACCCGCCGCCGTCACCGCCGCCGCTGCAGCCACCCCCGGGGAGAAAGAAGATGAGGGGGGAGCCCCTTCCCGTCCCCAGCGCCCCCCTCTAGCGCCCGTTAATGCCGGTCCGGCGATGGAGGAAGACGAGGAGGCGGCCACGGCTGCCGGAGGAGGAGGCCACGGCTGCCGGAGGAGGAGGCCACGGCTGCCGGAGGAGGAGGCCACGGCTGCCGGAGGAGGAGGCCACGGCTGCGGAGGAGGAGGCCACGGCTGCCGGAGGAGGAGGCCACGGCTGCCGGAGGAGGAGGCCACGGCTGCCTGCGCGCTTCAACTCACCTCGCTCGGCTCCTGCTGCTGCCGCCGCACCTGACAAGAGGAGCAGAAACCGCACCTCAGGCGGAGAAGTGGTGATGGCGGCGGCGGCAGCAGCAGCAGCAGGAGCCGAGCGAGGTGGGTTGAAGCGCGCAGGTCGCTCCGTCCTTTCTCTCCCCCCGCACCCGCTCAGGCTGGGGTTGGCTCAGCGGGGGTTGCCGGGGCCGGAGGACGCCGAAGAAGGGCTAACGGTTCTAGCGCCCGTTAAGTTAACGGGCTTACCGTCCACTAGTTTTAAATAAAAGCACACATTCTACTCATGTAAAAACACCAGGCAGGCCCCACAAATAACCCAGAGATGCATTTTAAATAAAAGGACACATTCTACTCATGTAAAAACACGCTGATTCCCGGACTGTCCGTGGGCTGGATTTAGAAGGCGATTGGGCCGGATCCAGCCCCCGGGCTTAGTTTGCCTACCCATTGGGTTAGAGTGTGGTGCTGATGATGCCAAGGTTGCAGGTTCGAATCCCTGCATGGGACAGCTTGCCTATGAACTAGATGATCCACAGGGTCCCTTCCAACTCTGCAATTCTAGGATTCCAGCAGGAAGTTATAGGACATGCACTGAAGGGAAACTGAGGCAGTTTGTCTGCCCCAAGACGCCTGTAAGAGCAGTTTTGAAAGTGGGATCTGCACAGAACCACCCTGATACATTCGTGAGCACAGATAATAAAGAATGCAAAATAAAAAGGGCATATGGAGGGGCCCTAAGCATCAACATTATGTCCCCCCCCCAAAAAAAAGCTGTAGGAAAGCCATCCACGACAGAAGCCATCCTAGAAGCGACACCCTCTACCCTGAAAGCTCTGTCCCCTAATCCCTAAGGCATCGAATAAGCTCTTCCTCTTCTTCAGCTGGTACCTCACTGCCAGAAGCTATTAGTTTAGTGCCTGACATCTTCGGAAAAGGGAACACTTAATTGCTTTCTGAAGTCATTCAGATTCCTGGGATTTACGGTTCGCAAGTCTAGACGGCCCTCTTTTTGTGGCAGTTTGCCCCTTGGAAGGAAGGTGTGGAGCCGTCCGGCCTCCTGCTCCCACCCCTGGAAGGGTTCACTCCCGGTCGGCTCCTATCCTGACAACATAAGGCTCCCCTTTGCCCTGGAGATTCTCCGTATTCCCGCCAAGATGTCCGCCGCTTCTCCACAAGTCCTGCTGAGTCTTGTGGCGCAGGCCACACACAGGAGTACAACGTGGATTTTGCCTGGCTCCTGAGCTCACTGCTGCTTGAAATTATATAATAATAATAATAAATTTTTATTTATACCCCGCCCTCCCCAGCCAAGACCGGGCTCAGGGCGGCTAACAACAAATATAAAAACAGTTGATTAAAATACAGCTTAAAAACAGAATTAAAAACAACATTAAAGTGCAGCCTCATTTCAGTAGAACTCAAATCAAAACTATTTGGGGGAAAATGCCAGGAAAGTCCCCAAATAGGAGTTCCATCTCAGGAAGAAAAAAGGAAATAGACTATTAAAATTTATTATAATAATTAGGCATAATTGGAATGTTTCTTTTAATTGGGAATTGTATAATTAATTCGGATTGTAATTTGAAATGTAATTGGGAATAATTTCAATGTGATTTGCTGTGATTTGTATTGGAAAATTCAATAAATAGATTATAAAAGAAAGAAAGAAATTAGACTCTTTGCGCCGTGAAACAGCTTCTTGGTCCTATCTGCATCCTACTCCATAGTTGCTGTGACAACCAATGCGGCCAAGGCTCATTTCACACAAGGTTGAGCTAGGCCCTTCCGACTTCTATTTGTTCAGGGAACCAACCTGACATAATACGCCTGTCCCTATCGGATTAGCTTGCCTCCTCTTCCCCAAAATAGGCCATACACTGGTGCCCATTGGGAACAGTAGGGAGACTTAACAGTTGCTAGAACCACCTGATTCTACGTTTGCCCCCATCCTTCTCCACGCTGGAAGCTACAGGGGCAATACGAAGACAAGAGGAGGAGGAAGCCGCCTGGAGAAAGAGGAGACAGTGTGGTACAGTGGTTAGTGCTAGATTAGGACCTGAGAGACCAAGGTTCAAATCCAACCCACGGAAGGAGGGAATGTGAGTGACTTGCCCAAGGCCGCTTACTGGAGATGCAAGATTCAAAACCAGGGCTGTCCTGATAATAATTATTATTATTATTATTATTATTATTTATTATTTATACCCTGCCCATCTGGCTGGGTTTCCCCAGCCACTCTGGGCGGCTTCCAACAAAACATTAAAATACAATAATCAATCAAACCATGAGTGATGGTTCACTTTAAACCGAGCCACAATACTGCAAGGTAGGGTTCAATAGGCTATAATTGACATGGTAGGTAGGGTTCAATAGGCTAAAATTGACTATTCAGGCTCCTAGCCCGCAACCACCCTACACCCTAGAGGACTACCGGTAGCAGCACAACGGTTTCTCATTTCCATAGTTTTTAAAATTTGCAGAGCGTTCTCACAGATACCCTGTGTCAGAAAGTGGACCCATTTATTTCTGTTTTTCAGGCGCTTCGCTCCATGCCTCTCTACAGGAAGGCCCACGGCTGAGGGGCAGAGCGTCTGTTTTGCATCCAGAAGGTCTGAGGTTCGAGTCCCGGTCTGACTTGGTATAAGGCAGCATCCCATGTTCTCCTTGTCTTCCTTGAAAAAGCCTTCTGAGCGCTGGAAGGCAGGCAGCATACCCCTCTCTAGAGCTAAGGGCCACAGCCTGCCCCTATATATTTTAACCCAGAGCCCCCCTGTCCGGCTAGGGCACTGGGTGCAAACAACAGCTGCCCGGAGAAATGACACTTGGCTGACGCTGTTCCAAGGCCTTTGCTGCAACCCTGGGTAATGTGATATAGACGAAGCTCTAAGAGGAAGGGAGAGAGCAAGATAAATCAGGATTAGACAAGAGGGAGAATGCCAAGCCTAGAAAGACTCCTTCCTTCAATGACACCCGAAGACAGACACACACACTGCCCCAAGCCGCGGCAGTTTTCACAAGGATAAAAAAGACTCAGAAGAAGATAAATGGGATTAACTGGGATTTACTCGTGGGTTAGGTTTGAGCCCAGTGAACACCTGCAATTTTCAACCTACTGCCTTTTGCATAAACCAGTTCCAAATTCCATTACACTTGTCCATGCAAAGTCTACGCCTATGAACAATCCACTCGCAGGTGGGCAAGCGTAGTGAGGTCTTCATTTATCGTTCTTTGTTTTTGTACTATAATTCTTTTATTCCGTTTCTAAAATTTCGCCATTCGACTTCCAAGAACTGCATAGTTCCATAAATTTACTTCCCACCCTCATCTCCACAGTGTTTTTGTTCAAACCCTTTTTCTATTGCGTTATAGATCAAACTCTATTACAGAAATCCTTCTAATACAATTTCTTTTTATATATATATATCATTTTTATTATTTTTAACAAACTTTTTTTACAATAATAATATCACATCATTCCACTTCTTAAACTTTTTGGCTTTTTACAGCCTTGACTTCCTTCAAACCTTTCTTGTGACTTTATAAAGTTCCACATATTTGTCTTATACTTGTATTTCAACCATTGTTCTACTGTATCTATTCCTAATTCAAATATAAATTTCATATTTGCAACAGCATTCTTTCTTCATCTACAACACCTCTTGTAGTCCTACAAACGAATTCAATTCAGTGCTTCCTTTCCAGTCTTTGACGAACTTCTGGTCCCGCTGTTCCCGGATTCTCCCTGTCATTTTATCCAATTCTACATAGTCCAGGGTGGATAAAAATCAATGATTTTTTTAAAAAAATCAAAAAAAATCGGATTTTTTTGATTTAAATCGGATTTTTTTGATTTAAATCGGATTTTTTTGATTTAAATTGGATTTTTAAAATAAAATGCTTTTGGAGGAAAAATCTTTCTAAATATAGTCTTCTATTTAAGTTACATTGCAGTCCAAAGGCTATTCATCAGGAAATAAGGATTTGTTTTAAGTTTATCAAGTGTGCTAAAACTCAGTCTAAGGTTTTTTTTAATGTTTAACCACATCAGTTAACAAACATGGATACATATGCTATCATGTTATTGTTTTAGTTAAATAAATTGTTTAAATGGTTATTAAGGAAATGATTATTTTTCTCCTTCCAATAAAGTACAGCAGAAAAGTTGTCCAAATATAAACAGTTAACTTATTAAACCTCACCATAATTTCACTAATTATCTGTCTATGTATTTCTAGTAGTATAACCAAATCTGTAATTTTTGATGTAACTGTAAAAACTACTCTGAAAATTTATTATTCCAAAAAGGAAACCTTCATATGGTTGTAAATATTAAGATTATACCAGCAAGAATGAGTCTTTCTGTAAAAAAAATATTTAAATCACGTCTTACTGACTAGTGATTTAAATCAAGCCTTACTGACTAGTGATTTAAATCGTGATTTAAATCGTGATTTAAATCAATTTGATTTAAATCAAATCCACCCTGACATAGTCTAATAATTTCATTTTCCATTCCTCTACTGTCGGCATTTGTTCTTGCTTCCATTTTTGGGCAATCAATATTCTCGCTGCGGTCACCTTCTAATACAATTTCTTAATCATTTACATTTATCTTTCCAATGCAGCAGTATCAGTCTTTTGGACATGGTGTTAACTGTTAACAATTGTTTTAGTGATGTATACCTTTTGTTTTGTCCTTCCGTCCTTCCTTCCTTCTCTCTTTTTCAAACCCCTTTTTGTGTGTTGTATTTAATTTTTTTAAGAAATGAAAGAGCCTTACAGCCGCTCCCTTTCCATTCCATGAAAACACTCATTGTGGAGAGGAGGGTCTCCAGGCCCCAATATCCAACTTCAAAGCAGTTTTAGTTTTAGTTTTAGTTTAGTTTAGTTTTAAGCCCAGGGCTTGCACCCCATCTGCAGAGACCAGGAGCCTCACGGTGGAAGCGATATCAGCCCTGAAACTACGACACAGAGACCCTTGCCAGCGTTTCCCATTTCCTGAGAGGCCACCTGGGCAGCTATTTGGCGACTGGGCTTAAGTAGCCGGAGAGAGCTATCATATAAGAAGAGTATGGCATTTATTTCTGTCTTATTTTAAACCATTGTTATCCGTTCCAAGCCTCTGAGGTACAGAGCCTATACCTCGGTGGCTCTCTAACTTTCCCCTCTGGAGACCAACTTAGTTGGTCTCTAAGGTGCTACTGGAAGGAATTTTTTTATTTTTTATTTTGTTTTGACTATGACAGACCAACATGGCTACCTACCTGTAACTTTCCCCTCTAGGACACACTTCCAGAAAAAAAATTATTCGCACCACACCGATTTATTATTATTATTATTATTATTATTATTATTACTAAGAAATATGGAAGTGAGAGCTGGACCATAAAGAAGGCTGATCGCCGAAGAATGGATGCTTTTGAATCATGGTGCTGGAGGAGACTCTTGGGAGTCCCATTGACTGCAAGAAGATCAAACCTATCCATTCTGAAGGAAATCAGCCCGGAGTGCTCACTGGAAGGACAGATCCTGAAGCTGAGGCTCCAATACTTTGGCCACCTCATGAGAAGAGAAGACTCCCCAGAAAAGACCCTGATGTTGGGAAAGATGGAGGGCACAAGGAGAAGGGGACGACAGAGGACGAGATGGTTGGACAGTGTTCTCGAAGCTACCAACATGAGTTTGACCAAACTGCGGGAGGCAGTGGAAGACAGGAGTGCCTGGCGTGCTCTGGTCCATGGGGTCATGAAGAGTCGGACACAACTAAATGACTAAACAACAACAACAAGAAATACATTGGAAAGGAAAAAAGAAACCACTCCTGGCAGCGCTTGATTTGCAACATAGAATGCAGCTACTTTATAATATGATTGTGGACATCCAGAAAGAATAAAACTATGCAGTTACATATGAACACAAACCATTCCCTTAATAGAATATCGATTGCCCTCGAATCTCCCAGCCACGTTTGCCATCCTCTCCTGCCACAACCCTTTAAAAACCACTGCTGTGATTTCAGGTGAAATTATGCTGCAATTCCAGGTGACAAGTCGCCCTCTGATTCTGCCATCTCACCACAGCACCCGTCACTGAGGCCTAAAAAGATCTGGCCACCTTATGCAGGTGCCTGGAAATAATTCCGGGCCTTCTGAGAAGGGAGTGGTACCTGGAAGTATTAAGGCTTGCATTTATGCATCTGAAATATTTGTTCAGCCCTCTGGATGATGGGTCCCCAGCGCTGAGCCTCGAATCTGTTCCCCTTTCTCTAGAGACCCTCAGAGGTGCACCCAATGTCCGCTGGTTCCCGTGTCCATTCATACATGCAGAAAATAGTCGTCCTCAGCAAATATTGGTTAGACAGCTCCAGACTGTATTCACTACCTCTTTCCCCACCCCCACCCCCCCAAAAAGAAGGCCAGCTATAAAACGATGCTTTAAATTTACATCTGCACACCAGAAATAGACCCGGGGCAAAAGTTTTCGGATGGGGAGGCTGAGTCCCAATAGCTCAGGTTTGTGGTTTGCTGGCCGCAGATGTTTTAAAAGGCAACATAATGATCCACTGCGAGAGAAAATAGGACAGAGCTATTTTTTAAAAGGCGAGCAAGTGACAGTAAATCCTGTGTTTTTGCAAGAGGCTTATCCCCAGCACAAGGACTGCTTTAAAAAAAAAAAAAAGACTTGGAAAAGCTTGATAAATGTTCCTTATTTTTAGTTGGCCTCCTGAAAAACATCTGCAAATCGAAGAGCGTCATTGGAGAAGGAAGAAAAGCTACGCTGCTGCAGGATTATATATTAATTTACTTGCAATATTCCTATATTGCCTAAAAACAAACAAGTGGCTGGATAGGGCTTAGCCTTAAGTCACTGGAAGTCATAATTATCCATTATATGCAGTGTTTGTCTCCCCGCCCATCTACCCCAAAGCCTCTCATTGTATGTCTGAGATTAGAGGACAAAGGAAGGGTCTCAAAGTCATAGGCAGTGTTAGAATCTCAGCTATATAAGCTAGGTGCCAAATGGACTAGGCCAGGGGTCAGCAACCTTTTTCAGCCATGGGCCGGTCCACTGTCCCTCAGAGCATGTGGTGGGCCGGATTATATTTTGGGGGGGGGGGGATGAACGAATTCCTGTGCCCCATAAATAACCCAGAGGTGCATTTTAAATAAAAGCACACATTCTACTCAGGTAAAAACACCAGGCAGGCCCCACAAATAACCCAGAGATGCATTTTAAATAAAAGGACACATTCTACTCAGGTAAAAACACCTGGCAGGCCCCACAAATAACCCAGAGATGCATCTATATATATAAAAATGTTCCCATTGCGTGCACGGCAGACACCACCTTGCTCCGTAACCGCTGGACCAAATCTCATCAAATTAGGACACAGCGTACCATGACCATCAAGGAAGGATCTGGCATAATAAAAATTCAAAAAAACCACACCTGACATACCTAAAATAAAGAAAAAACGCAAAATAAATTGGCGCACACATTAGAAGTCACCAGCAAAACAGCGCCCTCTAGCAACGGCTATACTGGTACTACAGCTACAAAAGCAAAACACTGCTGCAGCTATTAGACATCACCAGCAAAACGTCAGAGCTCCGTCGGCCATTTGCAAACACACAAACCGGTAACTGAAAGGTAATTGAAATTGGACTAGGTGACCCTCAGAGTCCCTTTCAAAGCTAAAATTCTACGATTCTATGTTCTCAACTGCGTCACTTGATGTAGCTAGCTCTTCCAACAATTTCACTTGTATGCAAGAAGGAGAAACACACACAGTGGAAATAGTATGAAGGCAGAGATAAACTGAGGGGGCCAACCCGGCGCCCAGAAATCTCTTTGCAGTCGCAACTGGACTGATGCCAGTAGCAAAACGTGCCTGGCAAATTTATAACACAGGCCAGAGCCCCAGCACCTACCTTTTAAATAAATCTGTAAATAAAACACCGACTGTTACTAAGCCCATTTATGCTGTCTTCCAAACTTCCATCCACTCCCAGAGGTCAGCACTACCCCTCTGGGAATGGATGGAGCCAAGTGCGCAGGAAATCTGAACCAGCCCCACGGGGATGCAGTTTACTGGTATTATTCCACTCAGAGTGATGGCTAACAGGCCTAGGGCAACAAAAAGAGAAAAAGGTAAAAGGTAAAGGACCCCTGAATGGTTAAGTCCATTCAAAGGTGACTATAGGGTTGTGGTATCTGAAGAAGTGTGTACGCACACAAAAGCTCATACCAAGAACAAACTTAGTTGGTCTCTAAGGTGCTACTGGAAGGAACTTTTTTATTTTGTTTCGACTATGGGGTTGTGGCGCTCATCTCGCTTTCAGGCCGAGGGAGCCGGTGTTCGTCCACAGACAGCTTTCCGGGTCATGTGGCCAGCATGACTAAACCGCTTCTGGCGCAACGGGACACCGTGACAGAAACCAGAGTGCACGGAAACGCCATTTACATTCCCACCGCAGTGGTACCTATTTATCTACTTGCACTGGTGTGCTTTCGAACTGCTAGGTTGGCAGGAGCTGGGACAGAGGAACAGGAGCTCACTCCGTTGCGGGGATTCGAACTGCCGACCTTCCGATCGGCAAGCCCAAGAGGCTGTGGTTTAGACCACAGCGCCACCTGCGTCCCTAAAACGAGAAAGCAAGCTGCCCCAGAACATCAGCACAGAAAACAGGGCAACCCATCTGCAATTGTCATATGAGTGTCCAGTTCCAGCCCTCAACCCAGCAAATAAGGACTTGGGACCCTGCTGAGACCACATGCCTCAGGGGGGCTGGGGTGCACTTTGGACAGCAGTAAATCACACCAGCCAGGAAGATTCAGGGCCGTACGACCCCAAAGCCAGGCTGCAACCCTCGTATTCAAAAGCAGAAAAGAATTGGCTGAATTAGCCTGAAGCTAAGCTGGCAGTGTCAGACTCTTAAATCTCAGGATTGTAGGTTCGAGCCTCACATTGGGTAAAAATATTTCTGCCGTTGCTCGGTCCCTGCTCCTGCCAACCTAGCAGTTCGAAAGCACGTCAAAGTGCAAGTAGATAAATAGGTACCACTGCAGCGGGAAGGTAAACGGCATTTCCATGTGCTGCTCTGGTTCGCCAGAAGCGGCTTAGTCATGCTGGCCACAGGACCTGGAAGCTGTATGCTGGCTCCCTCGGCCAATAAAGCAAGATGAGCACCGCAACCCCAGAGTCGGTCACGACTGGACCTAATGGTCAGGGGTCACTTTACCTTTACCTTTACTTTGATGTTAGCCGTCTTGAGCCCAGTCCTGGCTGGGTATAAATAAAATTTGTTGTTGTTACAGCAAAAGCCACACGGTGATCAGTTCCTTGTAACAGAAAGCTTAATTTTTCTGTCATTCCCTCATACTTAACTGCTCTTTGGAAAGAGTTCTCTAAAATCAGAATAAAGCTGGCATTCAGGAATATAGTGGGGCAACCCTACTCACTAAATCTGCTGCCCCACAGATACATAATCCGTCTTGGACTGGGATGCCCCCAAATCTCCCCAGTTGAACCTTTGATTCCATCTGTTCAAAACAAGAGTCTGGCAAAAGCTTTTTGGCACTGCATTTTCGAGGGGAACAACAGGTATTTCTCATGTTGATGCTGCTGCTTTTAACTTGTTAACCAATGTAAAATACTTGGTGGAAATGACCACTATGTCGATTTAGTACATCTAGTACCATTTGTCTAAAGAGGCTTTTGGTTATAATTCCAAATGAATTCGGTGCCTGCACTGAGAAGCCATATTACAACAGTAAATCTCAACATTTTACAAAAACCTGTCCAAAGCTAGCACCCCTCACCCCTCAAGGTGACCTTAAGTAGCCTTCCTTCCTGTGTTAGAAACTGTGATATATAAGCTAGGTGCAGAAAGACTCCTTAAACCAGGCATGGCCAAACTCGGCCCTCTAGCTGTTTTGGGACTACAACTCCCATCATCTCTAGCTAACAGGGCCAGTGGTCAGGGATGATGGGAATTGTAGTCCCAAAGCAGCCAAAACAGAATGTCTAGTTGCCGTTTTGGGGCCAAATGGCCCAACAGCCTTATTTTCCATACAATGGACTGACTGTGATTGATTCTCAGTTAAATGTCTGGCTACCGGTAGTTCAGAGGACTAACCTGAGCTAGGTTAAGAGCTTTGAGAACTGAAAAAAGAGAAGTCACTTGATCCGGGGACAGTCCACATATGTGTGTGTGTGTGTGTGTGTGTGTGTGTGTGTGTGTGTGTGTGTATACTAGTTGAAGTTAGCCTGTTAAAAAACGGGCGGTAGGCGAGGCGGCGCTCGCAGTGGGAGGCTCCTGCCGGAGCGAGGCGGGGGTGGGCGGAGGGAGGAGGAGCGGCAGCGGGGGAGCGAGCGAGTGAGCGAGCGAGGCGATCTGGTCGCGCGGCTCCTGCAGCGACCTGCCTGCGCCGGCGGCGGTTGCAGCAGCATCCCCCCTCCGGGCAGCGCCGGCAACGTCTGCTCCGCGTTCGGCGGCGGCGGCTCGGCCTCCCGCTCCTCGATGTGCCTAAGCAGGAGGTGGCGGAGGAGGCAGCATACGGCGCTGCCTCGCCGACACCCCCCCTCCGCCCGCTTCAATCCCTGCCTCCGTGTGGGTCCCGGTCATGCGCAGTAGCGCACTTCCGTGACACACAGAACAGACGCAGGGACATAGCAAGATTATTATATAGGATATATATAGGCCTGTTCTGACCTCTGTTCTGACTGTTCCTGCTCAGGCTGCACAGAAAACACATTTTGGTTCCAGAAATTCATCCTGATTGTATAGATAAAATATAACTGACTAGTAAATTAAGCCCGTAAAGATTACGGGCTCTTGAAGAAAGGCGGCGGCGGGAGCCTCCAGGAACGGGAGGCTCCGCTGGAGGTGTGCGGGCGGCAGCGGCGCGAACGACCCGACGCCAAACGCTTTTCCCTCCGCCGCTAAACACCTCCCGGTTGCCGCGCTTTCCCCTCCCCCGCCAAGGTGCCACAGCGGCTGCTGCAGGTACGGAGGGGGAGAAGCAGCAGCGCGCGGGGAGCGGCCGCCATTGCGGCTGAAGCGGAGAGGTTCGGAGGCTCGCGAAGCGCAAGCGCTTCGCTCGCGCTGCGCTCCAACCTCAGGCTCCTCCTCCTCTCTCTCCTCTCCAACCCGTGTGTCAGTGGAGCGCACGCGCAGTTGAAATTTCCTCTGACACACGGAAAGCTACGGAGGGACATAGGCTCTTTATTATATACGATAGAATTCTATAGGGTGGGGTATTAGGTGTGAAAACAGCCCAGATCCAATGATCCCCAGATGGTGGAAATGTCAGGCACCATCCTGGCATTTTCACTTGGTCACATGTGGTTGAAATTTCGAACACTGCTGCCTTCACCTGTTTGGATTATTCCGATTATTCAGGAGTTAAACTTCCCAACATGTATGAGTCCAGGCGTAGCCTCAACACCTTATTCTGTGCAGTTTGAGGATAAACAGAGAGCAAAGGCCAAAGATAGGTGGCTGCACCCGTGAGTCAGTAGGACAAAAGGAATAGAGGGGGCCTTTTTCTTGGTTTTTCTATCATAGCCAAGAAGCCACAGCTGATAGGATGAAGGCAAAGTGTCTACATAGTCACCGGTGACTTAAGAATCCTCAAGTATCATATTTATTTGGACTTCTAGAGGACTAGGAGGCTCCCAGAGACATTGCGGTGACAATAGAGAAAAACAACAACAGAGTCCTATGGCACCTTCGGGTGTCGTCTTCAGTCGGGTGTGTCTGCGCACACTTATAAAAAATGAAGAAATGCCAGGTGCACAATCTGTATACAAGTTAAGCACAGTGACAAGTCAAGGCGACAGTACTTGGTGATAGCACAATCTTCCTAGCTTTGCTGTGCTTACTTAACGCTGTAGCGGGAGAGAAAACCTTGGACCTGATTGAGTCCTAAGTAAATAAAATCAAATTTACTGGAAAATTCTAGTTCATCTATTTCAGCCTTTGAAGTTTTTTTTTTACCCCACTGGAAAACAGTGCCTTTCAGGTCGGCATCGGTGCGACAGTAAGAGATACGGGGCAGGAATAACTGGCAGCTCTCCAGACGGAAGAATGCAGAAAGTGGAATCCTCGAAGGATCAGTATTGGGAACCTGTTCTTTTAAACTTGTTCGCACATGATCTAGAGTTGGGGGTGAGCAGTGAGGCAGCCAAGTTTGCTGGCGATACGAAATAGTTCGGGGTGGATCAAACCAAAAGGGACCGAGGGGAGCTTCCAAGAGACCTTTCCAAACTGAGTGGATGAGCAGTAAAATTCAGTAGAACAAGTGTCTTAATACTGAATATATTAATTTCAGAAATATACTAATGGAGTCTGAACTGGCACGGAGTGAATTCCATGCTGGGAACCATTAGGAAAAGAGCTGAAAATAAAACTGCTGATATTATAGGTAAAGGTAAAGGGACCCCTGATCATTAGGTCCAGTCATGGATGAATCTGGGGTTGCGGCGCTCATCTTGCTTTATTGGCCGAGGGAGCCAGCGTACAGCTTCCAGGTCATGTGGCCAGCATGACTAAGCCGCTTCCGGCGAACCAGAGCAGCGCACGGAAACGCCGTTTACCTTGCAGCCAGAGCGGTACCTATTGATCTACTTGCACTTGATGTGCTTTCGAACTGCAAGGTTGGCAGGAGCTGGGACCGAGCAACGGGAGCTCACCCCGTCGCGGGGATTCGAACCACCGACCTTCTGATTGGCAAGCCCTAGGCTCTGTGGTTTAACCCACAGCGCCACCCGCGTCCCAATGCTGATATTATAGCGCTGTTATAAAGATCTATGGTGCTACTGCATTCGGAATACTATGTATGGTTCCGGTCGCCTCAACTCAAAATGGATATTGCAGAGCTGGAAAAGGTTTGGGAAAAGGCAACCAACATCATCGGGGGGGTGGGGGTGGAGAACACCCCTGCCCTCCGAGGAAAAGCTTCAACATGCACAGCATGGTGAAACTGGGTAGAAAACTTTTTTCTCCCTCTCTAGAATGAAGTCTAGAATTCATTGGACTATTCAGGGCAGGCAAAAGAAAGTCCTTCTTCATGCAACATGTAGTTAAACTCTGGAACTCCCTCCCTCAAGAGGTTGTGATGGCTGGCACGCTGAACACTGGAAGTTGACCTTTTCCTCGCAAAACAATCAATGGACATCAATAAAAAAACCGATCCCATTCAGAAGCCGGTCTTCCGGAGTGCTCTATCGCTGACCTGAAAGTCGCCGTTCTTCAAGATTCAAAGGGACACCGCACGGAATTGCTGCTTTCATGAGGAAAGTTTGATTGAATTTATCCAGCGCTCAATCTAGCGCACGGCTTTCAAAGCGTACGCCACAATAAATCTGTTTGTCTTTCAAGGTGCCGCAAGTTTGTGTGTGTGCGCGCTTGTAATAAATCAACCCAGCCACACCTCTGAAACTTGCCACATTGCAGAGAAAAGTTCTGCTTCTTTCCCCCTTTTTTTGCTGCAAAATGCAAACGTCTGTAGAAAAGACACGTTCGGGCAAAATAAAGCCCGTATTCTCCTACCACTGCGTGTTACATGTGAACAGTCTCAGTGTAGCCAGGGCCCGGTGAACTGCAACGAGCCCTAGTCACTCTTGGAACGAGAAGAGCGAAACTTAAACACTAATAAATTTCCAAAATGCCAGCCTCAGCTGTCCTTCCTTTATTTTAACTCAATGCACCAATGACATATAACGTTTGGCCTTTCATAATGACCTTAAGCAAGCGAAGGCATGCGTAAAACACAACCAACTTTCATATTTGTATATTTTACTAGTGAACCCGGCCACATGTTGCTGTGGCTCATTTTATGCTTATTACCATCAGTAGCAGCCGCAGCCAAAATAAACCCCCACCTACCCCCGCCGGCGTCATGTGCACTCTGCACGCGCTCTTATTTTATAGGTCAAAATGGGGCACTTGTCAACCTCCAAGCTCGCTGCCCACCTACTTCTTCCCACATTTGGCTACTGGGAGACTGGTTTGGAATGGAATGTTCACAAACATTCTACCTGCTCCAGGGAAGGGTGTCAGCAGAAGCACTGCAAACAGATATTGCTGCTTCTGTGAGGGAAGGGGGAAAGTCATTTGGGTTGGGAGAAACCTCACGCAGAAGAACCTGGAAACAGGAGACCCTGTGTCATTTCGCAAGGCCAGAGCCGGGAAGTGGTCCCAAGCAGGGAGAAAAACTGAACGCTGAGCGGTGCAGTGGGAAGGAAGGAGCCCTAGATGGTAGGGAGTAAACGGGCACGGTGCCCAGAGTGGTGAAGCAGGATGAAGAGCAGGAACTTGGGGGAAGAATGGGCGGAGACAGAGGTCTGAAGGAAGGAGGGAATACCGAGCTTGGGGTGGGGGGGAACAAGAGCTGAGAAGAAACTCTTCTCAGGAGAGAAGGCTGTGTTCTTTCACAGGAATTGGACAGGTAAAATTTTGGAGGGTGGGAGAATATGAATGGGGGAACCAAGGAGGGAGGGTGGGAATCGCTGAGAGGGCTGCACGTTACATCCTGATTCGTGCTAGCCAGCCTGATCTTTAGCTGCAGGACTGATTATTAGACTGTTTAATAAATGCAAGAGAGAACCTTCATTTTAAATAACATTTTGTTCTCACTGAAAGGCCGAGGGATGGAAACGATGTTCAGTAGAGGGCGACTGTTCTACTGGACTCTAAGGACAGAATCACAGAACTGCGGAGTTGGAAGGGAACACGAGAGTCATCTAGTCCAGCCCCCTGCAATGCAGGAATCTTTTGCGCAACACGGGACTCGAACCCATGACTCGAGTCTCATGCTCTACCAGCTGAGCCATTCTGAATATATAGGGTTGCTCTACTCAAGAGTGGACCTGTTGAACTTAACATACCCAAGTTATTTGTGCCTTCCAGGGCTTTTTTTCAGCCAGAACCCAAAGGAACTCAGTTCCGGCCACCTCTCAAGGAGACCAAGGCAGAGAACAAGGGAGGCTTTCATGGTGAGCTCTGGCACCTCTTTTTCTAGAAAAATAGCACCGGTGCCTTCTAATTTCAAAAGGTCTACTCGGGAGTAGGACTAATATTGGCCAGAGCACGTTTTAAAAATCTTCTGTTCAGATAAGTTAGGTTGGTACGGAGACATCTGAATTTCCCAGAAAACTCAATCAAGCGGAAGGCAGTTTTAAATTAGGATTAGAAAAATATTTCAACTTCTTAGGCACAAGCGGAAAAAGTTCTAGTGCCTGGGACAAGCAACTTCCTAGGATTTCTCTAGCTCTGAGTGGGTCTCCAGAGGTAGATCGTTTGCTACCTATCCTTAGAGAAAAGCTTTCATAACATTCTCTAAACTTTTTTTTTTTTTTAAAAAAACTGGGGTGGTGTGTAATTTTTCCATTTTTGGAAACACAATAAAAATCTCCTGCCCTTCCTCGCACCTGTTCCAACCACACACAGACACACACATTTCCCAAAGCACAGAGGGAGGCAGGAGACTCTGTCTGCCTCATACACCTTTATGGCACATGATCGATTTCGCTGTGCCAAGCGAGTCACATTGAACTCTCCCAAATTAATCCCTCTGGCAAACACAGCCTGCAGAAAAGTGGCTGCCAGCCCCATTGCCTTTCCTTCATGCCAGCGCCGAGTCCTGCAGGGACCAGCCCTGATGCAGTGGCAAAGCCCAGGTTGTTGCCATCTCCCCATGCCAGCCCACGAGCAAGGAAAGCTGCGCCAACGAAACAGCCTCACTCAAGATAATCACAGAACGGCAACAACTTTTGTCTCAAAGAGGAAATCGGCGTGTGCCCGGCCTCAGCTTTCAAGCCAGCGTCCAAACCTGGGCTCAGCCCTGAAATAAATGCGACAATGCAGGTGTGCCTCTGAGTATATGCAGAGTATATTTCCAATGACCATGTAGATTTGAGAACGACACCTCTGGAGGAAGAGAAGGCAAGAACTAACCAGTGATGGCTAACCTTGACACTCCAGATGTTTTGTAACTACAACTCCCATCACCCCTAGCTAACAGGACCAGTGGTCAGGGATGATGGGAGTTGTAGTCCCAAAACATCTGGAGTGTCAAGGTTAGCCATCACTGAACTAAACATTGGTCCCTTTGGCTTTGACAACACCCCTCCCCTCCCGCTTCATCACATCTGGAGGGAGAGGGCAAAGTTGGCTTCTCATCTTCCAGAATAGCAAGGAAGAGAACGAAAGCAGGAGCAGGCAGACAGCTACATCCCATGGGTTTGTGACCCAGCAATAGCATCTGCACACACACCCCCAAGCCAGTAAAGAAACCTGCAATTCCCCTCGGAGATGCACAACAGAAGCCCATACAACAATTTGCTGTGCAGAAGACATGTTATTATTTTGCAGTATCTCCTGCCCTCCTTTTTCCTAACTAGCCAAGCAGGCAGATTTTCTTCAAGGGGGGGGGGGTGCTCCTGTTCTTCTCCATCACCTCATCTGGACCTGAGCTCCATTGGTTCTCCCTCTCCACCAAGATGAGCCAGAAGAAGCCAGAAATTCTCACCTTGGTCCCACGGAGTAGGTAAGTCTCTTCCATCTCTAACAGGGTTCTCCCTACAACCACTCGTGCCCCCCCCAATCTCTAATTCATTGAACCCCTCTTCTTAGAAATACGCTTATTTAATTCCGACCCAATCTTGGCGTTCTGTTTCCTGGAATGAATGAACAACCGAAGCGACTTTGGCGACTTTCAAGCCCAACAGCTAGAGCTCTTTTTTCCATCACTGAGCAGAATTTTACGTTCTGAAATCACGGGAATGAACTAAGCCCATATAAATCGACGAACCACAACTACCAGAACTCCAGAGAAGGGGTTATAAAGAAAGGAAACAATGGTGGGAAATTAGAGCAGGTCCTAAACAGAGCTGTGCCAGCTGACATCAAGAAAGCGAGAAAGATTTAAGGGAGAAAAACTTAAGTCAACGGTCAAGGGGTCTCAAAGCTTCAGACAACCTGACATTCAACACCTTTCACAGTAACACTGCACATTTAAAGCACATTCTTTCCCCCAAAATATCCTGGGGACTGCCGTTTGTTAAGGGTGCTGGGAATTGTAGCTCGGAGAAGGGTAAACTGCCGTTCCCAGGGCTGTGCTCTTGTGGCATCTCTTACCCCAGACATTCCCTCTCCCTACACTTGAGCTCCCCAAAAGAGAGGGGCTGCCTCTTGGTCACTCCCTGATGCCTCAAAGCCCTTCGGAACCCTAACTGGCGAAGTCGTGGTTGCAGCTGACGGAAATTCACTCTGCACGCGCTCAGAGGCGCTCTTCTTCCTTCACGCCTCTTCACCTGCTCCGAGCTGCCCAGCAGATCCCAGAGGCCGAGCCTCTAGAAGGTAAAGGCGACGGCTGAAACCAAAGCGGGACCCCCAGCAAAGCGGGACCCCCAGCCAGCCACCCCCCCCCCGGCAGCTGACCAACCTGCAGCTCGCACCAGGCCACCTCGACGGTGGTCTCGGTGTCCAGCCCTTTGTACACGGTCTTGAAGGAGCCGCGTCCGATCTCGATGTCGAACTTGAGGAAGCGGCCGTCGGGGGACGTGGCCACGGCGCGCGTCTCGGCCTCTTCGTTCTCCTCCTGCTCCCAGTGGTCGCGCTCGGTGGGCGGCTGCGACGGCGCGGCCTCGCGGGGGCTCCCGCTGCCCGCGGATCCCGGCGCGGGCGCGGCAGGAGCGCAGGAGGGAGGCGGCGGCAGCAGCGGCGGCGGCGGCGCACCGGCCGGAGCTGCCGCCGCCGCCTGCAGCTCCCGTCGGGGCGCGTCGGCGCCGTCGAAGCCCCTGAGCGCCGCCAGCTCGGCCGAGCTGCGGCGGCTGATCTTGTAGTTGGAGCCGCGGCGGCCGGACAGCCTGCGGCCGCGGAGGCGCACGGCTTGGAGCGCCTCGTCGTCCGCGCCGCAGCCGGCCGGGTCCGCCGCCCCCTCGGGCTGGGCCACGAGCGCTCCGGCGCCCGAGCCCGGATCGGGAGCCCGCAGCATGAGCATCGGACGGCGAGGCGAGCGGAGGCACCCGAGACGGAGAAGGAGCGCCTGCTGACTGAGCCCGTGCGCCCAGCGGCCGCTACGTGCGCTCCGGAGACCAGGAGGCGGGAGACGCGGCACCGCCCCCTCCAGGCACCGTCCTGCCGCCGCCGCCGCCTCCCCGCCTCTCCTTCGCCCGCCCTCCGGCGCCTTCCTCCGCCCACCGCCGCCCCTCTTCCAAGGTAGACACACGGCGCCTCCCCACACTCGCCCGACGGCGCCCCTCCCCAAGCTGCCCAGTACGCGCCGCCGTCCAACTCCCCACGCGCGCCACCCACCCGCCTCTCCTCCTGGCTTGGGCGCCGAGGCTTCTGCTCGCCCATCCTAGACGGGAAAGTGGCGGCGGGGCTTCCACGCGAGTTTGAGGGCTGGGCGCGCGAGGGGGGGGGAGGGCTGTTTCTTGCAAGGGAAAGTGCTTGCTGCGCTCCCACAAAAAAGGAAACAAAATAAAAATCCAGGGCGCTTTCGTTGGGGAAAGCAAACCCGCCCAAAACCTCCTCAAACCCACAGTCGCCTTTTGCAGACCCTCCTCCAAGTGTCCCTATTTTCCAGGGGGACAGACAACCCCAGATTTACAGAAGCCGTCCCAGTTTCTGATTTGATCCCCGAATGTCCCACTTTTCCATAGGATGTCTCTATATTTTCATCCGTATAGTTAAAGCTATACAAGGTCCGTATAGTTAAAGCTATGGTGTTCCTAGTAGTAATGTACGGAAGTGAGAGCTGGACCATAAAGAAGGCTGATCGCCGAAGAATTGATGCTTTTGAATTATGGTGCTGGAGGAGACTTGAGAATCTCATGGACTATAAGAAGATCAAACCTATCCATTCTTAAAGAAATCAGCCCTGAGTGCTCACTGGAAGGACAGATCCTGAAGCTGAGGCTCCAAGACTTTGGCCACCTCATGAGAAGAGAAGACTCCCTGGAAAAGACCCTGATGTTGGGAAAGATTGAGGGCACAAGGAAAAGGGGACGACAGAGGATGAGATGGTTGGACAGTGTTCTCGAAGCTACTAACATGAGTTTGGCCAAACTGCGGGAGGCAGTGAAGGATAGGCGTGCCTGGCGTGCTCTGGTCCATGGGGTCACGAAGAGTCATACACGACTGAACGACTGAACAACAACAACGACAATATTTTCATCATCCGAAAAATGTTGGCGGGCATGGAGTTATGGGACCCCCTAGCAATAAGTAACAAGACAGCCTTCAGAAGATACCTGAAGGCAGCCCTGTATTTAGGGAGGTTTTTAAATGTTTAATTGCGTTTTTTATGTGTTGGAAGCCGCCCAGCGTGGCTGGGGCAACCTAGTCAGACGGTGGGGTATAAATAAAATAAAATAATAAATAATAAAATAATGTGTTGGAAGCTGCCACTCTGTGTGGCATCCAACACATATAAAACATTATTGTTATTATTGTTATTGTTATTTAGGATGTCCCTATTTTCATCGGAGAAATATTAGAGGGTATCATAAGTGCTTGCTCTGCTTACAAAAAAACAAAACAAAACCCCATTAAAATTGGGGGTGCTTCAAACCCACAGGTGCCTATTGCAGGGAAATGATGTGTGATCCTTTTTGTGACCATTTCTGGTTTTATAAGGCATTGGAGAGACTGTTGAGGGCCAGGGGGGCAGCGTTGGGGGGGGGGGGTTGCAGCAGAGATCCTCTCCTCTGTATATTGGACTGGGCCTGGCACTGCCTAGCTGCCAATCTCAGGACTGTGGATCCTTCTGGCCGCCGTTTTATCTTCAGATCAAGCAGCGCTGTATGGGGTGGTCAGTCAGAGGCGAGGTTAGGGGGCAATGCAGGGCTGGATTTAGGTTTGATGAGGCCCTAAGCTACTGAAGGTAATGGGGCCCTTTATATGTCCAGCTGTCCTTTGTCAACAAGAAATTGTCGCTGTTTTTGTTGAATATATGCTATATGGTAATAGGTATCTAAAGCCATTTGCACATGCAGAATGTAGGCACCCTATATACAGAAATGAGCAAACCAGTGATATTTTATATAAATATCATATATAAATATATAAATATTATATATAAACCAGATATCCCATCTGGGGGACCCAGCCAGATGGGCGGGGTACAAATAAATAATTATTATTATTATTATTATTATTATTATTATTATTATTTTAGGGAGCAGGCTAGCAGGCGGGGCCCATTACTTACATCATAGGAGCCTACACAACACAAAACACTTGCTGTATGTAGGTTTTATTTTATTTGTTTTTTATCTTATATTTTGGAAATGTACATCCAGGTGTTTTTTCCTTTAAATTTTTTGGGGGCCCCCAAGAGAGTGGGGCCCTAAGCTATTGCTTGTTTAGCTTATACAGTGGTACCTCGCCTAACGAATAACTCGCCTAACGTTTTTTTCGCCTAACGAATGACTTCCGGTAAAACAAAATGGCCACCGCTAACGAATTTCTTCGCCTTAAGAAAAGATGTCACGGCCGCTTTTAATAGGATTTTTTCGACTTACGAATTTTTGACCCGATTTTTTCGACTTACGAATTTTTCCCCAATGCGTTCGTATGGGGATTCGCCGAACGAGTTTTTTCGCCTAATGGAAATC
Organism: Darevskia nairensis; assembly: GCA_034642065.1. NCBI lineage: Eukaryota > Metazoa > Chordata > Lepidosauria > Squamata > Lacertidae > Darevskia > Darevskia nairensis. The sequence continues at coordinate 279,130 of JAWWNI010000405.1, forward strand.
GCGTCGGAACGCATTATCGTCGTTAGTCGAGGTACCACTGTACGTAAATCCGGCACTGGCCCTGCAATGAGGTCACCCAGTGACACCCCAAACATTTAAAGTACACCCACGTCCTGCCCGCCCCCTGCCAATCTTGGGAAGTGTAGTTTGTTAAGGGTTCTGGAAGGGGTAAACTATTTTCCCCAGGATTCATGGGAGGGGGGTGGCATTTGCACTTCAAATGTTTGGTGTACATGCAGAACTGAGCGGAAGGTTGCACTCAAATCTCCAAAATCACGCTGCAAAATTTGTCTTTGCCGAACGCCGGAGAGTGTGACGTAGTATAAAGAAGAGAGTGTTTCTATTTTTTTGTTTTTTGCAATTCAATCTTTATTGGTTTAAAATGAACACATACACACACAACGGAAGCTTAGAAAAAGAAAAAGGGAAAAGGAAAATAAAAGAAACAACACATCTCTGATCTTTTCCGTTCCATGTATTCAAGCATTTTTACTTGCCACTCCTGTTTTGATGGAATTTTATCTCCTTTATCTTCCACCCCTTGGAAGAGAGTGTTTCTGAGCACAGGCAGAGCGCACTTCCCTTATTTCGCTGCCTTCATATATCCAGGATTGACAGGCTTCCAGACAGCTTGACCCCCATTCAGAATTGCCTCCATCCTTGTAAGACTGGGGTCTTGGGAATCTTCAGCCAGTTGTTAATTGTGTGAATGGTGGTGTCACATCCAGGAACCTTCTCCTGGCCCAGCCAACGACCTTGGTAAAGTTATGGAGCATTAAGAAGACATGAGTGCTTAACGGTCCACCTCCTTCTGGGATGGGGCCAGGTCTCTGCTGGAGAGCTGCTCTCTCAGGCTCAGGAGGGGCAGGCAGAGGAATTTGGCTGGGCAGGAGAACATCAAAGGCATGGAAAGGTCCACAAACCGGGAACAGGGAGGAGCAAAGCATAGGGTATGTCTGCCACAGAGAAAGAGACAAAGCAGGGGAGAGAGAGAAAGAGAGAGAGAGAGAGAGAGAGAGAGAAGAATTATATATATACTAGTAGATATGATGCCCGTTAAAATAACGGGCGCTAGAAGGTTAGTCTGCCCTGCGCCGCCATAGCCTCGGCCCCGGCCGCCTTTGCCCTCAGAGCGTCTCGGAGCAGCAGCAGCCGCCGCAGCAGCCGCGCCGGCCACCCCCGGCCACCCGCCCAACCGCCCCTTCCCGCGCGTCGCCTCACGGCCGCCGCTCCTCTGTCCCCTCAGCCATGTTGGCAGCCGCTCAGCTCATCCTCCCCAGCTCCGTGCGAGGCGGCGGCACTGACCCAACTGACGACGCGCATGCGCCGCTGCCTCTCGGACACGCCCCCCTCTCCGCCCGCTCCAATCCCTGTGTCCGTCAGGCACATGCGCAGTAGCGCAATTCCACTGACACAAGGACTGGACGCAGAGATACAGGGACTTTATTATATAGGATATACTGTGTGTGTGTGTCTGTGTGTCTGTGTGTGTGTGTGTTCTGAAATGAGAAGCCAGAAGATTTCATGTGTGGAAAAAATAGGGAGAAATACAGACATTGAATGGGGTTCCCTATATATTATGTTTGTATCTCACCTTCAAGGCATTCTGAAGGTTTCTCCTTGTTTCTCCCTCCCACCATTTTATCCTCCCAACACCCTTGCGAGGTAGGTTATGCTGAGAGACTGTGGCTGGTTCTAGGTCACCCAGTGAACTGCATTCATGGCCGATTTGTGGGGGATTTGAACTCTGATCTCCCGGGTTCTAGTCTAGCCGCTATACTACACCAGTGTTTCTGTCTTACTCCAAATAATTATTTTCATTCTTCTATTTGGGGGGGGGGCTTTAGTTTAACGGATGGGGCAATTGTGAGGTGGTGGGATTGGAAGTGTGGGCCCAAGAGACTTAAGATGGGAAAACCTCCACATTTTGGAGATCGACAGAAGCAGATCTGTTAGAGCCGCCAGCTTTAAGCTAGAAGAAACCAACCAAGGGGTGAAAGATTCCTGCGTTGCAGGGACTGGACTCTTGGAGTCAAACATTAAAAACTTCCCTGAACAGGGCTGCCTTCAGATGTCTTCTAAAAGTCAGTTGTTTATTTCCTTGACATCTGATGGGAGGGCGTTCCACAGGGAGGGTGCCACTACAGAGAAGACCCTCTGCCTGGTTCTCTGTTACCTCACTTCTCGCAGTGAGGGAACCGCCAGAAGACTCTCGGAGCTGGACCTCAGTGTCCGGGCTGAACGATGGGGGTGGAGACGCTCCTTCAGGTATACAGTGGTACCTCTGGTTATGTACTTAATTCGTTCCGGAGGTCCGTTCTTAACCTGAAAACGTTCTTAACCTGAAGCACCACTTTAGCTAATGGGGCCTCCCGCTGCGCCACCGCTGCCTGATTTCTGTTCTCATCCTAAAGCCAAGGTAATATTTCTGGGTTAGCAGAGTCTGTAACCTGAAGCATCTGTAACCTGAAGCGTATGTAACCCGAGATACCACTTACTTGGCCCAGGCCGTTTAGGGCTTATAATGGTCAGCACCAACCCTTTGAATTGTGCTTGGAAATGTACTGGGAGCCAGTGTAGATCCTTTAGGGCTGGTGTTATATGGCCTCGACGGCCACTCCCAGTCACTAGTCTGGCAGCCGCATTCTGGATTAGTTGTAATTTCCGAGTCACCTTCAAAGGTAGCCCCACGTAGAGCGCATTGCAGTAGTCCAAGCGGGAGATAACCAGAGCATGCACCACTCTGGCAAGACAGTCTGCGGGCAGGCAGGGTCTCAGCCTGCGTACCAGAGGGAGCTGGTAGACAGCTGCCCTGGACACAGAATTGACCTGCGCCTCCACGGACAGCTGTGAGTCCAAAATGACCCCCAGGTTATGCACCTGGCCCTTCAGGGGCACCGTTACTCCAGTGTCCGGGCTGAATGATGGAGGTGAAAACGCTCCTTCAAGTATAGAGGCCAAGGCCATTTAGGGCCTATAATAGTCTGCCAACACTTTGAATTGTGCTTGGAAATGTACTGGGAGCCAGTTTAGATCTTTTAGGGCTGGTGTTATATGGTGCCGGTGGCCACTCCCAGTCAATAGTCTGGCAGCCGCTTTCTGAATTACTTGTCGTTTCCGAGTCACCTTCAAAGGAAGCTCCATGTAGAGCACATTGCAGTAGTCCAAGCGAGAGATAACCAGAGCATGTACCACCCTTGCGAGACAGTGCTCAGACAGGTAGGGTCTCATTCGCCATATCAAACAGAGCTGCCCTGGACACAGGATGAACCTGTGCCTTCATGGACAGATGTAACACCCTTCAGGGGCACAGTTACTCCATTAAGGACCAGGGAGTCGTCCCCCCCCGACCTGCCTGCCCCCACCACCCCGATAACCAGAGCATGCTTAACTAGTTGTAAGCATCTAGATCACAGGTGTCAAACACAAGGCCCGGGGGCCAAATGCGGCCCGCCAGACCTCGTCATGTGGCCCGTGTAGCCTCTGCCAGCCGCCAGCCTTGCTCCAACTCCTGGGCTGCAGGTTGCCACCATCGCCTCCTCCTCCTCCTGCTTTTGCGGCCTCCCCTCCTTCCCTTCCCCACGCGCTTGTTTTTAAAGTTTATTTCACAGAGCCCACTAGGGGCGCTCCGCGTCCTTGCAGCCTCGCTCTCTGGCTCCCTCCCTCCCTCCCTCGCTGGAGCGAGCGAGCAACTTGCGGCGCTCTTCTTCAGCGCGGCTGAACTTTTCCTCAACTCTTTCGCCGCCTCGGCTGAAGTTCACCAGCGATCCTTCCCCGCCCCCCTCCCTCCCTCTCTCTCTCGCCGCCACCCCGGCAGACAAACACACAAACAGCGCCGGGCACAGCCAAGCCAAGCCAGGGAGCAGAGCCGGGACTTCTCCCCTCCCCCCCCACGCTCCCCGTGTCAGAGGCGAGGAAGTGGGGAGAAAAGAGAGAGGAGAGAAACCCAACGTGCCGCCGCCGCGCACCATCTCTCTCTCTTTCCAGCAAACCAGCCGCGAGGTGGATGGACGTTGGGCAGCTGAGGCTCTCGGGCGCCAGTTCTGCGCCGGGGGCGGGCCGGATCTGTGGGGCCAGTGGCTGACCCCCACCCTCCCCGCCCCTCCATCCAGAGCGGAGCCCTCTCCATCCCACCCCACGGACCCACATCTTTCCCGGACGCCTAGCAGGGCAGAGAAGGGAGCGCGCAACAGAAAGAGCGATTGCACCTACTTGCGGCCAGTTTCCTCGCTCTGCCTTTGGATCGCATTGCTGCCAAATCCCACGGACGTTGCTTGGATGGTTGCTTGGGGTGGGGGGGATATCTGGGGTCGGGGTGGGGGGTGGGGAGGGAAATCAATGGAGGGGCTTCCCCCCCTCTCTCTTTCTCTCCGTTTTTCCCACCCTTCCTGCTTCCCCCACTCTTTTCTTTCTCTCTTTCTCACTCACTCTGTTTCTCTCTCTCTCTCCCAACCCCAAAGCTTGCTATCTTCTCCAGCATTGTCAGTTTGGACACCTTCGCACATGCGCAAGGGCGGCTTCTCCCTCTCGCTCTCCTCTCGCTCGCCCTCCCCGCGCAACTCACCCCCCCTTTCAACATCTCCCGGGCGCCGCAAAAAAAAAAAAAGTTTGGAGCGATCTTTCACTTTTGGATTTAGGGATCTTGGGCAGAAGATCGCAGGAAAGAGGCTAAGGTGCGGGGCGGGGTGGTGGAGATCTCTCTTTTGCTCGCTTGGGAAAATCTAAGCTAGGGAGAGAAAACCAATTGACATAAGCGCCCATGCAGACTTTTAAGAGAGGGAGGGAGATGCTGGATGATGAGCTGATACGACCTGCGATTTATTAATTGTGGACGGCGATTCTTCTTTGTGCACCCTTGGCCGGTGCACTCCCCCCCAAACACACACACTTTTCTCATCAGCACAACCATTATTTCGCAGGGCGACCCTAGGAATGAGTAAAGCGGCGCTTATGTGCATTGGACCAAACCGGCTCCCCCATCGCTGCGAGGTGGCCTCAAGCGCGCACCTGGAGGTCCCGGCAGGTGTGCTGCTGCTGCCTCCGCCGTCTGCATGGGGAGCCTCTCTTTTTTCGCAGGTGCAGCCATCGGGGATTTTGCAAAGAGGCAGGTCACCTAGCTTTCCCATACACACACACACACACACACGCTTTTCCTCTCCGCCAACCCAGAATCCTTGAGAAGGAGCTCTAGCAGGGGTGCCAAATTGAGTAAAATAGGAGGGGGGGCGGCTCAGGTAAACCCCACCCTGCATAATCACAAGATGCGGCTCGCACACACCAACCATTGATTTTAATGGCAATGCCCATCCATTTTGCAGGGGCCCAGCCCCCTCAATATTTTGTATGTTTTTTTAAAAAAATTACTGTCTGTTACCAAAAATCATTTTTAAATAAATTGTACAATAATTGTACATTTGAATATCTACTTGCCATTATTCTGACTATGTTTCTGCTTTCAGAGCTAGTTATTACTTACATTATTACAAAAAACAGTAATAATTGAATGCAGTGACAATAATTTATGATAATAAAGAGTGGACACATAGTCCTACAGATACAACCGGCCCTTTGAGGGTGACCAAACAGCTGATGCGGCCCCCGATGAATTTGAGTTTGACACCCCTGATCTAGATCAAGGGAAGTAATAGTACCACTCTGGTCAGACCTCACCTGGAATACTGTGTCCAATTCTGGGCACCACAGTTCAAGAAGGATGCTTACAAGCTGGAACGTGTCCAGAGAAGGGCAACCAAAATGGTCAAAGGCCTGGAAACGATGCCTTATGAGGAACGGCTTAGGGAGGTGGGTATGTTTAGCCTGGAGAAGAGAAGGTTAAGGGGTGATATGATAATAGCCATGTTCAAATATATAAAAGGATGTCATATAGAGGAGGGAGAAAGATTGTTTTCTGCTGCTCCAGAGAAGCGGACACGGAGCAATGGATTCAAACTACAAGAAAGAAGATTCCACCTAAACATTAGAAAGAACTTCCTGACAGTAAGAGCTGTTCGACAGTGGAATTTGCTGCCAAGGAGTGTGGTGGAGTCTCCTTCTTTGGAGGTCTTTAAGCAGAGGCTTGACAGCCACCTGTCAGGAATGCTTTGATGGTGTTTCCTGCTTGGCAGGGGGTTGGACTGGATGGCCCTTGTGGTCTCTTCCAACTCTATGATTCTATGCCCTGAATCTTCCAACAGAGTTCTAGGGTTATGAGAGATGGAGGGAAAACCTTTCCTCACCCACCCTCCCCATGTCGGGCATACTTTGAAAAAACTTCTGTCATGTACCGGTAAACGAAAAGTCACAAACGCTGCAGGCCTTTCCTCATAGAGGAAAGCGGCCTGTCCAGGAAATCCAGCCAATCCCTATCGAGCTCTGCTATCTGGTCTTGTTTTAATTTCCATTTGCCACGGTAAGGAATGACGCACAGAAGGCAAAAACACACAGAGGTGCCGGGTCCAGCCATAATCACGGGTTTCCAGAGAGCATCGAGGTGGCAGGTGCTGCCCCAGGAGGTGTTCACCAGAGTCCTTGGCTGGTTCCAAACAAAGAAGTTAAAGGCCCGCCTCGTAGGACTGGCGCTAATCCCTTTCGGCCCGAGGATAGGTGACAAGAGGCCTTTTTGTCTCCGTGGGCAGCTTTTCTCAGTTTGTTTAAACTCCTCCGTGGAACTATTTACACAAAATACACTGCGACTATGGCTGCGATTAATTCCCTTTCTTCCCCCCTGAGGTCAGCTTGTTTCTATTCCACGGTAAAGAGGAGGGAAGGAGGGAGCAGGCAGCCTCCTGACTGGCGGCATTGCTCTGTTCTTCTGACTCACCGAGTTTCCTGGGGCAGGGCAGGAGGCGCAATTCATCTCGCATCTCCCCCTGGGCACTGACGCACATGTGCAGGAAAGATGCTGCAAGGTAACACAAGAGTTTAATTGCAGTAGGGAGGGAATTTAGAGGTGTTGGCAGCAGGGGCATAGCAAGGGGGGGCGATGGGGGCGGTCCGCCCCGGGTTCCACCCCAGAGGGGGGTGACACTTTTGTTGATTTATTTATTTTTAATTTTTAAAAAAAGTTTTTTTTTATTTTAACTTTTGAAAAAAAGAGATAATAGACACACACACACAACCCCCACCATCAGAGGGGGGTGACACTTTTTTATTTTATTTTATAAACAATTATTTATTTATTTTTTTAATTTATTTTTTTAAACTTTATTGGAAAAAAAAGAGATAATAGACACACACACACACAAAAAACCCCCCACACCTCGCAAAGTGGCACCATCAGAGGGGGGTGACACTTTTTTTAAAAATTTTATTTTTTAAAAAATTATTTATTTTTAAAAATTAAATTTTAACTTTATTGAAAAAAGAGAGATAATAGACACACACACAAAAAAACCCCCACACCTCACAAAGTGGCACCATCATTTTTTGGGGTGGGGTGGGGGTGACTTGCTATGCCACTGGGTGCAGCTCTGCCAGTGCCCTGGCAAAGTGGTGGTGGGGGTGACAAAATAAATTCTGCCACGGGTACCACCTGGGCTTGCTACGCCTCTGGTTGGCAGCACTCAAGCCCACAACTCACCGCTGCAAGAAAACCTGTCCCTTAATCCCAAAACGCATGTGAGGCTGGCTGGCTCTATTCATATGACCACTGCTCCTTGAAAACTTCCATTGTATGTTGAGTTATATGCTGAAGAAGACGTACACGAAACAGTGTCAATACCGGATCACTGTCCGTTGTCTTTCTGTTATTATACAAGAAAAAAAATATACACTACCTTCATTGGCCGTCGTGTTGCTTTTGGTTTCTGGCTCTGTTCTGTAGCATGAAAGGAAATGCCCTCTGTTCATGTTCAGAGGAACACTCATCTTGACTCGGATGCTTGAGGACTGAGCCCTGGGACTGACAACGGGTTCTGCACCAGTGTTCTGGCTCAAATTAAGCCTTGAGGGGAAAAAACCCTTTGAAATTTGAAAAATATATGACACATATTCAAAGGCGCCTTTGCTCTCAGCTCAAACAGGATTTCTGCTACGATGCTGCATTTCAAGTTCATTGAACCATCCAGCCTTGAAATGCTAGTGCAAGCTTTTGAGGAAGAGTCCTGTGTGACTTTGAAGCCTGCAGCAACTGCAGAGGAGCAGCCATGTTAGCTGCTGTAGCAAAAAAAACACCCTGATTATGCCCTCAGTGTATGTCAGACTGTGCACACACTGTACATTTAAAGCACATTTAAAACACGTACCTGAGAATCCTGTGGACTGTAATTGACCCATCACTGAGCTTCAGTTCCCAGCACCCTTAGGTGTCACTTGAACAAACACTCAGCCATAATTGACAGATCCTCCTTGCACGGGCAAGCCAATGAGGCGATAACGAGCCTTTCAAGTTTGTTTGTGACAGATCGACTTTGCAACCTGGTGCTCTCCACCGTAGTTTAGACTACAGCTCCCATCAGCTCCGGCCAGCATGGCCAACCTTAAGAGATGAGAGGAGTTGCAGTCCAAAAACATCTTGTGCACACTCAGTTGGGTGCAGCTGGCACAGAGAAAGGCAGAGATTGAGGGGAGAGAATCAAGCAGAGAATCTGGGCTCTTTTATGAGTTTCCTCTCTCACGTCAGCTGCTGCTTTGCGAGATTGTTTGCACGTCTAATTGAAAACCAAAGGTTGCATTGCAGCTGGCAGAAGTGCTCGCTGTGCTTCCCAAACTGAACCGATACAATCAGGGATGGAAAGCCGGTGTTTCGTAACAAGACCGAGCAGACCAGGGTTCGAATCCCAACTCAGCCATGAAGCTCACTGGGCCAGTCTTTGTCTCTCAGCCTAAACTACCGTATTTTTCGCTCCACAAGACGCACTTTTTTCCTCCTAAAAAGTAAGGGGAAATGTCTGTGCGTCTTATGGAGCGAATGTGTGGTCCCTGGAGCCAAAAGCAGATTGTGCTTTTTTTTTTTTTTTTACAAAGAGAGAAGAGGGTGTTGAAAGGAAGCCGCTGAACAGCTGTTTAGCAAGCGATCGGGGAGAGAGATAAGGCTCCCTTTCCAGCCCAGCCCCCTTGCCCAGGCCTCCGTTGTTGAATGCAGAGGGAGGCTGTTTGTTTCCCCAGCGACATGTGACTGTCTGGAAACTGTACAAATGGCTTCCTGAAGCTGCAGAACTGTGAGTTGAACCCCATAAAAACGGGGCTTTTCCTCTTTGAAAAAGAAGCTGCACCACTTTCAGCTGATTCTCAAAAAAGCAGGGCTTTTCCCTTTGCAAAAAAAAGCTGCACCACTTTGAGCTGATCCTCAAAAAAACAGGGCTTTCCCCCTTTCCTCCTCTAAAAACTAGGTGCGTCTTATGTTCAGGTGCGTCTTATGGAGCGAAAAATACGGTACATCATGGGGTTGTTGTAAAATAGAGAATTCGGGAGCCAACAAAACAGATCTCTCCTGTATTGGCTTCTGCAGCCACAGCAGGCGCTGTGATTCTCTAACAGTTTGACTTCACCCGCAAAAGCGCGATCCAAGACAGACAGATGCCAAAAAACAAGTGTAAGAAATAATATAAATCAAGAAGCAACACTGAGTTCAATGGAGCCTTATTCCATGAAATGATGCACCACGTAGCAGTTACCCTGATGCATATAAATTGGGTGCTGTGCTATGTACTGGCACTTTTTTGGAGAGTGTGTTTGTGCAAGATCATACAACTATCTGCGTGTTTGGCCTCGGCCCTGTATACCTGAAGGAGCGTCTCCACCCCCACCGTTCAGCCCGGACACTGAGGTCCAGTGCCGAGGGCCTTCTGGCGGTTCCCTCACTGCGGGAAGCAAAGCTACAGGGAACCAGGCAGAGGGCCTTCTCGGTAGTGGCACCCGCCCTGTGGAACGCCCTCCCAGCAGAGGTTAAAGCGATAAACAACTACATAACATTTAGGAAATACCTGAAGGCAGCCCTGTTTAGGGAAGTTTTTAATCTGTAACATGTTAATGTATTTTAATATTTGCTGGAAGCCGCCCAGAGTGGCTGGGGAGACCCAGCCAGATGGGTGGGGTACAAATAATATATTATTATTATTATTATTATTATTATTATTATTATTATTATTAGACACCTGGCTAAAGGGACAGTCCTGCTGAGCTCCTGCACAATACACAACCATGCTCCTGCTCTCAGCTCTTTTTACTTAGACCTACTGGACGCGGATGGTGCTGTGGGTTAAAGCACAGAACCTAGGGCTTGCCAATTAGAAGGTTGGCGGTTCGAATCCCCGCGACGGGGTGAGCTCCCGTTGCTCGGTCCCAGCTCCTGCCCACCTAGCAGTTCAAAAGCACGTCAAAGTGCAAGTAGATCAATAGGTACCGCTGCAACGGGAAGGTAAACAGCGTTTCTGTGCGCTGCTCTGGTTCGCCAGAAGCGGCTTAGTCATGCTGGCCACATGACCCAGAAGCTGTACGCTGGCTCTTGGCCAATAATGCGAGATGAGCGCCGCAACCCCAGAGTCAGTCACGACTGGACTACTGGGACCTTGGCTCCCAGTACATTTCCGAGCACAATTCAAAGTGTTGGTGCTGACCTTTAAAGCCCTAAATGGCCTCGGTCCTGTATACCTGAAGGAGCGTCTCCACCCCCATCGTTCAGCCCGGACACTGAGGTCCAGCGCCGAGGGTCTTCTGGCGGTTCCCTCACTGCGAGAAGCAAAGCTACAGGGAACCAAGCAGAGGGCCTTCTCGGTAGTGGCGCCCGCCCTGTGGAACGCCCTCCCAGCAGAGGTTAAAAGGCTCAACAACTACATGACATTCGGAAAACACATGAAGGCAGCCCTGTTCAGGGAAGTTTTTAATCTGTGATGTATTAATGTATTTTAATGTTTGCTGGAAGCCGCCTAGAGTGGCTGGGGAGACCCAGCCAGATGGGCGGGGTACAAATAATAAATTATTATTATTATTATTATTATTATTATTATTATTATTATTACTAATGGTCAGGGTCCCTTTACCTTTACTGGACCTTCTGATATTTTCATAAGAAGAGCCTTGCTGGTCCAGACCAAAGGCCAACATTTCACAGTGGCCAAACCAGGCGCCTATAGGACTCGCAAGGAGTGCGTTTTAAGAACTGTCCCTTCAGTGCTGTTTTCCCTCTGTCCCTTCCCTTCCTTTCTATGGCTCACCAGGGAGACGGCTGGTGAGACCAGAAGAGGAAGAATATTTCTCTGCCCAAAGCTACAGCTTTCAAGAAATACTGGTGACCTGGCTATTTATGAGCTGTAGATCTGCAACACAAACAGACAATGGCCTTGTAAGAGTGGGGGGGAACAGCAAAGAGAACTTCGCACCCTTACCTGTCTCCCTTGCTGCCCAGTTTCCAGGTGGGGCTTTCGAAAAAGGAATGGAAAAATCAGCAATTTCCTCATAAAACCTCATACAGAAGCCTCATAAACCAACCATAATTGTCTGTTGCCCTCCTGCCAAGCTCAAAAGCTAGTCGATTGGATTCAGAGGCTAGGACTGCAGTCCTCGCCCTACTTACCTGGGAGTAAGTCCCATTGAACTCCGTAGGACTTACTTCTGAGTAGACATGGTTAGGGTTGCCCTGTTAGTCAGGCTCATTTGAATCAATGGGATTGAAGTTAGCCATCGTGACAAAAAATAGTCCCAATGATTTCAGTGACTCTGTTCTATGCATGGTGCGGTCTGCAGCCCTAACCTCATTTACTTGGGTGCAAGCCCCACCAAAGTCAACTGGACTTCTCAACAGACGTGGCAAGTCTTGATCCAAACCTGTGTGTAGTTAAGAATCTCTGGATAGCGAGCACCAGAAATGTTTAACTTGAATATGATCAGCTTAAAAAACAAACAAACCAGAAGCCTTTTCTCATTTATTCTGAGTGCTTTCCTCAAATAGACTTTCTTTACATTACTGTTTAGCCCCTTTAATCAGTGTAGGTTATTGTACATGCTGTATCTTTAAAGTACATTCAAAACACTTTAATTCCCTCAAAGAATTATGGGTCATTGCAGATTACCTCCTCATTGTCTTAAAATTCCCAGCAACCTTTTTACCTTTGAATGTGCTTTAAAATTACAGTGTGGGGCCAATTATGCAGCTGCCCATTTGCCTATAAAGTGGGCGTGTGTGTGAAAGTTTGGGTGGTATTTACTCAGAGGAGACCCGCTGAAACTAATGGACCTAACTTAGGGTATGTTCACAACATACCCTCCAACATTTCTCCAGTGAAAATAGGGATGTCCTATTCCAGTGATGGCTAACCTTGACACTCCAGATGTTTTGGAACTACAACTCCCATCATCCCTGACCACTGATCCTGTTAGCTAGGGATGATGGGAGTTGTAGTTCCAAAACATCTGGAGTGTCAAGGTTAGCCATCACTGTCCTATTCAATAATATTAAAAATATTTATACCCCACAGACCTTACTGGGTTGCCCCAGCCGCTCTAGGCAGCTTCCAACAGATATAAAAACATAATAAAACATTAAACATTTTAAATCCCTATACAAGGCTGCCTTCAGATGTCTTCTAAAAGCTGTATAGTTACTTATCTCCTTGGCTCGGGGTTGCAAAACTCCATACCCTCCAACATTTCTCCGGTGAAAATAAGGATGTCCTGAGGAAAAGCGGGACATTCCGGGATCAAATCAGGAGCTGTGATGGCTTCTGTAAATCCGGGCTTGTCCCTGGAAAATGGGGGCACTTGGAGGGTCTGTCACAGCACAGTAAGGCCATTTCCCTCCACTGCTTTTCAACTCACATTTGCACCGTTTTGTACACATCCATGAAGCTGCCGTCTGCCCATGTGCGTTTTTCTGCGCATCCATGACGGCTGCCTCAAATGGACGCACTGCTTTTAAATGCAGGTGAACGAGGCTTAAGTTTTCTAGCGGTCCAGCTCCAATACTACAGCTTGGCTGGGCTGGGCAGGCAGATTAAAGACGCCAAACGCAGCGATGACTTCTGGGAATAGGGCAGGACTTTCTCTTTCTCCATGTGGCTCACGCTGATCTAAAAAGTAGACCCCCTCCCCAGATTTATAGATAAACTGGTAAGCACATGTTTAAGAAACATGCACAGTCTAGTACGGCTCAGAAGAGGTCCCCCACCGCCAGAAAGTATAAGGATGATAGTAATCTTTTAAAAAAAAACCAAAACCAACACTCTGGAAATGTTGAGTGAGCAGAATTAGATGGGAAGGGGGTGGGGACATTTGTCTCTGTCAACCACTGATTCTTCTAAAAACCAGAGACTATATTCCAAAAAGGAAACTCTCTTTCTTTGAATAGAAATGTTGCACAATACAAAATACTCTTTTTTCCCCTGGAACAAAAGGCCCCTCTCAGGTGGGGGAATGTGTGCTCCAGATGGAGACAGCCCTGGCAGACTATCATTTATTTTGTATCTATTTTTCAATAATGGTATATGCAACAGAGAGAAAGGATTCTGGCAGTGAACAGAAGGCAAACCAAACAGCATTGCATTCAGGAAATAAGTACAAAATGCCTGTCACATACAGCTTTGAGGCAGCAGGGCGGGCAAGCATGTGTTTTGGACCACAAAACTGAACACAGCCCATCCGCCATCTTTGGTGGTACTTGAGTTGACAACCATACCGGTATTGGTTTCCCAATATGGGAAACCAGGCCACACAGTGACATGTGGCAGGTGAGGATGTGCTCAGCTTGGTGGGTGGTCATATAAAAAAACACTGTGAAAATGCTTTAAAAAACGTTTTGAAAAATACGTTGAATTTGGCATAGCACACTGTCACCATCTTGTGTCACGTTTGTATACAGTGGTACCTCTGGTTACGAACGGGATCCGTTCTGGAGCCCCGTTCATAACCTGAAAGGTACGCAACATGAAGTGCCGCATCTGCGCGTCTGCGCGGCACGATTCGGTGCTTTTGCGCATGCACATGACGTCATTTTTCGTGTCTGCGCATGCGCAAACCGCCGAACCCGGAAGTAACCCGTTCCAGTACTTCTGGGTTCAGCGCGTTCGTAACCCGTGACGAACGCAACATGCAGCGTTCGTATCACGAGGTACGACTGTATTGCACTTTGCAACACATTTTAAATGTTTTATTTGCAGCTGTGTAGCTGAGTCCTTAGAGCCTCATGCTCTACCGACTGAGCTATCCAGTTGCCCTGTTATGTCCTGGCAACAGACAGTTCTGAACACAAAGGAAAATGGGTGGTAATAATAATACTAATAATAATAATTCCTGAAAAAAGAAAGAAACTCAAAGCAACTACCAAAATGAATAGATTCACATTATGGGTATGAAACCAAAAGCAAAAAAATATGGCATGAGCAAAACTAAAAGAAAGATCTGGACATGAGCTGATTATTACTCGGTGGTGAGCATTTATCCAGGGCCTACTTCAAGTACCGGTATAAACTCAGCCCAATTACCTATGCAACAGATATGCAGAATGGATAGAGATCTCCTGAGTGCATGCAGAGTATCCCGTATTTTTCGCTCCATAAGACGCACCTGAACATAAGACACACCTAGTTTTTAGAGGAGGAAAGGGGGAAATCCCTGTTTTTTTGAGGATCAGCTGAAAGTGGTGCAGCTTCTTTTGCAAAGGGAAAAGCCCTGCTTTTTTGAGAATCAGCTGAAAGTGGTGCAGCTTCTTTTTCAAAGAGGAAAAGCCCTGTTTTTATGGGGTTCAACTCACAGTTTGCAGCTTCTAGTCCTACAGGAAAGGGAGCCATTTCTACAGTTTCCAGACAGATAATCTAATCAGCCAGTCACATGTCGCTGGGGAAACAAACTGCCTCCCTCTGCATTCAACAACGGAGGCCTGGGCAAGGGGCGGGGCTGGAAAGGGAGCCTTATCTCTCTCCCCAATCGCTTGCTAAACAGCTGTTCAGCGGCTTCCTTTCAACACCCTATTCTCTCTTTGTAAAAAAAAGCGCACAATCTGCTTTTGGCCCCTAGGCAATTTGGCTCCAGGGACTATGCATTCGCTCCATAAGACGCACAGACATTTCCCCTTACTTTTTAGGAGGAAAAAAGTGCATCTTATGGAGCGAAAAATACGGTATTTGCCCAAAGTTCTAGATATAGATAGGTAGCAGTGTTGGTCTGCCGTAGTTGAAACAAAATAAAAAAAATTCCTTCCAGTAGCACCTTAAAGGTAAAGGTACCCCTGACCGTAAGGTCCAGTCGCGGATGACTCTGGGGTTGCGTGCTCATCTCGCTCTATAGGCCGAGGGAGCCTGCGTTTGTCCCCAGACAGCTTCCAGGTCATATGGGCAGCATGAGTAAGCCGCTTCTGCCAAACCAGAACAGCACACGGAAACGCCGTTTACCTTCCCGCCAGAGCAGTACCTATTTATCTACTTGCACTTTGACGTGCTTTCGAACTGCTAGGTTGGCAGGAGCTGGGACCGAACAATGGGAGCTCACCCCATTGCGGGGATTCGAACCACCAACCTTCTGATCAACAAGCCCTAGGCTCTGTGGTTTAGACCACAGCGCCACCCGCGTCCCTAAAATTAAAATAAAATAAAAACATTCCTTCCAGTAGCACCTTACGAGACCAACTAAGTTTGTTATTGGTATGAGCTTTCGCGTGCATCTGAAGAAGTGTGCATGCACACGAAAGCTCATACCAATAACAAACTTAGTTGGTCTCTAAGGTGCTACTGGAAGGAATGTTTTTATTTTGTTTTGCCCAACGTGGGACTCGAACCCATGACCCTGAGATTAAGAGTCTACGGACTGTGCTCTTTCACCCCTTGCATCTTGGATTAGGAGGCGAGGCTCAAGGTAAGACAGTGTGGCTTTGAGGCAGGGAGTTTTCTCAAACATTTTTGCCCTTTCTTCTCTCAGAGATCACTTTTAAAAAGGAGAGAAAGAAAGAAAGAAAGAAAGAAAGAAAGAAAGAAAGAAAGAAAGAAAGAAAGAAAGAAAGAAAGAAAGGTAGGTGAGGACAATACCTCTGGAAAGCCTGCTTTGTAAAAGACAATGGACAATGGGTTGAGCAGAGATTTTGTGGCTTCTTAGGGCATGACAATAGGGACAAAACACCCCGCTGAACTTTACATTCTGCATGTTTGGGAGCTGGGCTTCTATTCAATGGAAGCTACAAATTTAGTTATTTATCTTTAAAAACACTTTAAAGCTAGCTCTGCTCACGCTTCAGATGAGGGCTTCAAAAGCTCACATGCTTAGAACTCATTAACATTGGCAGAGCCCGTTTTTCACGTTTTGTTCCAGGGAAGCCTGAACCATTAAAGACTTTTCCAGTTGACGAATAGATGTTCATTGAAGGACATCAGTGCTGGTGGCGGCGGCAGAGAGACTTCCCTGGAAGACACGCCTTGCTTACTGTCACCGCTGCAGGGTTGCGACGAGGAAGTGCTTTCCATTCACAGAGGGCAACAGGTGTCAAATTAGTACACACCTGATCAAGAGGCGCCCAAAGCAGAGGTTGGATGGCCACCTGTCATGTATGATCTAGTTGAGATTCCTGCATTGCAGGGGGTTGGACTAGAGGACCCTTGGGTGTCCCTTTCAACTCTACAATTCTATGGTTCTGTTGTATGAAAATGCAACATTCCTCCACAGTCAGGACTGGCCTGACTAAACGGGATTCAGGAGAGCTGTGATCAGATCTCCCGTCTCTTTGCATTGTCGCAAATAGCAGCTGGTGGAAGAAGAGATATGGACTGGACCACGGCCAGGACAGGGAGGCTTTAACCCTAGAGACAGGGAACCTATAACACTCCAGGTGTCAATTAACAAATAATTTAAGGGGGAATTCCAAACAAAATTTTTTGGAAAAGTGGGATGTTTATAAAGAATATGTCTTAAAATATAGTAAAAAAGTTATATCTATGACGGCATTTGAGGAGTAAGTATGAACTAGGATTAGTAAAACAAATTATGGGAATAGTCTGAAGTAAGAATGTAAAGTAAAAAGTGAATGAGTATGACACAGAGTTACGTACATTCAATATGAGGAAATAATGCAAGGGTATCGACAGGAAGTCAAGATCTGGTTGTGCATGATATTTAAGGTAACCAACTTATTTATGTTTAAAGATGGACAATCTCAATTTTTTTTGTTTTTTTTCCTTTTTTATTGGTCATTTGGTTATGTTTGAATTTTTTTTCTTTCCTTTTTTTTCCTTTTCATGTTTTTATTTTGTATGTTACTTCTCTGCTTCATGAGACAAAATAATGACGACAACAAATGTATAGGAAAATAACTGTATTTATTTAATTCATGTAAAGTACATTGATAAGGAAAAACATGTAATATATGAAGATATATTAAAGGGAAAAATTTATAATAAAAATATTATTAAAAAAACACCAAAAAACAACAACACTCCAGGTGTTATTTCCTACAGCTCCCATCATCCCTGACTCTTGGCCATGCTGGCTGGGGATGATGGGAGTTGGGAGCACAGCCAGGCACACTTTGAGCCCCTCGAGGGCAAGGCTGGCATCGAAGGGCTCATGGCATCCTTCCCATGCAACTATCCCAAAGCAACTTGGGACTTTTGTCGCACCAGTAGCGGTGGCGGTGACGGCTGAAACAGCACATGGCGGGCTCCATTTGCCCTCCACGCCCTGCCCCCTGGCACCATGAAAACACACTCCACCGCTGTGCACAGCCAATGAGTTGCTGACCGAAGCTTATCTCTGTTTTTGGAAGTTAAGTCCTGAGTAACTGAGAGGGAGGCAGCTGTTAGCATTCTGCAAACTGAGCAGAAACATCCTTGGGGTTGTTTGCTAAAATACACAGGTCCCTGTGTAAGGCCTTAATCCCATCTACGTGGAAATGGACTGCGTAGGGCTGCTGTACACATTGCATTTTCTTCTGGGACCGAGTACAGCACTCTCCCCCCACTCCTCTTCATGGCCCACACACAAGCTAGCTCTTGCCCCTGAAAAGCACTTCTTGAGAAACTGGTTTCATTTTGAAAGTAAAAACTCGTCACAGAGTGATTTGACATTTCCCCACCAGTGTGTCCATTTGCGGGAAGGAAAAAATGTGAATCGCCTAATCAAGGGGAGTTTTTTTTTAAAACGCGTATCAAGTCTCCACCCCCATCGTTCAGCCCGGACACTGAGGTCCAGTGCCGAGGGCCTTCTGGCGGTTCCCTCACTACGAGAAGCCAAGTTACAGGGAACCAGGCAGAGGGCCTTCTCGGTGGTGGCACCCGCCCTGTGGAACACCCTCCCTTCAGATGTCAAAGAGTACAACAACTACCAGACCTTTAGAAGACATCTGAAGGCAGCCCTGTTTAGGGAGGCTTTTAATGTTTAATAGATTATTGTATTTTAATGTTCCGTTGGAAGCCGCCCAGAGTGGCTGGGGAAACCCAGCCAGATGGGCGGGGTATAAATAATAAATTATTATTCTTATATTATTATTATAAACCCTCCCTCCCTTGTGGAATACCAGGGTCGAGGATCAACCTAGACCAGGCAGCATGATTGCAGTGCTATTTTTCTAGAAAAAGAGGTGCCAGAACTCACCATGAACACCTCCCTTGTTCTCTTATAATGGCCATTGCGCCCCCCTGAGAGGTGCTGGAACTGTGTTCCGGTGAGTTCCGGCTGAAATAAAAGGCTTGGGCATGAACGATTCTGGACTGAGGAAAAGGACATTTCTTTCTTCCTTTTAAAAAATTGTTTTTATTGGACAATCGGGACTTCAAAGAAGATTGGGATCTATTTACAAATTATTTGAAAAAACAACAAACAGATTTAGATTCATTGGCAGAATTTGAATAAACTTACACAAATTTTTATTAATAATTAAGATTTGGAACAATATGAAAACAGAACTTTAAATGGACAATATGCAGGAAAAATATTGAACTAATAAAGCAGTTATGGAAGCTGGGGGAAGGTCTGGGGGTGGGGAGGGAGGGAGGGGGAGGGAAGGAGGGGAAATGGTACGAGATTGTATTGCTTGATATTTTGTGTGGAATTTAAAAGTTCTCAATAAAAAATATTTTTAAAAAATAAAAATTGTTTTTATTAAAGATTTTCTTGGGTTACGGAAGTGCATACATCACCTCTGTTTTCAGACCATAAAGTCTTTTCTACAGATCAGTTCTATTCGATGTGAGGCGTTGCGTTTGACCACCTTCGAAAAACCTTTTCCTGAGGGACATGGCAAGGGGATGGTATCCACAAGACACAAAATACTACTCCAAAATCCCACAAACCCCCTCATCTCAATCAAAAAACAATGGGAGTGTGGCACAGGTTCTGAAGTGTAGGTGGGTTCCCACGAGGCAAGACACAGTGATAACAGCAAGAACCTTTATTGAACTACATAACTGGGAAATGGGCAAACCAACTGCTTATATACATTCCTGAAAGCCTGGGCCACTCCCACTCCCAACGTGATTGGCTGTCTAAACTTCTAAGCTGCGAATCACGACTCCGAGTTCAAGGGCCAATGGCAGAGCCCCAAATCCGGAAATGTTCTGTGATTGAACATCATGTATCGAATCAGAACACAGGAGCTCAGAATCCTTAGTCCAGACTCAAGCTCAGGCAAACACAGACCACTGAATACATAACAGGTTCTCTGCTACAAATGGGTTAGTGCAGGCACCCCCAAACTTGGCCCTCCAGATGTTTTGGGACTACAATTCCCATCATCCCTGACCACTGTTCCTGTTAGCTAGGGATGATGGGAGTTGTAGTCCCAAAACATCTGGAGGGCCGAGTTTGGAGGTGCCTGGGTTAGTGTGTGTCTGCGGCCTTAATTTGAAATGAAGGAAAGGTGTTCTTCATGTGGTGTCAAAGTCCTCATCTTTCCCCTCAATCTACATCTTCTAAGACCTCGGGGTTGGAAGCAAGTTCCAGGCCTGAGCTCAAATTTAGGCCCAGGAGGTGGCCAAGGTGACCACCAGGTCTTCTCCAGGGAGAGAGGAGATGAGGGTTCATCCCACCTGATGACGCCATCGTTCCAGCACCCCATCTGAGCCGCCAAAGAGGCCCTCTCACCTCCCATGGGGCTGAGCTGGGCTGGGCTGGGCCGGCTGCCTCCAGGCTGCCTCTGCACTTGAAACAGATCTGCTCCTGTTCGGTTTGATCGCTTGAGTAGCATCGGGAACAGAATGAGGAGAGGGAACCTGTTTTTCTGCTGCCTTTGGGCCTCTGGCATCCTCTCCAGGAGGAAGGGGAGAGAGAGAAAGAGAGAAAGAGAGAATGAGCACAAGCAAGGCATACAGAAATACAAAATAGATGAAGGCAGCCGTTCCTGAAGGAATTCTAAGCAAAACATTGGCGATCCATGACCAGATTCCCAGTCTCTTCATATTTTCACCAGTAGCAGCTGCTGGGGAGGCGATTTGGACTGGAACTGTGGCGCTGGAGGAGGTTTTAAATTCTTCCTCCCCGTACTTTATTTCCCCACAACTGCTATTTGCTTTCCCCAATGCGAAGGTGGCGCTGTGGGTTAAACCACAGAGCCTAGGGCTTGCTGATCAGAAGGTCGGCGGTTCGAATTCCTGCGACGGGATGAGCTCCCGTTGCTCGGTCCCAGCTCCTGCCAACCTAGCAATTCGAAAGCACATCAAAGTGCAAGTAGATAAATAGGTACCGCTCTGGCGGGAAGGTAAACGGCGTTTCCGTGTGCTGCTCTGGTTCGCCAGATGCGGCTTTGTCATGCTGGCCACATGACCTGGAAGCTGTACGCCAGCTCTCGGCCAATAAAGTGAGATGAGCGCCGCAACCCCAGAGTCGGACACGACTGGACCTAATGGTCAGGGGTCCCTTTACCTTTACCTTATGCTTGTAAAATGAAATAAAAATCATTATTAAAAAAAAATATGCCTGTGGTGATCACCCTGGCTATGCCTCTGACTCTGCATCCAGGCTGCTCCTGCCACTGGTGTGAAAAGCACTGTACACTTGACACAATCCGCAGCCATCCTGTCACTTCTTGTGAAATGCTGTGTTTCGATGCGATTCCTCCCAAACTATCTCCGCTCCTAACTGAGAAACCCAGCTGGGTTTTCAGCTGGTGACGTGCACACAGCCTCGGGGCGCTGAGCCTGTTTGCAGTGATGATCCGTGAGGAAGGAGCACTTTGCACGAGCTCAAGGAAATGGCTTCTTTCCTACCTATTACCTCACTCTCAATCGCAACGCTGAAAAGAGGCCCTGCGGCAAAAACCCTGGTAAGCCGTGGCTGGACGTGAGGTCACCGTATTCAGGCTCTTTTTCACAAGAGAGCAGGATTTCCCAACTTAGTGTCATGCCAGGGGCACCAAGAGAAGCCTTCATGGATAGGGAAGGATCAGGCGTGAGAGGCAAGCATCACGGCTGCAATGGAGCTGTCAGGAAATGCAGCGTCATCCTTGATTCCTGTTTCCATTGCATCATAAGTCTTCCCTTCTTGCTGTAGCCTTTGGTAGTGACTCAGCATCCTGACGTACGTCACGACTTCCGGCGAATTTACTCCTCCAGCACCGGACTGGCCTGCTGGTGGGGGGAACTGGGATCCATGGAGAGGGAGACGCTCCTGCAAGAGCCAGGCACTCTGAACTGGATCAAACCAGCGATTGCCCGCCGGAGAACATTCCCCATTACAGTAATGCTCAAATGGCTTTGCAAAATAAACAAGATCAAGGGCCTTCGGTGTTGTGAGAGATCCGGAGTCAGAAGACATGCTGAAATTCATTTTCTTTCCTTTTTTATTTTGAAATCATTTTTATTTGATTTTAAAGTACGAAATTATATACAGTGGAACCCCGGGTTACACACGTGATCCGTTCCGGGTCGCGGTGCGTAACACGGGCGTGCGTAACACGAGCGCACCAAAAAATAAAAAACGAAAAAACCCGGAAGTTTGTGGGTTTTTGTGCTTCTGCACATGTGCGACCTGTGCAGAACGTTTCTGCGCACCCGCGCGTCGCACACGCTCCAGGGAGGACTTCCGGGTCGCTGCGGTGCGTATCCTGAACGTACGCATCCTGCAGTGTACGTAACACGGGGTTCCACTGTATAAAAAAATTCAAATACCAAACCATATATAGAGATTCCTCCGAATCTCAGGACTTTCCCACACCCGCTCTCTGGAGTCCCATTTAAAACATTAAAAACTGCATCTTCTGCCGCACTCTAACTATTATATCAATCCACATTTTTCATGGCAATTGTGACACTACAAGCGAAATCAAAATCCTGCCCATGTTTCCATCTGCTTGCAGTGGTCTCTTAGATAAGTTATAAAATTTCCCCATTCGTTTGTAAAGTTTTTGTCCTCTTGGTTTCTGGTCAGTTTTGCCATTTTGGCATAGTCCATCAGCTTGGTTTGCCATTCTTCTCTGGCAGGGACCTTGTCTTCTTTCCATCTCTGAATGCTAATAACATCCAAACGGCTGTTGTTCCATACTTAAAAAGTCTTTTCTGGTTCTTTGGAATGTTGGTACCTATAATTCCTAATAAAGCATTACAAAAACATTTCAAAAACCACAGCAACGCGTGGCTGGGTCAGCTAGTTCCTAATAAAAAAAGCTTCTGGTTTTTGAACAAAAGATATTTAAAAAATTTTTTTTTCATTTCATTGTATATCATCTCCCAGAAAGCCACATATGATAAAAGGTACCTTCTTTCTGAAATTGATTTTCAATTCAGGTTAGGTGGCCTTCTGGGCTTGTGACCGCATCTCCTCTAAGCGCCCCGATTTTCCAGAGGCAGTCTCAGAATTCTGAAAGCCATCCCAACTTCTGACTTGACCCTGGAATGTCCCTATTTCCCCTGCCAGTGCTGCCACCGCAGAGCTCAAGGAGGTGGATGAGCTGGCGCTTGTCCTGAGTGGGAGTGGCGGCTGCTGCGAGGGAGCATCCTGTAGCCTCTCCATGGAAACTTCATGGCCACTGCTGCTGGTGTGATGGCCTGGGATTCGGGCTCGGACTCGGAACCAGAGGAGTCTCAGTCAGCACTGGATCCTCTGCCTCAGACATCATCTGAACCAAGTCCGGGGCCTGATCCTGAAGAGTCCCAGTCTGCACAGATTCCCCTGCAGCAAACACCAGCTGGGCCGAGTCAGGGGCCTGAGCCTGTCCTGGCTCCGGATGCAGAATTACCTCGTTGCCTTCAGCTGGACCATCACTTACAGCTGGTCCACTACCGGTTTGGTCAGGGGAGGCTGGGGCTGCCCCTGGGTCCAGTAACCCACCGGCGTCTACTGAGCTGCAGAGACTCAGGTCTGAGAGAAGGAGAGACCTGAGTACTCGCAGGAGGAGTGCTTGCCTTTGGGCGAAACAGGGAGGTGAGTCGCTGGGGGATCGGGACTGGCCATTGCCTTGACAAAGATAAAAGGCTGTTGAACCCTGCCCCAGGTTGCGGGGGCAACATTGCTGCAAGCCAGATCCTGCACCTGTCCTCGCCTGGTCTCCTGCCCCGTGTTCCGCCTTGGCTCTGTTGGACACACCTTGCTGAACTTTCAGATTCTGGACTTGACCTGCGCCTTGTTTCTAGGATTACCCCTGGGTTAGTATCGGACTAGGACTTCTTGGCTTGACCTTTGGTCTATTACCCGGCCATGCTCTGAACCCCGCTGCCGCCCCGGACGGGTTCACCACGCCGCTGCCTGGCCCCAGGTGAGGCTTCGGCTCACCGCCTGGTCCTCGCCAAGCAGGGAACCCCTGGGCCCAACACACCTGGCCTCCCACCTTGGCCAGCTCATAGCAGCTGCTGGAGAGCAGACGAGGAGGGCGCAAGTCTGCCACCATCAAGGTCCAGCACCACATGAGGTGCTGGCTCCAAGGGGCAGGCAGGGGGCTTCTTCTTTGGCAATCACTCGTAGCTGAGAAAGTTTGTCTTCCATGAACACGGTTTTAACTGTGATTCCGTAAGTGACTGTGGAGGCCGATTCTGGATCCGCATGTCCTTCCACAGCGGGGACATAGGTTTCTGGGTTGATCATGGTGAGGGTTTGCCAGTGTGCCTTCCTCTTAGCATGTTTCTCCCTTCAAAGCCCACAACACCTTTGGTAGAGGCTGTCCTCCAACTGAAGCGCTCGCAGGCCAGTGTTTCCCAGTTGTCGGTGTTTATAATACATTTTTAAAGATTTGCCTTGAGAGAGTCTTTAAACCTCTTTTGTTGACCACCAGCATTGCGCTTTCCATTTTTAAGTTCGGAATAGAGTAGCTGCTTTGGAAGACGATCATCAGGCATGCGAACAACATGACCAGTCCAACGAAGTTGATGTCGAAGAATCACTGCTTCGGCACTGTTGATCTTTGCTTCTTCTAGTACACTGGCGTTAGTTCACTTGTCTTCCCATGTGATGTGTAGAATTTAAAGCAGGCAGGAAGAAAGGGGGGGGGGAGTCTTGATTATTTTTTTTAAAAAGAATGCTTTGCTTGTCCACGTCTAATCTTGCCCCTTTCTAAAATTTAGTTATTGGTGCCTGTTTTTCTTTTGTAAGTCTACCAAAGAATAAAACGAAATCAGGATTAAGGAGTTTTCTCAGGACGGTGGAAGGCATGTGTGTTGTGCCCCATTGGTGTAGCAGTTGTGGCACTCGTCCTTCTTCTAATGGGAAATGTTCTGCAGGGACATCAATGGGATGTCGAGGAGGAGGGTGAGAAATGCCCCTATTTTCATCTGAGGAATGTTGGAGGGTATGTGATTTTTGTGTGTGTGTGTGAGGGAGAGGGAGGGAGGGAGGGAGCAGGGGCAGGCCATAGCACCGGATACCCCCCCCCCGAAACCAAGCTGTCTGTGTGAAAACGCACCGGATGGAATAGCCACCTTTCCATCTTTAAACGGTTGGATTCGTTTCGATTTCGCTCAGATGTAGGGCAAGGAATCAAAGGGGAAAACAGCTGGCACATCTGTATAGCCCACAGGGCACCAGGCCTACCTTGATTTCTGGCTTGCTTTCAACCTCCTCAACGGTGGGGTGAAGGAAAACGTTAATGTATGATGGCACTTGTAGATAATTCCCACATCTGTTGTTGTTGTGATGGCCTGGGATTCGGGCTTGGACTTGGAACCAGAGGAGTCTCAGTCTATACAGGATAATCTGCCCCAGACATCGTCCGAACCAAGTCTGGGGCCTGATCCTGAGGAGTCCCAGTCTGCACAGGCTCCCCTGCAACAAGCACCAGCTGAGCTGAGTCAGGGGCCTGAGCCTGTCCTGGCTCCAGGTGCGGAGAATACCTCATTGCCGTCAGCTGGGCCATCACTTTCAGTTGCTCCACCAGCAGCTGGGTCAGGATCTCTGTATAGAGTGGTACCTCGGTTTAAGAACAGCCCTGTTTACAAACTATTCGGTATAAGAACTCCACAAGTAGGTGTTCCGGTTGCGAACTTTACCTCGGTCTAAGAACGGAAGCTGAACGGTGGAAGGGCATTGGAGGCGGGAGGCCTCATTTGGGAAAGCGCGCCTCAGTTTAAGAACGGACTTCCGGAACGGATTAAGTTCGTAAACCGAGGTACCACTGTCTATGGATATGTATTTGGTATTGTTACAACTGTACACTTGTACAATCAAACAAAAATGATTTGAGAGAGGAGGAGGAAGAAGAAGAAGAAAATGCCTCCCCACCACTGCCTTTCTGCCATTACGAGCTTTCACTGGATCAGGGGTGCCAACTTGAATAAAATATTGTGGGGCCCAGGTAAGCCCTCCCTGGCATAATCAATCATGCACACACACACAAACACCATTTGAATGGCAATGCCCATCAAATTTGGGGTGGCCCAACCCGCTCAAATATTTTGAGGAGGCCAAAGGGACCTTGGGGCCCCTAGGAGTTGGGCCCTATGCATGAATCGACACACGTCCGTTTTGTTCACGGAAGAGCATCTCCGGGAGCCAGCCGTTACAAAATGCCCTGCACCGAGGGCACCTCTATGCAGGATTTGTTTATTGATTGCATTCCTGTGCTGTCCCTAGTCTTGGAGGGAGCAAAACATCAAGACACACACACCTAATCATTGTAGAGGCACTCTGGACTGGCTTGCTTGTCCAGGAACAGATGTGCGGGGGTCTTTTTTGAAAGTTCGTATCATAAAAACTAGTGCACACCTAGGGCCCGTGATCTTTCTTTGCCCTCTTGCTGCCTCACACTGACATGGCTGCTGTTCCACAATTTTGTATTTGTGTGTGTGAGTGGGAGAGCATAATCGATACACCTTCCTCCAGAGGCACCTTGAAACTGATGTCCTCCTTGGCCGAATTCCCAGAGCAAGACGTCCAGGCTGATGCCCCAGGTGGACACAGGGTTCCTCTCCTTTGGCGGAAAGGTGCAGACACACTGGGCCAAACGTCTTAAAAGCGGTCAGGACCAGAGTGGAACCGGAAGGGTTTTCAAAGCTGCGTTCCCCTTGAGAGCCAGTGTGGTATAGTGGTTAAGAGCGGTAGACTCGTAATCTAGTGAACTGGGTTCGTGTCCCCGCTCCTCCACATGCAGCTGCTGGGTGACCTTGGGCTAGTCACACTTCTTTGAAGTCTCTCAGCCCCACTCACCTCACAGAGTGACACAATGACAGTTCTCTTTCTCAAGCTCTGGGAGGAAGACCTTTCATCGCCTACAGACAGCCACCCAATCTTAAACAACTCCTCACCCACAATAATACTACAACCAGACTTAACACGGACACTGGCACCAGAGCCTGCAATAAACCCAGATGCCAACTTTGCTGCCACATACACCCAGACACCATTACTGGCCCCAACATCAAACATACCATCTCAGGTCTATTTAATTGCTCATCGTCTAACATTGTGTATGCCATCAAATGCCAACAGTGCCCTTCAGTGCTCTATATTGGACAAACAGGCCAAACCCTACGCCAGAGGATAATCTGACATCAGGAATCACAAGGTAGAGAAACCAGTAGGAGAACACTTCAATCTCCCAGGACATTCTATACAAGATCTCAAAGTAGCTGTCTTATTGCAAAGGAATTTCAGAAATAGACTGGAAAGAGAAGTTGCTGAATTGCAACTCATTACCAAGCTTAAAACCATTGAGAGATAAAGCGGGATATCAAATCCAAAACTCTTCTTCTTCTCCTGCATGCCCCAAGCAGCTCGTGCATCTCCCTGATAACAGCATTTATCTCTTCCACCCCGGCCCCTGCTCACACCTCTTGGCGTTTTATCGACAGCTGCAGCTGTGGCTGTGACTTCAGAGGCTGTGGATGTTACTGCTCCGTGCGCTCGATGGGGCCTTGCAGCTGGGGCAGCGTCCCCACCCCAGCGGAAGAGGGCCCAGGGCCAAGTCTTCAGGTGTATCAGGAAGGAGGATGAGCAGAGAAGAAAACAATAACAGGTTTTGGTGGAGAAACAACAGCCTCACCACCCCCTAAGGCCTGTCGGGCTCCTTGCCAAAACACCACCCCGATGAAAACCGTTTTCTTCACACAGCTGGAGGGAGAAAGGTGGTTTGCAGCAGGAATAACACCTGAATGCTTATGGAAAAGCTCCAGTTCATCTCTCCCCGTACACCTGGTCCTGGTTTGAAGTTGAAAAGGGAGAGGAAGGAAAATAATTCAAAAGCAGTAATATCCACCACTGCTTTTGAGAAGAGAAGACTCCCTAGAAAAGACCCTGATGTTGGGAAAGGTTGAGGGCACAAGGAGAAGGGGATGACAGAGGGCGAGATGGTTGGACATTGTTCTCGAAGCTACTAACATGAGTTTGGCCAAACTGCGAGAGGCAGTGAAGGATAGGCGAGCCTGGCGTGCTCTGGTCCATGGGGTCACGAAGAGTCGGACACGACTGAACGACTGAACAACAACAATATCCATCACACACATAGGAAAATGAGGTGTATGGGGAGGGGTAGTGCCTCTGGTGGGGGACATGTTGTACTCCTTCTGGGGTAGTTTGTCCCCCTTTAGATAGATAGATAGACAGACAGACAGACAGACAGACAGATAGACAGATAGACAGATACTTACTTTATTGTCATTGTACATAGTACAACGAAATTGAATGCCATCCCACATTTACAGCCGCATATACGCATTTATAGAGGGACATTTACAGAGGGACGTGGGTGGCGCTGTGGGTTAAACCACAGAGCCTGGGGCTTGCCAATCAGAAGGTCGGTGGTTCGAATCCCTGCGACGGGGTGAGCTTCCGTTGCTCGGTCCCTGCTCCTGCCAACCTAGCAGTTCAAAAGCACGTCAAAGTGCAAGTAGATAAATAGTTACCGCTCCGGTGGGAAGGTAAACGGCATTTCTGTGCACTGCTCTGGTTCACCAGAAGCGGCTTAGTCATGCTGGCCACATGACCAGAAGCTGTACTCCGGCTCCCTCGGCCAATAAAGCGAGATGAGCGCTGCAACCCCAGAGTCGTTCGCGACTGGACCTAATGATCAGGGGTCCCTTTACCTTTATACACATACATACCATCCATCATGACTCCCCAAACATCATATCATTTGGTTATAGCATTTAAAATAGTTATAGCTCTTGGATAAAAACTGTTTTTTAGTCTATTTGTTCTTGATTTAATTGTTCTGTATCTCTTGCCCGAAGGCAACCGTGCAAACAGACTATATCCAGGATGAGATGAATCCTGTAAAATGTTTGCTTTTTTGAGACAACAGGAGCTATATAGTTCCTCCAAAGATGGGAGAGGATGACCAATAATCTATGGTCCCCATCCTGCACTCGGCTCTCACCTGTGGTTCCTAGAAGCTGTCGGGGCTGTGACTGGCCGGCAAAACCAGGTGAGGGCAGCCAAGGGGTCTCAGTGGGTTTTTTTCTCGGGTACTCAAGCCTACGCAGTACCAGCACCTACCCTCCAAAGTTAAAAATTTGGCGCTTACTGTAACAACTTCATGGTGAGTACTGGCACCTCTTTTTTAAAAAGCACTGGTCTCAAACCCTTGGTAAATTAGGGACTTCGCCTGCATGCCAAGACAGGATCCGGTGGATTTAGCAGATGAGACCAATAGTGGGTGCAACGGTCAATAAGGCGGTTTCTGCACATTCTATAGAGGAAAGTGAGGGGCAGATGGAGCTCATCAACCTGGGAAGGAAGCCCATCTAGGAGAAGGAAAACTCTGCTCCGAAACCTCTGAGGTCTTGCAGGATATGTTCAGGAGAAGAAGAAGCCAAGGCGTAAAACCCACACAAATCTGGAAGTGGAGTCCTTAAGATAGTTGGATGGTGTCTTCTACGCCTCCTTCCAGTGAAGGGAAAGGTAAAGGAACCCCTGACCATTAGGTCCAGTCGCAGACAACTCTGGGGTTGGGGCGCTCATCTCGCATTATTGGCCAAGGGAGTCGGCATACAGCTTCCAGGTCATGTGGCCAGCATGACTAAGCCGCTTCTGCCGAACCAGAGCAGCGCACGGAAACGCCGTTTACCTTCCCGCCGGAGCGGTACCTATTTATCTACTTGTACTTTGACGTGCTTTCGAACTGCTAGGTTGGCAGGAGCAGGGACCGAGCAACGGGAGCTCGCCCCGTCACGGGGATTTGAACCGCCGACCTTCTGATTGGCAGGCCCTAGGCTCTGTGGTTTAGCCCACAGCGCCACCCGCGTCCCTGTCCCTTCCAGTGAAAGGGACAGGGACACCAATTAGGAGGAAAATGGCACTTGCTAATTTCTAGATGCATGTACGTCTAGAATTGAAACAGAAGTTCAATGCATCTCACCCACCATTGCGGGGGACGATTGTGTGACCTACGTGCCGGCTAAGGCAGCAGCAAACTCTTGGTGGGTGATTTCAAGGCTCCTCCTGCACTCTCTTAAAGTTTTTTATCTGTAAAGTAGGCTATGTACACACTGGTGGCCTAAAATGCAGCGAGGCTGATTCTCCTTGCTGCATTTAAAGTCACATTTGCACACAGTTATACATACTGAGGGGGTATGCAATTTATCTGTTTGTTTTCCCCAGCCGTCCAGGCTTGCGCCCCAGTGCGTGCTGCTAATGCAGCAAAAACAATGCGGGAGGCAGCCGTTATGAGTTACCCGTCTCTGCAGCCACAGCAGGTGCTGTGATTCTCTGGCAGTTTGACTTTACCCCTGAAGGCACACTCCATTGTCTCCTGAGACAGGTGGGGGCACACTGGAGCCTTTCAAACACAGGGCTGTCCTCTCCAAAGCAGGAACCCCAGGCTACTCGAGCACAGAGGAGGGGCAGAGTTCTCGTCTGAGTGCAACTCTTTGCTTACGGCTACCAGGCTAGTGCTTAATTGCAAGGGTGCATAATGCCCGAGGAAGGGCTGTAGCCCAGTGGCAGAGCATCTCCCTTGCATGCGGAGGGTCCTGGGTTCAATCCCTGACTTTTCCAGGAAGGGCTAGGAAATACTCTTGGCCCAAACCCTGGAGTGCCGCTGCCAGCCAGTGTAGACAATGGCTAGATGGAGCAACGGCCTGGGACTTGGGATAAGGCATTTCCCCAAGATCCTGAGTGTGTCAGCAATATGCTAACGGACAGTGCAGGTTTTACAGGGAAGGCTGAAAGGTTTGTGATGCTGTTGGCCAGGAAGGGAGTCTTGGAGGCCCATCTGTGACTGCAGGCCAGAGAATAATTGGAGCCGCGAAAGCAAAGAGGCAGGAGTGGTGTGGCTGCAGGGTTGAATTTCATATTAGTTGAATCACAAGCCCTATCTTTGGCTGTAGCTCTAGTGAATATTCATTAAATTGCCGGGACGGAGGGGGCGGGGAGCATATTGTGGTTAAAGATGGAGGGAGGGGCCCCATCCAGACTTAATTCACCTTGTGGATCTGGTGAAAAGAAAGGAACCTTGTGCAAGGCTGGGAGGGGAGAGAGATTCAGGATGGAGAGAGGGCTGGTGGACCCCTTATCTCAGCCCCCTATCAGCTATTTCCTCATGTGGGCGGCTGTTTAATTAAGAGTCGGTCTCCCTCCAAGAGAGCAAGGGCAGATGGGGAAGGTGATTTTTGCACGAATGTGAAGCCTAGAGGCAGGGCTTGCTGGAAAGACACACAGGCACCTTGGAGCGCACGTTAAAGATTGACTGCTCAAGGTCAGCAGGACAGGACGGAAGGGGGAAACCCGGCTTAGGTGGAAGCAGACCCGGCTCAGAGAGCCGCCCCAGGCTGTCCTGTTTGCAAATTATGGAGGAGGGGAGGACAGAACCTCAGGGGAAAAACAGGGCTTGGCTAGGAACCTGTTTTCAGTGCAGGGCTTCAGCTGTGGAGTGGGAGGAGAATGTGCCTCTGAACAAGTGCAGAGTGCAGGCATTGGCTTTCCTGCAGGGCTGAGCACTAGAACTCGTTTTCGATTCAAGAACATAGCACTCGGAAGCTGTAAAATTACTACCAAGTAACCACAATTCCTCCCCACTACATTAAGGTTACGCTTTGGACACCATTTGCACTATACAGTTGTACCTTTGATCCCGGACGCCTTGCAAGTTGAATGTTTTGGCTCCCGAGCGCCGCAAACCTAGAAGTGTGTGTTCCGGTTTGCGACCGTTCTTTGGAACCCGGACATCCGATGCGGGTTCCAATTGGCTGCAGGAAGCTCCGTTCGACTTCCGGAACGGATTCCGTTCAACTTCCGAAGTACGTCTGTACATTTCAAGCAGCACCATGCCACACTAAACAGCTTTCCTCCCCAAAGTCCTGGGAACTGTAGTTTGTTATGGGTGCTGCAGATAGTTGTCAGGAGACCCCTATTCCCCTTGCAGAGGTACAGTTCTCAAGAATGGTTTTACAGCCCACCCAGAGTTCTCAAAGAACTCTGGGAATCGTAGCTCTGTGAAGGGACTAGGGATCTCCTAGTAACTCTCAGCACCCTAACAAACTACAGTTCCCAGGATTCTCTAGTGCAGTGGTGGCTAACCTTGGCACTCCAGATGTTTTGGAACTACAACTCCCATCATCCCTAGCTAACAGGACCAGTGGTCAGGGATGATGGGAGTTGTAGTCCCAAAACATCTGGAGTGCCAAGGTTAGCCACCACTGCTCTAGGGGGAGCCAAAGTTTGAACCCTATCACTTAAGTAACAAATCTGTGGTGCATGGGGTGGGGGGAGAGAGCCAAGCTAAGCCAGCGGGGAACGAAGAGGAATTGGTAGGGAGACTATAGAATCTTTTCTTTGTCGTCCTGCTGTTATTGTGTTGTGCTTTTATGTTTCGCGGCTTATGTAAGCCACTTTGGAAAAGCAGCGCTCTCAGACAAATGGAACAAGCACTTCCCATTGTATTAGAGCAGGGACAGGAACGGGCAACCCAAGTGGAGGGCTGGAACATCTCTCCCACAAGGAAAGGCGTTACAATGTCTGGGGCTTTTTGGCTTAGAAATAAGGCGAGGAAGGCGAGAAGAGGCAGTACAGGGATATAAAGTTACTAGTGGACATTCAGCCCGTTAAATTAACGGATGCTAGAACATCCATTCTTCCTTCCCTGTTTCTCCCTCCCCCCTCCCTCCCTCTGTTCTTCCTTCCTTCCTCTCTCCCTACATTTTTCCATTCTTCCTTCCATGTTTCCTTCCTTCCTTCCTTTCTCCCTCCCTCCCTTTCTCTATTCTCCCTCCCTCCCTCGATTTTTCTGTTCTTCTTTCCCTGTTCCTTCCTTCGCAACGACGGCGCCCCTGCCCCCGCCAGCCTCTTCCTCCTCGGTGTCCGCGACCACGGCTCCGTCATCGTCGTCCGTGGAGGCACCTCAGCCTCCGTCGGGCGGGCCGCCCGACGGGGCTGAGGTGGCGGCGGCCTGAGGAGGAGGTGGAGGCGGACACGGCAATGGCGGCGGCGCAGTTTCGGCCGGCCGCTCGAAGTGTCTCTGCGTCGTCCAATCCCTGTGTCCGTGGGGGACATGCACAGTAGCGCAAACCCACGGACGGACGGACAGCACGCAGAGACACTTGCACTTTATTATATAGGATGCAGGCGCTGAAGAAAGTGGGTAATACGTACTAGAAGAAGAAGAAGAAGAGTTTGGATTTGATATCCCGCTTTATCACTACCCAAAGGAGTCTCAAAGCGGCTAACATTCTCCTTTCCCTTCCTCCCCCCCAACAAACACTCTGTGGGGTGAGTGGGGCTGAGAGACTTCAGAGAAGTGTGACTAGCCCAAGGTCACCCAGCAGCTGCATGTGGAGGAGCGGAGACGCGAACCCGGTTCACCAGATTATGAGTCTACCGTTCTTAACCACTACACCACACTGGCTCTCCTAGAATCTAGGGTCATTCGATTAGGCTGGACAGTGGGAGCATCTCTGCAGGGTGGCATGGAGGAAGTCGTTCACACGATGGTTGCCATAACAGGAGCATCTGAACTGAGGTAGATACAAACAAGTTCACTCTCAAAAGTGCTTGGCATGTGTAAAAACATAAGAAGAGCATTCTGCAGGCCCTCCAAGTGTCCCTATTTTCCAGGGACAGTCCTGGATTTACAAAAGTCATTCTGATTTGATCCCAGAATGTCCTAGTTTTCCTTAAAGGTAAAGGACCCCTGACAGTTAAGTCCAGTCGTGAACGACTCTGGGGTTGCAGTGCTCATCTCCCTTTACTGGCGAGGGAGCCGGCGTCTGTCTGCAGACAGTTTTTCCGGGTCATGTGGCCAGCATGACTAAGCCACTTCTGGCAAAACCAGAGCAGCGCACGGAAACGCCGTTTACCTTCCCGCCGGAGCGGTACCTATTTATCTACTTGCACTATGACGTGCTTTCGAACTGCTAGGTGGGCAGGATCTGGGACGGAACAATGGGAGCTCACCCCGTCGCGGGGATTCAAACTGCCGACCTTCCGATCGGCAAGCCCAAGGCTCGGTGGTTTACACCACAGCGCCACCGGCGTTCCCGGCTTTTCCTTAGGACATCCCTATTTTCATCGGAGAACTGTTGGAGGGTACGGAGTTATCCGATACCCAAGCCGAGCAGATAAGAACTATAAAACCTTTAGAAGACATCTGAAGGCAGCCCTGTAAAGTTTTTTTTAATGTTTAATGTTTTATTGTGCTTTTATATACAGTACGTTGGAAGCTACCCAGAGTGGCTGGGGCAACCCAGTCAGATGGGCAGGGGAATAAATAATAAAATGATGATGATGATGATGATGGACTGAGATGTCCCTATTTTCATCGGAGAAATGTTGATGGGTATGATCCTGTACTTACAGTGAGTGGCCAACCAGATGCCAATGGCAAACCCACAAGCAGGATCCGGGTGCAAGCAGCCGCTCTCCTCACTTGCCATTCCCAGCAGCTGAGAGGCAGAACGTGGACCTTGTGGCTAGCAGCCAGCTTTCACACACCCTCTGTGAATTTTCCTAATCCTCTTTTAAGGTGGCCATCACAACCTGTTCTAGTGAGACGCCAAGGATTCGTTTACATATTTGGGTTGACCAAGGCTGGCCTTGAACCCCTCAGAAGAGCTCCGCCAAATTGCGCAGCGGTGGAAAAACACAGTTTATTTGTTGCCGTCACTGCCATAAAGCAGCAGCTCCTTCCATTCGGCTGGAGTCTCGCTGAGCTTTGCACCTCTTGCGTTCAAGCCATCTCCCTACCAGCTTCATAGCCTCTAGTTTCCTGGTTAGCCCAGTAGCCAAACAAACTCCGCTGGGTGGGAAAAGGGTGCTTGGGAAGAGTCATGTTCTGAATCATCTCTGCGTCAAACACAGCAGCAAATTAATGGGGAGCCATGCTAACTGGAAACCATCAAGGGCTCTGGGAAATCCTTTAGGTCCTTCCAGGTTGAATCTTGACAAGACAGAAGTACTGTTTTGGGGGAGCAGGAGGTGGGCAGGTGTGGAGGACTCCCTGGTCCTGAATGGGGTAACTGTGCCCCCGAAGGACCAGCGGTGCAGCCTGGGAGTCATTTTGGACTCAAAGAGGAGCAGGTCAATTCTGTGTCCAGGGCAGCTGTCTACCAGCTCCATCTGGTACACAGGCTGAGACCCTACCTGCCTGTGCACTGTCTCGCCAGAGTGGTGCATGCTCTGGTTATCTCCCGCATGGACTACTGCAATGCGCTCTATGTGGGGCTGCCTTTGAAGGTGACCCGGAAACTGCAATTAATCCAGAATGCGGCAGCTAGACTGGTGACTAGAAGTGGCCGCTGGAACCACATAACACCGGTCCTGAAAGACCTACATTGGCTTCCAGTACGTTTCCGAGCACAATTCAAAGGGTTGGTGCTGACCTTTAATGCCCTAAACGGCCTCGGTCCAGTATAACTGAAGGAGCATCTCCACCCCCACCGTTCAGCCCCAAGGGCCTTCTGGCAGTTCCCTCACTGTGAGAAGTGAGGTTACAGGGAACCAGGCAGAGGGCCTTTTCAGTAGTGGCACCCACCCTGTGGAACACCCTCCCACCAGATGTCAAGGAAATAAACAACTATCTGACTTTTAGAAGACATCTGAAGGCAGCCCTGTTTAGGGAAGTTTTTAATGCTTGATGTTTTATTGTGTTTTTAATATTCTGTTGGGAGCTGCCCAGAGTGGCTGGGGAAACCCAGCCAGTTGGGCAGGGTATAAATAATATGTTGTTGTTGTTGTTGTTGTTGTTGTTGTTGTTGTTGTTGTTATTCCAGTGGAGGTAAGACCAGAATCAACCGGAGTTAGGAGAAAGGGTGTCAGTGTGGGTGAGATAAAGGAAGGGGGTGAGAACGAAGAACAGGCAATGAGGCCGTTCTCAAGAGGTCTAGGGTTGAGGCCACTTGAACGCTGCTTCTGAAGACACTTCCTCACAGAAGAAGAGTTTGGATTTGCTATCCTGCTTTATCACTACCCGAAGGAGTCTCAAAGCGGCTCACATTCTCCTTTCCCTCCCTCCACCACAACAAACACTCTGTGAGGTGAGTGGGGCTGAGAGACTTCAGAGAAGTGTGACTAGCCCAAGGTCACCCAGCAGCTGCATGTGGAGGAGCGGAGACGCGAACCCGGTTCACCAGATTACGAGTCTACCGCTCTTAACCACTGCACCACACTGGCTCTCAGGTCCCAGAAGGAAGGGAATGCTGGACCAGGTGGCGAGTAAGGGAGCAAGCCAGTGGAAAGAGAGGAGAATCTCACAGCAGCCTGCACAAACCTGGCAAGCAATTCAGTAGGTAAACAATAACAACAGAGGACAGTAACACCAAAGGGAATTAGACAAGGGGGGTGGAATCATATTAAGATAGGAGTTTCACCGGGCTGGAGACAAGGATTGCAAATGGAAGTTTGTGGGCAGAGAATTTCTCAAATAGACGCACAGCAGACATGGCTGGCCAGAGACAGGGCACTGGCTCCCCCTGCAGGCCACAGAGTGACCACCGAGGGATCGCGGAAGCAGTGCTTCTCCAAGTTCTATTCTTCTAAAGCAGGGGTCAGCAACCTTTTTCTGCCGTGGGCTGGTCCACTATCCCTCAAATTTATCCCTTAAATAAGATGTGTCCTTTTATTTAAAATGCATCTCTGGGTTATTTGTGGGGCATAGGAATTAGTTCATCCCCCCCCCCCCCAAATATAGTCCGGCCCCCCACAAGGTCTGAGGGACAGTGGACCGGCCCCCTGCTGAAAAAGTTTGCTGACCCCTGCATAAGAGGTTGCCATGAAATTGAAACGGCATTTTGACAGGCACAGCGGCTCAGCAAGTTAGTCCTCCTTGGTCTGTCAGTTGATTCTTCTCCCTGGCTTGTCAGTTACCGGTAATTCTTTTCTTGATGCTGACCTGGCGGGACGCATGGCTGCAAGTAGCTGCAAGCAGCCCAGGAAGTATGAAATTGACTCAGTTCTGGGAACACTTTGAAACGGCCTGACAAGGACTTCTTGGAACAAAGTATGCCTTGGGATCCTCCCTGGGCAGAACACCATACCAGCCAAGATAATGTTATTTCCCATGTTCCTTTTTGTGTGTGCTTTTAAGCCACTGGTTTGCAATCAATTTTACTTTTAAAATACCAAAACGTGCCTTGGGATTTCCCTCACCACCTGCCCGTATCAGATTGCAAATACCCTAATCATATTTGGGTTCCTTTCATAAGAGTTTTAAAGCGTTTCTTGTGGCCAGAATGGTGGCACCAGCACATTCACAGGTTTCTGAGCTTTCGGATTAGCAAAATGGATAGGGTGCAGCGCATGGGGTTAGGAAGAATCTTGGTAGCACCATGCGCTTATCCATTGGCGGGCCCACAGCGCCCCGAAGATGACCATGCCAAAATACGAGGCCCAGAAAGCTTCTCTGCATGGCGGAAATTGGGAGCCGTAGACAGCAGACTGTCGACAATAGCCACAGTTGAACCAGAGGTATGCCAAGTGTCAGTCACTCGTGTGCACACTTTCTGCCTCCAGGTTGAGATACCCGATACAGTGGTACCTTGGTTCCTGAACTTAATCCATTCTGGGAGTCCGTTCGACTCCCAAAACCATTTGAAAACCAAGGCGCAGCTACTGGTTGGCTGCAGGAGCTTCCTGCACTTGAGCGGAACCCGTGTAGGATATTCGGCTTCCAAAAAACATCCGCAAACCAGAACACTTACCGTATTTTTCGCTCCATAAGACGCACCTGAACATAAGACGCATCTAGTTTTTAGAGGAGTAAAGGGGGGAAAGCCCTGGTTTTTGAGGATCAGCTCAAAGTGGTGCAGCTTTTTTTGCAAAGGGAAAAGCCCTGCTTTTTTGAGGATCAGCTGAAAGTGGTGCAGCTTCTTTTTCAAAGAGGAAAAGCCCCGTTTTTATGGGATTCAACTCACAGTTTGCAGCTTCTAGTCCTACAGGTAAGGGAGCCATTTCTACAGTTTCCAGACAGATAATCTAATCAGCCAGTCACATGTCGCTGGGGAAACAAACAGCCTCCCTCTGCATTCAACAACGGAGGCCTGGGCAAGGGGGCGGGGCTGGAAAGGGAGCCTTATCTCTCTCTCCGATTGCTTGCTAAACAGCTGTTCAACGGCTTCCTTTCAACACCCTCTTCTCTCTTTGTAAAAAAAAGCGCACAATCTGCTTTTGGCCCCTAGGCAATTTGGCTCCAGGGACCATGCATTCGCTCCATAAGACGCACAGACATTTCCCCTTACTTTTTAGGAGGAAAAAAGTGCGTGTTATGGAGCGATAAATACGGTACTTCCGGATTTGCGGTGTTCGGGAGCAGATTTGTCCGACAACTAAGCCGTTCAGGAACCAAGGTACCACTGTATTGGGAGACTGGCTGCTCACTGCTGTACTTTCATTATCTTTTCCATGGAACTGAATGGCAAGAAATGTAAAGGGGGACCCTACTGTCCCCAACAACCAGCAATATCCAGGACAGGAATTATTCCATATCTGAGATGCAGCTCGTTTTCTTTCTCCCCCGAACTAAAAAGGTTCCGAGTTTCTGGAATCAAAAAGGTTCCAAGTTGCGCAGGGCTGTAATCGGTGAGCTCGTTCAGATGGGGGCAAGATTATATCCTTCATTCCTGACACTGCACTTACTCAGGTTGTTGGGGTGGAAGGCAAAGTTGGCCTCACTCCAGTGGAATCAAGTGTGACCCTATATTTCTGGTCCATATATGCAAAGGCTGCCTGCTTGGCGATTGCACACTTGGGAAGGAGAACGAGAAGCAGAAGCGGAACACAGACTCCCAAAACTTCTTAAATCTGCTCCCCCCAACCCAGCCACAGCAAATTTGCTAGCGAAGTTATGTTACTTTGAAGGCTCTTCAGTACATATTTGGTAGCAAAGCCCCAAGCCCTTAGCAGAATTGCTGGAAAGTCTTTACAGTTATTGTTTCTCTGAATTCTTGGGATTGATAAACATGACTGAGAAAGACAAAAAAAGTTTTTTAAAAAAATTCTCACAAGTGTCATATCATATCACTAGGTGGTAAAGGTACCCCTGACCATTAGGTCCAGTCACAGGCGACTCTGGGGTTGCGGCGCTCATCTCGCTTTATTGGCCGAGGGAGCAGGCGTACAGCTTCCAGGTCATGTGGCCAGCAGGACTAAGCCGCTTCTGGCGAACCAGAGCAGCGCACGGAAACGCCGTTTACCTTCCTGCCAGAGCGTTTCCTATTTATCTACTTGCACTTTGACGTACTTTCGAACTGCTAGGTTGGCAGGAGCAGGAACCAAGCAACGGGAGCTCAACCCGTCGCGGGGATTCGAACTGCCGACCTTCTGATCAGCAAGCCCTAGGTTCTGTGGTTTAGACCACAGCACCACCCATAGAGACCAACTAAGTTTGTTCTGGGTATAAGCGTTCGTGTGCATGCACACTTCTTCAGATACTAAGGCTGTTGTTGTTTAAATCAGGGGAGTGGTGCTATTGTGGAGCTTATGTGCAAAGAGCAACTCAGTCTTAGTTAACTAGCTGCAGGAAAGGTGATTAATCAGCTCTTAAAAAGATTCCGTAGATACATTACTTTTATATGACTTCATAACATCTCACCGAAATCTAAAGTGCACATTTGCAATTGCTGATTTCTTTGGGTGTCAAATGAACCCCATATCGGCAAGCCCTAAGGCTCTGTGGTTTAACCCACAGCGCCACCCGCGTCATATACCTGCCCACCATTAACTCTCAAGGTGTTGGGCCAGCAATCTGAGAAAACACACATTACCGTTTTGGATGATGAAACTGGATAACAAGACGGCTTGCTGGCTCCTGGGTAATGTCTTGCAGCCCCTTCATCACAAGGATTAGAAACAGGGGAGGCGTAAAGCAGACGCAGTTTCATGTTGCCAGGAGGGCAATATTGCTCTGGCTTTTTAGAGAGAGGAACGTGCTCAAATGCAGAAGCAGGAGGCTGGTGTGGAGCTATACAAAATACTTAGAAAGTTCAAGAAACCTCTGTGTTGCAATCTTCAAACAGAAACCAAGAACAAGCAACATGACGGCCAATGAAAGTAGTATATTTTTTTCATGTATAATAACAGTAAGACAACGGACAGTGATCCGGTATTAACACTGTTTCGTGTACGTCTTCTTCAGCATGTAACTCAATATACAATGTAATATTACATATTCATATGACCACTGCTCCTTGAATACTTCCATTGTACAGTGGTACCTCGCCTAACGACGATAATGCGTTCCGACGCAATCGTCGTTAGGCGAAAAAATGCGTTCCGCGAATCCCCATAGAACGCATTGGGGAAAAATTCGTAAGTCGAAAAAATCGCGTCAAAAATTCGTAAGTCAAAAAAAACCTATTAAAAGCGGCCGCGATGTCTTTTCTTTAGGCGAAGAAATTCGTTTCCGGCGGCCATTTTGTTTGCCGGAAGTCATTCGTTAGGCGAAAACGACGTTAGGCAAGTTATTCGTTAGGCGAGGTACCACTGTATATTGAGTTACATGCTGAAGAAGACGTACACGAAACAGTGTTAATACCGGATCACTGTCCGTTGTCTTACTGTTATTATACATAAAATGATATACTACTTTCATGAGCTATAAAAAATGACAAGAGGTGATGCGAGTCATGGGGGTGTGGGGGTGTGTGTGTGATAATAATAATTTATAATAATAATTTATTATTTATACCCCGCCCATCTGGCCGGGTCTCCCCAGCCACTCTAGGTAGGTAGAGAATAAAGACATGAACTACCCCAGGGGAACAACACACGCATACAGAGACACAAGCACACAGGACTATTCTTGTAAATAGTGTGGTTTAATTTTGCCTAAAGTCCTCAATGCCTTATCCTGCTGTGGATAGCCCATTCTGCATGGCCTCCTGCCCTGCTGGAGGGAGACGACTAGGTTTTTGATCCCAACTTTGTGGCTCACAGCTGCAAGCGGCAGGGTCCGTGGTGTGCCCTGCACTGGGGAGGCCAAGCCCAAAGAGCCCACACCTGCTTCGTGTCGGCTGCACCCTGCGAACGCTCTGGTCCTCTACAAATCTATCCAGAGCATCTTCAGAACACCACAACCCCTCAAAAGGGACAGAAGCAGCAGAGGGGAAGGAACCCGGAGTCGGACGCCGAGCCGCCAAGACAACACGTTGCCGTTTTGGCTTTTGACGCAAGGAAACCAGAGCACAGAGAAGGCCTTCAACCCAAAAAACACTTTTGCCCAGTCAGACCGGAAAGCCAGAGGAGAAGGTTGGTTAGAAGAACTTGACGCCCCGCCCGTCATCCAGGGTGATGATTTCAGCCTTGTGTTCCTGCTGCAGAGCCTGCAGCGCGCGGAGAAGCATGGATTCTTCCAAGCCGTGGAACTCTAGGAGAGGAGGAAACAGCCTCGGTTGAGGGATATGGCAACCACACATAAAAGCTTCCACAAGATAAGCGGCAATCACTACATCAGCAATCACTACATCAAAGCAAAAAATTAAGGAGGAATGGAAATATGTAGAAGAATTTTTTTAAAAAAAGAAGGTATAAAAACAGAATTAGTGATTTGTCTTGAGTGAGATACATATGGAAATGGAGATAACTATAGATAGATAGACATTGGAGATTTGTAATAAGTTTATATTTCTGAAGAGTATTATTAAATGAGGCTGAAATGTAATAGAGATAGCAAGAGGAATGAGTAGACAAAAGAGAAGCGATGTACAAACAAGTTGAAGTCATATTTTAAATGTTGTTCCTTTTTATGTTTTCTAATATGGTTTGTTTTTGTTGTATACGGTATTCTTTTTCTTTTTTTCTGTTAGATTCTGTTAGTTTGTTTTTGTATATTTTTGTTGGTTTTGGTTTTTTTTGTATGTATAATTGTGTTCTGTTTTTAAGAATTATAAATAAAGTGTATTTTATATATATATATATAAAAGATTATTCCAAGCCATGGAACTCTAAGAGAGGAGGAAACAGCCTCGGTTGAGGGATATGGCAACCACACATAAAAGCTTCCACAAGATAAGCAGCAATCACTACATCTGGTGGTGGTTCCATAGTGTAACCATGCACTGGGTCGAGAAATACTTCCTTCTGTCTGTCATTGGATGAACCCGGGTTCTAGTATTATGAGAAACAAAGGTTTTCATCTTTCGATCCACACTGTGCATAATGCAGCCTTACTTGCCTTTCCCCCCTTAAACTAGAAAAATCCAAAGGTTGTAGATTTCCCTCCTACAGGAGTTGCTCCAACCACTCGATCATTTGGGTTGCCCGTTTCTACCCTGCAATGCAAAATCCTCCAGGTGCAAGCAAAGCTACCTTCATTCTCTGTGTCGTCGCCATTGGAGAGCTCATACAATGTGAAAACTGAGTTGGTCAACCCGTTCTTTGATACCTGGGAACAGAAGAGGGAGGGGGAAAGAGGATGTTAAAACTCTGACCCGCATTTACCAATATTCCGGTCTCAGATCAGCAAGTCAATAAAAACAAAGGAAAATGTTAAACACAGCTTTTTGTAAAAGGGGGGGGGGGGAACCAGGGTGGATTTGATTTAAATCAAATTGATTTAAATCACGATTTAAATCACGAGTCAGTAAGGCTTGATTTAAATTTTTTTTTACAGAAAGACTCATTCTTGCTGGTATAATCTTAATATTTACAACCATATGAAGGTTTCATTTTTGGAATAATAAATTTTCAGAGCAGTTTTTACAGTTACCGGTATATCAAAAATTACTGATTTGGTTATACTACTAGAAATACATAGACAGATAATTATGAAATTATTGTGAGGTTTAATAAGTTAACTGTTTATATTTGGACAACTTTTCTGCTGTACTTTATTGGAAGGAGAAAAATAATCATTTCCTTAATAACCATTTAAACAATTTATTTAACTAAAACAATAACATGATAGCATATGTATCTATGTTTGTTAACTGATGTGGTTAAACATTAAAAAAAACCAGACTGAGTTTTAGCACACTTGATAAACTTAAAACAAATCCTTATTTCCTGATGAATA
The DNA here is from genome assembly GCA_034642065.1 of Darevskia nairensis. Lineage (NCBI taxonomy): Eukaryota > Metazoa > Chordata > Lepidosauria > Squamata > Lacertidae > Darevskia > Darevskia nairensis. The sequence goes on from JAWWNI010000405.1 coordinate 321,833, forward strand.
GCCTTTGGACTACAATGTAACTTAAATAGAAGACTATATTTAGAAAGATTTTTCCTCCAAAAGCATTTTATTTTAAAAATCCGATTTAAATCAAAAAAATCTGATTTTTTTGATTTTTTTTTTTTTAAATCATTGATTTTTATCCACCCTGGAAAAAACAGTACTGTAGTAGAGTAGCAAAACACAGCAATAAAAATAACAGGAGAAGAGAAAAAACAAACACACACAGTTTGAGCAATGTATCAGAAGGCCGCCTACATTTGGCACTGAAAATACATTAGAATAGATGCCAGGCAAGCCTCCTCGAGGAGAACATTTGAATTGTGGGTCGCCTGCACTGAAAAGGCCTCTCTCCAAACACCATTCGCCCAACCTTCAGAGGCAGGCAGGTTCACCCAAGAGATGACATGTTTTTAGTTCCCAACGTGTGCATGGCTTCAACGATAAAAACAGCAGCGATTTTAAAAACTGTGCTCAGAAACAGACCAGCGGCCCATGAAGAAATGAGATATTATTATTGGAAAACAAAAATCAAAACCAAACAGATGCCGTGGTTAATTTCCTTCTCAAAGGCCGCATCTGGAAACCTTTTTCTTACTTTTCAAGCTCTGCAAAGCTGTTCCATCAAGACTCAACGCAGGCAATCTGCTTGGGCCTGTGGGCATTTTGCGCTTCCATGATCGCACTGCACAAGCACAGAATTTGTGAATCAGGCGAGGAAAAAATGCCCCGAGAATCTCAGTTTTCACTCGGAAAAGTAACAGCAACTTTCTAGCCCTTAACACTGTGTGGGGTGCAGGGTGGATTTGATTTAAATCACGATTTAAATCACTAGTCTGTAAGGCTTGATTTAAATCACTAGTCAGCAAGACTTGATTTAAATATTTTTTTTACAGAAAGACTCATTCTTGCTGGTATAATCTTAATATTTACAACCATATGAAGGTTTCATTTTTTGAATAATAAATTTTCAGAGTAGTTTTTACAGTTACCGGTATATCAAATTACTGATTTGGTTATACTACTAGAAATACATAGACAGATAATTATGAAATTATGGTGAGATTTAATAAGTTAACTGTTTATATTTGGACAACTTTTCTGCTGTACTTTATTGGAAGGAGAAAAATAATCATTTCCTTAATAACCATTTTAAAAAATTATTTATCTAAAGCAATAACATGATAGCATATGTATCCATGTTTGTTAACTGATGTGGTTAAACATTTAAAAACAAAAACAAAAAACTTAGACTGAGTTTTAGCACACTTGATAAACTTAAAACAAATCCTTATTTCCTGATGAATAGCCTTTGGACTACAATGTAACTTAAACAGAAGACTATATTTAGAAAGATTTTTCCTCTAAAAGCATTTTATTTTAAAAATCCAATTTAAATCAAAAAAATCCGATTTAAATAAAAAAGAAATCTGATTTTTTTTTAAACCATTGATTTTTATCCACCCTGGTGGGGTGGGCAGAATGCCTGGTGAAACTTCAGAATGTGGGAAGAGAGGAAGGAGCTAATTCAAGCATACCTCCATGACCTTAGCCAATGGCTTCCAGGAGCATCATTAACCAATATGGGTTACACAGTCCAGAACCTGCTCTTACCCACTGATAGATGAGCTTGCCCCATTCTTCTGGACGCCGCCACATGATCAGAAAGCTAGATTTGTTCTTGTCAAGCCATTCAAGATTCCCTGGAATGAAGCAGAACACTCACATAACATCAGGGCCCACTTGTACTTAAGACAACAGACACTGAATCTGTCCTGTGTAAGCAGTCGATTCCTCATCCTCTAACCCAGCAACCCGGCTTACTTCTTAGACGAATCTGTGCACAAAAACATTAACGCTGTGATTTTAGTCACACCTACTCGGAAGTGAATCTCACTGAAATTGATGAGAATTGCCGCCAAATAAACATGTTTGGGGTTAGGGATTTATATGACCCTCAAGTTTCATGATCCATATAACCATTTTGCACAGCATTATACACAGTGGCAGTTTCCTCCCCATCCTGCCACCAAACAGAGAAAAATCCCACCAGAAATTTCAGCTTGAAGTGTATCTTTAAAAATTAAATAGCACAGACTTTCTGATGTCAGGAAACTTCCAGCTTTGGGGTGGGGGAGCATTTTTCGTTCATTTCAGAATATTGACTTAAAACTTCTCCTGATGGTTGTACAGTGAGTGGTCCCTCGACTTACGAATTTAATCCGTTCCGAATGGACATTCGTAGGTCAAAATGTTTGTAAGTCGAAAAAAGCGATTTCCCATAGGAATGCATTGGGAGAAAAAATATTCAAAAAAATCCGTAAGTCGAAAAAACCGCATCTAAAATTCGTAAGTAAAAAAAAAAGCGCATCTAAAACCGGCAACGATTTCCATTCGGATGTCGAAAAATTCGTAGGTGTGCGGCCACTTTTTTCGTTTGTAAGTCAAAAAATTCGGGTGTCGAGTATTTCGTAAGTCGAGGGACCACTGTATACCCATTTTTATATTCAGCTGAAAAGCTCAAACATCTCAACATTTCAGAAACAGGCTAATCTGGAGTTCTCAAAACTTCAGTTGCCATTTCAAAACCACATCATTTTATCCCTGTTATCAGTGATGGCCGGTCGCTTTCTTTACCCCCAATGGGGATAAAAAGGAAGTTCAAACTGTCTTATGGACGGAGAAGTTTCATTTGCTAACCCACCTTTACTTCTGTAAGGAAGATGCTTTTGTTTTCCATGCCAGCTGTTAGCCCCCGCCTGGCATTTTAAAACGAGAACTGGATTAAAACAGTAAACGCAAAGTTAACTCAAAGTCAACACAAACCAGAACCCACCTTTTTTCCTGAGTTCTTCCAACACCACAATGATGGATTCCAATGGGAGCTTTCCTGTTTCACAGTTAAGGAAACAGTCACTTGGCACAGGATAGGAAAAGGGTATACAGAAGTCGAGAAAATAATACAAAGTGGAACAAATCACCCAACTCAGGACAATTAAAGGAACCTGAAAGGTTCTGGTCTCAGAATTCAGGGGTGGCGGTATTCAACTAAATTCTACTCAGAGCAGATCCACTGAAATTAATGGACCACAGTTAGTCATGTTTATTAAATTCAATGACTGTGCTTGGAGCAAACAGTTGAAGCATTCTAGTTTCTCAAGGAGATGGCTCTTCTCTTTGCTGCAGTAATGCAGCAGATATGGTAACTTGCCCATCAAACCAAGCATGCAACCAACCCAACTCAGAATTTGGTCACTGAACTGGAAGGGGTTAAAATGACATTAACTCAACCCTATGCTTGAAAGGCAGGACCATCCACCAACCTCTCAACAGAGCGACTAAAGTAACCCCAAACATGTGCAGAAAGCAGGCACCTGCAGAGCAAATAGCTTGAGACAATTCAAGTACAGTGGATGCTCGGGTTGCGAATGTGATCCGTGTGGGAGGCACGTTCGCAACCCGCAGCGCCGCTTCTGCGCATGCGCAGGTCGCGATTCGGAGCTTCTGTGCATGTGCCAAAACCCGGAAATAACCCGTTCCGGTACTTCCGGGTTCGGCACGAGTGCAACCCAAAAAAACGTACCCCGCAGCGTTCGCAACCTGAGGTATGACTGTAATTAAGTTCCATGTTGCAGGGGAAGGAAAACTATACAGAAGTTTGATTCCATTTTGAATTTACATTGCAAAATTGGCTTCCTAATACAGTGCAGAGTAAGAAAAACCATCATCAACACAGCACAAAAGCAAACCAAGGTAGGTCATTGCAGAAAAACAACCACCTATTTTATAGTATGAGTAAAATAGTTGCATTGTACTTTTTAATGAACTAAAGTGGCAGGGTTGGGCAGAAAGTTCATTTCATGGAACTCAAGAAGAGAGATATTCTGTGTAACTGAAATGTATTCTGATACAATTCGCCCACCAGGAAATGTCAGCTACTGTCATCTAAGTCCCTCTGTTTTTAATAGATCCAAGAGGGCAACTAATATTTTGAGGACATCTGCTCAACAATGACCCAGACTGCAATACAGAGAGATGACATTTCAAAGAAAAATGAGTATAAAAAAAGTTTGGGAAGCAAAAACTTATCTTCTGCTCAGCAAAACTAAAAAAGAACTCATATGCTGTTCTAGCCCAAGATGAGGATAGAGCTGCTGACCTAGAAAAAAGCATTTGTTTAAAAATGCCAAGTCATTCTGTGTGCTTTTCCTTGTTCTGCACTTGTGCAGCAACCCAACTAACAATTGCTGCAAGCCTGAACTGCTTCCAAGCCTGAACTGCGAACTGTTCTTCCATGACAGCAGCCAGCACTTTCATCTTAAAGAAACAGCAAAACTCTTTCGCCTGCTCACCGGGGCAGGCAAGGCAGCCAGAGGCTTGGGGGAGGAAGGATACGCTGCAGTTTCCAGTTGTTGAACAGTGGGCTCTCCTGCGCCTCTGCGACAGTCATGGTGTAGAGCTTGTTGACCCGGCAGTATGAAAGCACTAAGGAACACCAAGCCGTCAGCTGCTTCTGCCTCGTGTCCACATTGGGCTGCAACCTAAACGCAATCACAGGGACAGCTATAGCTCCATGCTTGATCAGTACATTTCAGAAATCCAGCTAAGCAAGCTCCAAAGCAGAATCAAGAATTAGAAACTTCCCATCTCCTGTCAGAAAACCCTGGGGGTGATGATGATGATGTTCTGGGCCCAGCCGCACGGCTGGGGAGAGCTCAGAGCCTCTTGGCTGAAGCAACCGCTGCTTCTTCCCCTGAGCTGGCCAACAGATGTGCTTCACATGAAAAATAGGGACAATGGCCGCCGAGACCATATAACACCGGTCCTGAAAGACCTCCATTGGCTCCCAGTATGTTTCTGAGCACAATTCAAAGTGTTGGTGCTGACCTTTAAAGCCCTAAACGGCTTCAGCCCACTAGACCTGAAGGAGCATCTCCGCTTCATCCTTCAGCCCCCCGGACACTGAGGTCCAGCTCCGAGGGCCTCCTGGCGGTTCCCTCATTGCAAGAAGTGAGGTTGGAGGGAACCAGGCAGACGGCCTTCTTGGTAGCGGCGCCCTCCCTGTGGAACGCCCTCCCATCAGATATCAAGGAAATAAACAACCATCTGACTTTTAGAAGACACCTGAAGGCAGCCCTATTTAGGGAAGTTTTTAATGTTTGATGTTTTATCGTGTTTTTAATATTCTGTTGGGAGCCGCCCAGAGTGGCTGGAGAAACCCAACCAGATGGGCAGGGTATAAATAATAATAATAATAATTATTATTTTTATTCCAGTGGAGGTAAGACCAAAATAAACTGGAGTCAGGAGAAAGGGTGTCAGTGTGGGTGAGATAAAGGAAGGGGGTGAGAATGAAGAACAGGCAATGAGGCCGTTTTATAATGTTTTTAATATTCTGTGGGGAGCCGTCCAGAGTGGCTGGAGAAACCCAGCCAGATGGGTGGGGAATAAATAATATATTATTATTATTATTGTTGTTGTTATTATTATTGTTATTATTATTATCATCAACAACAATTAAGAGCAGCAAGGACTGGCAAGAGTCCTTTGGGGCCAGTTTCCCTTTGGGCCAGGCTTGGGTGTCAAAGGGCATCACCAGTTTGGTGCTTTCTGGGAAACAAAACAAAAAAAAGCAGCCAGGCACAAAACAGGGCACCCTGAGCAGCAGGAGCGGCTGTGGGCCTTAGACTCACAGAACCACAGAATTGGAAGGGACCCCCGAGGGGCATCTAGCCCAACCCCCAACTAGATCATACACGACTCGCGCCCAGCTGAGGTTCCTGCATCGCAGGGGGTTGGACTAGATGACCCTCGGGGCCCCTTCCAACTCTACGGTTCTGTGTTCCGACGGGCTGCTTTAGAGGGTGCGCTCACCCCACCCGCCCTCCCACCCCACGGACTAAGGGGGCTGGCGGACTCGAGCGTGGGGCCGAGGAAGGGGTTGTTTTCGGGGAGGGGTCCAGAGGGGAGCCGGGGGACTCACGTGAAGAAGGGCGGGAAACTGTACTGCCAGGGCCACTCGAAACTCATCATCGCCTCTGGGGCGGAGCAGCGCTTCCGTCTCCCGGCGCCAACTCTCGGTCCGTCCCGGAGAGGCTCCCCCCGCTCCCCGCAAGCGCCACCCAAAGGTTCCGGGGAGAAGCCTGGGCGAAGGGCCCCGCCTAGCGCGCCCATAGAGCTACGCGGCCAGCAAGAGCCGCCCGACCTCTTCTGCTGTGGAGTGTTGTGGGGCTGGTATCGCCGCTCATATTTGGCGGTTGTTAGTGTCGCTATCCGCTGGGTTTAAATATAGTGGTGGGGTTGTTTTGTTTATTTACTTGTTTATTTCGTAAAAAAATAAAAAAGCCTCTTGATCGCGCGCGCGCCTGCCTGCATGTGTGCGCAGACACACACAAACAAACACAACACAACACAACACACACACACACACACACACACACACAATCAAGAGGCTTTTAAAAGTACTGCAAGATTAGTAGTTAGATAACCCTGAAGAGAAATAGCAATTTACAGTATATAAATAAGTTTGATTTAGGAAATATATGATAAGATTAAGATAAATTAAGATAGTATGATAAGTTAAGAAATTAGTGAAAGACATAAGTAAGGTAGCGAGATTTAAGTAAAATAATACAGGATGATGAGAAGAATTTGCTAAATATATTATAATGAGGAAACGCGATAGGAGAAACGGGGGAAGTCCAACGAACAAGATAAGGAAATAAGAAAGGGGGGGGGGGGAACTGTATGTGTTTTGTGTTTTGTGTTTTGTTGTGTTATACTGATTAAGTTTATGTTGATGAAGCTTATATTATATGTGTGGAAACCCAATAAAAATTATAAAAATAAAATAAAATCAAGAGGCTTTTAAAAGTCACACACACACACAAAGTGCTTTTTTTTCTAGGTTACGCAGGGGTACGTATACCCCTAAACATTTTGTGAATCTTTGTACTTTTGTCCATTTACTAACAAAAAATAAAAAATAAAAAAATTCCTTCCAGTAGCACCTTAGAGACCAACTGTATTGGTCCATTTACTGTATTTATTTTCCCCCGATTTGAACTATAAAATGGTGATTTTCTTTAGTCAAAATGAGAGTACCCCTAAACATTTTTTTAAGAAAAAAAACCCACTGTGGGTATAGCCTACTCTCACTCTCTTTCTCTCTCTCTCTCTCTCTCTCTCTCTCTCGGCTTTTAAATTTTATATAAGCCGCTTTGAGGTGGCTTTATATATATATAAAGACGAAAGTAAAACCGAGAACACTTTCACGACTTTGAAAAAACATGCAAAAGTTGGGATGCTAAAACAGATTGAAAGCACCTCAGCTTTCTAAGTGTCTGGGTAGACTTGTCTAAACAGGAATGTTTTTTGGGTTTTTTTCCCAGCAGGCACTGAGAGGAGTGAAATTGAAGGCGCCTGCTTGATGTCAATAGGCAGGGAGTTCCAAAGGGCAGGCGCTGCCACAGTAAACCATCAAATGCAGGACAGGTATTTGTAGTAGTGCCAATTCCGACGATCAGTTGATAAATATAGCAGCTGATATATAAAAAAAAACTAGGTAGATAAAGAGTTACGGTAGAGTTCCTGTCAGGGGAAAAGGCAGATTATTTTTATTATTATTGCTAATAATTGATCATAATTGATCATAATAATAACAACTGTCATTAGCTGGGGCAGCTTGCAAGTCTATGGAGCACAGTTTTTAAGAGGCGATTGGCACATGAACTGGCACTCAACTCACTTCTAAGTCTAAGTGTGCACTGAGGGGTTTTTTTGGGGGGGGGGTTTAAGAAACTGTTCTTCTGGAATCCTGTTACTCAACCTATTTTTAAAAAGAACGAGGAAGCTGTATTTCAATCCGGCAATTAAATAGGTTTTTCCAGTGTCAGGGCTGAGGACAGCTTGTTCTGGAAGGAAACGAGAAATTTCCCTAAGCAATTAATTCAGGGGCTGCCAGTGCAAAGAGCCTCACGCAGGAACTGGTTTAGATAACATCAAATGCACCCGTAGGCATTTTTAAAAAAATAAAAATAAAAGCATAAGCAAATTATTTACAACTATTAACCAAAGTCAAAAGCTCTCCTGTCTTTTCTGAAGGGGCTGCTTCAGTGGCTTGTTTCCTCCTCCCTGCCACCAGCAGTGCCTCACCTGATGCCAATTAGTTTCCAGGCCCAATGCAAAGTGCTGCTTTTGACCTATAAACACCTCAGGACTGCAATTTCTCAAGGACCGCCTCTCTCCATAGGAACCTGCCTGGACCCTGAGGCTCTTCTTCGTGTGCCTCTTCCATGAGAGGTCCGGAGGGTGGCAACGCAAGAAGGCGCCGCTTCCCCCGCGCTTTGCAAGCAGTAAAGGCGGCGGCGGGGGCTCGGAGCTGCGGGGGTGGGCAGGAAGAGGCGTAACCGCCATCGCCTACGCTCCAATCCCTGCATCAGTGAGTGACATGCGCAGTACCGCACTTCCGTGACACACGGAAAGTTGGACGCAGGGACACAGCCACTTTATTATATAGGACTAGTTGAATTCATCCCGTTGATAACGGGCTCTAGCGGGGGCGAGCGGGACCTGAGGCGCGGAGGCGGCCAGCGGCGGCAGCCGGGGCGAGGAGGTTGCGGGGCGGCGTCCTCATCCTCCTCGCCGCCGCTGCCTCCAGGCCGGCCCGGCCGGCCTCCTCCTCCTCCTCGGGGCTCCTCCGTCGAGGTGGCAGCGGCGGCGGCGGCCCGGCAATGGCGGCGGCGCAGTTTCGCCCGGCCGGAAGTGTCTCTGCGTCGTCCCGCCCCCCCTCTCCGCCCCCTCCAATTCCTGCGTCCCCGTGTGACATGCGCAGAACGCACTTCCGTGACACACGGAAAAGCAGGGACACTTCAAGATTATTATATAGGATAGCAGGGTTAAACGTTTCCTTATTTAAATTTGCACAGCAGCAAGCGGATTGCTGACTCCTTTGAGTCCTACCTTCTTGCCTTCTTGGTTGTTAATCCCCTTTGTCCCTCTTAAAAGAAAAATACACATGAATCTGAATGATAACAAAATAAACTAGTTTACTGTCAGATACATTGAGTACATACTTAGGTTACAAAAGATATGAACTATAGCCTATATTAGATATTAAAGGTAAAAGGACCCCTGACCATTAGGTCCAGTTGTGTCCGACTCTGGGGTTGCGGCGCTCATCTCGCTTTATTGGCCGAGAGCTGGCGTACAGCTTCCGGGTCATGTGGCCAGCATGACTAAGCCGCTTCTGGCGAACCAACGCCGTTTACCTTCCCGCCAGAGCGGTACCTATTTATCTACTTGCACTTTGACTGGACTTAACCGTCCAGGGATCCTTTACCCTTTTACGCTCGCCTGGCGTACAAATGCACCGTGTCAGGAAGATTTTGGGCTCACGCGGCAGGACGGGATTCCAAACAAAGATGTGCTCTCCCAAGCCCACATTCCCAGTATGTTTGCACTTGTACCTCAGCAGCATTTGCGCTGGCTTGGTCATGTGCGTGGAATGCAAGATGCCAACAGTAACACAGTTCTAGTTTACAGGTTTTCTAACCTGGGGCAGCACAACCTATTTTTCTTTTGCACTTTTTCTCAGCTCACCAAGCTCAAACCAGCACCAGATTTAGGGTGGTGCAGGCAGTTCCCTCGTACAGGGCACCAAGCTGAGAGAGAGCATAATAATAATAATAATAATAATAATAATAATAATAATAATACTGTAGGAACGTTTATATATAATACTAGTGAATTTAGCCCGTTAAAAATGGCTCAGCCTGCCGCGCTCCCCTCCACCGGCCGCGCCTCCCTCGGTCACCGCCACCGCCTCCTTCTCCCCCTCCAATGAGTTCCCCCATCACTAAAAGTCCAGTTTGGGAAGGAAGCTTTCTTTGTGTAACTCCAGTTTGCTGGTATGTGGTTGGATCCACCCTCGACCAGAGGCGTAGCCAGCCCAGGTGGTACCCGGGGCGGAATTTTTTTTGTCACCCCCCCCACCACTTTGCCAGGGCACTGGCAGAGCCAGTGGCATAGCAAGTCACCCCCACCCCCCAAAAATGATGGTGCCAATTTGCGAGGTGTGGGGTTTTTTTTGTGTGTGTGTGTGTCTATTATCTCTTTTTTTCCAATAAAGTTAAAATTTAATTTTTAAAAAATAAATAAATTAAAAAAAAAAAGAAGAAGTGCCACCCCCCCTCTGATGGTGCCACTTTGTGAGGTGTGGGGGTTGTGTGTGTGTGTGTGTGTGTGTGTGTGTGTGTGTCTATTATCTCTTTTTTCCAATAAAGTTAAAATTTAATTTTTTAAAAATAAATAAATTAAATAAAAAATAAAAAAATAAAGAAGTGCCACCCCCCCTCTGATGGTGCCACTTTGTGAGGTGTGGGGGTTGTGTGTGTGTGTGTGTGTGTGTGTGTGTGTGTCTATTACCGTATATACTCAAGTATAAGCCGACCCGAATATAAGCCGAGGCACCCAATTTCACCACAAAAAACCTGGGAAAGCTTCATAGGAGCCTCTGCCTGCCTCACTCGAGTATAAGCCGAGGGCGGTTTTTTCAGCACAAAAAATGTGCTGAAAAACTAGGCTTATGCTCGAGTATATAGGGTATCTCTTTTTTCCAATAAAGTTTAAAAAAAAATTTAAAAAAAAGAAAATAATTTTTTTAAATTTTTTTTTTAAAGTGTCACCCCCCTCTGGGGTGGAACCCGGGGCGAACCGCCCCCATCACCCCCCCTTGCTACGCCCCTGCCTTCAACCCCCGAAAATAGCAAGCCTGGAATTGCCCTTGATCATGAACAGGTGCTGCCACGAATAAAGTCAATGAACACATTTGCAATCCTTTAGATTTTAATCATTGCTCCACTACACAGAGCATTCATAAAGTGCCAACAGTGTGCAGGTGATGTGTAGAACACAGGCAAGACATTGGGGCGCCTCGAATATATCAGTTCACATGTTCAGAATCTGACCTGACATGATCCTCCCCTGGGACTATGCAGCCTATGAATTGAACTAGGGGACTGCCTGTTTGGAGACACCCTCACACTGACAACTTCCTGCCTGGGCCTGCTGTGTTTACTTTTTGTCATTGTGGTAAGTGGAGGTGTTGGTTGATGTTACTATATTTAATTCTATCCCACTTTTCCCCCTGAGAGGCGCTCAAGGTGGCTTACAGGTGGGGTAAGATCAAACCTATCCATTCTGAAGGAAATCAGCCCGGAGTGCTCACTGGAAGGACAGATCCTGAAGCTGAGGCTCCAATACTTTGGCCACTTCATGAGAAGAGAAGACTCCCTGGAAAAGACCCCGATGTTGGGAAAGGTGGAGGGCACAAGGAGAAGGGGGCGACAGAGGACAAGATGGTTGGACAGTGTTCTCGAAGCTACTAACATGAGTCTGACCAAACTGTGGGAGGCAGTGGAAGACAGGAGTGCCTGGTGTGCTCTGGTGCATGGGGTCACGAAAAGTTGGACACGACTAAACGACTAAACAACAATAATTTAAAAACAAGTAAACATGTTGGGCAGTGTGTTTGCCCAGACGATACGGTCTCACTGATACGGTCCAAAGGAAAGCAGAGCAAGATGTTTGGCATCAACTTGGCTGCAGGAGTTGCCAGAAGGAGGCGTACTAGGAGCCATCCAAACGTTTTAGAGACTCCACTCCAGATTTGTACAGGGTTCACTCCTTAGCCTTTTCTTCTCAGTGTGGTGAGCCAGTGTGGTGTAGTGGTTAAGAGCGGTAGACTCTAATCTGGGGGACCGGGTTCGCATCTGGGGACCGGGGGTAACCTTTGACGCCTCCCTTTCCATGGAGACGCAGGTTGCAGCCACAGCAAAGGTGGCATTTTTCCATCTCCGCCGTATTAGGCAGTTGGCCCCCTACCTCTCTCGCCCTGACCTGGCCACAGTGATCCATGCAAGGGTCACCTCCAGATTAGATTATTGTAACTCGCTCTACGCGGGGCTGCCCTTGAGGCTGACCCAGAAACTCCAGCGGGTGCAGAATGCCGCGGCGAGGCTCCTTACGGGGTCCTTGCCGCGGGACCACATTCATCCAGTGCTTTATCAGCTGCACTGGCTCCCGGTGGAGTACAGGGTCAGGTTTAAGGTGCTGGTTTTGACCTTTAAAGCCCTACGTGGCCTAGGACCCTCGTACTTAAGGGACCGCCTCCCCTGGTATGCCCCGGGTAGGACCTTGAGATCCTCAAATAATAACATCCTGGAGATCCCGGGCCATAAGGATATCAGGCTGGCAGTTACCAGGGCCAGGGCTTTCTCGGTTCTGGCCCCGACATGGTGGAATGGTCTGCCGCAAGAGACGAGGGCCCTGCAGAATTTGGCATCCTTCCGCAGGGCCTGCAAGACGGAGCTGTTTCGCCTGGCTTTTGGGTTGGGTGGAGTTTAATTGCCTTGTTATGTTATTCTGTTGGTGGACTGCTTAAAATGAGGTGACATTTTAAAATGGGAATTTTATATTGTATCTTAATCTGTGTTTTTAATTGATTGATTGTGGTTTGTTGTGGTTTTTATGATTGTTAGCCGCCCTGAGCCTGGTTCCTGACTGGGAAGGGTGGGGTATAAATAAAAGTTATTGTTGTTATTATTATTATTATTTATTATTATTATTATTATTATTATTATTATTATTATTATTATCTCCACTCCTCCACATGCAGCTGCTGGGTGACCTTGGGCTAGTCACACTTCTGTGAAGTCTCTCAGCCCCACTCACCTCACAGAGTGTTTGTTGTGGGGGAGGAAGGGAAAGGAGAATGTGAGCCGCTTTGAGACTCATTCGGGTAGTGATAAAGCGGGATATCAAATCCAAACTCTTCTCCTCCCGAGGATATCTCGCAAGGCAGTGGAGGTTTAGGCTCAGTTTTTCCCTTCTATTCTATGGGCTCCCTTCCCAGGTTGACAAGCCCCATCTGTCCTTCACTTCCCTGTACAGCACGTGCAGAAACTGCCTTGGACCCACTATCGATCTCGTCTGCTCAATCTGCTGGAGCCTGTCTTTGTATGCAAGGGAAATGTGTGTGTATGTCCTATTAAAACATACAGATAATTACAATAAACAACACCATCGTGTCAGCCCTTTCCTCACAAACTGTGCTGGTCCAAGGGCAATCCAAGAGGCAAGGTCTGGGTCCGGTCCAAAGTCTAAGGAGTCTATGAGGGGTCCGTCCAAAGAAGCTGAGGCAGGGTGCAGGGCAGGAAACTAGGGAAGGTCAGGAACCAGCAATGTTGCTCCCGCAACTTGGGGCTGGGGCTGGCCGGCTTTTATCTGCCCCGAGGCATAGGGTGGCCCTGATCCTCTGGTGACTCGCCTCCCCTGGCCTGGAGGCAAGCACTCCTCCTGCGGGAACTTAGTTCCCTTCGCCTCTCTGCCCTGAGCCTCTGCAGCTCAGGAGAGGCTGGAGGGTTACCGGACCCAGAGGCAACCTCAGCTTCCCCTGGCAGGGCTGGGAGTGGAGCACCTACAGGCAATGGGTCCTCCACCCCAGCAGGAGCCAGAGCAGACTCAGCAGATGCCTGCACCTGAGGATCCAGCACAGGTGAGGACCCTTCAGACTCAAGTTCTGCTGATTCTGGAGGCGGGGAATCCTGTGCAGGCTGGGATCCCTCAGGTTCAGCATCTGAGTCTGAATCCCAGGCCATCACACAAACAGTCACTTCCCAACAGCATTGTTGGAATAAGAAAGTCTTCATTAGCCAGTGGAAGGACAACAAGGAGACAGCAAGTCTAAGTTCTGTATGAAGGGCTTTTCAAAGTCTAGGAGAAGTCACCAAAAAACAACAACAACCAGTTTCCAATATCCCTATTCCCTGTTCTGTCTTCTAACTGACCAAGAGCACCTTTGCCTTGTCCAGATTAAGTTCCAGTTTGTTCACCTTGCTCTAGTCCACTACGGATGACAGATTCTGCTTCAGAACTGAGACAAGCTTCCTTGGATTTAGGTGGAAAGGAGAAACAGAGCTGGGTGTCTTCATCATACTGATGATACCAAGCCCCCGAATTCTCTCCCAGGAAGAAATGTAGACACTGTAATATAGTATTTCTGTTAGCGTTGGGCTTTCAGGGTCCTGGATATAATTCAGGCACCAGAGGGGAATTTCCAGGATGTTTTCCAGGGTGGGATCAACAGTTGGTCAGTGTTGTTGGTTTTTGGAACTGCATCTGCAAAGAGAAAAGGTAAGATACTCTATGAGCTCCACAAAAGATAAGGGGTTCATTTGACACCCAAAGAAATCAGCAATTTCAAATGTGCACTTTAGATTTCGGTGAAATGTTATAAAGGCATATAAAAGTAATGTATCTACGGAATCTTTTAAAGAGCTGATTAATCACCTTTCCTGCAGCTACTTAACTAAGACTGGGTTGCTGTCTGCACGTAAGCTCCACAATAGCACCACTCCCCTGATTTAAACAACAACAGCCTTAGTATCTGAAGAAGTGTGCACACACACGAAAGCTTATACCCAGAACAAACTTAGTTGGTCTCTAAGGGTGGCGCTGTGGTCTAAACCACAGAGCCTAGGGCTTGCCGATCAGAAGGTCGGCAGTTCGAATCCCTGCGACGGGGTGAGCTCCCGTTGCTCGGTCCCTGCTCCTGCCAACCTAGCAGCTCGAAAGCACGTCAAAGTGCAAGTAGATAAATAGGTAGGAAGGTAAACGGTGTTTCCGTGCACTGCTCTGGTTCGCCAGAAGCAGCTTAGTCATGCTGGCCACATGACCCGGAAGCTGTACGGCGGCTCCCTCGGCCAGTAAAGTGAGATGAGCACCGCAACCCCAGAGTCATCTGTGACTGGACCTAACGGTCAGGGGTCCCTTTGCCTTTTTTAAGGTGCTACTGGACAATTTTTTATTTTTATTTATTTATTTCAACAGCCTTAGTGGTAAGTGACAGCACTGTTGTCCAGATAAAGATGTTGGGAACTGTAGTCCAATAGCATGTGGAGATATCTGTTGGCTACCTCTGGGAGGAGGGCACGCCTGGCTGGCTGCGATCCTAAACAGGAACACTCTTGTTAGAGGGAGTGCAACATTCTGTTGCAAGACCTGTTTGCCTTTATGTAAGTTATACAGTCGTAGCTTGGATCTCAAACGCCTTGACTCCCAAGAAAATCGGCTCCTGAATGATCGAAACCTGGAACTGAGTGTTCTGGTTTTCAAACGATTTTCAGAAGCTTAACATCCGGCGTGGCTTCCGATTGGCTGCAGGAGCTTCCTGTAGCCAATCGGAAGCCACGCTTTGGTTTCCGAACGTTTTGGAGGTCGAACGAACTTCCGGAACGGATTCCGTTCGACTTCCAAGGTACGACCGTATTTTGGAGCGGTTTCAGTTCCAGTTTTCACTACTTGTTCTCTTTTGTTTTGGTTGGGGAGATTCATAATGACTGCAGCTCCCTCCAGTGGCTTTGATAGGTTACTGTCCTGTACTGATTCCGGGGCAATTTTCTAAAAGGGCCTTTGCGTGTGTTCTTCAGCGTTCTTCAGACAAAGACGGATGGGGAAATGTGTGCAGGGAGACTGCAATAAAGTTTGCTGCTTTCACCTCTAAGTGCCTGAGGCTGCATTTGCATGACACTGGTCTCATCCAAAAATTAATAGCTCTTTGTAGATTGATCGTGCATCACCCTGCAGCGTGGCCATTTGAAAACAGATGAAAACAGACCTAGTCGGCCCCAGCAATGGGTGTGTATCTACACTTGCCACATGGGCGTAGGCAGGGGGCAGCTGCCCCCCTCTAAATCAAGCAAATAAATAATGATGAAGCTGCGAAGCTCATTCTGGAAGCTCCCACATGTTCCCTTGCAGGTCTCCATCTGCCCACCCCCTTCCCTGATTTACCAGACCAGCATCAGTTGCTGGTCCCTGAGGATGAGAAGTGAGAAGCTTTGCAAGACAGCTGGCTTGTACTCACCTGTGTCGTTGTGTCAACCGAGTCCAGAGAGACCTGGAAACTCTTGCTTCTGTCTTGGCTTTCTGAGAAGGAAAGGGCCACAGAACAGCCAAAATGAATGATTGGCCTTAACAGAGAGCCTGTTTCCTCCATTGCAAAGCCATAGCTGTCAACCCTCCCTTTTTTGGTGGGAAACTCCCTTATTTCAATGCCGTTTCCCGCTGCTATCCCGGATTGTTGATATCCCTTAAATTTCCCAGATTTCAAAGGAAGCAGCTCCTCTCCCTCCTTGCCGGCCAGGGAGGCTCCTCAGCTGCATTGCTCAGCTGCCAATAAGGAGTCTGAGACCGACTGGGGGCAGAGCTTGCATGCCTTGTGCAGCCAGACCCTCACGCCCAACCAGCCTGCCATCTACGCGCTCGCTCTTTCACTCACCCGTTTGCGCGCAGCCTCTGGAGCGCAGGGTGGCAAGGCTACTTGGTGCCATTGCACTACCCTCGCGGCACCCCTTATTTTCAAATCCGAAAGTTTGGAAAAATCCCTTATTTTCAAATCCGAAAGTTGACAGCTATGTGCAAAGCCTTCCTTGAGGGCATACCCTAATGGGCGCGTCTTCCTTCCTGACTGCAGTTCTTTTCATTGCAGCAGAGTATTAAGACTCCTGTGCGCTTCAAAGAATAAGCTTGTGACGAAAGGGAAGGGAGGGCTGTTGCTGAGAGCAGCAATGGGATGTGGGGAGCTAAAAGCTACATACAAACCAAGAAAACACACACACACACACACACACACACACACACACACACACGTACGTCCTGATTTGCTCCTGGTCTACACAGCCCTTGCAGCAGTGCCTTCCTTCCTTGCTTTCTGCAAAGCAAGACATTTGCTTTCCTGGAAGCTATCAAAACTCCTGGGTCGGCCCTGGTCAGCCCTGTGCACAGACTGGCCCTTGACCCTGCCACTCAGTTGCTCCGTAAAGTCACACACAGAGAGTTTGTGGAATGGCTGTAGTCTGCCTGGACATCAGGAGCCCTTCCATAATATGGCGGGGAGCGGGTGCCTGCCTGTGGTTCCTCCACTAGAGACAGACGTGTTCTGCACAGGTATAGATTCACGGCCTTGTTTTATCCCGGTGCCGATATGTGGCACTGTTAAGAGGTCCCAAGTATAAGCTTTGAAGAGCAATCCCTGGCCCTGTCGCGGATTCCTCCACGGTGCTGTAGCAGAGCAGTGCAAAAGCCACAGGTTCTTTAGTGCAGTATTCTTTTATTATGAGCTATATACCGTATTTTTCGCTCTATAAGGCGCACCTGACTGTAGTTTTTAGAGGGGGAAAGCCCCATTTGTTTGAGGATCAGCTCAAATTTCTGCAGCTTCTTTTGCAAAGGAGAAAAGCCCCATTTTTTGTGGATCAGCTCAAATTTCTGCAGCTTCTTTTGCAAAGGAGAAAAGCCCCATTTTTTGAGGATCAGCTCAAATTTCTGTAGCTTCTTTTGCAAAGGAGAAAAGCCCGATTTTTTGAGGATCAGCTCAAAGTTGTTGAGCTTACTTTGCAAAGGGAAAAAACCCTGTTTTATGGGGTTTAACTCACAGATCTGCAGCTTCAGGAAGCCATTTCTACAGTTTCCAGACAGATAATCTAATCAGCCAGTCACATGTCGCTGGGGAAACAGCCTCCCTCTGCAAGGGGGCGGGGCTGGAATCTCTCTCCCTTATCTCTCTCCCCGATCGTTTGCTGAGCAGCTGCTCAGCGGGCTTCCTTTCAACACCCCCTTCTCTCTCTCTTTTTTAAAAAGCACGATCTGCTTTTGCCCCTGGGCAGTTCAGCTCCAGGGACCACGCTTTCGCTCCATAAGATGCACAGACTTTCCCCCTTACTTTTTAGGAGGAAAAAAGTGCGTCCTATGGAGCGAAAAATACGGTACATATAGACAGTTCATGCAACAGAACACCTGGCTGCAAAAGGCAAGACAAGTAGGACTTCTTCACACTCTCTCTGATCACACTCTACACCCACCTTAAGAGGTCCCCCTTTAATACAAGACAACTGCCAATCATCTGTCGGCACACTCCTGCTGAGTCACTGCAGGCCTGTTGCATCAGCTTCTTTTACTTTACAAGCAAGCTCAAGCCTGCAGACTTACTGTGCTACACAGCATTCTGTGTATCCCAACAGGCCCATAGTGTTTGGCAACACACAGGCTACCAAATTTATGACATGAAGAGTCCTTACCTTCATAGGCAGCTCCTTCATTCACGATGCTCAGACCTCTTGAGGGCTTCCACTCTTCCTCATCGTCCACATACCAGGCTTCAGCATCATCAGAGACGCTGCAGGAAGAACAACCGATAGGTCATTACTAGGACCTGAAGGCAGACAGAAGGATGGCGGCATTCAACATGCGCCAGGTACATTTTGCACCTGGCTATCGGCCATTAGAAACCAAGTGAAGATGCTTGAGTGCCATGATGGCATCTGACATCTCCACCACCTGGAGGTGCAAGCCTGGGGATCCTTGGGTCTTGACTGTTTTCACACACTAGCATCACATCCTGCGGAATTCTATCCGTTATATTTTATCTGCACACTCAGAACGAATTTCAGCAACCAAAAAGTCGTATTGAAAAATAGGACTTACGAGCTATCTGGTCCCAAAATGGCAACTAGGCATTCCATTTTGGTGACTGTAACTCTGGTTTAAGAAGCTGGTTTAAGGTCCAGTATACCTGAAGGAGCGTCTCCACCCCCATCGTTCAGCCTGGACACTGAGGTCCAGCTCCAAGGGCCTTCTGGCAGTTCCCTCACTACGAGAAGCCAAGTTACAGGGAACCAGGCAGAGGGCCTCCTCGGTAGTGGCACCCTGCCTGTGGAACACCCTCCCACCAGATGTCAAAGAGAACAACAACTACCAGACCTTTAGAAGACATCTGAAGGCAGCCCTGTTTAGGGAGGCTTTTAATGTTTAATAGATTATTGTATTTTAATGTTCTGTTGGAAGCCGCCCAGAGTGGCTAGGGAAACCCAGCCAGATGGGCGGGGTATAAATAATACATTATTATTATTATTATTATTATTATTATTATTATTTGGCACCTAGCTTATACAGTGGTACCTCGGGTTGCAGACACTTCAGGTTACATACGCTTCAGGTTACAGACTCCGCTAACCCAGAAATAGTACCTCGGGTTAAGAACTTTGCTTCAAGATGAGAACAAAAATCGCACACCAGCGGAGCGGTGGCAGCGGGAGACCCCATTAGCTAAAGTGATACCTCAGGTTAAGAACAGTTTCAGGTTAAGAAC
Source organism: Darevskia nairensis (assembly GCA_034642065.1). Classification (NCBI taxonomy): domain Eukaryota; kingdom Metazoa; phylum Chordata; class Lepidosauria; order Squamata; family Lacertidae; genus Darevskia; species Darevskia nairensis. Next base: position 341,040 of record JAWWNI010000405.1, read on the forward strand.
AGACCTCCGGAATGAATTAAGTTCTTAACCCAAGGTACCACTCTATATCTGAGTTTCTAACACTGCTCTTCCAGCGCAGGCTGCCCTCTCCCCCACTCTGTATTGTACCTCAAGAGTCCAATGGTTTGTTTCTGTAGCAACCGTTAAGTCCCTCCTCACCTCTTAAGGAATTCAGAAATAATCCCTCACATGTACGTATCCCTCTAAAACGGTGATCACAGGGGGACTTCCAGTCGATGTACATCACTGGGGCTCCTTACTGGTGGTTAACCCTTCCCGGACTTCCAACACATGGGTTGGGGTCAGATATAGTCTGTTAGGGTCCAATGCCTAAGCCAATACCGCTCAACATCCGTAACCAATAAAGTTGTGGCCTTCTCGCCCATTAAAATTATACGATGTGTCAGTGTCGTTATTTCCAAAGGGGGAGGGGAGGGACATTGCCATGCAAAAGATCCCAGGAAATACCGTATTTTTCGCTCCATAAGATGCACTTTTTTCCTCCTAAAAAGTAAGGGGAAATGTCTGTGCGTCTTATGGAGCGAATGTGTGGTCCCTGGACCTGAACTGCCCAGGAGCAAAAGCAGATCGTGCTTTTTTAAAAGGGAGAGAGAGAAGGGGGTGTTGAAAGGAAGCCCGCTGAGCAGCTGCTCAGCAAACTATCGGGGAGAGAGATAAGGGAGAGAGATTCCAGCCTGCCCCCTTGCAGAGGGAGGCTGTTTCCCCAGTGACATGTGACTGGCTGATTAGAAACTGTCTGGAAACTGTAGAAATGGCTTCCTGAAGCTGCAGAACTGTGAGTTAAACCCCATAAAACAGGGTTTTTCCCCTTTGCAAAGTAAGCTCAACAACTTTGAGCTGATCCTCAAAAAATGGGGCTTTCCCCCTCTAAAAACTAGGTGCGCCCTATGGTCAGGTGCGCCTTATAGAGCGAAAAATACGGTAGCTAGCTCATTAGGTCAGGCTCCCAGCCAAGAAGGTCCAGAAATTTAGGTTATTATCCTCCAGCCTGCATCTTACCCATGCACTTCTTGTGCTTCTTACCTAGATTGAGACTTCCTCCGCCTGGCTCTGAGGAGGAATATCGCCAGGACGGCGCTGATCACCACCAGGACGGCTAGCCCAACCCCAAAGCCGACATCGCTCTTTCGGATCTGTGTTTGGCAGCGATCATCCATGTACCAAAAGGACTCCACATCATTGCACCTATGGGAGAGGTGTGCAAGTGGTTTTAGGGGAGAGCATTCCCCCTTCCCAAGACCTTGCCAGGCACCCCTCCTGCAGCCACCCATTTATTTGCACCCCAGCCCCCACATCTGGATTTTCTTGCAGAGGGGAAGAAGAGGAACGGGGCTCTTTCAGACTGTTGCAGTTTTCGGCTGGGATTCCATCACGTACCGGCACAAATTCAGGTTTGCAATCGGATGCCCTGGATCCAGGGATATTCCTGCTACCCTCTCCTCTGTCCACTTACCTGCAGTAAGGGCCTCTTTCAGATATGCTACATAAGCCATTGTTGCAGTTCATTGTGCTTTTGCTGCCCTTGGTGCAGTCGGAGATACAGCGCAGCGTGCCTGTTGAGTTATTGGGGTAATAGTAGTCTGCGTATCTGGGATCGATGTTTTTTCTGCAAGCGGCTGGGAAGGAGACAGAAGAAGACACCACTGCCACAAAAATGCCGGGACTTTCATGAAGCCCTTAAGGCCATTACGGCTTCTCACTTTGTCACACAGAGCCCCAGATTCCCAGATGCAAACCTTTCCCCTCTCCCCTCAAAGAAAACTCAAATCTTTCTCCACCTTTTCATTCATTGCAGCGGCCAAACTAGAGCCAAGTAGGGCTGCACTGCACCCCCCCCAATAAACCCAGCTCCACTTGCTCACCCAGCTGCCTGCCAGCTCAGTGGGTACCGCCGATGGGTGGAGGGGGGGGGTCCAGGGCAGCAGCGACTACGACAGTGGTTCCCAACCTTTTTTTGGCCATGCCCCACCTAAGCATCTCTAAAAGTCTGATCCCCCCCCCCCCCGGGTGACATATAATTCTTATTATTCAAAAAGTGAATTCCTATTCATGTGGGAAGCCTAGAAGGCCATTAACTTGGTCTAAACCAGGGATAGGCAACCTAAGGCCCAGGGGCTGGATCAGGCCCAATCACCTTCTAAATCCAGCGGAAAGTCTGGGAATCAGCGTGTTTTTACATGAGTAGAATGTGTCCTTTGATTTAAAATGCATCTCTGGGTTATTTGAGGGGCATAGGAATTCGTTCATTTTTATTTTCAAAATATAGTCCGGCCCACCACATGGTCTGAGGGACGGTGGACCAGCCCTTGGCTGAAAAAGGTTGCTGACCCCTGGTCTAAACAGACTTCCAAATTGCCCCCCTTAAAAATCAAATTGCCCCTCTGTGGGGCATGTACCCCACATTGGGAACCACGGGACTACAAACAGAGGTGTAGGAAGGGGCGTGCAGTGGGGGCGGACCGCCCCGGGTGTCATCGCTGGGGGGGTGACATTTGGCACGCTGCCTGCCTGCAACTCCCAAGCCCACCCCAAGCCGCCGGGGGAAGGGGGGAGCTGCGCCGCTTTGCTAGCACCGGCAATGGAAATCTGCATTGAGCGTTATATAACGTTATATTTTATAACGTTTAACAGATCAGTGTGGATCCAGTGATACTGATGCGGAATAGAATGTCCCAGTGTTTTCATCTGAGGAATGTTGGAGGGCATCTCTGCCAAACTATCCCACCATGAAAGGGAAGAAAGGAGGCCTGGCAGTGCCGACTTGCTAACACCGTGATGCAGCCAGAGCAGGCAGGTGTCGCGACCCGACTAGACAGTGGGGTCGCGCCATGCGGGCGCCAGGAAGGGGAACCATGCAGCGGGCCAGGAAAGGGGGCAACAGCGGAGCCAGGCACGCAGGGGTTAAACCGAGCGCAGCAAGGCCCGACCTCGCCCAGGCATGCCCCACGGGGTAAACAACCCCAGGATGGGCGATAACGACCGCTAACGAGCCATCAGCAGGGAACCGGCAGCATCGCAATAACAATGTAAAAAGCACCCATGAATAGCGCAGGTAGACCGGAGCAGTTAACTTTTTGGCCAAGCCATCCCGGGTGGGGAAGAGGATTACCCCCGGACCTTTAGGGCAGAAGGGAGGGGGGAATTGGGAGTCACCCAGCAAAATGTATTTAAGGGGGATTCTGAGATGGCCTCCTCAGAATCCTTATGGACTTTCCACGTTTCTCTGTGTGCTGTACAATAAACTTCAAGACATCTTCCGCTGACTTCTCGGAGTGGCGTGCGTTCTTGACAGCTAGCTACAGTTACCATTGGGGACACGACAGCAGGCTCCCTTTGGGCTTAGAATGAGCAAGCATGCAGGGCCAATTCCAGGCAGCTCACTGTTTTTGCTCTCACTGGACAGGCTGTGGGTGCATAAATAATCCCTCTGTTCCTCCCTATTTCTGGGACTCACCTTCAGCTGAAAAATTTGCGCTCGCGCTCAGAATAGGGTCAGGTGGAGCTGAAAAGCAAAATGCTGGAAAAAGAAAGAGATGGTTACATTGCATGATTTTACTTATTTCCTTTCTTATATATTTTTTTCTGCACCTCTTCAAAATGCTCTGACAGTCTCTCTAAAGTCTCTCTAAAGAAGATAATTCTATTATTTTAATAATAGATTAATAGAATTATACTGTACTATTTTATACTGGGAAAGTGTGGAGAGGTATACGCTGTAATGTAATCTTGAACACAGGCCAGCTTCAAAAAGATATGCCAGATTCTATAAAAGCATTTGAAAAGGAGTTTTATAAAAATAATGATAATAATAATTGTGGGCGCAATATATTTTAAAAATCGGGCAAAATCCATACAAAATCCATCAATAGTTCTGCATCTTTCCTGTTTGAAAATACCCTGTTTGGATATTTTATTCTAAATCTATGTCACTTATGCCTGACAATAACTGCTAAATCATATCCACACTTTTAATTTTTTTAAAAAAATATTAATGTAATTTTTGAATGATCAAAACGTAATTTGAAATTTATCCTGCTAATCCATTACTTTTACACAAATGTATTAAACACAGGATCAGGCATAAGTAGTGAATCACATTACAGTCAAACCTCGGTTTCTGAACGCCTCCGTTATCGTACGTTTCGGAACGCCCAAAACCTGGAAGTAAATGCTCCGGGTTTTGAATGATTTTCGGAAGCTGAACATGCTACACGGCTTCCATTTTGAGTTTCCCTATTGTATTGAGGCAACTACTTTCAGTTTTTGGTTGTCAAACGTTAAGGAAGTCAAATGGTCTTCTGGAAGGCATTACGTTCGACAACCAAGGTTTCACTGTACTGTTTGTGGTTGCTTTTTGCCCCTGAGGAGGTTTAAATGGGATGGGGGGGAATTATGGGCTGGCATTTTGATGCCAAAGATGTGTGTGTGCATGAAAAGCCCCGTCTCACAATAAACGCCTGTATGGAATATACTAGACTCCATTTAGCATCTCACAAAGGATATTGTGCCCCTGTTTTCCAGGAACACTCCCAGATTTACAGAAGCCATCCTGGTTTCTGATTTCATCCCAGAATGTCCTGCTTTTCTTCCCTGTTTCTCTCTCTTTCTTTCAGTCTTAAATTCGGTTCTTCCCATTTCCACATCACCTTGCAATCCTTTTTCTTCTTTTTTAAAGTCAAAATTTGTATGCAAATATGTGAGCAAATCTCTGCAGGCACTTTCTCCCAATATAACATATTATTGTAGATTATTTCCCACTAATGTAAGTGCCCTTTTCTGTTTAGGTAAAGATAAAGGGACCCCTGACCAGCGCCACCCGCGTCCCTTAAAGGTAAAGGGACCCCTGACCATTAGGTCCAGTCGTGTCCGACTCTGGGGTTGCGGCGCTCATCTCGCGTTATTGGCCGAGAGCTAGCGTACAGCTTCCAGGTCATGTGGCCATCCTGACAAAGCTGCTTCTGGCGAACCAGAGCAGCACACGGAAACGCCGTTTACCTTCCCTCCCAAGCGGTACCTATTGATCTACTTGCACTTTGACGTGCTTTCGAACTGCTAGGTTGGCAGGAGCTGGGACCGAGTAATGAGAGCTCACTCCATCGCAGTGATTCGAACCACTGACCTTCTGATCAGCAAGCCCTAGGCTCAGAGAAATGTTGGAGGATATGTGAAGGAAGCTCTTGTTAGAAATAGGTAGATGGAGTTGGAGGAAAGCATTTGATGAAGTAGAAGTTAATCCCTAATAGCTTATTATGCCACTAGTTGAATTTAGCCCGTTAATAACGGGCGCTAGAACATAGGGGCTGTGTGGGAGGAGAAGAAGCAGCGGCCGGAGGAGCCGAGTGGCGGGATGGGTGAGCGGGGAGCGGCGGGGCGGCGCCCGCGGGAGGGGGCGACTCGCAGAGGGGCGCCGGAACAGCAGCCAGAGCCCAAGCAGTGGGCCTCGGCAGCCTCGGAGGCGGCGGCAGCGGGTGAGCGCAGGCGGGCAGGGGCACCCCGGCAGCGCGTTCTTCTGGGGACCCAGCGGGCGGCGGGCGGCCCGATCCTCCGCGTGCGTGCTCGGAAGGAAGCCATCCTCCCCATGTCCGTGCGAGGCGGCGGCACTGAGGCAACTGACGACGCGCCTGCGCACGGCCGCCCTCTCGGACACGCCCCCCTCTCCCGTCGTCCAATCCCTGCGTCCGTCTGGGACATGCGCAGTGGAAAATTTCCACTGACACACGGACGGACGCAGGGACACAGGGATATTATTATATAGGATAATGACATTCTTCAAGGTGCCACAACCCTTTTGGTTGTTTTTGCTGCAAGAGATCAATCTGACTCCTTCTCTAGATATGGGCTCCTATTTAGTGCAGGGACTCCCAGCAATGGCACCATTTGTCTACCCTTTTCTAGCCAGGAGGACACAATATTATTGAAATATCATCTCAAACTGGAAGACTGTTGCCCAGAGCTTACTTGAGTTCCCCGTTTTGCATTCCTCCTGAGTGGAGTTGATGGTAGTCAGCTGCTTCTGCACGGCCTCGGTCAAGTTCTGGACAGTTTTGTCAATGAGGTCCACATTGTTGTTTATTACAGCTTTGAAGATCACTTGGTGGTCCACGATAATGCTGCCTTCCCTAACACAGTGATGAAGAAAGGGCAATGTCTCAGCTGCTGGACCACCATTTTGTTGTTAAAAAGAGCACGGCAGGGCCAGCAATGGAAGAGTGAAGAGATCCCATCAGTAGAAGAGTGGAAAGTAAAAATGGTAGAATATATGAACTTAGCAAGAATGACACCTGCAATTAGGAATGTAAACAAACAGAAAGTAAAAGAAGAATGGGTTTACGTAGAAGATTATTTAAAGAAGGAAGGAATTAAGACAGATTTAACAATTTGTCTAGATTGAAACATACATTGTAAATAAGTTTAGGTATAGGTGAGAATTTATGTAACTAAATAGGCTAAACAAAGAGAGGAAACAAAGGTAACGGGAAAATAAACACAAGATCTGAAGTAGAAAGAAGATAGAATAAATGAGGACGAACTGTGGGAGGTTGATTTTAAAGGTAGGAAGAGGGGGAAAGAGGCAGGGGTATGGGGAAGGGGGAGAAGAAAGGGAAGGGGAAGGGGGAATTTCAGGGAAGGGGGGGAGGGGAGAATGTAAACATATAAAACGTGATATAGAGTGTAAAAGAAGGGGGGAGGGAGAGGGGAGGAAGGGGAAGGTTGGAAGATGTCTGAGAAGGGTTTGAGGATGCATGGAAGAATATGTGTAATGTATGTATGGGGAGGGTGGATGAGGTGGGTGGATGGAGGGTATGACAGGGAAGGTTGGATGAGGTATGTCAGGGAATGTATGAATGTTTAAGTGATGTCTGTTATGTGATGTATTATTTGTAATTCTTTTTATACTCAATAAAATTTAATAAAAAGAAAAAAGAAAAAAGAGCACGGTGAACGTTGACAAGGAGAAGAAACCCAAAACTGAAAATGCACTTATGTCCCTATGAATGTGCAAGATCAGTGCTATGGGGGCAGCCTAAATCTTGTTCTATCAGTATGGCTGTATGCACACCATATACATTTAAAGGACATGTTCTCCTCCAAATAATACTGAGAGCTGTAGTTTGTGAAGGGTGCTGGGAATTGCAGATCTCTGATAGATGCATTCCAGTTCCCATGATTATTTGCAGAATGCAATGTGCTTTCAATGTATGGTGCATAAGCCGAATGCATAACAATGCACGGACAACAACAATGGGATATCAGCTCCGCGCAATGCATGATGGATAACAGCAACAACCGGGAAAAGATAGACGTAACATTTTACAAGGACAGGAAGAAACACCACGGACAAAATAATCCCCACACACAGAAAGAACAAGGATATAGTTTGAGTGCCTCGTTTGTAGTTTTATAACAAAATAAAAAATAATAAAATTCCTTCCAGTAGCACCTTAGAGACCAACTAAGTTTGTTCTTGGTATGAGCTTTCGTGTGCATGCACACTTCTTCAGATTAGGGGATTGGAAGATCTGAAGAAGTGTGCATGCACACGAAAGCTCATACCAAGAACAAACTTAGTTGGTCTCTAAGGTGTTACTGGAAGGAATTTTATTATTTTTTATTTTGTTTTGCCTATGACAGACCAACACGGCTACCTATCTGTAACTGTAGTTTTATAAATCATTTAATGTGTCAACACGAATAGAAGTTATTAATATTGCACTTGTCGTATAAGGGAATTTTATGATGACTGGAATGTGATTGAAATTAATAAGATTTTGTAATGCAGAAATCATCAAACCATCAATTCTAGCACGTGGGGGGCGGACCTTATCTAAATTATATAATTTGGTATTTGAACGATTAGTATTAGTAATTGTAGTATAAATTGGTATTGTTATAATGAGGCTATTATTGGATTGTAATTGAAAACCAATAAAAATTATGAACAACAACAACAATGCATGAACGGTCTCTGCTTGTGGAAACATTCTTGGTTTGGAATCTAGACTGGGCTGTTTTCAAAAAATGGGCTACTCTTCAATCAATAAGTGACCACTAGCCTTAGTCACCCAGATAACAGGAGTACAGCCTAAGATCTCCTAGGGAGAGGTTTGGTGCCTGGGAATGATATGGAACAAGGGGGACTCTGAGAACAACAACCTCTTGGGTTTCCTTTGAGGAGAGAGGGACCTGGTGGGCTGACAATAGGAAGCCAGGAGGACCTCATTCTGGTTTCACCATAACCAAAACTGAAACATGAATAGGCCACTGGGCAATATGGCATCTCAAAGTGGCATCTCTGCTTCAGGTACCTACCGCAGTCTTAAGATCACCACTCTTTCGTATCCAGAGACGCCCTGATAAACATTGTCCATCTAAATGGTGGAGAAGAAAAATACAGAATTGTCTTCATAATCCAGGCTGGAGTCAGGTAAATGGAATGAAAGAGAACTCTATAACCAACAGAGCAGGGTGTTGAAGGATGAGCCAATGGCACATGGTTACCTGCATCTTAAATTCATCTTCCAAGCTCTTATACTCTTCTGAGTCTTCGTTCTCGAGCTCTGGACCGAACTTCCTGTTGGTGATTTTCACCTGGACTTCAACCGTCACAGGCACACTTTCTAAAATGGAGGGAGATTAATCATCAGGGGATGAGCCCTAAATAGCCTCGGTCCTGTATACCTGAAGGAGCATCTCCACCCCCACCGTTCAGCCCGGACACTGAGATCCAGCGCCGAGGGCCTTCTGGCGGTTCCCTCACTGCGAGAAGCAAAGCTACAGGGAACCAGGCAGAGGGCCTCCTCGGTAGTGGCGCCCGCTCTGTGGAACGCCCTCCCAGCAGAGGTCAAAGTGATAAACCTGACATTTAGAAAATACCTGAAGGCAGCCCTGTTTAGGGAAGTTTTTAATCTGTGATGTGTTAATGTATTTTGATATTTGTTGGAAGCCGCCCCAAGGTCTGAGGGACAGTGGACTGGCCCACGGCTGAAAAAGGTTGCTGACCCCTGATCTAGACAATTATATTTTCCCTGCTCCCATCCAGTTGTCATTTTCCCTCCCTAATTCAACATTCTATTCACTCCTCCTACCCAGTTTGCAGTTCTTGTTTTCCCTCTCAGATCACAGCCACACCATATCCTGGGAACTGCAGTTTGTTCAGAGTGCTAGAAATAAACTATAGTTCCCAGGATTCTTTGGGGGAAGCCATGACAGTTAAAGTAGTATAAAGAGCTTTAAAGTGTGGACATGAGCTCATTTTCCAGCATTTGGCACCGCTGCTATTGGGGGGGCCTCCCAGTGTGTCTTAAATTTCCCCACACGCAGATTATTTTTTTAAAAAACGTATGTTCGCCTCAGGGTTAGCCCAAGTCTCTTGGTATTTCTTTCTTGTGGGTTGGTGGTGCGGTTTAGCACACACACACACAAAAACTACATAAGGACAAACAAGGATAAACAAAGACTTCAGTGGGAATTAGTATATAGATTATTATTGCTGGTGTTGGTGGTGGTGTTTGTTAAATTTGTTTGTTAAAGATCCCAGGGTGGTTCACAACAGAAAAAAATGCGAAATACATATAGTTGATGGTGACAGAGGGTACAATGAACTGTTAAAGAACAGAGTTTTCTTTAACAGTACCCAGTTAATACCGTGTTTCCCCGAAAATAAGACACTGTCTTATATATATTTTTCCCCTCAAGAAAACACACTATGGCTTATTTTCGGGGGATGTCTTATTTTAACCACTCCGCGTCAGTACGCTGCATAGCCATGCCTATCCAGGCCGTCTTAAGGGATGCACCGCGTCACTATGTCATATTTTCGGGGTATGGCTTATATTGCGCAAATGCATAGAAATCCTGCTACGGCTTATTTTATGGGTATGTCTTATTTTCGGGGAAACATGGTAGTTGGTTACCTGGCAAATAACTTACTTATAAGACTTATTCACACGAGTTGGCGCCCGCCCTGTGGAACGCCCTCCCAGCAGAGGTTAAAGTGATAAACAACTATCCTACATTCAGAAAATACTCGAAGGCGGCCCTGTTTAGGGAAGTTTTTAACCTGTGATATTTTGATGTATTTTAATGTCTGTTGGAGGCTGCCCAGAGTGGCTGGGGAGACCCAGCTAGATGGGCAGGGTACAAATAAAAAATTATTATTATTATTATTATTATTATTATTATTATTATTATTATTTATTATTATAACCAGCGGGTTTTGTAAAAATAAAATAAAAAAATAGATAGGACTTTATATCTAGCCCAGATCATCTTAATACCTTGCTACTGGTGGTGTTTTTTTTATTTTATGTTCTAATGTTTGTTTTAAACACCCTCATTTAAACACCACATCTAAAGTTACTCAGCAAAGTTTCTGAGTTACTCAGTAACAGCTTGTTGTTGAAATAATATTCAGGGCGTTTCCTAGTTCTCTTGGTTCAGATCAGCCTTCATGACTGTGTAAATCAATCTTCAGCTGGAGAAATGTCGGCTGTGCGAAAGCAGCTGCCTGTCTCAGGGACCCATAGCCAGAAAGAGCCCGTCTGCCGCCCCAAAGTCGATGGATTCAGGTCCCCCTGAGCCATTCATGCCCAGGAGGGTGGGATGGGAGAATAGTTGTTGTAATGTGAACAATGGGTTAAACTGCACAGCGCTTGGTCTCCTATCTTGAAGAGCACATTCCTCACATCTGGGTGTTCCGGGGATAAGGTGCCAGGTGTAGGCCTACTGGGTTACCATGGCAACACCAGCCAGGCCACATTTGCAACTTGCTGAGTCCTTCACCTTCCCATTAGTCCAGGACAGTGTTTCCCAACCTCCTCGGGGCAACGGCACACCTGTCCCATGAAAAAAATCTCGCGGCACACCACCACATGCACCCCGCCCCCCCGCCCCGGGGGGCGGGGTGTCCGCGCACCCAGGCGGGAGGGAGGGGAAGGACCCAGGCGGGCAAAAACGGAGCGGGAGATCGGCGGGCCAGGCGCCCGCCCCCCCTCCCGCGCCCAGCCCCCCGGCAGCACCTCCACCCGGCCCCGAGCGAGCCCGGTGGCACCGGCACCTCCCGCCCGTCCCCGACCGCGACCGGGGCGGCAGAGGCAGCGGGCGAAGCACCCGGCAGCCCCGGCGAAGGCGGCGGTCGGCGAGCGGGAAGCGGAGCCGAGGCGATGCCAGCCCGGACCGCCCCGGAAGCGGAAGCGGCTCAGGGCGGCACAGCAGCCGGTGTCTTCCCGTGGCACAGGAGCCGGTGTCTTGCGGCACACTCCTGTGCCGCGGCACACCGGTTGGGAAACGCTGGTCCAGGAAATATGCCTAGGCGTGGAAACAGGTATAATAGTCTCTAGGGCATTGCTCTCGTGACGCCCATGTCCCGATGCCCATGCCATATCCTGTCCTGTTTTGTGTGTGGCAGCCTCTGAATGTGAGGAGTTCAGGGATATTTTTAAAATAAATAAATTATAAGTTGTGTGTCCTTGTTTCTCAGTTTGATACCCCAGAGTGGCTGGGGGAACCCAGCCAGAAGGGCAGGGTATACATTATAAATTGTTATTGTTATTAATACATCATTTTGTATGTTTAGCAGTATTTTATGCATTGTGCCTTGCCGTTACTTTTATGGCTTGTAGTTTAATCATTCTTCATTGCAGTGGATAAGTGTAAACTGTTTATTATTTGACGATATTTAATTTTACTGTTTACTGTTAGATTCTAATGGATTATTGAATACTAGTAAATTAAGCCTGTTAACAAAAACAGGCGCTAGAAAGCTCTCTCTCTCTCTCTCTCTCTCACACACACACACACACCTTCCCCCCCACTTCCCAGACCTGCCCAAACAGTTCACCTGTCTCCCTCCCTCCCCCTCCCCCCCACACCCGTCCCCTCCACCCATCTCCCCCACCTCAGTGGAAAGCTGCGCTCCAAAGGCGGGAAGGCTGCAGGAGCCGCAGCGGCAAGGCAGCCGCCGCCGCCGGCGCTTCGCTTATGGGCGCAGCGGAAAGCTGCGCTCCAAAGACGGCAAGCCAGCCGGAGCCGCCGCCGCTGCGCTTATGGGCGCAGCGGAAAGCTGCGCTCCAGCAACGGGTCGGCGGGAGGCTGCAGGTGGACGGCAGACGGCAGCAGAAGGTCTGGGGGCCGCGGCGCTTTGCGCCGCCGGCCCTGTGCTCAAGCTGTGGGGGTGGGGATCGCCTATTGGTCCGTACACTCCAATCCGTGTGTGACTGGAACGCACGCGCAGTTGCGAATTCCTGTGACACATGGAAAGTGGTACGTACGGACACAGGCTCTTTATTATATAGGATCACTTTATCCTATATAATAATCTTCAAGTGTCCCTGCGTCCACTTTCTGTGTGTCACAGAAGTGCGCTGCTGCGCATGTCACACAGAGGGACGCAGGGATTGGACAGCAGAGACCACTTCCACCGCCGGCTTTACTGGAGCGCCGCCATTACTCCTTGCAAAGAGCGGGGGAAGCGGCGCCAAGCGCCCCTCCCGCCGCCACCGGCCACCTCCGCCGCCTCTACTGCCTGCGCCTCCGCTGCCGCTGCTTCCTCCGCCGCCACGCCTAGCGAAGCCCGAGATTGGCACTGGCCGAGAGGAGGAGGAGGACTGGCGGCGACGGCTGCCGCCGCCGCCTTCCTCACTGCTTGGCTGGCCGGCGCGGCTGCTGCTGCTGCGGCTGCTCGGAGACGCTCCCTCCGCCCGGGACAGGGGTTGCTCCGCCGCCGCCCGCCCACCCGCAATGCCGAAGCTGAGGCGACGCGCGGGAAGGGGCGGTTGGCCGGCGCGGCTGCTGCTGCGGCGGCGGCTGCTGCTCGGAGACGCTCCCTCCGCCCGGGACAGGGGCTGCTCCGCCGTCGCCCGCCCGCCCGCGATGGGAGGGAGAGGCGGGGAGCAGCGGCAGCGGCAGCCGGAGAGTCGCGTGGGAGGGGCGGGTGAAGTGAGCAAGCGAGCGAGCGGCGCTTCCTCTGCCTCTCGCCCGCCAGGGAGTCCCGGGGTGGCCTCTCTCTCCCTCGCGCGTGTGCCCGGGGGCACCGTGCCTGCGTGCGCTGCCTCCGCCTCCTCACGCCGCTGCCCCAGCCAGCATCGCCCGCCCGGGGAGCAGCGGCAGCGGCAGCCAGAGAGTCGCGTGGGAGAGGCGGGCGGAGTGAGCAAGCGAGCCAGCCCCTTCTTCCTCTCCGCCGTTGGGGAAAGAGCCGCCTTCCCCCCGCGCCTTCCCTCTCGGCCCGATGCGAAGCGGGACGCCTCGCGTCGCTTTCTACCGCCCGTTTTTAACGGGCTAAATTCACTAGTTTGATATAAGTTGTTTATTTTTAAGTTAGTGTGACCTTTTTTTGTATTGGATCAGACTATTATTATTATTGATGTTTGATACCCTAGTCTTTCCTGTCTTATATTCGGCGCAAAAGGGGTTGGAGTGTACTTGGTCTGTTCTGTGAGAATGGGGGTCAGGTTGCTCTCGGTTCCACTTACCAACTTCTAAAGGTATGTCTTCAACTGGGAACTCACACTTCGGCCCATAGAAATTGCTAAGGCACAAACATTTGATGCCATCATGTGTTCCCCCATTTTCACACGTTTCTGGAAGAGAAAAATGTGGTTAGCAGCAATCTATATAGAGATTAGAGGGTGGCGCTGTGGGTTAAACCAGAGAGCCTAGGGCTTGCCAATCAGAAGGTCGGCGGTTCAAATCCCCGCGACGGGATGAGCTCCTGTTGCTCGGTCCCTGCTCCTGCCCACCTAGCAGTTCGAAAGCACGTCAAAGTGCAAGTAGATAAATAGGAACCGCTCTGGCGGGAAGGTAAACGGCGTTTCCGTGCGCTGCTCTGGTTCGCCAGAAGCAGCTTTGTCATGCTGGCCACATGACCCAGAAGTTGTACGCCGGCTCCCTCGGCCAGTAAAGCGAGATGAGCGCCGCAACCCCAGAGTCGTCCGGGACTAGACCTAATGGTCAGGGGTCCCTTTACCTTTATATAGAGAAAAACACAGCGGGAAGTGAAATTCTTCTTGACACTCAAGTAACGTTTCACAGTTCCTCAGAGCTGAAAATTGTGTCTCAGCTGAGGATGCCATGAAACGCTTGCTACTCTTTTAAGGTGCCACAGGTTGAAGAACAGTGGAGAGGGAAGGTAGCAGCTTCCAAGATGCACTTAAATGACAAACGTATTAAGTTCATCTGAAATGGTTTAGAAGTACCTTGTCTAATCCAGCTTGGGGCCATGTTGACAGGCATAACACCAAGGCCCTCATTCCTGTTAATTTTGGAACTTGGTTGTTGCGGGGAAATCAACATTGACCTTCACTTGTCCACATTGTCCACATTGAATGTGTACAACCCCTTTGCATCCAGTTGCCAAAATTCCCTCTCTAAAATGTTCAAACCGCTATGGCCAAACTCCAATTTGATGCCATTATCTGCTGAAGTGGCAAACTTCCTTTGCCTTCTGTGGTAAAAGCTAAAAAGGTAAAGGACCCCTGGACGGTTAAGTCCAGTCAAAGGCGACCATGGGGTTGCGGCGATCATCTCGCTTTCAGGTCAAGGGAGCCGGTGTTTGTCCATAGACAGCTTTCCGGGTCATGTGGCCAGTAGGACTAAACCGCTTCTGGCGCAACGGAACACCGTGACAGAAAGCAGAGCGCACGGAAACACCGTTTACCTTCCCGCCGGAGCGGTACCTATTTATCTACTTGCACTGGTGTGCTTTCGAACTGCTAGGTTGGCAGGAGCTGGGACAGAGCAACGGGAGCTCGCCCCGTTGTGGGGATTCGAACTGCCAACCTTCTGATCAGCAAGCCCTAGGCTCTGTGGTTTAGACCACAGCAAGGCAAGAAAAAGAAGTAGACGCAAGCCAATGAAAATCGACTGCTATGGGAAAGGGAACTGAGGTAACCAGTGATTTTTTTCTTTAAAAAATGTTTAGGGGTACTCTCATTTTGACTCAAAAAAATAACCATTTTATAGTTCAAATCGGGGGGATTCACAAAATGTTTAGGGGTATGCGTACCCCTGCTTGCCCCCAGAAAAAAAGCACCGGAAGTAACTGGTTAGGAAGCTGGTCTTCATAGCATTCTTGTGCCACATACTTCATACCTGTATGAACTATCCAAACCTCACAAGAAACCTCACAGAAGCTTCCCAGAGAAAACGAAGGCTTCTCTGGGGCGAGGAGAACCACAAATCTGATAATCACTAAAACTCAGGGAACTCAAAAATTCCAGAAACTGCCAAGTTAAAGTCAAAGGTTCCCCATGCAAATGAATCGGAAGAGCTACAGAACTCTGAAACCTGAATTTGGGGTTAAGCCTTACATGAAAAAATGCTTCAAGGAAAAGAAAGTGGTTAAATTTCATATTTGTTTCCAGTTTCCCACACAGATATATAGCAGATCCAGCAAAATAAAACCAAATAATCACCTGTAATGGTCTGACGAGTAGTGGTGGTGGTGGTGGTGGTGGTGGATGAAGTTGTAACTGGTGGCATGGTGGAGCTGCTAGTGGTAAGCAATGTAGTGGTAGCGGCTATGGGAGTGGTAGGAGTGGTGGCTGGCGAGGTCGTGGTAGTGGTTGTTGGAGTGGTGGTAGTGGTGGCCGGCAAAGTGGTGGTGGTTGTGGGAGTGGTGGTAGTGGTAGTGGTGGCCGGCGAGGTGGTGGTAGTGGTTGTGGAAGTGGTGGGAGTGGCAGTAGTTGTGACGGGAGATGCAGTGGTTGTGGTTGTGGGAGTGGCAGTAGTTGTGACAGGAGATGTGGTAGTTGTGGTTGTAGGAGTGGCAGTAGTTGTGACAGGAGATGCGGTGGTTGTGGTTGTGGGAGCGGCAGTAGTTGTGAGAGGAGATGCGGTAGTTGTGGATGTGGGAGGGGCAGTAGTTTTGACAGGAGATGAAGTGGGTGTGGTTGTGGGAGTGGCAGTAGTTGTGACAGGAGATGTGGTAGTTGTGGTTGTAGGAGTGGCAGTAGTTGTGACAGCAGATGTGGTAGTTGTGGTTGTGGGAGTGGCAGTAGTTGTGACAGGAGATGCGGTGGGTGTGGTTGTGGGAGTGGCAGTAGTTGTGACAGGAGATGTGGTAGTTGTGGTTGTAGGAGTGGCAGTAGTTGTGACAGCAGATGTGGTAGTTGTGGTTGTGGGAGTGGCAGTAGTTGTGACAGGAGATGCGGTGGGTGTGGTTGTGGGAGTGGCAGTAGTTGTGACGGGCGCTGCGGTAGTTGTGGTTGTGGGAGTGGCAGTAGTTGTGACAGCAGATGTGGTAGTTGTGGTTGTGGGAGTGGCAGTAGTTGTGACAGGAGATGCGGTGGTTGTGGTTGTGGGAGGGGCAGTAGTTGTGACAGGAGATACGGTGGGTGTGGTTGTGGGAGGGGCAGTAGTTGTGACAGCAGATGTGGTAGTTGTGGTTGTGGGAGCAGCAGTAGTTGTGACGGGAGATGCGGTGGGTGTGGTTGTGGGAGTGGCAGTAGTTGTGACAGGAGATGCGGTGGGTGTGGTGGGAGTGGCAGTAGTTGTGACGGGCGCTGCGGTAGTTGTGGTTGTGGGAGTGGCAGTAGTTGTGACAGGAGATGCGGTAGTTGTGGTTGTGGGAGTGGCAGTAGTTGTGACAGGAGATGCGGTAGTTGTGGTTGTGGCAGTAGTTGTGACAGGAGATGCGGTAGTTGTGGTTGTGGGAGGGGCAGTAGTTGTGATGGGAGATGCGGTGGTTGTGGTTGTGGGAGCGGCAGTAGTTGTGACAGGAGATGCGGTAGTTGTGGTTGTGGCAGTAGTTGTGACGGGAGATGCGGTAGTTGTGGTTGTGGGAGGAGCAGTAGTTGTGATGGGAGATGCGGTGGTTGTGGTTGTGGGAGCGGCAGTAGTTGTGACAGGAGATGCGGTAGTTGTGGTTGTGGGAGTGGCAGTAGTTGTGACAGGAGATGCGGTAGTTGTGGTTGTGGGAGTGGCAGTAGTTGTGACAGGAGATGCGGTAGTTGTGGGAGTGGCAGTAGTTGTGACAGGAGATGCGGTAGTTGTGGTTGTGGCAGTAGTTGTGACAGGAGATGCGGTAGTTGTGGTTGTGGGAGGGGCAGTAGTTGTGATGGGAGATGCGGTGGGTGTGGTTGTGGGAGTGGCAGTAGTTGTGACGGGCGCTGCGGTAGTTGTGGTTGTGGGAGTGGCAGTAGTTGTGACAGCAGATGTGGTAGTTGTGGTTGTGGGAGTGGCAGTAGTTGTGACAGGAGATGCGGTGGTTGTGGTTGTGGGAGGGGCAGTAGTTGTGACAGGAGATACGGTGGGTGTGGTTGTGGGAGGGGCAGTAGTTGTGACAGCAGATGTGGTAGTTGTGGTTGTGGGAGCAGCAGTAGTTGTGACGGGAGATGCGGTGGGTGTGGTTGTGGGAGTGGCAGTAGTTGTGACAGGAGATGCGGTGGGTGTGGTGGGAGTGGCAGTAGTTGTGACGGGCGCTGCGGTAGTTGTGGTTGTGGGAGTGGCAGTAGTTGTGACAGGAGATGCGGTAGTTGTGGTTGTGGGAGTGGCAGTAGTTGTGACAGGAGATGCGGTAGTTGTGGTTGTGGCAGTAGTTGTGACAGGAGATGCGGTAGTTGTGGTTGTGGGAGGGGCAGTAGTTGTGATGGGAGATGCGGTGGTTGTGGTTGTGGGAGCGGCAGTAGTTGTGACAGGAGATGCGGTAGTTGTGGTTGTGGCAGTAGTTGTGACGGGAGATGCGGTAGTTGTGGTTGTGGGAGGAGCAGTAGTTGTGATGGGAGATGCGGTGGTTGTGGTTGTGGGAGCGGCAGTAGTTGTGACAGGAGATGCGGTAGTTGTGGTTGTGGGAGTGGCAGTAGTTGTGACAGGAGATGCGGTAGTTGTGGTTGTGGCAGTAGTTGTGACAGGAGATGCGGTAGTTGTGGTTGTGGGAGGGGCAGTAGTTGTGATGGGAGATGCGGTGGGTGTGGTTGTGGGAGAGGCAGTAGTTGTGACGGGAGATGCGGTGGGTGTGGTTGTGGGAGGGGCAGTAGTTGTGAGAGGAGATGCGGTAGTTGTGGTTGTGGGAGCGGCAGTAGTTGTGACGGGAGATGCGGTAGTTGTGGTTGTGGGAGGGGCAGTAGTTGTGATGGGAGATGCGGTGGTTGTGGTTGTGGGAGCGGCAGTAGTTGTGACAGGAGATGCGGTAGTTGTGGTTGTGGGAGTGGCAGTAGTTGTGACAGGAGATGCGGTAGTTGTGGTTGTGGGAGCGGCAGTAGTTGTGACAGGAGATGCAGTAGTTGTGGTTGTGGGAGGGGCAGTAGTTGTGATGGGAGATGCGGTGGTTGTGGTTGTGGGAGCGGCAGTAGTTGTGACAGGAGATGCGGTAGTTGTGGTTGTGGCAGTAGTTGTGACAGGAGATGCGGTAGTTGTGGTTGTGGGAGGGGCAGTAGTTGTGATGGGAGATGCGGTGGGTGTGGTTGTGGGAGCGGCAGTAGTTGTGACGGGAGATGCGGTAGTTGTGGTTGTGGGAGTGGCAGTAGTTGTGACAGGAGATGCGGTAGTTGTGGTTGTGGCAGTAGTTGTGACAGGAGATGCGGTAGTTGTGGTTGTGGGAGGGGCAGTAGTTGTGATGGGAGATGCGGTGGGTGTGGTTGTGGGAGTGGCAGTAGTTGTGACGGGCGCTGCGGTAGTTGTGGTTGTGGGAGTGGCAGTAGTTGTGACAGCAGATGTGGTAGTTGTGGTTGTGGGAGTGGCAGTAGTTGTGACAGGAGATGCGGTGGTTGTGGTTGTGGGAGGGGCAGTAGTTGTGACAGGAGATACGGTGGGTGTGGTTGTGGGAGGGGCAGTAGTTGTGACAGCAGATGTGGTAGTTGTGGTTGTGGGAGCAGCAGTAGTTGTGACGGGAGATGCGGTGGGTGTGGTTGTGGGAGTGGCAGTAGTTGTGACAGGAGATGCGGTGGGTGTGGTGGGAGTGGCAGTAGTTGTGACGGGCGCTGCGGTAGTTGTGGTTGTGGGAGTGGCAGTAGTTGTGACAGGAGATGCGGTAGTTGTGGTTGTGGGAGTGGCAGTAGTTGTGACAGGAGATGCGGTAGTTGTGGTTGTGGCAGTAGTTGTGACAGGAGATGCGGTAGTTGTGGTTGTGGGAGGGGCAGTAGTTGTGATGGGAGATGCGGTGGTTGTGGTTGTGGGAGCGGCAGTAGTTGTGACAGGAGATGCGGTAGTTGTGGTTGTGGCAGTAGTTGTGACGGGAGATGCGGTAGTTGTGGTTGTGGGAGGAGCAGTAGTTGTGATGGGAGATGCGGTGGTTGTGGTTGTGGGAGCGGCAGTAGTTGTGACAGGAGATGCGGTAGTTGTGGTTGTGGGAGTGGCAGTAGTTGTGACAGGAGATGCGGTAGTTGTGGTTGTGGGAGTGGCAGTAGTTGTGACAGGAGATGCGGTAGTTGTGGGAGTGGCAGTAGTTGTGACAGGAGATGCGGT
Organism: Darevskia nairensis; assembly: GCA_034642065.1. NCBI lineage: Eukaryota > Metazoa > Chordata > Lepidosauria > Squamata > Lacertidae > Darevskia > Darevskia nairensis. The sequence goes on from JAWWNI010000405.1 coordinate 360,459, forward strand.
AGTTGTGGTTGTGGGAGGGGCAGTAGTTGTGATGGGAGATGCGGTGGGTGTGGTTGTGGGAGTGGCAGTAGTTGTGACGGGAGATGCGGTAGTTGTGGTTGTGGGAGGGGCAGTAGTTGTAATGGGAGATGCGGTAGTTGTGGTTGTGGGAGAGGCAGTAGTTGTGACGGGAGATGCGGTGGGTGTGGTTGTGGGAGGGGCAGTAGTTGTGAGAGGAGATGCGGTAGTTGTGGTTGTGGGAGCGGCAGTAGTTGTGACGGGAGATGCGGTAGTTGTGGTTGTGGGAGGGGCAGTAGTTGTGATGGGAGATGCGGTGGTTGTGGTTGTGGGAGCGGCAGTAGTTGTGACAGGAGATGCGGTAGTTGTGGTTGTGGGAGTGGCAGTAGTTGTGACAGGAGATACGGTAGTTGTGGTTGTGGGAGCGGCAGTAGTTGTGACAGGAGATGCAGTAGTTGTGGTTGTGGGAGGGGCAGTAGTTGTGATGGGAGATGCGGTGGTTGTGGTTGTGGGAGCGGCAGTAGTTGTGAGAGGAGATGCGGTAGTTGTGGTTGTGGGAGGGGCAGTAGTTGTGATGGGAGATGCGGTGGGTGTGGTTGTGGGAGTGGCAGCAGTTGTGACAGGAGATGCGGTAGTTGTGGTTGTGGGAGCGGCAGTAGTTGTGACGGGAGATGCGGTAGTTGTGGTTGTGGGAGGGGCAGTAGTTGTGATGGGAGATGCGGTGGTTGTGGTTGTGGGAGCGGCAGTAGTTGTGACAGGAGATGCGGTAGTTGTGGTTGTGGCAGTAGTTGTGACAGGAGATGCGGTAGTTGTGGTTGTGGGAGGGGCAGTAGTTGTGATGGGAGATGCGGTGGGTGTGGTTGTGGGAGCGGCAGTAGTTGTGACGGGAGATGCGGTAGTTGTGGTTGTGGGAGTGGCAGTAGTTGTGACAGGAGATGCGGTAGTTGTGGCAGTAGTTGTGACAGGAGATGCGGTAGTTGTGGTTGTGGGAGGGGCAGTAGTTGTGATGGGAGATGCGGTGGGTGTGGTTGTGGGAGTGGCAGTAGTTGTGACAGTAGATGCGGTAGTTGTGGTTGTGGGAGGGGCAGTAGTTGTGATGGGAGATGCGGTGGTTGTGGTTGTGGGAGAGGCAGTAGTTGTGACGGGAGATGCGGTAGTTGTGGTTGTGGGAGGGGCAGTAGTTGTGATGGGAGATGCGGTGGTTGTGGTTGTGGGAGCGGCAGTAGTTGTGACAGGAGATGCGGTAGTTGTGGTTGTGGAAGTGGCAGTAGTAGTGACAGGAGATGCGGTAGTTGTGGTTGTGGGAGTGGCAGTAGTTGTGACAGGAGATGCAGTAGTTGTGGTTGTGGGAGGGGCAGTAGTTGTGATGGGAGATGCGGTGGTTGTGGTTGTGGGAGCGGCAGTAGTTGTGAGAGGAGATGCGGTAGTTGTGGTTGTGGGAGGGGCAGTAGTTGTGATGGGAGATGCGGTGGGTGTGGTTGTGGGAGTGGCAGTAGTTGTGACAGGAGATGCGGTAGTTGTGGTTGTGGGAGCGGCAGTAGTTGTGACGGGAGATGCGGTAGTTGTGGTTGTGGGAGGGGCAGTAGTTGTGATGGGAGATGTGGTGGTTGTGGTTGTGGGAGCGGCAGTAGTTGTGACAGGAGATGCGGTAGTTGTGGTTGTGGGAGTGGCAGTAGTTGTGACAGGAGATGCGGTAGTTGTGGTTGTGGGAGTGGCAGTAGTTGTAACAGGAGATGCAGTAGTTGTGGTTGTGGGAGGGGCAGTAGTTGTGATGGGGAGATGCGGTGGTTGTGGTTGTGGGAGCGGCAGTAGTTGTGAGAGGAGATGCGGTGGGTGTGGTTGTGGGAGTGGCAGTAGTTGTGACAGGAGATGCGGTAGTTGTGGTTGTGGGAGGGGCAGTAGTTGTGATGGGAGATGCGGTGGTTGTGGTTGTGGGAGTGGCAGTAGTTGTGAGAGGAGATGCGGTAGTTGTGGTTGTGGGAGGGGCAGTAGTTGTGGCCGTTGATTCGGTGGTTGTGGTTGTGGGAGTGGCAGTAGTTGTGGCCGGTGATTCGGTGGTTGTGGTCATGGGAGTGGCAGTAGTTGTGGCCGGTGATTCGGTGGTTGTGGTCGTGGGAGTGGCAGTAGTTGTGGCCGGTGATTCGGTGGTTGTGGTCGTGGGAGTGGCAGTAGTTGTGGCCGGTGATTCGGTGGTTGTGGTCGTGGGAGTGGCAGTAGTTGTGGCCGTTGATTCGGTGGTTGTGGTTGTGGGAGTGGCAGTAGTTGTGGCCGGTGATTCGGTGGTTGTGGTCGTGGGAGTGGCAGTAGTTGTGGCCGGTGATTCGGTGGTTGTGGTTGTGGGAGTGGCAGTAGTTGTGGCCGTTGATTCGGTGGTTGTGGTTGTGGGAGTGGCAGTAGTTGTGGCCGTTGATTCGGTGGTTGTGGTTGTGGGAGTGGCAGTAGTTGTGGCCGTTGATTCGGTGGTTGTGGTTGTGGGAGTGGCAGTAGTTGTGGCCGGTGATTCGGTGGTTGTGGTTGTGGGAGTGGCAGTAGTTGTGGCCGGTGATTCGGTGGTTGTGGTTGTGGGAGTGGCAGTAGTTGTGGCCGTTGATTCGGTGGTTGTGGTTGTGGGAGGGGCAGTAGTTGTGATGGGAGATGCGGTGGTTGTGGTTGTGGGAGCGGCAGTAGTTGTGAGAGGAGATGCGGTAGTTGTGGTTGTGGGAGGGGCAGTAGTTGTGATGGGAGATGCGGTGGGTGTGGTTGTGGGAGTGGCAGTAGTTGTGACAGGAGATGCGGTAGTTGTGGTTGTGGGAGCGGCAGTAGTTGTGACGGGAGATGCGGTAGTTGTGGTTGTGGGAGGGGCAGTAGTTGTGATGGGAGATGCGGTGGTTGTGGTTGTGGGAGCGGCAGTAGTTGTGACAGGAGATGCGGTAGTTGTGGTTGTGGCAGTAGTTGTGACAGGAGATGCGGTAGTTGTGGTTGTGGAGGGGCAGTAGTTGTGATGGGAGATGCGGTGGGTGTGGTTGTGGGAGCGGCAGTAGTTGTGACGGGAGATGCGGTAGTTGTGGTTGTGGGAGTGGCAGTAGTTGTGACAGGAGATGCGGTAGTTGTGGTTGTGGCAGTAGTTGTGACAGGAGATGCGGTAGTTGTGGTTGTGGGAGGGGCAGTAGTTGTGATGGGAGATGCGGTGGGTGTGGTTGTGGGAGTGGCAGTAGTTGTGACAGTAGATGCGGTAGTTGTGGTTGTGGGAGGGGCAGTAGTTGTGATGGGAGATGCGGTGGTTGTGGTTGTGGGAGAGGCAGTAGTTGTGACGGGAGATGCGGTAGTTGTGGTTGTGGGAGGGGCAGTAGTTGTGATGGGAGATGCGGTGGTTGTGGTTGTGGGAGCGGCAGTAGTTGTGACAGGAGATGCGGTAGTTGTGGTTGTGGAAGTGGCAGTAGTAGTGACAGGAGATGCGGTAGTTGTGGTTGTGGGAGTGGCAGTAGTTGTGACAGGAGATGCAGTAGTTGTGGTTGTGGGAGGGGCAGTAGTTGTGATGGGAGATGCGGTGGTTGTGGTTGTGGGAGCGGCAGTAGTTGTGAGAGGAGATGCGGTAGTTGTGGTTGTGGGAGGGGCAGTAGTTGTGATGGGAGATGCGGTGGGTGTGGTTGTGGGAGTGGCAGTAGTTGTGACAGGAGATGCGGTAGTTGTGGTTGTGGGAGCGGCAGTAGTTGTGACGGGAGATGCGGTAGTTGTGGTTGTGGGAGGGGCAGTAGTTGTGATGGGAGATGCGGTGGTTGTGGTTGTGGGAGCGGCAGTAGTTGTGACAGGAGATGCGGTAGTTGTGGTTGTGGGAGTGGCAGTAGTTGTGACAGGAGATGCGGTAGTTGTGGTTGTGGGAGTGGCAGTAGTTGTAACAGGAGATGCAGTAGTTGTGGTTGTGGGAGGGGCAGTAGTTGTGATGGGAGATGCGGTGGTTGTGGTTGTGGGAGCGGCAGTAGTTGTGAGAGGAGATGCGGTAGTTGTGGTTGTGGGAGGGGCAGTAGTTGTGATGGGAGATGCGGTGGGTGTGGTTGTGGGAGTGGCAGTAGTTGTGACAGGAGATGCGGTAGTTGTGGTTGTGGGAGGGGCAGTAGTTGTGATGGGAGATGCGGTGGTTGTGGTTGTGGGAGCGGCAGTAGTTGTGAGAGGAGATGCGGTAGTTGTGGTTGTGGGAGGGGCAGTAGTTGTGGCCGTTGATTCGGTGGTTGTGGTTGTGGGAGTGGCAGTAGTTGTGGCCGGTGATTCGGTGGTTGTGGTCGTGGGAGTGGCAGTAGTTGTGGCCGGTGATTCGGTGGTTGTGGTCCTGGGAGTGGCAGTAGTTGTGGCCGGTGATTCGGTGGTTGTGGTCGTGGGAGTGGCAGTAGTTGTGGCCGGTGATTCGGTGGTTGTGGTCGTGGGAGTGGCAGTAGTTGTGGCCGGTGATTCGGTGGTTGTGGTCGTGGGAGTGGTAGTAGTTGTGGCCGTTGATTCGGTGGTTGTGGTTGTGGGAGTGGCAGTAGTTGTGGCCGGTGATTCGGTGGTTGTGGTCGTGGGAGTGGCAGTAGTTGTGGCCGGTGATTCGGTGGTTGTGGTTGTGGGAGTGGCAGTAGTTGTGGCCGTTGATTCGGTGGTTGTGGTTGTGGGAGTGGCAATAGTTGTGGCCGTTGATTCGGTGGTTGTGGTTGTGGGAGTGGCAGTAGTTGTGGCCGTTGATTCGGTGGTTGTGGTTGTGGGAGTGGCAGTAGTTGTGGCCGGTGATTCGGTGGTTGTGGTTGTGGGAGTGGCAGTAGTTGTGGCCGTTGATTCGGTGGTTGTGGTTGTGGGAGTGGCAGTAGTTGTGGCCGGTGATTCGGTGGTTGTGGTTGTGGGAGTGGCAGTAGTTGTGGCCGTTGATTCGGTGGTTGTGGTTGTGGGAGTGGCAGTAGTTGTGGCCGTTGATTCGGTGGTTGTGGTTGTGGTTGTGGGAGTGGCAGTAGTTGTGGCCGTTGATTCGGTGGTTGTGGTTGTGGGAGTGGCAGTAGTTGTGGCCGGTGATTCGGTGGTTGTGGTTGTGGGAGTGGCAGTTGTTGTGGCTGTTGATTCGGTGGTTGTGGTTGTGGGAGTGGCAGTAGTTGTGGCCGGTGATTCGGTGGTTGTGGTTGTGGGAGTGGCAGTAGTTGTGGCCGTTGATTCGGTGGGTGTGGTTGTGGGAGTGGCAGTAGTTGTGGCCGTTGATTCGGTGGTTGTGGTTGTGGGAGTGGCAGTAGTTGTGGCCGGTGATTCGGTGGTTGTGGTTGTGGGAGTGGCGGTAGTTGTGGCTTTTGATTCGGTGGTTGTGGTTGTGGGAGTGGCAGTAGTTGTGGCCGTTGATTCGGTGGTTGTGGTTGTGGGAGTGGCAGTAGTTGTGGCTTTTGATTCGGTGGTTGTGGTTGTGGGAATGGCAGTAGTTGTGGCCGTTGATTCGGTGGTTGTGGTTGTGGGAGTGGCAGTAGTTGTGGCTGGTGATTCGGTGGTTGTGGTTGTGGGAGTGGCAGTAGTTGTGGCCGGTGATTCTGTGGTTGTGGTCGTGGGAGTGGCAGTAGTTGTGGCCGGTGATTCGGTGGTTGTGGTCGTGGGAGTGGCAGTAGTTGTGGCCGGTGATTCGGTGGTTGTGGTTGTGGGAGTGGCAGTAGTTGTGGCCGTTGATTCGGTGGTTGTGGTTGTGGGAGTGGCAGTAGTTGTGGCCGTTGATTCGGTGGTTGTGGTTGTGGGAGTGGCAGTAGTTGTGGCCGGTGATTCGGTGGTTGTGGTTGTGGGAGTGGCAGTAGTTGTGGCCGGTGATTCGGTGGTTGTGGTTGTGGGAGTGGCAGTAGTTGTGGCTGTTGATTCGGTGGTTGTGGTTGTGGGAGTGGCAGTAGTTGTGTCCGGTGATCCGGTGGTTGTGGTTGTGGGAGTGGCAGTAGTTGTGGCCGTTGATTCGGTGGTTGTGGTTGTGGGAGGGGCAGTAGTTGTGGCCGGTGATTCGGTGGTTGTGGTTGTGGGAGTGGCAGTAGTTGTGGCTTTTGATTCGGTGGTTGTGGTTGTGGGAGTGGCAGTAGTTGTGGCCGGTGATTCGGTGGTTGTGGTTGTGGGAGTGGCAGTAATTGTGGCTGGTGATTCGGTGGTTGTGGTTGTGGGAGTGGCAGTAGTTGTGGCTATTGATTCGGTGGTTGTGGTTGTGGGAGTGGCAGTAGTTGTGGCCGGTGATTCGGTGGTTGTGGTTGTGGGAGTGGCAGTAGTTGTGGCCGTTGATTCGGTGGTTGTGGTTGTGGGAGGGGCAGTAGTTGTGGCCGGTGATTCGGTGGTTGTGGTTGTGGGAGTGGCAGTAGTTGTGGCTGGTGATTCGGTGGTTGTGGTTGTGGGAGTGGCAGTAGTTGTGGCTTTTGATTCGGTGGTTGTGGTTGTGGGAATGGCAGTAGTTGTGGCCGTTGATTCGGTGGTTGTGGTTGTGGGAGTGGCAGTAGTTGTGGCCGGTGATTCGGTGGTTGTGGTTGTGGGAGTGGCAGTAGTTGTGGCCGTTGATTCGGTGGTTGTGGTTGTGGGAGTGGCAGTAGTTGTGGCCGTTGATTCGGTGGTTGTGGTTGTGGGAGTGGGAGTGGCAGTAGTTGTGGCCGGTGATTCGGTGGTTGTGGTTGTGGGAGTGGCAGTAGTTGTGGCCGGTGATTCGGTGGTTGTGGTTGTGGGAGTGGCAGTAGTTGTGGCTGTTGATTCGGTGGTTGTGGGAGTGGCAGTAGTTGTGGCCGGTGATTCGGTGGTTGTGGTTGTGGGAGTGGCAGTAGTTGTGGCCGTTGATTCGGTGGTTGTGGTTGTGGGAGGGGCAGTAGTTGTGGCCGGTGATTCGGTGGTTGTGGTTGTGGGAGTGGCAGTAGTTGTGGCTTTTGATTCGGTGGTTGTGGTTGTGGGAGTGGCAGTAGTTGTGGCCGGTGATTCGGTGGTTGTGGTTGTGGGAGTGGCAGTAGTTGTGGCCGGTGATTCGGTGGTTGTGGTTGTGGGAGTGGCAGTAGTTGTGGCCGTTGATTCGGTGGTTGTGGTTGTGGGAGTGGCAGTAGTTGTGGCCGTTGATTCGGTGGTTGTGGTTGTGGGAGTGGCAGTAGTTGTGGCCGGTGATTCGGTGGTTGTGGTTGTGGGAGTGGCAGTAGTTGTGGCTTTTGATTCAGTGGTTGTGGTTGTGGGAGTGGCAGTAGTTGTGGCCGGTGATTCGGTGGTTGTGGGAGTGGGAGTGGCAGTAGTTGTGGCTTTTGATTCGGTGGTTGTGGTTGTGGGAGTGGCAGTAGTTGTGGCCGTTGATTCGGTGGTTGTGGTTGTGGGAGTGGCAGTAGTTGTGGCCGGTGATTCGGTGGTTGTGGTTGTGGGAGTGGCAGTAGTTGTGGCTGTTGATTCGGTGGTTGTGGTTGTGGGAGTGGCAGTAGTTGTGGCCGGTGATTCGGTGGTTGTGGTTGTGGGAGTGGCAGTAGTTGTGGCCGTTGATTCGGTGGTTGTGGTTGTGGGAGTGGCAGTAGTTGTGGCCGTTGATTCGGTGGTTGTGGTTGTGGGAGTGGCAGTAGTTGTGGCCGGTGATTCGGTGGTTGTGGTTGTGGGAGTGGCAGTAGTTGTGGCTTTTGATTCGGTGGTTGTGGTTGTGGGAGTGGCAGTAGTTGTGGCCGGTGATTCGGTGGTTGTGGTTGTGGGAGTGGCAGTAGTTGTGGCTTTTGATTCGGTGGTTGTGGTTGTGGGAGTGGCAGTAGTTGTGGCTTTTGATTCGGTGGTTGTGGTTGTGGGAGTGGCAGTAGTTGTGGCCGGTGATTCGGTGGTTGTGGTTGTGGGAGTGGCAGTAGTTGTGGCCGTTGATTCGGTGGTTGTGGTTGTGGGAGTGGCAGTAGTTGTGGCCGGTGATTCGGTGGTTGTGGTCGTGGGAGTGGCAGTAGTTGTGGCCGGTGATTCGGTGGTTGTGGTCGTGGGAGTGGCTGTAGTCGTGGCCGGCGATGAGGTGGTCATGGTGGTTGTGGTCGTGGGATCTGCATTTTCTTTTACTTTCCACCTAATATCTGCAAGATAGAAGATGGGCGTAGGGGTAATTAATAATAATCATACGTCAATCTCACGTATGATTTAATAGTATTCGAAGTGCAATTGCACCATTGATTTCTACAAAGTCGATTTGATATCAGCGATTTTTTTTCAGTTCCTTTCCTCATGACCCCTCGTGTGGAATTTACATTTTTTCAAAGCTTCATTGATTTGTTTAGTATGACCTCAAGGTCTCGTTCCAGTTCATACTCTATATACAAGCACCGACCTACCTGTTTGCAATTGGCAACTCTACGATTCTAAATTCTATCATTGTACGGGTCACTCTACCTTCCTTTAAACTGGATTACATCTTGCCATTTAACACCCGTTAACTCAGTTTGCTATGGGAATCATGCAACCGGTATGTGAGTGCTTTGTATTTCCCTTTTTCTTCTTTGTTTGCTTCTGCTAGAATTAGTGGGGATTTGTGAGGAGAGAATAATTTGCTAGGGTGTGATGATCAGAGCTAGCTACCACTGCTTTTTCAGTTCCAATTTGATGCTATTTGTCATAGGAGCCAACTCTTAGGGACCGGGGGGGCCTCGGTCCCCACAATAAAATATTTGAGGGAGCTGGGCTCCCCCCAAGTTGATGGGTATTGCCATTCAAATGTTGTGTGTGTACCACATCATCTGATCAATTATGTGTGGTGAGCCTTCTCTGCCCTCCCAACACAGTCGTACCTTTGGATCCTGAACGCCTTGATAATCAGACATTTTTGCTCCCGAATGCCGCAAACCTGGAAGTGATAGTTCCAGTTTGCGAACTATTTTGGGAAGCCAAATGTCTGATGGGGCTTCTGCGGCTTCTGATGGGCTGCAGGAGCTTCCTGCAGCCAATCACAAGCCGCAGTTTGGTTTCCTAACGTTTTGGAAGTAGAATGGACTTCCGGAATTGATTCCGTTCGACTTCCAAGGTACGACTGTATTTTATTCAAGTTGGTACCCCTGCTTTGTGTTGTATATAAAAATAACCAGAACACAGCTTTACGTTGAAGGAATGGTATAGGTAAAGGTAAAGGGACCCCTGACCATTAGGTCCAGTCGTGTCCAACTCTGGGGTTGCGGCGCTCATCTCGCTTTATTGGCCGAGAGCCGGTGTACAGCTTCCGGGTCATGTGGCCAGCATGACTAAGTTGCTTCTGGCGAACCAGAGCAGCGCACGGAAACGCCGTTTACCTTCCCGCCGGAGCGGTACCTATTGATCTACTTGCACTTTGACCATAGCTGTCAACCTTTCCCTTTTCTTGCAAGGAATCCTATTTGGCATAAGGGAGTTTCCCGTAAAAAAAGGGAAAAGTTGACAGCTATGACTTTGACGTGCTTTCAAACTGCTAGGTGGGCAGGAGCAGGGACCGAGCAACGGGAGCTCACCCCGTCGCAGGGATTCGAACCGCCGACCTTCTGATCGGCAAGCCCTAAGCTCTGTGGTTTAACCCACAGCGCCAGGAATGGTACCCAGCGCTATAACTAGTACTGTTGCACCTTGGTTGTCGAACGTAATCCAAGGTACCACTGTATTGTTCAGGGTTGCCGACTTGAATAAAATATTGGCGGGGCCCAGGTAAGACCTGCCCCACATAATCAGTCACATGATGTGTTGCATGCACACCATTTGAATGGCAATGCCCATCAACTTTGGGAGCCCCCGGCCCCCTCAAATATTTTATGGGTGGGGGGCTGAAGGGACCTTGGTCCCTAGGAGTTCTGGTACTGTTACACAGCACCCCAGTCTCTGAGCGGAATGAGGCAGAGCGGAGATTGTGGTGTCTTTATGATATTTGGGGTTTTTAAAACACATATCTACAGCCTGATGGAACGGTTCACAGCATCAAGACCCTAAAAGGGTCTTGTTTCTCCCATAACCTCAGCCTTGGTTACCAGCAGAAATCTGGCTGCAGCTTCTAGCTCACATAACTTAACTTATCTGTGCCGTTATCTGTTGAGGGAGTGGCCCTACTCATTTGCTGACTCACACAGAGCCTATTTCGTCCCCTCAAGAAGATAGTATGACTTGATTAACTTTTAACACTTCCTGGATCCAGGGATGGGGTCAGCAACCTTTTTTAGCCATGGGCCGGTCTCCTGGGCAGGTGGGCAAGAAGCGCAACGTGACCCCATGAACCCTCCATGCCCTGTGCCTGCCCAGCGGCATTGGCGGTGATGCCTGGGTTGGCGCGGCAGGCTTTGTTCACCCTCCACGCCTCGTCTGCATTCCCAGCCGGCACGCACGCCCCGGGTGCCAGCAAAGGATGCAACACCACCAGCCAGGACTGTCTTCTCAGAGCTTTGGCTCAAAACTCTGGTGCAGTGCAGCACCTGCTCTTCAAATCAAAGAACCGTAGGGTTGGAAGGGACCACGAGGATCATCTAGTCCAACCCCCTGCAATGCAGGAATCTTTTCCCCAATTTGGGGCTCGAACCCATGACCCTGTGATTAAGAGTCTCAGTCTCTACCGACTGAGCTATTCCCTTAGGGAGGAAGAAGTGAGAAGCCTCGCCGTGTGCACCCAGGAAAGGCTGTGTAAGGGGCGGAAAGGGACTTTCTGGGTTACGGCCAATAAATCATTCCAACACTCTTGCTCAGGGGTCAGCAACCTTTTTCAGCCGTGGGCCGGTCCACCGTCCCTCAGACCATGTGGTGGACCGGACTATACTTGGGGGGGGGGGGAATGAATGAATTCCTATGCCCCACAAATAACCCAGAGATGCATTTTAAATAAAAGCACACATTCTACTCAGGTAAAAACACGCTGATTCCCGGACCGTCCGCGGGCTGGATTGAAAAGGCGATTGGGCCGCATCCAGCCCACGGGCCTTAGGTTGCCTGCCCATGGATTAGAAGGATCTGGAACCCAGATCTAGGGAATAGTGGAGTCTGGCATGCAGCTTGACACCCCCAACTCATAACAGTCCTGCCACTGTTGCTGCTCCCACCTGGACCAAGGGAAGCCAGCTATGTCCCTCTGGTCCTGAATGTGGAGATACGGTTTTTAAAGGCACAATAACCCTGTTCTCCCCAGTACCAGCCCTAATGCGGAAGCTGAGGCTGCCATCTTGTACCAGCTTACCTGGGAGCAAGCCCCATGAGACCCAAATAAATATAATTCTGAAGTAACCAAGTATACCAGTGTACAGTAAGTTCAGTGGATTCTTAAGGTGTGGGAGCCCTGCAGAGTGCTGTGTTGCAGTGGGGCAAATTTCCTTGGGTGCCCCTCTTTCATCACAGGCCAAACTGTGGAAATTCAAAGGACTGCTAGGAAATAAGGCAGAAATGGGAAAGTGTGCTAAAGGGGAGGGAGAAAAGCAGGTCTTTGGGTCACCACAGATTCCTAATGGCTGGTGTCCAAGCAACTCACCTATCAATCATAGCTCTGACTTCACTCATTGGCTAAAAACAGTGAAAAGTGGGAACAGCCAACACCCTTATGACAGAACACACACAGGAGCATAAATACAATCAGATGACTATGGTTTCTTGCTAAGAAAAGCCACCTCAAATAGAGGGGAAGTACGAACAAATGAAAGCGACTTTTCTGTCGGGTGTTTAGCAAAGGGACAGCTGTGGCTCCTCACCACCATCTTTTTCATATTCTGACTATGGTTTTGTTTTGTTTTTGTTTAAATAGCTCAGGATATCAACCTATAGAGCAGTTACTGGTAGGTAGCCGTGTGGTTTAACCCACAGCACGCGGGTAGCGCTGTGGGTTAAACCACAGAGCCTAGGGCTTGCCGATCAGAAGGTCGGCGGTTTGAATCCCCGCGACGGGGTGAGCTCCCGTCGTTCAGTCCCAGCTCCTGCCCACCTAGCAGTTCGAAAGCACGTCAAAGTGCAAGTAGATCAATAGGTACCGCTCCGGCGAGAAGGTAAACGGCCGTGCGCTGCTCTGGTTCGCCAAAAGCGGCTTTGTCATGCTGGCCACATGACCCGGAAGCTGTACGCCGACTCCCTCGGCCAGTAATGCGAGATGAGCACCGCAACCCCAGAGTCGGACACGACTGGACCTAATGGTCAGGGGTCCCTTTACCTTTACCTTTAGCCGTGTTGGTCTGCCGTAGTCGAAACAAAATTAAAAAATTCCTTCCAGTAGCACAAAAGCTCTTACCAAGAACAAACTTAGTTGGTCTCTAAGGTGCTACTGGAAGGAGTTTTTTTATTTTGTTTCAACCTATAGAGCAGGCATGTCCAACAGGTAGATCGTGATCTACTGGTAGATCACTGGACGTCTGCGGTAGATCACTGGCTCCCCCCAACAAAGCTCAACAAGTTTGGGGTCCCCTAAAAAAAGTTCAACATTTTTGCCCTGCACCCCCCAAAAGGGGGTAGATCACTGCCAGTTTTTAACTTTGTTAGTACTGTAGATCGCAGTCTCTTGGGAGTTGGCCACCCCTGCTATAGAGCAAAATGCCATGAAACAACCAAGTACAAAATCACCCAGCACATCTTCCTTCCAACAAGGGCATTTTGAACCAATCTCAGGGCTCATACAGAAAACCTGATTGCCGTTTGCTCTGATTCAACGGTACAATGCTGGTTTTATCGGGGAAAGTGCCGGGACAAATAAAATAAAATAAGCAAACCACTACGACATAGGTTTTAAAGCACAGATCTGTGCCTAGAATCATGTCTCAAACTGAAGTCCTGATGAGCCCTCACTGTCCAATCCATATTATTACAACAAGTCTCTCCAAAGCCCACCATGAGTTTGTTTAAAATCTGAAACAACTTAAAAGTTAAATGTAAATTAAATAGAAATTTGGTGCTTCTGGGCAGGATGGGATTGCAAAATAAATAAAACAGCTGTGTATAAATCACTGTTTATGACTGATGTATATTGCAAATAAACACACACACAGAGAATAGCCTCCATTTGATTATTATTTAACAATGAGTGCCAGCCTGACTCTTCATCTTCCAAAGTCACAAAAAGCAACCGAAGACTCACTACATGCCTTGAGCCTCCAGCCTTTATTTTAGGCAGACCCAGAAGCCTTGAAGGTGGCTCAGTAAACCAGAAGCATTGTTCTCCGAGATCAGGGCAGTAGCTGAGCTTATTCTATCAAACACTGGCACCCCAGATGAAACAATTGGCCCTCCAGATGTTAATGGACTCCCCTCTGCCCCAGACAGGATAGTGAATGCTCAGAGATGGTGGAAGACGGAGCCTCACAAGATATGGAGGACCACAGTTTCTCCAGATCTGCTGGCAAACATGAGACATTGGAAGCCTTCCCCAGCAAACCCTTGTTAATGACCTGGGATGGCTGTCGTGATATACATTGGCTCTTGAACAAATTGGCTCCCAAACCAAATTGGCTCCTGAAAGATTGAAACCCAGAAGTGAGGGTTCCGCTTTTCAAACGTTCTTTTGGAAGCCGAACGTCTGACGGGGTTTCGACTTCCAAGGTACGACTGTAGTGGCAAAGGAAAGTCATTACAGTGGTACCTCTGGTTACGTACTTAATTCGTTCCGGAGGTCCGCTCTTAACCTGAAAACGTTCTTAACCTGAAGCACCTCCCGCTGCCGCTGCACCACCGCTGCCCAATTTCTGTTCCCATCCTGAAGCAAAGTTCTTAACCCGAGTCCGAGGTAATATTTCTGGGTTAGCAGAGTCTGTAACCTGAAGCGTAGGTAACCTGAAGCGTATGTAACCCGAGGTACCACTGTATGCACATACTCAAAGGCACATCCTTCTTCATTATTGCTTCATAGCCATCTCAAAATCCTGGGGCTGCCCCCCCTTTCCACAACACAACCTTCTCCTCACCCTAGGCCGCCACTCACCTGCCTCCGCAACAGAGCTGGCAAAACAGGTTGCCAGGAGTAACACCAAAATTCCCTTCATCTTCTGCTGCACCTCGCTACGGGATAGAGGTCCTCCGTTGTAGGCCTCAAGAGTTTGCAGAGGTAGCCAAGCACAGGAGCAAGACTGTGGCGTTGGTGCTCCCACACGCCAGAGTGGCGCTGTCAACTTTTGTGTAAAGGATATGTACGTAGCCCAGCAGATCTCTGACCTCCCAGGCAAAGGGCAGGCATCATTATTACTCACTTGAGTGAAAGAAGAGAGAGAGCCAGCATTGCACTGGAACAGAATTGGTACTAGTAAATCAAATAATTATTGGGTTATATAATTTGCTCAGAGTTAGCAGAGAACAAGGACTGTGGACTGTCTTGCATAATAAAAAATGATTATGGTTCAACAACCCTACACTCTCCAGGTAGAGTTGATTCTTCTTGCGCAGTAAAATACTTGATTACCAGAGAATGTCTGGCTTTGTGGACCAAAAGCCGTACAGAGGGTGGCACGTCCCATTTCACCGCTAAATCAGGAGGTGCCGCCCTGGGATATGTGATATATGAGATATGTTAAAAGTGACAATAGAAAATTGAGACAAATTGTATAAAGAATAACAGACGACTCCACGAAGTTAAAAATAGGAAGTGTAACGAACTGTGGTGGAAGTCAAACACTTTTTCTCTCCACTTATTTTAAGCTTTTATATCATTGGTAGGCAGGCCCTATTCTTGGGCAGGCTACTTAATACTTTAATAACTTATTATTCATTTTCTCTTCTTTCCCCTTTCTATTTTCGTTCACTTTCTACCCTTTTGTATCTCTCTCTTTCTTAGTTCGTACCTTTCTTAACTTTTTTTTTATATGTTCTTCGATTTTCCTATTCCTTTTTTCCCCTTTCTTTTTTCTTTTTTTCTTCTTCTCTCTTTTTCCCTCTCCTTCTCTTTTTTCGTCTCTCTTTTTTTCTATTTTCTTCTCTTCTTCGAGATTTAGCATACATGTGTTAGGATATATGTCTAAAACATCTTTATAGGAAGATGTGATTTATAAAACATTTTGTAGGTATCGTAGGTAATGCGATGATAACGTTTTTTTTGTTTTGGAACGAACGATACTGCAATATGGTTTGTTTATTTGACATTGTGCATCTATACCTTTGTTTGTATTTTGCGTATTTTGTGTATTTTGTGTATGTATTCTTGTTGTTTTATACCTGAACTAGTTGAAGTTAGCCCGTTGACTAACGGGCTCTAGAGGAAGAGGAGGCAGGAGGCAGCAGAGCGGCTCGCGGGGCCCCAGCGCGCCCTGCTCCCGGCCCCCGCTTCGAGCACGCTCCGGCCGCTCCTGCCTCGCCGCCCCTCCGAGCGGCTCGCGGGGCCCCGGCGCGCCCTGCTCCCCCCGCTTCGAGCGCGCTCCGCGGCGCCCGGCAGCGCCCACCTCGCCGCCCCTCCGCAGGAGCAGCAGCGCCAGGGCGAGCTGGTTGCCCGAGGCCCCGGCGCCGCCGCCACGGCCTGGCCCGGGCTCCTCGTTCTCCTCGCTGCCACTGCCTCCAGGCCGGGCCGGCCGTCCTCCAGCGGGGCTGTGAGGGAGGCGGGTGGGCGGCCGTCACTTCCTGTCCGCTGGCCAATCCCTGCGTCCGCGTGTGTCATGCGCAGAGCGCACTTCCGTGACACACAGAAAAATAAGGTGGACGCAGGGACACTTCAAGATTAATATATAGGATAAACTTTATTTTTTAAAAAAAGAGGTGCCACCCTGCCCTGCCACCGCAACTTGATACCCTCCAACTTTTCCCTGATGAAAATAGAGACGTCCCATTCCATAATGATCATTTTACTATTTATAGCCCACACATCTTACTGGGATGCCCAAGCCACTCTGATCATTTTCTAACATATATAAAAACACAATAAAACATTGAACATTAAAAAAAACAAACATCCCTATACAGGATTGCCTTCAGATGGCTCGGGGGTCAGATAACTCCATACCCTCCAACATATCTCCAAAGGAAATAGGAAAAGTGGGACATTCCGGGATCAGATCAGAAACCGGAACGGCTTCTCTAAATCAGGGACGTCCCTGGAAAATAGGGACACTTGGAGGAGAGAAGTAACTATACAACCTTTAGAAGACTTCTGGAAGCAGCCTTGTAAGGGGATTTTTAAAAAAAATGTTTAATGTTTTATTATGTTTTTATATATGTTGGAAGTTGCCCAGAGTGGCTCGGGCAACCCAGACATATGCGCGGGATACAAACAATGCTCTTTTTCTAGAAAAGAGGTGCCAGAACTCACCATGAACGCCTCACTTGTTCTCTTATACCAGTGGTGGCTAACCTTGGCACTCCAGATGTTTTGGGACTACAACTCCCATCATCCCTGACAACTGGTCCTGTTAGCTAGGGATGATGGGAGTTGTAGTTCCAAAACATCTGGAGTGCCAAGGTTAGCCACCACTGTCTTATACAGTTGTACCTTGGAAGTCTAACGGAATCCGTTCTGGAAGTCCATTTGACTTCCAAAACGTTTGGAAACCAAAGTGCGGCTTCTGATTGGCTGCAGGAAGTTCCTGTAGCCAATTGGAAGCCGCGGAAGTCCTGACGGACGTTCGGCTTCCAAAAGAACATTTGAAAACTGTAACACTCACTTCCAGGTTTCGATCGTTCGGAAGCCAAGGCGTTCCGAGATCCAAGGTAGGACTGTAATGGCAATGGTGCCCATTTGGAGGGGCTGGAACTGAGTTCCTATTCCATACCCTGCAACATCTCTCCAATGAAAATATTTCCTTAGGACATCATAAGGAAAAGTGGGCATTCTGGGATCAAATCAGAAACTGGGATGGCTTCTGTAAATCCGGGACTGTCCCTGGAAAATAGGGACACTTGGAGGGTTTCTGAAAAGCATGGGTTTCTGAAAAATAAGTCATGTCAGACTAATCTGATCTCATTTTTTGACAGAATTACAAGCCTGGTAGACGAAGGGAACGCTGTGGATGTAGCCTATCTTGATTTCAGCAAGGCCTTTGACAAGGTGCCCCATGATATTCTTGTAAAGAAGCTGGTAAAATGCGGGCTAGACAATGCTACCATTCAGTGGATTTGTAACTGGCTGACTGACCGAACCCAAAGGGTGCTCATCAATGGCTCCTCTTCATCCTGGAGAGAAGTGACTAGTGGGGTGCCACAGGGTTCTGTCTTGGACCCAGTCTTATTCAACATCTTTATCAATGACTTGGATGATGGGCTTGAGGGTATCCTGATCAAGTTTGCAGATGACACCAAATTGGGAGGGGTGGCTAATACCCCAGAGGACAGGATCACACTTCAAAATGACCTTAACAGATTAGAGAACTGGGCCAAGGCAAACAGGATGAATTTTAACAGGGAGAAATGTAAAGTACTATACTTGGGCAAAAAAAATGAAAGGCACAAAATGAAAGGCACAAATACAGGATGGGTGACACCTGGCTTGAGAGCAGTACATGTGAAAAGGATGTAGGAGTCTTGGTAGACCACAAACTTGACATGAGTCAACAGTGTGATGCAGCAGCTAAAAAAGCCAATGCAATTCTGGGCTGCATCAATAGGAGTATAGCATCTAGATCAAGGGAAGTAATAGTACCACTGTATTCCGCTCTGGTCAGACCTCACCTGGAATACTATGTCCAGTTCTGGGCACCACAGTTCAAGAAGGATACTGACAAGCTGGAACGTGTCCAGAGGAGGGCAACCAAAATGGGCAAAGGCCTGGAAACGATGCCTTATGAGGAATGGCTTAGGGAGCTGGGTATGTTTAGCCTGGAGAAGAGAAGGTTAAGGGGTGATATGATAGCCATGTTCAAATATATAAAAGGATGTCATATAGAGGAGGGAGAAAGGTTGCTTTCTGCTGCTCCAGAGAAGCGGACACGGAGCAATGGATTCAAACTACAAGAAAGAAGATTCCACCTAAACATTAGGAAGAACTTCCTGACAGTAAGAGCTGTTCGACAGTGGAATTTGCTGCCAAGGAGTGTGGTGGAGTCTCCTTCTTTGGAGGTCTTTAAGCAGAGGCTTGACAGCCACCTGTCGGGAATGCTTTGATGGTGTTTCCTGCTTGGCAGGGGGTTGGACAGGATGGCCCTTGTGGTCTCTTCCAACTCTAGGATTCTATGATTCTAGGGTATGATTCCCGAGAAGATCCATAACCTGGAGGCTGCTGCCAAGAAGGGCCAGGCCACACCGCCACCTCGAAGGACTGGCACTGCCAACAGTGCCTGCCCAGCTGATTTCAACAGGCAGGGAGATCTGCCCAGGAGGGTGTGGTCCTCTAGGTAACGGGTGGCCAAATTTATCTAGACCCCTTTATCTAGACACCTTGACTTGGGCTCAGAGGTTGATTGGCAACCAGTATGTGTCACCCTGAGTAGAGTGATATGTGATATGAAGCACACCGAGTGCAATTTATGCGCCGTCGTCAGGAACGACGGCATATACAATGTATGGCAACAACAACTGATTCCCGAGGTTAATGGCAAGCAGGTATGTTTTTGCTTTTGGACAGAAGAAGAAAAAGTACAGCACTCTGAGAGCAAAGGTTACGATGCAATATAAATACTTTAATCGCTTACAGAATCTGAAAACAAAACACCTTGAAAAACATAATCTCTATTCAAAACTTTATTACAAAATAATAGCGAGGTAAAAACTGTTACTTGGGAGACCAAAACTATGGCTAAAGTGCTATAATGCTTGGCACACAATGATAGAACACCCTCCACCCCTCACATTCCTTGTCTTTTGTCTTTTCTTGTCTTTTCTTTGCCAAAGAAAGATCTGATTTTGGTGGCAGCTATTTAATCTTTCCATAATGCCCCACATGGTGTATTGATCCATGTGACTTTCTGAAAAGCTGCCTGTTCACCCCCACACCCCTGGTACACAGTTAACTCCTCAACAAAAGGAATTTGAATGTTATATATATACAGGCCCTTGCAGAGCCAGGCACAGGCCCGGGCCAGGTAGATAATGTGGCCCCCCCTTTTTTTTTACCCTGGGGATCTCCAATAACGTACTTTTTTATATAATGTATTATAATTTTAAATACATTTTACAATAAATACTGTACATTATTTTAAAAATGTATTATACAATTTTAATAGTTCAAAAATGTATTTAAAAATCTATTTTTATGTAGACAACTTTGTCTATTATTTATTATCTTATTCTACTCTTAAAAAAGATCTATGCTTGTGAGAAAGCCACTATTGCTCGTAAGCCACTATTTCTTTAAAAAACATGGTTTCCACCAAATTTTATCCGCATTGAGCTATATGTACTCCTCGGGTGTAAGTAATATTCCTGGCCTTGTCAACAAAATTTCAAAGAAAAACTCACCAACTTTTAACAGCATGAAAAACATGGCCCACCATCAGAAACACTTGACTTGACTAAGACCTTACTTGCTTACCGAGGGCGCATTCACAATCCCTCACCTCTCCAACACAACCAGAGGGCGGTATTAGCAGGTTGAAATGCACCACCCTCCCGCCCTTCGCGTTTTCTGGGTTCCCCCCCCCCCCTGATTTCTTACATTCACCTCAGGTGAGCGATTGTGAATATGCTGACCGAGGCCCCCTTTGGAATCGGAGGCCCGGGCCAAGTGGCCCATATGGCCCACCCTCTGTCTGGGGCATATATATGCTTGATTGCAAATAGAATCTCTCGTTTTACAAAAAAATAAAGCAAATATTAAAGGTAACAATAAAAGGCAGAGTTAAAAACAGGAAATTAAAAAAACCAAAAAGGTTAATATTATAAATTAAAATCAGTTCCAGAGTGAGGTATTGATGGTGATATATTAGATTAAAAACACTGTATCTCCGTTGTGGTTATATTTGTCACATTGTTCCACAACCATTGCCTGGTCTCTCTTTTTTTAAAAAAAGAAAAAGTTTGAGTTTGTTTGTTTTTAAGCACACTTAAGCATGACACACACACACACAAACAATATATATCATAAGATTGTAAAATAATGTTATACTTGGTTGTGGGGTTCTCAGAAGAACATGCTTCCATTTTCCATAAAATGGAGTTTTAAATTTGAAAATATTGGAACAGCTGTGATCAGCAGGATCTCATTACGGCTGGTATTGCTCATAAGCCAGAGCAATGCCATTTTCAATCAGCACCTCGAAGGATATCACTCCTTTGTCTCTCCATGAAGGCATATTGTCCAGGACATCATCCTTGATTTATTTCATTAAAACAATAGGAGGCCTATGGGGAAACCACTAGGCTCAACTTAATATTTAGTTCAATGGGCGAGGGGTTGGGAACCTTTGCAGAAGGGTTACTTGATTCCTCTAATGCCACAAGGGATATACAATCTTTAATGGCTAAGTTTTTTGGGCCAATGGCTGCAGTTATTAAAGACTTTCCCACCAGACTTTCCCATTTGCAATCACTGGTAAAGGTAAAGGGACCCCTGACAGTTAGGTCCAGTCGCGGACAACTCTGGGGTCGCGGCGCTCATCTTGCTTTACTGGCCGAGGGAGCCGGTGTACAGCTTCCAGGTCATGTGGCCAGCATGACTAAGCCACTTCTGGCGAACCAGAGCAGCGCACGGAAACGCCGTTTACCTTCCCGCCGGAGCGGTACCTATTGATCTACTTGCACTTTGACATGCTTTTGAACTGCTAGGTTGGCAGGAGCAGGGACCGAGTAATGGGAGCTCACTCCATCGCAGTGATTCGAACCTCTGACCTTCTGATCGGGAAGCCCTAGGCTCTGTGGTTTAGACCACAGCGCCACCTGTGTCCCCTTGCAATCACTGGAGAGCCACCAAAATAATAATAGTAGTAATAATAATAGTAATAATAGTAATACCGGTAATAGTAATAATAGTAATTCTGGTATCATAGTGAGGGGTCTATGAGATCCATCTATAAAAAGCTAAAAACTAAAAATGGAAACGTGTTGAGGATATACAGGGTGATTCATAATGAAGTATAGAGTTTGCAGATGCTGTAAGACAGTAACAGGCAACGACACGGACAGCAACTGCGAACCGTGAGGTAGATGTACTCATAAAGTTTGTGTTCCGCTACTGAGGGAAGTGACGTAGGCGATAGCGTACACGTCACGTGACTAGTCAGGCAAAATGGCTGCGTCTGCAGTGGAGATGGAGTTTTGTGTTCTTGAATTGAGCAAAATCTGTAACTGTTGTGCATTTTCGATCGCATTTTGGGAGGAAACCTCCAAGCAGAAAATGTATTGGCATAAAAAAAATTGAAACTACGGGCTGTCTGTGCAAACTTAGAAGTCCTGGACGACCGTGTGTATCGGAAGAAGTCGTCGATAGTGTTTGCACCGCCATTCAACGAAGCCCGGGGAAATCAATGCGTAGGGTGAGTTGCGTTTGGGCAGAAATGGATTACCGGTTCGATGTGTGTTGTGTGACAAAGGGTGCACACAAAGAACATCTGTGACTTCTTTGAAAAAAAACTTTAAACATTCCCCTACAATTCTGTTACCGGTAATATAAGATATATTGCATTCTTCTTTTTTTATAGTGCATTGAAACTGTATACCGTATATTCCGGCATATAAGACGACTGGGTGTATGACGACCCCCAACTTTTCCAGTTAAAATATAGAGTTTGGGATATACTCGCCGTATAAGAAATACGACCCGGCGTATAAGAAGACCCCCGACTTTTGAGAAGATTTTCCTGGGTTAAAAAGTAGTCTTATACGCAGGAATATACAGTACTTCATTATGAATCACCTTGTATTTTTAAAAAATGGCAAATTAGGAGGGGTGTATTGGGGGCACACATAAAAATGGGTTGACCACACCTGCATATAATTTAAAGATGGGGACTCCAACATATCTTGCTTAGGGAAATCGAATGAACCTTCCTTCGCTCCATGGATTGTAGCACAGTTGGTGGGTTCTTTTTTGTGCAAACAGTCTATACGGATCTGTTTCCAACAGAGTGGTCTTCTTAGTAATAGGCTGAGAGTCTCATCCAAGAAACAGTTTCGGAAGAATTTGTTAAAGTTGGCATGGTGAACTCCACTGCCACCCATCAGACCAGCCTTTCTGTTAGTGGGCTTCCAGTTATGATCCGTTGAGTGTTAGGTTTCTTCATTCACCTCAACTCCTGGAAGGAACTATCCGAAACGAGTCCCAGGGTGGGAATCAACACTGGGTTGTTATCTGTGGTTTCTGGAACTGCAGCTGCAAAGAGAAGTATAAAGTGTGTTGTGAAAAAGCAGGACTCATTTGAAGCCAGAAGAAACTCGAAACTCTGCTTCTTCCTGACTTTGAAAGTAGCTGCATATTTAATAGAGTGAATATTGCCTGTGATCGTTGCAAAATATCAGAGACAGAATAAAATTACCACAACTGCTGAATGAGAATCAAAGTGGTATGAGTTTGCTACGGTGGCAAGCTTATTGCATATGTAAAGGGTACAGGAGGTGCATGATAAAGCTATACACATGTAAAGGTAAAGGTAAAGGGACCCCTGACCCTCAGGTCCAGTCGTGTCCGACTCTGGGGTTGCGGCACTCATCTCGCTTTATTGGCCAAGAGCCGGCGTACAGCTTCCAGGTCATGCGGCCAGCATGACTAAGACGCTTCTGGCAAACCAGAGCAGTGCATGGAAACACCGTTTACCTTCCCACCGGAGCGGTACCTATTTATCTACTTGCACTTTGACGTGCTTTCGAACTGCTAGGTGAGCAGGAGCAGGGACTGAGCAACGGGAGCTCACCCCGTCGCAGGGATTCGAACCGCCGACCTTCTGATCAGCAAGCCCTAGGCTCTGTGGTTTAACCCACAGCGCCACCTGGGTCCCTCTGTATACACATTTAGGATACTTTTATCAATTCTTGGCACCAGAGCAAGATGGTTTGAGCATATAATCGACTGCCAATCATATAACCAGCTGCCAATCAGTTTCTTGGCCCAACTCAAAGTGCTGGTTTTGACCTATAAAGACTCAGGCCTTTTAAACTGTGTGGTGTGTGTGTGTGTGTGTGTGTGTGTGTGTGTGTGTGTTGTTTGTTACTATGTTATCTATTTCTGTGTTTCTACATTGTAAACCCCCCCCCCCCCGGTAATCCTCGTTTGAAGGGCGGAATAACATTTTTATTATGAAGAAATCTGTGTAGACATGCATAACAATTTTTTATTTATGTATTTATTTATGTATATATTTATGTATTTTTGTGTTTGTTAGTTTTTGTCCTTTTTCCCCCTTTTGTGATCTTTTTTCTTTCTCTTTGTAAAATGAAAAATGAATAAAGAGAAATTGGGGGGGGGGGAGAAAGAGACCAGCTGGGTTTGTTCTTGGTGTGAGCTTTTGTGTTCATGCACACGAAGGCTCATACCAAGAACAAACTTAGTTGGTCTCTAAGGTGCTACTGGAAGGGGGGGGGAATACTATGTTATGTATTTTTGTGTTTCTACATTGTAAACCCCCCCCCCCCCCCCGGTAATCCTCGGACGAAGGGCGGAATAGAAATTTAATAAATAGTAACTGGTGCTAGCAATGATTCTTATGGTGACTGATGGCTATTACTACATCTCTCATGTTTCACAATAACGGAGATCTCCATGCCTGCTTTCGCTGCCTACACAATCATCATCTGTCGATTGATCTCAGGAGATGATAACTGAAAAAACTCTGCCCAAGATGAGACTATAGCTATACATACCTGCGTTTCAGTATCTACTGCATCAAGAGTTGGTCTGAATACCTGTTTTCTGCCTTCAAGTCCTAAGAAACAAAGAGTATTATTATTATTATTATTATTATTATTATTATTATTATTATTTGTATACCACCCTTCTTCCAAGGATCACAGGGCAGTTTACAATATAGAAACACAAAAATGCATGCTATAGTAACAAACTAAAGCAACAACACTCCTTCCACATAGTATAAGTATTTCTTAATTTAAGAGCAGCAAGAGCAGCAAGGTAGGCAACCTACGGCCCGGGGGCTGGATGCAGCCCAATCGCCTTCTCAATCCAGTCCACGGACGGTCCAGGAAACAGCATGTTTTTACATGAGTAGAATGTGTCCTTTTATTTAAAATGCATCTCTGGGTTATTTGTGGGGCCTGCCTGGTGTTTTCACATGAGTAGAATGTGTCCTTTTATTTAAAATGCATCTCTGGGTTATTTGTGGGGCCTGCCTGGTGTTTTCACATGAGTAGAATGTGTGCTTTTATTTAAAATGCATCTCTGGGTTATTTGTGGGGCATAGGAATTCATTCATCCCCCCCCCCTCCAAAAGTATAGTCCAGCCCACCACATGGTCTGAGGGACGGTGGACCGGCCCACGGCTGAAAAAGGTTGCTGACCCCTGAGCAAGAGTGTTGGAATGATTTATTGGCCGAAACCCAGAAAGCCCCTTTCCGCCCCTTACACAGCCTTTCCTGGGTACACACAGTGAGGCTTCTCACTTCTTCCTCCCTAAGGGAATAGCTCAGTCGGTAGAGACTGAGACCGATAGGGAACCCACTTAAGGACTCTATACGGGTTCTAGAATACCCCATAGGGGAAAAGGAGCAGTTTTTCTTATAGCATAATGACTCCTTACCATCCACGCAGGCTGCTTTATTCACGATGCTCAGGCCTCCGGAAGGCCTCCACTCTTCCTCTTCATCCTCCACATACCAGAGCTCCTCTCCGTCAAGGAAGCTGCAAGAACAATATGCACAGGTCACTCCTTGGATGACGCCTCCCGGAAAAGCTTGCACATTATCTCTCTCTCCCTCCCACAGGGGTCCTAGCTCAGGGACTTCCTGGGTGGCCTGTCCCTGTCCCTCCATCTCCCCCACCCACCCACACTCCATGTTGTGCCTCAGAAGTCCAATTTTTCAATTATTTCTATCCGCACCCCCATTTACACAACCCAGAAATAGCCCTGTTAATGCTCCTGAACTTTGTTCAGTTCACATACAGTAGTATTTCGGTTTTCGAGAGCCTTGGAAGCTGAACGTTTCGGTTTTCTAACGCCGAAAACCTGGAAGTAATGGTTTCCGTTTTCGAACGCGACTCAGAAGTCGAACGGCTTCCCCTGCGTGTGTCCCCCCCCCCCAATTTTCTCAATGGAAATTGCAGACGGCCCTTTGCACCTCGGTTTTCAAACGTTTCAAAAGCCGAACGGTCTTTCGGAATGGATTACGTTCAAAAACTGATGTACCACTGTGTTAATGTGAAGTTACCTAACAATTCACACTTATGCAGGGCAATACGTGAACTAAAACACAGCAGTCCTTCAAAAAAAGCGACAACACCCCACTGTTTTCTGAATTTTGCCATGCGGTTCTTGAACCAAAACAGGCACGTGAAAAAGTGTGTTGTGAAAAATTGCACACGGAAATGCTTATATTCATGAAAATACTGTAACCCCCCCCCCCCGTGAAAATACTGTATTTTAAAAACCATTATATTAGGGGAATTTGCTTGCAAAAATGGGCATACTAAGCAAAACGAAAATGTTATATATATATATATATATATGCAAACTAATGAGGCAAGAACTGAAAAAGTTTGGCAGGGCGGGGGATAAACTGAAAGAAACCAAGAAAGATAGATTCACCCATCGTTCGTTCTCTCAGTGAACCAAGTTCTCCATGGGAACTCTTGTGTTTCTTACCTCTCTTTAGATTTCTTCCTCATGGCTCTGAAGAGAAAGAAAGCCAGGACGGCACTGGTCACAAACAAGATGGCGAGCCCAATACCAAGGCCCACCTCACTCTTCTGGAAGCGTGTCTCGCAAAAATCACCCGTGTACCAAAACATGTCCAAATCACTGCACCTATGAGGGAAAAGATAGAGAGGTGGGGGGTGAGAAAGGTTGCTGTACCCCAAATCTTAGCATACAACCCACCTGAGGCCACTGGCATCTTCATCTGCAAGCGTTTGGCGTCCCTTTGGAAATGTCCCAATGCACATGCATGCTCTTACCCACATTATATCAGGATGAAAATAACTCAGGAAGATGGGAGTCACAGCAGGACACGAGAATGAGAAATAGAAGACAGAATACAGGGGTGGATTTGGGAAATATGGCGTCCTGAGCAAGGACAAAATTTGGCTCCCTCAAAAAAGCATTTCTTATTTTCACAATCATTGTCAGGGACTGAGCAGAGGAGGGGGAGGAATGGTGGAAAGCCCGTCAAAGTAATCCTTGTTGCTAACTTCCCCATGTTCATTTGCAAAATCTCTGGATAAAATCTATTGATATGCATATATCTCATTCTGACTTAGGTGTGTGCAAAGGCGGAGCTAACTTCTCTGGCACCCGGAGAGGTGCACATGCAGTGCCCGCGGGGCGGGGCTAGCCGCCCGCAGGGGCCATAGCTGTCAACTTTTGGATTTGAAAATAAGGGATTTTCCCCAAACTTTCGGATTAGAAAATAAGGGATTTTTTCAAACTTTCAGATTTGAAAATAAGGGATGCCGCAAGGGCGGTGCAATGGCACCAAGTAGCCTCGCCACCCTGCACTCCAGAGGCTGCGCGCGAACAGGTGAGCGAAAGAGCGAGCGCATAGACGGCAGGCAGGCTGTCTGTCTGGTTGGGCGTGAGGGTCTGGCTGCACAAGGCATGCAAGCTCCGCCCCCAGTCGGTCTCAGACTCCTTATTGGCAGCCGAACAACGCAGCTGAGGAGCCTCCCTGGCCGGCAGGGAGGGAGAGGAGCTGCTTCCTTTGAAATACGGGAAATTTAAGGGATATCAACAATCTGGGATAGCAGCGGGAAACGGCATTGGAATAAGGGAGTTTCCCGCAAAAAAAAGGGAGGGTTGACAGCTATGGAAGGGGCGGGGTTAGCTTCCCAGGGGCACCGCCCACAGCGAGTGGCAAGCATCCCAGGAGGGTGTCGCCTGTGGCAAGCGGAGACTGTCCCGGGGGGGCACCACCCACGGTGAGGGTCCTGGGGGAGGGGCGGTGCGGTGATGTCACCCCCTCAGGGATGACACCCAGGATGGACCACACCCACAGCACCCCACTTTCTCTGCTAGTGGGTGGGTGCGAATTTTGCTATGTTTACATTTTGTTAACAATGTCCTAATGGGAAATTTTGCAGGACATGTAAGGGGGGGGGAAGTGTGTGTGGGGGGGGTAGTGAATGCAGAAAGTGTGGGGGGGGGTAGTGAATGCAGAAATGGCAAAATAAATTATTAGACTACCGTATGTGGAAATGGCTCAATTAACAAGCAGGTTAAGAGGCAACACCAAACAATTGTTTTCTCAAACATGGGAAATGTTTAAGAGATACTTACAAAAAAATAACAGCGACATATCATCCGTGGTAGTGTTTGAATGACCCTTGTGTATATAAAACATTAAGAAATAAAGGAAAATCGGTATGCTAGGTTGTAAGAAAGTATTAGAAAGTATATTAAATGTAAGGTAATAATTACAAGGACATTCAAAATCACAAATGTCAACTATATCGGGAAATGATGGGAAGTCTATATTTATTTTACTTTAGTTTGTTGTTGTTTTACTTTATTTTATGTAACATCATATGATTTTAGCTTAGCGGATATCTAAGCGGAATTAGAAGGTTAAATTGACATTTTATGTTAAAGTAATTTAAGAATATATATTTTTGTATGTATGTGTATGTGTGAAGTTAAATTTGTAATGATATTAATGAGTTTCAAGAAAGAATTTTTTCATCAAAAAAGAAAAAGAAAGAAAGGTTTAGGTCTCCCCTTTACCCGGACAATGATTACGGACACGGCTAATGATATGAATAAGTAAAGGATATAACAAGGCTAGACACTCAGAGACTAAGGGGAGGTAGGGGGGAATTAAGTAGATGAAACAGAAGTACATGACTGCAGAGGTGTGAATTTAGCTATAATAACGTGATATATTTGATGATGATTTAAAAGAAGAAGTATGAACCTGATAAGAGGACAAGATGATAAAATATGAAATCAATAGGGAGGACATGAGGGAGTCACAGGAGATATGTAATAGAGATAAGAATGGCCTGGCCTGGGAATTGGGGCCAGGCCTAAGCAAAGTTAAGGCATAATATTATTAAGGTTAGGGGTATGAGGAATGGGTATACCTCTGTGAGAGGGGGGTTAGATTTAAGTCTCCCACGGTGAGAGAGGGGAGGCATGGAAAACCTAACCGAGATGTAATGTGCGTATAAAATTGTAAAATCAATAAAAATCATTATAAAAGAAGAAGAAGAAAAGTTTAGGGGGTCATTATTTTGAGCTTTAAGCAGTGGGTGGGCTGAAGAGCCTGGAGCTACGCCCCCCCCCCCCCTGTCTATCCACTTACAAGCATTCGGGGCCTGTTTCACGAACGCGGCACTCTCCGTAGTGGCAGTTCCAGGAGGTTTGTATGCCCTTGGTGCAGTTGGTAATACAGCGCAAGGTTCCTGTGGACGTATTGGCGTAATAGTAGGCTGCATATTCAGACGGGGCAATATTTTTGCAATAATCTGGGAAAGAAAAAAAAGGAAGGAATCTGGTCATTTGGTGCAAGACAAAGAAAAGGGGCATAACAAGTCAGTTTGCTGAAACTTAGCAAGTCTGCTTTCAGTGCCTAAATGAGAGATTTCCTGGTGGAATATCCCAGACCAAATCAGCAGCACTTCGGGGCAAGTACTGTCACTCATGGGAACCTTAAAAAGCGGAGAGATACATGGAGCATGGGTTTGTCAATGACATCCAGTCTCAGGGGTGGGATACCGTATTGGCCTGAATATAAGCCGCACCTGAATATAAGCCGCACCTTTAAAATTGGAGGGGGGGGGTGAGAAAAGAAAGAAAGAAAGAAAGAAAGAGAAGTCAGGTGTGATTGTTGCCCTTGAATGGGGAAGCTACATTCTAGCCAGGCAAAGGCCAGATGTTTCTCTATATGCGCGTGGCCTGCACCTCTCCGTCCAGGAAAGCAAATGGTATTATCACATCCTAGCCAGACGAAAGCAGCACTGAAGGAACACTTGAATCTGGGCTTCTTGAGGGGAGTGGCCGTGGCTTGGGCGAGAGTCCCAATGTCCAGAAAGAGAGGCATGAGGCATTTGACCCTCCAGCCCAAGGTTCCCCACTCCCTCAGCTACGGGGACAATACTGAAAATGCAGCATAAGGGGACTTGAAGAGATTCTCCCTTCTCCCTCCCATTCCCATATCTAGAACTCACCTTCTGCCGAAAAATTTCTAATCAGAACGGGGGCCACTAAAACACGGAAACAGTAGTCTGGAACAAGAAGGAGAAGATTGTATTGTTCAGTTCTAGAAGCTTATTATTATTATTGTTATTATTGTTATTATTGTTATTATTGTTATTATTGTTATTATTGTTATTATTGTTATTATTATATTATCTGGACCCCGCACATCCTAAACTATCTAACATGTGTCACAAAGACAGGACTCGTCCACACCGCTGCTTGTCGCTTGCCTAGAAAACATGGCTCCAAGCAGTTTTCCGCTTAATCCACACTTTCTACACCAAATGCACAGGTCTGAGCAGTTTCCCTCTTGCCCTGCTCCTTTCCCAGGGAAAAGCCCATCCGCTTTCTAGTGCTAAATCGGAGCAAACATCAAACCAGCTCAACACAGGGTAAATCTCCCTAGCTTGCTAACAAAATGATATTTTTTGTAACAAAGCCAAATTCTTTGCTTTTTAAATCGTTTGGAACCTTTCTTTTTCATTACTTTTACTGCCGATGGATGAGATTTTTTTTTACTGGAACTACTGGAACTCTGTAAGTAAAAACTTCACTTATCTGCTAGGTGTCTGTGATTTATTCTAGCCTAAGTATTTTCATGGGGTCTAAACCACAGAGCCTAGGGCTTGCCGATCAGAAGGTAGGCGGTTCGAATCACCGCAACGGGGTGAGCTCCCGTTGCTCAGTCCCTGCTCCTGCCAACCTAGCAGTTCGAAAGCACGTCAAAGTGCAAGTAGATAAATAGGTACTGCTCCGGCGGGAAGGTAAACGGCGTTTCCGTGTGCTGCTCTGGTTTCACCAGAAGCGGCTTAGTCATGCTGGCCACATGACCCGGAAAAACTGTCTGCGGACAAACGCCGGCTCCCTCGGCCAGTAAACCAAGATGAGCGCAGCAACCCCAGAATCGTCCGTGACTGGACCTTACGGTCAGGGGTCCCTTTACCTTTACCTTTAGATGAGGGCAGATGTAAAATCCAACCAAGTTTTCACATAGCAATCAACCATTGTGCTAACTCTGCTAGGAAAGATGAATAATCTCTTCCCAAACCTTCTCTCTCCAACAATGAATAGTCCTTTCTTGATGTAACCAAAAGATGTGTCACTGTGTATCAGTTCCCAGAGGGCAAACATATATACACTAGTATATTAAGCCCGTTTAAAAAACGGGCTCGCCTCGGACCCCCGCCGGCTGGGCAGCGCGCAGGGAAGGGCGCGGGCCGGACGGGGGGCCTCCTTCTCTCCCGGCTTCTCGGCCACGGCCTCCTGGGGGAGAGAAGGCCGCGGCGGGGGATCGTCCGGCCGCGGCGGCGCGCGAGGAGGAGTTGGAGGCGGCGGAGGATCCTGGGCGAGCCTGTGGCGGCGGGAAAGGCCTCCGCTAGAAGCGCCAACTGCCTCGCTCCGACTCGCCCCTCAAGCGCGCACTGCCTCCTCCGCCGCCGCTCTCTGTCTCTCTGGGGCTGGCGGGTGTGTGTGAGTGAGTGAGTGGGTCGTCGGCAGGCAGGCGAGGGTGGGACCACAGACACACACCCCTCTCCTGTCGTCCAATCCCTGCGTCCGTCTGGGACATGCGCAGTGGAAATTTCCACTGACACACGGACGGCGGACGCAGGGACACAGGGAGATTATTGCATAGGATATCTGAATATTTGTTCATAAAGGGACCATAAGTCTCTGGTGTTATTTGATGCTAAGGAAACAAAACCTTATAGCTAAGTCCCTGGAACTTTGCTCAGAGGAGGGAAGCAATATTAAAACTGATCTCTCAAAGACTGAGGGACATTGCTAGACAAGAGGACATTGCCCGTGTGAAACTGGGGATGTTTTTGGGGGATCAGATATTCCAGATTTCACCAGCCCCTTAGCTGGCGGAAATCCACTATGTGTAATACCGTAGACTCCTCACAGCCGCTAGGTTAAACGTTCTGGATATGGCGGTTTTGTGGGGAAGATACAGGGGAGTTCCATATGCTCTGAGATTTTGTCCCTGTGCCCTGGGAACGGTTGAGTCAACTGAACATATTCTTTTGACCTGCCCATTTTATGTAGATCTTAGACAAAAACTGATAGCTCCACTCTTATGCCAACTTAACCTAGTAGACAGAGAAAGACAGGCTTTGTTTTTGCTGAGCAATTTTACTGGTACCACAACCCTCTTGGTGGCCACATTTCTTTTTTTGGCCTTTAAATGCCGTAAGGTTAAAATTGACAGTATTGACATGGGTCTAAATGTATAATCTACTTCTCATTGTATGTTTTTGTGTAAAGCTTTCCAAGATGTTTAGACGTTTTAAATGTTTGTATGGATAATGATTGTGCTCTGACTGACGGTCGAATAAACTGTATTGTATTGTATATTAAAACTGGACCTCTGTTCTTCTGAACTTACCGGTACCTTGGTCCTGCTGGGTACAGTTCCTGGCGCTGGCCTGTTCCAGTTGCTTCACAAACTCCTTTGTCCGGTTGCTGACCTCTGTATCGACAGCACTGACGTTGTTTGGCATATTGATTTCCATGATGATTGTGAAGTTCACGTCGATGCTGCCATTGCTAAAACAACAGTTGAGAGAGTACAACATCTCAGACGCTGAGCCACCATTTTGTGGTTTGATAATAAAGGATGTAGGGGGGCTGCTTCTTTTCGTTTAAACAAACTGTGTATCCAGTGTGAATAAAACAGTACAATTATAGCTCAGCTGGCAGAGTATGAGACTCTTAATCTGAGGGTCTTGGGTTTGAGCCCCACATTGGGTGGAAGATTCCTGCATTGCAGGGGGTTGGACTAGATGACCCGCAGGGTTCCCTTCCAACTCTACAACTCTAGGATTATCAATAATATATAGAAACATCTGAAGGCAGCCCTGCTTAGGGAAGTTTTTAATGAATGATGTTTTAGTGTATTTTTAATCTTTTGTTGGAAGCCTCCCAGAGTGGCTGGGGTATAAACAAACAAACAAACAAATAAAATCTATATATATATAAATGTTCCCATTGCATGTTTGTCCGAAACACCCTTGCTGCGTAACCGCATCAAATTAGGACACAGCGTTCCATTACCATGGCAAAAGAATCTGGAATAATAAAAATTCAGAAAAACCACATCTGTCATGCCTAAAATAAAGGAAAAACGAAAAAAAAATTGGCTCCCCTATTACACATCACCAGCAAAACAGCGCCCTCTAGCGACGGCTATACTGGTACTACAGCTACAAAAGCACAAAAATTGTCGCACCTATTAGATGTCACCAGCAAAACCTCGCCCTCTAGCGATGGCTATACTGGTACTGCAGCTACAAAGCCTTCCCCCTGCCAGAGCTCCGCCAGCCATTTGCAAGCTCGCAAACCGGTAATAGAAAGGGGGGGCCCGAGAAGAGAGTAATTGAAAACAGGGATGGGGACAGAGAAGGGGCCTGTTGGTACAACTGATTATACTTCTATATCTCCTGCCCGAGGGTAGGAAATTAAAGAGGTGCTAGCCGGGGTGTGATTTGTCCCTGAGAATTTTTCTTGCTCTCCTTAGGCATCGATCCCTTGCGATGTCATCTAGCGGGCTCAGGGGACAGCCCATGATATCATGTGCTGTGTTCACCACCCTCTGTAAAGGGTGTCAAGCCAACGTACCACACTGTGATACAATATGAGAGGACACTTTCTATTGTGGACTGGTAGAAGAAGGCCATCAATTGTTGTTTAACATTGTTCTTTCGCAAGACCCTGAGGAAATGGAGTCTCTGTTGGGCCTTCCTAACCACCTGAGTTATATTGTTTTTCCAAGTGAGGTCTTCACTAAGGTAAACTCCCAGGAATTTAAAGGAAGAGACTCTCTCCACTCAACCCCCCCCCCCCGATATACAACGGGGCTAGTTCCCCTCTCTTCCTCCGAAAGTCCAACACTATCTCCTTGGTCTTCCTAATATTTAGGTGCAAGTTATTCTCTAGGCACCATGTAGATACTTTTTGAACCTCCCCCCTGTACGCTGATTCATCTCCACCTGTAATTAGACTCATTATGGTAGTATCACCTGCAAATTTACCGGTAATAATTGCAGTGGATGGATCAGATGAAATAGTTACAATTACTCTGTCCCTGGTGGGTTCACTAGGCCATTGGGGAACTGTACTACAGTGGTACCTCGGGTTACATACGCTTCAGGTTA
This sequence comes from Darevskia nairensis, assembly GCA_034642065.1. Taxonomy (NCBI): domain Eukaryota; kingdom Metazoa; phylum Chordata; class Lepidosauria; order Squamata; family Lacertidae; genus Darevskia; species Darevskia nairensis. Next base: position 393,640 of record JAWWNI010000405.1, read on the forward strand.
CAGACTCTGCTAACCCAGAAATAGTACCTCAGGTTAAGAACTTTGCTTCAGGATGAGAACAGAAATCAGGCAGCGGCGGCGCAGCGGCAGGGGGAGGCCCCATTAGCTAAAGTGGTGCTTCAGGTTAAGAACGGACCTCCGGAACCAATTAAGTACGTAACCAGAGGTACCACTGTATATATCTCTAGCAAGCTGGTCTCTGCCTCAGGTACTCACATCACACTCACAATCTTCACATCGCGGTATCCGTCCACATTCTTGTAAATTTGCCTCATCTATAATGTCGGGGGTGGAGGGAAACACAGAAAATCTTCATAAACAAAGGCATGTGGGGAAGGAAAAAAAAAAAGACGTTTTCAGGTGACAGCGGCCAGAGAAGATGCACCAGAGTGACCCAACGACTCATAGTTACCTCCTTCTTAAATTCTGCCTCCATCTTTTTAAACGGTGTCGAGTTTGTGTCGTCGTATTCCTTTTGGTACTCCCTGTTGGTGATCTTCACCTTGGCAGCAAATTCCACGGGCACATTTACTAAAGCAGAGAGAAAGAGAGAGACCCACACTAGCAGCAGGGACCAGGAGCTTCCCAGCAAAGTAGCTGTCAAACCTCGGAAGGCAGTCCCTGTGCTGGTAGCAAGAACAGCAGGTTCCTCACACCAGCCCGTTGCGCCAGAAGCGGTTTAGTCATGCTGGCCACATGACCTGGAAAGCTGTCTGTGGACAAAGACTGACTCCCTCGGCCCGAAAGCGAGATGAGCGCCACAAAGAAGAAGGAGGAGGAGGAGGAGTTTGGATTTGATATCCCGCTTTATCACTACCCGAAAGAGTCTCAAAGCGGCTCACATTCTCCTTTCCCTCCCTTCCCCCACAACAAACACTCTGTGAGGTGAGTGGGGCTGAGAGACTTCAAAGAAGTGTGACTAGCCCAAGGTCACCCAGCAGCTGCATGTGGAGGAGCGGAGACGCGAACCCGGTTCACCAGAATACGAGTCTACCGCTCTTAACCACTACACCACACTGGCAAACCCATAGTCGCCTTTGTCTGGACTTAACCGTCCAGGGGTCCTTTACCTTTACCTATGTGGTTGTGGCACTCACCCTTCTTCTGATAGAAAATGCTCTGGGGAGGGAGCAAAAAAAAGAGAGGGGGGGCTGAGGAGGGTCAGTTGGCAGGGAGTGAGAAATATCCCTGTTTTCATCTGAAGGGTGTTGGAGGGTGTGCTGATGGCCAGGTCTTTCTCAACACAAAAGCCACTGGGCAGGGCAGGAGTTTCTACCAGATTGGAAGAATAGGGTCAGGCAGCTCTCAGTTCCACTTACATGTAGCCGAAACGATCTCATCGGAAGCAAATTCACACCTCGGCCCGTAGAATAAATTGTCAAGGCACAGACACTTAACACCATCGTAAGTTCCTCCATTTTGACATTCGTTTGCTGGAAGAGAGAAGCAGCAATCTCTGTAAAGAAGAAATGTGGGAAAGTAAATCCCACCCACCACAAGAGAATCCCTTAAAATGACAGGGGGAACACAGCTTAAATCAGTAGCGGTATACCCCCACCTGGCACCCTCCATATGTGGTGGACTCCAACTCCCATCAACCCTAGCCAGCTTTACCAAGCCCAATGGGCAGGGAAGATAGGAGCTGCAGTGCAAAACGTCCGGAGAGGTAACGAGTCGTGGGAAGCAGGCTTAAAGGATGGGGGAGTAGAATGTGTGGGGAATTGCAGTCAAACATAACTATGCAGGAGTACTAGTTAGTGCATGAAGGGGTTAAGACCAGAGAGGTCTGCTCCTAGACTCATTTGGTCACATCCCCTCACCTCCGTGAGGAAGGAAGTGAAGTTGCTTCTCTTCCTTTCTCTCACTGTGCTCAAGCCATGTAACCAATCAGGACAGGGGTGTCTGAACTTGCTCATACTACATGTTTGAAACGAGATTGTGCGTTTTGCGCCCATGCAGGCATGAATCAAGCCATTTTGATTTTGTAAGTAAAGCATTTTAAACGTACTTAACAGTGTGGTCCGTTCATTGCCAGAAGGGGAGATATTGGGGGCGGGGGGGGGCTACGAACACTGTAAGCAAACTTAACGGGAAATCAATAGGTATCTAACAACCTACAATCCCACACCATACTGCTATTGAAAGAAAGAAATAAAAATTAAACAAATCGTCCAGTAGCACCTTAGTGATCAACTAAGTTTGTTCTGGGTATACGGTAAGCTTTCGTGTGCATGCACACTTCTTCAGATACACTGAAACAGAAGTCACCAGACCCTTATATATAGTGGGAAGGTGGGGTGGGGGGTTTTCTCAGAAGGGCAGTACGGTAGGAGATGGGTGATTGACTCAAATGGGTATGGTAAACCTGTTGACGACTGTTAACAACTGCAATTAGTCCTACAGGAAGAAGCAAGGGATAGTATGCGGATGACCAAAAATCGCTTTAGCATATGTAATGAGACAAGAATCCAATATCTCTATTCAGACCAGGTCTCTCCATAGTTTTCTGTTTAGTAATAAGTTGCAATTCAGCAACTTCTCTTTCAAGTCTATTTCCATACTGCTAATTAACTTTGCCTGTTTTAAACCTTCCTGGGGGCTCTCTCCCACTGGAGAGTGTGCAAAGTCCCACGTTTTCGAAACCAGACGTTCAGCTTATTCTTTTGTTAATTACCCACATGTGTAATTACCACACATGGGCTATGGATCTCATTTTTTCTCCCACATAATGGACTTTGGGGAGACGTGACACTTTCCCTCCTCTAGAAAGATGTCTTCATTTTTCTTGGGGGTTCCTTGGGGAAGAGTAAGGAGAGCATAGGGGGAAGGGGGGGGAAGGTAAAGAGGGGAACTCACCAGGATATTCTATGATTCAAAAATGTTTAAAATAACTTTTGTAAAAAAACAACAACCCAGAAGCTTTTCTATTAGGAATTGAAGGTACCAATATTCCTACGGAGCAGAAAAGACTTTTTATGTATGTAACAACAGCTGCATGGATGTTATTAGCCCAGAGATGGAAAGAAAACGAAGTCCTACCAGAGAAGAATGGCAAACTAAGCTGATGGAAGACTGAATGGCTCTAGTGGCCTGATACCTGGGATCCAAAGAGGGACCCTCAAGATTGGGTCCCTGCAACCCAATTCAGACGCTATCTTGATGTTCCAGTTTTGGAGACAGGGCAAGAAGAACCCTCTTAAAAATACAGTATTAACAAAGGAGAAGTGATGCTTACCTTGAGGAGTAGTTGTGTGGCTGCTCTGGGTATCTGGGTTTGTGGGTGTTGGAGGAGGAGATGTGGTAGAAATAATGGTACTAACTTCTGGTGTTGTCATGTCACTCGCTATTGTTGAATTATTGGTGACAATTGCTGTTATGGTGGTAATATATGTTGAGGCACCAATGGACTCTGAGGTGATGTCTTCAGTTGTGCTGCTGGTGTCAGGTGAGGAGAAACTTGTGTCCTCTGGTGTCACATTTGTAAAAGTTGAGACTGTGCTGGCACCAGTGGACTCTGAGGTGATGTCTTCAGTTGTGCTGCTGGTGTCAGGTGAGGAGAAACTTGTGTCCTCTGGTGTCACACTTGTAAAAGTTGAGACCGTGCTGCTGGTAGCAGTGGCCTCTGAGGTGATGTCTTCTGTTGTGCTGCTGGTGTCAGGTGAGGAGAAACTGGTGTCCTCTGGTGTCACACTTGTAAAAGTTGAGGTGCTGCTGGCATCAGTGAACTCTGAGGTTATGTCTTCTTTTGTGCTGCTGGTGTCAGGTGAGGAGAAACTTGTGTCCTCTGGTGTCACACTTGTAAAAGGTGAGACTGTGCTGGGATCAGTGGCCTCTGAGGTGATGTCTTCAGTTGTGCTGCTGGTGTCAGATGAGGAGAAACTGGTGTCCTCTGGTGTCACACTTGTAAAAGTTGAGACCGTGCTGGCACCAGTGGACTCTGAGGTGATGTCTTCAGGTGTGCTGCTGGTGTCAGGTGAGGAGAAACTTGTGTCCTCTGGTGTCACACTTGTAAAAGTTGAGACGGTGCTGGCACCAGTGGACTCTGAGGTGATGTCTTCAGGTGTGCTGCTGGTGTCAGGTGAGGAGAAACTTGTGCCCTCTGGTGTCACACTTGTAAAAGTTGAGACCGTGCTGGCACCAGTGGCCTCTGAGGTGATGTCTTCAGGTGTGCTGCTGGTGTCAGGTGAGGAGAAACTGGTGTCCTCTGGTGTCACACTTGTAAAAGTTGAGACCGTGCTGGCACCAGTGGACTCTGAGGTGATGTCTTCAGGTGTGCTGCTGGTGTCAGGTGAGGAGAAACTTGTGTCCTCTGGTGTCACACTTGTAAATGCTGAGACCGTGCTGGCATCAGTGGCCTCTGAGGTGATGTCTTCAGTTGTGCTGCTGGTGTCAGGTGAGGAGAAACTTGTGTCCTCTGGTGTCACACTTGTAAAAGTTGAGACCGTGCTGGCACCAGTGGACTCTGAGGTGATGTCTTCAGGTGTGCTGCTGGTCTCAGGTAAGGAGAAACTTGTGTCCTCTGGTGTAACACTTGTAAATGTTGAGACCGTGCTGGGATCAGTGGCCTCTGAGGTGATGTCTTCAGTTGTGCTGCTGGTGTCAGGTGAGGAGAAACTTGTGTCCTCTGGTGTCACACTTGTAAATGTTGAGACCGTGCTGGCACCAGTGGCCTCTGAGGTGATGTCTTCAGTTATGCTGCTGGTGTCAGGTGAGGAGAAACTTGTGTCCTCTGGTGTCACACTTGTAAAAGTTGAGACCGTGCTGGCACCAGTGGACTCTGAGGTGATGTCTTCAGGTGTGCTGCTGGTGTCAGGTGAGGAGAAACTTGTGTCCTCTGGTGTCACACTTGTAAATGTTGAGACCGTGCTGGCACCAGTGGCCTCTGAGGTGATGTCTTCAGTTATGCTGCTGGTGTCAGGTGAGGAGAAACTTGTGTCCTCTGGTGTCACACTTGTAAAAGTTGAGACCGTGCTGGCATCAGTGGACTCTGAGGTGATGTCTTCAGTTGTGCTGCTGGTGTCAGGTGAGGAGAAACTTGTGTCCTCTGGTGTAACACTTGTAAATGTTGAGACCGTGCTGGGATCAGTGGCCTCTGAGGTGATGTCTTCAGTTGTGCTGCTGGTGTCAGGTGAGGAGAAACTTGTGTCCTCTGGTGTAACACTTGTAAATGTTGAGACCGTGCTGGCATCAGTGGCCTCTGAGGTGATGTCTTCAGTTGTGCTGCTGGTGTCAGGTGAGGAGAAACTTGTGTCCTCTGGTGTCACACTTGTAAAAGTTGAAACCGTGCTGGCATCAGTGGACTCTGAGGTGATGTCTTCAGTTGTGCTGCTGGTGTCAGGTGAGGAAAAACTTGTGTCCTCTGGTGTCACACTTGTAAAAGTTGAAACCGTGCTGGCATCAGTGGACTCTGAGGTGATGTCTTCAGTTGTGCTGCTGGTGTCAGGTGAGGAGAAACTTGTGTCCTCTGGTGCCACACTTGTAAAAGTTGAGACCGTGCTGCTGGTATCTGTGGCCTCTGAGGTGATGTCTTCAGTTGTGCTGCTGGTGTCAGGTGAGGAGATACTTGTGTCCTCTGGTGTCACACTTGTAAAAGTTGAGACCGTGCTGGCATCAGTGGACTCTGAGGTGATGTCTTCAGTTGTGCTGCTGGTGTCAGGTGAGGAGAAACTTGTGTCCTCTGGTGCCACACTTGTAAAAGTTGAGACCGTGCTGGCATCAGTGGACTCTGAGGTGATGTCTTCAGTTATGCTGCCGGTGTCAGGTGAGGAGAAAGTTGTGTCCTCTGGTGTCACACTTGTAAAAGTTGCGATGGTGCTGGCACCAGTAGACTCTGAGGTGATGTCTTCAGTTGTGCTGCTGGTGTCAGGTGAGGAGAAACGTGTGTCCTTTGGTGCCACTTTGTTAAAAGCTGAGGTGCTGCTGGCATCAGTGGACTCTGAGGTGATGTCTTCAGTTGCACTGCTGGTGTCGTGTGAGGGGAAATTTGTTTTTTCTGGTGTGGAGGTTGAAAAAACAAATTCATTCCTTTCTTCTGTGCTTGTGTTTGTGTGCATTGTGGCTGTGCTGGGATTCTGCCTTTGTGTGTCATTGATGGCAGGAGACATGTCCATCTTGAGATCTCTGGTATGTCTGGAATCAATTCCTGCTTTCTGGCCTTTCCTATCTTCCTCTTTTCCCATCAACCGTGTTTCCCATTTGTCAAGATCCTGAGTCTGAATTTTTTCTCTATCTTCATCTCTGAATCCATCTGTCAAAACAGCAAAGTCAGTAGTGGCAATGTCACTTTGGCTCCTTACCTTTAATGAACTAGTCTGGACTTGAAGCCTGGAATCTGTTTCTATTTACGAGGTATTTGAGGGAATAGTGCAGGTTTATATGTTGTAAAAGGAATAACAGGTCTCTTAAATCCCAATACATTTTGAACTATGAGTATTCAACGGTGAAACTAGAGAGTTCTATAGGGATGACACAAGCCCAACAGGGACCTGACATTGTATCGAAAATCTGTGAGATTCCCTGAAGGGTGTGGACGTTGTTTGTTTTCTAGAGGATGTGAAGTCCAGTGAGACCATCCTATGAGACTGACCATCAGAGAATCCCCTCTGACCTCTCCAATCCATACTGAACTAAAATACTCAGATTGGAGGTCCACAACCTTTGTGTGGCCCACTGCAGATTTTGTGCCCTGGGTACCACAAAATATCCACTACATAGAAGCAAAACTTGTGGTAGTCAGAATCTGCCCCCTCTTCACCATGTTGCAAAACACCTTTGCCCACAAAGCAAATTAAACATGGACAAAATAGCAGGAAAAACTCCCCTAAAACAACCCTCTCCCCTCTGCCAACCATCTAGTCTTCTCCCCCTCACAAAAAGGAGGGGGGACCTTAATTTGTAAAATAAATTGAGAGGGGCAGGAGACCTAGAGAAATTTTATGTTATGAACTGCCCTGAGATCTATGGGTATAGGGTGGTGTACAAATTTATTTATTTAAAAAATGCCAGCTCCTCAAGATTCACCTTCTGTATCACCCAAAGAGGAAGGAAGGGGCAGGGGGAGGGAAGGAAGGGTCACAAAGGGCCCCCTCCTTCTGAGAACCATTTTCAAAACACTGTTGACTTCAGTCAACTATCATCCAACTCTAAACTCTTTAATCTGCAAAACCAATGGGGCTTCTCAGTCTTAAAATCCACCTTTTGGTTTTGTTTTGTTTTGTTTTGACTATTTAAAATATTTGCACCCTGCCTTCCAATAAAACATTTTCATGGTGGCTTATTCCACTTATTCCAGTTGAATAGATTATTGTATTTTAATGTTCTGTTGGAAGCCACCCAGAGTGGCTGGGGAAACCCAGCCAGATGGGAGGGGTATAAATAAATTATTATTATTATTATTGTTATTATTACATATATTTTAAAACAGCTAACAGTACATCAATAATCACAGTGAACCAATAAAAAAAGGGAGCATTTGATAGCAACAGGGAAAACGGCTCAATAATAATAATAATAATAATAATAATAATAATAATAATTTATTATTTGTACCCCACCCATCTGGCCGGGTCCCCCCAGCCACTCCGGGAAGTGATTTCAGAAACTGCTAGAAGTCCATGGGAGACCAAACTGTTTTTGACTAGGGTCTAAAAGACCATCAGGTGACAGGCAAGATTTCCATGGCAGAGGCACCACTACCAAAAAAGGTTCCAAGAGCCAGCCATCCTGCCTCAGGAATCATATCTTTCCTCCCCTTTTTGGCAGTTTGTTGACTTAGTGGTGAGAGAAAGACGATCTACACACATGGCCCAAGGCATATACTTCTTTATGATTGCCTCCAGACCCTCCAGGTGTTCCTATTTTCCAGGGACAGTCCCAGATTTACAGAAGCCATCCCGGTTTCTGATTTGATCCCGGAATGTCCCGCTTTTCCTTAGGACGTCCCTGTTGCGTGGCAAGGTCCCGACCCCCCTACAAATTTGAATAAAGACACTTGGCAACAGTAAAAAGGTAAAGGGACCCCTGACCATTAAGTCCAGTCGCGGACGACTCTGGGGTTGTGGTGCTCATCTCGGTTTATTGGTCGAGGGAGCCGGCGTACAGCTTCCGGGTCATGTGGCCAGCATGACTAAGCCGCTTCTGGCGAACCAGAGCAGCACACAGAAACACCATTTACCTTCCCGCAGGAGCGGTACCTATTTATCTACTTGCACTTTGACATGCTTTCGAACTGCTAGGTGGGCAGGAGCTGGGACCAAGCAATGGGAGCTCCCCCCGTCGCGGGGATTTGAACCGTTGACCTTCTGATCGGCAAGCCCTAGGCTCAGTGGTTTAGACCACAGCGCCACCCGCGTCCCTAAATAAATAAATAGGAAGTCCCTAATTTCATCGCAGAAATGTTGGAGGGTATGTGCCTCACATATTCTGGGACAGGTTAAAATCGGCAGAGCCCAAACATTCTGACAGGGCTGGAGTGGAAGATGATAGTCTGGCTTTCTGAAGAACTATGGCCTCACGCAAACTTCATTTTGCCCTGCAATTTTCTCACTTTAAAGCTCCATGTTTGAACATTTCGGGGGTTTTTTGTCCTGGCGCTTTCCCTTGCCAAACCCATTTTTACCACTGAATCAGAGCAGGCAGCAATCCACAGAAAGCCCAATTGCTGTTTGCTCTGATTCAGCAGTAAAATGTGGGTTTTCCCAGAGAAAGCACCAGGTAAAGGTAAAGGGACCCCTGACCATTAGGTCCAGTCGCGGACGACTCTGGGGTTGCGGCGCTCATCTCGCTTTATTGGCCGAGGGAGCCGGCGTACAGCTTCCGGGTCATGTGACCAGCATGACTAAGCCGCTTCTGGTGAACCAGAGCAGCGCACGGAAACGCCTTTTACCTTCCCGCTGCAGTGGTACCTATTGATCTACTTGCACTTTGACATGCTTTCGAACTGCTAGGTTGGCAGGAGCAGGGACCGAGCAACGGGAGCTCACCCCGTCGCAGGGATTCGAACCACCGACCTTCTGATCAACAAGCCCTAGGCTCTGTGGTTTAACCCACAGCGCCACCTGGGTCCCTAAAAAGCACCAGGACCCCTCCCCAAAGAAACACACTCACTCTTGCTCAGACATGGGGCTTTAAAGCCCAGACCAGTGCCTGGAAACATGGTACAAAAGGAAGCCTGGATGAGGCCTCAGTGGACATCCTGCTTGGAAGCCTCCTGTCCCATCCCGACAATCTCTTTTCTGAAAGAGAGACAGAAGCAGGCATATCTGCCACTCCGGCCCCTGCCATCTGTTGGAAGGCTTCCTGAGCGCCTTAGCATCACTCACCTGCTTCAGAGCTGAAAGTGGAACAGTGGATGATGAAGAAGAGGAGAAGGGGCAGAACTTTCCCCATTGGTGGGCTTCAGAAGTCTCTGTGATAATTCAGAAGTCTGGTTCGGACTCAACCGCTAGCGAGGGCTGCCGTCTGGATTCTGAAGGGGAGGCAGAGTGATGTGAGGACCTTGGACTTCCTGGAGGAAGATATTAGCTGGCAATTTAGCTCAGGTGCAAGTCACGTGTGGGTGAGGTAGGAAATGAAAACAAGCTAGAACTTTGCTACTTATGCTACTTATGCTCCTTACGCTACTTCTCTGTTCTCAGCTGAACTCCCGAGTGGAGGAAACACCCTATGTCTGTGTGGCCGGGGGAGCCATGAATTCCAAAAGTCAGCCAACGCATTTGCAAGGGTGAAGATCCCCTGGCCCTCAGGGCTATTGGAATCCACTAGGTAAAGGTAAAGGGACTCCTGACCATTAGGTCCAGTCACGGACGACTCTGGGGTTGCGGCGCTCATCTCGCTTTATTGGTCGAGGGAGCCGGCGTACAGCTTCCGGGTCATGTGGCCAGCATGACTAAGCCGCTTCTGGCGAACCAGAGCAGTGCACGGAAATGCCATTTACCTTCCCGCCGGAGTGGTACCTATTTATCTACTTGCACTTTGATGTGCTTTCGAACTGCTAGGTTGGCAGGAGCAGGGACCAAACAACGGGAGCTCACCCCGTCTCTGGTTTGCCAGAAGTGACTTAGTCATGACCACATGACCCGGAAGCTGTACGCCGGTTCCCTAGGCCAGTAAAGCGAGATGAGCGCCATAATTCCAGAGTCATCTGCAATTGGACCTAATGGTCAGGGGTCCCTTTACCTTCTACTAAATTGTTTTTATTCCCCAATCTGGCTTAGCGTTTTTCTTCTGTGCAGTGTGTGGCCCTCGCTTCAGCTGCAAACTGATGCACGCTGTGAGTAAGATCCATTGAGCACAGTCAGATTTGCTTCTGAGTAAATGTGCCTAGGATTCCCATTGGCTAGCGGGTCCAATCCTGTTAGAATTTCAGGGTGAAGGGCATTGCAGGATGCAGTCAGATATCAAAGGGAAGTTTCTTGCCAATGCAGTTGGGACTTTGGCATGATTTCTCATTGGGCAAAGAGCACCTGGGAGCTGCCTAATTTGCATAAAAAAACCATAATAATTCCAGTAAGAAGACTCATAATCTATAAGTAGCGGGAAGGCGTATTCCAATAGCGATAAAGAATTATAAAGTGGAGAAAGGGCTCAAAAGTCATCTAGTTCAACCAGGATTAAGGAAGTCCACCACTGTGGCACTCTGAGAAGTGCTATCCAGTGCTATCCAGTATAAAACCATACCTGTTATGCCAGTTCAATAGATCCAAGAGTAGAAAATAATTCATTTCATCTATAATGGAAAAAAAGAAGAAAAAATGGTGGTGGGGGGGGGAAATGGTGGGGGGGGAGGGGAAAAAAACAATTTAAAAGAACATTACCCCAAAAAACAGAGGCATTCTTTTTAGGCTCCCAGGGGCCAGAAAAGTATATTTATGTATACAACTACAGCAGCTCGGATTTTGTTAGCCCAAAAATGGAGGGTGGGAGAGGTCCAAGAGAAGGAGGAATGGCAGCTAAAAATGATGGAGAATGTGGCGTTAGCAAGTCTAACCAGCAGGGTGACAGAACAACAAGATCGAGTTTATAAAGAGGAGTGGAAAATATTTGTGGAGTATCTGGAAAATAATTGTAAGCAAGTGAAAACGCTAGCAGGATTAAAGTGAACTCAACAGTATAACTATGTTTGAGGTGATACGAAAAGGAGGGAAAATTGATTGGTTGGAATAGACCACCAGGCATGTCCAAAGTCCCACCTGGGGGCCACTTGGCCCCCCCAGGAAATTTTGAAAAAGCAATCTCCACGCCATTAGGGAGTCCCCGGCTGCGTCACTCCTTGGGTCAACCAATCTGGTTGGCCGGGTGTGTGTGTGGCCAAATAAATAAATAAATACTATAGTACACGTTTGGGACGTTGATACTGCAGCGATGGTGGTGGCCGCCTTGACCCAGTGCCAGATTTATCTATAGGCTAAGTAGGCTGAAGCCTAGGGCCCCTAAATTAAGGGAACCTCTCCAGCCAGCCCACTCCCCAGCAGGCAGTCTCCCCTCTCCCAAAATTGCAAATCCAAGACTTGGCCTGCCCAGGCCATTGGCACAAGGAGAAGAGGATGACAGAAGACGAGATGGTTGTACAGTGTTCTCAAAGTATACCTGAAGGAGCGTCTCCACCCCCATCGTTCAGCCCAGACACTGAGGTCCAGTGCCGAGGGCCTTCTGGCGGTTCCCTCACTACGAGAAGCCAAGTTGCAGGGAACCAGGCAGAGGGCCTTCTCGGTAGTGGCACCCGCCCTGTGGAATGCCCTCCCTTCAGATGTCAAAGAGAACAACAACTACCAGACCTTTAGAAGACATCTGAAGGCAGCCCTGTTTAGGGAGGCTTTTAATGTTTAATAGATTATTGTATTTTAATGTTCTGTTGGAAGCCGCCCAGAGTGGCTGGGGAAACCCAGCCAGATGGGTGGGGTATAAATAATAAATTATTATTATTATTATTATTATTATTATTATTAAGCTACCAACATCAGTCTGACCAAACTGCGGGAGGCAGTGGAAGACAGGAGTGCCTGGCGTGCTCTGGTCCATGGGGTCACGAAGAGTCGGACACGACTAAACAACAACAACAATCACATAGGAACATAGGAAGCTGCCTTACACTAATTCAGACCATTAGTCCATTTTGCCCAGTATCGTCTGCAGTGACTTGCACAGGCTCTCCAGGATTTCAAGGATTGGTGTCTCTCCCGACTCTACCTGGAGATGCTGGAAACCGAACCCGGAACCTTCTGCTGGCAAGGTGCATGCTCTGTCACTGAGCTATGACGCGTCCCCTAAGTAGCAGCTGGGGGCAAAACAGCCCATGCTGGCCTATGCGTGAATTCCCAGGGCACCCCGGATGGACTTTTGATTTGATGTCCCAGCATTTGCGATCAAAGCAGAATTGTGGGGTTACATGCCTGGAAGTGGCCATGTGCTGGTGCCCTCAAGGTTGGGCTGGCCTAGGGAGACGGCAGGTTGCTTGGATCATGGCACATAGAATGGGCCTATGGGTAGAGATTCGGGGAGCGGATTCCAGGCTTATCTCCTGGGTGCAATGGGCAGGTGTCCTTGATATTGCTCATATGCTATTCATAGCCCGGGACTCTGTCTCATGCTGCGTCACGAATGATACACTGCTTTGATGATAATTGCCCATCGAAAGAGGAACAGGGTGAGGCCTATTCCTCAGTGTGTCGAGAGCGGTGTCCTCTGTATTGTGGCAAAATGCCAGTTAATGTCTCCAATTTGGCTTCCAGTTGAGTAAATAATAGCTGTTATGGGGAGTGAGACTTTGGAACCAAGTTGATTCCCATTCCTTAGCCTTGGGTGTGAGTCCCACAGCTGTGCCATCATTTTCCAATCAGGCCTCGACAACTTAACCTGCGGAAAAATATTTTTTTGAAAAAATCCCTGACCGGCGGGTCACAATTTCAGCAAAAAGCTGACGTTTTGCAATTCACTCAAAAATGGTGCAAAAATTTTGCAAATGCTCCCCAGGAAGGTTTGGCGGTGGAAACAGAACCAATTTTCATCATATTCCAAAAAATCAGGCCTCGACAACTTAACCTGCGGAAAACAGGGATTTTTTGGGACCAGTTCAAACAGGGATTTTTTTCAAAAAAATATTTTTCCGCAGGTTAAGTTGTCGAGGCCTGATTTTTTAGAATATGAGAAAAATATTTGTTTCCACCACCAAATCTTTCTGGGGAATATTTGCAACAGTTTGGCACCAATTTTGAGTGAATTGCAAAACGTCAGATTATTGGGGAAATGTTGACCCGCCGGTCAGGGATTTTTTTAAAAAAATATTTTTCCGCAGGTTAAGTTGCCGAGGCCTGATTTTTTGGAATATGATAAGAATAACTTCTGTTTCCACTGCCAAACCTTTCTGGGAAGTATTTGCAACATTTTTGCAACTTTTTTAGTGAATTGCAAAACGTCCGATTTTTGGTGAAATTGCGACCCGCAGGTCAGGGATTTTTTCAAAAAAATATGATGGCAAAATTTTTAATGATGGCAAAATGTATGAGGCCACAGTATGATTCCAAAGATTGTAAATAGGTCAAGAATTTTCCACATGTGCATACCTCCTCAACTTGTTTAGAAGCTATAAAACACTGCCTGAAGCTACTCTTAATAAGGTTTCCCCCCTTCCTTCATGTCCTATTTGGAAAAGTTGAAAATGTGCACTTCCTCAACAAATTGTGTTATGGTAATAAGGGGAGGCCTCGTTAAACCTGAAATAGACATCAAACTCGGAGTATAGAGCTGTGCTTGAATACTGGTCCATTCTGGAAAATGTAAAGGTAATGACAAATAATAATAATAAAATAAGCCCTAGATTGTAGGAGTGGCAGTGTGGAGTTAAGAAACAAGAAAGCTACTTCAAAACACACTGTTTTCCTCTTTAAGACCCATGTCAAAGCAGCTGTGGTTGATCTTGTATTGTTGTTGTTTTTTAAACTAAGCCTCTCCTTGCTCCGGAGATGACATGGGCACTAGGCACTAGGTGCTGCACATGCTTCAGTCTTCATTACATTTGTGGGAAAAAGAACTGGGCCTTTCCTAGACTACCCTGGGAGCATTGAAAATGAGTAGGTCAAAATATGCATAATGTATAGCAGGCAGTGTTGGTGCTAAGGAGTGACTGGCAATCTCTGAAAATGTACACAGACTTAAGCATGTGTGGTGTTGGATTCTAAGAAATGGCTTTGGAAAATGACCATTACAGGTCATGTTACTTTGCACTGAATATTGCAAAAAGCCAGTTCCAGCCATATCTGGCTTTATTGATCAGAAACCCATTAACACTTTGCAGAGTGAAGGCATACATGCTTTTTACACTTGGCATGAAGTGTCAGCAACAGAACGTGAGCCTTTGTCATGCGATGGAAGCTGGGATGAGCAGATCTCCTGTCCAGGCTTACAGCAGACAAGGCTCCTTTTGCATTAATAATAATAATAATAATAATAATAATAATAATAATAATAATAATAATTTATTATTTGTACCCCGCCCATCTGGCCGGGTCTCCCCAGCCACTCTGGGCGGCTTCCAACAAATATAAAGATACATTAAAATATCACAGATTAAAAACCTCCCTGAACAGGGCTGCCTTCAGGTGTTTTCTAAATGTCAGGTAGTTATTTATCTCTTTGACATGGGATGGGAGGGTGTTCCACAGGGCGGGCGCCACTACCGAGAAGGCCCTCTGCCTGGTTCCCTGTAGCTTCGCTTCTCGCAGCGAGGGAACCGCCAGAAGGCCCTCGGCGCTGGATCTCAGTGTCCGGGCTGAATGGTGGGGGTGGAGACGCTCCTTCAGGTATACAGGACCGAGGCCGTTTAGGGCTTTAAAGGTCAGCACCAACACTTTGAATTGTGCTCGGAAACGTACTGGGAGCCAATGTAGATCTCTCAGGACCGGTGTTATGTGGTCCCAGCGGCCACTCCCAGTCACCAGTCTAGCTGCCGCATTCTGGATTAATTGCAGTTTCCGGGTCACCTTCAAAGGTAGCCCCACGTAGAGCGCATGGCAGTAGTCCAAACGGGAGATAACTAGAGCATGCACCACTCTGGCAAGACAGTCTGCGGGCAGGTAGGGTCTAAGCCTGCGCACCAGATGGAGCTGGTAGACAGCTGCCCTGGGTACAGAATTAACCTGCGCCTCCATGGACAGCTGTGAGTCCAAAATGACTCCCAGGCTGCGCACCTGGTCCTTCAGGGGCACAGTTACCCCATTCAGGACCAGGGAGTCCCCCACACCCGCCCGCCCCCTGTCCCCCAAAAACAGTACTTCTGTCTTGTCAGGATTCAACCTCAATCTATTAGAATCTTTCATTATTAGAATTAGATTCATTATTAGAATCTTTATGTTCCAGATAAAGGTGTAAGCGTAGCACTATGAAATTACCATACTACAGGCAAGTGCTCTCTCTCCAGCTGTAGGAATAAGTATGGAGCTGGAGATAAAACGGTTCAGAGATGTAATTCTTAACTTTCTGGCTTCGTTTCCCCCTTATTTGTGGATGCTCCTGTTCTGCCCTACCATCCCTGCAGTTGCTTTGAGCAAAAAGAAACAAGTTGGACTGGCAACTGAAGGAGATAAATCCCACTGATGGAGTCCAATTTTGTCTTGCAAGGGTACCAGCTGCTGTCTTGTGAATGAAGCAGCCAAACTTCTGCCAAACCTTGCCTTAACACAACCTGTTGTGTATTGATTCAAAGTGTTATTGTCAGGCTGTGTGGGGTCTCCTCCCCAGCTGGCCGTTCAAAGAAAGACTCTGAGCCATTAAGCTATTAAGCTTTAATCTAGGCTAATTACTTTACAATGCGGAGTACATCATAAACACATCTCGTCAGTCACTCTCAGATTCCGGAAGTGGCCCTTTGCGATTCTCCCGCCAGGAAGCCCATCTTGGAAAACGAAAGCACCTTGTCCATCTCTTCTTTCCTTCCCCTGGTACGTGGTGAGGGCTCTGCCTGGCTGACTGGAGCCCTCCCACCGCTTCCCCTTCTCCAGAGCTCTCCCCAGAGGGGGAAGAAGAATCTGTCTCCAAGATCGCGGGCTGTTCCCGGTACTCACTCAAAGCCGGGCTGGAAGGGGGGGGCAGCCCCCTGACAGTTATCATATCTGTATTACTATTGTCTGTAATCACATTAGGGTAAAGTAAATGCCTTCCTGTCCCAGAAGGAACGGTTACTATTCAAGTTGCTGTATTTGGATCCTCAGTCTTATTGGTTCCCACCAAAAAGCAGCTGTGTGATTGCTTGAGATTGTTCCATCCAAAATGTATCTTTTCCTAGTCAGTCCTCTGTCCCTATAAATGTAGCTTCCCTACCCTCAGTTCCCTCAGTCTTGTTTGCCTGAATAAAGAGTTGTTACATGAAGAAGCTGTCTCCTGCCTGCTATGTCAGAGAGCTGAAATCATTTGCTAAAATCATTAACCCATGCTACAACACAACCAATGGGAAAAAAATTGGAAAATACAGCACAGTGGAGAGTATAATTGCAGTTCCAACCATGATGGCTATGTTTTTTGTCGTGAAATTCTACTCAATATTGAGCCAGCGCAGAACTCCAACGTATAGTTAGCAGAGTAAAAACTTAAACACGTTGCAGGATTCCCAAACAATAGACCAGAGGAAATTGTATTTCATCCAGCAGAGCTTTACTGCTACTGAAGGCAAATGAGCATCATGGTCACAAATCCAATACATTCAGTATTGGCACTGTCCTTAAGAAATCCAGCTGCAGCAGACTTAACTTACACTTACAATAACTTATAATAAGTCTAAACCTCAACGCTAAGCATACTATCTACAGAACACCACACCAGAAGGAAAAGTGATAAAAAGAGAAAGTGAAACCCAGGCTCCTTCTGGCCTAATATTCCCAGCACCTTTAACAAGCTAGAGTTCCCAGGAAGGATGCTTTAAATGTACGGTGCTTCTGTTTGCACTTCCAGGGTGCTATTGGGAGGGAAATGCATCATGACCTGTCTACTCTCCTCTCCATGGTGGTGTTTTGTTTTCTTTTTCTCATACTGCTCATTGTGCAATTTCCCTCAGCAGCCATACTGTTGGGCGGGGGGGGGGGGGGCGGTGAAACAAGCCAATATGATTCCATGCCCCAGTGAGGAAGGAAGGAAGGAAGACACCACCCGTCCGCTGGAAAAATTAAAGACAAAGGGAACAGAGAGTCTGGGAAGGCAGCTTCAGAGTGTGCGTTCCTCCCTCCTATTATGCACACACTGAGAGGAGCATATGAACATGGAGGTCCTGAGTGGAAACATTTGCAATATAGTTAGTGGTGATGAAGGGAGAAAACTTCCCAGTCTGCTTTGTAGACAGATAGACAGATGGACACAAAGAGAGACACAGACAGACAGACAGACAGACGATAAATAAATTGAGTCCACAACGTACACATATTTAATGTGTTCATTCAGCTACACATGCTTGACAAAATAAAATAAAATAATAAAAAGGGGGTGGGCATCATGGGGAAAAAAGACTTCGGCCACCCCCCGCCGTTGAACCCAGTGTGTTTTGACGATATGCGGTTTTGTGGATTGACTTCTGCATGAAATAAGAATTTCACAAAACCAATGCAACTGAAATAACTTAGAGATAAAGGAAAGCGTGCAGTCGAAAATGGAATTTAGGAACCACAACAGGGTGTTTGGAAGTTTTGTTGGAATTAGTTATGTATGAATCTAAATCTTCTTGTTTTGTAATATGTATTTTGGATTGTTTTTGTTGACTGGTTTTGTTTTCAAAAAAAAAAAGACTGTGATATGTGCAGAGGCACATTTATGGGAGAGCGACTGTATAGCGACGGCATAGAGCCTTGCGGCTGCCGTAGACATACTGCAACAGTGTCGATCTAATAAATGAGGGAGGGAGAAGAAGGACCCTGAACCCATATCTTGTATGTAAATACACAGCTTTATTGGTTTATGGGGTCAATATAAACTTCATGCACTTCGAGAGCAGCAGAGGGGGGAGGAGGCTGTATGGAGCTTTGCTACGCAAAAGGAGGAGGAATAACTTGGTCTGCTCACATCTATTGTATAATCTTTTAACTCTCATGGCTTATCATAGAATTGTAGAGTTGGGACCCCAAGGGTCATCTAGCCCAACCCCCTGAAATGCAGGAATCACAGCTAAAGAACCCCCGGCAGATGACCATCCACCCCTGTGGAAACCAATTCTGCCAAGCACCTAGGACAGTGATGGCTAACCTTGACACTCCAGATGTTTTGGAACTACAACTCCCATCATCCCTAGCTAACAGGACCAGTGGTCAGGGATGATGGGAGTTGTAGTCCCAAAACATCTGGAGTGTCAAGGTTAGCCATCACTGACCTAGGACGTTCTCACTGAAGATTTTCAGCAGTAGGTACTACAATTCCCAGAATTCCTTCAAAATGAGCTAGGACAGGCCACATTAACAGCTGCTTAAGTCAGCTGCAGACCTGCAAAGGCATTTGAAAATAGGTTCAGGGGGTTTTCCCTTCTGTGCCTCCTCCCGTTGGTAAACAAACTCGTAAAATGCCCCCATGCTTTCCCCGTTCAAAGTCTCTAGATTCAGCCTCCGGCACAGTGGCTCATCCCAGGGTGGGGTGTCAGAGCAGAAGGGGGCAGATCCCATGGGAAGCAAGAGAGGAGGATCGCGACGGCATTGAGAGCTGCTGGGCCGCGTGGACCCCGGCAACATTGCTACGCAAAGGCCGGGGACTCAGGACTGCATTTCGCCATCCTTGCTCTTCAGAACCACCAGGGTTACCAGGAAAGGGATGAGGCAGATGGGGGTTATGATCAGAGGCAGCAAAACATTCTCCGGGGGGTCCTTCAGTGCGTTCTGCAGGCTGCAGTTGAGGAAGTACATCCTGTGGCTATACGTGATGTAGTTGTGAGCCAAGGTGTTGGGGTATCCATAGTTCAGGACTCCTGCCAATTTTTCCAGGCATCTCTGCAAGTCACTGTATGGCCTGTGGAGTTGATCAAAAGAGGAGGAAACAGAGGGAGGAATTCAGGAGTTGGAGCATTAGATAGAAGCCGGGGAAAGCTGGCTCTTAACCCTCAGAGGGAAAAACCTTGCACTACAACCTTTCTAATTACAGGTAGGTAGCCGTGTTGGTCTGTCATAGTCAAAACAAAATAAAAAATAAACAAATTCCTTCCAGTAGCACCTTAGAGACCAACTAAGTTTGTTCTTGGTATGAGCTTTCGTGTGCATGCACACTCTGAAGAAGGTATCTGAAGAAGTGTGCATGCACACGAAAGCTCATACCAAGAACAAACTTAGTTGGTCTCTACATTGTAAGGTGCTACTGGAAGGAATTTTTTATTTTTTATTTTGTTACAACCTTTCTAAGTGGCATTTAAAATGTCCACCTTCACAGGTAGGGACCCAGTTGGCGCTGTGGGTTAAACCACAGAGCCTAGGGCTTGCTGATCAGAAGGTTGACGGTTCAAATCCCTGCGACGTTGCTTGGCCCCTGCTCCTGCCAACCTAGCAGTTCGAAAGCATGTCAAAGTGCAAGTAGATAAATAGGTACCACTGCAGCGGGAAGGTAAACGGCGTTTCCGTGCGCTGCTCTGGTTCGCCAGAAGCAGCTTAGTCATGCTGGCCACATGACCCGGAAGCTGTACGCCGGCTCCCTCGGCCAATAAAACGAGATGAGCGCCGCAACCCCAGAGTTGGACATGACTGGACCTAATGGTCAGGGGTCCCTTTACCTTTACCTTCACAAGTGGAAGGACCCTGTGTGAGAGGTGGGGAAGGGGAGACCTCACAGGTGAGAGGCTGTGAGGAGAAGAATGATCCCAAGTGAGAGAGCTAGGAGGGAGGGCTCACCTGTTTCTGCATAGGATAAAAGTTAAGATGCCACAGTGAGAGAGGACTGATGTAGTTTTCTTTCTCTTTTCTTCTTCATTTAGTTCCCTTTCTATTATTTTGTAGATTAGTTTGTTTTTCTCTTATTGTGTCATGAAAATTTCAATAAAAATATACCTGAAGGAACGTCTCCACCCCCATTGTCCGGCCCGGACACTGAGGTCCAGCTCCGAGGGCCTTCTGGCGGTTCCCTCCCTGCGAGAAGTGAGGTTACAGGGAACCAGGCAGAGGGCCTTCTCAGTGGTGGCGCCCTCCCTGTGGAACGCCCTCCCATCAGATGTCAAGGAAATAAACAACTATCCGACTTTTAGAAGATACCTGAAGGCAGACCTGCTTAGGGAAGTTTTTAATGTTTGATGTTGCTGCTTTTTTTATTACTGTTACTGGTGTTCTGTTGGCAGCCACCCAGAGTGGCTGGGGAAATACAGCCAGATGGGCGGGGTATAAATCATAAATCATAATAATTATTATTAATACTAAAAACTTCATAGTAAAATGTCTACCCACATTTCTCACCAGCTTCCCTGCTGTAGAAACAGTGGTCATTGCAGAAGGATTTTGAGCCACGTTCTGCATTTGGGGTGGCCATGTGTCCTACTTTACAGGGTTCAGTCATCTATTAGAAGGGCTGCCCTCTGTTTGAATGAGTTCTCTGACTTGAAGAGCTGTCTGGTCCAAATCCGGTTTGAGGATTTTTGAGAACCGCAGCAAAACGACTGCAAAACATTGGCACCAGTTTCAAGGGGATCCCGGATTTTGGGGTTCATAGTTAATGAAATAATAATAATAATAATAATTTTTTTTTTATTTGTACCCCGCCCATCTGGCTGGGTCCCCCCAGCCACTCTGGGCGGCCTCCAACAGATATTAAAATGCATTAAAATATCACAGGTTAAAAACTTCCCTAAATAGGGCTGCCTTCAGGTATTTTCTGAATGTAGGATAGTTATTTATCTCTTTAACCTCTGCTGGGAGGGCGTTCCACAGGGCGGGCGCCACCACCGAGAAGGCCCTAGGAAACATGGGTCAAGCGGAAAACCACTCAGACCCATGCTTTCTAGGCATGGGGAATGGGAAGTGAGGACGAGCAGGCCCCTGTGCCCCCCCCACGGGTCAAGCCCCCTCATGAACTGAGATTGCACCCTAGAACACACCTAAAGATTGGTAGAAGCCGTAGGCAGGCTGACTTTCAAAATAGCTTATTGGCCATTATTGATAGTTTCATAGATCATCTCTGGAACACAATTTAAAATCCACCCAGCACAGGAGTGTCAACAAATCACCCTAATTCACTTTTGCGCACCAGAAAACGTCTATATACTCTCCCCAGGGGCGGAAGAAGTGGGGCGGGGGGGTGCGCCCCAGGTGTCACCACTGGGGGGGGTGAAAAAAGGCCGGGCGGCACTCACCGCGGGGCCTGCAGCACGCCTGAGCCACGCATCTCTCCTGGGAGTGACGCGGTGGCTTGGGCGCTCGCAGGGTCCGCACTGCCCCAAACGGTCCGCCTGCTGCCTCTCCCTCAGCTATAGGGTGGCGGAGTGGGAGGAGGCAGGCAGGGAGGAACCGTAGTGCACCCCACCCCAGCTCACCCCGCCCCAATCAGCTTGCTCCGCCGCCCATAAAGAAATATGGCTTCCAAGTAGAGAGGGTTTCTGTTGTTGTTGTTGTTGTTGTTGTTGTTGTTGTTGTTATTAAAAAGAAAGGACCCCTAGATCAGTGTTTCCCAACCAGTGTGCCTCCAGATGTTTTGGGACTACAACTCCCATCATCCCTCGCTAGCAATACCAGTGGTCAGGGATGATGGGAATTGTAGTCCCAAAACATCTGGAGGCACACTGGTTGGGAAACACTGCCCTAGATGGTTAAGTCCAGTCAAAGGCTACTATGGGGTTGCGGTGCTCATCTCGCTTTCAGGCCGAGGGAGCCAGCGTTTGTCCACAGACAGCTTTCCGGGTCATGTGGCCAGCATGACTGAACCGCTTCTGGTGCAACGGGACACCGTGACGGAAACCAGAGCACACGGAAAAGCCATTTACCTTCCCGCCACAGCGGTACCTATTTATCTACTTGCACTGGTGTGCTTTCGAACTGCTAGGTTGGCAGGAGCTGGGACAGAGCAATGGGAGCTCGCCCCATTGTGGGGATTCGAACCGCCAACCTTCTGATTGGCAAGCCCAAGAGGCTCAGTAGTTTAGACCACAGTCTAAATAGCATCCCTATTATTATTATTACCGGTATTATTATTATTATTAATGCTGTTCAGATAAACAGCATGTAACATTTGATTTTGGCCTTAAGCCTATTATCGATGCATCTCAAAATTTCTTTATGAAATGTGGCAGAGTCAACATCTGAACGTCATAACTCCAGAATTTCATATTCCTTATTTGCCCCCCGAAAGAAACTGGCGCAACTTCTGTTTACCACACATGGTGTTTCTCAACCACCCCTACCCAGTGGAAAAGCTCAGTTCTTCATTACCTTCTAATGACCATCCACTCACACCAGTGCACCTCTGTGACGTTGGCCATCTGCTTCTCAAAGTCTCTCCAGCAATCTGCCCCAAGGATACTGTAAACTAGAGGGGGAAGGAAGCAAAGCATAATGAGTGCCGTATTTTTCGCTCTATAAAGCGCACCTGACCATAGGACGCACCTAGTTTTTAGAGGGGAAAAGGATCAGCTCAAATTTCTGTAGCTTCTTTTGCAAAGGAGAAAAGCCGCATTTTTTGAGGATCAGCTCAAAGTTGTTGAGCTTACTTTGCAAAGGGAAAAAACCCCATTTTATGGGGTTTAACTCAGTTCTGCAGCTTCAGGAAGCCATTTCTACAGTTTCCAGACAGATAATCTAATCAGCCAGTCACATGTCACTGGGGAAACAGCCTCCCTCTGCAAGGGGGTGGGGCTGGAATCTCTCTCCCTTATCTCTCTGCCTGATCTTTTGCTGAGCAGCTGCTCAGCGGGCTTCCTTTCAACACCCCCCCTCTCTTTTTTTTCTTTTTTTTTAAAAAGCACGATCTGCTTTTGCCCCTGGGCAGTTCAGCTCCAGGGACCACACATTCGCTCCATAAGACGCACAGACATTTCCCCTTACTTTTTAGGAGGAAAAAAGTGCGTCTTATGGAGCGAAAAATACGGTAATCCCCTTTGTGTGTGCATGGTGACCCAGCATGGTAAGGGTAGGGGTGGAGGAAGCAGGGGTCTGGCTGCGTCGTGTGATACTGAAATCCAACGGTGGAAAGGAGGAATTGTGAAGAAATCTGCACATGGGCCAACGAGTGAGACTTATAACCAACATTCTGCCTTCTGAGGTACAAGTCTATTGCACAGGCAAGGAGGACGCCCCCATCTCAGATCTGACCTCAGAAAAACAGGCTGTCATTTGTTTATCTGTCGAATAAAATAGCACAGCAAATATTCAGGACAGCACTGAGTCAACATTTTCGCTTGTCTCTTCTCAAAGTGGCTCGCAATGGCAGGTGTATGGAAACAGTTACAGCTGCAGGGTTTCCCAAAGCGAATCACAGGTTCCAACTTGAATAAAATATTTTTTTTGGGGGGGGGACACAAACAGGTAAGCCACACCCCGCATAATCAGTCACAAGATGCAGCACGCACGCGCCATTTGAATGGTAATGCCCACCGACTTGGGGGGGGGGGTCCAGTCCCCTCAAATATTTTATGGGGGGCGAAGGGACCTCAGTCTCTAGGATTTGGCTGTTATGCACAGGTTCGTTCAATGGGAACCACTGGAAAAAAAAGGTGAGGTTGCAAATTTTTTCCTGCAGCCTGGGTCAGTTGTTTCAGGTTGGAGTAGTTATGGGGAATGTAGTGGCCCCGAGAAAGAGTGGATCAGGGCCGGCCCAAGACATTTTGGCGCCTGAGGTGAACCGCAAAATGCCGCCTCCCTCCCTGCCATGGAATCAGTGATGAGTGAACATATGCATCAGGAGCAAAGGGGGAATAAAGATCTAAATTGGGATGTACTGATCCTGTGAATCCTGCTGCCTGAGGCGGTTGCCTCATCTTGTCTCATGTGTGGGCCAGCCCTGTTTTGGTGCACCAATGTTTTCTGCTTTGAGATGTAAACAGCCAGGTTTGTACTCTGGGGATACTCTTAGATTGGTGCTGAAAGCAGAGGTGACCGCAGCAGCTCATTTTCAAACTCAGGCCAGAAGTGGGGAACCTGTGGCCTTCCAGATGTTGTTGGACGCCAGTTCCCACAAGCCCCTCCAACTGGAGGGATGGAGATGGTCACCCAGCATAACCTCAGGAAAGGCCTCTCTCAGACAAGAGGGCGAAAGGGGCCAATGTTCTGAGCCAAAGCGCCCTCATAACAAAGGGCATGTCACGATGTGTCTAGAGCAGTGTTCCCCAACCTTGGGCCTCCAGCTGTTTTTGGACTACAGCTCCCATCATCCCTCGCTAGCAAGACCAGTGGTCAGGGATGATGGGAATTGTAGTCCGAAAACAGCTGGAGGCCCAAGGTTGGGAAACACTGGTCTAGAGCATGGGTTGGCAAACTAAGCCCCGGGGGCTGGATCCGGCCCAATCGCCTTCTCAATCCGGCCCGTGGATGGTCCGGGAATCAGTGTGTTTTTACATAAGTAGAATGTGTGCTTTTATTTAAAATGCATCTCTGGGGTATTCCCCCCCCCAAAAAAAATATAGTCCGGCCCCCCACAAGGTCTGAGAGACAGTGGACTGGCCCCCTGCTGAAAAAGTTTGCTGACCCCTGGTCTAGAGCATGGGTAGGCAAACTAAGGCCTGGGGGCTGGATCCGGACCAATCACCTTCTAAATCCAGCCTGCGGGCGGTCCGTGAATCAGCATGTTTTTACATGAGTAGAATGTGTCCTATTTAAAATGCATCTCTAGGTTATTTGTGGGGCATAGGAATTCGTTCATCCCCCCCCCCAAAAAATATAGTCTGGCCCCCCTGAGTGCACCAGCCCCCTGCTGAAAAAGTTTGCTGGCCCCTGGTCTAGAGGGAAGAAAAGGCGGTCTGTACATATTCAGAGGCATCAGAATTTCTGGGCTTTGCTATCATCTCACCAACGTCCTTCATTTCGGGGCCCCAAACTGGAGCTTTCGGTCTTCCTTCCAGAGAGATGCTGGCATTGTCAGGAGCTTCTGTGGTCCCATTATGAGCATCGAGCCTGATGGCCACTGCAGGTGAGACACAGAAAGAGAGAGCAGAAGGAATGCAAGAAGAGCGGGAACAGGTGGATATTTTGGAACAGTCCCTCTGGAACCGTTGAGGGAACAGAATTGGGTTCAGGGCAAACATGTCTGGTATCCCAGCAAGCAGGCTAGCCATTTGGAGCACAGCATTGGCAAGGTGGAGTTAAAGAGTTAAGCACTCCTTCCTGCCTTCTAAATGTCCCCTTCCTGAAGCTCTACCCCCACCCCTAATGAACATGTACTTAGCCCATGTTTTGGAGCCTGCTGGAACAGGAAGGTTTCCTCCTTCACTTACTTCCTCTGGAGTTTAAGAAACGGCTACAGCCAGGGACAGGGCATCATGTACAAAAATCAATGTGAACTGTGGCGACTCTGCAAATGAGTTGTGAGCTCTGAGATTTTTGAAATTTCATCAATATATAGTTGTGAGTTTGTTTGTTTTTGCAGGGGGTGGGTGTTAGGCTGTATGCCTGAGTCCCTCCAAATTCCTTGATCTGGCAATAAACTCTATTATTATTTTATTTTGACGAAATAATAATCATAAATAAATAAGAATAAAAAGGTGCACCCCACCACCGAGACCATTCCATTGTAACTATCCAACCTCCCAAAATTTCAACACCTCTTGCGATGGTTTGACCCCTTTCCATTTTAACAGTACAGAATCTACAAAACACCTTCCATATCTCCTCGAAATCATTTCTCCTGCATATTCCCCATCTCACCTTAATGGCACATGTTAATGTGTCATTAATAGCTATCTCCCACACCTCTTTATACCGTTCTTCCATTTTATATTCTGCTTGCCCCTTCCACTTCCTGGCTATAATAATTCATGCAGCTGTCAATAAATTTTTGAGCTAGTCCTTCATAGCCTGCGAACCTTCCACCCCACTGAAAATTGATAATAATGCAGCCTCTGGACAAGAGAGACTGTGCTGGTCCCATGGGTTACCCGAAAGGTGAGGTACAAGTCTGGTCCGTGGTCAGAAGTGCAACATAAAGGCAGTCCATAGTAACTGCAGCTGGGTGCAGGGCAGGGAGTCAGGCAAAGTCAGGAACAGGTAGGCAAGCAGGGAACCAGGGCGGGTCAGGAGCTCAGGCAGGAAAGCAGGACAGGTTTCAAGCAGGAACTGGTCATCAACAATGTTGCTCCTGCAACTTGGGGCTGGGGCTGGCCGGCTTTTATCTGCCCCGAGGCATAGGGCGGCCCCGATCCTCTGGTGACTCGCCTCTCCTGGCTTGGAGGCGAGCACTCCTCCTGCGGGAACTCAGTTCCCTTTGCCTCTCTGCCCTGAGCCTCTGCAGCTCAGGAGAGGCTGGAGGGTTACCGGACCCAGAGGCAACCTCAGCTTCCCCTGGCAGGGCTGGGAGTGGAGCACCTGCAGGCAATGGGTCCTCCATCCCATCAGGAGCCAGAGCAGACTCAGCACAGGTGAGGACCCTTCCGACTCAGGCCCTAGTCCCGGCTCTGCTGGTTCTGGAGGCGGGGAATCCTGTGCAGGCTAGGATCCCTCAGGTTCAGCATCTGAGTCTGAATCCCAGGCCATCACAGAGACTCTTCATACGGCCGTTGGTTCAAACCCCATGTTGGGCAAAAGATTCCTACATTGCAGGCAGTTGGACCTAGATGAACCTCGTGGCACCTTCCAACTCTACAATTCTGTAATTACTTTTGATTTCATTGTTGAAGTTGCCAGGCCAGCTTCTTGGTAATGTCCCTAAGTCATTGGTATAAGAACGGAAGCTGCTCTGTGCCGGAGGGCAAATGGGTGGGCCCCCTCTTTCACCCAGCTGGTAGTGAGAAGGATAAAGGCCAGAGTTGTGGGAGAGCAGGGATGGAAGCAGGCTTCTAGCAGAAGCTAGAGAATGAGAGCCAGGCCTGATTTCTGCTTGAATCCAAGACTGTGGCTAGGGGGGGAGCAAGACCCTCTGGGGTGTTAATGCTGTGAGCCTCTCCATCGTAGGCTCAGGTTGTTTAGATGTGCAAATAAACCATATATCAGAAAGACACTGCGGTCTCCGCTGTCTCTCATTCCAAGGAATCCGAGCCCTGGGTAAGTGCTTGGAACCCCTGGGGTCTTGCACCTATTGGGCTGGTATGCAACAATATAATTGCTTTTAAATAAACAAATTTCTAGCTGCCACATTTGAGACTGTAGCTGTGTACACACAATATCTTTATTGCACATTCAAAGCACATTTTTTGTCCCTTGAGGACTTCTGGGCCCTGTAGTTCAGGGGTTTCTAGGAATTGCAGATAAGGGATTACAGTGCCCAGAATTCTTTGAGGGGAAGACTGTGGTTTGAATGCCCTTTAAAGGCATAGTACGTACGCAGCCTGGGACGACATTTTCTCGACTGGGTTCTGTTTGGGCTGTGAGCGTTCCTGCGTTTCCTTGTGGCGTATAGCTGGAATCACTTTCTTCTGACATTCCGGGCAGATTTGCTCGACAGTCACTTTTTCTGCAATACACCTCTTTCGGTAATCCGCCTGCTCTTTGCTTGTGGCACGCTGCAGTTTGGATCATGTGAGTTTATCTTTCAGAGGAATCGGGTGGGTGGCCATACCCAGGGCCAGCGCGTCTATTAAGGCGAATTAGGCAGTTGCCTAGGGTGCCAAAATGGAGGGGGCACTGGCCAGCCTGCCCCTCGCCCCCCGCCGCCCGGTGCCGCCCCAACCAGCGGAACTTCGGGCGAAAACCGCAGCGGTGCGGGGCGCCCGGCCAGGCAGGGGGCGAGGCACCGCTCCGCAACGTGCGTCATACGCAATGACGTCACGTGGCCCGCCCCCTCGCCTAGGGCGCCAAAATTGCCAGCACCGGTCCTGACCATACCTGGCAACAGAAGGGATCTGGCCCCTTCAGCGCTGTAATTCTAGGAATGTTCAGTGCCCACCTGAAGCTGAACTGGCTTGCAGCAGGCAGGCGAAACCCCCGTCAGAAATGCCCCCCATGAAGGCACTGGAAGGAAGGCTGCATGGTGTAGTGGTTAGAGCTGTTGATTAAGGACTGGAAAGATCCAGGTCTCTACTCAATCATAATACGCACTGGGTGACATTGGGCCAGTCACAATGTTTCAGTCTAATCTACCTCACAGGGTTGTTGTGAGTTGGACTGGGCGATAATCTGGTTTTCAACATCACGATATATCACCAGCTAAACTTGGTGATATACTGATATATTACAATGTCTGAAATAAGGGTGGAGCTATGTAGAGGCATTGGCTGGCTTCGTGGTTTTCCCCGCATTGTGACATTTGCATAGCACACACACACACACACCATGATTCGCAATATATTGCCAGGTCAAAAATTATGAAGCCAATACTGTGTCATGATATGGACTATGAAACCGATTTGGGACGATATATCAATATATTCCCCCAGTGATGAGGCTGAGATGCAGGGAGAGAAGACAACCATGCACATTGCTTTCAGCTTCTTGGAGGAAAGGCAAGATATAAATGTAAGAAATAATAAATCCGTAGAGGTGAAACAGCCATGCAAAAACAGTTCACCACAGGAGTGTTGTTTCCCTGGAGAAGTTGCTGTGAGCCTCAACTTGGAAAACGGAGGAAGTCGCCCAAATATTTAACAACACAGAAAGAAATTGCCTCCTGCCTCGGAGAAGATCAGAGGGGCAAATTCTCCCAAGGCTCCTGTACCTGAAAGTGTGGCTGGGCTGAGTATTTGGGGAGTCAGAAATGCCAGCAAAGTTGGAGTGAGAGGGGAAGAAAATGACAGTGGGTATTATCTAGATCCAGTGCTGTGTGTGTGTGTAGTTTAGGGGTACACTCATTTTCCTACTCATATTGAAATACTGCCCCTCAGTGAGGCCAAACTTAAGATTCACAAAATGATATATATAGTTTAGGGGTACACTCATTTCCCTACTCATATTGAAATACTGCCCCTCAATGAGGCCAAACTTAGATTCACAAAATGATATATATAGTTTAGGGGTACACTCATTTCCCTACTCATATTGAAATACTGCCCCTCAATGAGGCCAAACTTAGATTCACAAAATGATATATATAGTTTAGGGGTACACTCATTTCCCTACTCATATTGAAATACTGCCCCTCAGTGAGGCCAAACTTAGATTCACAAAATGTTTAGGGGTATGCGTACCCTTGCATCCCCCCCAGGAAAAAAAAAGCACTGTCTAGTTCTCTGGGACATATTATTTTTGACTAGTCCTACTGAAACTGCGATGCACAGACAGGGAAGAACCTGACCAGAAAAAGCACTTGAAGACAGCATGGGAGCAGGACAAATAATGCCTGAGTAAGAAACAAGGGTGAGTCTGGGTCTACGCAGAGAGTCCAGAAGGACAAGAGCTAAGAATTCCTATTCAGATAAAAAGCAGGATCTGAGACAAAGACTCTGGGAACTCCAGCTGACCTGTGGAGATTCTCAGAAGGGATACCCATCTCCCTACGGTGGACAACCTGTTGAGGGTGGAGATTATTTCTGTTCTCCACAGCTCCGAGAACCCAATTCCCTCTCAGCAGCATTCTGCTTCCCATTCAATGCCCACCCTGAAGTGCTACTCACCTGTAAAGACCGCCAGAAGCAGCAGCAAGGGCAGACACCGGCCATCCATCTTGGTACACCCTGCCACTCTCGGCACAGCTGCCTGTTTCCTCCTGACCAGCTTGAGATTTGAATCGGAATAACAGGAAGCACCTCCTTTCCTCTGACAGGGCTGGTGGTTGAGAATGCAGCAGACATGTGAAAAATGAGATCCAGGAGCAAGCCTGGCTCCCAGGGGCTCTGCTTCAGTGAGGCGCGAGTCTCCTCCCTTGCTCCCACACCCATTCGGAGGCACCGGGACCCCTGTAACCCCGGGGCAGCCACCTCGGGTCACCCTGCCTGGCAGCAGAGGAACGTTCTCTCCTCCACAGCCCTTCCAACTTTTACAAGGCCCAGCCGGCCTTTCGGATTGGCAATTTCCTAGTCGTTTCTGTCTGCCGGGTTGTGAAATCAAAGAGGCAGTTTGAAATGGGTAGCCAGGGCAGAGGGAAGAGAGGGGGAACGCCTCTGGAAGCAAGACAGTGGCTGTGTGTGTGTGTGTGTGTGTGTGTGTGTGTGTGTGTGTGTCCCGCGTGCAAAATCAGACGGGGGACAAGCAGCCCCGAGGGCAACTCTGCACATCTGTGCAACTGATCTGACTCACGCTTGGACGAGGGCTTGAAAGATGACAGGAACAAACGCAGAGGCACAAAGTTGCTTCGAAGTATAGCGACAGGGAAGGCTGCGGAAAAGGAAAAGGGATACTGCAAGTTTATCATTACTATTTTATTAAATGCTTTATTGGTTTTAAAAACAAAGCAAATACAAAACAAAACAATACGCAACGAGCAGCAAAAGGCAATCCAAGATCAACACTCGTTACAAAAAGAAGAAAAGATTGAGTTCACACGTCACGAATTCAAGCATGACTTCCAATACCCCCATTGTGATTCCTAAATTACATTACAGCTGCGCACTAAACTTTTTCTCTCCTAGGTTGTTCGATTGTGTTAATTTTGTAAAGTTCTCTTATTTCATGCAGAAATCAATCCAGGCCTGCCAAAGAATTTACCTGGAGGCGGTTGGAGGATGGATGGCGGCTAACAGATTGGGGTTAAATCCTGACAAGACAGAAGTACTGTTCTTGGGGGACAGGGTGCGGGCGGGTGTGGGGGACTCCCTGGTCCTGAATGGGGTTACTGTGCCCCTGAAGGACCAGGTGCACAACCTGGGGGTCATTTTGGACTCACAGCTGTCCATGGAGGCGCAGGTCAATTTTGTGTCCAGGGCGGCTGTCTACCAGCTCCATCTGGTATGCAGGCTGAGACCCTACCTGACCGCGGACTGTCTGGCCAGAGTGGTGCATGCTCTAGTTATCTCCCACTTTTACTACTGCAGTGCGCTCTACGTGGGGCTACCTTTGAAGGCGACCAGGAAACTGCAATTAATCCAGAATGCGGCGGCTAGAATGGTGACTGGGAGTGGCCGCTGGGACCACATAACACCGGTCCTGAGAGAACTACATTGGCTCCCAGTACGTTTCCGAGCACAATTCAAAGTGTTGGTGCTGACCTTTAAAGCCCTAAATGGCCTCGGTCCTGTATACCTGAAGGAGCGTCTCCACCCCCACCGTTCAGCCCAGACACGGAGATCCAGCGCCGAGGGCCTTCTGGCGGTTCCCTCACTGCGAGAAGCAAAGCTACAGGGAACCAGACAGAGGGCCTTCTCGGTAGTGGCGCCCGCCCTGTGGAACGCCCTCCCAACAGAAGTTAAGGAGATGAACTACTATCTGACATTCAGAAGATACCTCAAGGCAGCCCTATTTAGGGAAGTTTTTAACCTGTGATATTTTAATGTATTTTTATATCTGTTGGAGGCCGCTCAGAGTGGCTGGGGAGACCCGGCCAGATGGGTGGGGTACAAATAAAAGAATTCTTCTTCTTCTTCTTCTTATTATTATTATTACAATGTTCTTTTAAATATTCTCTGTAAATATTCCACACTCTACTAAATATTTGATCTGTGTGGTCTCGGAATCTTGCTGTCAATCTTGCTAGCTCTGCATATTCTAACATTTTATTCTGCCAGTCTAATTTTGAGGGAGTAGAATCTCCTTTCCATTCCTTAGCAATTAAAATCCTTGCTGCTGCTATTGCATACATTAAAATTTTCCTTATCCTTTTTGGAATTTCATTGCTCATGCCCAGTAGGAAGGCTTCAGGCTTCATAGGGAAAGAACATTTAAACATTTTTTAAAGTTTGCTATATATTGTTTCCCAAAAATCCCTGATTTTTTTAGCAGTTCCACCACATGTGGATCATAGTGCTTTCTGTCTCCCTGCATCTCCAACATTTATACATTTGGCCAGTTTTACAGGTGTTAAATACCATCTGTAGAACATTTTCATGAAATTTTCTTTCAAATTGTAGAACGCAGTGAACACGAAAGCTCATACCAAAAACAAACTTAGTTGGTCTCTAAGGTGCTACTGGAAGGAATTTTTTTATTTTTTATTTTGTTTTGACTGCGGCAGACGAACACGGCTACTTAAAGGTAAAGGTAAAGGGACCCCTGACCATTAGGTCCAGTCGTGTCAGACTCGGGTTGCGGCGCTCATCTCGCTTTATTGGCAGAGAGCCGGCGTATAGCTTCTGGGTCATGTGGCCAGGATGACAAAGCCGCTTCTGGCGAACCAGAGCAGCGCACGGAAACGCCGTTTACCTTCCTGCCAGAGCGGTTCCTATTTATCTACTTGCACTTTGACGTGCTTTCGAACTGCTAGGTGGGCAGGAGCTGGGACCGAGCAACGGGAGCTCACCCCGTGGCAGGGATTCGAACCGCCGACCTTCTGATCAGCAAGCCCTAGGCTCTGTGGTTTAACCCACAGCACCACCTGGGTCCCTAACACGGCTACTTACCTGTAACTAAACAACAACAATTTGGTTTTGTTATAAATTTGTATGTGTAAATTAACATAAAAACGATTAAATAATTAAAAAAGACTTGTTTCTCACTCTGATCCTCTTTCACTAATGACAGGGAAATGTTGTCTTCCAAGGTGAGAGACTGTGGCGAGAAAGGAAAGATCCCAGGTGAGATCTGGGAGGAGCTACTATCATTTTTAAGGGCTCAGAATTATTTTTAAGAGAGGGCTCCGTATTCTAGTTATTCTATTTGTATTTTGTCATATTATGCAAAACTTTAATAAAAATCTCATCCTATATAATAAAGTGCCTGTGTCCGTGCGTACTTTCCGTGTGTCAGTGGAATTCGCAACTGGGCATGCCCCACACGGACGCAGGGATTGGACGACGCAGAGACTCCATGCAGATGAGACGGTCGGAGGCCGCCAATCGGAAGAGCGGGAGGGGAGGGGCTGCCTCGCCCTGCACTCAAAGAAAGTTGCTGGCGGCCATTTTGTGTGTGTGAGTGATGGGAGTTACACAAGGATTCCTCTCACACGCCCGCCCTAGGCCGACGGCCCTGCCTGGGAGGCGGCCTCCCTCCCTCAGGGGCTCAAAGCAGCCCCCGTCCCATCCTCGCCATGTCCCTGTGGTTCGTGAAGGGGCTGGGAGCCAAAAGGGCAAAGAGAGGCGGGGGCTGCCATGGCCGTTTCCACACGGAGTTTGCTTACGGAGGGAAACCGGACCCCCCCTCCCCAGTACGTGGGATTTGAGCCCATTCCCCCTCCTCCGCCGCACGCTTTAGGGACTTTTATGTAACGGGAGGGGCCAGTTTCCCTCACAGCTTCTCTTGGACGCGCCGCAGGATGAGGCCCGGCTGCCTTACCTGAAGGCTGCTGTCCTAATCCCACTTGCCTGAGGGAAATAAGTCCTGTTTTTAAAAATGTTTCACCACATATGTTCTAGCGCCCGTTAATTTAACGGGCTGAACGTCCACTACTATATTAAAAAAGACTTGTATCTCACTCCTGTAGCTGATAAATTGCCACTACATTATTACTGATACAACCATTTCAAAAGGGCAAATACAGTCTTCTTTGGCTTTGTGCACACTTTGTGATAATGTGCTTTGCGTTCTGGATGCAGGCGTGTTTTGCGGGTGCATGGCATTGTAACTGCACATTCATTCATTCGAAGCATGTTTTCAAAGTGTTGGTGCTGACCTTTAAAGCCCTAAATGGCCTCGGTCCTGTATACCTGAAGGAGCGTCTCCACCCCCATCGTTCAGCCCGGACACTGAGGTCCAGCTCCGAGGGCCTTCTGGCAGTTCCCTCACTGCGAGAAGTGAGGTTACAGGGAACTAGACAGAGGGCCTTCTCGGTAGTGGTTCCCGCCCTGTGGAACGCCCTTCCAGCAGATGTCAAGGAAATAAGCAGCTATCCTATTTTTAAAAGACATCTTAAGGCAGCCCTGTTTAGGGAAGTTTTTAATATTTAATGCTGTATTGTTTTAACATTTGACTGGAAACCGCCCAGAGTGGCTGAGGAAACTCGGCCAGATGGGCGGGGTAAAAATAATAAATTATTATTATTATTATATACTAGTTGAATTCAGCCCGTTGATAACGGGCTCTAGCGGGGGCGAGCGGGACCCGAGGCGCGGAGGCGGCCAGCGGCGGCGGCCGGGGCGAGGAGGTTGCGGGGCGGCGTCCTCGTCCTCCTCGCCGCCGCTGCCTCCAGGCCGGGCCGGCCGTCCTCCTCCTCCTCCTCGGGGCTCCTCCGTCGAGGTGGCAGCAGCGGCGGCGGCGGCCCGGCAATGGCGGCGGCGCAGTTTCGCCCGGCCGGAAGTGTCTCTGTATCGTCCCGCCCCCCTCTCCGCCCCCTCCAATCCCTGCGTCCCCGTGTGACATGCGCAGAACGCACTTCCGTGACACACGGAAAAGCAGGGACATAGGCTCTTTATTATATAGGATTCCCCAGTGAAGGAATTCTGAGCACTATACTTTACCTCTCACAGCAACCTTTCCAAAACTACAATGCCCAGAATTCTTTGAGGGGGCAAATGTGTTTTGAATGTGCTTCAACCAGAGCTGGGCCAAGAGCTTTCGGCACCTGAGGTGAACCACACAATGGAGTCCTCCCTTCTCTGCCAGGGAAGAAAGGGCGAGTGAAGGTCTACGTTGGGAACAAGGTGGGGAATCAAATCATCCTTACCCAATGTGCTGGTCCCGTGGGTTACCCAAAAGGCGAGGTCCAAGTCCGGTCCGTGGTCAGAGGTGCAACGTAAAGGCAGTCCGTGGTAACTGAAGCTGGGTGCAGGGCAGGGAGTCAGGCAAAGTCGGGAACAGGTAGGCAAGCAGGGAACCAGGGCAGGTCAGGAGCTCAGGCAGGAAAGCACGACAGGTTTCAATCAGGAACTGGTATCCAACAATGTTGCTCCTGCAACTTGGGGCTGGGGCTGGGGCTGGCCGGCTTTTATCTGCCCCGAGGCATAGGGCGGCCCCGATCCTCTGGTGACTCGCCTCTCCTGGCTTAGAGGCGAGCACTCCTCCTGCGGGAACTTAGTTCCCTTCGCCTCTCTGCCCTGAGCCTCTGTAGCTCAGGAGAGGCTGGAGGGTTACCGGACCCAGAGGCAACCTCAGCTTCCCCTGACAGGGCTGGGAGTGGAGCACCTGCAGGCAATGGGTCCTCCATCCCAGCAGGAGCCAGAGCAGACTCAGCAGATGCCTGCACCTGAGGATCCAGCACAGGTGAGGCCCCTTCAGACTCAAGCCCTAGCCCCGGCTCTGCTGGTTCTGGAGGCGGGGAATCCTGTGCAGGCTGGGATCTCTCAGGTTCAGCAACTGAGTCTGAATCCCAGGCCATCACACCCAATGAACTGGGAATCGAAGGCCTTTGCAGGGGACGGGAGCTGCTCTGAATCATTCTGGGCTGGTGCAGAGCCCAGGAGACCCTAGAGGGAAGCCCCCATCCCCATTTCCTCCCTAGGGGTAGAAGGAGACCAGTAGCACCTCTTATTCACAAAAGAGGCTCCTGTGTACGGCAGCAACAGGCAATGCATTCCTTGGAGACCGGATCTGCTGTCCCTGTGAATCCTGCCGCCCGAGACAGTTGCTTCAGCTTGCCTCACGGATGGGCTGGCCCTGGCTTTCACGGTGTTCCATGTACACAACAGAGTAACTAGTCTGTGTGGTGTGGATGTCGATGCTCATGGACTTCACACCAGCACCTTACATTCAGGTAGGTGTTTTTGTGACACTCATCATAGGAACTGAACTATTTTATGGGTGCTGTGGTGCCACCCTTAACAAACTGCAGATGGCAAGTGGCAGTGGCCTCTCTTGGCCAACTGATTTCCCTCTCTTTGTCCACTCAGCCCAAGGGTGGAAGGTTAAGGGGCACCTCATGGATGTGCAGGGAGTGGTCTTCCACTGTGGAAAGAAAAATACAGACTGCATTAAAGGAAGTCCTTTGCCGCTCACTCTGCATCTCTGCTTTCTTTGTGCCAATATTGCCCTTATGACAACTTCGTTGGACTGGTCATGTTGTGTGGATGCCCAATTATCGTCTTCCAAAGCAACTACTCTATTCCGAACTTAAAAATGGAAAGTGCAATGCTGGTGGTCACCAAAAGAGGTTTAAAGACTCTCTCAAGGCAAACCTTTAAAAATGTAGTATAAACACTGACAACTGGGAAACACTGGCCTGCGAGTGCTCCAGTTGGAGAACAGCCTTTACCAAAGGTGTCACGGGCTTTGAAGACACTCAAACTCAGGGAGAAATGAGCTAAGAGGAAGGCACACTTGGCAAACCGTCACCATGATCGACTCCTGCCCAGAAACCTATGCCCCCACTGCGGGAGGATGTATGGATCCAGAATTGGCCTGCACAGTCACTTACGGACTCACTGTTAAAACCGTGTTTATGGAAGACAATCTTATTCGGCTACGAGCAATCGCCAAAGAAGAAGATTAAAAATTAGGCGCCTGTCAGGAGTGCATGCAAGAGCCAGGCCCTGGGACCAGCAGAGCTTTGGCTTGTTCTGGAGAGGCAGGGCGCGGCCACACAGGTGAGGCTGCTTGGGAACTTACTGAACCTGGTGAGGTTGATTGGGAACTTGCTGCACCTGGTGTCACGAGCCAGCAGGGAATATAAGACCAGCTTTTCCCCTCAGCCCTTTGCCACAGCAACGCCTTTCCTGCCCGGCTGCGCTTGGCTCCTTGACTTCTTGACTCCTGGTTCCTGCCCCTTGGCTCCTTGACTTCTGGACTCCTGGTTCCTGCCCCTTGGCTCCTTGACTTCTGGACTCCTGGTTCCTGACCCTTGGCTCCTTGACTTCTGGACTCCTGGTTCCTGACCCTTGGCTCCTTGACTTCTGGACTCCTGGTTCCTGACCCTTGGCTCCTTGACTTCTGGACTCCTGGTTCCTGACCCTTGGCTCCTTGACTCCTGGACTCCTGGTTCCTGAGCCTCAGACTCTTGGACTGTGACTCCTGTTCCTGCCATCTTGCCCCGGGTCCTGACGTGCCTTGCGGGGACTCTGGTTGCTACCAGCCCGGACCGTGACAGCGCCTCTCTGTCCATCTAAACTTGCCTTGTGCAAGCATCAGGCAGACACCAAACACTGCCACCGTGTGACCTTATGTGACTCAAAGCACTTACACACTCTGTGCTCTCGTCCCTCCTGGGTCACCACATAGAGGAAGAGGTTGTCCGCAGAGGTTGACTGTGTTCTGAAAGCGCACAGAGTGTGGTTTGCATGCTCTCAGCTTTTTACTCTTCACCACATCCTTGCTAGGGCAGGCCTCTGGATGCCACATTTGGACATAACGGTCATGATATTTTTACAAGCGTGAAACGATGTCATTTGCAGAAATCACTGACGGTCCTACATGCACCATTGCAATCTCGTTGTGCATGCATCGTGTGCACACTGTACAAGACTGAGACACAGTTGGTGGGCAGCTCCCTCTGAAGGAGCAGGTAAGCTCCATTTCCTGAACAGTCACCTAGATCAATTCCCCAAAAACCTTAGGGCAGTCAGTGATGAACAGGGAGAGCGCTTCTATCAAGACCTGAAGACAATGGAAGAGCGTTATCAAGGGTGATGGGACAAAACTATGTTGTCGGATTACTGTTGGACCATCAAATGAGAATTGCCTGTGCAACATAGTTGTCAACCCTCCCTTTTTTGGTGGGAAACTCCCTTATTCCAATGCCGTTTCCCGCTGCTATCCCGGATTGTTGATATCCCTTCAATTCCCTGGATTTCAAAGGAAGCAGCTCCTCTCCCTCCCTGCCAGCCAGGGAGGCTCCTCAGCTGCATTGCTCGGCTGCCAATAAGGAGTCTGAGACCGACTGGGGGCGGAGCTTGCATGCCTTGTGCAGCCAGACCCTCACGCCCAACCAGACAGTCAGCCTGCCTGCCGTCTATGCGCTCGCTCTTTCGCTCACCCGTTCGCGCGCAGCCTTTGGAGCTACTTAGTGCCTTTGCACAGCCCTCACGGCATCCCTTATTTTCAAATATGAAAGTTTGGAAATATCCCTTATTTTCAAATCTGAAAGTTGACAGCTATGCTGTGCAAGTCCACAAACGCAAGAGCTACAAGCGCAAATTCTTACCTGAATAACAACAGCTTGCAGATACTGTGTATCCCAAGGGAATACCGGTACATTTTTTTGTATACCTCCAACTGTACGTAGATATACATGTCATTTTCAATGCTATACATGTCATGTGCAATGCTATATAAGTCACTTACATTTATACTCATATTGTACTACTTTGGCAATGTGTTTAATAAAATATTGAATTCTTGCATTGTGAAAAACGAAGATTATGGTGAAAAGTGAAAAACATGAATTGCAAAAAAAAAACAACCTAGAGCTTACAGAACAAAACCGACTTCAGATATGAAATCAGCACGTCAAAATTAGGTTAGAACAACTGCAGGTGTCAATGCAACCAAAATTTTGTTCCCCAGTGTAATGTTCTCATCCCCTTCGGTATGTCTTGGCCTAGAATGCCTAGCAGAAAAGCTTCTGGTTGTTTTACAAATGTTATTTTCAACATTTTATATATTAATTTATATCCTGCTAATATGCCCGAATATGCTCCTAAGTGCTTTACAGCTGTAAAATCAAGGCATAATTGAAATTCCACTGGGGCATTAAAACAGCCTTAGTTAAAATATACAATAATACAAACAACGAAAAGCAGAACAATTAAAACATTTAAAAAAAAACAAAAAACAGGTTTCCCTTCAGGAGTCTGGTGGGGGCTCTCTTATTTTAGCAGCGAGGGCATTCCACAACACAGGTGCCACTAGTGAAAAAGTCTGCCTCCTTGTTCCCACAAGCCCATAATAACCAGGCCATGGTAAAAGTACAGTAATTGTGTCCCTTTGGCTGATTGATGGGCAGTGAAGAGACAGCCGTATGGTCAGGACCAGCCCAGGACTTTTTGGTACCTACCTGAGGCAAACCACAAAATGGTGGCTCTTGCCCCTCCCCACCAGGGAAGATGAGGTGAGTGAAGGTCTAAATAAGGATCTTAAGGATCATAAATAGATACTGTAGATAAACATCTACATCAGGATCTGCTGACCCTGTGGATTCTGCCGCCTGAGGCAGTCACGTCCCCCTTGCCTCATGGGTGGGCTGGCCTTGAATGCAGTTGCACTGGCTCCTCCCATCTCTCCCCTGAAGGAAGACATCTGTCAGGGAGGCAAGGGCCAATTCCTGAACCTGGGCTGGAATGGGTCCAGATCATCTGTCCCCCCCCCCCCCAATAGTGCCTACAGTGAGTATTAGAGGCTGGGCAGTGGTTGTCCAACTCCTCAGGGTCTGTGGAGGGCTTTTTTTGCTATTAGCTTGGAGGAGAACCAGGGAACACAAGGAACTCTGCCTTGCCAGACCATGTACTCTTTGACGGTCATGTCGATAGAAGAAGAAGAAGAGTTTGGATTTGATATCCCGCTTTATCACTACCCTAGGGAGTCTCCAAGCGGCTCACATTCTCCTTTCCCTTCCTCCCCCACAACAAACACTCTGTGAGGTGAGTGGGGCTGAGAGACTTCAAAGAAATGTGACTAGCCCAAGGTCACCCAGCAGCTGCATGTGGAGGAGGGGAGACGCGAACCCAGTTCACCAGATTACGAGACTACCGCTCTTAACCACTACACCACACTGGCTCTCCTCATCTCAAAATTGCACAGTGAGGCAAGGACCACCATGGCCGGCGTCAAAAAAACATCGGAAGGGTTTCAACCCGGAAGAACATCCAGCGAACACCCAGTGGATGAGAAAATTAGAATCCTGTTACTGGCGTTGCTTGGGTTTTACACGTTCAGAGAGTTTTGCTTACTTGTTTCTAATGTTGCTACTGGATCTATTCCTTAGGGAATAGGGTGGGCACAAATCGGTGAATAATGCTGTGACTCAGGCCCTAACTCCATGTTTATTTGCTCCACCCCCCACCAGATGCTGCCTGCTGGCCATCACTTTTTAAAACTGCAAAGTGTGTTATGGTGTTAACTCTTTTCTTGTGCAATGCAGGAATCTTGCCCACGGCTACCCCTGGGTGGGCTCGAACCGCCAACCTTCTGGCTAACAGCCAGATGCACCAAGCCATTGCGCCACCTTCTACCTCTGAGCAACACCCCCCTCCACATACACACAAACACACACACGCACACACCCATTTCACAGATGAGGAACTGAGGCCAAGAGTAAGATGTGCTCTGGTGCGGCACAGCAAATCTGCTGTGGATGCAAGACTTGAACCTAAGTTTCACAGACCCGGGTACAGGGGTGTAGCAACGGGGGGGGCAGGGGGCGGGCCGCCCCGGGTTCCACCCCAGAGGGGGGTGACACTTAAAAAAAATTTTTTTATTTTTTTTTTATTTATTTTTTTAAATTTTAACTTCATTGAAAAAAAGAGATAATAGACACACACACAACCCCCACACCTCACAAAGTGGTACCATCAGAGGGGGGGACACTTTTTATTTTTTTTATTTTTTTTATTTTTATCATTTTTTTATTATTTTTTATTATTTTAACTTTATTGAAAAAAAAGAGATAATAGACACACACACACACACACACACAACCCCCCACACCTCACAAAGTGGCACCATCAGGGGGGGGGGCGACACTTTTTATTTTTATTTTTTTTATTTTTTTACATTTTTATTATTATTTTTTATTATTTTTTATTTTAAATTTATTGGAAAAAAAGAGATAATAGACACACACACACACACAAAAACCCCACACCTTGCAAAGTGGCACCATCAGAGGGGGGGGCGACACTTTTTATTTTTTTTTATTTTTATTTTTAATTAAAGTGGGGGGGGGTGACAAAAAAAATTCCGCCCCGGGTACCACCTGGGCTTGCTATGCCTCTGCCCGGGTACAACTCTGTCCCCTTGGCGCTGAGCCCCCAGCTGGGCCCATCTCGAGCCTTTCTGAGTTAGAATCAAATGCAGCCGTTTCGGAAGAAGCGGTCTTCTGGATAAACTCAGGAAGAGAAGCAGGCAGAACGGAGCTCTGCCCGGCGTTCTTCCTGGCCAGAGACAGCAGCTCCGTCCAAGCTGTGCTGCCAATTCCCTCTCCCTCCCTCCCCTCCCCTCCGTGTGCGATTTATGAGGCAGAAACCACCCAGCAAGATGGCTCCCACCCTCCTCACCCAGAGCGCTGTGCTTTCACAGAAAGAGACCCGTTCTCCTTGGACTGTGTGAAAGCAGGAGTCTCCCCCTCCCTCCCTCTCCACATCTGGAACAGATCGTATCCTGGATGGAGTCCAGGCCTGTCAGCACCTTTGATGCTGCTTGCTGAGGTCATGGCAGCTGGATCCAAGCCCTCGGTGAAAACAGCTTGTGCGTATTACTTACTTGCCGCAAACACACCCACTGAAGTCAGAGCATCTTTGGAGACTGAGGAGGCCAATTAGTACCCCGAGCCGGTCATCCCTTGGCAGGCACCGCCAGCTCAACAGGCAGAAGCCAAGCTCCCTGTGACACAACTCTGCCTGCTTGCCATGTGCCATTCGGAGATGCGAGGAAATAAACTGCGAACAGACTTGGCACAGATGTCCAGGAGCTTTTGCTGAGGCTATGCTTAAAATAAAACTTAGCAAATCAACCTGAGCCCAGAGCACACCTCGCAAGGTTAGCCTTCCTAACTTCAGATTGGGATCATCATAATCACGTTATAAGCAAAATTTTACTTGAAAAGGCTGAAAGTTGGGTCCGGTTTTCCCAAGGGGGAGTCCGGAGTTTTCTCCCTGAGAAGAGCTGGAATTTTAGAGCTTTTCCCTTCGTGCCACAGACAGAGACCACACTGGAGTTGTCAAAAGCAAAGCGGAGCTTCCCATTTATTGAATCTGTTGCAACAGAGGTTCCCCGTCATGTAGCAGGTACGATGAGGAGAACCCAGAACAATGGTGTGCCAGCCCCTATACCCTGTTTCCCCTTTTTTAATACGTAGTCATAAAGTAAGCCATTGCAGGTTTTTTTTACCTTTGTGAGAAGTAAGACGTACCCCAAAAGTAAGCCGTGGTGCCGCCATTGTTCCCGTCGCCTCCTCAGCCCCTCCTGCGTGCGCAGGGAGCCAGCGAACCAGTGAGAGGCACGGGGGGGAAACGCGCCACTTGCGGAGTTCTGCCCTGCCTGCTTAGCGCGCAGGGAGAGGCACGGGGGGGGGGAGACGCCTCTTCCTGCCCCGCCTGTTCCCTGTGCGAAGGGAGCCAGCGAACCAGCGAGAGGCGTGGGGGGGAAACGCGCCTCTTGCGGAGTTCTGCCACGCCTGCTCAGCGCGCAGGGGGAGGCTGTACCGTACCATACTGACGTAATAAAAATAAGACATCCCCCCCGAAAATAAGCCACCCTGTGTTTTTTTTGAGAGAAAAAAATTATAAGACGGTGTCTTAAAAAGGGGGAAAGACGGTATAGACTTTTGAAATTCCTCCCTTGGAGTCCAGCCCACCACCAGATCCATCAGAACTACATCACAACTTGGGAGGGTCAGAGGAGGTAACTTGAGAATTTTCCACACCTGGTCATCCCTCCTCGACTCCTCCCAGACACACATTTCTGGAAAACAAAAGGTTTCCTGATTTCCTGCCCTGGCAGGGCAAGGCAAATGCAGGGCTAACGACTGTCCTTTGTGAGGGAAATGGGCCATCTGGTACCTGGCCAGCTAGGAGTCAAAATGGTGTGAGGCCTGTCTTTCTGTGCTGTTTTCAGACATGTGGCCTTGTTTGCTTGTGTTAGATTAATAAGAATTATTATATATATAAATAAAATACCTTAAATTCTTACAACAACGTCTCTGAC
This sequence comes from Darevskia nairensis, assembly GCA_034642065.1. NCBI lineage: Eukaryota > Metazoa > Chordata > Lepidosauria > Squamata > Lacertidae > Darevskia > Darevskia nairensis. Next base: position 436,458 of record JAWWNI010000405.1, read on the forward strand.
CAGGGAACTGTAAGCTGCAAACAGGAAATATGGTCTACGCTAATTGACAAACAAAACAAGTGGGACCTCATTATAAGATGGCTTGTTATGTGCATACCCTCCAACATTTCTCCAATGAAAATAGGGACGGCCTATTCCACGCGGGTGGCGCTGTGGGTTAAACCACAGAGCCTAGGGCTTGCCGATCAGAAGGTCGACGGTTCGAATCCCCGTGATGGGGTGAGCTCCCATTGCTCGGTCCCAGCTCCTGCCAACCTAGCAATTCGAAAGCACGTCAAAGTGCAAGTAGATAAATAGGTACCGCTCCAGCGGGAAGGTAAACAGCATTTCCGTGCGCTGCTCTGGTTCGCCAGAAGTGGCTTGGTCATGCTGGCCACATGACCCGGAAGCTGTACGCCGGCTCCCTCAGCCAGCAAAGCGAGATGAGCACCGCAACCCCAGAGTCGTTCGCGACTGGACTTAATTGTCAGGGGTCCCTTTACCTTTTATTCCATCATCATCATATTATTATTAATAATAATAATAATAATAATAATACCCTGCCCATCTGATTGGGCTGCCTCGGCCACTCTGGGTGGCTTCCAACATATATAAAAACAAAATAAAACATTAAATATTAAAAAAAACAACTTCGCTATAAAAGGCTGCCTTCAGATGTCTTCTAAAGGCTGTATAGCTCCTCATCTCCTTGGCTCGGGGGGAGGGGGGTGAGTCGCATAACTCCATACCCTCCACCATTTTTCCGATGAAAACAGGGACGTCCTACAGAAAAGCGGGACATTCCGGGATCAAATCAGAAACCAGGATGGCTTCCATAAATCTGGGACTGTCCCTGGAAAACAGAGACACTTGGAGGGTCTGCAGGCAATCATAAAGAAGTGTATGCCTTGGGCCATGTGTGCAGATTGTCTTTCTCTCACCACTGAGTCAACAAACTTAGGTTCAAGTCTTGCCTCCACTGCAGATTTGCTGTGCTGCACCACAGTGCGTTCTACTCTTGGCCTCGGTTCCTCATCTGTGAAATGGGTGTGTGGGTGGGTGGGTGGGTGGAGGGGGGTGTTGCTCAGAGGTAGAATGTGGTGCAATGGCTCAGTGCATCTGGCTGTAAACCAGAAGGGGTTGCACAACTCTATACCCTCCAACATTTCTCTGATGCAGATAGGGACATCCTACCATACGCTCTAACATTTCTCTGATGAAAACAGGTAAAGTAGGACATTCTGGGATCAAATCAGAAACCGGGATGTCATTGGCCACACTTTAGATCCTGGGTTGCTTTTACACTGCACATTGAGTCTGGAGTTGTCACCTTTCATTCATTTTTTTAAAAGCAGGGAATCCAAATTGCCCTGATTTCAGTGCTTCTTTACATTCTTTCCCCAGGTCTGATTTATTGTTAATCTTCTCACTTAAAATGCAGTTCCCGCCCTGTGGAATCAAGGCTTTTGAGGACTATTGTCCCTTTAATTAGAAGCTTCTTCCTTGTGACTTCATCCATTATTTGCTTCCTGTTCAGCACCACCACAACATTTGTAAGAAATTGTAAGAAACTCACATGACTTGCCCATCCCAGCAGCTATAAAAGAGGACGACTCAGGTGAGGGTCACATGACTGCTTAATCCCAGCAACTATATAAGGGACCACGCCGGCCTGCCCACCCAGGGGGTTGGACTGTGCTGGGGTTGGACTGACTGTGGCATGACCGCCCAGGGAGTTGGACTGTGGAGGGAAGAGTGTGCATTGGTTCGACTGACTGTGGCCTGCCCAGGCCCTATTTTCTGTGAGTTGCAGTACTGTGTCGCATGAAGAAACCTTCTCCACAATAGCTGGGAGCAGGACTTTCAGTGTGGCCAGAGCCGGAGTTATGTATAGGGTAAGGAGGTTATACATGCCTAAGGCCAGCCTGGATGAAACTGTGCAGGGGTTGGAGTGAAAAGCCCTGCCCCTTCTAGGTTCCTGGTGTCACCATTCAGAGTTCAGACTCAAGGATTTGTTATGGAAATAAAGTGGGGGCACTTCTTTGAAACCAGTTTTGTCACCTCTTCCCCCCCCCCCAAAAAAAACCTTGAGACAATGAGCCCAGCCACCTTTTATTCAGTCGCATAAGCACTACACTAGTACAGCATGGCCATAAATTGGTACCCCTGAAATATACACCCAATATGTAGCAATGGAGATTTATGTTACTGCTTTACGAAAGAACACTGAGTTTTATGAATGGACTCTGTATTTTGTGAATTGCCTACGAGCCACCAATAGCGAGCTATAGAGTCAGAAGGTAACCAATAGGGTGAAGTGAGGGTCACATGACTTGCCCATCCTAGCAGCTATAAAAGAGGACGACCCCCAGGCCCTCAGCCTGCCCAGGCGCAAGGGCTCTGCGATGTATAGAGAGCCCTGACACCACCTGAGTAGCAAGACCTCTTCCACCATAACTTGGAGCTGGACTTTCAGTGTGGCCAGTGCCGGATTTAAATATAGGCTAAGGAGGTTATACATGCCTAAGGACAGCCCGGATGAGACTGTGCAGGGGTTGGACTGACAAGCCCTGCACCTTCTAGGTCCCTGGTGTCACCATTCAGAGTACAGACTCAAGGACGTGTTATGGAAAAAAAGTGTGGGCACTTCTATAAAATCAGTTTTGTCACCTCTTCTCCCCTCCAAACCCCGAGACAATAAGCCCAGCCACCTTTTATTCACAGTCACCTAAGCACTACACTAAAGCATGGCCATAAACGTTTATGTTCAACCGCTGAAATATACACCCAATATGTAGCAATGGAGAATTAGGCTACCACTTTAAGAATGAATACTGTGTTTTATGAATGGACTCAGTATTTTGTAAATTACCTAAGAGCCGCCAATAGGAAGCTCTAGAATACGACAGTTAAGCAAATGAGTACTACCAAACAATAACCCCTATTGCTGAAAGTTATGAGATTCAGGTGAGGGTCACATGACTGCTTAATCTCAGCAACTATATAAGGAACCACGTTGGCCTGCCCAGGCCAATGGCTATGTATCTCCATCTCCATCTCCATCTCCACTGAAATCCTTGGGATTCCCCCAGTCAAACTGATAGTTTCCTCTTTTTTCTCAGGGGTTAATTTTCGTTGGCGCTCTCACCCTGAGACTGCTAGCAGAGGCAGTGATTGTGTAACATACTACATGGTTGAGATTACATGCTATCAATCAAATATATAACTTTCAGGGGACACTTGAAGACAATGGAGTACCGTAACTGTAGAAGGAGCAATGGAGGCCAAAAGAGATTTGCACCCAGTAGCCCTTGGTGCAACCTGAAAATTGTAAGCAACACAACACAGCACAACACAAGAGCTGTTGTGTAGACTATGAATCCCACAGGTCATTCCACCTTACATCTTGCATGATATTCCACATAGCATAGCGAAAGAATACTGCTCCTCCTGCAGGGAATATGAGAAGGGGATGTGTTTTATTAAGGGCAAAGGCTGGTGGAAGTAGTGAGGGGGCTGGCAATTCTTCCATGGCTTGGATTTTAATCAATCACAGATGAATTTGAGGGCTTAAAAAACTCCTCCTTTGAAGTGGGAGATTTTTAAATATTTTTTAAAGCAAAATGTGGAAAGACAAGCCCTGGGATTTGTTTTGCCTTTAAAAAAAGGAAATTATTTCCAAAGCACTTAATAGAAGCCGGGGTGGGAGGATCTGCAAATCGTCATCTGGCTGTGGTGATCAAACTAATTAGGTAACTGGTACAAAATAAAGATTGTGAAATGGGTTGCGAGAACTCTCTGAGAATAAAGAAGGGAGTATGTCTGCCCTCTTGCACTGTTGTTTATGGCGGAAAGTTGCCGCTGTTTTTTGGGGGGGGGGGGAATTTGCCTTAAAAGATTGCAAGTCTAGGCACACACATAGAAATAAGTGCCTTTGGATAAAGTGGAGTTTCGTTCTGATGGGCAGGAGAAGGGAGACGTTTCGGTTAACAACCGAAGAAGGTATACAAAGATTGGTCAGCAGAGAAACTGCGGCTTTTAATGAAATGCAGATTGGCGCTTGTGCCTAATGAGAAACACTTTACAAAGGCAGGCAGGGAGTATTGGCAACTTGAAAAGAAACAGTCCAGATGTTATGCCCTGCAATGTGGGGTTTGTGCGGGGCTCCCCCCCCCCAATAATTTATTTTTATTAAGGTTTCAAAGATTTAACATATATAAACAACTCTCCTACATACAGAAAATACCTGAAGGCAGCCCTGTTTAGGGAAGTTTTTAACTTGTGATTTTGATGTATTTTAATATTTGTTGGAAGCCACCCAGAGTGGCTGGGGAGACCCGGCCAGATGGGCGGGGTACAAAAAAATATTATTATTATTATTATTATTATTATTATTATTATAAAGGTAAAGGGACCCCTGACCATTAGGTCCAGTCGTGACCGACTCTGGGGTTGCGGCGCTCATCTCGCATTATTGGCCGAGGGAACCGGAGTACAGCTTCCGGGTCATGTGGCCAGCATGACTAAGCCGCTTCTGGCGAACCAGAGCAGCGCACGGAAACGCCATATACCTTCCCGCTGCAGTGGTACCTACTTATCTACTTGCACTTTGACGTGCTTTCGAACTGCTAGGTTGGCAGGAGCAGGGACCGAGCAACGGGAGCTCACCCCGTCGCGGGGATTCGAACCGCTGACCTTCTGATTGGAAATCCCTAGGCTCTGTGGTTTAACCCACAGCGCCACCCGCGTCCCTCAACATATATAATAAATTTATCATTTTCTGACTTCCATGGTGTTTTTATTTCTCCCCCTCTGCTGCGCAATATATTCTATCTCTTATTATACCATAATATCAACACTGTATTCTCTAATACCTTCTGTTGTTCATATTTCAAATCCTGCTTGTGAGTTCATCAAACGGCAATATTTCCTTAAATAGTCTGAAAAAGGGATTCCATTCTTCTGGGACTTTTTGTTAACTGCTATTGTAGAAAAGTCTCCGTATGGGCTAATGTGTAATTTCAGACAAGTCGAATATGCAGTGCTTTTTTCTGGGGGGACGCAGACCCCCTAAACATTTTGTGAATCTAAGTTTGGCCTCATTGAGGGGCAGTATTTCAATATGAGTAGGAAAATGAGAGTACCCCTAAACAAATTTTTCTAGGAAAAAAAAAAAAGCACTAGGAATATGTAATTTCAGAAATAAAATTCAAGGGACGGGGAGTAGCCACTAATGAACTATGCTGAACTGGCAACGCAAACAGCGAAGAAGAAGAAGAAGAAGAAGAAGAGGAGGAGGAGGAGGAGGAGGAGGAGGAGGAGGAGGAGGAGGGGTTTGGATCTTATATCCCGCTTTATATCCTGAAGGAGTCTCAAAGCGGCTAACATTCTCCTTTCCCTTCCTCCCCCACAACAATCTCTCTGTGAGGCGAGTGGGGCTGAGAGACTTCAGAGAAGTGTGACTAGCCCAAGGTCACCCAGCAGCTGCATGTGGAGGAGCGGAGACGCGAACCCGGTTCACCAGATTACGAGTCTACCACTCTTAACCACTACACCACACTGGCAAAAATAAAAAAACCAACATGACGGGCTATTTGTGGAAGAATGGAAGCCCTTTTGGGAATCCCTGAAAAACATCATAGTCAGATGAAATCGCACGCCGGATTTGAAACATGAGCAGCAGAAGAAAAATGATAATATTTCAGCCCAGTTGCTCTCAGTTGCCTTCCAGGCTAGATGCCCAGATGTGTTGCCTCCCACCTCTCGGCATTTAGCAGTACCACTCCCTTTCTAACTTTTGCCCACCGAGGGGGAGTTTGCAGTGCAGTTTCGGGACCCCGTGCCTTGCGGAGGACAAGGGCGATGCATAGGGGCACCAAACAGACCGGCAGGGAGGTCAAGATGGCGACCATTCCGGTGGGTGGCCGATGCTCTGCGGTGTCACTGGGGAGGGAGCAGTTGGCGAAGTACTCCGCGTGGATTCTCATGAAGAAGACATCCAAGGTGGGGCTGGCGACCGGACAGCCCATCCCTTCAGCCAGCAGCCCAGTGCAGAGGACCAGCTCGCTATACATGCTGTAGAGGGACAAAATGAAAAGGTTGTGGCAGATGGAACATTGTAGGCTATTTGCGTGGTCAGGCGGAGTCCCCCTAAACTCCCTTGAGTATGTGATAAAGGGGAGCCATACCGGGGTGAAGGCGTCTTCTATTTGTCCCCGTGCCAGTTTCAGTTTATTGGTTAGTTTTTTTCTAATAAGGCTGTTTCCCATACTATTTGGTACCATTGGTCCATGCTTACTCCTGACAGGTCTCCCCATGGTCTGACTATGATGTTTCTGGCTGCTGAGACTGGGTGGGTTATGAGCTCTTTATGATGTGAGTGGGCATTATTATCTTGGAAGATGTTTAGTAGGGTCAGTCCTGGGGTGACTTCTAATACAGTAGAACCCCGGGTTACGCACGCGATCCGTTCCGGGTCGCGGTGCGTAACACGGGCGTGCGTAACATGTACGCACCAAAAAAGAGAGAAAAAACCCGGAAATTCACGGCTTTTTGCGCTTCTGCGCATGCGCGAACTGCGCAGAACGCTTCTGCGCACCTGCACACCCTGCGCACTCCAGGGAGGACTTCCGGGTCGCCGCGGTGCGTATCCCGAATGTACGCAACACGGAGCGTACGCAACACAAGGTATGACTGTACTTGTTATTTTGCATATTTCTTGTGTGATTCTTGTCCAGAATAGCTGGATTTTGGGGCATTCCCACCACATGTGGAGGTATGTGCCTGTGGAGGTGCATCCTCCAGCATTTTGGTGAGGTTCCTAGGCGAATAAAAAATATGTTGGAAAAAACCGAAAAACCTTCCAGGCATGGACTCCCCTTCCCAAGCTCCACCTCCATGTCTGAGGAGTGAAAATCCTTAAAGGGGCAACCCTCGTCCCTATAGCATTGCGGTAGCTTGCCTTTACTCCCTGCCTAGTGTATTCACTGCACCATCAACAAGAGCAGGAAATATATGGCATGATGACAACCGATTTCTCAAGGAGCTCAGACTCAGGATCAATTATCTCTCAGACCCTTCAAGTATCCCTATTTTCCAGGGACGGTCCTGGATTTACAGAAGCCGTCCCGGTTTCTGGCTTGATCCTGGAATGTCCCGCTTTCCCTTAGAATGTCCCTATTTTCACTGTATAGATGTTGGAGAGTATGGTAGGAGTCCCTGTTTGCATTGGAGAAATGATGGAAGGTATGGTCTCTGTCATAGAGGGAACAACACACCAGAATGTAACCCCCACATATATGGGGGGGGGGGAGGCCTATATATAACTGGGTGGACTGGGTGTTCATCAGTATGCGGATGATACCCAGCTCTACCTCTCTTTCAAATCAGAACCAGTGAAGGCGGTGAAGGTCCTGTGTGAGTGTTTGGAGGCGGTTGGAGGATGGATGGCGGCTAACAGATTGAGGTTGAATCCTGACAAGACAGAAGTGCTGTTTTGGGGGGACAGGAGGCGGGCAGGTGTGGAGGACTCCCTGGTCCTGAATGGGGTAACTGTGCCCCTGAAGGACCAGGTGCGCAGCCTGGGAGTCATTTTGGACTCACAGCTGTCCATGGAGGCACAGATTAATTCTGTATCCAGGGCAGCTGTCTACCAGCTCCATCTGGTACGCAGGCTGAGACCCTACCTGCCCGCGGACTGTCTCGCCAGAGTGGTGCATGCTCTAGTTATCTCTCGCTTGGACTACTGCAATGCGCTCTACGTGGGGCTACCTTTGAAGGTGACCCGGAAACTACAACTAATCCAGAATGCGGCAGCTAGACTGGTGACTGGGAGCGGCCGCCGAGACCACATAACACCGGTCTTGAAAGACCTACACTGGCTCCCAGTACGTTTCCGAGCACAATTCATAGTGTTGGTGCTGACCTTTAAAGCCCTAAATGGCTTCGGTCCTGTATACCTGAAGGAGCGTCTCCACCCCCATCGGTCAGCCCGGACACTGAGGTCCAGTGCCGAGGGCCTTCTGGCAGTTCCCTCGCTGCGTGAAGCCAAGTTACAGGGAACCAGGCAGAGGGCCTTCTCGGTAGTGGCGCCCGCCCTGTGGAATGCCCTCCCTTCAGATGTCAAAGAAAACAACAACTACCAGACCTTTAGAAGACATCTGAAGGCAGCCCTGTTTAGGGAGGCTTTTAATGTTTTATAGATTATTGTATTTTAATGCTCTGTTGAAAGCCGCCCAGAGTGGCTGGGGAAACCCAGCCAGATGGGCGGGGTATAAATAATAAATTATTATTATTATTATTATTATTATTATTATTATTATTATTATAAAATAAATCAAGAAACCAACCCCCCTGAGGTACCAGGAACCAGGTGTGCCGCTCAGGAATCTATACCTGCCAGTTGTTTCCCAGAAGCACCGGCTGCTCTCTGCTGCAGCCATGACGGAGGCATGAAACTTGGGCCAGCAGAACAGCGCTACCCAGTCATAGTAGGTATCTCCACAGTCACTGGCTTGGCCGTCCTCTTCTTCAAAAGGCCCTAGCCAAGAATGAGAGATCGGAAAGGGGTTCTGACTGGGACTGTGGCAGGCAAAAAGGCCCTGTCCCCATCCTATCATACATCTCCATCCAGCTCAGTGTGTGCCCCCACCCCCTGCTCCCACTGCATCTTGCCAGCAATTCATTTATTAAAACATCAGCTACGCAAATGCAAATTACCTGACAAACATCACTTCTAGTTTGGCCCTGGGAAGAAAGCGTATCAAACATCGCAGGCAGCAGAAAGGATGCCTGATTCTGTTTGTACCATCTACACCGTGTGCAAATGGTGTTGAAGTGGGAGAGGAATCAAATCACATTCCAGTCAGCTTTTTACATTCAACCCAACAGGCAAACGGTGCATGTAACTAGGGTTGTTCACATATTGTGAACTAGGGTCAGTTCACATATTAGTTCGGGATGTATGAAGGATACAGTGGTACCTCAGGTTACAGACACTTCAGGTTACAGACTCCGCTAACCCAGAAATAGTACCTCAGGTTAAGACAGTGGTGGCTAACCTTGACACTCCAGATGTTTTGGAACTACAACTCCCATCATCCCTAGCTAACAGGACCAGTGGTCAGGGATGATGGGAGTTGTAGTTCCAAAACATCTGGAGTGTCAAGGTTAGTCATCACTGGGTTACTTTGCTTCAGGATGAGAACAGAAATCGGGCAGCGGCGGCACAGCTGCAGCGGGAGGCCCCATTAGCTAAAGTGGTACCTCAGGTTAAGAACAGTTTCAGGTTAAGAACAGACCTCCAAAACGAATTAAGTTCTTAACCCGAGGTACCACTGTATAGGTTTGTGTTCCTCCCCCATCTCTGCGAAAACACCCTGTCAGCCTTCACCACCCTGCCCTCTCCCGATGTTTTAGACTACAACTCCCATCAGCCCCCAGTTGGAGTTGTATTCCAAAACATATGAGGAGCATAGCTGTCAACCCTCCTTTTTTTTTGGCGGGAAACTCCCGTATTCCAATGCCGTTTCCCGCTGCTATCCCAGATTGTTGCTATCCCTTAAATTTCCTGGATTTCAAAGGAAGCAGCTCCTCTCCCTCCCTGCCGGCCAGGGAGGCTCCTCGGCTGCGTTGCTCGGCTGCCAATAAGGAGTCTGAGACCGACTGGGGGCGGAGCTTGTGCATCCAGAGCCTCATGCCCAACCAGACAGACAGCCTGCCAGCCTGTCTATGCACTCGCTCTTTCGCTCACCCGTTTGCGTGCAGCCTCTGGAGCGCAGGGTGGCGAGGCTACTTGGTGCCACTGTATCACCCTGGCGGCATCCCTTATTTTCAAATCCGAAAGTTATTAAAATCCCTTATTTTCAAATCCAAAAGTTGACAGCTATGATGAGGAGGCCCAGATTGGTGAAGGCTGAAGTAAGCGGCAAATGCTGTGTGTGTCACATGTGAAAACGTCCAACAGAGGTCACAAAATAAAAAGTGAGATATTGGGTAAACAGACCATTTTGGGACGCAGATCTCATTAAAACAGAAGCCCGTGGCTAAAAGAAGAGCGAGGACTTCTGTTTCGCAACAGAGGGGATTGGAGGAAGAGATCATTGCTCACCTTCTTCATCTGGATACAGGTAGGAGACTGGAAGGAGAAGGTAGATGTTAGTCTAGGAACAGCAGTAGGATGAGTAACAGTGATAGGGCAGGCCTGGAGACTCACTAACTCAACTATTACCTTCCTCAAGAAAGGTCTATTTAAAGAAGGGGAACCTGCGAAACATCTCCCCTGTATGCAGGGGTGTAGGAAGTGGGGGCGGGGGGGCGGGCCGCCCCAAGTTCCATCATGGAGGGGGGGTGACAAATTATCAAGGAACAATTACTGCCCTACTAGGGTAGTTCATTAAAAACTTTTTCTTTTTTGAAAATGCCTGCTCCAAAGGTCTTATCTTACTACACTAGGGATTATATAGCTATATATGAAATGTCATGCATATCAGTTAATATCTTGACCCTCCTCCACGAAAATAGCTGTTTACTTGGCCGTTTTCCTATGTTGTGAAGGCTGAAATTTCAATTCAGTGGAGCACTTACTGTTCCTAGCCCTAACCCTGCGGAAAGCCGTCTAATTAGACTTTAATTTGATTTTGACATGTTTTTAGGAGGTAATTTAATTATTGTTTGATTTTATATCAATGTTATGTATCTGATGTTAGCCGCCCTGAGCCCAACTTTGGCCAGGGAGGGCGGGATATAAATAAAAGTTTATTATTACTTATTATTATTCCTTTGTAAGAAAATAGGAAATAACGTAAAACAATTTTTGCAGGCCAAAAAATAAAAAAAGTAAAAATCAATGTGTGTGGGGGGGGGGGGGGTGACAAGAAATTTTCCGCACCGGGTACCACCTGACCTTCCTACGCCTCTGCCTGTATGCACAATTTCACCTTCAGCTTTTGGCTCCAGAACTGACACAAACTTAAGAGGAAGACAGATGGAATCAGCCCAGTTGATCCGTGGATCAGATCAAAGATACATCTTGGCATAGCACTCTTCTCTCCAGCAGAGACCAGCCAAATTCCTCCCCCCCCCCATCCCCAGAGGTTCCCAAGCGAGGGATGATGGAGATTATTAAATCTCTGCTGGGGGGGACAAACATCTGGAGGAGGACAAAGGCTCAGCCCAGAACCCTGTTCAAGTTCACAAGTGCCTCTCTGAGGATGTGCATATTGGTTTTCCCTCCAAGGAGCCCCTCTACATGCCGGGGATCAGGAATGAGGAACTTTGAGGTGGCAAGCAAGCAAGGCACCCAGGCAACCTTAAGTCCCAATGTCTGCGTTCAAATGCCGTGTTAAACAGTAGTTAAAAGACAAACTATCCGTTGTATCTGAGTTGATCACAGTCAGAGCGGACCCATTGAAATTGATGGAGTTGAAGTTAGTTAGTCCCGTCTGTGCCATGCAAGGGAGGAAGCTAGCCAGTGTCTCGATGTTGTGATGTGTGAACCCAGACCCATGGTTTGGTTTCCTACAACCAAACCATGTCCTGAGTTTACCTCCGTTGGTTTATTTGAAGGTAACAAACCATGAGCATGCTTCACACAACCAAACAAGCCGCACTCTAGCTTGCTTGGGGATTGTTTCGCCCTCTGCATGGTGAGGTTAAGAGCAGCAGATGTGCAGATGTGCTTGTGCACATTAAGCTATAGTTTATTTTAAACCATGGGTAGGCAAACTAAGGCCCCGGGGCCAGATCTGGCCCAGTCTCCTTCTCAATCTGGCTTGCGGACGGTCCGGGAATCAGCGTGTTTTTACATCAGTAGAATGTGCCCTTTTATTTAAAATGCATCTCTGGGTTATTTGTGGGACATCCCGGTAGGAATTTGTTCACCCCCCCCCAAAAAAAAATATAGTCTGGCCCCCAAAAAGGTCTGAGGGACAGTGGAAAAGTCCTGCTGAAAAAGTTTGCTGACCCCTGTTTTAAACTATTGTTTAACATTGTAAACCAAGCCAGTATATCTGGCAATTGTAAATCTTTTATTCTTGGCTGCAATGGTCAATGGACATGAAAAAGTAGCCAAAAGAGAGGGGGAAACAATTCTTTTGAAAGCCATCTATGCCATCAGAACAGCCAGGGGCAATGAGTTCCGTAGATACATTACATGTTGCACAATGCAATATTAACTTCTATCTGCCCTGGTGTCATAAAAATTCACTGGTTGACCCTAGGTTTTACTGTTAAAAAAAGAGAAAATAAATCCCTGCCTTATCAGCTCCTTCCACATTGTTCCAAGTAATTTTTATAAACATCCATGGTTTCCTCTCAAGCATCTCCTCGTTCCAAAGCGACAAAGCACCAAACGCCTTCCCCAGGCAGGGGCTCCCGATTCCTGATCCAAAAATATTAGGTAGTTCTGGGATCTCTTCCAGTTTGGGGAGGGGAGGAAAGCACAAATGAAAAGTTCCCCCTGGCCCTAACCTGGCGTCCCCATTAAAGAGGGAGGGAATCTGTTACTGTCTTGGGAAGAGGTTACCACATTTTTTTCTGGCAGCATTCATGTGCCTTTAGCACCGTCATTGCAGGCAGAAATCCAGCAGCTGAAATCTTTCCTCATCAATGGGCGTAGGCACAAAAAGTGCTGCACCTGCCAAACTGCTGCTTGTCATGCAATTTGTTGGTCCGTTCTTTCAATTTATTGGCCCACCTTTCTACAATATATTACCTGTCGGGGATCTGCCCACCCCTGCCAGTCTGGCTCTGAGTGCATACAGGGACCCGCAGCCTGGGTTGACGATGGATTCATCTTCGAGTGAATCTGGCAGCCCCTCTTCAGGGGAGGAGCAGTTAGTGGCTGGGAGCCAGGGAGTGCCAGGGAGTTGCTGAGAGACCTGGCACCACCCAGCAGACTCGCTCGGAGGGGGAGGCGTCAGTTCCGGCGCCTATCTCACGTAGGAGGAGAAGGCGGCAATTCAGGATGCCGAGGCTTTGGTGTTGGCGCCAAAACAGAAGGGGGGCACTTCCGGGTTCTGCTAGTGACTGAGCAGACATGATAAACTGAACTCTGCACTGTAAATAGGTTTGCACAAAATAAAGAGACTTAAAGACAAGATGACTTGGTCTTACTATTGAACAACCGATAAGTGAATCTGACATTACCCAAGGCAATCAATATGTCTTTATATATGTTGGAAGCCACACAGAGTGGCTGGGGCAACCCAGTTAGATGGCCGAGATAAAGGTAAAGGGACCCCTGACCATTAGGTCCAGTCGCAGACAACTCTGGGGTTGTGGCGCTCATCTCGCTTTATTGGCCGAGGGAGCCGGCTTACAGCTTCCGGGTCATGTGGCCAGCATGACAAAGCCGTTTCTGGCGAACCAGAGCAGTGCACGGAAACGCCGTTTACCTTCCCGCTGCAGCGGTACCTGTTTATCTACTTGCACTTTGACGTGCTTTCGAACTGCTAGGTTGGTAGGAGCAGGGACCGTGCAACGGGAGCTCACCCCGTAGCGGGGATTCGAACCGCCGACCTTCTGATCGGCAATCCCTAGGCTCTGTGGTTTAACCCACAGCGCCACCCGCGTCCCGTGGCCAAGGTACAAATAATAAAATTATGGTGGTGGTGATTTACAGTGACAATTAAAAATACATCAAAACACTTTAAAAATATAAAAAAAGAAAAAATACGACCAAACAGTGGTCACATTAAAACACTTTTAGATGAATTTTAAATGTATTTTCCTGACAGTGGAAAGAGAAGGGGCTAAATCGGTGGTTCTCAAACATTTTTCTCTGGGCCACCAGACCCTCCAAGTGTCCCTATTTTCCAGTGATGTCCCTAAATTAGATAAGCTGTCTCGGTTCCTGATTTGATCCCGGAATGTCCCGCTTTTCCTTAGCACATCCCTGGTCACCGTCTATTTGAACTTTTGCCATCGGGACGGAGATACAGGACGATGACAACAAGAACAAGCCGTCTTAGAAACAGCTTCTTCTCTAGAGCAATCGCGGCCTTGAATGGGAAGCCTGGACTTTGAAGTCATCTACTCTTACCAGTTATGTTTTAATCAGTGTGTATGGTTTTAATCAGTGTTTTTGTAGTTGTTTTGTTTTTGAGTGGAGTGCCCTATCTGGGTGGATGGAGCAGCCAAGCAATTTCGTTGTCCCCCAAAGGGGACAATGACAATAAATATTCTATTCTATTCTATTCTATTCTATTCTATTCTATTCTATTCTATTCTATTCTATTCTATTCATTGCAGAAATGTTGGAGGGTATGGAGTTATCTGACCCCCCGAGCCGTCTGAAGGCAATCCTGTATAGGGAAGGGTTTTTTAAATGTTTAATGTTTTATTATGTTTTTGTATATGTTGGAAGCTGCCCAGAGTGGCTGGGGCAACCCAGTCAGATGTGTGGGATATAAATAGTAAAATTATCATTATGGAATGGGACATCCCTATTTTCATCGGAGAAATGTTGGATTCTGGGCCACACTTCCAAAATAAAAATTTGCTCGCGCCACAACAATTTTTTTATCGATAAGAAATACATTGGAAAACAAAACAACTCCTAGCAGTGCTTGATTTATAGCACAGAACACTTTATCATAAGATCGTGAGACAGAACACTTTATCATAAGATCGTGAGACATCCAGAAAGTATAAAAGAATGTGGCTCCATAACAACACAAATCATTCCCAGAATATACCGTATTTTTTGCTCCATAAGACACACTTTTTTCCACCTAAAAAGTAAGGGGAAATGTCTGTGCATCTTATGGAGTGAATGTGTGGTCGATCGCTGGCTCCCTTTCCGGCCCCACCCCCTTGCCCAGGCCTCCATTGTTGAATGTTCTGCAGATGGAGGCTGTTTGTTTCTCCCCAGCGACATGTGACTGGCTGATTAGATTATCTGTCTGGAAACTGTAGAAACGGCTCCCTTTCCTTTCCCAAAGAAGCTGCAGAACTGTGAGTTGAACCCCATAAAAACAGTATTTTTCCCCTTTGCAAAATAAGCTCAACAACTTTGAGCTGATCCTCAAAAAAGGGGGCTTTTCCCCTTTGCAAAAGAAGCTGCACAACTGTGAGCTGATCCCCCCCAAAAACGGGGCTTTCTCCCCTTTCCTCCTCTAAAAACTAGGTGCGTCTTATGGTCAGGTAATATTGATTGTCCTTGAATGTTCCCACCACACTCGCCATCCTCTCCTGCCACACCAGCGTGGCACACCACACCCTTTGAGGACCACTGGGCTATGTGGACATCCCTAGGGAGGGTCTTCTAAATCTAGGGTGCAGCCTCTGGGACATAGCTGTCAACTTTCGGATTAGAAAATAAGGGATTTTTTCAAACTTTCAGATTTGAAAATAAGGGATGCCGCGAGGGCGGTGCAATGGCACCAAGTAGCCTCGCCACCCTGCGCTCCAGAGGCTATGTGCAAACGGGTGAGCGAAAGAGCGAGCGCATAGACGGCAGGCAGGCTGTCTGTCTGGTTGGGCGTGAGGGTCTGGCTGCACAAGGCATGCAAGCTCCGCCCCCCAGTCGGTCTCAGACTCCTTATTGGCAGCCGAGCAATGCAGCTGAGGAGCCTCCCTGGCCGGCAGGGAGGGAGAGGAGCTGCTTCCTTTGAAATCCGGGGAATTTAAGGGATATCAACAATCCGGGATAGCAGCGGGAAACAACATTGGAATAAGGGAATTTCCCGCCAAAAAAAGGGAGGGTTGACAGCTATGCTCTGGGAAGGCCCTCCCGTGTCCCCATTTCTTAAAGGCTCAGTACCCTCTGTATGAGATATGTGGGAATGGCGACGGAAAGATAACTGGGGAAGGGCAGTTGTGGGCATGCTAAGGACAGGTCTGCTCTCCTTGTTCCCAGAGAACAAATATTTTTCTCTCTCTTACTTTCATCTTCAAAGTCATCATAGGTCAGTGCTGTGCATCCTGAAGGAGAAAAGGAGAGAGAAATGTCAGAGAAGGAGAATTGCAGGAGTCCCTTCTGTCTCAGCCCCACCCTAAAGCCAAACCATCCAACTGCCCCTATTTTCCAGGGACAGTCCCAGATTTACAGAAGCTGTCCTGGTTTCTGATTTGATCCCGGAATG
Organism: Darevskia nairensis; assembly: GCA_034642065.1. Classification (NCBI taxonomy): domain Eukaryota; kingdom Metazoa; phylum Chordata; class Lepidosauria; order Squamata; family Lacertidae; genus Darevskia; species Darevskia nairensis. The sequence goes on from JAWWNI010000405.1 coordinate 452,522, forward strand.
TCCCACTTTTCCTTGGACCATAAATAACCAAAACCGCCACACAATGGCTGAAACTATAATAAAAGATTTACTGGAATCCTCTTCTGAAAAACTATAAAGCCACATGATTAACAAGCCATATATGCATGATATAACAGAATGTATAATGTTCACGTGACTGAACCATTCAGCAACAGGTTGGGTATAGCAACAAAATCTTGGTGCCAACAAAACGTTCACAATTGGTTGGTGGTGAGTGGATAGTAGAATTCTTCAACAGTTCAAAGCAAAGATCTCATGGATGTAATAGTAGATGAAGCATATTTATATGAGTCTTGCAACATCACCATCCAGCCGAAATCAACACAAGTGGCACGTGAGAAGGACGAAGAAGACCTATCCTTCGGATTACTCACAGGTTTCGCTATCTAGCTTCATCAGTTCAGGTTAAGCATTCTGATTAACACAACATGCGAAATATTCCACAGGCACAGCTTTTCCTTGGGACGTCCCTATTTTCATCGGGGAAACGTTGGAGGGCATGGAATAAGACGGCCCCAGGGCTTTTTTTCAGCGGGAACTCAGTTCCAGCACCTCTCAAGCGGGCGCCATTGCCATTCTAGGAGAACGAGGGAGATGTCCATGGTGAGTTCGGGCACCTCTTTTTCTAGAAAAATAGCACTGCAATCATTCTTAACGTGCTGCTTGGTCTACATTGATCCTGGATCCTGGTATTCCACAAGGGAAGGTGGGTTTACTTGATACGCGTTAGAAAATCCTCCCCTTGATTAGGCAATTCACATTTTCCCCTTCCCGCAAATGGACACACGGGGGGGGGGGGTGCCGAATCACTCTGCAAAGAGTTTTTATTTTCAAAATGAAACCAGTTTCTCAAGAAGTGCTTTTCAGGGGCAAGATCTAGGTCAGGGGTCAACAACCTTTTTCAGCCGTGGGCCGGTCCACCGTCCCTCAGACCATGTGGTGGGCTGGACTATATTTTAGAAAAAAAATATGAATGAATTCCTATGCCCCACAAATAACCCAGAGATGCATTTTGAGTAAAAGCACACATTCTACTCATGTAAAAACAAGCTGATTCCTGGACCATCCACGGGCCGGATTGAGAAGGCGATTGGGCCTCATCCGGCCCCCGGGCCTTAGGTTGCCTACCCCTGATCTAGGTTGTGTGTGGACCATGCAGAGGAGGGGGGGGGGAGTGCTGTACTTGGTCCCAGAAGAAAACACAATGTGCACAGCAGCCTGACACAGTCCATGTCTACGTAGATGGGATTAAGCCTTAAGGCCTTACACAGACAGGGGCATAGGAAGTGGGGGGGCGGGGGGGGCGGGCCGCCCAGGTTCCATCATGGAGGGGGTGACAAATTATCAAGCAACAATTACTGCCCTACTAGGGTGGTTCATAAAAAAACTTTCTTTTTTGAAAATGCCTGCTCCAAAGGTCTTATCTTACTGTACTACACTAGGGATTATATAGCTATATATGAAATTTCATGCATATCAGTTAATATCTTGACCCTCCTCCACGAAAATAGCTGTATACTTGGCTGTTTTCCTATGTCATGAAGGCTGAAATTTCAACTCAGTGGAGCACTTACTGTTCCCAACCCTAACCCTGCGGAAAGCCATCTAATTAGACTGTAATTTGATTTTGACGTGTTTTTAGGAGGTAATTTAATTATTGTTTGATTTTATATCAATGTTATGTATCTGATGTTAGCCACCCTGAGCCCGACTTTGGCCGGGGAGGGCAGGATATAAATAAAAGTTTATTTTTACTTATTATTATTCCTTTGTAAGAATATATGAAATAACATAAAATCATTTTTGCAGGCAACCAAAAAAAAAAATCAATGTGTGTGGGGGGGGCAAGAAATTTTCCGCACTGGGTACCACCTGACCTTCCTACGCCTCTGTACACAGAGACCTGTTTTTAGCAAATAACCCCAATGATGTTTCTGCTCAGTTTGCAGAACGCTAAAAGCTGCCTCCCTCTCAGTTAAAGGTAAAGGGACCCCTGACCATTAGGTCCAGTCGTGTCCGACTCTGGGGTTGCGGCGCTCATCTTGCTTTATTGGCCGAGGGAGCCGGCGTACAGCTTCCGGGTCATGTGGCCAGCATGACTAAGCCGCTTCTGGCGAACCAGAGCAGCACACAGAAACACCGTTTACCTTCCCGCTGCAGCGGTACCTATTTACCTACTTGCACTTTGATGTGCTTTCAAACTGCTAGGTGGGCAGGAGCAGGGACCGAGCAACGGGAGCTCACCCCGTCGCAGGGATTCGAACCGCCGACCTTCTGATCAGTAAGCCCTAGGCTCTGTGGTTTAACCCACAGCGCCACCTGGGTCCCTTCCCTCTCAGTTACTCAGGTCTTAACTTCCGAAAACATTCCATCTTCGACGTATCAAGCAGTTGGTCCCTTACCTTTCTCGCCCTGATCTGGCCACAGTGATCCATGTGACGGTCACCTCCAGGCTTGATTATTGTAACTCGCTCTACGCGGGGCTGCCCTTGAAGCTGACCCAGAAACTCCAGCGAGTGCAGAATGCTGCGGCGAGGCTACTTACGGGGTCCTTGCCGCGGGACCACATTCATCCAGTGCTTTACCAGCTTCACTGGCTCCCGGTGGAGTACAGGATCAGGTTCAAGGTGCTGGTTTTGACCTTTAAAGCCCTTTGCGGCCTAGGACCCTCGTACCTACAAGACCGCCTCTCCCGGTATGCCCCGCAAAGGACCTTAAGGTCCACAAATAACAACTTGTTGGAGGTCCCGAGCCACAAGGCTGTCAGACTGGTGTCAACTAGGGCCAGGGCCTTTTCAGTTCTGGCCCCAACTTGGTGGAACGCTCTGTCACAAGAGACCAGGGCCCTGCGGGATTTGACATCTTTCCGCAGGGCCTGCAAGACAGAGTTGTTCCACCTGGCCTTCAGGTCGGACTCAGTCTGATGGTTTCCTCCCCTTGGTTTTTTTATGGGCGACAAATGAAGCAGCATTTTAAATTTTAAATTGGCTTTTTAACCTGTATTTTAATTAATGGTTTTTCTTTTTATACTTTATTGTAATTTTTGCTGTTGTTAGCCGCCCTGAGCCCGGTTTCGGCTGGGGAGGGCAGGGTATAAATAAAATTTATTATTATTATTATTATTATTATTATTATTTCACCGGCGAAATGTTGGAGGGTATGTAAGCTCTCATTGTCGAGGCCACTGCTGCACCTCACGGTGCAACAGATGGAAGAGGTGAAGGAGGGAAGAATCTGGCAGTAGGAAAAGAGAAATCTAACTGGGGCTTCCCCAGACTACCCTTGTCAGTTCAGAATTACTGCTTCGGCTGCTCCTTTTTTGCATATTGTGTTTGTGCAGCTGCTGGAAATGTAGAGGGGCTCCCTTCTTTCTCTTCGGTTGGGTTGCTTTGAAGTCAGTTCTAAGCACAGCAGGGAGCTTCCTTGCCCTTCCCTCTGCCCCGCGAGTGACCCCAGGTCCACGACAAGGTCCCTCAGGTTCACCTGCAAGGGAGTCACCTCCAGGTGTGCACCAACACAGCGCTATTATGCTAAAGCCAGGATGACTTTGTTGCTTTATTCAGACCATGCAACTGAGCCCAGGAATAGGAAATCAAAAGCAACTTTGCTGCCGCCAACTAAAATAATCCGAGCTAAACACCAACAGATGTCAACCTCCGCCCCCCAAAGTTAAATACAATAGCTTTATAAACCATGAGGTAGAACTTCTATGGAGAAACTGGCCTCATACATTCAGAAGAGGGGGGGTGGGCTCACCAAGGAAGGCAAATTTGTTGTAATTTGTTCCAAATGTTTGTTAAACTGGAATCAAAACAAGCCGTTTTGTGGGTTTCCAAATCACACAATTTCCACTGTGTTTTTTTTAAATCTACGTTCTTCCAAGAGAAGGAGAACAGCTCCAAGGGATTGCAAATGTCAAAGCCCTCATTCATCGTAATTATTGCAGAGTCCTAGCCAGAAATTTGGTCAGGTTGGGGAAATCAATATGCAGTGTAGAGGACCCCCTCCAAAACTGGAAACTAGGGCTTAGCCCCACTGAATTGAATAGGATTTACTTCTGAGTACTTTGCTGACTAAGGTCCGTATAGTTAAAGCTATGGTTTTCCCAGTAGTGATGTATGGAAGTGAGAGCTGGACCATAAAGAAGGCTGATCGCCGAAGAATTGATGCTTTTGAATTATGGTGCTGGAGGAGACTCTTGAGAGTCCCGTGGACTGCAAGAAGATCAAACCTATCCATTCTGAAGGAAATCAGCCCTGAGTGCTCGCTGGAAGGGCAGATCCTGAAGCTGAGGCTCCAATACTTTGGCCACCTCAGGAGAAGACTCCCTGGAAAAGACTCTGTTGTTGGGAAAGATGGAGGGCACAAGGAGAAGGGGACGGCAGAGGATGAGATGGTTGGACAGTGTTCTCAAAGCTACTAACATGAGTTTGACCAAACTGCGGGAGGCAGTGAAGGATAGGCGTGCCTGGCGTGCTCTGGTCCATGGGGTCACGAAGAGTCGGACCTGACTAAACGCCTAAACAACAACAGCAGCAGTAGCAGGCACGCTTAGGCAGCTAAACTCATAGAGTTTCCAAGCAAATCAGAACGAATGCTCAATAAAAGACTGGCTGCAATCTAACTTCCATGGGAGTTTTGTGCAAGAAAATCAGGATCAATGCTCAATTACATATACAGGTTGTCTTGATGAGTCCTTGGTCTTTTTTTCCATACAATTCAGACAAAACTTAGGGTTGATTTTTTTCTCTCTCCATAGCATTATACTCACATTAGCTCAATCTACTGCCAGTATCATGGTATTTTTCACTTATGTAGCAATGAAAGACAACTACGGTATATATATATTTTTCTAATGGGACGGAAAAGGGGACACTTACCTCTGCAAAAGAGCAAAAGCAGGAGACAATACAGGAGACAAAGCCAGAGAGGTTGGGGCATTCTCATCACCATCTTGGAGAGAAACTCAGCATTTCTCCTCTCTTGTGAAATTGCTGTCTGAGACCCCTATGGCCCACATCGACTTGGGAGTTTGGCTGTGTTTCAGCCAATGAAACCCTCCCATGCGAGTCTCTTGCAAACTGGACCAGTTGTTGAAAGAAGAGTCATTCATCATAGATAACTATCAAGCAAGGGGCATGAATATCCTGAGGTTTGATGAACGGGAGATGATAGTTCCATGGGTGAGCTGGCTTTGGAGAATTCTAAACATGCTCCAAGATAATCTCATTGTTCACAGATTCCAGGGAGATCCTTGCTTCTTAATGCTGCTGTGCTGAGAAAATACACAGGCACACTTGTTTTCCGAACAGTGGAAAATTACATGCAGGGACCAAATCCCAACACAAGGGAAGGCATACTTAACCATATTGCGACCTTAAGCACACGTAACTCTGTATTGCGTTGTGAGTTTCATTCCACTGCCTTTTATTGTGGGATGTACCAGTAATCCACTGGAGCAGTCAAGTACAACATTACCTGTATTGCTAGAGTGGACATGCAGGGGATGTTGGTCCAGCCAGTCGAACTTCCTGTTACACCTGGTCTGGAGCATCCTTCCTTTGCATGTGACCAATAGGTGGGCGTGGCCTTTCCAGACCTGATAAAAGGCCAAGTCACGTAGCCACCTCCCTTCTTTTTCGTCCGCCTGCTTCCTGCTTCACCTGGACTGCACTGCTGGCTCTCAGCCAGCAGCATAGCTGTCAACCCTCCCTTTTTTTGGTGGGAAACTCCCTTATTCCAATGCCGTTTCCCACTGCTATCCCGGATTGTTGCCAATAAGAAGTCTGAGACCGATTGGGGGTGGAGCTTGCATGCCTTGTGCAGCCAGACCCTCACGCCCAACTAGACAGACAGCCTGCCTGCCGTCTACGCGCTCACTCTTTTGCTCACCCGTTCGCGCACAGCCTCTGGAGCGCAGGGTGGCGAGGCTACTTGGTGCCATTGCACCGCCCTCACGGCATCCCTTATTTTCAAATCCGAAAGTTGACAGCTATGGCCAGCAGTCCCTGGGTTATCTCCCATATGGGGTAAACCTATTTCTATGTATTTGTAACTTTAAGCCTAAAGCCTGCCTTCAGGGATCACACTGTGCGCTGCCTGATCGTGAGTCCACTTATTTTTGTTACTTGTGAATAAGACTGTTGTGTCTTTATTCTTTTAAGAGGGATTCAAGGGGTATTACGGTACAAGGAACATATCTCAATCGGGGCAAGCCAGATTGAATTGCTTATTGTCTTAAGAGATTTACACGAGTCTGCAGCCAGCTTCCTGCTGTGTAATAGGGGAATGCACTCTGCTATGTGAAGATCTTGCTAGCGCGAGTTAGGAAGGATCATATTAATCAATATATCCTCTCCTGCTACCTACAGCATTCCCACATTTATTTGTCAGGCCAGTTTAAAATATGGTGCCTCTTGTCGTTGGCTATTCCATACGCTAAGATTTTGCTCCCTAGCTACGAAGCCAACAGCATGCTGAAAATGTATCAGTTACCCCTATGCTCAGGTATATGAAACCAATGAGAAGGAAAACATAGTTTTGAAGCCAATAAGATAAGACCAATTCTATAAACACTCCGCAAAGCAGGGGAGAGAGGTACTGGCACATGGTTTCCCTGCAGCCCTATGAGAGATATACAAACTTCAACAGGGGGGTTGCTTGGCTGCTCCCCAGCAAAAACTCAACATAGCCAAGTCCCACTGCCAAAACAAATGGTGGTTCAAGTTTCTGAAGTGTCAGAGACTATGGGAGAGTTTTCCCTGTTGGGATACGCTTGGAGGATGTGTATGCGGCAATGAGTGATATTGTTGCTCTCACCAGAGGCACATTTTGAAACAATGCGAGTTTGGTAAAGAACAATAAAGGTAAAGGTAATGGGACCCAGTGTGGTGTAGTGGTTAAGAGTGGTAGACTCGTAATCTGGTGAACCGGGTTCGTGTCTCCACTCCTCCACATGCAGCTGCTGGGTGACCTTGGGCTAGTCACACTTCTCTGTGTGACTGATGGAATATGCGCAGCTTGTGGACCCAACATATAGAATAAGAGAACAAGAAGAGCACACGTTTAGAGATGATTGGAAACCGTTTATTGAATATATGGAGAGAAACTGTGTGCACTTGAAAACGTGGGCAGCATTAAGATAAATTCAACAGTGAAAACAAGTTTTGATGGATGCAATAATGGAATACTGAATGGTTCGGTTTATGTAAAATATGCAAGGATTTATGATATGCAAATTGAACCATGGAAAGAGAAGAAGGGAAGTCATTGACATTTTAAGGTTGTTTACATGAATGTTTTAAATCGTAAAACAGAAAGCATAATAAAAAGTATACACACAAAAAACGAATTTCTTACTTCGCTGCTTTTTTTTTTTTTTTTAACTGGGGGACGGGAAAGGATACCTGCTACCCAGACGCAGCCCCGCTAAAAACCTTGAAAACAAACAAACAAACAAACAAACAAACAAACAAACGTGTCCCCACCCCGCTCTATTGCCAATGTCCACTTAATTCACCGCACGAGGAAAGGAAACGGCTACGGATCCCGGAAACCGCCCCCGACACGCCACCTCTACCCTTGAGAGTCTATGGGTCTCTGCGGCAAAGGGGGCGTGGCTTTGCGGGAAAAGGGCCGCGTCGGGGAGCCGGAGAGGAGGAAGCGGTGACGCGATTCCCCGCGCATGCGCGCATCGGAAGGCGGAGGGGGGTTTGCTTCTGTGGTCTCTGTAGGTCACCTGAGTGCGATGTCTGTGGAGTGAGTGACGGAGGGGCCTCGAGGGAGGGGGGGCTGTGTGGGTGGGGGGGTTGCGGTGGGTTGAAGAATAAAAGGGGGGCCCCACCACGCCTATGCAGTAAGGACCTTGGAGGGGGGGGAGCGTTGGCAATTTAGGGTGCCATGGAGAGCCCCTTCCTCAGAAATGGCGGGGGAGGGTATGGGGAAACGGTTTTCCGGGGTAGGAGGAAGCGGAGGGGAGAGGGACACCTCTGAAAATATGTGTTTGTTGGGGGGGAGGTGCAAAACAGAGGAAGGGGTGGGGGGTGTCAGGGACAGCCTCCCATAAGGGGGTGTAAGAAGGAGTGGGGGTGTCAGGGACATCCGCCCATAAGGGGGTGCAAGAAGGGGTGGGGGTGTCAGGGACATCCTCCCATAAGGTGGTGGGGTGTCAGGGTCATCTTCCCATAAGGGGGTGCAAGAAAGTGGGGGTGTCAGGGACATCCTCCCATAAGGGGGTGGGGTGTCAGGGACATCCACCCATAAGGGGGTGCAAGAAGGGGTGGGGGTGTCAGGGACATCTGCCCATAAGGGGGTGCAAGAAAGTGGGGGTGTCAGGGACATCCTCCCATAAGGGGGTGGGGTGTCAGGGACATCCACCCATAAGGGGGTGCAAGAAGGGGTGGGGGTGTCAGGGACATCTGCCCATAAGGGGGTGCAAGAAAGTGGGGGTGTCAGGGACATCCTCCCATAAGGGGGTGGGGTGTCAGGGACATCCACCCATAAGGGGGTGCAAGAAGGGGTGGGGGTGTCAGGGACATCTGCCCATAAGGGGGTGCAAGAAAGTGGGGGTGTCAGGGACATCCTCCCATAAGGGGGTGGGGTGTCAGGGACATCCACCCATAAGGGGGTGCAAGAAAGTGGGGGTGTCAGGGACATCCTCCCATAAGGGGGTGTAAGAAGGAGTGGGGGTGTCAGGGACATCCACCCATAAGGGGGTGCAAGAAGGGGTGGGGGTGTCAGGGACATCCTCCCATAAGGGGGGGTGTCAGGGACATCCGCCCATAAGGGGGTGCAAGAAAGTGGGGGTGTCAGGGACATCCTCCCATAAGGGGGTGGGGTGTCAGGGACATCCACCCATAAGGGGGTGCAAGAAGGGGTGGGGGTGTCAGGGACATCTGCCCATAAGGGGGTGCAAGAAGGGGTGGGGGTGTCAGGGACATCCTCCCATAAGGGGGGGTGTCAGGGACATCCGCCCATAAGGGGGTGCAAGAAAGTGGGGGTGTCAGGGACATCCTCCCATAAGGGGGTGGGGTGTCAGGGACATCCACCCATAAGGGGGTGCAAGAAGGGGTGGGGGTGTCAGGGACATCTGCCCATAAGGGGGTGCAAGAAGGGGTGGGGGTGTCAGGGACATCCTCCCATAAGGGGGGGTGTCAGGGACATCCGCCCATAAGGGGGTGCAAGAAAGTGGGGGTGTCAGGGACATCCTCCCATAAGGGGGTGGGGTGTCAGGGTCATCTTCCCATAAGGGGGTGCAAGAAGGGGTGGGGGTGTCAGGGACATCCTCCCATAAGGGGGTGGGGGTGTCAGGGACATCCTCCCATAAGGGGGTGGGGGTGTCAGGGTCATCTTCCCATAAGGTCTGAGGTTTGACAGGGTTGCATTGGGGCTTGCCACGGTGGGGAGGGACGGCCCTTTGCATCTCCCATGCCTGTGAATGCTCCCAACGCTTTCCAGTTTTCAGCCTTCTCTCCCCTCTTCCTGGCCTTCAGCAGAGGCATGGGGGGGGGAGAGTGAAAGAAATGGGCGTGAGAAACTCGTTTTTGTGTGGTGTGTTTCCTGACTGCTGTGTGAGGAATTTGTGGGCAACAGGCGAGGCTTCGTCGCTTCTTCCTCCACCCCTTTATTTTCGACACTTGTTCAAGTGTTGATCTAGGCAGGTTTCCGTGCTTTCTGGCGTAAATGTACCTGTTTGCGGTGCTGATGGAAGCACCTGAAAACGCCCAGGTATGGGTACAACACCCTTCCCCAATGTGGTGCCCTCTAGGTCTTTTGGACCAGCCCCAGCCAGCACGGTTGGAGAAAGCTGCTCTACAAGGTTTCCTCCGTGCTGTTGAGTAAGGAGAGATGATAGGGTCTTTTATGTTTTCCCTATTATTCCTAGTGAAAGAAAAAAGAAAAAGAGGTTGTGGTCTGCTCTTCACTGGAGTAGAGAACTATGTCTAGATCTATAGCAGTTTCTGCCTTCTCTCTGCTGTGGCTTCTGCGTTATTTGAGGGTCTGGAGTCCTTGCCTCCCCAATTCACAGTTCAGCTGTGTGAGAAGGAGGAGTCAATTAGTTGTTAATCACAAGCATACATTACCTTCAAAACTCTAATTATACCCTTTTGATTGCATCCTGAAATCCCCACATACTTCAGCCGTTGCAGTTCTTAAGTTATTGCAGAAGTGTTGGTAGTGATGGTGCTGTATTACTTGAAATCTTAAGGGCCCACCCACCTTATGATAAGAGCTTTGCAACTGCACCAAACAAAAGCTGTTACTGGGTGCAGTTCAGCATCTTGAGAATGCAAGATTTTATTATAAAGGGAGAAGACTCTGGTGTGAAGAGAAGCCAAAAAGTGGGAGCAATGTATAGTGAAAGAACCTGAGGTAATGCTGAGTGGAATATCAGTCGCTGGGAACTTCCCGCTTCCTTTACCATAGGTTTCCTACTTTCCCGGGACTAATAGCTATGTTGAACAAGTAAATATATCAATTTTCATAAATGATACAGAACAGAGGGTTGTAGCTTTTCTTGAGAAAGAGATCTGTTGCCGATAATACTAACAACAACAACTCTGGTTACATTTACTGTTCACATGGCTCATATGCTCCTTCTTGTCTTCCCCCCAGGAAAATGGAGATTCCAGACGTACCAACGTCAAAATGCATCCATTATTGGAAAAGGAAGGTCAAGTCAGAATATATGCGCCTTAGGCAGCTCAAGAGACTGCAAGCAAACATGGGAGCCAAGGTAAAGAGCCATGAGGGGAATGACTGCCTTTTTTAAATCTTAAAATTATTCCCCCGACCATTGCCATGGAAGATGGCCGCTTGAAATATCTATTGGTGGATGCCAATCCCATAGTCACTCATGGCGTGGCCATCTATATCCTGCAGGCCCTGAAACTCAGGGCCACCTCGATAGGTTAACCTCCTTTAGCCCTGGACTTGTAAACTTTCCAATAGTTTACATAATTGTTATTGTTTTTATCATACCTGTTTATTTACTATGATTTTATACCTGATGTTTGCAAATGTATAAGAATGGCAGGCTACTGCCGGGACTTATTACTTGTGCTATGGCCAAATGGCTAACGCAATAAACTTTGATTTGATTTGAAATTATTAACTAAGGAAAACCAGAACTCACTCATTAATGTGAGAAAGCAAGGAGGTCTCCCAGTTGATAGAAAAGACATGGTGACATATTTGAGACTGGAAGCAATCAGGTGGCATTACAGGCTGTTATGTGGGAAAGATTGCTCTCCGCTGAACCAGCATAAAAACCGTGTGGATTTCATCTTTGAAATTCTGCCAACCTGCATAAGATCGTTAATCATTCCTTTATCGGGGATGCAGGCTTAACGGCAACATCCTGCTAGCTAAGTTCAAGCAGTCTCCATGGAGCACCTTCCCCAGTGGCAAAAGGATTTGGAAACTTCTTAAGGGTGAGGTTGGCAATCAAGCATCTTCTTTTTCTCTAGGCCCTGTTTGTGTCTAACTACGCAAAGGTTCAGGAGAAGGTAAACATTCTGAACGAAGACTGGAAGAAGCTCAGAGTTCAACCTATTCAATCAATGAAGCTGGTTGGAGGCCATCCTTTTCTCAAACAGGTATGTTGAGGAGGCAGCTGTTGGGTTCTGTGGATGTGCCAGTCTGCCATGTTGTGACCCTCTGTGCCTCTTCCCCTAGGATTTGTATCCACACACCAAAGATATCTCTACTTTTTTTGTGTTCTGCAATGCCATATTATAAAGCAGGGTTTGTGACCTTCCAGATGTTGGCCTCCAATCCTCATCAACCCTGACCATTGGCAGGGCTGGCAGGAGTTGACCAACATCTGGAGGGCCACAGGTTCCACATCTCAGGTTTACAATTTATTCATAATGAATTGGAGAAGCACTTTTGAAAAGCTTAAGTAGTGTGGCATAGACCAGCTCATGCAAAGTATTGTCCCATTGGAGAATCCCAGTTTGAACTCTAAATAAAAAAATGCTAATCTTTACAAAAGCAGGGAAACATGCAGAAATGGATTTGGATAGAATGGTTTGCTTTCAATAGTATAAAGGCTTTCCTGCTTAGTTGTACTCCGGTTCTTCCTGCTGGCTGGTTCCTTCTGCTCAGCTGTACCCAGTGATGATGCAAAAGGAAGTTACCACAGTCTCTTTGAGTCCTAGATGATGAAAAGTGGAATATTGTTTTTAGAATGCTGTTACCTCCTGCCATGTGCCCTTCATTCCTTGCCGTTGTTCCATTTTGTGTATACAGGTGAAACTCGAAAAATTAGAATATCGTGGAAAGGTTCATTTCTTCAGTAATTCAACTTAAAAGGTGAAACGAATATATGAGATAGACTCATGACATGCCAAGCGAGATATGTCAAGCCTTTATTTGTTATAATTGTGATGATTATGGCGTGCAGCTGATGAGAACCTCAAAGTAACAATTTCAACTTTGGGGTGCTCATCAGCTGCACGCCATAATAATCACAATTATAACAAATAAAGGCTTGACATATCTCGCTTTGCATGTCATGAGTATATCTCATATATTAAACTCCAGTAGCTAATGAAAACAATTGCTTACATAAATGGACTTTTCCACAATATTCTAATTTTTCGAGTTTCACCTGTAGATTTCTGTTAGAGGAGGTTGAACAAAACAACAAATGTCAAGAATTTCTGTTCAGCCTGCTCCATTCTCTTGTCCCTTCTTGCTAGAGACTTGCCTTTCTAGGACAGAGGTAGTGAGAGTGTGCTTGTGGGTTGAACAGGTTTAATCCAAGGGCTTCTCCCCAGAATCATGTCTTGAAGCCCTTCCAAGGAATACAAATTGGTGCACCTGACCATATTGGAGGCGCCTTGTTTTGGTCTCTGCATAGTCACAATCAACTCTTGTACCACTGTTACGGCTTGGCAGCAAACAAGATCAAGCCCATTTTAACACGGCAGCACAATTCCAGGTCACAGCCCACCCTAGATCCCCATCTGAATGGAATTGTCTTAATTTGTTGCCTGATTGAATGCAGAGGAATAATCAGCAGGGTCTTATAGGTCAAAAGAGAAGCACCAGCAGAGCCACACGCAATCCTACAGTACAGTATGTTGGTGTTTTTTAATGTTCTGGGAGATGGGCCTTGGCATTTTAAGAACCAGAACCTTCAATTGGGTTGAGCAACCATTGTCAGTGGAGCTGATGTTACCTTGGCATGATGACTGAATAAATTGCTACCTGTCAGCTGTGTAACATCTTTTCTCACCACTCCAGTGCACAGTCGAGAGCAATTTCCCCAGTTTGACCACCCAGACCTTGTTCATGCGGACTCTGAACACTGTGGCTTTGGTGCCTATCATGTATTCCTGGTCCCCACTTCAGCAGAACTTTATGGTAGGTGACCAGCTGCTAACCATACATACAGAATACATACAGTTTTGCGTAAGAACTTCTTACTTTGAGCAAATGTTCCTGATTCAGGCTTTAGTGCAGTGATAGCTAACCTTGACACTCCAGATGTTTTGGGACTACAACTCCCATCATCCCTGACCACTGATCCTGTTAGCTAGGGATGATGGGAGTTGTAGTTCCAAAACATCTGGAGTGTCAAGGTTAGCCATCACTGCTTTAGTGTCTAGTTGGGGAAAGGGAGCTGCTTTGCATATTGCCTGGCTATATTGTGGGGGTGCTGCAAGGGGTGGTATATCTCTCACACTCTGCCCCATGTGGGACTGAGGAGGTCCAGCAGGATTTGCAGAATAAAAAAAACCATCCCATTAATGGTCTGCCAGTAGAAGCTTGCGTTCCAATGTGAGGCTGTTTCCCTGCCCCACCTACAGAGAAGAAGAGTTTGGATTTGATATCCCGCTTTATCACTACCCGAAGGAGTCTCAAAGCGGCTCACATTCTCCTTTCCCTTCCTCCCCCACAACAAACACTCTGTGAGGTGAGTGGGGCTGAGAGACTTCAGAGAAGTGTGACTAGCCCAAGGTCACCCAGCAGCTTCATGTGGAGGAGCGGGGAAGCGAACCCGGTTCACCAGATTATGAGTCTACCGCTCTTAACCATTACACCACAAGAAGAGATAGATAAGGCATGCTAGCAGAGGTGCCCGGCTTCAGATTCCCACATTATAAGGAACTTTTCGATACGTTCGCAAAAACCCAGGTGCAGAGGCTGCAGGAAACAGGGTTGAGATGGTAAGGTTATAAAATGCCCGCCACTCGTCATCTAGCTGCACCTCTCAAGGCTGTCTCTTCTCTTTGCCTGATAACCAGGAGAATGAGTTGTGCAGCTTGCAATGGTTGAGTGTGTGCTAGTGTATGGAGAAGTACTTTGTCTAGCTGTCTCCCCACCTCAAAACTATTTAATCCAGGAGACCAACAAATAATTAGAGAGCAGAAATTCTGAAAATGCCCTGCTGCTTCCGAGTGGGTAGGATCAGAACCATGTGCACCACATCCTACAGCAGTGTTTCCCAAACTTGGGTTTCCAGCTGTTTCTGGACTACAGTTCCCATCATCCCTGACCGCTGGTCCTGTTAGCGAGGGATGATGGGAGTTGTAGTCCAAAAAAAAAGCTGAGGACCCAAGTTTGGGAAGCCCTGTTCTACAGGAAGGGATAAATCTCTAGCAGATGTGCATGGCCTTGCCATCAGAGGGTGGGATACTGCATTCAGGATCCCCTCTCCCACTGATGAAGGAAGATCTGCTCTGTGATGCTAAGAGAGGGGCTATGCAGCAAGACCACCAAATACCCCTCTGGGATCTCGTTAAGGTAGCCATGCAATCTGCCATTTGCAGGCTCTCCTGGCGAGTGGACAAGGGACAACCACCTGCTGTGTCTACTCCGTTTGCAGGTGGAGGATGAAACCGTTCTGTGCAACATCCCCTATATGGGGGACGAGGTGAAAGAGGAGGATGAAACCTTCATCGAGGAGCTCATTAACAACTATGACGGCAAAGTCCACGGAGAGGAAGGTAATGAGGGCAGTAGTTTTCAACAGGGATGTAAGAGGCGACATAGTGGTGGCTGGTGGGCAGGAGGGGGGATTCCTTGAGTTCTATCACCCTTAGTGATAGACTCTTAGGGACGCGTGTGGCGCTGTGGGTTAAACCACAGAGCCTAGGGCTTGCCGATCAGAAGGTCGGCTGTTTGAATCCCTGCGACGAGGTGAGTTCCCGTTGCTTGGTTCGAATCCCCGCAACAGTTCGAATCCCCGCAACGGGGTGAGCTCCCGTTGCTCCTGCCCAACCTAGCAGTTCAAAAGCACGTCAAAGTGCAAGTAGATAAATAGGTACCGCTGCAGTGGGAAGGTAAACGGCGTTTCCGTGCGCTGCTCGGGTTTGCCAGAAGCGGCTTAGTCATGCTGGCCACATGACCTGGAAGTTGTACGCTGGCTCCCTTGGCCAATAAAGCGAGATGAGCGCCACAACCCCAGAGTCAGTCACGACTGGACCTAATGGTCAGGGGTCCCTTTACCTTTATCACCCTTACGGACTCTACTCTGCTCACACATACTGGATTTGTGTGTCATCGTCGACATCACCGTTGTGATGACAGAGAAGCTGCATCTTTTCCACGCTTGAGTATATGCCGTCCCACCTTTCGCCTGATTCTCCCATCCAGAAATGCTCTCGACGTCCGTCCTGATCAGCGATGCTGTGTTCCTGGAGCTGGTGGATGCGCTCAATCAGTACTCTGAGGAGGAAGAGGAAGCCCATGATGCTGCGGAAGGCAAACAGGAAGCGGCAAAGGACGAGCTGCCTGTCACCCGGAAGAGGAAGTGGCTTTCCGTGGAAGGTAAGCCAGTTACCCTCCCAGCACCACCCTCCCCCTTCCTATTATGGCGCACCACGATGCTGTCAGAACCATACGGGCCTTGCTTGTTATACAGATCAGAGTCCATTTCTGCTAAAATTCACAGCTCTTGCATCACCCCAGAAATGATGTCATCTAATGGAAGCCACCCCACACAATCTTTAGTTTCCCTAAGTTTGCTAGCATTCTTTGTCACTAGCAAGGCTGCTGCCGTTGGTCTGAGGAGGAGCAGGTTAAGGGCTGCTGCAAACACTCCACAATTCCTATGCGGAAGGTGCTCTTCTTGTAAGAACTAAATTTCAGCTTACATTCAGATCAAGATGGCTGTAACTTGTGTATTTTGCTGCATGGGAAGCCTTGAGTGGTTACCTTGAATTACATACAATAATTCCATGTAACCTGTTTGCTTTGTAGAGTAAAATTGAGGGATTCCTCTATCTTACACTTGGCGTATTATCTAGTGCACGTTAAGCCCGTTAAATTAACGGGCGCTAGATGATGTTGTCCTCGAGGACGGAGCCGCAGCCTGTGCAAACCGCGTCTCCGCAGGCCGAGTCCACGCCCGCCTGCTCTCTCTCTCGCCGTGGTCGCCGCCGCCTCCTCCTCCTTCTCCCCCTCAGGGATGCTGCGCCGCTGCCGATACCGCCGCCACCTCCTTCCTCCCTCCTTTCCTTCCTTCACCCGAAGCTGCCCCTTCCCGCGGCCATGAGAGGGCAATGCGAGCAGCAGCAGCGCCGCCTCAGCTCCACCAGTTCAGGAGGCCCTGCGGCCCCGGCGGTGGCTTCGGAGGCTCCGTGCCCGACATGGCCCCTGCCCCACCGGACCACACGCTCCCTCCGCTCCGCTCCACTGACGTGGCCTGGCACTGGAGGGGAAGCCGCAGCCTCTCCCTCGGTGCCCGAGCGCTGCCTGCAGCAGGCGCGGCTCCCGCAGGCCGAGCAAGCGGCGGCCGCAGCGGCCGCCATATTCTCAGCAACTGCCGGGCCGCGCTGATTGGGCGAGGGGCAACCCGCCTCTGTGCTCCAAGTCTCTGCTGTCCAATCCCTGTGTCCGTGAGGCACATGCGCAGTAGCGCAATTCCACTGACACGGACTGGACGCAGAGACACAGGGACTTTATTATATAGGATGGGTAGGCAACCTAAGGCCCGTGGGCCAGATGCGGCCCAATCGCCTTTTCAATCTGGCCCACAGATGGTCCAGGAATCAGCATGTTTTTACATGAGTAGAATGTGTCCTTTTATTTAAAATGCATCTCTGGGTTATTTGTGGGGCATAGGAATTCGTTCATTCCCCCCCCCCAAAAAAATAATATAGTCCGGCCCACCACATGGTCTGAGGGACAGTGGACCGGCCCACGGCTGAAAAGGGTTGCTGACCCCTGATCTAGTGCTTCTACGAGCATCTGCTTTACTTTTATAGGGTTTTTTCTAACTCTGCTCTGGGCCACTCCTATCTTAGAAGACCATTTCCGGGAGGGGAATAAAGTGCTTTGATTCAGAAATCACCACCCTTCCCTCCTTCCCTGTGATGCAGGCAATAAGAAATGTCTGAAGAAGCACTTTCCAAACGACATGATCTTCACTGCTCTTTCGTCAATGTTCCCAGAGAACGGCTTTCCAGAGGATATGAAGGAGAGGTAGCCGTTTTTTATTCTCGACACAGTCTTTTGGGTTTTCTAGTCATGGGTTATAAGAGTAGGCTGAGTTATAAATTCCCAGGATCAGTAACTGGAATGCATGGTTTGTACAGGACGTGGGTGGCGCTGTGGGTTAAACCACAGATCCTAGGGCTTGCCGATCAGAAGGTCGGCGGTTCGAATCCCCGTGACAGGGTGAGCTCCCGTTGCTCGGTCCCTGCTCCTGCCAACCCAGCAGTTTGAAAGCATGTCAAAGTGCAAGTAGATAATAGGTACCACTCCGGCGGGAAGGTAAACGGCATTTCCATGCGCTGCTCTGGTTTCGCCAGAAGTGGCTTAGTCATGTTGGCCACATGACCCGGAAGCTGTATGCCGGCTCCCTTGGCCAATAAAGCGAGATGAGCACTGCAACCCCAGAGTCGTCCACGACTGGACCCTAACGGTCAGGTGTCCCTTTACCTTTACAGCTTAACTTGTGAGTTTCACCCATTGCTTCCCAGTGTAGGTAGAGATGTGCAACTTAAATCAAGGTTTTCCCCTTAATTACTACATGGAAATGGTCCTGGTGTGTGCGCTGCCTTATTTTGGCCTCCCCCCATTGCAGTGTGAGACTCCGCTTCCTTGTTCAACGATATGCTCTGTAGGCCTATGCCCTGCCATGCACTTGGCTTCCTGCGCGCTAAAGTCTGGACCAGGTGGGCTGATCTTTGGGCACTGGGCAGCGGATGAATGTGGTTCATAAAAGGAGCTGGATTAGACGGCTTCTTGACTCTGCCCTGCTCTGACTCTGTGATCCCAGAATCTGCAGCGTAATGAAGATTGTGCAGATGTCTGGAGCTCCCTTGAAGGTGTTCGGTTGTATTCCTGGGCATAGTGCTTTGTGCTTGAGTAACACCAAAAGCGGCACCTGCCTCTTAAGAAGGAAACCCTGAAATGGCAGCGCCAAAAACGTTTGTGGTTTGGGCTTCTGTATATAGGAGCGCCAGTGTGGTGTAGTGGTTAAGAGCAGTAGACTCGTAATCTGGGGAATCGGGTTCGCATCTCCACTCCTCCACATGCAGCTGCTGGGTGACCTTGGGCTAGTCACACTTCTCTGAAGTCTCTCACAGAGGAAGGGAAAGGAGATTGTTATCCGCTGTGAGACTCCTTCGGGTAGTGATAAGGCAGGATATCAAATCCAAACTCTTCTTCAAATCCACACTCCCTTTAAAAAAAGAAGAATTATTTTAGAAAGTGGCAGGTGTTTTCAAGTCCGTCACCAATGCAAGCTGTCCGTCCACCCAGCTGGCTTTGAGCAATCCTATCATTTGCAGCACCTTCTTGAGTGCCTTGGAGTGACTTTCCTATCCACCTCACCCCCTCCACAGATACAGAGAACTGACAAAAGAGTCTGACCCGAATGTGCTCCCTCCCCAATGCACGCCAAACATCGATGGACCGTGTGCCAAATCTGTCCAGCGTGAGCAGGCCCTGCACTCTTTCCACACCCTCTTCTGCAGGCGCTGCTTCAAGTACGACTGCTTCCTCCATCGTAAGTTTCTGACACAATCCCCGCCTCTCTCACCCCGGCCTTTTCTGTTCCAGCTTTCAAATTCAGGGGGAAGCAGCGGCTTTTCCAAAGCGGTTGCATCCAAGTGTCAGAGCTGCATCCCAGCTGCTCCCTGTGACATGGGAAATGTTCCCTAAAGATCTTAGCCAATCTTGTCTTGCCAGGTCCCTAGCAGGATCCAACGGCTCCTCTGTAAATGTATCCATACCCACCATTTGGAATGTGCCTCTGCAAAAAGTTGCCCTAGAGAAATTGCCTGCCTGCCTGCTTATCCATTCACCCACCTGTCTACCCCAGAGTGGTTTAACAAAATCTGTAAAACACATGTCGTGATTACAAACCATAATTCATTTGCGGGCGAACATTTCAGTTAAAATTCCTATTGGTTATCTCAGGGTTTCCCAAACTTGGGTCTCCATCTGTCGTTTTTTGTGTGTGTGTTTTCTGACTACAGTTCCCATCGTCCCTGACCACTGGTCCTGCTAGCTAGTGATGATGGGAGTTGTAGTCTAAAAAAAACAGCTGGAGACTCATGTTTGGGAAACCCTGGGTTAGCTCTTGCAATACTAATGGTAACCTCAGCCAGCCAGGCTCAATTTGGATTATTCATCCATAATGAAACATTGCAAGATTAATTAGCAGCATGTGAAAGACACGAGCATTTTCTCAAGTTCTTTGGGAGGATAGTTTTTCTTTCTTAAATGCCCCCTAATCCATCCCACTCTTGCATTCTTAATGGGAGTGTGCTGGATATGGGTGGGGTTATTACCAAGTTCAAGGGACCCAGGTGGCGCTGTGGGTTAAACCACAGAGCCTAGGGCTTGCTGATCAGAAGGTCGGCGGTTCGAATCCCTGCGACGGGGTGAGCTCCCGTTGCTTGGTCCCAGCTCCTGCCCACCTAGCAGTTTGAAAGCACGTCAAAGTGCAAGTAGATAAATAGGTACCGCTCCGGCGGGAAGGTAAACAGCGTTTCCATGCGCTGCTCTGGTTCGCCAGAAGCGGCTTTGTCATGCTGGCCACATGACCTGGAAGCTGTACGCCGGCTCCCTCGGTCAATAATGCGAGATGAGCGCCGCAACCCCAGAGTCAGACACGACTGGACCTAATGGTCAGGGGTCCCTTTACCTTTAAAAGCCCTGTTTAGGGAGGCTTTTAATGTTTTATAGATTATTGTATTTTAATGTTCTGTTGAAAGCCGCCCAGAGTGGCTGGGGAAACCCAGCCAGATGGGCGGGGTATAAATAATAAATTATTATTATTATTATTATTATTATTATTATTATTATTATACCAAGTTCTCACAAACTTGTAATAGTAACTTTTATTATTTAGTGCTGGATTTGGGGTGCTCTCACAGGAAGGGGGAGGGTGGACTCCTGATGAGGAGCTTCTCATTGTAACCCAGACAAAATGGCTTCTGTCTTCTAGCTTTTCACGCTACTCCCAACGTTTACAAGCGGAAGAACAGAGAAATCAAAATTGAAATGGAGCCTTGCGGGCCAGAGTGCTTCCTGTGGTTGGTATGTTGGGTAGAGGTTACATTAGGGTGGGAGAGAGATGTACACATAGGAAGAAGATAATCTATTCAGAACACTTAGAAGTGAAGAATTCTAGGGTGGTATATGTTGGAGCAAAAAGAGAGAGAGAGAGAGGAGTTCTTTAGCACCTTTTAAGGCTAGCACATTTATCGTGCCATACCTTTTCATGGTCCACAATCCACTTATTAGAGGCAGCACCGTTCGTTCTCTCTGTCTCATGCACACACACACATTGACAGAGAGAGAGACAAATGATAGTCTGTGAGAATTTCTGTGTAAACCTTGAATGTATACAAGATAAGTGTAGCAGCCATTCACAGCAGCGGCAAGTGATGATAACACAGTCATCCTTGGTTTGTTGTGCTGGTTAACACCTGTAAGTGGGAAATGAAACCGTCGCCTCCATTCTGGCCTGAATGAATAGGATCGAATTTCCTGATCAGTTCCGAGTAAGTAACTGCATGCCAGAGTCTCCCTTATCCATTTGTTGAAGAATGGCAACTCGTAAGGCCAGCACCAGAATGTCTTGGGAGAGTGTTAAGTTCTCCAGATGGTTTCCGAATGTTAGTTTTATTTACTTTTATTTAAAAGCTCTGTTCTTTAGCTACAAAAGGCTCACAATGTGGCTTACAAAAATCACTAGTAAGCAGGCCCTTTTTATGTCAGACTGGCATCCTTTTATTATTTTACTTTGAGAATGACCTGTTTGTTCTGTGTGTAGAATATAGAAGCATTACTAGCAAATTATTGCTAATGGAAGAACATTTCAAATTCCCCACCCCCAGCACTCTGATACTGACCTGAAACCCACCGTTCTTCTTCAACAACAGAAACTTCAAAGGCAGGTGCTAGCCTGGTCCTGCTAGCAAGGGATGATGGGAGTTGTAGTCCAACAACAGCTGGGGGGCCCACATTTGAGATAACGCAGCACTAGGGAATCCCCATGTCTCTGTGTGGACTCTTCTAACGAAGCTTTGCTTATAGGAGGGAGCCAAGGAGTTTGCTGTGCTGCACAACCCGCGCTCCAAGTGCTCTGGACGACGTCGCCGCAGGCATCACACGCTCAATAACACTTCCAGCGCTTCCGCCTCCACGAGCAACGAAGCGAAAGAAGGCGATAGCGACAGAGACACGGGCAATGACTGGGCCTCCAGCTCCTCTGGTACTTGACAGATCCTCTCATTGCCCTGTGGGATGGGTGTGTATGTGTGCAGGAATTGCAGGAATCGTGGCCCCCAGCAGTTCCTGCTGAGCAAGGTCTTCTTGGGGTTGCTAGTTAAACAGATCGAAGGGGCAGCATAGCCTGCTGTTTTCAGGGCAGGGTTCCTCCAGAATTTACTTCCAAACAGAGCTTAATCCCAGTACCTGCTTTCCGCATCCAGGTTCAAGCCTGGAATGGGGCTAGAGATAAAAGCATCTGATAAAAGCCTACTGTCAGGGACGTGCCCTCCCATGCCAGTCAGGCACCGAGTGGGTACCGGCAGCCTCAGCCTCTGCTGTCGACGGACACGTCTCCCAGTGAGTCTGCCAGCTCCTCCCCAGGGGAGGAAGAGTCACCAGGGAGGAGCCAGGTGGGAAGGGGTCTCCAGGATGATGCAGAGAGACCTGGCACCGCTTAGCAGACCCACTCTGAGGGGGAGACACCGCTTCCGGCGCCTGCTTTACACAGAAGGTTCAGGGGAGAAAGGAGGTGGCACTTTAGGGTGCCGAGACTCTGGTGTTGGCGCCAAAACAGGAGGGGGGCACTTCCGGATTCTGCTAGCGACTAGATGGTCATGTTTTAGGATAGCTCCGCACTGTACATACTTTGCACAATAAAATAGTTGAAAGACAAGACGGGCTCGGTCTTTACTCATGAGCAACCGTTAGCGAACCTGACACCTACCTTTTTTTGAGGATTGTCCCGCGGCAAAAGGGACCAGTAGCTCCTTTGCAGCTTGCTTTTTTAGGCGGATTCTCTTCCAACCTTTTGTGTTTGTTCTCACGTTGCCCTAGAGGCAAACTCACGTTGCCAGACCCCAACCAAGCCGAAGCTGAGCCCTGCCTCTTCTCAGCCCTTCGTGGCGGACATGCCGCTGGAGCCTGTCGAGTGGACCGGAGCCGAGGAGTCCCTCTTCCGCGTCTTCCACGGGACTTACTTCAACAACTTCTGCTCAATCTCTCGGCTCCTGGGAACCAAGACCTGCAAGCAGGTATGATGGACCTCTGGGTGGCTGGGAAGACCCGACCGGCAGCAGCGCCAGGCATTGCATGTGCAAAGTTCCTGATGCCGAGAGTCCTTTGAACGAGCCGCATTTCTCTCCTGGCAGGTCTTTCAGTTTGCAGTAAAGGAGTCCTTGATCATGAAGCTGCCCATGAATGAGCTCTTGAATCCCTCCCAGAAGAAGAAGAGGAAGCACAGGTGTGTGGCCAGGACAGCCTGTCCAGTAGGAGGCTCACAAGGAAGTCCCACTTAAAAATAGTCATACCTCGTGTTGCGTACGCTCCGTGTTGCGTACGTTCGGGATAAGAACGGAGGCGACCCGGAAGTCCTCCGCGGAGCGCGTGCGACGCATGGGTGTGCAGAAGCGTTCATGTTACGCACGCCCGGGTTACGCAGCGCGGCCCCGGGAACGGATCGTGTGCGTAACCCGGGGTTCCACTGTAGTTCCATTGGGCTACAGAATATAGTTGCCCCTTGATGAAGCCTATGGGGGGGGGGGGCAGGGATTGCCCAGAACAAATAGATAGATAGGTAGATACATACATACATACATACATACATGATAGACACTTTATTGTCATTGTACGTAGTACAATGAAATTGAATGCTATCCCACATTTACAGCCACATACCCGTGTTTCTCCTAAAATAAGACACTGTCTTACATTCCCCCCCTCAAAAAAAACACAGTATGGCTTATTTTCGGGGGATGTCTTATTTTAACCGCTCCGCGTCGGTATGCTGCATAGCCACGCCTATCCAGGCCGTCTTAAGGGAGAGGCGCCACGTCACTATGTCTTATTTTCGGGGTATGGCTTATTTTTGGGGTATGGCTTATATTTCACAAATGCGTAGAAATCCTGCTACGGCTTATTTTATGGCTACGTCTTATTTTAGGAGAAACGGTATATGCATTTATACATTTACAACCACACATACATACATACATACACATACATACCATCCATCACGACTCCCCAAAGATCATATCATTTGGTTACAGCATTTAAAATGAATCCCTAGCTGTTGTTTCTGCTTTCCCACACACATTGAGGAAAGGGGTCAAAGATCTATGATGCGGTGGCTTCACGCCCCTCTCTGAGTGTTGTTTGGCTGGAAAGCCCCCTGCTGCCCATATTGCTGTTCCCCCAGCGCCCAGTTCCTCTGGGAAGGATATGGCAGGGAAGATCAGGATAGAAGCTGCTGAGCCTTGGGGGTTCAGCATAGTGTGTCGTCAGGATTAAAGCTGGGGCATTCTTTTCTCTCTCCTCTCTCACCCTGCCCCTTCTCCAACAAAGGCTCTGGGCTGCTCACTGTCGGAAGATCCAACTTAAAAAAGGTACTGTGCATACTCCCCCAACAATGCCCCTGTTCAACTGGGAATTTTGGGGGGTCCAGAATGTCAACAGGCTTTGCCATGCCTGTAGTATTTCCTGTTTGAATCTTGAACAGAATCCCCTTGTCGCTTCCCCTAGGGCAGTGCCATTCAAGTCAGAGCAGGTATTCCCTCCTTGCCCTTAGTGTTATTTAAAGGAAAAACCCGTAACAGGGAAGCTATGATTGGCAGGGTCTCAAAAGGGTAGCGTCATTCAAGCCCTAATCTAGCGCTAGGTGAAGCTGAGCGTGGCCCTCTGCATGTGGGGCGCACTGTCCGTTGGGGGGTCTCCTGCCTGTCCGACCCTCAAACCTCTACGGGGCTCAGCTCACAGCTTTCCCCTCTTTCTACGGCTGGAGGCGGTTGGAGGATGGATGGCGGCTAACAGATTGAGTTTGAATCCTGACAAGACAGAAATACTGTTTTTGGAGGACAGGAGGCGGGCAGGTGTGGAGGACTCCCTGGTCCTGAATGGGGTAACTGTGCCCCTGAAGGACCAGGTGCGCAGCCTGGGAGTCATTCTGGACTCACAGCTGTCCATGGAGGCGCAGGTTAATTCTGTATCCAGGGCAGCAGTCTATCAGCTCCATCTGGTACGCAGGCTGAGACCCTACCTGCCCGCGGACTGTCTCGCCAGAGTGGTGCATGCTCTAGTTATCTCGCTTGGATTACTGCAATGCGCTCTACGTGGGGCTACCTTTGAAGGTGACCCAGAAACTACAACTAATCCAGAATGCGGCAGCTAGACTGGTGACTGGGAGCGGCCGCCGAGACCACATAACACCGGTCTTGAAAGACCTACACTGGCTCCCAGTACGTTTCCGAGCACAATTCAGAGTGTTGGTGCTGACCTTTAAAGCCCTAAATGGCTTTGGTCCAGTATACCTGAAGGAGCGTCTCCACCCCCATCGTTCAGCCCAGACACTGAGGTCCAGCGCCAAGGGCCTTCTGGTGGTTCCCTCACTATGAGAAGCCAAGTTACAGGGAACCAGGCAGAGTGCCTTCTCGGTAGTGGCGCCCTCCCACCAGATGTCAAAGAGAAAAACAACTACCAGACCTTTAGAAGACATCTGAAGGCAGCCCTGTTTAGGGAGGCTTTTAATGTTTAATAGATTATTGTATTTTAATGTTCTGTTGAAAGCCACCCAGAGTGGCTGGGGAAACCCAGCCAGATGGGCGGGGTATAAATAATAAATTATTATTATTATTATTATTATTATTATTATTATTATTTATTATTATTATTTCTCTCTGTGCAGACAGTTCCTCCACTCAGGTGTACAACTACCAACCCTGCGACCACCCGGACCACCCTTGCGACAGCTCCTGCCCTTGCATCATGACCCAGAATTTCTGCGAGAAGTTTTGCCAGTGCAATCCCGACTGTAAGGGGCAAGGCTCTAGGCCGGGCTTGGAAATCCTGGCGCGTGGCGTTCCGGGAAGAGTGTGGGCAGGCTCTCGACCTCATGTGGGTTTGTTTTCCGTTTTTCTCGGGGGGGCGCGAGTCCCTTTGACAGATGTCTCTGTTGTTTTCTCCCGCAAGGCCAGAACCGTTTCCCCGGCTGCCGGTGCAAAACGCAGTGCAACACCAAGCAGTGCCCGTGCTACCTGGCGGTCCGAGAGTGTGACCCGGACCTCTGCCTGACCTGCGGCGCCTCGGAGCACTGGGAATCCAAGGTGGTCTCCTGCAAGAACTGCAGCATCCAGCGGGGTCTTAAGAAGGTATATCTCTGTTCAGAGAGTGGGGAGGAGAGCGAAGGTCAGTCGAGATTGCATGTTGTGGGTTGGTGCTAATGAAAAGGTGTGGATATTTGAATTTGCTCTGCGGGGAGTGGGGGGGAAGCCTGCATAGGAGTTCTGTGCAACCGATATATTTTGCATAACTCAGTTTGCTTCTGCTAGCCATGGAGAAGAGCAAGCGGAAGCCAACTGACCACTGTAAACACTTGAACTCTTATGGCAGGTCTTAAATAACTCTTGTAATGTTACATAGACTTTGGATACGATGGAGGACTGGAAAAACAGGAGGATTTGTAGTACGCAGCTGAAAAAGTTAACTACAGAACCCGCAGAAGGGAGGACGGAAGTCTTGAGATTCGGATGTAATTCTTACTACAGTGATCCCTCGACTTCCAAATGACCCGACTTACGAGTTTTTCGAGTTACGAGAGATCAATGCGGCCGCCGCTTCCGAATTTTTTCGACTTCCAATCGGAAGTCGCGGCCGTTTTAAATGCGGTTTCCTCGACTTACGAGGTTTTTTTCGACGTACAAATGCGTTCTCCTATGGGGACTCAAGTTACGATGATTTCAACCTACGAAGATTCCGTCGGAACGGATTATCTTCGTAAGTCGAGGGTCCACTGTATTTGTGATTTTGAGCGTGAATGAATTTGTAAAAACCAATTAAAAACGAAGAAGAGAAATGCTCAACCCCAACGCCATTCTTTATTGGGAATGCTAAGTAAGTCTCCCAGCTTCAATCAGCGTTGCTGGGCTTATTTCCACAGCCGTAAGGGCTAAGCAGCTTGCTTTTCCAAAGGGGATCCTCTGAGCAGTGCTGCTCCAGGCGCAGAGCACCAACGGATTGGGAGCTTTGTGTTAGAGCCGGCTTCCTCAACCTCGGCCCTCCAGATGTTTTGAGACTACAGCTCCCATCATCCCTGACCACTGGTCCTGCTAGCTAGGGATCATGGGAGTTGTAGTCCTGAAACATCTGGAGGGCCGAGGTTGAGGAAGCCTGTGTTAGGGCAGTGTTCCCCAACCTTGGGCCTCCAGCTGTTTTCGGACTACAATTCCCATCATCCCTGACCACTGGTCTTGCTAGCGAGGGATGATGGGAGTTGTAGTCCAAAAACAGCTGGAGGCCCAAGGCTGGGGAACACTGTGTTAGAGCATCAACTGATTGTGGGGCTTTGAAGGACAGGCATCTTGCTGAACAGATGTGGGCCGTGGATAACGGATGTGTTGAAGGGGGCCTGGAGTACCTATTTGGTCCCTCCCAGCCCTCTGAGTCCCTGGGTCAGTGTGATCTGCCGCCACTTTCCCAGGGACCTAGCAGGGCAGGCTGAGGCACCTTCCATCTCTCCTCCTCTTAGCACCTGCTGCTCGCCCCATCGGATGTTGCCGGGTGGGGAACCTTCATCAAGGAGGCTGTGCAGAAGAATGAATTTATCTCTGAGTACTGCGGGGAGGTGAGTTGGGAGGCAGGATGTGGCATGGGAGCTCCAAATTCCTCTCTGGCGCGTCCTTCCCTTGCTCTGTTGGTGCCCAAGGGGTGGGGTGGAGGGGCAGCAAACAAAGATCTCTTGGCATCCCACCTCCATGATCTCGCGAGGCGGAAAGGCGGGAAAGGGGCTCCGTGGAGGAAGCACAGCTTTCTTTGGTCAGGAAGCAGATCCGGCGTTGGACGGGAAACCTGTGCAATTGTCAAATCCTTCTCCAAAGTGCATTTGGTGGCTAGCTCTGGCGATGGCACCAGGTTTGTTTAGGGAAGTTTTTAATCTGTGATATGTTAGGTAAAGGGACCCCTGACCATCAGGTCCAGTCGTGTCCGACTCTGGGGTTGCGTGCTCATCTCGCTCTATAGGCCGAGGGAGCCGGTGTTTGTCCAAAGACAGCCTCCGGGTCATGTGGCCAGCATGACAAAGCTGCTTCTGGCGAACCAGAGCAGTGCACGGAAACGCCGTTTACCTTCCCGCTGGAGCGGTCCCTATTTATCTACTTGCACTTTAACATGCTTTCGAACTGCTAGGTGGGCAGGAGCTGGGACCAAGCAACGGGAGCTCACCCCGTCGCAGGGATTCGAACCGCTGACCTTCTGATCAGCAAGCCTGTGGTTTAACCCACAGCGCCACCTGGTCCCTTCTGTGATATGTTAATGTATTTTAATATTTGCTGGAAGTGGCTGGGGAGACCCCAGGAGAGCGGCTGGGGAGACCCCGCCAGATGGGCGGGGTACAAATAATAAATTATTATTATTATTATTATTATTATTATTATTATTATTATCCCCCCATAGCCCAAAGGCTAAGATGAGGCAGCTGGAAATTGCCTATCGTTGAATTTTGGGAGCCCTTCCTGGGTCAGCAGTCCTTCTAAGTAACGGCACCTGGGGCTTGAGGATCCAGGCAAACAGCCTCTGCGTTTGTGATCATTTGTGGCCAGCTGACTTGGGCTGTGGTGTTGGGGGGAACTTTCCAGGCAGTCATGATGGTATTCTCTCGGACTCTGTTGGGGGGGGGGGAGGAGGTATTGCAGCGCATAGCCAGTGGTCTTTGCCGTTCTATGGGAAAGTGAGCCAGAGCTAGGGTTATCTGCTCTCTTGTTCTCCATGACTATACAGTGGTACCTTGGAAGCTGAACGGAATCCATTCTGGATGTCCATTCAACTTCCAAAGCTTTCGGAAACCAAGGCACGGCTTCCGATTGGCTGCAGGAAGCTCCTGCAGCCAATCGGAAGCCGTGTCGGACATTCGGGTTCCAAAGAACGTTCGCAAACCGGAACACTCACTTCCGGGTTTGCGGCGTTTGGGAGCCAAAACGTTTGACTCGCAAGGCGTTCAGGATCCAAGGTACTAGCTCCCCCGCTGTGCTGTTTCTTGCAGGGAATGTGTGCTGGTCTTTTTCTGCTTTTGGGGGGCTCTTGTCTGCCCGATCTAGGGGTTCTTTGAGGGAAGTTGATCCCTGTAACAACCCTATCTGCTTGCTTGACAGGATCTGACTTGGTCTCCTTTTGCCCACTCACTGGCTTTTATCTATTGTCCTTCCTTCCTTGCTTGCTTCAGCTCATCTCTCAAGATGAGGCTGACCGACGTGGGAAGGTCTATGACAAGTACATGTCCAGCTTCCTCTTCAACCTCAATAACGGTAACTGACCGCGTCGGATCAGTGACACAATCCTGAGTAACGGAAGGGGAAGGGGATGGGGGGAAGCAATTCACATAGTAGTGGCAATGGGGGAACCCACCCACCCCCCAAAAATCCAGCCCCTCTGCTTGGCTTGGAGGGAGGCAGTTCAGCTTTTTCAATAGGGCCCAGTAGCGCCTGTGTTCTCTTTAGCTCTGCTTTTCTTCCCCGGACAGATTTCGTTGTTGACGCCACCCGGAAAGGCAACAAAATCCGGTTTGCAAACCACTCTGTCAACCCCAACTGTTATGCCAAAGGTAAGATGGGTGGGCTCAGCGACTGTTCTTTGGTAGCAGAATAGCCCCTTGGTGTCTTTCTCATCCCCCTCCTCCCCCCAAAAATAAATAAAGCAGACATGGTAGGGAATGCATTTTTAAATAATCAGGTCAGATAAAAATGACCACAGCAAAGCGGTTCTGTAGTCAAAAGCCCCGGAAATGTGGCTGCAGGTTTTTGGGTTAATTTGAGTGCAACTTTTAAAATTCTAAATTTTTAAGTTTTTAAAGTGTATTTTATATCTGTAATTTTAACTGTCTGCTAATTTTAACTGTATGTGGTTTGATGATTGTTAGCCGCCCTGAGCCCGGTTTTGGCTGGGAAGGGCGGGATATAAATAAAAGTTTATTTATTATTATTATTATTATTATTGAAAATAGAAATCTTCGGTAGAATCGGTTTTCCTGGAAGGGGAGGTTTTGAGCACGGATAATATCAGGGGTTCTGGGAAAAAAGGGAGTAACATCCTGCAGCTGTGGGGGGAGAAACAAGAAGCTTAGATGGGATGAAGGCTCGGTGTCTCGTGTCTCAAAGCCCTAATCCAGATACTACTGGAAGCCAGACTCACTTCACTGAGTGCAAGTGTAGCCTCTCGCAAAATCCAGAATGGCAAAAAGAGAATGATAGCTATTGGCCGTCTAATGAAATAGATCCTAGCGTTCAGTAAAAGCTTTGGCTTTCTAGTCTTCGTAAAAAAAAATTGGGGGGGGGTGTAGGTTTGGATTAACCAGTTACTGTTGTCTATGCCAGTTTGATGCTTATGTGCAAAAGTAGATTCTGGCTGTGAAGATGCCACCTGGAACCCTTCTTCCCAAGTTTTGCTGTGTCTTAGCAAGTACCTTGAACTCGGGACCACATATGTGGATGGTGGGTGGGCGGCCGGGACCCTGAGGAGCTGGTGAGGGGGGGAGGGAGGGAGGGAGGGAGGGAAGGAGAATGTCATACATTGATGTAGCCGAGCAACTTATGTGCTCCCTCTCTTGCTCTGGCTCAGTGGTGATGGTGAACGGAGACCACCGCATTGGGATCTTTGCCAAGAGAGCAATCCAGGCCGGTGAAGAGCTCTTTTTTGATTACAGGTGAGAGTGCGTGCGACAGGGAAGGTGCCTAATATTTTCGATATTAATTCTTTAGATATCCAAATGACATCGATCCTCCCAGCAGTGTTTTGGGATATGAAAAGAAAGTAAAATCTTTCTTAAGTGGATTTTGGCTTCTCCATGTGTCCTCAATATTCAATGTTTCTATTAATGAAAAAAAGGAATTTGGTAATTTAATCTGTTTTTTTTGAAACCTTTTGAGTTCTGTCCCATTCCGGAACCACGATTCCGCTCATATCTCCCATAAATATAATCTTCTCCCCCACATCTTATATAATAAACTTGCTGTGTCCCTGCGTCCGTTCTGTGTGTCACGGAAGTGCGCTACTGCGCATGTCCGGGACCCACACGGACACAGGGATTGGAGCGGGCGGAAAGGGGGCGTGTCCGCGAGGCAGCGGCGGCGCACGCGCGTTCTCAGTTGCGCCAGCACCGCTGCCGGGGAAAAAGAAGAAGGGGGAGGGAGCCCCTCTCCACCCCCCCAGCGGCTGCTGTTCTGCCTCCTCCTCCTCTAGCGCCCGTTATGTAACGGGCTAACTTCAACTAGTATTCTAATAATATTTCTTCCAAGGATTGGTAAAACTCATTCCTTTTTTCATTTGGGGCGTATACCCCAATCACAATTATCTTCTCCCCCTGCAGAGTTATTCCAATCACTACTATTCTTCCTACATTGCTGTCAGAGAGCCAGGGGTGCTCTCATTATCTGGTCACACGAAAAGAAAGACCGATCCATGTGTCTTTTCAAAGCTTTAATCTCAACTAATTGCTTTACAAGCAGAGCAGGTCATAAACCTGCTCATCCATCATCGTCATCAGAATCCCAGACTGGCCCCTTCCTGTTTGCGCGCCAGGAAAGACAGCGGGGGAGCCGGAAGCAGGACTTTGTCCTTTGCTTCTTTCCTTCCCCTTCTTTGTAACGAGACCTCTGAGTCCTTGGCTGAAGCCTCTGCACCACCCCCCCTCTCCTCGCTGCTTGAGCTCAAAGAGGAACTGGATGGATCTGTCGTCAGGAGGGGGGGCTGCTCTCGGTAGCTGCTTAAAGCCGGACTGGAGGATGGAAGCAGCTCCCTGACAATTGTCTTTAAAAATCAATTCTGGATATACCCTGTTTCTCCTAAAATAAGACGTAGCCATAAAATAAGCCATAGCAGGATTTCTACACATTTGCAAAATATAAGCCATCCCCTGAAAATAAGACATAGGGATGTGGCGCCTCTCCCTTAAGACCAGGCATCCCCAAACTGCAGCCTCCAGATGTTTTGGCCTACAACTCCCATGAACCCTAGCTAACAGGACCAGTGGTCAGGGATGATGGGAATTGTAGTCCCAAATTGTAGATGTTTTGGGACTACAACTCCCATCATCCCTAGCTAACTGGACCAGTGGTCAGGGATGATGGGAATTGTAGTCCCAAATTGTAGATGTTTTGGGACTACAACTCCCATGATCCCTAGCTAACAGGACCAGTGGTCAGGGATGATGGGAATTTTAGTCCAAAACATCTGGAGGGCTGAAGTTTGCAGATGCCTGCTTAAGCTGCGTACCGACGCGGAGCAGTTAAAATAAGACATCCCCCGAAAATAAGCCATACTGTGTTTTTTTTAGGGGGGGAAATATAAGACAGTGTCTTATTTTAGGAGAAACACGGGTAGTTGAGATTTGGCGTAAATTACAACCCCTCTCTTCTTGCTTTTATCCAAGGACGCAAAATCTATGCCTAACTTTTTGTTAGATAAAATCCTACTATGTTGTCTTGCTATACGAGTCTCCTGAGCTCTGGGAGGTTCTGATAAGTTGCGGAAGAACGTTCACATTGCTCTCCCTTCTCCACAGGTACAGCCAGGCAGACGCGCTCAAATACGTTGGCATAGAAAGAGAAGGTGAAATAATCTAGCCGTGCTCACCAGTGCGCTGCTCCCAGCAAGCATCGCCGCACCCTATCCATGCTGCTTCCCTTGTTGCTGTGTGTGTCGTGAGAGCTTCATTCCATCCGGATCCCTCTTCAGAGAAGGAAAGAAGGCGCAGGAGAGGCCCACAACCTTCCCACGGAAGTGAGATTCCGACTTCCGAGGCCTCAGCAGCGGAGCACTTCTCAGTTACCGCCAGAGGAAAATTCAGAGGTGCTGAAAAGGCGTTTGAGCCCTGAATGAGCCTGGGGTTGGGATGCTGGGCTTTGTGGGCTCTGTTGGTCTTTTGCGGGGAAGCCTGGTTTGAGCTGAAGGAAGTATTATTTTCCTCTGGCTGCCCCCCTCCCTTCTCTGCAGGCAGGAGCAACACAAGCGAGAACCCCCCCTGCAGGGAAGGATGGGCCGTGAAGCGCTAAGCACAGGAGGTCATTGGGGCAAGGAATTCGTATAGGCTAAGGAGCTGTAGATAAAAGCAAGGAGCAGGGGCACATAGAGATATGGGCAGAAAGGTGAGGAGGAGTGTTTGGGGCAGGTAAAGTGGGTCGGTAAGATGGGGCAGGACAGATCCTGAAGTTGAGGCTCCAGTACTTTGGCCACCTCATGAGAAGAGAAGACTCCCTAGAAAAGACCCTGATGTTGGGAAAGACTAAGGGCACAAGGAGAAGGGGATGACAGAGGATGAGATGGTTGGACAGTGTTCTTGAAGCTACCAACATGAGTCTGACCAAACTGCGGGAGGCAGTGAAGGATAGGCGTGCCTGGCGTGCTCTGGTCCATGGGGTCACGAAGAGTCGGACACGACTGAACGACTGAACAACAACAACAAGATGGGGCAGAGGGTTGTAGGAGGCGTCAGGGCATACCGGTGAAAGAGCATGGGGCGCAGACACCGTCGGCTCTGGTTTGGGTCTCCCATGGTGGTGATTTTTGACCCCTTCCGTTGGTTGCATTAGGGCGTAATGGGGCTTCCCCTCCCTGGCCATAATCGGGTCTCTTCCACCCCATCAGTATGTGGTAGATATTGGGAGACGGGAAGTACAAAGCGTTCTCAGAGCCCAGAGGAAGCCCCGGTTGTTTTCAGTCCTGCGAGTCTGAACCAAGAGTCCCTGTTGGTAGCGACAAAGCGACTGCACAGAATGGTGCTGCAGCTGCGCTGCCCAAGACTCGCTGTTTCTGAGAAATGACTCAAGCCTGCAGGATTAATTCCCCCAGAGTCTCGTGAGCAATTCTCCCGTCGCCTCTGAAGCAAGGAAGTTGCTTATTCATCATCTGTCCTCTCCCAAGCCCTCCAGCAGAATCTCAGGCCCTGCAGCACTGGCAACACTCCTCCTCGTTTGCTGAGTTCATGTGTTTGGCCAGACTCTACCCCTTTGAGGTTTTTTTAAATAAATGAATGAATGAATAAATTAGCACCTTCGAGGTTTCATGCAAGGGATGTTTGGGGGTACGTGTCCCAGCTAGAATGAGACCTTACGAAATGCTGTTTCAGGGGTGGTGTTGGGACTACAACTCCCATCTGCCCCTGCCAGTGTGGCCAGGGATGATGGGATGTGTAGTCTGTTCCTGACCAAATTCCCCTCCCTCGGAAATCAGGATTTCCCCCTGCCTATTGATGTACAAATCAAACAGCTAGCATGCACTTTAGAATAATTTGCTCCGCCAAGGGTAGGCTGCGGAGAGCTGGGCTCTCCGTGAGCTGTAGAGGGTGGAAAGCTGAGTCGATGGCGTGAATTACTGTAAGGGCTGGATCCTCATCAGCTCCGGCAGTAATAATAGCCAGCTTTTCTTGCTGTTGAGGTTATTTGCAGGCACCAGCAGAAGATGTCTCGAAAGTTTGGCATAGCAGCTGCTGCGTGTGGCAGTCTTTTCCATTTAGAGGTGGTGAAAGAAGTTTTACACTATGGGGCTGGGTTTCGTGTAAGTAGTATGCAGAGCTTTTGAATTCTGCAGAATTATTTCCTGGAGCATCGGGGAGCGGTTTCTTACTACCGGCAGAGAGCAACATTTTGGCCTAGTCTGAAGGATTTCCAGCCATTTCAGATCAAGATAGCTGCCTAATTGTAGAAGCTTCTGCATTTATCCCAAGCAGAAAACTCTTTGAAAGGATTCATTGGCCAAATCACTTCCCCTGCCTGTCCTTTGGTTTACATTTGACATGTAGAGTGATACCATGGATAGTGTCTAAACATGCGTAGAGTGCATTTTCTCCTGTATAGCTATAACCTACTCTCTGTCATTTTGGATCACGGCTTTCCAGGCAGGGGGGGGGGGGCTGCGATTGCTAGACAGCCTAGACTTCCCAAATCTTTCTCGAAAATTAATCACAGAAAGAACTAAGCAGCAGTGATTGCGCCCCTTTCCCCATTGCTCCGCTTTCCCCAGCACCTGAATTCTCGTGGTGGTGGGGAAACAAGGGCATCCATCACACACATAGTAGCTCATACACTGTGTCAAACCATTTTACTCTGCTTCTCAACACGGATATTGATTCTGTTGTGAGAAAAGGAAGTCCAGTAGCTGCCAGCTTGCAGTCCTCCTCCTCTCCCTGTCTGTTTCTCATACAGTGCCCTCCACAGCAGCCCTTATCTCTAAAAATGCAAAGAAACTGACTAGTCTAATTGTGATGGGAGCTTTCTGGGGCAGCAGCCCTGCTTCTGAGATTACGTGTGCGCGCGCTGGATGCCGAAGTTAATAAAAGAGCTCCCACTCTTTGGTGCATTAAATCAGGGTTTCCCAAGCTTGGGTCTCCAGCTGTTTTTGGACTACAACTCCCATCATCCCTTGCTAGCAGTACCAGCAGTCAGGGATGATGGGAATTGTAGTCGAAAAGCAGCTGGAGACCCAAGTTTGGGAAACACTGCATTAAATGCTGCCTAAAGCCACGAAGGAGGCTAACGTTTGGATTGCTATCTGCATAGCAGCAAGTCGTTTTGGGTAGCCGGGAAGGTGGAATTGGAGAGTGAGATTAGCTATGGGGTTGTAGTAGCTAAATAAAATAGATGCCTAGGCCACGGAGCGTTTGCAAATGCACTTTCCCCCCTCCGCTACCTCTGCACCCAACTTTAGATTAAGGGGAATGTGGTTCCTGGGGCAGACAGCCCCCTCCCTGGGCACGGCAATGGGAAGGTCTGCAACTCTCTGATTTGGCCCATGGCTTGAAGTGTCAAACTGAGCTGCTGCCTTTCTGAAAGGAGCTATCCAGTGCTGAACCAGCCGCTGGCTTAAGGTGATGCAAGTTTAAATACTTTGCTAGGGGCTGGCTGAGGGACCAGGTGGCGCTGTGGGTTAAACCACAGGCTTGCTGATCAGAAGGTCAGCGGTTTGAATCCTTGCGACGGGGTGAGCTCCCGTTGCTCGGTCCCAGCTCCTGCCCACCTAGCAGTTCGAAAGCACGTCAAAGTGCAAGTAGATAAATAGGGACCGCTCCAGCGGGAAGGTAAACGGCGTTTCCGTGCGCTGCTCTGGTTCTCCAGAAGCGGCTTAGTCATACTGGCCACATGACCCAGAAAAACTGTCTGCGGACAAACAGCCGACTCCCTCAGCCTGTAAAGTGAGATGAGCACGCAACCCCAGAGTCGGACACGACTGGACCTGATGGTCAGGGGTCCCTTTACCTTTAGGGGCTGGCTGGGCCTGTAGTAATAGGCGCTTCATCTGCTCATCTCCGTTGCAAAAGTACCTTAACCCATGAAAAAGGCATTGTTTGTGCAGCTGTCCATAGTGCGATCTGTTCCCTCTTATAATGCAAGCCTGTATCGCTTGACACTTTCGGGGCACGGCGCAGAGGTTGGCTGGGGCAGAGGCCTCCAGTCCCCTTCCAGAACATTTGTGGCGTGGTAACGAGAGCAGGTTTAGCATGCAGCCTTGTGAACTTGCGTGCTTACTTCCAGCCCACACCACCACACACACAAAAAGGAAGTTTTAACGGAACTGCTCTTGCGTTGGAGAAATGGTGGCGGGGCAATTTCTCTCAAAGCCACTCTGGCCTCTTCCTCCAGCTCCTCTGGCTGCTTGTGTCTCTGTGCTTTGCTGCTGGCAACTTATGTGCACTTTATATATTATGGCTTGTAAGAGTTTTGTCTTAATAAAGTTGTTAGTGACTGCTGATTTAAGTCTGCCTTTTTTTTCCAGCTTTCCTGGGGACAGTCAGCTGGAGTGACCGTTTGTCTGACCCAGGGGGTCGGGGCCTTTGTTCAGCCTGCGGGCAAAAATTGATATAATAATAATAATAATAATAATAATAATAATAATAATAATAATAATACTTTATTATTTATATCCCGCCCATCTGGCTGGGTTTCCCCAGCCACTCTGGGCGGCTTCCAACAGAACATTAAAATGCAATAATCTATTAAACATTAAAAGCTTCCCTAAACAGGGCTGCCTTCAGATGTCTTCTAAAAGTCAGGTAGTTGTTGTTCTCTGACATCTGGTGGGAGGGCGTTCCACAGGGCGGGCGCCACTACCGAGAAGGCCCTCTGCCTGGTTCCCTGTAACTTGACTTCTTGTACCGTCTTTCCCCCTTTTTAAGACACCGTCTTATAAATTTTTTTCCTCAAAAAAACACAGGGTGGCTTATTTTCGGGGGATGTCTTATTTTTATTATGCCAGTATGGTACGGTACAGCCTCCCCCTGCGCGCTGAGCAGGCGGGGCAAAACTCTGCACCACGGCTTACTTTGGGGGTATGTCTGTCTTCTCACAAAGGTTAAAAAAACCCTGCCATGGCTTACTTTATGACTACGTATTAAAAAGGGGGAAACAGGGTAGTGAGGGAACCGCCAGAAGGCCCTTGGCGCTGGACCTCAGTGTCCGGGCGGAATGATGGGGGTGGAGATGCTCCTTCAGGTATACAGGCCCGAGGCCGTTTAGGGCTTTAAAGGTCAGCACCAACACTTTGAATTGTGCTCGGAAACGTACTGGGATAGAGCAGTAGTTGGGATACTTAACCTCTCTGTGCACCATGCTGTCCTCTCCATCCATCCAAGCAAGCAGGCAGCATTAGCACAGGCCAAGGGCAGGCAAAAACACTTGAGGGCGAAGAGCAGGGGTGTTTGGGGCCCAAATAGAGAGATCTGCTCTAAACAGCACTTCCCACACCCTCAGGAGACCGAGGGGCAGGGCAGTACATGCATGTTTCAAGATGACAGCACTGTAACTGAGTAATATACAACCTGAGATGCACATGCACAGAATTGTAGAGTTTGAAGGGACCCTGAGAATTGTCCCTGTGACATTTGCGTAGAGCAGCATTCCCCAAACTTGGGTCTCAGCAGTTTTTTTAGACTACGCTTCCCATCACCCCTGGTCATCTTGCTAGCTAGGGATGATGGGAGTTGTAGTCCAAAAACAGCTGGAGACCCAAGTACAGTGGTCCCTCGACTTACAAATGTAATGCGTTCCGAAGGGACCATCGTAGGTTGAAAAAATCGTAAGTCGAGTCCCCATAGGAATGCATTGGGAGAAAAAAATTTGTACGTCGAAAAAAACCGCATCTAAACTTCGTAAGTCGAGGAAACCGCATCTAAAACGGCCGCGATTTCCATTCGGAGATCGAAAAAAATTGTAAGCTCGCGGCCACTTTCTTCACTCATAACTCAAAAAATACGGAAGTCGGGTCATTCGTAAGTCGAGGGACCACTGTATGGGAAACACTGGTATACAGAGTCTCACAGCAGAGGGGGGGAAACAAAAATGTGGGGGGGATGTGCTTTCTACTTGGTTTTGTGTTGCGTGCCTTTATTAAGCTGACCGAAATGTGTGTGCGCGCGCAAGCTTTTGATTTCCCTAGACTAGATGGTTAAGAAAAAATCCAGAGAGAAAGCGGGGGGGGGGGCATTAGAGAAAAGTGGAAGGTGTGGGCATCTGGTAAGTCTTGAGATGGCAAGGCAGAGAAGCACCGTTAGAAACTGAGATATGAAAGCTAGGAGCTAAATGGCACCTTCAACCTAGGTTATGGGCACAGCGACGGAATGTCTAGGTGCGCTTTTTCTTTATAACAAGAATGCAAAGCTGAGAATGAATTGCAGCTGAAATATTATGTTCATTTTCCACATGGTCTAGTCCTTCCCCTGCCCACCCCCCTAATATTCTTAAGAGGGCCCCTTCTCCAGTCTTCAGAGAGTAGCTGGAAGTGGGGAGGCAGAAAAAGGTCCTCCTTTCCTTCCACTCTGCAGTTTTAATCTGAAATCTTAGGCTCAGTACTGCGCCCCGAGCTCAGAAACTGCTCTCGCTAAAGAGATTCCCTGTCGCAAAACGCGCCTAGAACAATGGGAGTTTTGACTGCTGAGGAGAAGTAGAAGGGTTGTGGGGAAACTGAGTGCTTGTATGCTATTTTGTGACATTCTGGAGAGCCAGTGTGGTGTAGTGGTTAAGAGCGGTAGACTTGTAATCTGGTGAACCGGGTTCGCGTCTCCGCTCCTCCACATGCAGCTGCTGGGTGACCTTGGGCTAGTCACACTTCTCTGAAGTCTCTCAGCCTCACTCACCTTGTTGTGGGGGAGGAAAGGAAAGGAGAATGTGAGCCGCTTTGAGACTCCTTCGGGTAGTGATAAAGCGGGACATCAAATCCAAACTCTTCTTCTTCTTAATAAAGGTACCATATTGCCTTAACCCAGGTGGCGCTGTGGGTTAAACCACAGAGCCTAGGGCTTGCTGATCAGAAGGTCGGTGGTTTGCTCCTGTTGCTCGGTGCCAGCTCCTGCCCACCTAGCAGTTCAAAAGCACATCAAAGTGCAAGTAGATAAATAGGTACCGCTCCGGCGGGAAGGTAAACGGCGTTTCCGTGCGCTGCTCTGGTTCGCCAGAAGCGGCTTTGTCATGCTGGCCACATGACCTGGAAGCTGTATGCCGGCTCTCAGCCAATAAAGCGAGATGAGTGCCGCAACCCCAGAGTCGGACACGACTGGACCTAATGGTCAGGGGTCCCTTTACCTTTACCTTTATTGCCTTAATGCAGAGTCGGGGCAAGGGGTGCCTGTCATTCTAGTATTAGCTGTAGGAGCCAAGGTCCCCTCACCCTGTTATTCACCATAGGAGCCACACATTTTGTGCTGGCCTTTGCGACAAGCAATGCCTGTTCTGGTTTTCAGCTTTTATGTGTTGTGAGATCCAATTGCCTTGCATAGCTGGGGCAGTTCGAGCCAGTTTTGCTGCTGCCGTTCTCACCCCAGCGCACCGATTCTCTATGTGCAAAAGGAACGTGACTGTAGAGCAGGAACTTTGCTGCAGTGGGGATTTTGAACCATCCTAACACACCCTCATTGATTGCACCTCATGGCTGTAGTTACGATGCTAGTGGTTGCTTGTCCTAAGGGCCTGTGCTTGTGAGAATCTATAATTTCATTGTATGGTGTTGTAAAAACAGCATGATGAACTGAAGAAGCTCCCGTGAAACCTGATTATATCTGGGATTCAGGTCTTCAGATCTACTTTCGCTGAGGGACGGCGAGGAGGGCCTATCTCCGATTACCATCACGCATGACCATGTTTTCTTGCCTGACTGTGACCGCTCCCTCACAAAAGACTTTGCGCGTTCAGCAGAGTACCATTTGCAACACTTTTGCGTCATTTGATTACGCTAGGACATTATCATTAGCCTCAGTATTATGCCATCAGTTTATTGAGTTTTTACAGGCTTGGATTTGCACGCTGCACCTTAATGTCTTCATTTTAACATGTTTGATTGAGTAAACTGTTCTCAACATTTATTTGCCAATTTGGTGTTTTGCAGTTTTGGTTTTGTTTGATCACAATTATTACAACACCCGATACTTTTTTTTGTATACTGTCCTAAGGGCTGCCTGTTAAACTCAATTTATAATTTAGATAGTACTTTTGAACAACAGCCTTCTTACCATCACCTCCCCACAAAATGACACAGGATCACGTCGTCATCGGCCTGACTTAACTTTCTTTACATTTTATTTATTTAGGTAACCTTCACGTTTTGTCCAGACAAACAGCTCCTTAGAAAAAATAAACCGCCCAGGAATAGCCCTGGACTTTTGGATAAAATAAATCCATTTTGCTTCTGCTACACAGTTTTATCTTCTTAACATTTCACGAGTGAACTTAGCTTTCAAAAGGTAGGGGGGGAGAAAGAGGGTCGGAAGAGTTACCCAAGAGCAAAACCTCCTTCCCCGAAGTAGCAAACTACATACCACACAGACGACATCACTTCACTTGAAAAAACAGAACATCAGACTTCTGCTTTTGTGTTTTTTTTATACAAACCGATAGAATAAAAAAACTAGTCTGTCTAATAACCCACAACTAAAAGGGAAGAAGGGGGGCTGGGGAAGGTAGAAAGAATCTTAAAATTCTCAAAACCCTGATTTACGAAAGCAGCAAAGTGGTAGCAAAGTGCGAGTGATTCTTTCCATGCGCTGCAGCTGCACACAGAAATATATATTTATATTTATATTTTTATATATATATACTGGCAGGCAGATACCTACATTGCACATTGGGTTTCTCTCGGCACAATATAACGTGCCGAGATCTAAAATATGCTATATTGCATGGCTCGACTAATGGCTTTTTGTTTTTGTTTTGTTTAATTAAATGCTAAGCAATTAAGCAGGAAGACTATGTGCTAGTGAGTCACGCGTGAAAAGGCCAGAATGGATATTGCGTTGCATTTTCCCTTGTTCCGTAAAAACAAAATAAAAAGAAGTTAAGTGCAATATTGACCGTCCAGTGTCTCCCTTCAAACGGCAAGGATCTGTGGAGTTTGGCTTGGAGAAAGTCTGGGCACGGGCCGCTTGCCACAGCCTGTCATGCGCCACCTCTGCCTCCCCATATTTTGCTCCAAAGGAGACTCCGCGCGGTCCAGACACAGGAAGGAGTGCAGAGAGACTTAACAGCTCTGGGGGGTCGCGGAACAACCACCCTCAGGTATCATTTGGGCATCTTCTTAGGCACCAACCTGATCCCCTCAAGAGGTGAGAAATGGGACTGGGGGGTATCAGGCTATTAAAGAAAAAGAAAAAACTCTGGCTGGGGGCGGAGGACCTTTGATTGACACCTGCCCATCGGAATTGGATCCAATTGGAAGATGCAGCAACACTCCACAGGATGTGCAGGTGAAACAAGGCAGAGGCACCAGGAGGGCCGTCGTCTCGCAGTGGGGCTGTGCGGGGGGGAGAAGGCCGGCCTCCCAGAAAGTGGCACAGTTGGCAGTTCAGGTTTGGTCTTGCCAAGCAGCCAGCACCAGCGGAGGAAGGAATATGCGCTCCTCGCTCCGGTCGGCTATTCGGTTTTGGACTCCTCCAGGATCTGCGGCAAGTTTTGATCCTTCCGCGAGGCGGCGGGCTTCGCCGGCGGGGCGGGAGCCGCTCCACCGCTGCCGCTGCTGCCGCTGCCACCACCACCACCACCACTGCTGCTACTACTGTTGTAGTCCTGGATGGCCTTCGGCTCGTTGGTGTGGTATGAGCCCTTGTAGCGGTGATGGTGCAGGTACATCAAGAGGAGAGCAGCCGCCAGCAGCAGGAGCAGGAAAAAAATCACTGCGGGAGAGAGGCAAGAGCAGGGGTCAGCAAACTTTTTTGGGAGGGGGCCGGTTGACCATCCCCCAGATCGCGTGGCGGGCCGGACCGTGTGTGTGTGTGTGTGTGCACCGGAGGGGGCTTCTCTCGCCCGCCCTCCCCCCAGCGAGCGGCAGAGGCGGCGAGAAAGGGCTGGCTGACAGGGGTTTGACAGTTTGACACCCCTGTCAAACTAGCAAAAATGTGCAGAACAGGTAACAAAAACTGTTGGAAATGTGGTGTGAAGGAAGGCACCTTCTTTCACATGTGGTGGGCATGCGATAAAGTTAAGATCTATTGGGAAAATATTTATAACGAATTAAAGAAAATTTTCA
The DNA here is from genome assembly GCA_034642065.1 of Darevskia nairensis. Taxonomy (NCBI): domain Eukaryota; kingdom Metazoa; phylum Chordata; class Lepidosauria; order Squamata; family Lacertidae; genus Darevskia; species Darevskia nairensis. Next base: position 494,702 of record JAWWNI010000405.1, read on the forward strand.
GATATACATTCAAGAAAAAGCCACAGGCATTTCTGCTGGGGAAGATGCTAAAAAAGCGGATAAAAAATTATTTTTGTATGCAACGTCAGGAGCGAGATTGTTGTTGGCGCAACTCTGGAAACAATACCAAATACCAACTGTGGAGCAATGGCAGCAAAAAATAATGGAGTATATAGAAATTGCCAGGTTAACAGCGAAAATCAGACATCTGGGTAATGAAACTTCAAAAAGAATGGGGAATTTTTTGGGATTATATTGAAAAGATGTGTTGAATACTGAATCACTGAAATAGACCTCGTAGCGTGAAGTGAAATAAATATTGTGGAGATTACATGGAAGTTGAAAGGTGGGAAACAAAATATTGTATGTTTAGAAAAGATATATAATATTAAAATAAGAAAGTATAGAAAATGAAGGAGAAAGGAATGAATTGCGAACGATAATGCGAAAAATAAAGGTTTTATTTAAGGAAGACAGAAGAAGGAAAATTGGAAGTCAAAATATAGAACAATGTGGAGTAGAAAAAATGGAATATGCTGTGTGTGTGTGTGTGTGTGTGTGTGTGTGTGTAGTAAAAAATTCAATAAAAAATATTTGGGGAGAGAAAGGGCTGGCTGGCTTCGGAGACGTGCTGCCCTCCACTCTGCCAACCGCGGCTCGTGCCTGCGCTTGCGAGCGGCAGAGGTGGGCAGCGGCGGGGGGATGTGCGGCCTGAAAGCAGCCCTTTCGGGGCGCTGCTCCCTCCACCGCCAGCTTCTTGCAAGGGCAGGGATCGGAGCCGTGGTTGGGAGAGGCGCTGCGCTGTGCGTCTCCCAACCGTGGCTCCTATGCCTGCCCTTACGAGAGGCGGCGGTGGAGGGAACAGCGGCAAGAAAGGGCTGCTTTCGGCCCTGGAGAGGCGCTGCCCAAAATGGCGCTCAGCCATCTCAGCCCAACCCCCTACCTCTTCTATGCAGGGCAGGAAGAAGCCAGGAGGAGGGGGGAAATGGTGCCCCCAAAAAATGGCGGCGAAAAAAAATTACCGAGGGGGGGGGACTACAGTACAGTGGTACCTCTGGTTAAGTACTTAATTCATTCCAGAGGTCCGTTCTTAACCTGAAACAGTTCTTAAACTGAAGCACCACTTTAGCTAATGGGGCCTCCCGCTGCTGCCGTGCCGCCGGCGCCCAATTTCTGTTCTCATCCTGAGGTAAAATTCTTAACCCGAAGCATTATTTCTGGGTTAGCGGAGTTCTTAACCTGAAGCGTATGTAACCTGAGGTACCACTGCATGAGAATTGATCCACGGACCATCCACGGGCCAGATCCTGAGGGCAATTGGGCCGGATCCGGCCTGTAGTTTGCCGACCCCTGGGCAAGAGTGAAGGGGACGGACAAGAAGAACCCAGAAGCAGTTTGAAATTAGGTCAAAGTAAGGGAATTGGATAAGATTATAGGAAAAGAGCAGAAGCACCAAGATGCTGAGGTTTGGAAAAAGGAGTGTTTTAAGTAAAATGATTCTTGTATTTTATGATGTTTTAAAATTTAGGAGTATGAAAACTGTTAGAGAGGAATGACAATGAATTCAACAAAGGGGGACTTGAGGAAGTCAACCGAAATATGAAATTGAGGAAAGAAGGAATACCTGGCCCACAGAATTGGGCCAGGCCCAAGCAATGATAATAAATAATGTTAGTAAGGTTAAATGTACGATGATTGTGTCTACAGAAGGGAATGAATGTTGCTTCCCACAGTGAGAGGGGGGAAGTATGAAAATTTAACTGTTATGGTATGTGCTTAAAATTGTAAAATAAAATAAAATAAAAATTGGGGAAAAAAGAAAGAAGAAGAACCCAGAAGCAAGGCTACAGGTGGGCAGGGCCGTAGCTCCTTCGTAGACCATCCGGGTTACCTGCAGCAGGTGCCAGGTTCAACTCCCAGCTTCTCCAGTTAAAGCTGGGCATGCCCCCCTCCGCATCTGAAACCCTGGGCAGCCACTGCCATGTGGACAGTGCTGAGCCCTTAGGTGGACCCGTGGTCAGACGTGGCATCCTGTGGCTCCCTCTGTTCTTAGGTCTGGCTGCAGCACAGTAGGCCACAGTCAGCATCTAAATCTGAGCTCTCAAAGCTCCCATGCAGGGGGGTAGCAAGAGGGCGGGGGCGGGCCACCCCGGGCAGCGCCCTGGTGGGGGTGACACTCGGGGCGGAGGCCCGCCCCCCGCAGCCGCCCTGCGCTTTTTCTTTTAAAGGCTATTTTCGGTGCTGCCGGGGCGGAGCCGCAGGGGCGGCCAGCAAGGAGGGGTGTCACACTTGTCGCTGACGTGACACCCCGCCTCGCTGGCCGCCCCTGCCGCTCTGCCCCGGCAGTGCCGAAAATAGACTTCCCCCCACTTTCAGCGACTTTTTCCCGTCGCTGGGCTCCCTGGGTGGAGCCGCGGCATGGAGGAGAGGGGCGGGCCAGCCAGGAGGGGGTGACACCCCTGCTGGCTGGCCCGCCCCTTGCCTCCATGCCGCGGCGCCGCAAGCCAGCCAGCGGCAAAAAAAGCCGCTGAAAGGGGGCGGGGAGGAAGACAAAGCCGCGGCATGGGGCAAGGGGCGGAGGCGTCATGACGTCATGCGCACGGAGCGACGCCCTGCCCCCAGGGGTGCCGCTTGGCTTGCCGCCCTTGGTAGCCAAGCGGCACGCTACGCCCCTGCTCCCATGGGTCGAGGTCCCATGGTGCAGCTCTCGGGCCAAAGCTCCCAGCAGCCCTCTTGGTCTCGCACTCACCTCCAATGACGATCGCGATCCAGCCGTCATCGTGGATGTACAGGAAGTCAACTAGAAGGTCACAGAGGACCAGGGTGGATAAAAATAAATGATTTTTTAAAATCGGTTTTTTTAAAATTTTAATCGGGTTAAAAAAAAAATCGGATACATTTATTTAAATTGGATTTTTAAAATAAAATGCTTTTGGAGGAAAAATCTTTCTAAAGATAGTTTTCTGTTTAAGTTACATTATAGCCCAAAGGCTATTGATCAGGAAATAAGGATTTGTTTTAAGTTTTTCATGTGTGTGCTAAAACTCAGTCTAAGTTAAAAAAAAAAAAAGTTAAACCACATCAATGTTATTGTTTTAGTTAAATAAATTGTTTAAATTGTTATTAAGGAAATGATTATTTATCTCCTTCCAATAAAGTACAGCAGAAAAGTTGTCCACATATAAACAGTTAACTCATTAAACCTCACAATATTTTCATAATTATCTGTCTATGTAGTTCTAATAGTATAACCAAATCAGTAATTTTTGATACAGCTGTAAATATTATTCCAAAAATGAAACCTTCTGGTTGTAAATATTAAGATTATACCAGCAATAATGATTCTTTCTGTAAAAAAATTTAAAATCAAGAAAGAAGCTCGACAACTATGGTCACTGCCCCCCCCCCCAAGAGCTTGCCAACTCTTGGCAATGACAATGAGTAGATCACTGCCTGGTTTTTTTATACTGGGAGTAGATCGCAGTCACTTGGAAGTTGGATGTGCCTGTAGTATAGCGCTCAATGCAATTTTACATTGACGACAGCGCCCTCTGGTGTCACATGTTTATAATGCATTTACAGTGGTACCTTGGTTCTCGAACTTAATCCGTTCCGGGAGTCCGTTCGACTCCCAAAACGGTTCGAAAACCAAGGCGCAGCTTCCGATTGGCTGCAGGAGCTTTCTGCCCCTAATAAGACGCCACGTCGGACATTCAGCTTCCCAAAAACGTTCACAAACTGGAACACTTACTTCCAGGTTTGCGGCATTCGGGAGCCAATTTGTTCGTCAACTAAGCCGTTCGAGAACCAAGGTACCACTGTATAATGTTCTAACTCACAAGTGTAGATTAGTCCAGGCTGGTGTGCTCCTAAGAGGTCCCATCACCCCCAAGTAAGCACAGTCTTGCCCCCAACCCTTCTAGGATGAGAGGGCAGGCCCAGCACCTCCCCTTCCTCCCCTATAAATGCTACCTTACCTGGGTCTATGTACCAGGGGTCAAGCTCCAGTGGCGTTTCGACGTAAGAGTTGGGCATAGAGGCACAGCTAGACTCCACCAGCCGCCCTTTGATGCTGTAGGGGCGGATGGGATTTTTGCCACTGGCCCGGAAGATGGTTTTCAGAGGCACAATGCTGTTGAATTTCACTCCCGAGAGGCAACCCGTGAAGCCTGGTGTGTTGTACCTTTGGATGTCCGGGTGAATCAGGCCCGTCTCTGTGGACCACGGAAGACAAGAGGAACAGGACAGGGTTAATAAGACACCAGCTTCTTCCTCAGCTCCCCCTCAAAAATACCCCAAATCAGGGAAATGATATATAATGAATTGAAAAAAATGTTTTAAAGTACATTTCCCCAAAAACCCAAAAACACCAGAGTCCTTTTTGTTGGGGATAATTCAGAGGGATATTTCCAGGTGTCAAAAAAAAGGTTACCTATTTATGTATGCCACTACTGTGGCATATGTTTAGTTAGCACAAAAATGGTGTTGTAAGAATGTCAAGCAAAACAAGGCCACATGTCTGAAGCAGCACAGGAAGACAGCCCTGTCTCCATTTTGACTGACAAACTGTTTCTCTGCAAGGAAGGAGGGGGTGGGGGAACCTTCCCATTAACTCATGAATTAAAGTGATAATTCCTGGCATCCTGATACCTGAGTGCCAGGCAGGTACCCAGATGAAGACAAAAGGGTGTGATTAACTTGACTGGGAAACAGGGAAAAGTAAATACCGTATTTTCCGGCATATGACGACCCGGCGTATAAGACGACCCCCGACTATTGAGAAGATTTTCCTGGGTTAAAAAGTAGTCTTATACGCAGGAAAATACTGTATCTCTTTTGTTTTACTTGATGGGTTTTTGGTGGAGGGAAAGAGGAGGCATGGGGAGGGTCAAGGATGCTCAGATTACTGCCACCAGACCTCCCCTTTCATGATGTAACCGTGATGTATCTGGGGGTGGGCCTGGACTCCAGGAGGGATTTTTCAAATGTCTTTAGAAGAGCACGCGCTCCTTTGTTCTAAGTCTCTTCCCTGCTCTCCTGTGTGTTGGGCAAACACCATGTTGCAACAGAATAAAATACTTTGCTTCTCAATCTCCTCTGGTTGGCCTCTGTTATATTCTTCTACTGGTGGAGGACCTACAAAGGGCTCTTGTGTACCCCATAAGGGAATAAGAGCAGATTTTTGTTTATTACAATGGAAAACGAGTGAGATCCCAACCAAAGAAGAATGGCAACTTAAATTGATGGAATATGCACAGCTTGCCGACTTAACATACAGAATAAGAGGACAAGAAGAAGGCACATTTAAAGAAGACTGGGAAATATTTACTGAATACCTGTATATGGGTGAAAATTGTGTTCATTTAAAAACGCTGGTAGCATTAAGATAAATTCAACAGCGTAAATAAGCTTTGAGGGATGTAAAAACGGATGACTGAATGGTTTAGTTTATGTAAAATATGCAGGGATGTACCGTATAGTATGCAAAATGAACCACCGAAAGAGAAGAAGGGAAGTCATTGATTTATGGTTGTTGAAATGAATATTTTGAAATGTAATTTAGAGAATTTTTAAAAAGATGTGTGTGTGTGTGTGTGTGTGTGTGTGTGTGTGTGTGTGAATGGGTTTAAATGTATGTAATAAAACAGGTTGTTCAATGAAATGAAATAAAAACTACCCCGAATTAAAAACACTGACAGCGGTCAGCCGTATCTGTTTTTGAAAAAGCCTTGAGATCTGTAAGGACAGGCTTAGGAGTCAATGTCTGGCAGGAAGTGAGGCAGCACTCCAGGGAAAGAGGGGCTCTTTGTTCCTTTCCAGCGACAGAAAGGCATGCTATGCAAATTAAGGACACGCATGCAAAATTTATAGGATCTGCATAATTTATTCAGCCCAGAACCTGCAAAATCATTCCCAGCCCTTTTACAGAATGTTCAGACAGAGAGGTCTGCGTTTGATGGATGCAACAAGGGGGAAAGGAAAGGAAAAGTGGGGGGGGGGAGCTTGCAGAAAGTGGGGTGGAAGGATAAGACATGAAAAAGTGGGGCAGGAGGGAGGGAAAGCCATAAATTACTTCAAAATATATGAAATCATATACTGACAGGCCCCCACCGTTGGAAAGACTTTGAAGCATCCGGAATGATAAGATTTTAAGTAAAACGCAATATATGGAATTCATCGAAGTCAAGTTAAGATGGCGACTGTGGAGATGGGACCTTTGGATTTGAAGCTGAGAGGGTGGGAAAAAGTATGGACATAAAACCCACACAGTCATGATGGTTTTTGGCTGTTTTATCTCACTTGCGAAAGCGCTCAGTGGCGTGAAAGAAAACAGAAAGAACGACGGATAACATCGGAAAGGAGATGGATGACATCGGGACTACGGAAGGCGATGGAATTAAGAAACTAATCAAAATCCTAATTGTCTGAAGCAAGGGAAGACATTAAAAAAAATTAATAATTCGGCAATTCATTTGGATTTATTTGGATTAATTGGACTATATGATATTTATATATGATGTGATTTTTATGACTGGAAAACCTAATAAAAATGATTTGGCAAAAAAAGAAAAGTGGGGCAGGAGGGCAATGGAAGAGCAGAGGAGCTCAGGTGACGGTGAATCTTTGAAGAAACAAGTTCCCCATTTGCCTTAGAGGAGGCCCCAAGGTGCCGGCCTCTGCGTCAGACCCCTCTCTTCCTCTTACAGACTCAGCTGCCACCAAATTCTATTAAGTATCGAAGCTCACAGTTCCCTACCGGGCATATATATAACAGCAAACTTCCATATACCTAAGGGAGGCCCCTGGGGATGCAGAGACCATCACCTCATTTTGGGGTGGCCACATTTTGCTTTGGAACTGAGAGGCACTCCCAGGTTGGCCGTTGGAAGGAATGGGGGTCTCCAGGAACACAGGGGAAAGGGGACAACAGAGGACGTTTTGAGGGACAGGGCAGAATCCAGAGATCTGGAAGTGGAAGGAGGAGAGATCTAAGTTTGTGAGCCTAAAAGCAAAGCAGAGTTGGATGATTGGGTGAGGTTTTGTGGAGCAGGCATCCCCCTCTCTCCCTGGTCAATCTGGAGCTTTCCAGATGTTGGCCACTGGCCATGGGTTGGGAATCCAAAGTAACTGGAAGGAACCAGGGCGGGAAGGCTGACTGGCACATCCAAGGATCTGGGCATGTGACAATCAATGCCAAGAATGGGCAGGACCCACGACTCTCACTCACCCATGAAACGACCAAGATAGAGCGCTTTGGGCGAGTCCAGTTTGCCATCCACAAAAAGGGAGAGCTGGTACACCTGGACAGGGTAATAATCCAACTAAAGGAAGAAAGAAGAGAGAAAACATATTATAAGGCTAATCAGGATACCCTCACAGAGAACAGTGGACTGGTGACTGGGAGCAGCCTCCAAGACCATATAACACTGATCCTGAAAGACCTACATTGGCTCTCAGTACGTTTCCAATTCAAAGTGTTGGTGCTGGCATTTAAAGCCCTAAATGGCCTCGGTCCTGTATACCTGAAGGAGCATCTCCACCCCCATCGTTCAGCCCGGACACTGAGATCCAGCTGCCAAGGGCCTTTCTGCAGAGCAGAAACTTGCTGGGCTACTCTCCCGAGGGGGTGTCCCTCCCTCCCTCCAGAGAGTGAGAGAGCCACAGGGCCAGAGGTGAAGACCATGTGTCCTCTAGAAGAAGAAGAAAAGTTTGGATTTGATATCCTGCTTTATCACTACCCGAAGGAGTCTCAAAGCGGCTCACATTCTCCTTTCCCTTCCTCCCCCACAACAAACACTCTGTGAGGTGAGTGGGGCTGAGAGACTTCAGAGAAGTGTGACTAGCCCAAGGTCACCCAGCAGCTGCATGTGGAGGAGCGGGGAAGCGAACCCGGTTCCCCAGATTACGAGTCTATCGCTCTTAACCACTACACCACACTGGCTCTAGGCATTGCTGAACTGCAGCCTCCATCACTCAACTGAGACCGGTGGGAGCTGGGAGCCAAGAAACATCAGGGGGGCTCCAGGTCCCTTCCGCCTGCACAATGCCTTTCTGCAGGCCCCTCCCCATACGTGAAGCAAGAGGGCCCCTCATTACCTGTGTGTACAACGTTCGATTGACGCGCGTGACGTTGATACTGTGTGGCTGTCCGTCGGCCACAGAGCGTGTGCTCAGGGGGTAGATGGCAGGGAGGGCGCCCAGTTGGTAGTGCAGCTGCAGGATGCCTGCAAGGGAAACGGCAACAGGTAGAAGGGGACGGCAAGGAGGAAATGGTATTCCTTGGAAACAGCAGCTCTCAAAGGTGTGCCACACTGGTGCGATGGCAAGCATGGCCGGAACAACCAAAGAAATATTTGAACATATCAGTGTTGAGTCCTTAAAGACCTACATTGGCTCCCAGTACATTTCCAAGCACAATTCAAAGTGTTGGTGCTGAACTTTAAAGCCCTAAACCAGTGATGGCTAACCTTGACACTCCAGATGTTTTGGGACTACAACTCCCATCATCCCTGGCTAACAGGACCAGTGGTCAGGGATGATGGGAGTTGTAGTCCCAAAACATCTGGAGTGTCAAGTTTAGCCATCACCGCCCTAAACGGTCTCAGCCCAGTATACCTGAAGGAGTGTCTCCACCCCCATCGTTCAGCCCGGACACTGAGGTCCAGCTCTGAGGGCCTTCTGGCGGTTCCCTCACTGCGAGAAGTGAGGTTACAGGCAGAGGGCCTTCTCGGTAGTGGCACCCAGGCCCTGTGGAATGCCCTCCCATCAGATGTCAAGGAATTAAAACAACTATCTGACTTTTAGAAGACATCTGAAGGCAGCCCTGTTTAGGGAAGTGTTTAATGGTTGATGTTTTATCGGATTTTTAATATTCTGGTGGGAGCCACCCAGAGTGGCTGGGGAAACCCAGCCAGATGGGCGGGGTATAAATAATAAATTTATTATTATTATTATTATTATTATTATTATTATTATTATTATTCCACAGGACGGGCGCCACTACCAATCCATCTGCTGTAGTTAAGATTCATGCATTGCCGGGGGGGCTGGACTCGATGACCCCTGGGGGGGGGATCCCTCCCAACTCTACAATTCTATGAACTATCCTGACGCCATGGCAAGATGCACCTTCGGCGAGAAAGAGGCCAGATTCGGGGGGGCCCAGGGGCTAGCGCCCTTTGTGCTCACCGTCCTCGCGGATCAAAACGGTCATGTAATCGTGCACAAAGGTGCTGACGTAGATCAGGACGGCGGGGGCCGAAGTGGTGCGGAAGCTGAGCCACACATCCTCCCTGGTCAGGTTGTAGCCGGGGAGCGGCTGAATCGGCTGGTGGAGAATGTTGGAGAACTCCCGGACCACGTGCAAAGGCATCGTCATGATATCGTAGCGCACCCAGGTGCCTTGCTCAAAGTAGGCGCCAATGTCTGGAAAGGGGGATAGATGGGGGAACACGGCAACGGGCAACGGTTAGGTGGAGAGTCAAAGCCTAAGGAAGAGCAGCCCTGCCTTCTCCGTTCTGCCCCCTCCTCGCCACGTCATCCCAAGCCTCTGGACCAGGGGTAGGCAACCTAAGGCCCATGGGCCGGATGCAGCCCAATCACCTTCTCTCTTCTTTTTTTTTCAATTTTTTTTTTTATTGGTTTTAACAAAGTAATACAATAAAAAACAAACAATAAACAGAAAAAGAAAACAAATCATACAATACAAATAAAAAACATACATAAATCCTTTTAACCTATCATTCCTTCTTATCATTGTGGGTTGACTTCCTCCCGCCCTCTCTTCCTGCTTTCCTTGTGAATTATCTTTAGTAATTTCTTTACATCATTAAACACATTTTTTTATTAATTAACCTCAACATCTCTTCTTTTCTAATATCAATATCATTTATTCCAACAGTTATAATCCTTAAATCTATCTTCTATATCTACAGCCTCACTTATCTTCCAACCAATCGCCTTCTCAATCCAGCCTGCGGACAGTCTGGGAATCAGCGTGTTTTTACATGAGTAGAATGTGTCCTTTTATTTAAAATGCATCTCTGAGTTATTTGTGGGGCCTGCCTGGTGTTTTGACATGAGTAAGAATGTGTGCTTTTATTTAAAATGCACCTCTGGGTTATTTGTGGGGCATAGGAATTCGTTCATATTTTTTTCCAAAATACAGTCCGGCCCACCACATGGTCTGAGGGACAGTAGACCGGCCCACAGCTGAAAAAGGTTGCTGACCCCTGCTCCGGACCTTGTTTATGGCTCTCACCCAGGTTGCAGAAAGGTCCTTCAAAGGCAGAGACCGAGCAGTTGCAGGTGTAGTGGCTGTAGGCCTCCAGGCAGGTGCCGTAGTTCCGGCACGGCACCAAGGGGTTCCGGCAATGCCCGGTGCAGTTCGCAAGCACCCCTTCCGTCTCGTTGGCTTTCCCCTCCAAGTTGAGGGCGACGCCGTTCATGCGCAGGCCCCGCAAGCAGCCCAAGAAGGGGCGCAGGTAGTACTCGGCAGCACCTAAGAAAGGGGGGGACAGGAAATGGCGGCGTTTGAAAACATGAACAGCTGCCTTGCTGGATCTCGGCAAGCTCGTTTTAAGTGTTCCGGTTCCAGTGGAAAGCACCAAGGTGTTATAGAGGACCTCCGACCCGACTTCGCAAGTAATGGCGCTGCAAGAATTGAATCGGTGTGGGAAGCCCGTGAGGCAGAGCACTACTCCATAGGGAGAAGCCAGTTCTGGTTGTTTATTGAAGTTTGATTTATATTAGAGACTGGCACTCCTGGAAAGGGGTATGTGCAAAGCAAGCGGGGGAGAGTAGCAGCGTGAAGAGGTTTGGTGAACAACAGGACGAGAAGATGGCGACGGTCGGAATGTGGCATTTGGAATTAAGAAGATCGACCTCATCCACACAGAGACATTGTTTATTATAATTTAGCCTGCTTGCTGGCATATATCAGCGGCTGTGGAAATATTGGAAAGAATTTTGAAAAGCAATCGATGGAGGTGATCAGGGAAGCTCCGGCGTCCGAGGCATGGGAAGTCAGTATATAAAAAATTATTATAATAATTAGGCATAATTGGAATGTTTCTTTTAATTGGGAATTGTATAATTAATTTGGATTGTAATTGGGAATGTAATTGGGAATAATTTCAATGTGATTTGTTGTGATTTGTATTGGAAAAATTAATAAACAGATTATAAAAAAAGGAAAACAGCAAGGTGTTTTTGTAAAGTCCGTTGGACAAAAACTTTTAAAAAGCATGGGGGGAAATTATAATTTATTTAGGAGACCACTGTAAGCAGATGAAAACAGTAGCAGGGTTTTAATCACACTTGTAATGCAACAAACACTATGGACGCAAAATGTAGGTTATGGAATAATATGCAGTTATAAATGTTGACAACAGGACCCATGGAGGGGATGGGGGGGAGTTTCGAGATTCAGAGAAATCTCTATATATGGTGGTATATTTGGTAATGTAAAGTAAAATAAAAATTATTTCCCCCCCCCCCCGCCCCGAAAAATGAACCTAGAAATTTTTAACCATGGAAGTAAAGCTTTTAACAAATAAAAGGAAGAGGATGGTGAAGATGATAAAGCTAGATTTTCACCACCCACCCACACAAAAATGAGATGTCGCCTGTTACAAAACTGAGCTGGCTGAGCTTTTTCATATTGATTAGTAAGCTGTATTGAGCCTGGCTCTAGTTTGAGGTTACCAACAATGAAAGAACCTCTAACGGAGTCGTCCAATAGGGTCTCTCTCCCTCTTTCATTCATTCACACCATCCTGCCCAATGCCCATCCTCACTCACCCACGTAGAGAGGCTTCGTGAGGTTCATGTGAATGAAGGTCTGGCGAGGGGCTGCTCGCACAACCCAGGGCATCCGGTCAACCCGCATCCGAGCGAGCTTCACGTTGATCTCCGCCCTGACCTCGTGCCACTCGTTGTCGTTGTAGGGCATGTCCCGGTGCACTGTCAGGTTCTCGTCCCCGTTGCCAATGTCGTATGCGAATACCAAATCTTGGGTAGCTAGAAAACGGCAGCGGGAGAGAGGTGTCACACCACAGCTGCCTTCCACACATCTACCGGGAGGGAGGGTCTCTGCCCCTCCAGACAGCTATGCTTTGGGGCGCCCTAAATAAAGCTATTTCCTTGTCCTTGGGTTCACTGCCTGCTGAGTATAAGCACGAAAGGGAGTGGCATGTCTTTTTCAGAGAACGTAGCCCTGATGATTTCCTACAGCCACCCTATAACTCCAGTCCTAACGGCTCCCAGTACGTTTCGGAACACAATTCAAAGTGTTGGTGCTGACCTTTAAAATCCTAAATGGCCTCAGCCCACTAAACCTGAAGTAGCGTCTCCACCCCCATCATTCAGCCCAGGCACTGAGGTCCAGCTCTGAGGGCCTTCTGGCGGTTCCCTCACTGCGAAAAGTGAGGTTACAGGGAACCAGGCAGAGGACCTTCTCGGCAGTGGCGCCTGCCCTGTGGAACGCCCTCCCAGCAGAGGTCAAGTAGATAAAGAACTATATGACTTTTAAAAACAAAATAAAAAAATAAAAAATTCCTTCCAGTAGCACCTTAGAGACCAACTAAGTTTGTTCTTGGTATGAGCTTTCGTGTGCATGCACACTTCTTCAGATACACTGAAACAGAAGTCACCAGACCCTTATATATAGTGAGAGTGCCAACAGTGCCCTTCAGCTCTCTATATTGGACAAACAGGCCAAACCCTACGCCAGAGGATAATCTGACATCAGGAATCACAAGGTAGAGAAACCAGTAGGAGAACACTTCAATCTCCCAGGACATTCTATACAAGATCTCAAAGTAGCTGTCTTATTGCAAAGGAATTTCAGAAATAGACTGGAAAGAGAAGTTGCTGAATTGCAACTCATTACCAAACTTAAAACCATGGAGAGACCTGGTCTGAACAAAGACATTGGATTCTTATCTCATTATACATGACAAAGCATGCACACGAAAGCTCATACCAAGAACAAACTTAGTTGGTCTCTAAGGTGCTACTGGAAGGATTTTTTTTTGTTGTTGTTTTGACTATGGCAGACCAACACGGCTACCTATCTGTATATGACTTATAGGCAGTGCTTTTTTTCTGGGGGGACGCGGGGGTATGCATACCCTAAACATTTCGTGAATCTAAGTTTGCTCTCATTGAGGAGCAGTATTTCAATATGAATAGGAAAATGAGAGTACCCCTAAACATTTTTTAGAAAAAAAGCACTGCTTTTAGGAGGCATCTGAAGGTAGCCCAGTATAGGGAAGTTTTAAATGTTTGATGTTTACTGTGTTTTTAATATTTTGTTAGTAGCTGCCCAGAGTGGCTGGGGCAACCCAGTCAGATGGGCGGGGTACAAATAATAGAATTACTATTATTATTATTATTATTATTATTATTATTATTATTATTTAGGTGAATCAAGATTCAGTTTCCAAGCGATACATCCTTAGTTCTCCATCTCGTTCACATTTCTAATACTGTAGTGCTAGGGCCCATCTGCACTGCACATTTAAAGCAATATCATACTACTTTTAGCAGCCATGGCTTCCCTCAAAGAATCCTGGGAACTATAGTTTGCTAAGGGTGCTGAGAGTTGCTAGGACACCCCTATTCCCCTCTCAGAGCTACAATTCTCAAGAGTGGTTTAACAGTCAATCCCTCTCCCCAAGACTCTGGGGACTGCAGTTCTGTGAGGGGAGAACCCCCAGCACCCTTAACAAACACCAGCTCCCATAATTCTTTGGGGGAACTTATGCCTATTGAAAGTTATATGATACCGCTTCAAATGTACTGTGCGGACGGAGCCCTACATGTTGCACACCACTGGGATTGGACAAAGTGCCAATACATTCAATATCTGTCTAAGAAGGCCTCTCGGACTACTCCCACTGCCTCGGGCCCGCAATTCCTGTCAGGCTGCATTTCTTAGTACAGAAAGTATTGATCTGATATGTAGAGATCTTTCCTATTCTACTTAATTTAAGAGGGTCCTGGAAGCTTCTGGAAGCTTCTCCGTGTGAAAGAAACTTCATGATGTTTGGGTTATTCCTTCAGAGAAGCCGAGTACAGCTGGTTTAAATTGGTTCTCTTATCACTTCTGTCAAGGTCATGCTGACTATAATAAGAGGCCAGAAGGAGCCTGAGTTTCACTTTCTCTCTTCCTTCTGGTGTGGTGTTCTGTACATAGTATATATAGTGTTAAGGTTTAGTCTTATTATAAGTTATTGTAAGCTTAAGTGTGCTGCGGCTGGTTTTTTTTTTATGGACAGTGCCAATCCTGAATGTATTGGATTTGTGACTATTATGCTCATTTGCCTTCAATAGCAGTAAAGCTCTGCTGGATGAAATCTAATTGCCTCAGGTCTATTTTTGAGGAATCCTGCAACGTGTTTAAATTCTTACTCTGCTAACTATACATTGGAATCTACTCTGGTTCAATATTGTGTGGAATTTCAATGACAATTCCGTACTGTTAAGCTCCACACGGATGTAGTTCTTGGGCCCAATGTTCTCCAGGAAAGTTCCGGATGGGGCAGAAGTCTTGAAGAAGAAGCTGATATCCAAACTGTAGTTGACTTGGAAGGTGGGGAAGATCAAGGCCATTCCCCGGACGAAAGAAACGGTATTCCAAGAGTTGCCTGCAAATTGTAGGAAGTCCGTTATTAGCGCGTGTAAAATGGCTGCGAGCCCCATCCTGTCCTCCCTCAGGGGCCCTCAATCCATTCCGATAAGACACGTGAGGGAACGGCGTCCATATCCTTAGCCCGCTACTCACGGTCGCCATAGCAACGCAACGGGCCCACGTAGAATTGGGCCTCCGACCCGGTGCGGTTCGTGTCGCTGATCACCACCTGCGTGACAGGAAGATGGTCGACGAAATTCAGCAGCCCTTTATCCGCCCGCCTGGAAGAGAGAGAGAGAGCAACGGTTGTGGGAAACTGGGGCCCGCTATCAGTTAGGAATATACGTTTTGCACCCGCCGCCATGACCACCCAAGGTCCTCCCTGGAGGGAGGAGGAGGGCCGCCTTCTCTCTCACCACATGGCGTGGTCCGCGTCGCAGTTGCAGTAGAAACGGGGGTCGGCGCAGTTCTTATCCATGCCGCAAGCGCAGCGCCCCAGCCCTGGGGGGGAGCCCCCCCAGTAGTAATGGCGCTCTTCGTTTCGGCCCATCCAGAAGCTCAGCGGCATCCCAGCTAAGGAAGAACGAGAGAGCCCGTCAGCAGGAGATCTCACAGAGCCTGCTCTCAGGCAGACGGCAAAACTAGCACCTGCTGAATCGGGCCAGAGGTCCATTTAACCCACTCCGCTGCCTCTGCATACCAAACTTAGGTTTTCATTGAGATATCTAGAACAACCTGAAGATCTCTTCCTAGTAAAGATCTCCATTTAGGGGAGTTGGTGGGGTTGCCTGCATTCTGTGACAACAGTAGTAGTAATAATAATAATAATAATAATAATAATAATAATAATATTTTTTTTATTTGTACCCCGCCCATCTGGCCGGGTCTCCCCAGCCACTCTGGGCGGCCTCCAACAGATATTAAAATACATTAAAATAGTGCCAACAGTGCCATCAGGTAATGCAAAGCTCGGCATCCTGAAATTTTTTCAGCCATGAATACTTTTTTCCCCTTTCCTTTCCTTTTTGCTTTTATTTATACTTTTCAAGTTTATACATTTCATGAGTTTTACAATCAATTTAACATTTCAAATTTTGACTTCCCTTCCTTAATTTTTTTTTAATATCTTCTGCATATCCAAATTCATTTCACTTGCTCGTTTAATTATCTACTGTAAATATACACTCTTGTGAAACTGCAGGTTATTACAATAATCCTGATAAAGCTTTTATCTGTTTGCAATTTATCTGTAAATATTCAATAAACCATTTCCATTCTTTTATAAAAAAAAGTTTGCTATCTTGATATTTTATTCCTCCGGTAAGTTTTGCCATTTCTGCATATTCCATGAGTTTTTGTATCCATTCTTCCTTTACTGGGATTTCTGCTTCTTTCCATTTTGGGGCAAGTAGCATTCTTGCTGCTGTAGTAGCATAGATAAACAATTTTCTATACAATTTTAGGTAGTTCTGTCCCTATAATTCCCCAAAACCTGAAAGTATTCATGCTCCCATGCTCCTTTGGGGAGCATGAATACTTTCAAGTTTCTAGTCCTGGTGGAGGTAAAAATCCATCTCAAAGTGGAGTGAGCAATGCCTAGTGAATCATCTGAAGGCTCAAGAGAGGTGTAGGAACAGGTGGCACACCAGGTGTAGGAACAGGTGGCACAGCCCTTAGACCCAACTGAAAGGAACAGGTGGTTTACCTGGAACTACAGTTCTTCTGAGTGGCTGCCTGCACACAGAGCCCCATCTCCGATGTCCATCACCCCCATCTAGCATGGCCAATGGCCAGGGATGATGGGAGTTGTAGTTCAGCACCAGCTGGAAGGCACCAACTTGGGAAAGGATGGCACAGAAGGTGGGGCAGGGCACCTGTCAGGATTCCCTTGTCGGTTGTTCAACAGAAAAGCCAAGCCATTTGTCTTTTAGTTCTTCTAGGTAAAGGTAAAGGGGCCCCTGACCATTAGGTCCAGTCGTGTCCGACTCTGGGGTTGCGGCGCTCATCTTGCTTTATTGGCCGAGAGCCGGCATACAGCTTCCAGGTCATGTGGCCAGCATGACTAAGCCACTTCTGGCGAACCAGAGCAGCACACGGAAACGCCATTTACCTTCCCGCCGGAGCGGTTCCTATTTATCTACTTGCACTTTGACGTGCTTCCGAACTGCTAGGTTGGCAGGAGCTGGGACCGAGCAACGGGAGCTCACCCTGTCGCAGGGATTTGAACCGCCGACCTTCTGATCAGCAAGCCCTAGGCTCTGTGGTTTAACCCACAGCGCCACCTGGGTCCCTAGTTTAGTTCTTTTAATCAGTGCCAAATTATTTACAGTGCAGAGCTATATCTTATCATGTCTGCTCACTCACAAGCAGAATCCGGAAGTGCCTCCCTCCTGTTTTGGCGCCAACACCACAATCTTGGCAGCCGAAATTGCCTCCTCCTCCTCCTATGTAATCTATGTGCCGGACCTGACGTCTCTAACTCCGATCGAGCCTGCTGGGTTACTAAATCCCTGGAGCCCTGGCACTCCTTCTCTCCCAGCCACTAACTGCTTCTCCCCCGAGGGACTACTGTTTCCACTCGAAGATGTATCTGTAGTTAAAACAGGTGGCGGCTCTCTATAAACACTAAGAGCTGGACTGGCAGGGGGAGGCAGATCCCTGACATCCCCCACCAAAAACCTGAGCCTAACTTTAGAAGTTTCCATCTTGGGAGAAACACAGGCAGCCAGAACACCACAGGTTCTGCACAGGGACCACGGAGAAAAGGCAGAACGAAAACAAGCCGGCTGGAATAGTTTGATCTTAGCAAATTTCAGATTTTAAGGTAAAGGTAAAGGGACCCCTGAGCATTAGGTCCAGTCGTGTCTGACTCTGGGGTTGCGGCACTCATGTCGCTTTATGGGCCGAGAGCCAACGTACAGCTTCCAGGTCATGTGGCCAGCATGACTAAGCTGCTTCTGGCGAACCAGAGCAGCGCACAGAAATGCCATTTACCTTCCCGCCAGAGCGGTTCCTATTTATCTACTTGCACTTTGATGTGCTTTCGAACTGCTAGGTTGGCAAGAGCTGGGACCGAGCAACGGGAGCTCACCCTGTCGCAGGGATTCGAACCGCCGACCTTCTGATCAGCAAGCCCTAGGCTCTGTGGTTTAACCCACAGCGCCACCTGGGTCCCTAGTTTAGTTCTTTTAATCAGTGCCAAATTATTTACAGTGCAGAGCTATATCTTATCATGTCTGTTCACTCACAAGCAGAATCCGGAAGTGCCTCCCTCCTGTTTTGGCGCCAACACCACAATCTTGGCAGCCGAAATTGCCTCCTCCTCCTCCTATGTAATCTATGTGCCGGACCTGACGTCTCTAACTCCGATCAAGCCTGCTGGGTTACTAAATCCCTGGAGCCCTGGCACTCCTTCTCTCCCAGCCACTAACTGCTTCTCCCCCGAGGGACTACTGTTTCCACTCGAAGATGTACCTGTAGTTAAAACAGGTGGCGGCTCTCTATAAACACTAAGAGCTGGACTGGCAGGGGGAGGCAGATCCCTGACATCCCCCACCAAAAACCTGAGCCTAACTTTAGAAGTTTCCATCTTGGGAGAAACACAGGCAGCCAGAACACCACAGGTTCTGCACAGGGACCACGGAGAAAAGGCAGAACGAAAACAAGCCGCCTGGAATGGTTTGATCTTAGCAAATTTCAGATTTTAGCAAGTGCTAAAAGCGAAAGCAACACGGCCCCCAAGGGTGCAGCCATGTAGCTCCATCCACCCAGTCACTCACTCTGGGTGTTGAGCAGGCGAGAGAAGTAGCAGCGGAACTCAATTTGCTGCTCACAGTACTCAGAGGCGTTGGCCAGAGCCGACACCTCGCTCCACGAGGCGTTCCAGTAGTCCACAGTGCCCAGGAAAGGCCTTTCAGGGCTGTAACCGGTCACTCGTGTGACCCAGTATCGATTGTGCCAGACGATGGTCCAAGCCCGGTCCTCTGGAAGGCAGAAAGGGTGCAAAACGAGTGTGCGACAGGAAAAACAACTGCCCCCCCCACCCATGCAATGGAGACAGTGGCTTGCAGGGCTGGCTGTGGAAACCCTCCGAGGGCAGGCAGAGAGGCCTTTCTGTAGCCAGTCTACAGAGCCAGCCTCCAGCAGAAGACCTTACGAAAGCTGAATGATCGATCAGCCTAGCCCGGTGCTGCCTACACTGGCTGGCAAGATTTCAGGCTGGGCATCCCTACTTAGAGATGCTAGGAATCGCACCAGGTGCCACAACCCGTCAAGGTTGGAGTTGATGCAGCTCAGCACAGAGAGGCGGAGGCAATTGCCCATGAAGCTAACTCTTTATTCAAGGATACGGCATACAACTCAGCAACAATTCCCAGTAGGTCTTGCCAGAGCAGTTGCCTGAAGGTCCCTGCCTCCCACCCCGTCCAAGGCTCCTCCTCTCCCAGATGTTTCCCAAGCAGTCTCAAACTGCGTCTGCGCACCTCTGGCCTCTGTTCTGCTCTCTTCATTATCCTGTGCGTTCTTGGAGACCAGCGGGGAGGTGACCTTGTCAGAGCTGAAGAGGGAGACTCCCTGGATTCTTCAGCAGCCTCTTGAAGCCTCTGCTTCATCCTCGGAGTCTGAACTGCTCCCTGTCGCCAGCTCTTCCTGCTCACTAAACCCCGTTGCCCCTTCAGCATCCAGTTCTCCCTCTGACCTCTCCTCAGTGTCCCACCACCAATCCCCGGGCTCTGATCCTTCCTCCTCTGGGGTGTCCCTTGGGGCTCCCACCACTCCTCCCCGACACCTCTCACCTCCATTATGTTTCTTTAGCCATTTTCCATCTGCCATTTTCCATCTGCCATTTTTCCAAAGCGCTCTCTGCCGCAACACTTGTTGCTATTTAGACGAGCAGCAAAATACCACTGGTAATGTTTTTTTTCGTGCGATGCCACATTCCATAAATCAGCAACAATACAGAAAAGCAGCGTTCCGGGAAAGGAAAGGGCGTTGCTTGCCGATATTCAGCACATAAAAATGATACACTACCCCTTTGCAAAATTTAGATTACATGCGGAAGATTTCTATTGTGAAGCTTTCAGGTTCCGACATGTTCTCTTTCAACAGTTTTTGCACAGCGCCTGGCTGCTTGGGCATCTAAATAATATACTGGTAGAGTCTGCCTTATTTTGCTCGGCGATGATGGCTCTGCTCTCTGCATATGCTCCAAGGCTTCTTTTTCTCTTCGCTGCTGTGCCTATTCCACCCAGCACTGAATGCTCCCTGATAAAGACCTGTATCCCACACATTCCCCCCATACCTCGAATATCACAGTAGACATAAAAAGGTTTCAGGGGCCCGCTGCCGTCCGGGTCAATGGTGTAGTTTCCAGACACCTTGCCGCTGAGTCGGTAGGCCTCGCAGCTTTCCTTGTAAACGGCTGCAAGGTTAAGAAGGAAGTGAGGGGTCAGCGCTCGTGTGGTCAGCACCTCAAGCTCTCCCCTCCCCTCCCCATCCTCACGGCCTCACGTGTGTGGCAGGTCTCCCCCTTGTAGCCCGTCAAGTCGCAGATGCAGGTGAAGTCATCCCACGACTGGATGCAGCGGCTTCCATGTTCACACATGTTGGGAGTGCACCTGGCATGACACGAGAAGCAAGCTGGCACCAGAGAAAGGGACTCCCCATCGCAGCAGGGATCCAAGCCTCCTCCTCGAGAGGTCCGGAGGGTGGCAACACGAGAACAGGGCCTTCTCCGCAGTGGCTCCCCATCTGTGGAATGCTCTCCCCAAGGAAGTTCGCCTGGCGCCTTCATTATACACCTTTAGGCGCCAGGCAAAAACGTTCCTTTCTAACCAGGCCTTTGGTTGATCTGTTTGACATCCTAAAGGTAAAGGGACCCCTGACCATTAGGTCCAGTCGCAGACGACTCTGGGGTTGCGGCGCTCATCTCGCTTTATTGGCCGAGGGAGCCGACATACAGCTTCCAGGTCATGTGGCCAGAATGACTAAGCCGCTTCTGGCGAACCAGAGCAGCACACAGAAACACCGTTTACCTTCCCGCTGCAGCGGTACCTATTTATCTATTTGCACTTTGACGTGCTTTCGAACTGCTAGGTTGGCAGGAGCAGGGACCGAGCAACGGGAGCTCACCCCGTCGCAGGGATTTGAACCGCCGACCTTCTGATCAGCAAGCCCTAGGCTCTGTGGTTTAACCCACAGCGCCACCTGCGTCCCAAAGGAAAACATTAAATGTAGTGTGAGTGAGCTTTCCGGGGAATCTCCCATGCAAGCAAGCACTGCTCTGGACCCAGACCCCGCACTCTCTCTGGGTTTCTACCATGCTATTTCTAGAGGCTTGGCTCAAACACACAGCAGGTAGAACCAGCTAGATCTCATCCCCTGCTCTGGCCAGCCGAAGCCACCGTCTTCTGCCCAGCCCAGAATCGCCACTCCGGCAAGCGTACCTGTCTGTGATGCCGCACACGTTGAAGTACACCTCAAAGTACTTGCCGAGCCGGTGCAGACGGACCATGTCTAACTCGATGGGCTGCCGGTCCACACTGACCATCTGCATGCACCCATGGAAGGCCGTTTGGTTGGAGGCACAGCCAGTACGAGAGGCTGGCTTGGGGCACCCTAGGAAAGACACAGTGACCATCAAGCCAAAAGAAGGGAGAAATTCATCGGTTACATTTCATGAAACAGAAACAAAAAAAGGGAGTGGAGGAGGAAATAACCTGACCACCACCCTCTCCCAGAATACAGGGCCCATGTGGTCCTCACAGCTTACTATGAGTCATAGCTGTCAACCCTCCCTTTTTTTGGCGGGAAACTCCCTTAGAATCATAGAATCATAGAGTTGGAAGAGACCACAAGGGCCATCCAGTCCAACCCCCTGCCAAGCAGGAAACACCATCAAAGCATTCCTGACAGGTGGCTGTCAAGCCTCTGCTTAAAGACCTCCAAAGAAGGAGACTCCACTACACTCCTTGGCAGCAAATTCCACTGTCGAACAGCTCTTACTGTCAAGAAATTCTTCCTAATGTTTAGGTGGAATCTTCTTTCTTGTAGTTTGAATCCATTGCTCCGTGTCCGCTTCTCTGGAGCAGCAGAAAACAACCTTTCTCCCTCCTCTATATGACATCCTTTTATATATTTGAACATGGCTATCATATCACCCCTTAACCTTCTCTTCTCCAGGCTAAACATACCCAGCTCCCTAAGCCATTCCCTTATTCCAATGTTGTTTCCCGCTGCTATCCCGGATTGTCGATATCCCTTAAATTTCCCGGATTTCAAAGGAAGCAGCTCCTCTCCCTCCCTGCCGGCCAGGGAGGCTCCTCAGCTGCGTTGCTCGGCTGCCAATAAGGAGTCTGAGACCGACTGGGGGTGGAGCTTGCATGCCTTGTGCAGCCAGACCCTCACGCCCAACCAGACAGACAGCCTGCCTGCCGTCTATGCGCTCGCTCTTTTGCTCACCCGTTCGTGCGCAGCCTCTGGAGCGCAGGGTGGCGAGGCTACTTGGTGCCATTGCACCGCCCTCGCGGCATCCCTTATTTTCAAATCCGAAAGTTATTAAAAATCCCTTATTTTCAAATCCGAAAGTTGGCAGCTATGATTGAGGGTAGTAGAACAAAAAGCTCAGAGGCAGAAAGCTCAGATTAGCCGACGCAGGCGTTACGGAGAAGAGGAGAGACGTAGGGGTGGGACTTTACTTGGAGCAACGCCATTATCTAGGGGAGACCGCGTTCCTTCGTCTCTCTCTCTGTGAATATTAAATAAATTACGTGGTAAGAACTTTTATTGTTTCTCTTCTTCTTGGCTGCTACCGTGGGAGGGATAGGATTCCCCGGAGCCTGACAGCTGCCTATTAGTTAACCAACCGTCAGCCCACCCTCTTGGAAAAAAATGACCAGTTCCCCCTTTAACCCTTAACCAGCCCAGAACCCACCTCCAAAGAAGTACTGGTTCCCCGTGCGCAGCTGAATGTCTCTGTCAACGCGGAAGCTGGCATCATTCTGGTCATCGATGGTGATGACAGCCATGGTTTCGCGCACCATCAAGGCCACCGAATGCCAGAAGCCATCATTCAGGCGATATCCTGTGGATGGAGGGACACAAGGGGATAAGACTCCTCAGACTCCTCACGTTGGGAGTCACGGGTCCCCACATCTAGGGCCGCCAAAGCCCTCAATGAAATATCTGCTACCTTGAGTGATTCCGATGACACAATGCAACAGAATGCATAATTTTTAAAACAAATGTTAAATCGATTGGAGTTCTTGTTATTAGTTATACTGAAGGGAAATACACACCAAGAGCTCTGGCCAGAAATTTCAATACTAGGAATAAATCCTACTCATGAGTTATAGTCAAATAAAAGTATGTACAGTGGAACCTCGACTTACGAAGTACTCGACTTACGTATTTTTCGACTTATGAAAGGGAAAAAGCGGCCGCGCGCCTACGAATTTTTCAACTTCCGAAAGGAAATCCGCTTGGATTTTAGATGCGGTTTACTCGACTTACGAAGTTTTAGATGGGGTTTACTCGACTTACGACGGTTTACATAGGGTTTTCTTACGAATTTTTCGACTTACGTTTCCAATGCATTCCTATGGGAATGCCGTTTTTCGACTTACGAAATTTTCGACTTACGAGTGTGCTTTCGGAACGCATTAACTTCGTAAGTCGAGGTTCCACTGTATTCTGTTAAGAATTACAGTCTTAGGCAGAGAATGTCAGTTCAAATAAGAAAAACAGTTTCAAGTTCACAATATGTGTAGCTTCAAATGAAAAATACAACTTCAAATTCACAGTAGTATGAGTAAACAATAGTTCGTTACAGTATAAGAACATAAGAAATTTCAAGTAACGATAAATGTATATCAGTTCGTATTCAAAAGTATTCAAAAGGATCGTTTTATAAGTAAAGCCGGAGTGAAGAGTCGATTCAGGAAAAGCAACCAGGACAGGGCCCTGTTTCGATATGGATGTCTTCGTCAGCTAATTTTTGAGTTCGTGTTAGTTTGTAGAGTGCATTTGGAAGTATCATGTAACTCTATGTTTTTCAAATGTAGTGTCTGAGAATGAAGAGATCAGCATGTATCTGAGATTTTCTGTGCGTTTTTAAAACAAACAAACAAACAAACAAAAACCCAACAGCATGCTAGGTTGCATTCCTCCGTTTTGCCTCCAGGGCAGGCATTTTAAAGTTTCTCCTCAAAGCAATTACAGTGGTACCTTGGTTCTCAAACTTAATCCGTTCCGGAAGTGCGTTCCAAAGCCAAAGCGTTCCCAAACCAAGGCGCGCTTTCCCATAGCAAGTAATGCAAAAGGGACTAATCCGTTCCAGACTTTTTAAAACAACCTCTAACATTTTAACATTAATTTTACTATCTAAGGAGACCACTGATCCATAAAATGAAAGCAATAAACAATGTACTGCAGTCACACAATCAATCCACCAGTAGCTGAACTGGGTTCCACACAGTCACAAAAACAAAACAAAAAGAGCCGCAAAAACAAAAACGCAAAAATAAATAGCAAAAACAGACAGACCTCGGCATAGCACTCGGAACCGAAGTGTGGCACTCAAAACGGAAGCGTAACACTCAAAACGGAGCACATTCGGCTTCCGAAAAAGGTTCGCAAACCAGAACACTTACTTCCGGGTTTGCAGCGTTCGGGTTCCAAGTTGTTTGACTACTGTATATTCCTGCGTATAAGACTACTTTTTAACCCAGGAAAATCTTCTCAAAAGTTGGGGGTCGTCTTATACGCCGGGTCGTATTTCTTATACGGCGAGTATATCCCAAACTCTATATTTTAACTGGAAAAGTTGGGGGTCGTCTTATACGCCCAGTCGTCTTATACGCCAGAATATACGGTACTAAACCGTTTGAGAACCAAGGTACCACTGTAGAAGAAAACCGTCCCTCCTCATACCTGCCGCAAACTCCAGCTTCTTGGTCTTCGTTTTGGTTTTCGGCTGAGCGATAGTCACATTGATCTGCCCGTCGCTCAGCACCATCTCGAGCCAGCCCAGGTCATCTGCAAAGGACGTGTACATGAGCAGCCCCACAACGTCCCAGGAGCGGAAGCTGAAGCTGACCGCCAGCTGATTGCGCCGCGGGTACCCGGGCACCTGCAAGAAGTTGTTGACCCCGGCAAAGGTGAAGGGGAACAAGAGGTTGTCCCGGCAGTAGTCGCCCAAATGGCCCTGCAACAAAGGAGGAGACAGCTAAGGGGGTGGCTTGGTTGCTGTTCCATCACAGCAGGCCCATATGTTCCTGTGACTGCACTGTGCAGCAGATGGACTTCTTAACAGGCACACAACTCTGCAGGTTGCAAATCTCTGGCTTCTTTTGGAATAAAATTAATGTTGTCATGGTTTTGGTGCTAAGAACAGGGCAAGGCCTGAAGTAGCCTCAGAAGTAGGTGGAAACAGGCATAACTCATTCCTTCAACTTTCTTTTCTTTTTTTAATATAATTTTTATTAAATTTTATGTTTTACCATTTCAGATAAACATTTTACAGTATTTTCCTGCGTATAAGACTACTTTTTAACCCAGGAAAATCTTCTCAAAAGTCGGGGGTCGTCTTATACGCCGGGTCGTATTTCTTATACAGCGAGTATATCCCAAACTCTATATTTTAACTGGAAAAGTTGGGGGTCGTCTTATACGCCCAGTCGTCTTATATGCCGGAAAATACGGTACATACTTAAGGTATCAATGACTTCCCTTCTTCGCTTTCCGTGGTTCATTTTACGTATCTTATATCCCTGCATATTTTACAAAAACTACTATACTAGGCACGTCCAACAGGTAGATCCTGATCTACCAGTAGATCACTGGACGTCTGTGGTAGATCACTGGTAGATCACTGGCTCCCCCCAAAGAAGCTCAACAACTTTGGCTCCCCTAAAAAAAGCTCAATTTTTTGCCCTGCCCACCCAAAAAACGGGGCTTTCCCCCTCTCTAAAAAAGCTCACCAACTCTGACCTGAACCCCCCAAAAGGGGGTAGATCACTGCCAGTTTTTAACTGTGTAAGTAGATCACAGTCTCCTGGGAGTTGGCCACCCCTGTACTATACCAATCGGTTTTCCATTATTGCATCCACCAAAACTTAGTTACATTGTTGAATTTATCTTAATGCTGCCGGCGTTTTCAGCTGTGCACAATTATTTTCCATATATTCCATAAACATTTTCCAATCTTCTCTAAGCGTATGTTCTTCTTGTTCTCATATTCTATATGTTAAGTCTGCAGGTTGTCAATTTAAGTTGCCAATCTTCTTCGGTTGGGACCTCGCTCATTTTCCATTTTGGGGCGAACAAAACACAGGCCGGGAAAATGTCAATAAGGTCAACTGCAAGCCCTGCTTCTCAGCTGCTCAGGACCTCAAACTTCAAAATGCAATTGCATCACCCAAAATTACAAATGTGCATTCGCAAAATACATGCAACATTCGGCAAGGAATAAGGGTCCACCTTTCTGTTCAGGCACTATCCTTGCTATTTTTATCTTCCTGAAGCAGCTCTTCTTACAGAAAAATGAGCTGCAGCCATACGCTTTATACAACATTGTCCTTTTCTCTCTCAGTTGCTCCCCACTGAACAACTGATGGGCAGCAGACCCAGAGGAAAATATGTCTGGGTGCTGAATATGCAGGCATCTCTATAAAAGTCTACTTACTTCTGAATTTACTAGAAAGAGAAAATAACAGAAGTGCAGAGGGCTGCATGGTCAATGCACGCCTCATAATAGAATGGGACGCGGGTGGCGCTGTGGGTTAAACCACAGTGCCTAGGGCTTGCCAATCAGAAGGTCGGCGGTTCAAATCCCCGCGACGGGGTGAGCTCCCGTTGCTCGGTCCCTGCTCCTGCCCACCTAGCAGTTCGAAAGCACGTCAAAGTGCAAGTAGATAAATAGGTACCGCTCCGGCGGGAAGGTAAACGGCGTTTCCGTGCGCTGCTGTGGTTCACCAGAAGCGGCTTAGTCATGCTGGCCATATGACCTGGAAGCTGTACGCCGGCTCCCTCGGCCAATAAAGCGAGATGAGCGCCGCAACCCCAGAGTTGGTCACGACTGGACCTAATGATCAGGGGTCCCCTTACCTTTACATTAGGCCCTAAAGTCCTACATTTGGACTGTTATAAGCTGCTTCCGCAGCCTCAGCAAACATCTGCAACAGAGTCAGGGGCAACTAAACAAAGTTCTCTCTCTCTCTCTATTTTTGCAGACCCCACCAACACGTTCGCCCTCACCTCGATCCTAATAGATGGTTTACGACGTCTTGCCAAGTTGCTGATATAGACCAAATTGTAGGCGATGTTTTCCATGCAGCCGCGGAAGTTTGGCCGATAGACGAGGCGCTGCTTCTCATAGTTCATTATTCCCCCAAAGAAGATCTGCAGAAGCCAAGGAAACGAAGAGGGGATCAAATATGGAAGGCTGGGAAATACTGAAAGGTCCCAGCAGGGAACACCGCCATGCAGAAAGGGAGAAGAGCAGGGTTCAATTTGGGGCTGAAATTTAAAATCTCGAATCAAGGCATTGCAAGTGTGCACCTTCCCACCATGCCATCCCAATCACCTCTTTGTCCAGGTCTAGCTGATCAAACTCTCCGTTAAGGCGGAACCACAAGACCTCCCCATCCAAGCTGAAATTGACAAATCGCCTGTAGCGGTCGATGCGAACTTGGTGCCAGTGTTGGTCATCCAAGAGACTTCCTAATTTCATAATCGTCTCCCCTCCGCTCATGTTTAGTGAGCTGTTGCCTGGGGAGCAGAAACAGCATGTCAACAGGATGTTGGCGATGTTTTCCGCAGAGCCAAGCGATTCGAGTTCTTTCAGTGCCCCTCTAAAATCCAACTTTTGGCCGTGGTTATTTGGTGAGCCAGTGTATATACCCACGGGCAGGAGACAGGCAAAGAATGCTGTTTTTCTGTACTGGAAGTAAGTCCCCAGAGAATTGAGCAAAAGGTCAATTTTGAAGCTGCAACTCAGGAATTTGGGTGGCTGAAGAACACTGTTCCAGGAAACCTGCAGATCTCTGAATCGAAGAACTTTTTAAACAGCTCCAACAGCTTTTAGGACGTTTTAAACTGATTTTTTTATTTTATTTACATTGTCATTAATTGTCATGTTTTTAATGGTTTTTTGTTTCCTTTTTAAACAACTTTGTTTGCCACCCTGGGCTTTTTGGGGAGGAAGGGCAAGATACAAAATCAAATCAATCAGTAAGCTAAGGAAAAGTTAATACAATAATAGACCATTAATAAAACAATATATTATTCTATTATTTATTTAAAACTGCAGGTGTGGCAGTGGATGTGTGATGGACTGCAGCCTTGCCTTGGTGAAAAGCCGATAAACGGCTTTATAAAATAAAAAGGCCTGGGTGAAAGCTGATAAACTGGAGTTCAATCCAGCTAAGACTGTTAGTGGGTGGTTCCCTGCACTCCCTCTGAAGGAGCAGATAAGATAGCTTGGGGTTACTCCTGGATCCTTTGCTGTTGCTTGAGGCTCAGGTGACCTCGGTGGTGCAGAGTGCCTTCCATCAGCTTCGGCTGGTGGCTCAGCTG
The DNA here is from genome assembly GCA_034642065.1 of Darevskia nairensis. Classification (NCBI taxonomy): domain Eukaryota; kingdom Metazoa; phylum Chordata; class Lepidosauria; order Squamata; family Lacertidae; genus Darevskia; species Darevskia nairensis. Next base: position 522,909 of record JAWWNI010000405.1, read on the forward strand.
CGCCTCTATCTTGACGGGGATAGCCTAATGTCTGTTGTCTATGCTCTAATGGCCTCTAGGTTAGATTAGGTCTTCTCTTGTACACTATTTACTACAAAGCTCGATGACTAAGCTCTTTAGAGACGAAATGTCAGATTACCGGAACGGCGTCCGAGCACTGAACCACCGATAATACCTGCATTACAAGTGGACCATTTATTAGCATGTTTGCCATTGTTCGAGATAAAATCTATTTTGGAAAGAGAAGAAATGAGCACTGAACCGCTGACATATTACAAGGGAACTCTTTATTTACTGTGTTTACTGCTGTTTAAGATCAAACCTATTTGGGAAAGCAACTACTTTTGCCATTTTTTGGGACGTTTATTGTTTGTTTACAGAATAATAATAATAATAATAATAATAATAAATATTATTTATACCCCGCCCATCTGGCTGGGTTTCCCTTGCCACTGTGGGTGGCCATTTATACCCCGCCCCTCTGCCTGGTTCCCTGTAACCTCACTTCTCGCAATGAGGGAACAGCCAGAAGGCCCTCGGAGCTGGATCCCATTGTCCGGGCAGAACGATGGGCGTGAAGACGCTCCTTCAGGTATACTGGAATGCCCACCCATTAGATGTCAAGGAGATAAAGAACTACACAACTTTTAGAAGACATCTAAAGGCAGCCCTGCATGGGGAAGTTTTTAATATTTGATGTTATATTATGTTTTTATATCTGTTGGAAGCTGGGGCAGCCCAACCAGATGGGCAGGGTATAAATAATAAAATCATTATTGTTGTTGTCGTTGTTATCAGTTGTTTACTCTCATGTCAAACAAGGATTTTCACAAATTAGTTATGTCACAACTGCCGATCTCCACCCAGGTACCCAATCACTGCCTTAGCAGCTTGTCACCAACTCCCACCAGCGTGGTCAATGGTCAGGGATGATGGGACTTGGAGACCAACGACAGCTGGAGGGCACCACGTCGCCTATCTCTGAGTTGGGACTTGCATGCTTCCCCCCCCCCTCCAAGCTCACCAAGGCTTATGCTGAAGACCAGTTGGGCCTGCTGCAGTTCCAGGCTGATGTAGTCGCCCTGGGCCCCCGCCGCGTACATCAAGATCCCCTCGCGTTCCATCGTCTTGAAGTTGAACCCCAGCATGTCTTGGACGGTGCGGACCGTTCTGGTGCGGAACTTGTAGGCGATGGCATCGTCGCCATCGAAATATAAGACGTCAGACTCTGCGGGGAAGAGGAGAAAAGCAGTTGCACAGCTGCTTCCAGTTACGGTAAGTCTCCTTTCCAAGTACGACAGTACAATAGTAGCCGGTCCCATGGCCAATGAGATAAGATAAGATCAGATTTCTTTATTGTCGTTGTAGAAGTACAACGTTGTACAAGTGCAACGAAATTGAATGCCATCCCATAAAAACAGCACAAAAACCAACAAAACCACATTTTCAGCCACACATGCACATACGTACACACCCATCACAACTCTCCAAGGTCATATTATCTGGTTACAGCATTTAAGATGGTTATAGCTCTTGGGTAGAAACTATTCTTCAATCTATTTGTTCTTGGTCTAATTGTTCTATATCTCTTGCCCGAAGGCAGTGGTGCAAAAAGACTATATCCCGGATAAGATGAGAGGACATATTTGGATTTGTCTTCTCCTGTCTAAGTGGTTATGATGTTTGGATCTGGATACTGGCGTTAATGATTAATGGTTAAAAATTAGGAGGGAAATACAGCTAAAAAATCTGAGACCAGAGGGAGGTAAGGGAGTAAAAAGAAGAAATAGAGATGTTTTAAATTAGGTTGGAGTAAGGGAATTTGATAAGGCTTGAGGAAAGGATCAGAAGAAATGGGGTGCTGAGGTATGGAAAAAAGGAGTTAGTTTAAGTAAAATGATTTTGGTATTTTATATTATTGTGAAGTTATGAATTTGGAAAACTGATAAAGAGGTTAGATAATGAATTCAACAGAGGGGGACTTGAGGAAGTCAACCGAAATATGAAATTGAGGAAAGGAGGAATACCTGGCCCACAGAAATGGGCCAGGCCTAAGCAATGATATTTAATTTGTTAAGTTATGTTAAATGTACAATGTTTATGGTTACCCCGGTGAGAGAGGGGGATGGAAAATTGCTTCCCTCAGTGAGAGGGGGGAAGAATGAATAATTTAACGGTAATGTTAAGTGCTTAAAATTGTTAAAACCAATAAAAAAAAATTGAGGGGAAAAAAATATCCCGGATGAGATGGATCCTGTAAAATATTGTTTACTTTTTTAAGGCAACGGGAACTGTATAGTTCTTCCAAAGATGGGAGAGGATGACCAATAATCTTTCGGGCTGTGGATATGACCTTCTGGAGTACAGTGGTACCTCTACTTACGAGTAACTCTACTTACGTTTTTTCGAGTTACGAGTGACTTCCGGTAAAACAAAATAGCCGCCGCATCCAAATTTTTTCTACTTACGAAAAGACATCGCAGCCGCTTTTAATAGGATTTTTTCGACTTACGAATTTTTGACCCGGATGTTTCGACTTACGAATTTTCCCCCCCAATGCATTCCTATGGGGATTCTACTTACGAATTTTTTCTACTTACGAATTTGCATTCGGAACGCATTAAATTCGTAAGTAGAGGTACCACTGTACCTTCCTCTCAATCCCAAATTAGACCAAATTACAGTGGTACCTCTACTTACGAGTAACTCTACTTACGTTTTTTTCGAGTTACGAGTGACTTCCGGTAAAACAAAATGGCCGCCGCATCCGAATTTTTTCTACTTACGAAAAGACGTCACAGCCGCTTTTAATAGGATTTTTTCGACTTATGAATTTTTTCCCCCCAATGCATTCCTATGGGGATTCTACTTACGAATTTTTTCTGCTTACGAATTTGCATTCGGAACGCATTAAATTCGTAAGTAGAGGTACCACTGTAATTTGCAATCCCAAATTAGACCAACAGGACCCTGGCCGGTGCAAAGTTTGCTTGCATGTGACTCCTGATCAATACTAAGTCAGCGCCTCAGTTACTAAGCTATATTTTCATCTCAGGTTGCAGTAATTTCCTGAATACCTTCCGCTCCCAAGAATGGCTCTCCCCATCTCTCCTCAGCCCTAGATATGTCACACCTCAAAGACATCTGGAAAAGCACCCTCTCCCCCCCTCCCCGACCAGTTTGCTAAGCAAAAACAAACAAACCAATACATGCACCATATTTTCGTCTTTTAACCAAAGACTAGAGCGGGGGCAATCAATTTCCAAACTGTTTCTCCACAAATACAAGTTTTATTTTGAGTTATGTGCTGTGATTATGGATTTTTTTGTTAATGTAAAAAAGTAAAAGGGAGTCATGTTGGTCCGTAATCTCAAACACTGTTTTTTTGTGACAGTACTCACTGGTACACAATACTGTCACCGCTCTCTGTTTTCACTGCTCCTGGTAACTATTTTGTGCTGGCACCCACAACACTTGGATCAAGATATGAGTACCAGCACCTCATTCATTTTTTTAATGAAAAGCACTGTCTACTAGGAAAACATATTTATCAAGGCAAATAAAAACAGTGGGCATGTTCAAAATAGGAGTATAGCATCTAGATGAAGGGAAGTAAGAGTACCACTGTATTCCGCTCTGGTCAGACCCCACCTGGAATACTGTGTCCAATTCTGGGCACCACAGTTCAAGAAGGATACTGACAAGCTGGAACGTGTCCAGAGGAGGGCAACCAAAATGGTCAAAGGCCTGGAAATGATGCCTTATGAGGAACGGCTTAGGGAGCTGGGTATGTTTAGCCTGGAGAAGAGAAGGTTAAGGGGTGATATGATAGCCATGTTCAAATATATAAAAGGATGTCATATAGAGGAGGGAGAAAGGTTGTTTTCTGCTGCTCCAGAGAAGCGGACACGGAGCAATGGATTCAAACTACAAGAAAGAAGATTCCACCTAAACATTAGGAAGAACTTCCTGACAGTAAGAGCTGTTCGACAGTGGAATTTGCTGCCAAGGAGTGTGGTGGAGTCTCCTTCTTTGGAAGTCTTTAAGCAGAGGCTTGACAGCCACCTGTCAGGAATGCTTTGATGGTGTTTCCTGCTTGGCAGGGGATTGGACTGGATGGCCCTTGTGGTCTCTTCCAACTCTATGATTCTATGATTCTACGATTCTATGAAAATGTACAGTATTAACAAATGTATTGCCCTAATGTAGACTTCAGAATTTCAGAGCCCAAAGTAAAATACAGTGGTTGCGTATCCTTCAGGATGCGAACACAGCAAACCCAGAAGTATTTTTCCGGGATTCGCCCCGCGCGCATGCGCAGAAACGGTCCCTCCGGTTGCGGAAACCTCGGGATCCGACCGGAGCTCCCAAACGGATCCTGTCTGCAACCGGAGGTACCACTGCAATCTGAATAGGAAGATAACACACTGCAGATATTTTCAGGGTGTGCCCCACAAATCTTTTACTTGGAAGGTATAAATAGCATCCAAGTATTTGACGTTTCTGTGTAGCAGTTGTTTTTAGAATGCTGTGGAATGTTAGCATGTGTTTTAATCTGGTTTTTGGCTTATTGTTGATATTTTGTGAATGTTATAAATAGGGTTTGTCAAACTATTTTTTTCTGATAATGCTACTGCTTTATCCTTTTCGTAAACCGCTTTGGGGTTTTATCACAAGAGAGCATGCGCTGTACATAAATCTATGCCTCCAGGTGCTATAAGAAAGCTGCAGAGATAGTGCAGGATAGTGCGCACCCCAGAAATGATCTCTTTCAGCTTCTGCCTTCTGGAAGAAGGTACAGGGTTATAAAGACCAGGACTAGCCGCCTGAGAAATAGTTTCTATCCAAAAGCGATTTTGGTTTTAAACGCAGTGTAAGGCAGTCTCTAAGGGAGTGGGGCATCAGAGTTTTTAGGGGGCGAACCAGGTAGGGTATTAAAGTTTTATGAGGTTAATTATGCATAGGTGGGATGGGGAATGAGTAGACCGGCATTTTCTGGATAGTAGGCTTGTCGGTTTTTGCATGTCTGATGTAGATTCTCAATTTCATTGTCCTGTATGGGACAACGACAATAAAGATTATCGTATCGTATCGAAATCTCAGGGTGGGGAAATAAAAATGAAATGAAATAAACTGAAGAGAAGTAAGACATTCTCCTTTTTTTCCTTTTTTCAAAACTTTTTAAATTGGGTTTTCATAGATTTTATATCACTCACAAATTCTATAAACACTTAAAACACATAAAACACATACACAAAAAACAACAAAAGAATATATCTGGAACCTAAATTTTATCCAGTTAAATTCACCTCAAATTGACTTCCTCTGAACCTCCCTATCTAAAGTTCCGTGCCTTACTTCTTCAGCAGTTGCCCAATTTCTTGCTTCTATTTACCTCTTTACTCCTTATTATTCTAAATTTTTATCTTGACATTCTCCTAATCTTTATTAATAAACTTATTCCACATACTCTCTAAATCCTAATTTCTAAATACTTAAACTTATCCTACCTACCAAACATCTATTTCTAATCTGAGCCTCTTTTGGTCTTCTGAAACATCACTAAATTCAAATATTGAGAAGCAGCAGATTTGCTAAAATTCCGATAGAGCACCGCGTATGCCCTTGCCACATGGGGAACATAGAAGATCTCACACACTTCCTGTTGTATTGTCCCATGTACTCGGCCTTCAGAGATGTGATTGAAAAATTTATACCTAACTCAATAGGCAACTCGGAGGATCGAGTAAGGTTTCTGCTGGTAGACGCAGACCCACGGATTTCCCACGCGGTAGCGGTTTTTGTGGCAAGGGCCATGAAAACCAGGAAGGGGTTCCTAGATGACGCAGCGAAGGCCCCCCCCATTGTTCTCCTGATCTGCTGTTGTATTTTCTTTCCTGCATCGCGGGCTGGTTTTCTTGGTCTTGTTTTGTTTTGCTCTGTGGGGCTAGCAGGAAATGTGTTTTAACCCAGTTTAACAACCATATTGTTATTCTTTTTAATAATGTTGGATGATTTTTGTGTAAAGGCATGGTCCTCACAAGTCTAATAAATTATTATTGAGAAGCAAGACATCCCCAGCTTGAATCACTTACGGTAGTAGCAGCCATAAAGGCCCACGCGTAAGCCAATGGAGCCATGTGGATTCCAGGCCACAGGAATGATGCGGAGGTACCGAGCCAGGATGGGGTGATGCAGGTTGTGGAGAGCCACGCCACTTGCGTTCACATTCCCGAAAAAAGTCTGCACAGGGGGAAACAAAGTGGTGATGGGAAGAGGAACTTCTCAAGAGCAACAGCACGATCAGCCACGGGGGGCTGTCTTCCTACACACACACACACTTCAGTGGATTTCAGAACTTAGCGCCAAAGGGAGGGGTGAGAAATTAATTATTATTGTTGTTGTTCTTGTTCTTGTTATTATTATTGTTATTTATACCCCGCCCTTCCCAGCCAAGACCGGGCTCAGAGCGGCTAACACCCATAAAATCACAACAAAACATACAAAACAATCAATTAAAATGCAAGTTAAAATATGATTTAAAGTTTAAAATGCAGCCTCTTTTTTTTTAATAAAAATAATTTTTATTGTTTAAAATCCACATACATAATCTTACATCATATGAGAACATACTCTAACAATCATAATATCCTTTTATGAAATTCACATTCTTCCCATCACCACACCCATCCAAGTCAGTCATCCCAATTAATCCTTTTTTTTTTTTGCCAAAGTCTTCATCATATTCTTTGACTTCCCTCTTGTGATGCCCTTCCCAATCCCACGGCATTCTTTATCCAACATACTCCAACCTTGTTTTTTGAACCTTTCCTTATTTTCCTTTTTGTTTTACTTGGTCTTCATTACATTCCTTGCTGATTTTTTACCTTTTCACCTAATTATTTATCTTTATTTATCTTTATCTTTATTTATTTATCTTCGTTTACTTCTGTTCTCTTCTTTCCTATTCTTATCATACAAAATCCATTTTTGCTCTGCAGGAGCTGAATTACAGAGCAAACTCCCTGTTCAACTCGCATCTTTCTTGCATATACCTTATAAAAAACTCCCATTCATCTGTCACCTTACTCCTAGAGTTTTCCCTCAATTTCTCCGACATTACTGCTAGTTCTAGATATTCTATCGTCTTGCTTAACCAATCACTCTTGTTTGGTTCTATCTTTTGTTTCCAGCATGAGGCAATCAGGATTCTTCCAGCAGCGACTGCATACTGGAAGAAGTTCTTTGCTCTGTTTGGAATGTCTGGTGGTATCATCCCCAAGAGGTAAGTTTCTGGCACTTTCCCATATTTGATTTTAAGAATTTGTTCCAGTTCTGTGTGTATCTGTGTCCAGAAAGGTTCAATGACCCTACACTGCCACCATACATGGTAGTAATCCCCCACCTCCTCACATCTCCAGCATTGGTTTGATTTTTTTTTATACATTTTGTTAAGTTTGTGAGGGGCGAGGTGAATGCAGCCTCATTTTTAAGTAGCCCACCAATCAAACCATAAAGCAGTGTTTCCCAACCTAATCTAGGCAACGGCACACTTGTTTCATTAAAAAAATCTCGCGGCACACCGCTCCTCCCCCACCCGGCTGCGCCGGGTCTCCTGACCCAGAGTTACCTCTGGGATCAGCTGTAGCGCGGCGTCCTTTCTCCCGCCCATCAGCTGGGGCACCAGGTCGGGATTCTCCCGCGAGACTTCTGTTGCTGCTGCTGCTGCTGCAGCAGCCAAGGGAGCAGCGCCGCCCTGGCTTCCGCTTCGCCGCCGGGCTCCAGCATTGCCGCCGCCACGGTCCTGTGCAGCGCGGGGCTGCAGGGCACCCTGGGCTCTGATTCTCGCGCGAGGCTTCCGGTCGGGATTCTCGCACGAGGCTTCCGGTCGGGATTCTCGCGCGAGGCTGCTGTTGTTGTTGTTGTTGCTGCTGCTGCTGCAGCAGCCAAGGGAGCAGCGCCGCCCTGGCTTCCGCTTCGCCGCTGGGCTCCAGCAGCGCCGCCGCCACGGTCCTGTGCAGCCCTGGGCTGCAGGTCCCTTTTTCCGCGGCACATCAGCCGGTGTCTCGCGGCACACCAGTGTGCCGCGGCACACCGGTTGGGAAACGCTGCCATAAAGGAATGAAACCTCAGGGTTAAACTGAAACCAACCCAAAGGCCAGGCGGAACAGCTCCGTCTTGCAGGCCCTGCGGAAAGATGCCAAATCCCGCAGGGCCCTGGTCTCTTGTGACAGACCGTTCCACCAAGTCGGGGCCAGTACTGAGAAGGCCCTGGCCCAGATGACTTCCGGTTGGCGTGCCGGAGATGGCGGTCGGGGGGACATGTCGCTCCTGACATTCCCCCGTCAGACTGGGCAAAGGGGAGTTCGCGCCAGCGCCGCGACCCCCAAAACCCCCGGGAAGGGCGTCTCGGGGTCTGAGGGACCTGCGGGAGCTCGGACGCCGGTCCCGATCCCAGGGAGTCCTTAGCGGGGCTCCCGGGAGCGATCGGGCGGCGGAGCTCTAGGGTCCGCTAACAGCCCCGTCTGGCGAAGCTGCGAGACTGCCACCGCTGAGCGCGCCAATTCCTCTAAAGATCAATTTGGAACTGTGAGTATTTTTTGAACAAAAGACTCAATTTGGAAAAATTAGACCGGCTTGAGGACGAAAAATACGGAGGTCCGTCCCTTGCCATTGTGTAACAACGACAGGGCATTGTTGCACAGCTAGGATAAGTACTGAATGGAATTTGACACTTTGTATTGGAGATTTAACCCTTGCGCCTCCCCTGGTCCTAGGGGGCAGATGAAGCAAATTTAAACTGTTACAAGCATGAGGATTATTTTGGAGTTTTGGAACTTTTGACAAGTTTGGAAAAGTTGGAAAAGTTATAAAAAACTGTATTTTAAAATGGCGGCGAAACAGGATGTGGACTTGACATTATTGTTGGAGAAACTGAAAGAATTCAGAGCGGAGTACAATGCACAAAGGAAAGAGCTGCGAGCAGAGCTGTGTGCCCTTGTGAGCAGCTCTGGGAAGGAGATAAAACAAAGTATAAACAATGACTTGACTGGCCAGGATTTACAATCCAATGCTGTGAACAGTGTTCATGTTAAGACCAAACAGCGAAAGTTTATCTTCGGAATACCCAGCTGCAAAAGATCTATTCAACGCAAGCCAAGAAGAGCTGTCATCATCTCAAGAAACAGGATAAGCAACAGAAGAAAAGGCAGCAGGCTACAGACAACAGACAAGCAGCAAAGGGGAAGCCGAGACAATCTGGACAAAAAATGGAATGGACGGCCAAAGATTTCAGTGGAGATTATTTTGGATGTTACTCTGCAGCAAAGACAGTGGATCCCAAAGCTGGACCCTGAGGGAATAGGATGAGCATTTATATGAAGCAACTGTTTTGTGGCCTACTGGTTTTGATTTTGGAATGGCAGGAATTGATTATAATATGCATTTCTGAAAATAAGGATATAAGATTGACAATAATATTGATGATAAGTAATTTTTATAATGAAGCTGTCTGCACCGGGGACAGGGGGGGAATAGGGATGTAATTGAAGTAAAGGATAAGTTTTTTAAAGATGTGAGTGGATGGTAAACAATTTGAATAGATATTATTGAAATGTTAATGATGTAGAATTAGGAACCTGTTAAGATTGAATATTTTGGCAAATGAAACCAATGAGGGGGGGCGTGAGGAAGTCATTGATAACTGTATAAATTGTATGTGATCTGGCCCGAATCGGGGCCGGACAAAAAATTGGAAAACCTAATAAAAATTATTACTAAAAAAAAAAAAAGAGAAGGCCCTGGCCCTAGTTGCGGCCAGCCTAGCATCCTTGTGGCTCGGGACCTCCAAAATGTTATTATTTGAGGACCTTAAGGTCCTACAAGGGGCATACTAGGAGAGGCGGTCCCTTAGGTCCCTTAAGGCAGTGTTCCCCAACCTTGGGCCTCCAGCTGTTTTTGGACTACAACTCCCATCATCCCTCGCTAGCAAGACCAGTGGTCAGGGATGATGGGAATTGTAGTCCGAAAACAGCTGGAGGCCCAAGGTTGGGGAACACTGCCTTAAGGCAATGCAAAATCTCCAGGCAAGGGCATTTTTTTCCTTCCCATGTAGGAAGTCCCAGGTTCGTTCCTTGCCATTTGCCATGGAAAGGAACTTGATTACAAAAAAGGAAGTCTACACCATGAAAGATCCCTGAAACGAGATGAGCGTATATTTATATAGTGGTACTAAAACAAACAATATATTTAATGATTCAAGAGCAGACTTGCTTAAGAGGGGGGGAAAACTCAAAAACGTAATGAACTAATTCAAAGAGATATACCCTATATACTCGAGTATAAGCCTAGTTTTTCAGCACATTTTTTGTGCTGAAAAAGCCACCCTCGGCTTATACTCGAGTGAGGCAGGCAGTGGCTCCTATGAAGCTTTCCCAGGTTTTTTGTGGTAAAATTGGGTGCTTCGGCTTATATTCGGGTCGGCTTATACTCGAGTATATACGGTAAATAACTCAAGAAAACCTTCCAAATAACTCCAGATAACAAGAAATAACAAGATAAAATTCCAAATAACCTGACGAGTTGCTGGCTAAGATTCTCGTTTCACTGTTATGATCTATCAGTTTCCTCAGAAGGAAAAAAACACATTTATATAACTCAAAATAGTTTGCTTGCTATTAAATCTAGGGGGAGGATTAAGGAAACTTCAAAAAAACACTCCCAAACAGTATGTGGTAATTTATTTATTCCCGTGACTGTCTTTTTTGCCTAGATGGAAAGGAACTTGGGCAAAGCCTCCGCCCGAGACCTTGAAGGCCCACAGTCAGTTGGGAAAAGACATATTTATTTTCAATATTTATGAGCCACTTTTCATGGTAATGGCACAAGACAGCTTCCGTACAGTATTAAGATGCAGTACAACGCAAACAGGTAAGAGCAAGCTAACTTACCAAGTCGTCCTACTACATAATAATAATAATCCTATATAATAAAGTTGCTGTGTCCCTGCGTCCAGTCCGTGTGTCACGGAATTGCGCTACTGCGCATGTCCATGTCCCACACGGACGCAGGGATTGGAGCGGGCGGAGAGGGAGGCGTGTCCGAGAGGCAGCGGCGGCGCACGCGCGTTGTCAGTTGCGCCAGCGCCGCTGCCTCGCACGGACGCAGACGGCCGCCCCATCCTCGCCGCCGCTACAGCCGCCCCCGGGGAAAAAGAAGAAGGGGGAGGGAGCCCCTCTCCACCCCCCAGTGGCCGCTGTTCTGCCTCCTCCTGCCTCCTCCTCCTCTAGCGCCCGTTATTGAACGGGCTAACTTCAACTAGTATAATAATAATTTGTTATTTATACCCCGCCCATCTGGCTGGGTTTCCCCCAGCCACTCTGGGCGGCTTCCAGCAAAATGTTAAAATACAATAATTCATCAAATATTAAAAGCTTCCCTAAACAGGGCTGCCTTCAGATGTCTTCTAAAAGTCAGTTGTTTATTTCCTTGACATCTGGTGGGAGGGTGTTCCACAGGGCGGGCGCCACTACCGAGAAGGCCCTCTGCCTGGTTCCCCGTAACTTCGCTGCTCGCTGTGAGGGAACCGCCAGAAGGCCCTCGGAGCTGGACCTCAGTGTCCGGGCTAAACGATGGGGGTGGAGACGCTCCTTCAGGTATACTGGGCTGAGACTGTTTAGGGCTTTAAAGGTCAGCACCAACACTTTGAATTGTGCCTGGAAACGTACCGGGAGCCAATGTAGGTCTTTCAGGACATAAAAACTAGCCATAATAGCTAAGGACTCCCTCCAGCCCTGTATAGGGGCACAACATATTTTTTAAAAAATAGAAAGTCATCTGTAATATGCCCTTCCAAAGTCCAAGGCTTGAATGTCTGCTTAAGGGCCTGCAAAGAAAGAGCCACCTGGGAGGCAATTTCATTTTGGCAGGTGGGGTTACTGGTGAAAAAGCCATGCCCACTCCAGCCAAACTGATGCACTGACAGGTATACATGGAGGACCTTCAAGGCTGATTTTAAAGCAGGGATAGCCAATATGGCAGCCTCCAGATGTTGTAGACTGCAATCCCCATCAGGCCCAGTCAGCACAGCCGAATTGTAGGATAACCAGCCTCATATAACCAACATGCTTAAGTCCAATTAATGCATGAAGGGGTTAATACCATAGAGTAAGCTGTCCTGCCAGGCTTAGCTATGTCCACTTCCCCTTACCTTGGGAAGGACTATGTAATCTGCCTTTGTTCAACCTTAGTCTACCTGAGAGGCTCTCAGCGTCAAGATGTTTGAGCTGGTTGCTCCAGCTCAACCGCATGGCTCTCACAAGCCACTCTTGACTTCCTACTCCAATAATTTAGGAACTTTCACCACTTTGTAGCTAAGCCAAGCTATACCGTCTGTGCAACTTTCTGAAGTACATGAATCTGACCTTTGGAGAGTTGATAAGCAAACCATTTTTTAACTTATCAAACGTGTGGTCTTTTTCTATGCTAGTGGAACTGAGAAAGTTTGGAAGGGCATATTTTAAAGCCTATATTTCCATGCTTTGCTTTATGACTTTAAATCTCTGTTGGGGTTCTCTCACTAAAGAGTACTTGCCCCAGATCTGGATCTTGGCATCCAGGGAATTCTCCTTTCTATATATGTATTTTGAACCATATATTAGGGGTGGTGGGATCTGGCGGCTGAGCAAAACCAGTGTGTTCCTTTTTTGCACCATATAAAGATATGGGCACAGAATCTACAACAGGAGATTCTAGAGGATGTACCGTATTTTTCGCTCTATAAGGCGCAGCTGACCATAGGACGCACCTAGTTTTTAGAGGGGGAAAGCCCCATTTTTTTGAGGATCAGCTCAAATTTCTGCAGCTTCTTTTGCAAAGGAGAAAAGCCCCATTTTTTGAGGATCAGCTCAAATCTCTGCAGCTTCTTTTGCAAAGGAGAAAAGCCCCATTTTTTGAGGATCAGCTCAAATTTCTGCAGCTTCTTTTGCAAAGGAGAAAAGCCCCATTTTTTGAGGATCAGCTCAAATTTCTGCAGCTTCTTTTGCAAAGGAGAAAAGCCCCATTTTTTGAGGATCAGCTCAAATTTCTGCAGCTTCTTTTGCAAAGGAGAAAAGCCCCATTTTTTGAGGATCAACTCAAATTTCTTCAGCTTTAGGAGGTTTAGGAGGGGGAAAAGTGCGTCTTATGGAGCGAAAATTTCTACATAGTAAAGGATTGTTGTTTTCAATAGCCACAAATCCTGAAGAAAACTGCGTAGACCCCCTGCAAATCCACAATAGGAAGTTGAAAAGGCTGGTTTTCGCCACCTGTGGTGTCCAAGTAGGAAAACACAGCAGTTCTGGAGCCAAGAAGCAGAATAAACGAGAGGGATTTTTCAGATGGAATTACCTAATGACCCTTCAGTATAGGCGTGGGGAACTATTATCTCCCCAAACCCCTTATAGGCCAAGTTTGGCATGCAGGTGCCCACCCTCCAGTCACCTGACGTCACAATGCTGCCCCCTCCCTGTTGGAGGGTAGGGACAGAATCTCCTCTCTCACCCAGTTGCTCCCTTGTTGAAAGTAAGGCTTCCAGTTGCTGGGGTGATCCCCATAGAGCACAATGTAGCGTGTCACCCAGTTGTAGCTATTGAAGGTCCCCTGAGTGGCGATGGCATTGATGCGGCATTTCTTGGTCAGGTCAATCTGCAGCCACGGTTGCTTGTCTTGCGGGTCGGGAGACCAGCCTCCGGCACCTGAAAGCGGGTGGGGAGGACAAAATACGGGAAACGGATGTGGGAATGTTTGGGAACGTGGATGATGATTTATAATTTAACTAGTATATTAAGCCCGTTGAAGAAAACGGGCGCTAGCCGGAGGCGGAGCAGCAGGAGGCGGGGGACCGGGAGGCTTCGGCGGGGGCGACCGGCTGGCCCGTCAGCGGAGGCTGCCTCGCCTCGGACCCCCGCCGGCTGGGCAGCGCGCAGGGAAGGGCGCGTGCCGGACGGGGGGCCTCCTTCAGGCGGCGGCAGGAACCTCCGTTAAAAACGGGCCGGCGCTGGCCCGGCCGGCTCCGCCGCCGGCGCTGCCTCCGCCGTGCCCAGCCCGACGCCGCCTCGGCGGAGCAGCAGGAGGAGCTGCTCCACCCTGGAGGGGAAGGGGGCGGAAGGCGGAAGGGAGAAGCTCGCCAGCAGCGGGCGGAGCGGGGTTGGCGGGGCGGCAGCAATGGCGGCGGCGCAGTTTCGCCCGGCCGGAAGTGTCTCTGCGTCGTCCCGCCCCCCTCTCCGCCCCCTCCAATCCCTGCGTCCCCGTGTGACATGCGCAGAACGCACTTCCGTGACACACGGAAAGGCAGGGACATAGCAAGATTATTATATAGGATATATCTCATCCTAACATGCGCTTGCAAGTTCAACTAGCAGAGTAACATTCCCTTTTAAAATACACACAACGGAAGTTGCTTTGATTCGCTAGAATCAACTTAATCTAGTTTCCTGGTTTATCCTATATAATAAAGTCCCTGTGTCTCTGCGTCCAGTCCGTGTGTCAGTGGAATTGCGCTACTGCGCATGTGCCTCACGGTCACAGGGATTGGACGACGCAGAGACGTTAGCCGCACGAGCCTCCGCGGCTGCCTCGCTGTCCGCTTCATTCCCCTCAGACAGTTTGGGCTCAGACAGGAGCGGTTGGGCTCCTGGGAGGCAGAGCAACCGAGCGGGAGAGAGAGAGAGGGGCAGAGCGAGCAGCCGCATGAGGCCGCCTCAGCCGCCCTTCCTTTCTTCCGCGTAGCTCCCGCCGGCGGGCTGCGATGTCTCCGTGAAGCCCGTCGGAGTGCGAGGGAGCTCACAGTCTTGGGAGCAGCGGCTCCTCCTCCGCCAGTCGCAGCTGTGGAACAGGGGCAGCAGCAGGGTCGAGCGGAGTCGCGAGTCCAGCAGCCGCACCAGGTTCTCTCCCCCCACCCCCACTGCCCGCTGAGAGGGAGCCAGAGGAGCGAAAATAAGTGGGGGGGGGAGGAGGAGGCTGAGCCCGGCT
Source organism: Darevskia nairensis (assembly GCA_034642065.1). Taxonomy (NCBI): domain Eukaryota; kingdom Metazoa; phylum Chordata; class Lepidosauria; order Squamata; family Lacertidae; genus Darevskia; species Darevskia nairensis. The sequence continues at coordinate 537,918 of JAWWNI010000405.1, forward strand.
TAAGCCTGCGCGCGTTTACTCAGGAGTAAGTCCCTGTGTTCTGTGGGGTCTACTCCCTGGTAAGAGCGCTCCAGGCGGCCCACCTGGCGGGGATGTTCTAGCGCCCGTTAATTTAACGGGCTGAACGTCCACTAGTCACTATATATTTCCCCTTTGTCCCTCTTCAAATAAGACACAGCACACGTCTTCTATAAAAAGATATAAAAGGTTTACTCACGGAGATTCAGTTGCAGTCAGTAAGATTCCCCAAAGAAGGCAGGCTTATGCATAGTAAAGATATGTACAATTGGAATCTCTCCATGTGGGAGAGAAGTCCATTAGGCCCCAGTTGGCTGGAAGCCAACTGAGCATCCTTCCCAATAATCCAAGCGAGTGAGAGGCAAGAGAGCAAGAGAGAGAATGGCTACATGACCTGTGCCTTTTGTTCCAACCTGCCCAGGTAAAGCCACTCCCACATCTAGCTGCAAGAGGAAGTTGTTTCAGTCCAGGTGACCAGGAAGTTGTGGCTGGAGGACTGAAACCCCTTCTAGCATTGTTGTACTTGACTGCTCTAGTGTTTATATCCCACAATGGATGCTTTCGTGGAATCCTAGAATTGTAGAATTGGAAGGGACGACGAGGGTTATCTAGTCCAACCCCCTGCAATGAAGGAATTCTACCCATGAACCTCCCTGGCTGGGCTTGAACCACCAAACCTCTGGTTGCCAGACTTTCTGCACTTTCTGGAGTGGAACTACGGACACGCAACACCACCCGTAGCTCGGCCAGGCACGTCCTGGGGCTCTGATCGCAGCCGAATGGCTCAAATAGGAATGCTATGACCCTCCCAAACTTGGTTGGACTCCAGTTCCCAGCAGCCCCAACCAACATGGTCAATGGTCAAGGATGATGGGCACAGTAGTACCTCACGTTACATAACCCTCTGGTAACATAAACTTCAGGATGCGAACGCGCAAACCCGGAAGTATCCAGGTTTCGCCCGGCACGCATGCGCAGAAGCGCTTTACCACGCCACGCGCATGCGCATAACAGGCACCTCCGGTAGCGAAAACCTCAGGATCTGACCGGAGCTCGAGAACGGATCTTGTCCGCAACTGGAGGTACTACTGTAATAATAATAATAATAATAATAATAATAATATTTATAGCCCGCACATCTGGCTGGGTTTCCCCAACCACTCTGGGCGGCTCCCAACAGAATATTAAACAGAATAAAACTTCAAACATTAAAAGCTTCCCTAAACAGGGCTGCCTTCAGATGTCTTCTAAAAGTCAGATAGTTCTTTATCTCCTTGACATCTGAAGGGAGGGCGTTCCATAGGGCGGGCGCCACTACCAAGAAGGCCCTCTGCCTGGTTCCCTGTAACTTCACTTCTTGCAGTGAGGGAACGCCAGAAGGCCCTCAGAGCTGGGCTTAGTCTTGCATTTGTTAATGCTACTGAGCTGGAGAAAGCGTGAAGTCTGTCCCTCCGTGATGAACTCACCATAAATCCGAGCGAACGTGGCAGCGCGGAAGATGCTGGATCGGGAAGATGCTCCGAGATTCCAAGTGTAGAGGGGGCCAACCAGTTCATGGTCACAAGTCCCTGCAGGGCAGGAGGAAGAATAGGAAGAATGGAGTCTTTCGATGGGGGCACCTGTGGTTTTATTGCAATGTATATTTTCTTTTTTAGGTGAAGGTAAAGGTAAAGGGAACCCTGACCATTAGGTCCAGTCGTGACCGGCTCTGGGGTTGCGGCGCTCATCTTGCTTTATTGGCCGAGAGCCGGCGTACAGCTTCCAGGTCATGTGGGCAGCATGACAAAGCCACTTCTGGCGAACCAGAGCAGCGCATGGAAACGCCGTTTACCTTCCCGCCAGAGCAGTACCTATTTATCTACTTGCACTTTGACGTGCTTTCGAACTGCTAGGTTGGCAGGAGCAGGGACTGAACAACGGGAGCTCACCCCGTCGCAGGGATTTGAACCGCCAACCTTCTGATCAGCAAGCCCTAGGCTCTGTGGTTTAACCCACAGTGCCACCTGGGTCCCTATTTTCTCTGTGGTTTAACTCACAGCGCCACCCGCGTCCCTATTTTCTTTTTTACATTATGATTAATGCTCTTAAAATTCTGAAAGTCGCTTGGATGCTCCTTATGCTGCAAGTGACTTATAAATTGAATTCATCATCATAATCAGGGCTGCCAACTTGAATTGAACATTGGAGGGGCCAGGTAAGTCCTGCATAACTGGTCACACAATGCAGCACACACTCCATTTGAATGGCAATGCCTGTCAACTTGGGGTGGGTGGGTAGCCCCCTCAAATATTTTATTGTGGGGGGGGCGAAGGGATCTCAGGCCTTAGGATTTGGCTCCTATGGTGAGCTTGATGGACTAATGGCAAGACTCTGTTTGAGGCTGCTTCCTATGTTTTTAAAGCCATCTAAGGTTGCAGTCCTCAACATACCACAGAGTTAAGTTCCACAGTGGGACTTACTTCTGAGTAAGCATCCGAAGCATGTCTACTCAGAAACTAGTAAGCTTACTGCCACACGAATGTGTAATAAGGTAAAGGTAAAGGGACCCCTAACCGTTAGGTCCAGTCGCGGACGACTCTGGGGTTGCAGCACTCATCTCGCTTTATTGGCCAAGGGAGCCGGCGTACAGCTTCCAGGTCATGTGGCCAGCATGACTAAGCCGCTTCTAGCAAAGCAGAGCAGCGCACGGAAACGCCGTTTACCTTCCTGCCAGAGAGGTACCTATTTATCTACTTGCACTTTGACGTGCTTTCGAACTGCTAGGTTGGCAGGAGCAGGGACTGAACAACGGGAGCTCACCCCGTCGCAGGGATTTGAACCGCCAACCTTCTGATCAGCAAGCCCTAGGCTCTGTGGTTTAACCCACAGTGCCACCTGGGTCCCTATTTTCTCTGTGGTTTAACTCACAGCGCCACCCGCGTCCCTATTTTCTTTTTTACATTATGATTAATGCTCTTAAAATTCTGAAAGTCGCTTGGATGCTCCTTATGCTGCAAGTGACTTATAAATTGAATTCATCATCATAATCAGGGCTGCCAACTTGAATTGAACATTGGAGGGGCCAGGTAAGTCCTGCATAACTGGTCACACAATGCAGCACACACTCCATTTGAATGGCAATGCCTGTCAACTTGGGGTGGGTGGGTAGCCCCCTCAAATATTTTATTGTGGGGGGGGCGAAGGGATCTCAGGCCTTAGGATTTGGCTCCTATGGTGAGCTTGATGGACTAATGGCAAGACTCTGTTTGAGGCTGCTTCCTATGTTTTTAAAGCCATCTAAGGTTGCAGTCCTCAACATACCACAGAGTTAAGTTCCACAGTGGGACTTACTTCTGAGTAAGCATCCGAAGCATGTCTACTCAGAAACTAGTAAGCTTACTGCCACACGAATGTGTAATAAGGTAAAGGTAAAGGGACCCCTAACCGTTAGGTCCAGTCGCGGACGACTCTGGGGTTGCAGCACTCATCTCGCTTTATTGGCCAAGGGAGCCGGCGTACAGCTTCCAGGTCATGTGGCCAGCATGACTAAGCCGCTTCTAGCAAAGCAGAGCAGCACACGGAAACGCCGTTTACCTTCCTGCCAGAGAGGTACCTATTTATCTACTTGCACTTCGTGCTTTCGAACTGTTAGGTTGGCAGGAGCTGGGACTGAGCAACGGGAGCTCACCCCTTCGCAGGGATTCGAACCACCAACCTTCTGATCAGGAAGCCCTAGGCTCAGTATGTGTAATAGCTGTGCTTAATTATTTATTTTATTTTATTGATTTATAAAATTTACCAGTGGTCTCAGGGTAGGTTTCAACAAATCAAATTATCACCATCCTCAATTGTCCACTTGCCAAATGCCAGCCATAAAATATCTACACAATTCTCTGATTCTTCAAAATTAACCATACCCATACATTCCACTGATAACATTCCAAATTATATACAGATGCAATTCCTCATAAGCTTGGGGAAAGAGAAACATATTTACTTAGTGCCAAAATCCAGCCAGTGTTGACAACTGTCTCAGGATAGGGGACTACTCCATGGTGCCACCACTGAGAAGGCCCTGTTCCAGGCTCTGGCCTGGCCAACCAGACTGCTGTTTACTGCTGGCATGGCCAACAGGACCTCCGAGGCGGATTTCAGTTCACAGGCAGAACAGTTTAGGGAGCACCACTCTTTGAGACAGCAGAGTCCCATCCTTTTCAGGGCTTTACAATTTTAAGCCAGCGCCTTGAATCGGGCTCAGTGCTGAACTGAGCAGCCAGAACTAGCAGCATATCACCACAGGCGGCCCAATGAATTCGAACTCATGCCATGGCGCTCTGCGCTAGCTGCAGTCTCCACGCCGTCGTCAAGGGAAGCCCTACACAAAGCGCATTGCAGTGACGAAGGAAAGGCACTCCAGACATGCTCAGAGGATACGCTTATCACTACCTCCCATGTAAAAAAAAAGGTTCCAGGGCAGAACCCCCGCCAGATTAAGCTGCATGCCTTTAAAGTTCAGTTTTCTTGGACGTCAGCAGCCAAGAGCAAGCGACCAAGTGAGGTCCTCCTGTTTTCCTTCCAGAGATGTCAAGGAACACACATACCGGCAGGCAGCATGCTGAGCCTGTCACCGCTGCAAAATTGGAAGATGTTTAACAGCAGAAGCAGAGCTATCCACCGGCTCCCTCCCTCCAGGTTTATTTTTTTTCCCCTTCCACTGCGGAGAGTGGCTGGCACGCCCTTGCAGGCACAGCTCCGGCCTGCCTCTATCTGCCAAAAAGCAAAATGGGGAAGCCCTCTCAGCACCAGGCCAGCTATGAGACAGCAGAACAAGGCTTCGAGAAACAAATGGCCGGGGGTGCAAGGAAAGGGGAGACGCTCGAGTTCCCTGAGCCAGTTCGAAAAGAGATGCACATTACATCAAGGACAGATCATGCAGGAAGCCATTGACCTGCCCAAGTGGGGGGGGGGGGAACAAATAACAGGCATCGCACCCACCAACCCCAGGCAACCTTCCAGAAAACTCACTAGTGTAGAGCTCTCTGGGGGAGAGGAACCCCAAACTCCCACCCACCCCCAACCCTGTTAAAAAATGAAGAGGGAAGCCATAGAGAAGTGTAGCAGTCTGCAGAATCATCACACACACACACCCCAAAAAAGCAGATGCAGAAGAAACGACCCAGACCTGTAACCTGTTTTTGCAAGGCCCTGCATGGTGGGGTGGGGGGGAGCAGGGGTCTGGCTTTGCCCTGCCCTCCCAGAGCACCAATGTATGGAACAGGTTCCAGGCTCTCAGCCATCGCCACAAACTGTGCAGCCTAAGGAAAAAGTGTATATGTGTGTGTTCAGTTGGAATGAACGACCATTCCCTGGGCCTCTGTCTTGAGAGGGCCAAGACACACACTCGCCAAAGAGCAAAGCGGGACGGGGAAGCAGCTGATGAGGCCCAAATCTTTCCTACTGAGCCCCAGATCCCTTGCCCCTGTTTTGGAAAAGGCAGCAACAACTTCGAATGCTTTACCAAAAAGACAAATAAAACTTTGCCACTGCAAAGGGCACTGCTACCAGCCCCCAGCCCCCTTAATTTGCTCAGCGACCTAAATGTGCATCCACACGTGCCGATCCGCAGGCGCAAAGGTTACGCCAAATGAGCGCCTGTGCCCCGGGTCTCCGGGAGACCTAGTAGCCGGGAAGCGTTGGAAGGAAAGCCGCTTTCTCGACAGCTGGCCAGGATACCAACCAACCTCCAGCCCCAGCCCCGCCCGGCAGCTCCCCAAGTCCGGATTCCTTGCGCAGGCACACGGGATAAACACTCCGACCTGGGTGGCGGGCAAGGGGGATAGGGGGAGAGACGGGGAAGGGAACCCAGGCGCCCTGTGCCAAACGACCCCGACGCAGAAGTGGGTTTCGAGGGATGGGGTGGCGGTGTCTCTCCTACAAGCGCGCGGCACCAACCCCGCCCGCCCGCTCCCGAGGTCCCCAGGGAGCCGCTCCCAGCACCCAAGACGCCGCAGCCCGCGCGCAAACCTCGCGCCCCTCCGCAAGCCCCTCTCCCCAAATGTTGCGCCCTCGGAGCGCAGTCCGCCATGTCCCCGCCCCGTGACCTTTTCCCCCCCTCTTCCCTCCCGGCCCGATCCGGGCTGCTTCTTCTGCCGCAATGCAGGTGCCGCCGCCGCCACCGCCGCGCCAAGCAAGTCCCGGGACACTCACGCCAGAACCAGCCTCCGTGGCTGGGCTGCAGGAGAGCGGCGACGGCGAGCACGAAGAGCATGGCGCGCTCGCCCATGCTGCAGCCGCGGCGCGGGCTGCTTCAGTGCGCTCCCGAGCCCAGCCGCCTGGCCATCGCCGCCGCACGTGCGCCCCTGCCCGCCTCCGCCTGCCGCTGGCCGGAGCAAGCCCGTTGCGCGCGCCTCCGACGCGGGGAGCGAGCGCCGGCGCGCCTCCGCCCGGGACCAGCCGACGGCCTCTCTCTCTCTCTCTCTCCGCCGAGCTGATCGTTCCCGCCGCTTAGGGGGAGAGCGCTCTGCACAGGGTCAGAGGCAGGTTGGCCACCTTTGTTCTGGCCAAATAGAAGGCAGGGCGGACGGTTTTCCTTTCCATCAGATGGTGCTGGTGTGACTTCAACGCGATCCATTGCAATCTCTTGCAGCCTTACAAGGCTGGAATTTGTCACACACAGAGAGAGACACACATATGAATTTATGAATTTGTCTGTGCTTGGCTACCCAGAGCTTAAAGACATGATCTTTCAGAGTCCTTTTGGTTGGGGATAATTCAGACGGAGATCCCCAGGTGTCAAAAAAGGTTATTTATGCATGCCACTACTGCAGCCAGTGTTTGGTTAGCCCAAAAATGGAAAACGGAGCGATCTCCTCAACTAAAGAAGAATGGCAACTTAAACTGATGGAATATGCGCAGCTTGCGGACCTAACATATAGAATAAGAAAATAAAAAATAAAAAAAATCCTTCCATTAGCACCTTAGAGACCAACTAAGTTTGTTATTAGGGACCCAGGTGGCGCTGTGGGTTAAACCACAGAGCCCAGGGCTTGCTGATCAGAAGGTCGGCGGTTCGAATCCCTGTGACGGGGTGAGCTCCCATTGCTCGGTCCCAGCTCCTGCCAACCTAGCACGTCAAAGTGCAAGTAGATAAATAGGAACCGCTCTGGCGGGAAGGTAAACGGTGTTTCCGTGCGCTGCTCTGGTTCGCCAGAAGCGGCTTTGTCATGCTGGCCACATGACCCGGAAGCTGTACGCCGGATCCCTCGGCCAATAAAGCGAGATGAGCGCCGCAACCCCAGAGTCGGACACGACTGGACCTAATGGTCAGGGGTCCCTTTACTTATGGTAAGTTTGTTATTGGTATGAGCTTTCATGAACATGCACACTTCTTCAGATACAGAATAAGAGAACAAGAAGAACATACATTTAGAGAAGATTGGAAAACATTTATGTGCCATGGTGTGTAGCGGGGTAAAGAAAGCATTTTGCATATGCCTCGCAGTACCCTGCTTCTTAAATTAGCCCAGGACTGAACGCTGCCCCAGAAGCCTTTAGGGCAGGAGTAGCCGACGTGGTGCTCTCCGGGCAATGCTGGACTGTACAAGCAGAGCCAGCCCAGCCATTAGGCAGGGTGAAACCGCTGCCTCAGGCGGCAGAGGCCCCCTCTTGGGGGCCCTGCCTGCCCTACTGCCTCAAGCAGTGGTGGAGAATTAAAAGTTTCTTGAATATATTTCAAGACAACCATCTGGATTTACATAATAAGAGAATTACCGGTAATAAGCCATTCATTACAAGCGGCGAGACACAACATAACCAGACACGGGAAATAACTTTTTTTGGCACAGCAATGGACAATTGGTACAACTGAGCTCTCCTCGAGAGATGAACATATAAATTATGGTTGACACGTGGACAGATAAAGAAATATGGCTTTAATTTCAAAACGTAATTGACTTAATTTCAAAACATATGCCAGTATTCCAAGAAACGACCAATTACCGTACCCACGTCAGCATTTGCCTCAATCTGGTTGATCTACAATTAAATTTAAACATAAATTATTATCTTCACTTTGAACCCCTCTCCCATGTTCAGCATTTTACATTGTTTCATTGGTAACATAAGGGGGGGAATGACTTATCACTCATATTTAATCTAAGCACAAACATGAGGGCTCCTGATTAGGCGTTTAGCTACGCAATGCTAAGTATTATCTGTTAACTCTGTTCTATTCTGTTTCCCCTTAGATTTTGATTCTATTTAAACCAATTCATGAACCAAGAACTTACGGTATACATTAACCACCAATAATGAACCGTGATATGCTGCTGTAGGTATTACTGCAAATTTATTTTTGCTATTTTTGTGGTGGACAAATGACATGAGAAGGCTTGATCTATTTATTTGTACCATTTGTTATTCCTATGGCCCTTGTTTAGAAAATCCAATAAAAAGTTATTTTTTTAAAAAACACATTTGTATATTGAAGAGTACACATGTTATCCACAACAGCAAACACACTTACTATCATGTTAGCCATTTCCTAGAATGCAAATTGCCCCAATTCGGGGATTCTCTTTCACATTATTACAACCCCACATCATTACAACCTGGGGGTGGGGGCAGGGGGGCCCCTACACCCTCTGCTGTGTCCCTATTGTCGCTGTCCATATGTTGGAGGAGGGAGATTTGAAGCAGAGTGTCTGCATGTCAGCCATAGCTGTCAACTTTCGGATTTGAAAATAAGGGATTTTTAAAAACTTTCGGATTTGAAAATAAGGGATGCCATGAGGGCGGTGCAATGGCACCAAGTAGCCTCGCTACCCTGCGCTCCAGAGGCTGCGTGCGAACGGGAGAGCGAAAGAGCGAGCGCGTAGACGGCAGGCAGGCTGGCTGTCTGGTTGGGCGTGAGGGTCTGGCTGCACAAGGCATGCAAGCTCCACCCCCAGTCGGTCTCAGACTCCTTATTGGCAGCCGAGCAATGCAGCTGAGGAGCCTCCCTGGCCGGAAGGGAGGGAGAGGAGCTGCTTCCTTTGAAATCCGGGAAATTTAAGGGATATCAACAATCAAGGATAGCAGCGGGAAACGGCATTGGAATAAGGGAGTTTCCCGCCAAAAAAGGGAGGGTTGACAGCTATGATGTCAACTCCTCAAATGATCACATTACCTTGAACTTCTGTGCCCAATTAAAGGGGCAAGAAAAACAATTCCAAAAGTATCTTGGCAAAATCCAAGGTGAAATGGACAAAAGAGTTATAAACTGTGACGTCCCAACCATTTGCTGGATCTGCCTGGAATAATAATTAATTATGTATGTATGTATGTATGTATGTATGTATTTATACCCCGCCCATCTGGCTGGGTTTCCCCAGCCACTCTGGGCGGTTCACAACAGAATATCAAAAACAGGATAAAACATCAAAAATTAAACACTTCCCTAAACAGGGCTGCCTTCAGATGTCTTCTAAAAGTCAGTTGTATATCTCTTTGACCTCTGCTGGGAGGGCGTTCCACAGGGCGGGTGCCAATACCGAAAAGGCCCTCTGCCTGGTTCCCTGTAACCTCACTTATCGCAGTGAGGGAACCGCCAGAAGGTCCTCAGAGCTGGACCTCAGTGTCCGGGCTGAACGATGGGGGTGGAGACGCTCCTTCAGGTATACTGGACAGAGGCCATTTAGGGCTTTAAAGGTCAGCACCAACACTTTGAATTGTGCTTGGAAGCATACTGGGAGCCAATGGAGGTCTTTCAGGACTGGTGTTATGTGGTCACGGCGGCCGCTCCCAGTCACCAGTCTAGCTGCCGCATTCTGGATTAGTTGGAGTCTCCGAGTCACCTTCAAAGGCAGCCCCACATAGAGCGCATTGCAGTAGTCCAAGCGGGAGATAACCAGAGCATGCACCACTCTGGCGAGACAGTGCACAGGAAGGTAGGGTCTCAGCCTGCGTATCAGATGGAGCTGGTAGACAGCTGCCCTGGACACAGAATTGACCTGCGCCTCCATGGACAGCTGTGAGTCCAAAATGACTCCGAGGCTGCGCCCCTGGTCCTTCAGGGGCACAGCCACCCCATTCAGGACCAGCGAGTCCCCCATACCTGCCTGCCCCCCGTCGCCCCGAAACAGTACTTCTGTCTTGTCAGGATTCAACCTCAATCTGTTAGCCACCATCCATCCTCCAACTACCTCCTGACGCTCACACAGGAAATTTTGTCAGGAATGTATTGCTTAACATGTAGCTAACCCATGCCAAATATCAGACATTTGTACAAATCCACAGGGTTTTATTAAGATTTATAATAACCTATATGGTAACTATATAGCGAGTAATTGGGAAAATGCAGAAGAGCTAGGGGTGAACCAATGGAGGAATAAATTGAATAATATTATAATTTTAGAATACCTAACTGCAAAGATACGCAGAATGAAAGGGTTTAAGGTCAGTGAGAAAGAGGAGGATTGGCTTGAGAACCTACTGAATTATTTGGGTAGGTTTGAACAATTTGGGGTAATCAAAACGTCAAAAGCTAAATAAACCTCGCGGATTGTTAATATATATAGAATTGTACATATGGTTGATTTGAATATGTTTCATTGTTCATGTATATCCGATGTATCAGCCGCCTGGGGGGATTCACTGTTTTTGTCTCGGTTGTTGGTGATTTAAATACCGGTAATAAAAATTAATTTTAAAAAAAGAAGATTTATAATAACATCCAGGCTGTGGAATGCAGCTTTGAGCAGCTCGGTTTACCTGTATAGGGAGTCTTGTGCCTGTATAATTGCCATGACCATGAGTTAAAATTAGATATGGCAATATATATTTAATCCACCTCAAATCCTTTCAGGGAAGAAAGTCCCAAAGGAAGAGTTTGGATTTGATATCCCGCTTTATCACTACCCGAAGGAGTCTCAAAGCGGCTAACATTCTCCTTTCCCTTCCTCCCCCACAACAAACACTCTGTGAGGTGAGTGGGGCTGAGAGACTTCAAAGAAGTGTGACTAGCCCAAGGTCACCCAGCAGCTGCATGTGGAGGAGCGGAGACGCAAACCCGGTTCCCCAGATTACGAGTGTACTGCTCTTAACCACTACACCACACTGGCTCTGCTTCTGGGATGAGAGGAAGTGAGGTCAGGGTTTAATTTGAGCCAGATGAAAGTGGCATGTGAACCGCTGGATCCCATCCTGACGTCAGGTCTGGTATTTGGATCACAGGGACTTTTAATGCTGCTGAACGAAGGATTTGATGTTTTGAAGCTCAACGCCTCGCTGAGAAAATAGCCACTGAGCTTGCCTACTCACCTGCAGGGACAGGGAGAGAGGAATGGAACCATGAAACGCTGGTGAACCATGAAACGCTGGTGCGAAAGGCAGGAAAACCCAAACAGTCACACTCACTACAAAACAGCTAGGAAGTTCTCCCATGCCAGAACAAAAAAAGCCTCTGTACTTCTGATAACCAACAGCAGTGGTTACATATTTATATGGCCACTGCTCCTTGAAAATTTCCATTGTATGGTGAGGTATGTTATTATTTTTAATTATTATATTGGCGCATTGTGTTATGTATATTTACATTACATGTATTGTTTTCATGGATTACTGTGATACATGTCCAGGCAGGTTTTTAGTTGTTTATCTGTTTATATTTTACAGTTATTATATGCTGAAGACTGTTACGCAAACGAAACAGTGGCAATACCGGATCACTGTCCGTTGTCTTTCTGTTATTTTACAAGAAGAAAATATATACACTACTTTCATTGGCCGTTGTGTTGCTCATTTTTGGTTTCTGTTCGAAGAGTGCAACACACAGGTATTTTTGTCTTGCTAAGCTTCCTTAAAATGAGCAGAAGATGCCAGGAGTGCTGCAACGGGGCAACAGAGCTGGTAATAAAAAGCCAGTGTGTGACAGCAGGGAAATAAATAGGAGATGTGTTAGTGCTAGCATCATCTGAGAAACCAGACAGGCTCTGGCTCCAGTGTGACAGATGTGTGGCTGGTTTGCAATCAACCAGCAGATTAAGCCCTGGGGGGGGGGGTTAGGGGCTTGTGGGGTTTATTATCAGCTAAAGCAGTGAAAGCTACACGGAATTGATTCTGTTTCTGGATCCTCTTGTCATTTTCACCCTCTCCGAGTCAGAGGGATGGCTACGGTTCGGCCGGGTGGCCTAGAAAACAGCCCCCAATCACACTGCCCTCCATCAATGGCAAGGTCATTTCCTGCCCTGGAACATGAGGCGGGGGGAAAGGGAACGAAAGACATCCCAACGTATTAAAGGTTACGGAGCATGAGCCAAGTGGAAATCGTCACAATCCTGCAGTGCCTCGGGGGAATGGGGAGTGTTATAATCCTAACGGGGGTTCCCCGGACCACTGTAACTAATTTAAATTGATTTTTCTGCAGAGGAAATGTTTTTTTTAGCCACCCAGGGAATGGCTAAAGTTCTATTTTTAGAGGTTTAGAGTCCCAAATGCATACTTCCAGAAGCAAACCTACAGAGAAAATGTTAGATTTCAACTTGTGTATCTTGACACGGTTTCTGTTACTCTGTTTTAATATCCAGTTGGAAATAACATTCCTCACTGTTATTTTATGGAGGGTGGAGCTGAACTTTAAGACCCACTACAACTAAAGGTTGTGATGACACAACCTTGATGGCAGAAAGTGAGGAGGATTTAAAGAACCTTTTAATGAGGGTGAAAGAGGAGAGCACAAAATATGGTCTGAAGCTCAACATAAAAAAACTAAGATCATGGCCACTGGTTCCATCACCTCCTGGCAAATAGAAGGGGAAGAAATGGAGGCAGTGAGAGATTTCACTTTCTTGGGTTCCATGATCACTGCAGATGGTGACAGCAGTCACGAAATTAGAATACGCCTGCTTCTTGGGAGAAAAGCAATGGCAAACCTAGACAGCATCTTAAAAAGCAGAGACATCACCTTGCCGACTAAGGTCCGTATGGTTAAAGATATGGTTTTCCCAGTAGTGATGTATGGAAGTGAGAGCTGGGCCATAAAATGGCTGATCGCCGAAGAATGGATGCTTTTGAATTATGGTGCTGGAGGAGACTCTTGAGAGTCCCATGGACTGCAAGAAGATCAAACGTGTCCATTCTGAAGGAAATCAGCCCTGAGTGCTCACTGGAAGGACAGATCCTGAAGCTGAGGCTCCAATACTTTGGCCACTTCATGAGAAGAGAAGACTCCCTGGAAAAGACCCTGATGTTGGGAAAGATGGAGGGCACAAGGAGAAGGGGACGACAGAGGACGAGATGGTTGGACAGTGTTCTCGAAGCTACCAACATGAGTCTGACCAAACTGCGGGAGGCAGTGGAAGACAGGAGTGCCTGGCGTGCTCTGGTCCATGGGGTCACGAAGAGTCGGACATGACTAAATGACTAAACAACAACTACTAAAGGCCTGAAGGAGTGTCTCCACCCCCATCGTTCTGCCCGGACACTGAGGTCCAGCTCCGAGGGAATTCCCTCACTGGCAATTCCCTCACTGAGAAAAGTGAGGTTTCAGCGAACCAAGCAGAGGGCCTTCTTGGTAGTGGCACCCGCCCTGTGAAACGCCCTCCCATCAGATGTCAAGGAGATACCAGTAATCCTATGACTTTTTTCCAGACATCTAAAGGCAGCCCTGTTTCAGGAAGCTTCTAACGTTGGATGTTTTGGCGTGTTCCTTTTTATTATTAGTTTATATTCTTTATTGAAAAATAAAAAGTACTGGGGTAACCCAGTCAGATGGGCGGGGTACAAGAAATAAATTATTATTATATCTCAGCTATTGGTCCTCTACAGTTTCCTAGAGTTCAATTCAGGGAGGGGTGGGGTATTTCTGTGGATATATTAAGCCCCCCGTGCGAAACTCCCTGAAACGGTTAGTTGTATCCAATTATTTAATTTTGTTATTTTGTAAAAAAAATATATATGCCTCTTGATTGCAAAAAAACACCCACCCACACAACCACATAGCGGCATATGAAAAGATAAAACAAGAAAACCAAGCAAAATTTGCAGCCGTACTTTAAAACATGCGAAAGTTGCCATTCTAAAACAGATTAAAATTACTTCAGCTTTCTAAGTATCTGGACAGACTTGTCAGAATGTTTTTAGCAGGTGCTGGAAAGCATACAGTGATCTCAACAAGCAGGGAGTTCCAAAGTTTTGGTGCTGCCACACTCAAAGACCGAGTTCTTACAAATACGGAATGGTACCTGTAGTTGTGCCAATTCCACCAATTGAAGCAGCCGAGCGGGCAAATAAGACAATATCATAAGTAAACTGGTCCCATGTTGTTAAGTGCTGTATATTCTAATATAAGAGGAGAATCTATCATGGCTGCTGGCTATGTGAATAAAGTTATTATTATTATTATTATTATTATTATTATTATTATTATTACAAACAAAGGCTTGACATATCTCGCTGTCAGGGGACTGCAAACCCCTCCTGCCTCTCCAGCTTTGAGTGAGTACCGTGAACCGCTACCTATTTTGAAGACAGATTCCAGCGGGACGTCTGGAGGAAGCTCCGAGGAAAGGAAGGCAGTGAGAGGGCTTCACTGCGTACCAGGGGAAAGAAAGAAGAGGTGCACAAAGTGCTTCCGTCTCCCGAGATGCTTTGGTGGGTGGCGGGAATCCAGAGTTCCGGTATTCGGAGAAACCGAAAGTGAGGAGGACTGACGCATTTACGATGTGCTCGGAGTTGTAAACCAATTAGTTAGCTATTAAAGCTTTGATAGCTTAATGGCTCGGAGTGTTTTTGAATGCCTAGCTGAAAAGGGGCCCTGTGGGGTCTGACACTCGCTTTGCATGTCATGAGGAGAACCTATAGTTTGATAACTATCCCTGCTGCGGTTGGAAATTATATTGATTTACTGTTCGCTCAAGTTTAATGGTATCTGTTATCTGTTTGTGGTCTGGACGCCTGTTCCCAGGGCCGTCTTAAGCATATCCGGCGCCGTGGTGCAAAGATCCCTCCGGCTCCCCCTTTCCCCGAGTTGACTTTTTTTAGGGCTGGAGGAGGCGGGCAGCGAAAGAGCGAGCGTGTAGACGGCATGCAGGCTGTCTGTCTGGTTGGGCGTGAGGGTCTGGCTGCACAAGGCATGCAAGCTCCGCCCCTAGTCGGTCTCAGACTCCTTATTGGCAGCCGAGCAACGCAGCTGAGGAGCCTCCCTGGCCGGCAGGGAGGGAGAGGAGCTGCTTCCTTTGAAATCCGGGAAATTTAAGGGATAGCAACAATCCGGGATAGCAGCAGGAAACGGCATTGGAATAAGGGAGTTTCCCGCGCAAAAAAATGGAGGGTTGACAGCTATGTAAGAGACGCAAATTTAGAATCATTTGAAGACGACTAGAAACCCTTCACTGTCTATTTAAAAAGGTATTTCCCATATGCGAAGACCACAGCGGGATTTGAAGTGTAAGAAAACAGCAGATTTTGTTAAGAAACATGTTAAAGCTGGGAATGTGTGTTGCTTCGCTGCTTCAAAACGTGCCAAGCCAGCCTCGTTGCGTTTGGGTGCCATCCTGCCCGTGGTGCTGGGGGCTGCAAAGGGTGGCTGTGGAGGCCTGTTCCAAAGTCCCACCTCCTCAAGCTGATGCATGCCAGACCATAATAGCCGCTTCTTTTCTACCCCGCCATTTCCACTGATGTTTCCTGTGCAGTGATGGGGATGATGGCCCTTGAGGGTGAAAGTGAGAACCAGGTGCTTGTGGTGTGTGATGGGGTGGAAGAAACCAGCCGCTGTTAATGAAATAACAGCTGGTCCGCAGTCAGGGGCGTAGGAAGTGGGAGGCGGGGGGGTTCCATCATGGAGGGGGTGGCAAATTATCAAGGAACAATTACTGCCCTACTAGGGTGGTTCATAAAATCTTTTTTTTAAAAAAATACCTGCTCCAAAGGTCTTATCTTACTACACTAGGGATTATATAGCTATATATGAAATTTCATGCATATCAGTTAATATCTTGACCCTCCTCCACGAAAATAGCTGTTTACTTGGCTGTTTTCCTATGTCGTGAAGGCTGAAATTTCAATTCAGTGGAGCATTTACTGTTCCCAACCCTGCAGAAAGCCATCTAATTAGACTTTAATTTGATTTTGACATGTTTTTAGGCGGTAATTTAATTATTGTTTGATTTTATATCAATGTTATGTATCTGATGTTAGCCGCCCTGAGCCCGACTTCAGCCGGGGAGGGCGGGATATAAAGAAAAGTTTGTTTTTACTTATTATTATTCCTTTCTAAGAAAATATGAAATAACGTAAAACCATTTTTGCAGGCAAAAATAAATCAATCAATGTGTGTGGCGGGGGGGGGGGGGGATGACAATAAATTTTCCGCACCAGGTACCACCTGACCTTCCTATGCCTCTGTCCGCAGTGACGGGCAGAAATACACTACAGCTCAGTGAAACTGATGGAGTATGCGGAATTGGACAAAATGATGGGACTTAAATTTTCTGCTTAAGGTAAAAACGGGGGGAAGGAAACCTTATTACTATGCGGGGGGGACTCGAATTTGCTGCGCAACAGTAAAAACGGAAGCTCAGGAGCACGTTCGCCTTCCGATCCAAAGTTCGAAAACCGGAACACCTATTTCCGGGTTTGCACCATTTGAGTTCCGAGTTGTTGGGGAACTAAGCTGTTTGAAAACCGAGGTAAAGGTAAAGGGACCCCTGACCATTAGGTCCAGTCGCGGACGACTCTGGGGTTGCACGCTCATCTCGTTCTATAGGCTGAGGGAGCCGGCGTTTGTCCGCAGACAGCTTCCAGGTCATGTGGCCAGCATGACAAAGCCGCTTTTGGCGAACCAGAGCAGCGCACGGAAACGGCGTTTACCTTCCCGCCGGAGCAGTACCTATTTATCTACTTGCACTTTGACGTGCTTTCAAACTGCTAGGTGGGCAGGAGAAAAACCGAGGTACCACTGTATATTTTCAATTGTGAGCTTTACAACTGTTTTTGCAGATAGTTTTCAGAGCGTTTTTTTATAGCTGTGTAGATCTAGCCCCAGAGTGGATGGGGCAACCCAGTCAGCTGGGTGGGGGATAAGAAATAATAATAATAATAATAATAATAATAATAATAATAATAATAGAATAGGACGTCCCTATTTTCATTGGAGAAATGTTGGACGGTATGTAAAGCTGCTCAAGCAGAGGAGGCATGTCCGAAATAAAAGGTGGAAAACCTGTTTTGTTGCTACTGGCAATCCGGACTCAAGACAATTGTTGGTACTGTTTTGTCTTTTGGCACCCAAGGGCGCCCCAAATGTTGCTCTGTTGCCAAAGCAGGGAGCTAGCTGGTTTCTCCCCCTTCGTGAAGCTGTTCTTTTCAGAAAGGAGGGCAAGGGTGGCGAGAGTGGGGTGGGGTTCATGCCTCTTTTGGGGACAGATGTGGGGGTCTTAGCCCCCCGCTTGTTAAAAAGATGGAGGAAGAAACGCCTCTTTTATTTATAAAGGCCAAGCAGGGATGAGCTCTTCGAGGCCTGGAGAATGGGGGAAAGCCCGGCAGGATTATAACTGCCCAAATCCAAAAGCCTATTAAAATTAAAACCAAATTGATTTTTCAGCTGACATAGAGAGAAAATGAGGGCTCCTCCCCGCTGCTGTTTAATCTGCTTGTTAACGGCAATGGATTTGTGTGTGTGTGTGTGTGTGTGACTGTTTGCTGGGGAAAGGTAATGATGCCCTCCCCCCACAAGCAAAACACAACCAATCTAAAGCGAAATCTCAGATATAGGATTTACATCTGCCCCACATAGGGAAAATATGGGACAGTTCCTCACCTCTGTGATCCTCTTTCTTTGTTTTGCTCTGGTGTCAGGGTTTAGCTGAGGAATAAGCACCCAGAATTAGGAGGTCAACATTAGACAAATGGGAACCAATAGAAACAAATGTTGCAGCCCCTGAATAAAAATGCTCCAGACAGCTTGAAACAAAAGGTTTACAGTGCTGTTTGAAAGCTCATTGAGAAGGTGTTTTGTTGGGAAAGGATATACAATGAACTGAAAAAAATGTTTAAAATAACTTTC
This sequence comes from Darevskia nairensis, assembly GCA_034642065.1. Classification (NCBI taxonomy): domain Eukaryota; kingdom Metazoa; phylum Chordata; class Lepidosauria; order Squamata; family Lacertidae; genus Darevskia; species Darevskia nairensis. The sequence continues at coordinate 555,955 of JAWWNI010000405.1, forward strand.
GTAACAAAAACAACACCAGAAGCCTTCTTATTAGGAATTGTAGGTACCGATATCCCAAAGGAACAGAATGACCATTCCCCACATCAAATGGGGGTGCGCATTTTGCGTGGTCGCGAGTAGCCCCCTGGGATCACGTTGCAGCTCCTGGCAATTGGGTCTGGCACCGCCTTCCCAGGCTGGATACTTGCGGTCTCTACCTATTCCAGCAGCCGCCCAATCCCAGTTCCCTCGGCCAATAAAGTGAGATGAGTGCCGCAACTCCAGAGTCGTCCACGACTGGACCTAATGGTCAGGGGTCCCTTTACCTTTACCTTACATAGTACTAAAGGGATCTGTTTCAGGGCTGGCTTTATTGCTCTATTAGGGTGTGTCATTTAAGGACGGAAAATTTCCTTTTGCAAATTTGCTCAAGGAGGGGTTCTAAAAATATGTTATTGCACATGAGGAATCCAAATCGGCAATTATTTTTATGATTGGTTGATGATTAGCTTGGTAAATTGAGATTTGTTTGAAATACACTTTAAAAAAGCCAAAAACTCGCATTTTGAAGCGAAGTTAAAGTTTTTAATCATTTTATACAAGCGAAAATATAAAGAAATTTTCTTTCCAGCTGTAATGACATATCATCACTTTATCTTATAACGTCCTATTATAGTAAAAAAAAAAATAACAATTAGAATTAATAACAAGTTTCATCAAGTCCTGTTTTGATTCATTTCTTGACAAAACCTGCTTCTTGGCCTCTGGTGTAGCCCTCCCTTTTTTCCTGTGCATACACTTTTCCTGCAGCCTCCGTGACTTGTTTCATACATCTTTCTTTCTTTTCTTTTTTTAAAAATTATATTTATTGGGTTTTTAACAAAAAACAGAAACTTAAACATCATACATTATACATAATAGAAAATAAAAAATACACAATACAGAAACAAAAACATACATCATAATTTCCCATTCATCATGTCTAATCATGTTGGGGTGACTTCCTCACGTCCCCCCTACTGCGTTTCATTATCAATCATCTTTAGTAATTTCTTAACATCTTTAAATCTTATTTATTATTATCACTTATGTCCTTTTCTTATGTAAGTCTTAACCTATAATCATAAGTCTATATTACTTAATCTATTTTTCTATTCTGTAAGCTGTCATTTCTTCCAACTTTTTTCTAACTTTAAATCTTACAATAGTTTTTTAAATATACTTTAAATTTCTTCCGATCTTGTTCCACCATCTCCTCCCTCTGGTCGCATAGTTTCCCGGTCAGTTCGGCGAGTTCCATAAAGTCCATCGTTTTCATCTGCCAGGTAATTCCTGTGTCTTCCAGTTTCTTGCAATCAAAATCCTAGCTGCGGTTGTGGCATACATAAAAAAAGTTTGGTCTTTCTTGGGGACCTCCTGATTCACAATTCCAAGTAAAAAAGCTTCTGGTTTCTTAATAAATGTGTTTTTCAACACTTTTTTCATTTCATTATAAATCTTTTCCCAGAAAGCTTTCACACATCTTTCAATCCCTTGACCATGACAAGGCCACTGAGGAACTTGCATAGGCTTGTCAATAAATTCCTTTATTTCTGTCAAGGTCATTTTGCATGTTAATGGAGGTTCATAAACTCCATCAAACCAGTCTATCAACTCCAATAAGTTTGAAGCAGAGGTGTTTCTAGAAGGTGTCTTCCGTGGACGTACTGAAAGGTCTCCAAATGTATCATCATTGCCACCTCTCAAATCGATGATCTTTTGAATTTCAGCTCTCGTTTCTTCCTTATTACCGGTATTTGAGCACAGCAGCGTCTGAATTAACATTTCACTAAATGCATACCACCATTCTATGGTGGGTGAGAACAGGGAGCATAAAAGTTCAATCCACAGACATTCCTCTTACCTCTCATAGTGAGAAGCGGCAATGCTTCTGAATGGGAGTTGCTGAAAACCGCAGGAGAGGATCATAGAATCATAGAGTTGGAAGAGACCACAAGGGCCATCCAGTCCAACCCCCTGCCAAGCAGGAAACACCATCAAAGCATTCCTGACAGGTGGCTGTCAAGCCTCTGCTTAAAGACCTCCAAAGAAGGAGACTCCACCACACTCCTTGGCAGCAAATTCCACTGTCAAACAGCTCTTACTGTCAAGAAATTCTTCCTAATGTTTAGGTGGAATCTTCTTTCTTGTAGTTTGAATCCATTGCTCCGTGTCCGCTTCTCTGGAGCAGCAGAAAACAACCTTTCTCCCTCTTCTATATGACATCCTTTTATATATTTGTACATGGCTATCATATCACCCCTTAACCTTCTCTTCTCCAGGCTAAACATACCCAGCTCCCTAAGCCGTTCCTCATAAGGCATCGTTTCCAGGCCTTTGACCATTTTGGTTGCCCTCCTCTGGACATGTTCCAGCTTGTCAGTATCCTTCTTGAACTGTGGTGCCCAGAACTGGACACAGTATTCCAGGTGAGGTCTGACCAGAGTGGAATACAGTGGTACTATTACTTCCCTTGATGTAGACGCTATACTCCTATTGATGCAGCCCAGAATTGCATTGGCTTTTTTAGCTGCTGCATCACATTGTTGACTCATGTCAAGTTTGTGGTCTACCAAGACTCCTAGATCCTTTTCACTTGTACTGCTCTCAAGCCAGGTTTCACCCATCCTGTATTTGTGCCTTTCAATTTTTTTGCCCAAGTGTAGTACTTTACATTTCTCCCTGTTAAAATTCATCCTGTTTGCCTTGGCCCAGTTCTCTAATCTGTTAAGGTCATTTTGAAGTGTGATCCTGTCCTCTGGGGTATTAGCCACCCCTCCCAATTTGGTGTCATCTGCAAACTTGATCAGGATAGTGCCCTTGCGCTCGGATCCTGCTTTGGGGCTTCTCAGCCACTGTGACAACAGGATGCCAGACTAAATGGGCTGTTGCCCTCATCATTCACTGGAAAGAGAGACAATGTGATGGGTTTGAAGTTGCGTCTTCTATACAACATCACACTTTCATTAATCGGCCCCGAGGAGAGGGAAATTCCGCCCCATCATTCTGCACCCACAAACACTCAAACAAATTTCATAACTTTACTTACAAGCACGCCCCAGATAGGTGGAGGGGGGGGGACCCCAACTTTTAAACTATGTTGGATTCACAACACTTTTGCAAATTATCTCCATCGCGTGCACTATGTCGTATCTGCAAAGTAAGTCCAGCCTTGCTCGGTTTAGCTGTGGTTAATGCAGCGCTTATTCTTAGTGCGTTTATCTCAGTATCAAGGAGGGGGTGAGCCCTTTCAGAATCAGCCACAAAATCGCTCGGCAGAGCAGCCGGCGTATAAAAAAACAACGAGCCAGCCTTCAAGGATGTGACTGCAACATGATGGAGGGCAAAGAGCACGCTGAAGTTGAGGTAAGCGGGAGAAGACTTGCTCTCAAGAGCGACTGGGGTATACACTACGTGTGTGCAGAGGCGTAGCAAGCCCAGGTGGTACCCGGGGCGGAATTTTTTTTGTAACCCTCCCACCACCACTATAATTTTTTTAAAAAAATTAAAAAGTGTCAAACCCCCCCCCCTCTGATGGTGCCACTTTGCGAGGTGTGGGGGTTTTGTGTGTGTGTGTGTGTGTCTATTATCTCTTTTTTTTCAATAAAGTTAAAATAAAAATAAATAAATAATAATAATAATTTAATTTTTTTAAAAAAAAATTAAAAAGTGTCACCCCCCTCTGATGGTGCCACTTTGTGAGGTGTGGGGGTTGTGTGTGTGTCTATTATCCCTTTTTTCAATGAAGTTAAAATAAAATAAAAAATTTTTAAAAAATTAAAAAAAAAATTTATAAAAAAGTGTCGCCCCCTCTGGGGTGGAACCTGGGGCGGCCCGCCCCCCCGCCCCCCGTTGCTACCCCCCTGCGTGAGTGGCATGTAGATAGTGGGTGGAGAAATGTTTTCCTCCCTCTCTCGCAACCCTGGAACCCGTGGATATCCAATGAAACTGAACGCCGGAAGATTTAGGACGGATAAAAATAACTTGTTCACGCAGTGCGTAGTCAAACTATAGGACTGGCTCGACTAGGAGGCAGTGACGGTCCGCGACTTGGATGGCTTTAAAAGAGGATTAGACAAACTGGCTCCTTGCCGTGATGGCTATGCTCTGCCTTCATCACTGGAGGCAGCAATGCTTTCGAATACCAGTTGCTGGAAGCCACGGGAGGGGAGCGTGCTCTTTGATTGGTTTCCCACAGGCATCTGGTTTTGCCACTGTGAGAACAGGATGCTAGACTAGATGGACCATTGCCTTGATCCAGCAGGCTATTATTATGTATTATTATGCAGCGGGTGGCGCTGTGGTCTAAACCACTGAGCCTCTTGGGCTTGCCAATCGGAAGGATGGTGGTTCGAATCCCCGCGCCGGGGTGAGCTCCCGTTGCTCGGTCCCTGCTCCTGCCCACCTGGCAGTTCGAAAGCACGACAAAGTGCAAGTAGATAAATAGGTACCACTCCGGCGGGAAGGTAAACGGCGTTTCCGTGTGCTGCTCTGGTTTGCCAGAAGCGGCTTAGTCATGCTGGCCACATGACCCGGAAGCTGTACGCCGGCTCCCTCGGCCAATAATGCGAGATGAGCGCCGCAACCCCAGAGTTGGTCATGACTGGACCTAATGCTCAGGGGTCCCTTTACCTTTTAACTTTTCATGGTCAGAATTTGAGAGAAAAGGGAAGCTTATATTCAGGCCAATACAGTAATACAGTGGTACCTCAGGTTACATATGCTTCAGGTTACATATGCTTCAGGTTACATACGCTTCAGGTTAAGAACTCCGCTAACCCAGAAATAATGCTTCAGGTTAAGAACTTTGCTTCAGGATAAGAACAGAAATTGTGCTCTGGCGGCGCAGCGGCAGCGGGAGGCCCCATTAGCTAAAGTGGTGCTTCAGGTTAAGAACGTTTTCAGGTTAAGAACGGAACAAATTAAGTACTTAACCAGAGGTACCACTGTACAGTAATAATAATAAAGCATGATAATAAGCACCGCCCTCTGCTTTGCAGGAGCCGATCCCTTGGATGAATGATCCAGCGGTCACCACCGAGTGGTACCCGTGGGAATACAATGCATCACCGCCAGACCTGCCCGAGTTGTGCGAAAAGAAGGCCCTCCGTGCTGTGGCTCACATCTACCTCCCCGTCATGGCTGTCCTGTTTTGTGTGCTGGGCGTCCTCGGCAACGGGATCCTGCTGCTGGTGCGCACCCGCTATCACACGGCCCAGTCCCTCGGCGACGTCCTGCTCTTGCACCTGGCCGCCTCCGACTTGCTGCTGCTCTTGACGCTGCCCGTGGGCGTGGCTGGGATGGTGGGCAGCTGGAGCCCGGGCACCGGCACCTGCCAGGCCTTGCAGGGCCTCCACGCCCTCAACTTCTACAGTGGCTTCCTGTCCCTCGTGGGCCTAACCGCGGACCGCTACGTGGCCATCGTGGGGGCTCCCGTCGCCCATCGCCTGCACTCCTCCGCCACCTGCTGGGGTCGGCTTTGCTCGGGGCTGGTGTGGCTTCTCTCGGCCGCTCTGGCACTGCCCCACTTCTTGTACGCCCGCGTTGAGGACTATGGGGGCGTTCGCTTCTGCAGGGTGGCGGACGTCACAGCGGCCATCAGCCTGGTGCAAGTGGCCTTGGGTTTTCTGCTCCCCTTCACAGTCATGGTGGCCTGCTACACAGCGATTGCCCGCGCTCTCCTGGCCTCCCCGTGCGCCCAGTCTCTCAAGGCCCTGCGCTTGATTTTGGCCCTGGTCTTGGTCTTCCTGGCTCTGCAGTTGCCCTATGCGCTGCTCACCACACTGGACACGGCCGATTTGCTGGGACACCAGGCGTCGAGCTGCAAAGTCATCCTCCGCCGGGACTTGGCCCTCCTCATCACTAGTGCCTTGGCCTTTGCCCGCTGCTGCCTGAACCCTGTGCTCCACACCTTCCTGGGCATGCGCTTCCGTAAGGACCTGCAACGGCTGAGCCGGGATTTGGGCTGCCTGAGGCAATGGCTGTGCTGCGGTGAAAAGCCAGGCGGCTTCAGGCGGCAAGCATCCTTCACCACCAACCTGGAAGGAATCTCAGGAGTGGCACCATGAAAGAGCAGCGCCCGAGTGACACCCACCTGGGAAGAGTCTTGGCATCTTGGGAAACCCACATGCAAACACACACCCATTTCCTGCAATTTTTTGGGCAATAAAGCCTTTATTTAGGATGCTGCTGTGTATTTCTTAATTACACTCTTAGCATAGCTGTCAACTTTCAGATTTGAAAATAAGGGATCAGCAGCCTCACCTATCCCAGGGACAGTCTACGGTTCTCGGGGACAGTCCACGCTGCGGCAATCCCCCCAGGCTATAAATTAATTTACACCAGGCTACAAGCTAAGGCTGAACAAATTTACCTGCAAGCAAGCTAAGCCTCCAAGTGTTTTGCTCAGAGGGCAAACAAGCCCCTGAGTCCGGTGGGTGTTACTCCAAAGTAAGCCTGTCCATGGTGACACGAGGAGGGGAAGCAGAGCGAGCTCGGGGCCCCTTCTCAAACAGGCAGACGGCGCTCGGGAAACAGGGGCACCGCGGGGCATGGTAGGGCACCGCGGTGGTCGCCTGGGCTCAGGGATGCCGCGAGGGCAGTGCAATGGCACCAAGTAGCCTCGCCACCCTGCGCTCCAGAGGCTGCACGCAAACGGGAGAGCGAAAGAGCGAGCGCATAGACAGCAGGCAGGCTGGCTGGCTGGCTGGGCGTGAGGGTCTGGACGCAGCTGAGGAGCCTCCCTGGCCGGCAGGGAGGGAGAGGAGCTGCTTCCTTTGAAATCCAGGAAATTTAAGGGATATCAATAATCCGGGATAGCAGCGGGAAACGGAATTGGAATAAGGGAGTTTCCTGCAAAAAAAAGAGGGAGGGTTGACAGCTATGACTCTTAGTAAGCTGTGAGGACCACATGGGCCTTGTATTCTGTGCAATGGGCAGTGTACCCATGAGATCTAGAAAAAACCTGCTCCTTTTGCCTCATGGGGTGTCCAAGAGCCCGTATAGAGTCCTTAAGTGGGTTCCCTATTGGTAGGAGAAAATGACAGAAGCCATCCAGAGAATACAGTCATACCTCGGGTTGCGCTCGCTGCGGGATACGAACCCGCCGAACCCGGAGGTACCGGAACGGGTTACTTCCGGGTTTCGGCGCTCGCACATGCGCAAAAGCACTAAACCACGCTTTGCGCATGCACAGAAGCGTTGAATTGCATCATGCGCGTGCGCAGGCACAGCGGCGCAGGTTGCAAACGCGCCTCCCGCACAGATCGCGTTCGCAGCCAGAGCGTCCACAGTATTGAGAAGCGAAGCAGCTAGTAAGCCTGATTTTTATTCAACTGTTGCAACAGGGTCCCCACTCACCACATGCAGGAGGGAGGAGAAACCCTGAACAATGGTGCGCAAGCCCTTATATAGACTTTAGTCTATATAGACTTTAGTCTATATAGACTTTAGTCTATCTAAGTCTTGGGTTTGCAATTTTGGGAGAGGGGAGACTGCCTGCTGGGGAGTGGGAGGGCTGGCGAGGCCCCCTACATTTAGAGGCCCTAGGCTTCAGCCTACTTAGCCTATACATGAATCCGGCACTGGCAGCCTCTAAGACTCTCACCAAAGCAAGAAAACTTCCCAAATTAAATCCAAATAAGAAGAGAGAATTCTTGGAAAGTGTCTGGGGCTACAGCTAAACCTTTAGTCTCAGAGTATATGGACATAGGGATGCGGGTGGCGCTGTTGTCTAAACCACTGAACCTAGGGCTTGCCGATCGGAAGGTTGGCGGTTTGAATCCCCATTACGGGGTGAGCTCCCGTTGTTCTGTCCCAGCTCCTGCCCACCTAGCAGTTCGAAAGCACGTCAAAGTGCAAGTAGATAAATAGGTACCACTCCGGCAGGAAGGTAAACGGCGTTTCCGTGCGCTGCTCTGGTTCGCCAGAAGCGGCTTAGTCATGCTGGCCACATGACCCGGAAGCTGTCTGCGGACAAACGCCGGCTCCTTCAGCCTATAGAGTGAGATGAGTGCGCAACCCCAGAGTCATCTGCGACTGGACCTTACGGTCAGGGGTACCTTTACCTTTTATATGGACATAGACTAAATCACAGAATTGTGGAGTTGGAAGCGACCTTGAGGACATCTAGTCCAACCTCTGCAATGCAATGCAGGAATCTTTTTGCCCAACATGGGGCTTGAACCCACAACCCTGAGATTAAGAGTCTCATGCTCTACTGACTGAGCTATCCAGGATGATTGTTCCGGTAATGCTGAAAATGGAGCTCGGCACATGGCCAGTTAAAATTTTTATTTAATATAATCCAAGGCTGGTATTGATAGATCCCCAACACAAATTCAAACCTGCTTCTTGCCCTTCTGTAGCCTTCCAAATGACAAGTATTCATTTAGTTAGTGACAATACACCATAGGATGGAATGCAGATGCTTTCAAAAAGTGTATTTTGCTGCCCCCACGTGGCCAGAGCTGGTTTCAGCTATTGCGTCCCTTGAATTCAGCTTTCCGAATTGACTCCCTGATCCAAGATGCTATGCTACTCACCTCAGCGATTTTTTGAAAGCAGCTCTGTGTCCAGCAAGAACGCAGCTTGATAATAACACGTCAGGTGATGAGTGTTCAATTGACATACTTAGAATCCAGGTATTCTCTTCAACAATAATATATTATCCAGACTCGGGAGGCAACCCAATGGGTCCCAGCACAACTTCCACAACTCTTCCTTCCGAATCCTTGATCTCTCTTCCCCTGCCTGCTCTCCTGACTTGGCTTCTAGCTGTTGATGTTACTTGGATGTCAAGACGGATGAAGGATGCAGCGAGAAAACAGCTAAAAAGGAGGCGCAGAATGCCAGCTGGTGGAGATACAGGTACCTGCCATGGCTGCACCTAACTCACTGCAAATCAGGATTGAATCTGGGACTTCTGTCTGCAAGGGAGATGCTCTACAACGAAGCCACTTTTAAAGGAGGAACATGGTAGTTAGGTTCCCTATGAGGTGGTGGCATAAGGCATGCCTCTCCCCTATGGCTTCAGTTCCCCTGAAATGTAGGAACCGCCGCCTTCACAATAGAGCTTGTCAAATCAGAGAGGGGGGTGTGGGTGGGTGTGGGTGTGGGTGTGGGTGTTGTTGTTGTTGTTGTTACAAGGCTTCCTCCTAAGTACACTCACACCCTTGACATTATGGCTTAGAACACAGTTGATAAAACTGCAAGGTTCTTTTTCTTCTTAAGTGGAGGAATAGAATTTAAAAGAATCTCGAGAAAGCGGCTGCTGCCAAAGCCCCCCTTGTGAAAAGAACAGGAAAGAGGAAGGAAAGAGTTAAAAAGACAAATTTCTAGTCCCAACGGGAAAATATGGTAAAGATGGTCAAGCCAAAGTGGGCCGCGTTTGCCGCCCTGCAAGATTGCAGAGTCCCCTCCCCACAAGAGAAGTCTCCGCCTCTCTCTGTGCCATCTCTAGGATGCGAAGAATCAGGTTGTGGGCCCCGAGTTCCTCATCCCAGCTGTCAACCGCCTGGCCATGGTTCTCCAAAGGGTGGCAGGTAGCAGTTGCTCCCAGCCTTGCCTAGAGAGACCAAGGATGGACCCACCCAGGGGCCTTTCTAGGCCATAGCTCAGCGCCTGTGGAAGGCCACAGGGCCAGTCCTCAGCTTGGGGAAACTCAGGTTCCCAGGTGAGCTGCTGCCATCCAGGCCAGAGGAAGACAGTCTGGAGCTCCCGGGACCCAGGATCTGGCTCCTGAGGCAGCTCTCTATGCAGCCCAGTGGGTGAGGTCTTCTGCCAGGCAAAGGGCCAGGCGCTTTCCTGCATATTCCCCTCTGGCGACTGAACCCTCCGTGGCCGAGCTTCAATCTGTCTCTCTCTGCGCCTGTGTTGGGTTAGCACAGCGGGCGTGCCAATGCTTCTAGCATCCTTAGAATCACAGAATTGCGGAGTTGGAAGGGACCTTGAGGATCATCTAGTCCACCCCTCTGCAATGCAGAAAGATGCAGCTGTCCCAGATGGAGATTGAACCTGCAAGCTGGGCATTCTCATCCCCACACCTGAACCCAAGCAGGGAGTTGAATCCAAGCCCTTCTGGGTGCCCAGAAGATGCTCTGCCACTGAGCTATAGCTCCCCAAAAACAGAAACACAGAAAGGGGATTTAGACCTTCGATTGCTCCGTCTACCTCAGAGTGGCTGGGGCAACCCAGTCAGATGGGAGGAACACACACACACACACACACACACACACACAGAGAGAGAGAGAGAGAGAGAGAGAGAGAGTATATGCCTACACTGACAGCAATTGCTCTGGTCTCAGGGCAGCAGTATTTACACACACACACACACACACACACACACACACACACACACACGCAAATTGTTTCCACACACACAAATTGTATTAGCCATTGAGGTTGTCCCAGCCACTCTGAGGTAGATGGAGCAATCTGAGGTTCAATCCATGCACGTTTTACTTGGGAGTAAACCCCATTGAATTTGGGATTTATTTCCAAGTAGAAAACAGCCTCCCAATCTGGATTGGAAACAACCATTTCCCCGCAAATGGTGCCCAAGTTGCTACCTTTGTTTCTTATATATTGTATTGTATTGTATTGTACACCTTGAATTCCATAAGATGATACTCATCTTAAGTCTGCATGATAGCTCCTGCAGTCCTGCATCCATTGTGAGCTTTTCCATTATGCCCACTTTCCCTTCCCACTGCACCCCACCCTGTTACTGTGCTTCCCCTCCAGTTGACTCAGAGAAACATTTCTCGGTATTCCCAAATCTTATTCACCACACTATGACATTGTAGGTGGTGCTGATAAAGATATCCCTGAATGGCAGCTTTCTTTCTTTCCCCCCAATGGACCCAGGCTCCTGCCCACCCATTCCTGCATCCGCACAGCTGCATCCAGGAATCAGCATCCCGGAAGCTGCCCGCTGCTTCTTGCACTGCTTCCCAATCAGCACCCCTCTCTTGACACACGAGGTGTCCTCTGCAGTAGGCAAGGGCGGCCCTTCCCTGGGCACGCAGCAGAGAGCCATCTTAGTTGCATTGACGGGGGGGGGGGGGACGGGACTCTTTTCCCAGCCAGCAGGGGGAAAGCAGTGCAAAGTGGGGCATAAAAAAAAATCAAAAAATTTAAGGTGCTGGAATGCCGCCGGGACCATAGAACAGCGGTCCTAAAGGATCTACGGTGGCTCCCAGTACATTTGCGAGCACAATTCAAAGTGTGGGTCCTGTATACCTGAAGTAGGGTTGCCACCTGTTTCTTAAAAAACAGAGTTTTAAAATCCCATCCTTGGCAGCAAAGTTAAAAGGATAGGAATTAGGCTGCAAAACCTTGTTTTGAGCAAGTCCAGCCATGAAGCTAGCTGCCTTCCCCCCCTTTCCCCCACTTAAGAAAGAATCAGGCATCAACCTGGGAACTTTAAAAATAAGCTTTACTTACTTTATAATCATGCATCGGTTCACAACAATAGAGGCATAAAAAACTGTACAGGAAAAATACTGTTATACATTTGCATTAGAGCCTAAACCCTAGAAATTGATAAATGGTAGGATTTTGATTAATTGGGATATCCATGAAAGTACAGGCTGAAAAACTGTGCCAGACAAGGAATCCCTGGGTTGACTTTTGCAACCCAGGCCGGCCGGTCTAGCAAAGAGCAAGTCTGTTAACACACCTGAGTTTGCAGGGCACACGACCCAAGGGGAAGTGGGGATGAGCCCCAAAGGTATGGTGGGTAAACAGCCTGTGGTTTCTTTCTTTCTTTCTTTTTAATTTTATTTTCAATGCATAATTACAATATAAAATACAAAAATAAAGCATAAATAAGAAAATCCAAAGAAAAAAGAAAAATAAAGAAAAACAATATCAACAGCAAAACATAATACATACATACATTTTGACTTCCTTCCACCCTTTTTAGACTTCAAATTTTCCATTTATCTTATTTGTTGTGTTATTTTATTTACATATATGTTACCTCTGGTTTTATGCCTTTTATAGCCATTTCTTCATTTCACTAACCCTGCAAGTCATTCATTACATATCAATATTTTTATTCCAGAACAATGTTTTTTCATGTACTCTTTAACACAGCCCCATTCTTTTATTATTTTTTGATCTGATTGTCCCCTCAAGACTGCCGTTAACCTTGCTGACTCTCACATACTGTATCCTGCTTCCTCCACAGGGCCACGCTCCCGGGATGAGGCTCCAGCTCCAGCTCCCGGGATGAAGAGCAAGATAACATCCCGGCTGAGATCCCTCGCGCCGCTTCCCCACTGCCCCTTCTCCGCACGGGCATGGCTCCTTCCCGGCCCTGTTTGGCACAGAAGCAGCAGCCAAAATTTCCTCCAATTCGAAGAACATCTCGAGTTATTTCAGGGAGGGAAGAAACTTTGGCTGCTGCTTCTGTGCTAGGCTGGTGGGGCACCATCAAGATGAGCACAAAGGAGGCCAAGTGGGAAAAGCTGGTAAGATCAGGTAGGAGGAAATGCCCCTTCCCAGGTCCCCCACCCTCCTGCCCCAGACTGGGGCTAGCATGTCTGGGAGCCAGGCACCTGCTGATGTCTCAGTTTACTTTGCAGGGAAGGAGCCTTTCCCCAATGTTTACCGGCCTACCAGCAGCAGCAGCAGCAGCCCAGCAGTGGCAGGGGGAAACCCCGAAAGTGCAGGTATGCTGTGATACGTCTTTGATTTTACCAACCAGTAATATTAATAATCCAATTTTATTACGCAAAACAAAGATTTATGGTGATCCGTTGTTGCAGGGGCCGTAGGCCGGTGCCTGCTCTGCCCATTGGGCAATCTGGCTCTGCGTGGGAATGCTTCTGTGCAGATGAATTCCAGAATCCCCCCCACCCCATCCGTCCTTCCTTCCTTCAGACAGAAGCAGACATGGTGTGTGGAACTGGACCAGGGGAAGATGTGGCTCTCCCATTGCTGGGGATTGCCATTTCCTCATGCCAGCAATGGGACAGCCGGCTGGAGGAGGAAGGCCTGATTTAGATATTCCTGTAGTTTTACGGGAAATGTTTCTTTATGGTCCACTTCTCTTCCCCCCCCCCCCCCCGGCTATTGCCTTGGGGAACAGCCCCCCCCCCCCCGAGCTGAAATAAGTGCTCTCAGTTCTCATGTCCTGTATCACTTCTCTTGTCCAGTTTCCCACAGTTCCTCCGGCAAGGTCTCGGGCAGCTGGGCGGCCTAGGGAGCCAAGCACTTAAAACGGTGCATTTGCAAAAGGGACAAGGCATCTGCAATGTCGTTATTGAGGCCTGGGACGAACCTCGCCAAGAAGGAAATGTTACCTTTGAGGCATTCTAGTACAAAGAGGCAGAGCACGCTGGTCGCCCTTTCTGATTTCGCCGACTGCTTGACGATGATTCTTACTCCCGCTTGCTTCTCCGACCAGAAGCACACCCTTTCTGGATTGTCAAGCCCTTCCAAGTCGCTGGAGGAATCCATGCTGCTCAGTGCCCTGCATGTCTTCTGGGATGCCACGCATGATGTCTGCATGTGCCAGTCCCTGACGAGAGGAGAAGGGCGTCATTGGCATAGGTTAACCCCCAATAAAGAAATTGGAGCAACTGGTTGCTTTCGATATGCCCGTGATTAAATAATATATCGTGATAAAGATTGTTTTTTTAAAAAGTAACAAGCTGTTTTCTTTCGTTCTCTGCTTTTTCTGGCTGCTGCTGGGAGCTCTGCTTAAGAAGGCTGGTTCTCATCAGCACTTTCTCCTTGGAGTCCTTGAAGCTGCAGGTGGAAGTCACTCCTCCTTCTCCCCCTTCAGGCTGCTGTTCAGCAGGTGAAGCTGGTTCCTGCCCCATTGCACTATCCCCCTGGCATCTGGGCCTTAGCAGTACAAGCCAAGCCCTGGCTTTGTGGCTCACCTCAATTGAGGGAATTCTGTTTCTGGGCAGCCGGCAGAGCCCCTCTTCGCTGGGCATGGGACTGCCACATGCCCCGGCCTCCACAGGAGACTCACAGTCCCTCTCTGCGTCTCTGTTCCTTTTTGGCCACCGTCAAACGAGGGCAATGGCGACTGGACTTCTGATCCTAATCTGAATAGCTGCCCAGCCCAGCTGCAGGTCCTTCACCAAGTGCCCCCTTCTAGAACCCACCGCTCTCAACCGACTCTCAACTGCCTCCCCCCCAACATTCACTCTCCCTTTCAAATCCTCCTCCAATCATCTCTCTCCCCCAGAATTCCACTCTCCCTCTTCCCCCTCCCTCCCTTCACTCTCCCTTTCAAATCCTCCTCCAATCATCTCTCTCCACCAGAATTCCACTCTCCCTCTTCCCCCCTCCCTCCCTCCCTGCTTGACATTCCCTTGGGAATTCTAATACCCTTTTTCTCCTAAAATAAGACGTAGCCATAAAATAAGCCGTAGCAGGATTTCTACGCATTTGTGAAATATAAGACATTCCCCGAAAATAAGCCATATTGTGTTTTTTTGACGGGAAAAAAATATAATATGGTGTCTTATTTTAGGAGAAACACAGTAGCACCACCTTAATAGAATCACCTTAATTACACACAATCTTGTTACAGATTTAGAGGGGACCCCACTAAACCCTAGAAATTAATAAATGGTATGATTTGGGATTATTTGGGATGTGAAGCGAGAAATACAAGCTACAGAGGAATTCCTGGGCTAGGCTTCGCAAAAGGACCTGGCCAAGCAAGGGCCTTTAAGAAACAATTCAAGGACAAGGAGAGCCTAACTGGAAATGCCAGAGAACTCCGTCTTGGTGGGAGGTGGCAGGAAAAGAGAGGTTTTGAGGAATTCCCTCTTGCAATGACTCTGCTGTAAAATCTGGACTCCCTCCATGCAGACTGAAGATGGAAATAGGGGAATAAACCGTATTTCTTAAAGCAAGTCTTCGCCATGTCTCACTTCTCTAAAGGAGAGAGCCTGGAACCCCATGGTTCTTGCTACCGCTTGGCAGAGAGAGGGTAGGCACCTAACATTTGGAACCATATTTTATACACCCTGCTCTGTGAAGTCATCCTGATAGAAGCATTTGAGCTTCCCGTTCCTGGTTCCTAGGAAACTGGGGAAAGTGAGCTGCAGGTTCGTCATCCCTGTTCTAAAAAGCAGGTTTCTTCCCCCAAACAATCCTGGGAATTGTAGTTTGGTAGGGGTTCTGGGGAATGTAGGTCTGTGAGAGGGAAGCTGCTATGCCCCAGATCGTTTGTGGAACATCATGTGCTTTAAAGGCTCATTGGATGCACTTTTAAACATAGAACTGTAGAGTTGGGAGGGACCCCGAGGGTCATCTAGACCAACCCCCTGCAATGCAGGAATCTCAGCTAAAGCATTCATGGCAGATGGCCATCCCACCTCTGCTGAAAAACCTCCAAGGAAGGAGAGTCTACTGCCTCCTGGGGATTTCTTCCCACTGTCAAGCAGCTCTTGCTGTCAGGAAGCTTTTCCTGAAGTTGAGTCGGAATCTCCTTTCTTGTAGCTTGAAGCCACGGCTTCAGGTCCCGAGGGCTTCTGGAGCAGGAGAAAACAAGCTTCCCCCCTCCTCCCTGTGACGGCCCTTGAGATATTGAGAGGGCTGCATGGTGTGGCTCTCATATCCATGTCCTGAGGGACAGAGAGCAAAACGTTTCTCTCTCCCCTTTCTCCACCCCATGCAGAATTGCAAGCGGTCGGTGCATCTGACTTCTCAGAAGATGGTTAGAGTTTGGAGCCCAGCTGTGGGCAGGATCCTGGCATTGCCGGGGGTTGGACTAGATGACCCTTGGGATCCCTCCCAACTCTACCATGCTATGATTCCATCAAGCAGCTAAAGGAACGGGATGCAGAACAAGGGGAGGCAAAACCACACACCCCAACAGCACCCTCTGGCCTGACCCACGGTGACCTCATCCCAGCACACTTTGACCCCCCTGGTTTTATTTTTCTTAATTCAGCTGCCTGGCAACCCAGCAGCCTGGCCCCTGTTTGCCAGCTGATGTCACAAAGTGCCGCTTTGCAAGCAGGCCTTATATTGCCCTGCAAGAGGGATGCTTGTCAGATGATGGTGAGAGATTTGACAAGCAATGATGAGAGGGAACTTTCAAGGTAAGAGGAGCTCCGAGGCCCAGAGGAGAGGAGTGACATAGAAATAACATTTTAAAAATATTATTATTATTATTATTTTATTATCGTGGTTGTTGTTGTTGTTGCTTTTTGTTATTATCATTATTAGCATCACCCATCACTGATGCATGTGGCTTGGCTCCCTGGCTTGCCTTGTCCACAGCTGTTGACAGCTTGGCAGGTCCTCAGCTGTGCTCCCCAGATGATATTTTCTGTTGTGAATAACTGGTTGGTAACTTTCATCTGGTTTTAAATTCCTTCCTGTCTCCCAGGCCCTCAAGGAAGGCCACAGCGGCTGCTGAGGCGCCCTCAAAAGGAGGAGGAACCACTAGAAATTGTGGTATGTTAATTCCATGGGGAATCCATTCCCCACATGTGCCAAATAGGGCTGAGCTGGGGGGGGGGAGCAGGCCTGTCTCAACCCAGCCCCTCACCCCCCCCCCGCTTCCAAGCCAGGGGTCGGGCCATTGTGTGCCCAGGCAGATGTAGTGAGCATGGCAGGCAGGGGTGACGTGGGCAGGTGCAGCGTGGCAGGGGGGCTTGTTCTGCCTCCCTCCTCCCTGGGTCAGCTTGCCAGGCACCCTCTCCAGCGCTCAGGCTGTGCCCACTGTGGTTTGGGGGCTGCTCCCCCAGGGACCCTATGTCCCCCCCCCCCCGCAGGAGGGCCCTGCCTCCGCTGGCCCACCTTCCCCTGCTCTGCTTCTGGGTTGCTCTATGTCACGCAGGAGAAGAAGGGATGTGGCTGGGGGGGGGGGCAGCAGACTGAGGGTGGGAGGGAGCTGGGAAGGGGGGGAATACTGAGGGGGCTGTGCCCCAGAAGAAAATAATTGGGGAGGCCAGTGCCCTAGAGTGGGTGCACATGCCAGGAAAATACAGTGTCCTTTGTCTCTCCCAAGGCCATGGTTTGGGAGAAAAGATGATGGCTCCGGCCCACCAGCAGCAGCAGCAGCCCAGCAGTGGCAGGGGGAAACCCCGAATACGCGGGTATGCTGTGACACGTCATGGATTTTACCAACCAGTAATATTAATAATCCAATTTTATTACACAAAACAAATAAGATTTATGGTGATCCGTTGTTGCAGGGGCCGTAGGCCGGTGCCTGCTCTGCCCATTGGGCGATCTGGCTCTGGGTGGGAATGCTTCTGTGGAGATGAATCCCATAATTCCCCCCACCCCATCCATCCTTCCTTCCTTCAGACAGAAGCGGACATGATGTGTAGAACTGGACCAGGGGAAGATGGGGCTCTCCCATTGCTGGGGATTGCCATTTCCTCATGCCAGCAAGGGGACAGCCGGCTGGAGGAGGAAGGCCTGATTTAGATATTCCTGTAGTTTTACGGGAAATGTTTCTTTATGGTCCACTTCTCTTCCCCCCCGGCTATTGCCTTGGGGAACCGCCCCCCACCACCCCGGAGCTGAAATGTATGCAGAAATATATTGCATTTCAGGTTCTTTCTTTGCCTTCTTAGCCCATATTTCTCCTAATTTCTCCAGGGATGAGGCTCCAGCTCCAGCTCCCGGGATGAAGAGCAAGATAACATCCCGGCTGAGATCCCTCGCGCCGCTTCCCCACTGCCCCTTCTCCGCACGGGCATGGCTCCTTCCCGGCCCTGTTTGGCACAGAAGCAGCAGCCAAAATTTCCTCCAATTCGAAGAACATCTCGAGTTATTTCAGGGAGGGAAGAAACTTTGGCTGCTGCTTCTGTGCTAGGCTGGTGGGGCACCATCAAGATGGACATAAAGGAGGCCAAGTGGGAAAAGCTGGCAAGATCAGGTAGGAGGAAATGCTTCCTTCCCGGGCCCCCCCCCCCACTCCTGCCCCAAACAGGGGCTAGGGTGGCTGGGAGCCAGGGATGAGGCTCCCGCTCATGAAGGGCAAGAGAACATCCCGGCGATTGCCGGCTGCCAACCCTCACACTGCTTCCCCACTAGAGTGGATGGATATGCCAGGAAAACACAGTGTCCTTCGTCATTCCCAGGGCCATGGTTTGGGAGAAAATATGAAGACCCCGGGCCACCAGCAACAGCAGCAGCCCAGCAGTGGCAGGGGGAAACCCTGAATGCGCGGGTATGCTAGGCTGGTGGGGCAGAATGAAGATGGGTGTAAAGGAGGCTAAGTGGGAAAAGCTGGTAAGATCAGGTAGGAGGAAATGCCCCCTTCCCAGGTCCCCCACCCTCCTGCCCCAGACTGGGGCTAGTGTGGCTGGGAGCCAGGCACCTGCTGATGTCTCTGTTTTCTTTGCAGGGAAGGAGCCTTTCCCCAACGTTTACCGGTATTTCGTTCTGGCCAAATCCCTGGAGAGACGTGGCGACCCTCAGGTACTGGAAGGAAGGAAAGAAAGGGTCCTTCTGAAACATGTTTGGGGAGTCGTAGGAACCCTGTCCCCTGTGGCTGTTGCTGAAGCCGCCCTTATGAAAAGAACAGGGAAGAGGAAGGAACGATTTACATGGGGCTGGGAGAACACCCTACAAGTTGAGTGTCAACAGAAAATGGGAGAAGAACCTTCCTGCATGAGAGCAGAAAGGAGATGCTCTCATCCCGAAGTGGGTGGGCCAAGCATTCTTTGGCAGCTATGTCAGGGCAGGGACACTGGGCATCCATTCCCCATGTCTGCCAGGAGGATACCAAGTCCTTTTTCCTCCACAAGGCCAGGCTTTCCGGAGAATGGTCTCCGTCGTCAGCACACAAGCTGATGGACACAGAGCAAAACTCCGTCTTCCGTGGCGTTCCAGTCCGGCCTTTCTGGATTGTAAAGTCCTGACTGAGTGGCTGAGGGGATGTTCTGTCGCTGGCGTTCGGTCTGTGACAGACCATTCACATGTTCAGGGATTCTTACCCCAAAACAGCCCTTAGTGAAGAGCTCTCCCCTGCTTCAAGGACACCTTCTTTCTTGCAGGATCCCCTTTGTGCTGCTGCCAAAGCCTCCCGCGAAAAGAACAGGTAAGAGGAAGGAAATATTTGCAGGGGGCTGGGAGAACACGCTACAAGTTGAGTGTATGTGTTCATGCTGTGGAGGCATTTCTGTAAAAAGACTTACACTAAGGAGGCGGGTTTGGGAACTGGGGGACAACTCCCATTATCCTTGACCATTGTCTTTTGCGTACCCAGGTGGAGACCCCCGCCCCTCCAGATGACAGGCTCACGGTCTTAAGGGCCATGTCTTTTTGTTTCAAATAAACCAGGTATTTTAGCACATCAGATTTCCTAGCTGACCACCTATGGAGTGAGCAAAATCTGGCCCTGGACCCCTCGAAAGATGACCAAGCCCTTGTGTAGAAGGGAACAAGTGCTCTCAGTTCTCATGTCCTGTGTCACTTCTCTTGTCCAGTTTCCCACAGTTCCTCCGGCAAGGTCTCGGGCAGCTGGGCGGCCTAGGGAGCCAAGCACTTAAAACGGTGCATTTGCAAAAGGGACAAGGCATCTGCAATGTCGTTATTGAGGCCTGGGACGAACGTCGCCAAGAAGGAAATGTTACCTTTGAGGCATTCTAGTACAACGAGGCAGAGCACGCTGGTCGCCCTTTCTGATTTCGCCGACTGCTTGACGATGATTCTTACTATCGCTTGCTTCTCCGACCAGAAGCACACCCTTTCTGGATTGTAAAGTCCTTCCAAGTCGCTGGAGGAATCCATGCTGCTCAGTGCCCTGCATGTCTTCTGGGATGCCACGCATGATGTCTGCATGTGCCAGTCCCTGACGAGAGGAGAAGGGCGCCATTGGCATAGGTTAACCCCCAATAAAGAAATTGGAGCAACTGGTTGCTTTCGATATGCCCGTGATTAAATAATATATCGTGATAAAGATTGTTTTTTTAAAAAGTAACAAGCTGTTTTCTTTCGTTCTCTGCTTTTTCTGGCTGCTGCTGGGAGCTCTGCTTAAGAAGGCTGGTTCTCATCAGCACTTTCTCCTTGGAGTCCTTGAAGCTGCAGGTGGAAGTCACTCCTCCTTCTCCCCCTTCAGGCTGCTGTTCAGCAGGTGAAGCTGATTCCTGCCCCATTGCACTATCCCCCTGCCCAAGTTGCCGCCCTTTGGGGAAGTGTTGGACCAACCGGACGTTGGGGGAGCAGGGACTTGCAAGGCATCTTCCCATGAGGATTTTCCATTAAGTCCATGTCCATGAAGATGGTGGTGCCCCCCCCCCAATTGCTATCATCTTCTTCTTTGGCGATCACACGGAGCCGAGTAAGATTGTCTTCCATGAACACAGTCTTAACAGCGAGTCCATAATGCACTGTGGAGGCCAATTCTGAATCCACACGTCCTTCCACGGTGGGGACATAGGTTTCTGGGCAGGAGCTGATCACGGTGAGGGGTTGCCAAACATGCTTCCTCTTAGATTGTTTCTCCCTTTTGTCCTGAGTTCGAGTGTCCAAAATCCATGACATCGTTGGTAAAGGCTGTTCTCCATTTGGAGCGCTCACAGGCCAGCCTTTCCCGATTGTTTACACAACATTTCTTTTAGATTTGCCCTGAGGAAGTCTTTAAACCTCTTTTGTTGACCACCAGCATTACGCTTTCCATTTTTAAGACGATAATCGGGCCTAGCCTAGGTCTGTAAGCTGCTTCCCAGGCGCTTGGAGGGGGTGGTGCGAGGCATCTGGGCCTTTGCAGTACAAGCCAAGCCCTGGCTTTGTGGCTCACCTCAATTGAGGGAATTCTGTTTCTGGGCAGCCGGCAGAGCCCCTCTTCGCTGGGCATGGGACTGCCACATGCCCCGGCCTCCACAGGAGACTCACAGTCCCTCTCTGCGTCTCTGTTCCTTTTTGGCCACCGTCAAACGAGGGCAATGGCGACTGGACTTCTGATCCTAATCTGAATAGCTGCCCAGCCCAGCTGCAGGTCCTTCACCAAGTGCCCCCTTCTAGAACCCACCGCTCTCAACCGACTCTCAACTGCCTCCACCCCAACATTCTCTCCCTTTCAAATCCTCCTCCAATCATCTCTCTCCCCCAGAATTCCACTCTCCCTCTTCCCCCCTCCCTCCCTCCCTTCACTCTCCCTTTCAAATCCTCCTCCAATCATCTCTCTCCCCCAGAATTCCACTCTCCCTCTTCCCCCCTCCCTCCCTTCACTCTCCCTTTCAAATCCTCCTCCAATCATCTCTCTCCCCCAGAATTCCACTCTCCCTCTTCCCCCCTCCCTCCCTTCACTCTCCCTTTCAAATCCTCCTCCAATCATCTCTCTCCCCCAGAATTCCACTCTCCCTCTTCCCCCCTCCCTCCCTCCCTGCTTGACATTCCCTTGGGAATTCTAATACCCTTTTTCTCCTAAAATAAGACGTAGCCATAAAATAAGCCGTAGCAGGATTTCTACGCATTTGTGAAATATAAGACATCCCCTGAAAATAAGCCATATTGTGTTTTTTTTTTGAGGGGGGGGAATATAAGACAGTGTCTTATTTTAGGAGAAACACAGTAGCACCACCTTAATAGAATCACCTTAATTACACACAATATTGTTATAGATTTAGAGGGGACCCCACTAAACCCTAGAAATTAATAAATGGTATGATTTGGGATTATTTGGGATGTGAAGCGAGAAATACAAGCTACAGAGGAATTCCTGGGCTAGGCTTCGCAAAAGGACCTGGCCAAGCAAGGGCCTTTAAGAAACAATTCAAGGACAAGGAGAGCCTAACTGGAAATGCCAGAGAACTCCGTCTTGGTGGGAGGTGGCAGGAAAAGAGAGGTTTTGAGCAATTCCCTCTTGCAATGACTCTGCTGTAAAATCTGGAGTCCCTCCATGCAGATTGAAGATGGAAACAGGGGAATAAACCGTATTTCTTAAAGCAAGGACAGTCTTCGCCATGTCTCACTTCTCTAAAGGAGAGAGCCTGGAACCCCATGGGTTCTTGCTACCGCTTGGCAGAGAGAGGGGAGGCACCTAACATTTGGAACCATATTTTATACACCCTGCTCTGTGAAGTCATCCTGATAGAAGCATTTGAGCTTCCCGTTCCTGGTTCCTAGGAAATCAGGGAAAGAAAGCTGCAGGTTCTCCTCCCCGTTCTAAAAAGCAGGTGTCTTCCCCCAAACGATCCTGGGAATTGTAGTTTGGTAGGGGTTCTGGGGAATGTAGGTCTGTAAAAGGGAATCTGCAATGCCCCAGATCATTTGTGGAACATCATGTGCTTTAAAGGCTCATTGGATGCACTTTTAAACATAGAACTGTAGAGTTGGGAGGGACCCCGAGGGTCATCTAGACCAACCCCCTGCAATGCAGGAATCTCAGCTAAAGCATCTATGGCAGATGGCCATCCCACCTCTGCTGAAAAACCTCCAAGGAAGGAGAGTCTACTGCCTCCCGAGAATACTAGTAGCCAAGTGCTGGAAAAGTGAACACATTCCATCAAAAGAAGAATGGCAACTAAAACTATGCGAGTACTTGGGACTCGCGAAAATGACGGAATCAATAAGAAATAAGTCAAACGACACAGTTAAAAAGGAAGTGGGAATGCTTTAAAACTTACCTAATGAAACAAGGTTCAACAACTAAGATTTGGTTGTGTTTAGAATAATCTAAATTAGAAACAGTAATATAACGTTTTCTTATACCAAGATGAGGATAAATAATGAACTACAGGAAACACTGTCCTTTTTAGATATAATGAACCATTGTGAGGTAGATGGAAGTCCAGAGCAAATAAAATAAAAAGGGGAATTCATTCCAGAAGGGAAACTATTCTGTACAATAAAATGATATTATAGGATTGAATCGTATGAAAAAGTATTTATTAGAAGAAATACATGCTGTTTTTGTATATTGTGTAGATATAGATATAGATAGATTTAAATTGGTCTGTGTGATTTTTGTTTTTCTTTGTATGTTTTTTTGTTTTTTGTTTTTCTTTTCTCTGTCTTTTCTCTTTTATTATGTTTATGTTGAGATGTACAATTTGTAATTTTTGATAATAATGGGTTAATTAACAACGTTTGTATCAGCCCAATAAAATGAATTTTTAAAAGGAAAAAAATAAAAAAGAGAGAAAGTGGAAATTGCCTTTAATATAGTCCGATTCCTTTAGAGAAATAGAACACCATACAGAGTGCGTTTGACGATACTTAGATTAGATTGCCGTGTTGTAGACAGTGTACCATATACAAAAGGATTGAGGCAGATTCTTGTTTTTTCCCGATGTTTACTAATGTTTACTCAATAAGAGAGGATCGATAAGAGAGGAAATGGAGACAGGATTTTTGGTGTTTCCCCTCTACTTTTCATATATACGGTAGGTGTGATTGTCTGTGTAGCCTTCCCTTTAAATCAAGTCATTTGAAATTGTGAATTGGTGTATGTATACTGTAGACTCAGTAGATGGCGATGTGTAGCCATGGACAACTACAGTGGTACCTCGGGTTACAGACGCTTCAGATTACATACGCTTCAGGTTACAGACTCTGCTAACCCAGAAGTAGTACCTCGGGTTAAGAACTTTACCTCAGGATGAGAACAGAAATTGTGCGCCAGCGGTGCGGCGGCAGCAGGAGGCCCCATTAGCTCAACTCAACTCATTTTATTTCGGCTTTAAGCCCATAGACATAACAACCAAAAACAGAAGCACAGTCTGGTTTACGATTGCTAACAGTAAAATAGATTAAAAGGGATAGGCCCCATTAGCTAAAGTGGTACCTCAGGTTAAAAACGGTTTCAGGTTAAGAACAGACCTCCGGAACGAATTAAGTACGTAACCAGAGGTACCACTGTATGTCATTTCTCATTTATAGCCTTCAACTCGTGATTCTTATTACAACAGCAGAAAAGTTGTAGGTACATTGGTACAAGTAATGATATAACTAATACGACGATACAACATAAGATAAAAAGAAAGACACAGAAAGCTAATACAGATGATACGGAAATACAACAATACAGCAATACAACAATACTGGCCACATGACCTGGAAAGCTGTCTGTGGACAAATGCCGGCTCCCTCGGCTTGAAAGAGAGATGAGCCCCATAACCCCATAGTCGCCTTTGACTGGACTTCACCGTCAGCGGTCCTTTACCTTAACTTGGATAAAAAGGCAGATAGTAATGCAATAAGTATCCACACAACACCTTCCCTGCTCACTTGCAAAAGATCCCAGATAATATTGCCCCTCTCCTCACATGCTCCTGATGACACCCCTTTTCTTTGTCTTCTTTTCATTTAAAAAAAAAAATTATATACTTTTCAGGTTTATACATTTCATTAAATTTAGTCATTTTAACATTTCAAAACTTGACTTCCTTCCCTCTCTTTCTGCGGTTCCTTAAATTCATTTTTTCTGTCTTCTGCATATCCAAATTCATTTAACTTACTCATTTCTTTATCTACTGTAGATATATACTTTTATAAAAACTGCAGGTTATTACATTAATCCCACTAATGTTTTTATTTGTTAACAATTTATCTGTAAATATTCCATAAGCCATTTCCACTATTTTATCAAAAGTGAGCTTGATTTCTTATTCTTCCGGTAAGTTTCGCCATTTCTGTATATTCCATAAGTATCCATTCTTCCTTTGCTGGGACTTCTGCTTCTTTCCATTTTGGGGCGAGTAACATTCTTGCCGCTGTAGTCGCATACATGAATAAATCTTTATACAATTTAGGTAGTCCTGTCTCTATAATTCCCAAAAGAAAAGCTTCTGGGTGTTTTTTTTACAAAGGTTATTTTACACATCCTTTTCAATTCATTGTATATCATTTCCCAGTGAGCTTTTCAGTTCTTGCACTGGACCGGACGTGTCACTCCAGCATGCCATTACGGCAGCATCTTCTGTTGCATTATGCCGGCGTAATTCTAACGCTGGCATGATATTTCCAACACAGGAAGTTAACGCCAGATCCCAGAATGAATTGAGCATGAGTTTGGGCACGCTCCTGAATTAATGCACAGTACAGACTCCAAAAATCAGCAGCGTCAGGAGAGTTTGGGAGCAATCACTGGTATATGCGATGCTGAAAAGAGCAATTACAAGCCACTTCAGATCCGCCCTGTCCCTCCAGGTGTTGCATCAGCTCTGACAGGTAAATTGTTTCATTTTGACAACAATAACTTCGCCGCAGCTTTGCAGTTGAAGATGCAAAATAAATGAATGGAAACGCACACCATTTGTGTGCATGAGATCGTGTGTACTGAGATCGCAAGGTGTGGAATTTATCACAGAATTGTAGAGTTGGAAGGAACCTGAAGTTCATCTAGTTCAGGGGTCAGCAACCTTTTCCAGCTGTGGACCGGTCCACCATCCCTCAGACCATGTGGTGGGCCGGACTATATTTGGGGGGGGGGATGAACGCATTGCAATGCCCCACAAATAACCCAGATATGCATTTTATATAAAAGCACACATTCTACTCCTGTAAAAACATGCTGATTCCCGGACCATCCGTGGCTGGATTTAGAAGGTGATTGGGCTGCATCCGGCCCATGGGCCTTAGGTTGCCTACCACTGATCTAGTTCTTCTGATTGGCAAGCCCAGTGGTTTACACCACAGCGCCACCCGTGTTTCCCCCTTTTTTTTACTATTTACCAACCCCCTGCATCCCAGGAATATGCAGCTATATCTCATACGGAGATTGAACCCACTACTAGTGGTTTGGTGCGACTAGGCGCTGAGTTGCACCATTCCCTTTTTTCTGCCATAATAGTAAGATAAAGGTAAAGGACTCCTGGACGGTTAAGTCCAGTCAAAGGCGACTATGGGGTTGCGGCGCTCATCTTGCTTTCAGGCTGAGGGAGCCGGCATTTGTCCACAGACAGCTTTCTGGGTCATGTGGCCAGCATGACTAAACCACTTCTGGGACACTGTGATGGAAGCCAGAGCGCACGGAAACGCCGTTTACCTTCTCACCACAGCCGTACCTATTTATCTACTTGCAATTTGACGTGCTTTCAAACTGCTAGGTTGCCAGGAGCTGGGACAGAGCAACAGGAGCGGGGATTCGAACCGCCAACCTTCTGGTCGGCAAGCCCAAGAGGCTCAGTGGTTTAGACCACAGCGCCACCTGCATCTCCATTTCTCTGCCATAGTGGGTGTGATGGCCTGGGATTCAGACTCAGATGCTGAACCTGAGGGATCCCAGCCTGCACA
Organism: Darevskia nairensis; assembly: GCA_034642065.1. Lineage (NCBI taxonomy): Eukaryota > Metazoa > Chordata > Lepidosauria > Squamata > Lacertidae > Darevskia > Darevskia nairensis. The sequence continues at coordinate 582,151 of JAWWNI010000405.1, forward strand.
GGATTCCCCGCCTCCAGAACCAGCAGAGCCGGGGCTAGGGCCTGAGTCGGAAGGGGCCTCACCTGTGCTGGATCCTCAGGTGCAGGCATCGGCTGAGTCTGCTCTGGCTCTTGATGGGATGGAGGACCCATTGCCTGCAGGTGCTCCACTCCCAGCCCTGTCAGGGGAAGCTGAGGTTGCCTCTGGGTCCGGTAACCCTCCAGCCTCTCCTGAGCTGCAGAGGCTCAGGGCAGAGAGGCGAAGGGAACTGAGTTCCCGCAGGAGGAGTGCTCGCCTCCAAACCAGGAGAGGCGAGTCACCAGAGGATCGGGGCCGCCCTATGCCTCGGGGCAGATAAAAGCCGGCCAGCCCCAGCCCCAAGTTGCAGGAGCAACATTGTTGGTGACCAGTTCCTGTCAATGTTTCTGCTTGAAACCTGTCCTGCTTTCCTGCCTGAGCTCCTGACCTGCCCTGGTTCCCTGCTCGCCTACCTGTTCCTGACTTTGCCTGACTCCCTGCCCTGCACCCAGCTTCAGTTATTACGGACTGCCTTTACGTTGCACCTCTGACCATGGACTGGACTTGGACTTTGCCTTTCGGGTAACCCACGGGACCAGCACAGCGGGTGGGAAAAGCTGCTTTTCATTTCTCCCTCCCATAGAGGTCAATGGGAGGGAAATTTTCTCATGCCAGGCCTGGACCTGGTCCGAAGTCTTGTCAACAGGGGTGTGCCTGGGGAATGAAGTGCCATAGGATTTGGCATAAGTGTGCTCCGCCTACATCCTGCCCATACCTCCACCCTGTTTTTGATTGGTTTACTGGATTATCTTCATCAGTGGAGTTTAATATCAGTGCGTCATGGGCGTTCCACTGGTGTGCATGCCATGCCCATGGGGCAACATAGCTCTGGATCTGCTGAGCTTACTCCATCTTCTAAATCAGGGTTTCTCAAACTTGGGTGTCCAGCTGTTTTGGGACTACAAATCCCATCATCCCTGACCACTGGTCCTACTAGCTAGTGTTATAAGAATTTTAAGGTCTTATGTATATAAAATAAGTGTTCATAAATGTACCAAGCAAGCACATACATAAATGTATAAACCCCACAGAAAAAACTCCTGAAACCATTTTGTCTCTCCGTAAATTGGCCTCAAATATTTCTCTGCAAGGCCAAAGGAAAAACAACCCACTCAGATTTCTGTTGTAGTCCACCCCTTCTCTGATGTATATATGATGTACTGGGGGGTGGTCTTGGGCTACACCCCTTCTGTGATATATGTATGGTGGGGTGGTCTTGGGCTACACCCCTTCTCTGATGTATATATGATGTACTGGGGGGTGGTCTTGGGCTACACCCCTTCTGTGATGTATGTATGATGTATGGAGGGGTGGTCTTGGGCTCCAGGGTGGGCAGTTCAAAAGTCTATATAAGGGCTTGCGCACATGGTTCGGGGTCCTCCTCTCTCCTCCCTGTTGGGGGGAGAGAGCTTTAATAAAGATCAGACTTACTAGCTGCTTTGCTTCTCAATATTCTCTGGTTGGCCTCTGTTATTTTCTCCTACCGATGGAGAACCTACAAAGGACTCTATAAGGGCTCTTGTGTACCCCATAAGGGAAAGGGAACAGTTTTTGTTTACAACACTAGGGATGATGGGAGCTGTAGTCCAAAAACCTCTGGACGCCCAAGTTCTAAAGCCTCTCAACCCATGGATCTGAGGTATAGGATCATACCCATGAAATTTAATTTGAAAGGCAGAAGTGCTAATAAGGACTCATGTACAGTGGTACCTCAGGTTACATACGCTTCAGGTTACATACGCTTCAGATTAAGAACTCCGCTAACCCAGAAATAATGCTTCAGGTTAAGAACTTTGCTTCAGGATAAGAACAGAAATTGTGCTCTGGCGGTGCAGCAGCAGCGGGAGGCCCCATTAGCTAAAGTGGTGCTTCAGGTTAAGAACAGTTTCAGGTTAAGAACGGAACGAATTAAGTACTTAACCAGAGGTACCACTGTACTTGGCCCCCATAGTATTACTTTTGACAGGTTTGGATAACAGAAAGAGAGGCGGAGAGATAGCACTTATTTCGTTTTTCTCATTATTTCTTCCCTTTTTTTAGTAGTAGTATTTTATTCCAATTTCAAAATATAATTCCTGGTTTGGCTTGAAAATTTAAGCAGATCGGGTTATGATTCACCCCAGAGCCGTCTTTCCCATTGGGCTTAGTGGCGCGTTGCGCCAGGGCGCCGGCCTCTCAGGGGCGCCCCAGCGAATGGGGGAGCGGCCGCCCCTTTCCCTGCACGCCGCCAGAGGTTGGCGGGGCGCAACGAGCCACTAAGCCCTATGGCTCCGCCGCCTCCTCCTCTCCCTCTGCCGCGTGCGCCCTCATTCCCACACAGCCTTTCCTGTCCCCTCAGGGGCAGCAGCGCGAAACCCGCCCTTCGCACCCAGGCCCAACCCGCCTCCTCTGCGTTACCGGTGCCCGCCACCCCACCACCACCACTCCCCGGGGCATAGGTGGCAGCGTGGCAACTGCCTTCTTCTCTTCAGGCTGCTGGGCAGCCGCAAAAGCACCGGCAGCGGGCTGTCGTTGTCAGGCAGCGGAGGAGGAGGAGGTGGGTGGCAGCTCCCGGGGCTACGAGGTGGTCCGTAAGTTGGGCCCCAAGTTCTGAATTCTGGGAGAGGGAGGGGCGCCGGAGGGATTTTTGCGCCACGGCGCCAGATGTGCTTAAGACGGCCCTGATTCACCCTGACTTAAGTACCTGTTCCTGAATTATCATATGCAAGGCACCTGCAAAAATATAAAGGACATGAAACACAGCATAGACAAGAGAGGAACTTGTGACTCACGCTTGATGGGCAGAGGAAGCTTTGTAAAGAATGGGTGACCAACTTCTGCATTCTCAGGGGCCGCTCTGTTCTCCACAACCAGGTCCCATCGTGACACTGGCAACATCGTTACAAATAAGCAGGGCCGGTACTACTATTAGGCAGAGTGAGGCAGGTGCCCTCCATGGAAAGGAGGGAGGGAGGGACCAGATATTGGAGCCCTGCCCTGTGCCCTCTAAGCTAGCCAGCGTACTACCTTCCAGCACAGTGGAGGACATTGGTCTGCCACCAACATTGAATTAAGGCTCCGCGCACACTACCCTGTTTCCCCTTTTTTAATACGTAGTCATAAAGTAAGCCATGGCAGGGTTTTTTACCTTTGTGAGAAGTAAGACGTACCCCAAAAGTAAGCCATGGTGCCGCCATTGTTCCCGTCGCCTCCTCAGCCCCTCCTGCGTGCTCAGGGAGCCAGCGAACCAGTGAGAGGCACAGGGGGGGGGGAACGCGCCTCTTGCGGATTTCTGCCCCGCCTGCTTAGCGCTCAGGGAGAGGTGCGCGGAGGGGGGAGACGCCTCTTCCTGCCCCACCTGTTCCCCGTGTGCAGGGAGCCAGCAAACCAGCGAGAGGCGCAGGGGGGGGGAACGCGCCTCTTGCGGAGTTCTGACCTGCCTGCTCAGCGCACAGGAGGAGGCTGTACCGTACCATACTGACGTAATACAAATAAGACATCCACCGAAAATAAGCCACCCTGTGTTTTTTTGAGGGAAAAAAAATTATAAGACGGTGTCTTAAAAAGGGGGAAAGACGGTATATAGCCCATTTGAAGCACATCTCCCCCTTCAAAGAATTCCGGGCACCATAAGTTTGCTTAGGTTTGCTTGGAATTGTAACTGTGGGGTAAACTACAGCGCCCAGAATTATTTGAAGGGGGAAATGTTCTTCAAATGTGCTTTAGAGGTATCGTGAGCCCACAGCCATGCGTTCAATTGCCAATCCACTTGCCTTCTGCGTGTGGAATGGGGTGGTGATCCTTCAACTAATACAGCAAAATGTTTGCGGCTGAACCTCTGCAAGGACTTCACCATTATTGGCTCAGAACTACATGTAAATGCAGATTACATCCATGTTGCCTAGCGCGTGATTAGGTCAAACATGAAAAAGTGGAATATGTCTTACAACCTGTATTTGAAACTGCTGGCAAACTGCTGGCAAACTTTTCCCTGTGTCGTCAAAATTTGGTGGAGCCACAGGGGCAGCTGGTTGCAGGTTTAAGCGCAAGGGAGCTCTTGGAACATGTGCCCAAAGTTGTAGAAACGCCGTTTACCTTCCCACCGGAGCGGTACCTATTTATCTACTTGCACTTTGACGTGCTTTCGAACTGCTAGGTTGACAGGAGCTGGGACTGAGCAACGGGAGCTCACCCCGTCGCGGGGATTCGAACCGCCGACCTTCTGACCAGCAAGCCCTAGGCTCTGTGGTTTAGACCACAGCGCCACCCGCGTCCCTTTTTGCTAACTTACTAGGAGTCAAATACCACTATGGAAGGGACCACTCGGATCATCTAGTCCAACTCTCTGCAATGCAGCAATCTTTTCACCAACGTGGGCCTTTGAACCCACGACCCCGATATTAAGAACTCCTCTGCCTGAGTGATAATTCCTGGCCTCCTGATACCTGAGTGCCAGACAGGTAGCCATTCCAGAGATAACAAACCCAGATGAAGACAAAAGGGTGTGATTAACTTGGCTGAGAAACAGGGAAATGTAAATACCTCTTTTGTTTCACTTGGTGGAGGATACTCAGTCCAGGATACTCAGATTGCTGCCACCAGACCTCCCGTTCCATGATGTAACCATGATGTATTGGGGGGGGCTCAGGCTACACCCCTCCTATGGTGTATGCAACTATGCATGGTGTTTCTGGGGGGTGGTCTTGGTCCAGGGCGGGGAATTCAAAATGTCTATATAGGGGCGGGCGCACCTTTGTTCTAGGTTGCTCCTCCATCCAGCATGTGGTGAGTGAGAACCCTGTTGCAACAGTATTTGTTAATAAATACTAGCCGCCTTGCTTCCCATTAGAACTCTGGTCTGGTCTGGTCTCTGTCTTTTTTCTGCGCAGGCAGGAGTTTCAAAATACTGTATTTTTCGCTCTATAAGGCGCACCTGACCATAGGACGCACCTAGTTTTTAGAGGGGAAAAGCCCCAATTTTTTGAGGCTCAGCTCAAATTTCTGCAGCTTCTTTTGCAAAGGAGAAAAGCCCCATTTTTTGAGGATCAGCTCAAAGTTGTTGAGCTTACTTTGCAAAGGGAAAACCCTGTTTTATGGGGTTTAACTCACAGTTCTGCAGCTTCAGGAAGCCATTTCTATAGTTTCCAGACAGATAATCTAATCAGCCAGTCACATGTCGCTGGGGAAACAGCCTCCCTCTGCAAGGGGGCGGGGCTGGAATCTCTCTCCCTTATCTCTCTCCCCGATCCTTTGCTGACCAGCTGCTCACCGGGCTTCCTTTCAACACCCCCTTCTCTCTCTTTTTTTAAAAAAAAGCACGATCTGCTTTTGCCCCTGGGCAGTTCAGCTCCAGGGACCACACATTCACTCCATAAGATGCACAGACATTTCCCCTTATTTTTCAGGAGGAAAAAAGTGCGTCTTATGGAGCGAAAAATACGGTAACGTCCTGCCGAGGTTCAGGATTCCACCCGGAATCGAACCCTTTATCTACATAACTCTCTTAAATTCTTCCAACACAATGCTTGCTACAGGACCTCCCACCAGCGAGCAGTATGCATGCTGCAGAAAAGAGCCAATAGTTTGAACTTGGGGCTTTTGCATGACATGACCCAGGCTTCGCCATGCTGCCACAGTTTGCCACCTTGCCCCCCTACTTTTCGCCACAGTATAAAAGTTTTGACCTTTTGTAAAACTGCCGGATGTGACTCACTTTTTATTTTCTCACAATAACATCTATCTACGGCCAGATGTTCCTACGCACTCTGCTTCTAATTTAGCCCTCGACTAAATTTTTGCAGGCAGCCTTGTGGTTTTTCTGCTTGTCATTTTTATTAGGGAAAGGTTTCTGGAATTTCGCTGGGGCGGAGGGTGGGGTGCGGAGGCGGATACCATCTCTTCCCTCTGGCATCACCCTTATTCTCCGGCTCCTTGTTTATTTGAAATGGTCGGCTGCTTTTCGGAGTAAAACCCTCTCATGGTAGCTCACATAAAAATAAGGCAGCACTACGTGATTTCAGCAATGGTAGAGCCCCACAACAACAAGCTCCCAGGAGCCACTGGAGGTGGAACTGGGGCTGTGAACAGCTGCCCTGTGTGGTGAGCAGCAAGGATGACCATATGGACTGTCCTCCTGGGCAGTAAGATGTTTTCAGGCTGCATGAACACCCATAGCTGTCAACTCTCCCTTTTTTTGCGGGAAACTCCCTTATTCCAATGCCGTTTCCCGCTGCTATCCCGGATTGTTGATATCCCTTAAATTTCCCTGATTTCAAAGGAAGCAGCTCCTCTCCCTCCCTGCCGGCCAGGGAGGCTCCTCAGCTGCGTTGCTCGGCTGCCAATAAGGAGTCTGAGACCGACTGGGGGCGGAGCTTGCATGCCTTGTGCAGCCAGACCCTCACGCCCAACCAGACAGCCAGCCTGCCTGCCATCTATGTGCTCGCTCTTTCGCTCACCCGTTCGTGTGCAGCCTCTGGAGCGCAGGGTGGCGGGGGCTACTTGGTGCCATTGCACCGCCCTCGCGGCATCCCTTATTTTCAAATATGAAAGTTTGGGGGAAATCCCTTATTTTCAAATCCAAAAGTTGACAGCTATGATGAACAACATACATTGAAAGCACACAACTTCCCTAAAAGAATCCTGGGAACTGTAGCTGAAGGGTTCTAGGAATTGTAGCTGTGTTGAGGGTAAACTGCAGTTCCCAAGTTTTTGGGGGGGAAGTCATGTGCTTTAAAAGAATGTTGTGTCCGCAGCTTCAGGCTCGGGACTGATCATGCCAACCTGCACCAGCTACTGGGCCTTCTTAGGCAAAGAGAGCTATTTGGGCTGGTTCTTTTATTGTATTTTTAATATTTTGTTGGAAGCCGCCCAGAGTGGCTGGGGAAACCCAGCCAGATGGGCGGGGTATAAATTATTATTATTATTATTATTTATTTATTACGTAAATCCTCATGCATCAATAAAAGCAAACTCCAACACCCAAAACGCTAAAACAGAAGCAGTTAAAAAGATGCAGAGTACCACACATCTATCAAGTCTTGAAAGAGTCTGTACCTTCCTTCTAGTGCTCCTCGAACCCTTCTCCTCCTCCCCACTTGGTAATTCCACCCTTCCTCTCTGCAAAACCCAGCTTTTCCTACCCCCATCAACACCATAGAATCCTAGAGTTGGAAGAGACCACAAGGGCCATCCAGTCCAACCCCCTGCCAAGCAGGAAACACCATCAAAGCATTCCTGACAGGTGGCTGTCAAGCCTCTGCTTAAAGACCTCCAAAGAAGGAGACTCCACCACACTCCTTGGCAGCAAATTCCACTGTCGAACAGCTCTTACTGTCAGGAAGTTCTTCCTAATGTTTAGGTGGAATCTTCTGTCTTGTAGTTTGAATCCATTGCTCCGTGTCCGCTTCTCTGGAGCAGCAGAAAACAACCTTTCTCCCTTCTCTATATGACATCCTTTTATATATTTGAACATGGCTATCATATCACCCCTTAACCTTCTCTTCTCCAGGCTAAACATACCCAGCTCCCTAAGCCGTTCCTCATAAGGCATCATTTCCAGGCCTTTGACCATTTTGGTTGCCCTCCTCTGGACACGTTCCAGCTTGTCAGTATCCTTCTTGAACTGTGGTGCCCAGAACTGGACACAGTATTCCAGGTGTGGCCTGACCAGAGCGGAATACAGTGGTACTCTTACTTCCCTTGATCTAGATGCTATACTCCTATTGATGCAGCCCAGAATTGCATTGGCTTTTTTAGCTGCTGCATCACACTGTTGACTCATGTCAAGTTTGTGGTCTACCAAGACTCCTAGATCCTTTTCACATGTACTGCTCTCAAGCCAGGTGTCACTCATCCTGTATTTGTGCCTTTCATTTTTTTTAGTCACAGTTAGTCCCATTGTGCTGATAGGGCAACTGTGCTGAAGGAATAAATTTACTTAGGGGTGAGTTCCCGGTGAGGGATTAATTTGCAAGCGCATTTTTGTTGCAACCGGGACATTGGCAACAAGGGGGTTTGTTTCACATTTCCTCTGGAAAGGGTAAATCCAGATTAAATGGCAGTGGGGGCATGGACACTCTGATGCCAACAACATCATGCAGGTACTGCAAGAATTTTTTTTGCATAGATCAGGGGCACCACCCCCACAATAAACACCCATTGGGTAGCATCCTTGCTCCAAGGCAGGCAACCCCAAACTCGGCCCTCCAGCTGTTTTGGGACTACAACTCCCACCATCCCTAGCCAACAGGACCAGTGGTCAGGGATGATGGGAATTGTAGTCCCAAAACATCTGGAGGGCCGAGTTTGGGGGTGCCTGCTCTAAGCCATTCAGTTAATACAGTGGTTACCTTGGTACTCAAACGCCTTGGTTCCCAAACTCCGAAAACCCAGAAGTAAGTGTTCTGGTTTTCAAACGTTTTTCGGAAGCCGAACGTCCGATGCGGCTGTCGGCTATTGTTTCCGGGGCACCTGCACCAATCGGAAGCTGCGCCTTGGTTTTCGAACATTTCCGAAGTCAAACAGACTTCTGGAACGGATTAAATGTGGCGCTTTTGTTTTTGCTATTTATTTTGCTTTTTTGTTTTTGAGGCATTTTCGGTTAATTTGTTTTGTGACTGTGTGGAACCAAGTTCAGCTACTGATTGATGGAACAACTGTGTGACTGCAGAAATGGATTAAAAAAAAGCCCCCCATCCAAACAATGGCTATCATCAGTGCAGGTAAGAAAAAAAATTATTTTTAATTTTTATCATCTACAACACTTATTCATTTTATAGTATAGCACATTATTGCTTTCGTCTGATGGATCAATGGTCTTGTTAGAAAGTAAAATTCATGTTACTTTGCTGTTTTAGGGGTTGTTTTTTAAAAGTCTGGAACGGATTAATCCGTTTTGCATTACTTTCTATGGGAAAGCGCGCCTTGGTTTTGGAACGCTTTGGTTTCGGAACGGACTTCCGGAATGGATTAAGTTTAAGAACCAAGGTACCAGTGTATAGTAAGGTGGTACCTCGGGTTAAGTACGCTTCAGGTTAAGAACTCCGCTAAGAACAGAAATCGTGCTCTGGCGGCGCAGCGGCAGCGGGAGGTCCCATTAGCTAAAGTGGTGCTTCAGGTTAAGAACGGACCTCCGGAACGAATTAAGTACTTAACCCGAGGTACCACTGTATTTTCCATGGGATCCTGCTGCCTTTCACTGTTCCAATACCTTGCAATGTTATTTTCTCTTTGCTTGCATTTGTGTGTATGTGTCTGTTTCTGCACTTCCATTGTTTTCCTCATATGGGGGTCAGGATAGAGATTAGTTCCAGGCAGGGCTCTTTTATCTTTTGTAACAGCTGCACGGCAGGCATAATTTCAACAGATGCTGCGTCTCTTTTACTCCTGCCGCATGAGACAAGCCAACGTAGGCAAGCAAAAGCTGCACCTGTTGAACTTCTGCTTGCCGTACAGCTGCCCAAAAGCACAGCCACCACAGGGCGGGGCGATGGACCAGTCAGCCACTGCACACAACCGCCCCCATGCTGCGTTTCTGTCTCTTTCAACCCATCTGAACGCTCCAGGCGACCTCGTGGTGACAGCAAAGCAGTCAAGCCGGTTCGGCTGCTCCTAAGCCAGAGAAGACAGAGCAGCCCTGCCTTCGCCTGCAGCGTTTGGATGTGTCCCCTACCTACCAGCATGGCAGCTATGGGGGCAGAGAATCCAGCAGAATAAGGGATGGGGGCCTGCCAGCGTTTAAAGGCCAGCAGGATGCGAAGGGGGGGGGGGAACGGGGAACAGGAACTTGTGCAGAACTTCCCCCGCCGATAAAGCTGCGGCAAAGGAAAAGTCAAGTCAATGCAGCCCCGCTCAGGAAATTCCCAGCATGCATCCCACCTTCCTACTCAGCTGGCGCGGTGCTTCTGCTAAGGGCGAACTGCTGAAGAGTGATGTGCCCCGCTTCCGAATCCTACACAGACTGTCAAAAGTTAAAATAAAACAAAATAAAACAAAAAAATTCCTTCCAGTAGCACCTTAGAGACCAACTAAGTTTGTTCTTGGTATGAGCTTTCGTGTGCATGCACACTTCTTCAGATACTGTCAAAAGTTATTTAGTGCCTGAGAACGTAAGAGCATGCCCTCCAACATTAAAATAGGGACGTCTTAAGGCAGGGGTCAGCAACCTTTTTCAGCTGTGGGCCGGTCCACCGCCCCTCAGACCATGTGGTGGGCCGGGCTATATTTTGAAGAAAAAAATGAACGAATTCCTATGCCCCACAAATAACCCAGAGATGCATTTTAAATAAAAGGGCACATTCTGCCATTCTACTCATGTGAAAACACGCTGATTCCCGGACCGTCCGCGAGCCGGATTGAGAAGATGAAGATGAAAAAGAAGAGGAGGAGGAGGAGGAGGAGTTTGGATTTGATATCCCGCTTTATCACTACCCGAAGGAGTCTCAAAGCGGCTAACATTCTCCTTTTTTAATTTTTAATTTTGTTTCGACTACAGCAGACCAACACGGCTACCTACCTGTAACATATTTTTTTTAGTTCATTATATATCAATAGTATATTAAGCCCGTTGAAAAAGGGCGCTAGCTGGAGGCGGAGCAGCAGGAGGCGGGGGACCGGGAGGCTTCGGCGGGGGCGACCGGCTGGCCCGTCAGCGGAGGCCGCCTCGCCTTGGACCCCCGCCGGCTGGGCAGCGCACAGGGAAGGGCGCGTGCCAGACGGGGGGCCTCCTTCAGGCGGCGGCAGGAGCCTCCATAGGCGGGCGGTGCCGGGTGGCGGCAGCGGGAGCGGCGCTTTGCGCCGCTTCCCCCCGGCAATGGCAGCGGCGCAGTTTCGCCCGGCCGGAAGTGTCTCTGCGTCGTCCCGCCCCCCTCTCCGCCCCCTCCAATCCCTGCGTCCGTCTGTGCCATGCGCAGAATTTACTTCCGTGGCACACAGAAAATTGCAGGTGGACGCAGGGACACTTGAAGATTATAATATAGGATTTCCCAGAAAGTCTTTATTACCTTACATGACCACCACATATGATAAAAGGTACCTCCTTTTTCTTTACATTTCCAGCAGGTATTTGTACTTGTTCTATACATTTTTGCTAACTTACTAAGTGTCAAATACCACTGGTACAACATTTTCATCTAATTTTCTTTCAGTGTACAACATGCTGTAAATTTCAGATCTGTTTTCCACAGCCTTTCCCAATCTGCAATCTGAATGTTATACCCAGAATCCTTTACCCAGTGTATCATTACACATGTATCCTTGCAGGCACCAGGCAGAGTGATGGGCAGGTGTTGGTGGGGTTTTGGAAAACCGATGCCCAGAGGTGTGAAAGTGCCCTTTCCCCAGCACAGCACAAAGAAGAAGAAGAGTTTGGATTTGATATCCCGCTTTATCACTACCCGAAGGAGTCTGAAAGCGGCTAACAATCTCCTTTTCCCTTCCTCCCCCACAACAAACACTCTGTGAGGTGAGTGGGGCTGAGACTTCAGAGAAGTGGGACTAGCCCAAGGTCACCCAGCAGCCGCATGTGGAGGAGGGGAGACGCGAACCCAGTTCCCCAGATTATGAGTCTACCGCTCTTCACCACTACACCGAACGTGAAACGGGGTGTCTGGTCTGGGTGTCCTCTCCTCCTTCACCTCTCACAGGAAAACGTCCTTGTGGCTGGCCCTGAAAACAGGTGCTGGGCCTGAGCGATGGCTGTCATGCACAGCTTCCTCTTTCCACAAAATCCCCGCTAGAGGAACGTCCCCACCGTTGTGGGGAAGCAGCCTTCCTAAGGGGGGGACTTCTCTTTTGATTCATTTCCTGTGGACGGCTAGACTCAAGTTCCCAGGCTTGCCACTTCCCCAAACGGCTGCAAGCAACAAGAACTGGCATGGTGTAGGACCAGGAGATGGACTTCTCCTTTCCCAGAGGGGACATCAGGGGCTGGGCCTGCTTTGTGGAGTCAGATCGAAAGGCCCCCTTGGGAGACTTGAGGCCCTAAATATCGGAGTACAGTAATGTTTCCTCTGGGCTGGAACACTGTGGCCATCGAACTATTAACCACCTCAGGTTGGTCAATCCCTCTCCGCTCAGTATAATAAGCCAAGAAGGGTTGAGTATACATTAGGTGTGTCCCCATTTGTTCAGTCACCTTGGTTACATCCTCAGGCCTTGGCAACTGGAATCCACCCAACGGAAACTAGAGCGGGTGAAACTATGGAGACCTCCAAAACCCGTGCCATCTTGAAAGAGAAACCCGGGCTGTTTAACATGACACCATAGGGAGTGGCAAGCCTTAATAACCACAATATACAAACTTTTAAAATAATCGGCAAACCCTCCTGGAAAGGTATACCGTATTTTCCGGCGTACAAGACGACTTTTGAACCCCGAAAAATCTGCTCCAAAATCGGGGGTCGTCTTGTACGCCGGATACTGCAGCGCAGCGCGGGGACTTGCCGAGCAGCGCCGGAATCGCGTCCGTGGCTCCGCAGAAGCGATTACTGGCGCTGCGGACATTTTGGATATGGGCAGCGCAGCACCAGAAATCGCTTCTGCGCATGTCCAAAATGTCCGCAGCGCCAGAAATCGCTTCTGCGGAGCCGCGGACACGCGCAGAAGTGATTTCTGGTGCTGCGCTGCCCATACCCAAAATGTCCGCAGCGCCAGAAATCGCTTCTGCGGAGCCGCAGATGCGATTCCGGCGCTGCTCGACATTTTTTGAGTTAAAATATAGAGTACTAGTATATTAGGCCGTTGAAAAAAACGGGCGCTAGCCGGAGGCGGAGCAGCAGGAGCCGGGGGACCGGGAGGCTTTGGCGGGGGCGACCGGCTGGTCCGTCAGCGGAGGCCGCCTCGCCTCGGACCCCCGCCGGCTGGGCAGCGCGCAGGGAAGGGCGCGTGCCGGACGGGGGGCCTCCTTCAGGCGGCGGCAGGAGACTCCATAGGCGGATGGTGGCGGGCGGCGGCAGCGGGAGCGGCGCTTTGCGCCGCTTCCCCCCGGCAATGGCGGCGGCGCAGTTTCGCCCGGCCAGAAGTGTCTCTGCGTCGTCCCGCCCCCCTCTCCAATCCCTGTGTCCGTCTGTGCCATGCGCAGAATTTACTTCCGTGACACACAGAAAATTGCAGGTGGACACAGGGACACTTGAAGATTATAATATAGGATATCCCAAACTCTATATTTTAACTCGAAAAACTGGGGGTCGTCTTATACCCCCAGTCGCCTTGTACGCCGGAAAATACGGTAAGTGAAAAGCAGACGGGTGAACAACAGCTGTGGAAAAAGAGTGGATGTTATCGGGGCTGAAGGAAGATGGCGACTGTCCGTGATTTGGCTTTTGGAATCAGAGTATCAAGGGGCAAGGCGATTGTATGGTGATGAAATATGGACTTAAATCCACACAGGGACATGGTTTGTTTTGATTTATCTTGCTTGTTGGAATACATCAGAGGTTGAGAAAATATAGGAAGGATAAAAAGCAAGGACAAATAGTTGATTAGATAACTCCGGAGTTTGAAGCATGGGAAACCTCAAAATAAATTTAAATAACAATTTGGCAGAATTGGAACTTTTCTTTTATTATTATTATTGATAATTGGATAAATAATTTGAAATGTAATTTGGAATGTTTCAATGTGATTATGTTGTATTGGAAACCTTAATAAAAATGATTTGACAAAAAAGAAACTATGGAGACCTCCAAATACAGATTCAACGGTTGCGTCTGAGTCAGGGCAGACATGGGTTTTGTTTTTTAATCCTCTGTGAGCTTTGAGAACATGTCACAGAGAGCCCTCTAGGGTTCTGCGACGTCCCCAGGCAGGCCAGATTGCAAAAAGCCCTGAAGGAACCGCAAAAGCTCTGCTGGGGGGTGGCACTGCTAGGATGCAATGGCGCTGGAAAATAACTGCTTATTCCTTGACACCACGGAGGCTCCCGCTAGCGTCTTCCATCAGATTTCTTGTGCTGCAGCTATCTTCCTTCCTGTTTGGTTGCCCTTTGCTCCCTAAATTACCAAGGAGCCCGTTGGGATAAGCTAAGCGGAAAAGGGTGCTGAGGAGGAAGGGTGTCAAAGGCCTGACTCATCTTCATATTCCGCAGGGTGACTCATGCCAGCTGCGGCAACTGGAAATTCCCCAAGGCTGTCTGGACTCCTGGGGAATCCATGAGCCTCCTGGGATGGACACCCCCCTGCCCACCTTAACCAGCAGACCCATCTCAGCAGAGGGGACTAGATGCAGAGAGACTAAGAGCGCCTCCGGACATGCGAACCACGTGTAGGAAACTTGTGAAGCAAGCAAATCAGGGCGAGCGCAAGGCAAATGCTCGTTGTCGACCAACCACCCCATAAACTAGTCAGAAGGAATGCTCGATAAAGGCAGATATGATATTCTAACCTGTGTTAACTTTTGTGCAAGCAAATCAGGAAACAGGTGATCTGGAAGAGCCCTAAACCTCAACAGGAAGCAACTAGATCAGGGGCCGGCAAGGTTTACCTCGCCTGGGCCGGTTCACTCCAGTGGAGATCCCTCCGTGGGCCGGATTGCGCGTGTGCGTGATTCCCGGCGTCTGCGCAGACCATAGCTGTCAACTTTTGGATTTGAAAATAAGGGATTATTCCCAAACTTTCGGATTTGAAAATAAGGGATGCTGCGAGGGCGGTGCAATGGCACCAAGTAGCCTCGCCACCCTGCGCTCCAGAGGCTGCGCGCGAACGGGTGAGCGAAAGAGAGAGCGCATAGACGGCAGGCAGGCTGGCTGTCTGGTTGGGTGTGAGGGTCTGGCTGCACAAGGCATGCAAGCTCCGCCCCCAGTTGGTCTCAGACTCCTTATTGGCAGCCGAGCAACGCAGCTAAGGAGCCTCCCTGGCCGGTAGGGAGGGAGAGGAGCTGCTTGCTTTGAAATCCGGGAAATTTAAGGGATATCAACAATCCGGGATAGCAGCGGGAAACGGCATTGGAATAAGGGAGTTTCCCGCCAAAAAAGGGAGGGTTGACAGCTATGGCGCAGACGCGATTTCTGGCATCTGCGCCGACGCAATTTCTGGCGCCGCAGAAGCAAGTCCCTGCGCTGCGCCGGTTTAGCGCAGCATGCCGGGACTCGCTGAGCGGGCAGCTCAGTTCGGGGGTGGCTCGTGAGCCGGCTAAACGACCCCTGTGGGTCGCTTGTGGCCCATGGGCCTTAGGTTGCCGACTCCTGAATCAGATCAACATAAATGTAAAGGTAAAGGGACCCCTGACCATTAGGTCCAGTCGTGTCCGACTCTGGGGTTGCGGTGCTCATCTCGCTCTATAGGCCGAGGAGGAGGAGCCGGCGTTTGTCCGCAGACAGCTTCCGGGTCATGTGGCCAGCATGACAAAGCCGCTTCTGGCGAACCAGAGCAGCACACGGAAACGCCGTTTACCTTCCCGCCGGAGCGGTACCTATTTATCTCCTTGCACTTTGGCGTGCTTTCAAACTGCTAGGTTGGCAGGAGCTGGGACCGAGCAATGGGAGCTCACCCCGTCGCAGGGATTCAAACCGCCGACCTTCTGATCAGCAAGCCCTAGGCGCTGTGGTTTAACCCACAGCGCCACCTGCGTCCCCCTCAGATCAACATAGATGTCAGAATACCCCACTCCTCCCCTCCCCCTTTCAGACTGAGAAGTAAAATGTGTGACAAGTTGGTTTTTGTTTTAGATTTATCAGGGATGTTGGAAGCCCCCTTTAGTATCTTTTTGGTTTTTTTTTAATGAAGTGGGATGCACACCTTTGAAATAAGTCAGTATGCTCGGATGGCTGTAAGCTAACCACACCCTTCCTAACAGGTGCCTCGCCTGCAAGACACGATGCGTGCAGCAAACTACAAGCGCGTTTGAATGCTTGCAGATGCTATATGAAAGCGCGTTTTTCTATCGTGCAACCTGCGTGTGTGGCGCTATGCGACTTTTCACGGCTGCAAAAGTAACTGTGATGGCCTGGGATTCAGATTCAGACGCTGAACCTGAGGGATCCCAGCCTGCACAGGATTCCCCGCCTCCAGAACCAGCAGAGCCGGGGCTAGGGCCTGAGTCGGAAGGGGCCTCACCTGTGCTGGATCCTCAGGTGCAGGCATCGGCTGAGTCTGCTCTGGCTCCTGATGGGATGGAGGACCCATTGCCTGCAGGTGCTCCACTCCCAGCCCCGTCAGGGGAAGCTGAGGTTGCCTCTGGGTCTGGTAACCCTCCAGCCTCTCCTGAGCTGCAGAGGCGAAGGGCAGAGAGGCGAAGGGAACTGAGTTCCCGCAGGAGGAGTGCTCGCCTCCAGGCCAGGAGAGGCGAGTCACCAGAGGATCGGGGCCGCCCTATGCCTCAGGGCAGATAAAAGCCGGCCAGCCCCAGCCCCAAGTTGCAGGAGCAACATTGTTGGTGACCAGTTCCTGCTTGAAACCTGTCCTGTTTTCCTGCCTGAGCTCCTGACCCGCCCTGGTTCCCTGCTTGCCTACCTGTTCCCGACTTTGCCTGACTCCCTGCCCTGCACCCAGCTTCAGTTATTACGGACTGCCTTTACGTTGCACCTCTGACCACGGACCGGACTTGGACCTCGCCTTTCAGGTAACCCACGGGACCAGCACAGTAACAGGGTTTATATGCAAAGAGGGGAAAAGAGAGAGCATGCGATGGTTAAAATTCCACTGGGAGGGAGAGTCTCTCCAGCACAGCCAGACAAGTGTGGGAGTGATTTTGGCAAGCCTGCATTTCCTGTGTCCAGAGCTCAGCCCGAACCCACCCAGTTGTTCTGAGATGCTGCTTGACCCAGCATTTACGCCAAGGCAGGGGCAAGCGGGTTTAACCCCTGCTAAACCTCAACAGTGGGAGATGTTGGGAATCAGGAAGGCTGGGGGAAAACAAGGCACTGAGCCTGGCAAGCTCATGCTTACCATTGCTGCTCACATTTTTATCAACAAGTCTGAAGGCTTAGAATCGTTCAAAATCAAGTACTAAAAAAATAAGAAATTTGAAAGCCTTGTTCGTGTATATATCTAAAAGCAGTGCTTTTTTCTGGGGGAATGCAGGGGTACGCATACCCCTAAATATTTTGTGAATACTTTTGTCCATTTACTGTATTTTCCCTGATTTGAACCACATTCATCCAGTGCTCCACCAGCTTCACTGGCTCCCGGTGGAGTACAGGATCAGGTTTAAGGTGCTGGTTTTGACCTTTAAAGCCCTATGCGGCCTAGGACCCTTGTACCTACGGGACCGCCTCTCCCGGTATGCCACGCAAAGGACCTTAAGGTCCACAAATAACAACTTTTTGGAGGTCCCGAGCCACAAGGCTGTTAGACTGGACTCAACTAGGGCCAGGGCCTTTTCAGTACTGGCCCCAACTTGGTGGAACGCTCTGTCACAAGAGACCAGGGCCCTGCGGGATTTGACATCTTTCCGCAGGGCCTGCAAGACAGAGCTGTTCCGCCTGGCCTTCGGGTTGGACTCCCCTTGGTTTTGAGTATGAGTATGGGTGTGAAGCGGCACTTTAAATTTTAAATTGTCTTTTTAATCTGTATTTTAATTAATGGTTTTCTTTTTATATTTTTATTGTAATTTTTCTGATGTTAGCCGCCCTGAGCCCGGTTTCGGCTGGGAAGGGCGGGGTATAAATAAAATTAATTAATTATTATTATTATTATTATTATTATTATTAAAATGGTGATTTTCTTGAGTCAAAATTAGAGTACCCCTTAACATTTTTTAAGAAAAAAAAAAGCACTGTCTAAAAGTGTGTGCGTTTCAGTTTTACTAAGTAAAAACAGGTGGTTTCCAGCCAGAAGTGGCATTAATGAAAAATATGATATTTTCCAAAAAGTGTCAGGGAGCAGTGAACAAGAGTCCACAACAAAATGTTGCAGTTTGCCCTGGTCTGCATGTGTGAACCTGATCCTGTGGCTGAATTGGTTGGGCAAGGGGGAGAGTTAGTATCAAAGGAAGGAGTCTTTGTTCTAACTTGGGTCTTACTTCATGTTTGTATGTTATGTGTGTTTTAAGGTTTTGGAAGTTTAAAAATGCACCCAGTCTGCATGCAAGTCCCTGGAACAGGAGTTCAGCATGTGACTGACTGACTGGTTCAGCCTGGAAGTGCAAAGAGGCAATTTAAGTAGACTGACCTTTGCTGCAACCTGAGATGTGTGGGAATTTTTTTGAGGGGATCCAAACTAACCCCAGCCTCACCTGCAAAATTAACAGTACACTATATGGGCAGGGCAGGGCAGGAGACTATTTAAAATGTAGACTATTCTCAGTGAAGCCCTCCAACCTACAATACATGTATAGCAGGCATGTCCAACAGGTAATAATAATAATAATAATAATTTTTATTTGTACCCCGCCCTCCCTGGCTAAGCCGGGCTCAGGGCGGCTCACACCACCAAAATCACAATAAAACATGAAACACAAAAGAAAGAACAATTAATTAAAATACAGATTAAAAGATTTAAAAAGCCGCCTTAATGCAACAGCCCATGAATTTATAACAATAGGAGAGGATCTTACATTACAATGTTATATGATAACACAAGGGTCAGGCTGAATCGGACTCAAAGGCTAGGCAGAACAGCTCCGTCTTGCAGGCCCTGCAGAAAGCTGTCAGATCCCGCAGGGCCCTAGTCTCTTGAGACAGTGCGTTCCACCAAATTGGGGCCAAAACTGAAAAGGCCCTGGCCCTGGTTGAGGCCAGTCTAGCCACCTTATGGGTTGGGACCTCCAACGTGTTATTATTTGTGGACCTTAAGGTTCTCCGCGGGGCATACCAGGTAGATCGTGATCTACCGGTAGATCACTGGACGTCTGTGGTAGATCACTGGTAGATCACTGGCTCGCCCCAAAGCAGCTCAACAACTTTGGCTCCTCAAAAAAAAGCTCATCAATTTTGCCCTGCCCTCCTAAAAAATGGGGCTTTCCTCCTCCCTAAAAAAGCTCAGCAACTTTGACCTGAACCCCCCAAAACGGGCCTTCCTCCTCCCTAAAAACGCACGGAAACGCCGTTTACCTTCCCACTTGCACTCTGATGTGCTTTCGAACTGCTAGGTGGGCAGGAGCAGGGACCGAGCAACGGGAGCTCACCCCTTCGCGGGGATTCGAACCGCCGACCTTGTGATCAGTAAGCCCTAGGCTCTGTGGTTTAACCCACAGCGCCACATGGGTCCCTTTTGAAGGCCTTACTTACTGTCTAAATAGTGGGAGGGGGGGGGTTCTTAGGACCATACAACTAAAACGACCAGTTGCAACTTAACACAGTTTTGCTACCTATTAATATCATTTCACCTTCCCCTCATGCATAGTTGCAAAAATTCTGAAAAATGATGCAGGAGATCCATGACAGTCTTTCTTTTTATATATATATATATAAAAAGGTTTCCCAATTAAAAGCAGCTATTGAGGCTTCAGATTTTGACTGCAGCAGTGGCACTGCGGCAGGACAGGTTTCACTCCCCCCTTAAAACAAACAAAAAAAGCCCATCTGAGCCCCTAAGCTGGGTGCCAGGTGCCCGTCTCATACCAATCTTTTATCTGAAAAATGGCACAGGGGTGATATAAAAACCAGGGTCCCTGAAGCTGTTTGAAAGCAAAACCACAAACCGCAATTTGAAATCTTCCTACCGTAGATATTTTAGATCAGTCTGCAGCAGGCATTAAGCAAACTCCGGCCCTCCAGATGTATGGGACTACAATTTCCATCATCCCTAGCTAGCAGCACCAGTGGCCAGGGATGATGGGAATTGTAGTCCCAAACATCTGGAGGGCCGGAGTTTGCCTATGCCCTGGTCTGCAACAAGCTGCTAGGGAAATGTGCAATCAGTGTCAAAATTCCACCCTCTTCCACTTTCTTTTCCACATGAGTAACACGCAGTATAAACGGAGCAAGAGGTACACTCAGAAACACGTTTTTAACATCAAATGTGAAAATGGTTGTTTTGAATATGGCAGAATAACAAAGACTTTGCACAGTGCTGTGTTGAAATTTGTCCTCCAGTTTCTTGAGTTTTCATCCTGTGCAAAAGAAAAAATTGTTACTTTGTTTTCTGCATCATTCTCGGGGTTCTTTAGAAATTCAGTGGCTGTGTGAGGTTTTGAGCTTTCCTTACTGTTGAGAGGTGGGTATGGGTGGTGTATGTTTTTCTTTCTGGTAAACATTTCTCAAGCACACTTACAGCCTCCTAGTTGCCCACACTTCCTTACCACTCTCACAAGACAGATTGCCTCATAAAGGTTTCCCCTGAGCTCTAGCTGAAACCTGGGTGCCTGGGGAGGCTGCAAAGTGCAGACTGCTGGTGAGATGATTTGTAGACTGAATGATCCTTGGCCACCTCAGAAGTAAGGTAAGTGCAACAAAAACGATGAAATTCACTAAAAAAACAACCCTGAAATGCAACTTGTTTTCTCATTAATTGATGGGAAAAGCTGGTGGGTGAAGGAAGAGGCAGTTGCAGACCTGCAGTGCCACCTCCTTTGAAATGCAAAATCAGTAACGAGACAAGCTTGAGAGGAGACACCTGAAAACCCTACAGCTCCCTTGACATATGGAAGATTTAGGGAGAAAGAAAAGTTACAGCCTAAGAGCCCTGTGGGATCAGGCCAAGGAAACCATCTAATCCACATCCTGTTTCCCACAGTGGCTAACTAAACGCCTCCAGGGAAACTCAAGAGCAGGACGTGAAGTCAACAGCCACCCTTCCTACTGTTGGCTAGCCTAGTATTTAATCACATAGCACCTCCCAACACGGAGGCTAATTAATAGTTGGGTGATTGATGGCTGTTGATAGACTTGTCTTCCCCAGTCGAATGTTTCGCAGATGTGCCTAAGAGTTCTTAATTTCTGTAATGCAGAGGGATTTTTAAAAATGAAAATTGCCAGGCCTTTATATAACACATTCCCTGCCCTGGGACTAGAGAAAAAGCCCCATTCTCAGAAAAACTCTCCTCTTTTATTATGTTCCACATCTTTCGGGGCTGGCCCAGACCCTCCAAGTGTCCCTATTTTCCAGGGACAGTTCCAGATTCATAGATGCCATCCCGGTTTCTGATTTGATCCTGGAATGTCCCGCTTTTCATTAGGATGTCCCTATTTTCATTGGAGAAATGTAGGAGGGTATGGAGTTAGGAGATCCCCAAGCCAAGGAGATAAGTAACTATACAACCTTTAGGTGATAGCTCAAGGCAGCCCTACATAAGGAAGTTTTTATGTTTAACGTTTCATTATGTTTCTATATATGTTGGAAGCTGCCCAGTGGACGTCTCTCTCTCCATCGGGGAATGTTTGAGGGTATTCGGCCTGCGAAGCCTGCCTTCCGAGTTCGCCAGGAAATCACACATTTCCCTCCGTTACAACTCCAGGTGTGTACTTAAGAGGGCGGACGGGGAGCCGGTTAACGCCATTGTGGCAGAGGAACGAAAACCTCTGCATATGCTCAGGAGAACTGCGTCTCTTGCTTCTCGCGCGGAAGC
This sequence comes from Darevskia nairensis, assembly GCA_034642065.1. Taxonomy (NCBI): domain Eukaryota; kingdom Metazoa; phylum Chordata; class Lepidosauria; order Squamata; family Lacertidae; genus Darevskia; species Darevskia nairensis. Next base: position 603,628 of record JAWWNI010000405.1, read on the forward strand.
CTCCCTGCCGCCATACCAGAGGCTCCGGCTCCCTCGGATCGAGACCCACCCCTAACTCGCCCCTGCGCTTTCCCTTCTCCGGCCGAAGTCGGGAAAAGGCGCAGCCCCGTCCCGGCGGCGCTTTCTGAACCGCCCCGATCGCTCCACCCGGCCCCGATCCTTGAGTTTTGGCACCGGACCGGAGCCCGCCCACCTTGCCGAGCGCGCCCCGGGCCTGTCTCCCTCGCCCAGCCGGCCCGCGTGACGCATTCGGCCGCCGGCCCCCCGGAAAGGGCGGCTCCTCCCGGGGCAACCGGCGGGGCTGGGCCGGGACGCGCTCCTCCTCCTCCCCCCCCCCCGCTCGGGCGCGGGGGCGGGGAGAGCCGGGGCGGGGCGAGCGCCGGGCTGAGCGAGCGCGCCAGACGGCCGGGGAGCTGCGCGCCGGGAGGGTCCCCCTCTGGCATCTCCAAACGCGCCCTGGGCGCACCGTCTTTTCCTTGGCTCGCCTTGCGTGCGCGGATCGAGGCTCCCGCGGCGAGCTCAGGCGCCGGATGCCGTTCCCCGGCGGCTTGTGGTGGTTGCTGTGCTGCAGGCAAGGCTTCACCTTGCTCCGACGCGATTATGGCGAGGCAGGCAAAGGGGGGGCGGACGACGACGAAGCCGAGGAGTCCTTCGAATTGCGCAGCAAAGGCGACGAGGTGAGTTTGGCAGCTCCCGGAGTTACTTGCTGCGTCCTATTCCCGCCGGGGGGCTGCAGCTTCTGCAGAGCTTGCCGGCAGATCTCACTTTTTTTTTTTAACCTTGCGCTTTTGCGACCCGAGAGGAGCCCGCGTGCCTCAACTCGTCTCCCACGGGGGGGTGGGGGGGTGGGACGGGACCAGGAGTACAAAGTCTTCTGAACGCGCCTGGGACGAAAGTTCGTGCAGGTTAACTGCGGGTTCGCCTTTGGAAGCTCTGTCCTGTGCGTCGTGGGGGTGGGGGGAGGAATTGCTCGCTTTACTCAGTGTAAAGGAATTCGCTTGAAACGTGTTCGGAGGCTTTACTCATGCAGCCCTGGACCTGCGTTTTCTATTTGCAAAGGAGCAAATGAAGGTGGATCCAAGGAGTGCTGGCGCGGTAGAAATCGGTGCATAAACTACTTCAGGCGCTTTTGCACCTGAATGCTCTTTGGGGCCGATCTAACCTGCAGGATAGCACACCTCCCGGCCCCATCGGCGTGATGGTCTCCATCCTGTAAGCAGTTTGGGAGCCCATCCCCAAGGCAGCACTGCCCGTCTCCTCATCCTCCCAATTTCGGGGGGAGGGTGAGCTTTCTCCGGATAGGTAGCATCAACTAAGTCGCAGGAGTGATTTGCTGGCAACGTGAGTTGGGGAGCGGGTGTCTCCTCATATTCATAATCCTTATGTAATTCTACGGCCATGAATTATGCAGAATGAGCTGTTGTCTTGGCTGCTTGGGCACCTCTTCCTCCCAGCCCATTTCCTTTTCACCGTGGGCAAAAGGAAGTCATGGAGTGCTGAAGCCTGGCCAGCTTCAAGAGTGACAGACAGCAGGGCTGCCTTTGGGCTGGCTCCTCGGACACAGGGCCCTTCCCAACACGACCGGAGTTCAGAAAGAAGCCATTCATCTTCCCCACCCTGCATTTCCCTCTGCTTTCTCCCTGGGAAGCAAAAGGGGCACTGCCAATTCCTCCCTCTATTGCCCTATTGCCCACCCAACCGCCTCTTCCAGAATAGGACTCAGACCAGCTCCGAAGGATGAATTTCTTGACATTAGTTGAAGCCATAGCTGTTGATTTTTACAGGAATAGTGAACGTTCTAGGGTAGAACGAACCTGTTCCCTCTAATTAAAGATTTCCTTTCTCTGACCTAGTACTTTGGATACTAGGCATACCTTTGCACTTGTGTGCTTCCTCTGCAAGAGATCATGAGAGCAGCAACACGAGAGCGGGGACTTTTCTGTGATGGCTTCCCGCTTGTGGAATGCTCTCCCCAGGGAGGCTCGCCTGGCGCCTTCGTTACCTATCATTAGGCACCTGGCAAAAACATTCCTCTTCTCCCAGGCCTTTGGCTAATTAAGCAATCTATGGCCTTTTAAACAGTGTGGGGGGGGGTTATTGTTTGTTATGATGGCATGTATTTTGTATTTTTACATTGCAAACTGCCCTGTGATCCTTGGACAAAGTGTGGTACTGTACAGGCAAAAGGTTGCAGAGAGGCGGATTGCGGTCTGGCTGGCCAAGGGACTTGAAAAGGTTTAGCTTAACCCGAAGCTGGATCTGCTGGGAAAATTGGGAGTCTCTTTCTCTCTCTCTCTCTCTCTCACACACACACTCCTTTCTGCTCTGAAACTTCTCCAGTCAGAAAGGCAGGTCCTATCACGAGGAACGGGATGGGACACGTTGGAGGCGATGCATCACTGCAGCCTGGAAGGAACAGGTTTGGGGTTCTCCAGATCTCCGTAGAGGTGTTATTAGACGTCCACGGAAGAGGAAGCGCTAGCCCTGGGTTTGGAGGAGGGGGAAGGGGTCTCCAAGCTGGACTGCCAACACATTGCTGCCTCTGGCTGCATTTGTAGGCCCTAATGCCCTCCCAAGAGGAAACAAATTTTTGGGCGGTAGATGATTTGGCTGCGTCACAAATCCCGGAGACAAGTTATTGGGGGCTAAATATACACATGCTGCTTTGAGCGGATTCCCACCCCTTCCTTTGCTCTGCCCTGGCTGGGGAGCACCTCCTATTTAAACCTGCTTAGTGAAATTGGAAGCATGTATGTCCAGCTAAAGCAGGAATGGAGAAACTGTGGCCCTCTAGATGCTGTTGGACTACAGTTCCCATCTTCCATCACCAGTGGCCATATTGCCTGGAGCTGATGGGAGATGGAGTCCATCAACAGCTCCCTCGCCCCTCAGGCTGAATTAGATGGTTCTGGGAAGCCCACAGCAGGGCTTGAATCCAACAGCCCTCTCCATTTGCTCTATTTGCACCCTGCCCATGTTGAGAAGAAAAGTACCTTCATACCTGGAGCTCCTGTTTCATTACCATGGCTAATACCTATTGATAGGCCCATTTCTAGAGGATAGGTCCAATCCCATTTTAGAGCCATCTAAGCCCATGGCTGTTGTCTCTTGCGGCCGTAAGTTCAACACATTGTGTCAGGGCTGGGGAACTTGTGGTCCTTCAAGCTGTTCCTGGACTCCAGTTCCCATCATCCCTAGCCAATGTGGCCAATGTTTAGGGATGATGGGAATTGTGGTCTAGCAATGCATGGCGCTGTGGGTTAAACCACTGGGCCTAGGGCTTGCTGATCAGAAGGTCGGCAGTTCGAATCCCTGCGACGGGGTGAGCTCCCGTTGCTGGGTCCCTGCTCCTGCCCACCTAGCAGTTCGAAAGCACGTCAAAGTGCAAGTAGATAAATAGGAACCGCTCTGGCGGGAAGGTAAACGGCGTTTCCGTGCGCTGCTCTGGTTCGCCAGAAGCGGCTTTGTCATGCTGGCCACATGACCCGGAAGATGTACGCCGGCTCTCGGCCAATAAAGCGAGATGAGCGCCACAACCCCAGAGTCGGACACGACTGGACCCTAATGGTCAGGGGTCCCTTTACCTTTAATGCATTGTGTGACTTTCTTTTGTCTGTCCCCAGTCTGCTGGCCAACCAATTTAACAGGGTGACCATCAGTTTTAGCATTGAAAGGGGTGGGGAAATTCTCCCTCCCCAATACCATGCCTAATTTTGCGCACCTCTGTCTTAACTATCCTCGTCTGTCAGCCTGGATAGCTCAATTGGTTAGAGCGTGGTGCTGATAACGCTAAGGTTGCAGGTTTGATCCCCGTATAGGTTAGATCAGTGATGGCTAACCTTGACACTCCAGATGTTTTGGAACTACAACTCCCATCATCCCTAGCTAACAGGACCAGTGGTCAGGGATGATGGGAGTTGTAGTTCCAAAACATCTGGAGTGTCAAGGTTAGCCATCACTGGGTTAGATGCATATTCATGCATTGCAGGGACTTGGGACTACATAATCCTCAGGGTCCCTTCCAACTCTACAATTCTATGATTATCTGATTCATTTATTCCCCCCCCCAAAAAAAAGTAATTTCCAAGTGCTCTAGCTTTTGGGGGGGGGAACAGGAGAAATGCTCCAGCTACTCCATCATGTCTTTTAACTATAGCCTTTGTGTGATGCTGCCAGAACCTGTTTTCCCCGACTCGGTGCTACGCCAAAGCTAGAGCTGGGGTGGGCGTGAGCTCACTTACCACTACAAAAGCAGCTTGCCTAGCTGGAGAGACCAGATCCTGAACCTGGTCATCTGATAGGTGTTAACTGGGCGTGCCGTAGTGTCACACACGCCTGGCACTGCTTGCCCTTGACCCCTCAGGAAATTAAGGATTTGGAGCAGGCATCCCCAAACTCGGCCCTCCAGATGTTTTGGGACTACAATTCCCATCATCCCTGACCACTGGTCCTGTTAGCTAGGGATGATGGGAGTTGTAGTCCTGAAACATCTGGAGGGCCGAGTTTGGGGATGCCTGATTTGGAGGGCGCGGGTGGCGCTGTGGTCTAAACCACTGAGCCTCACGGGCTTGCCGATCAGAAGGTTGGCGGTTCGACGGAGTGAGCTCCCGTTGCTCGGTCCCTGATCTTGCCAACCTAGCAGTTCAAAAGCACGTCAAAGTGCAAGTAGATAAATAGGTACCACTCTGGCGGGAAGGTAAACAGCGTTTCTGTGCGCTGATCAGGTTCGCCAGAAGCGGCTTAGTCATGCTGGACACATGACCCGGAAGCTGTCTGCGGACAAACGCCGGCTCCCTCGGCCTATAGAGTACCTTTACCTATCCAGCTTAGGTTGGCTGGGGTTAGGATGATCCCCGGGAACATCGCCGATGGTCAGGGAAGAAGGGAGTTGAAGTTTGCCAGTATCTGGAAGGCCACAGCTTCCTCACCCCCCAGCATTTGAAATTAGCCAGGTGCCAGGCACGTTTTGTGACTGGCGTGGGTCCGATTGCGACCACTTGGAGATCTCTGGGTGCCAGGTTGGCAACTGTCATTTCCACCTGGCTGGCCCCTCTGGCTTTCTTAAGCAGCTAAGCAGGACAGCTTATTTATTGCATTTATACCCCACCTGTTTCTCCAAGGAGTACATGGTTCGCCCCCTCCTCAGTTAATCCCTACAACGATCCTGTGAGGTAGACTGTGACTGGCCCAAGGTCACCCAGTCAGCTTTATGACCGAGTGCAGATTTGAACCGTGATCTCCCAGGTCCTAGTCTGACACACTCTAACCAATACATCACTCTGGCTTCCTAGAGTACTTCTGCTGTGCTATGAGCTAAATCAAGTAGGCAAATAAATAGGGGGGAAAGCAAAATGTCACTTGGAGAAGGATCTGAAATATTTTCCTTGAAGCGTGAATTTGTTTTCTGGATTTCTTTATTTGATGTTTTAATGTGTTGTGAAGCGCTTTGAGATTTCTTCTTCGAGATATAAAGCAGTCTAGAAATGAGCTGAAGAAAAAGAAATCTCATTAGGGGGACGGAATGGCGCCTGGACATTCTGTTGCGGCGACCGTAACCTAGGTTTTAAGGCAGGCTTCCTCAAACTCGGCCCTCCAGATGTTTTGAGACTACAATTCCCATCATCCCTGACCACTGGTCCTGCTAGCTCGGGATCATGGGAGTTGTAAGCCAAAAACATCTGGAGGGCCGAGTTTGAGGAAGCCTGTTTTAAGGTGCCATTTATCAATGAGCTTATATGTCTGAGTTTCCTAGCACGGCTCGCCCCTGGTTTATGAACAGCAAGGCTCGGAAAGGGACACCAAATTTCCTCTTTCAGTAGCTTGTCTCCAAGTCCAGTGCTTTTGCCACGCGATTTGATCCAAGGCTTTCTGAAAGAGGAATGCAGAATTTATTTTTCAGTCATGTAAGTTCCTTCATTTCGGGCCCTCAGAATGGTAAGGAAACGTGTTCAGTTCCCTTCTCCATCAGGTTGTGGTGAGAAGTGATCAGACAACCATGTTTTCACCAGCAGACCCCGCTTTGCCCAAATGAGAAAATCCATGATTTGTCAAGTTGCTCATTTATGTGGATTGTCGTCCGAAGACTTTCATAAGCTGAAACAGTTTTATTTTTAAGGGAATAACAACAACAACAACAACAACAACAACAACAACAACAACAGCAACAATTTATTATTTGTACCCCGCCCATCTGGCTGAGTTTCCCCAGCCACTCTGGGTGGCTCCTAATCGAATGTTAAAACAATACAGCATTTGATATTAAAAAGTTCCCTAAACAGGACTGCCTTCAGCTGTCTCTTAAAAATAGGATAGCTGCTTATTTCCTTGACATCTGATGGAAGGGCGTTCCACAGGGCGGCCGCCACTACCGAGAAGGCCCTCTGCCTGGTTCCCTGTAACCTCACCTCTCGCAGTGAGGGAACCACCAGAAGGCCCTCGGTGCTGGACCTCAGTGTCCGGGCTGAACGGTGGGGGTGGAGACGCTCCTTCAGGGATACAGGACCGAGACTGTTTAGGGCTTTAAAGGTCAGCACCAACACTTTGAATTGTGCTCGGAAACGTATTGGGAGCCAATGTAGATCTCTCAGGACCGGTGTTATGTGGTCTCGGTGGCCGCTCCCAGTCACCAGTCTAGCTGCCGCATTCTGGATTAGTTGTAGTTTCCGGGTCACCTTCAAAGGTAGCCCCACGTAGAGCGCATTGCAGTAATCCAAGTGGGAGATAACCAGAGCATGCACCACTCTGGCGAGACAGTCTGTGGGCAGGTAGGGTCTCAGCCTGCGTACCAGATGGAGCTGGTAAACAGCTGCCCTGGGCACAGAATTGACCTGCGCCTCCATGGACAGCTGTGAGTCCAAAATGACTCCCAGGCTGCGTACCTGGTCCTTCAGGGGCACAGTTACCCCATTCAGGACCAGGAAGTTCCCCACACCCGCCTGCCCCCTGTCCCCCCCAAATAGTACTTCTGTCTTGTCAGGATTCAACCTCAATCTGTTAGCCGCCATCCCATCCTTCAGCCGCCTCCAGGACCTTCACCGCCTTCTTTCTCTCTTTGGAAGGAGGTGGGAAAGCAGCTGTAGTCAATGGGTAAACTCTTACAAAGAGTTTACTATTTCAAAAAACTTTATTTCTAAAGTATTACACTGTTCACCTGAACTAGAACCCTACCAAAGGAAGCAAAGAGAAGTATCTGGCTTCTTTTTGCTCCCTGCAGTCCCTCACAGTTCAGACTACTAATCTGAAATATTTCAAGTAAAGGTGCTTTTTCCGTGAGTACAAGGGCTTGCAGACTCAAAGAGGGCCCTTCCTTACCATGCAAATTTGAGATAATTGCTACAAACAACCATTAAACTTTTAAAAGCCTTCCTGAGCCTAGTTATTATAGTATGGCCTCATTCACTTCTCCTGGAAAAGAGGGAAGGGCTACCTGTCAGAGCGGGGGAGGGGTATTTCGTTTTCATTTTTCACTTCACATTTAATTTGTATACCACCTTTCTATTTCACTATACCCAAGGTGGTTTACAAGCTGACGAAACAAAGAATGGTTTAACAATCCAATCCAATACAAAAATGTGATAATAAAACATAACTTTAAAATAAGCAACTTACCGTATTTTTCGCTCCATAAGACGTACCTGAACATAAGATGCACCTAGTTTTTAGAGGGGGAAAGGGGGAAAGCCCTGTTTCTTTGAGGATCAGCTCAAAGTGGTGCAGCTTCTTTTGCAAAGGGAAAAGCCCTGTTTTTTTGAGGATCAGCTCAAAGTGGTGCAGCTTCTTTTGCAAAGGGAAAAGCCCTGCTATTTTAGGATCAGCTGAAAGTGGTGCAGCTTCTTTTTCAAAGAGGAAAAGCCCCGTTTTTATGGGGTTAAACTCACAGTTCTGCAGCTTCTAGTCCTACAGGTTCTTTAGGAAAGGGAGCCATTTCTACAGTTTCCAGACAGATAATCTAATCAGCCAGTCACATGTCGCTGGGGAAACATACAGCCTCCCTCTGCATTCAACAATGGAGGCCTGGGCAAGGGGGCGGGGCTGGCTGAACAGCTGTTCAGCGACTTCCTTTCAACACCCTCTTCTCTCTTTGTAAAAAAAAGAGCACAATCTGCTTTTGGCCTCTAGGCAATTCGGCTCCAGGGACCATGCATTCACTCCATAAGACGCACAGACATTTCCCCTTACTTTTTAGGAGGGAAAAAGTGCGTCTTATGGAGCGAAAAATATGGTATATCAAATAAAGTAAGATTCAGCAATCCATTAGAATAGTATAGAATATTAAATATCAGCATATAAGAATTAAACAGAAATCCATTCTTAACAATTACAATAAATAATTTCTAAACTATAACCAATAAAAACAATGGCAAGTCACAGTACATAAAATAATACAATACAAATGGAGAAGCAGAGATTGGAGGCTGGGGCAAGGCAGGCGGAAAGGTCTTGCCTGATGGACGGCTGGAAGTCTCTCCCCTTGAGGAGTCCTGCCTAGGGTTCTCCTTGCCGGAAGCAAATTAGGGCCTCCTCCCACAAAGACTCTGAACCCGCAGTTTCCAGCTCTGGTAGATTAATCCTGCTAGGAAGTCATCTGAGAAGGGTTCTAGGAGAGCAGTCTCAACTCCTGGTGGGCTCATCATGCAACGGATGAGTGTTGGACTAAGACCTGGGAGACCAGGGTCCATGTTTCCACTCAGCCATGAAGCTCACCACCACTGACCCCAACCTACGTCACAGGCTTGTTGTGAGGATAATATGGAAAGGAGAAGAGCCACGGACATCATCTTCAATGTTCGAAATTAGCTAGGCGCATTTTGCATCTGGCTATCGACCACTTGTGGCCAAGTCATGATGCCTGGGCTCCAGGATGGCGCCTGACATCTCCACCATCTGGGGATCATTGGATCTGGACTGTTTTCACACACTAGTACCACATCCTGTAGAATTCTATCCGTTATATTTTATCTGCACAATCAGAATCAATTTCTGGAACCAAATTGTTGTTTTTTCTTCTTCTGTGCAGCCTGAGTAGGAGCAGACTCCATCAAGGTGCAAATAGGTCATTATATGTGTGGATTGTTCCTGGATAAGTTCTCAAAGTTCTTAAGCTAGCTCAAGGTTGTCATCTGAAGCAGCCAGATGTTTAACAGAATCACAGCCAGTCCATCATTTGGAAAATAAGATGTAGTGCTTGCTTCGGCAGCACATATACTAAAATTGGAGCATGAAAAATAAGACTTTAGAGCTTTCTTGCCCCAAAATGGCAACCAGACATTCCATTTTGGTGACTGTAACTTTGGTTTAAGGAGCCATTTGGCCTCTAGCTTATATATCTGAGTTTCTAATGCTGGTTTGAGTTCTTTGGAGGAAAGTTGGGACAAGAAAGCTAATTAATAATATATTATGTTATGTTATGTTATGTTTTATCTTATCTTATATTAATTATATTAATATATATTAATATAATATAATATAATTAACTAGTTGAAGGTAGCCCGTTACAATAACGGGCGCTAGAGGAGGAGGAGGAGGAGGCGGCAGAGGCTGGCGGGTGACTGCAGCTGACAGGTGGCCCCGGCGGCGATGGCTTCGGGCGGGTAGGCCTCGGGTGAAGCCGGGGGCTCGCGTGATCAGCGCGGCCAGGGGAGAGAAGGAGTGTGGCGGCGGCCGGAGGAGGAGGCGGCGGCGGCTCCGTCTCCGTCTCCGTCTCCGTCTCCGTGCAAGGCGGCGGTGCTGCCCCAAGTGACAACGCGCGTGCGCCGCCGCTGCCTCCCGGACACGCCCCCCTCTCCGGCCGCTCCAATGCCTGCGTCCCTGTTGGGGGGGAAGTAGAGCTCTCCAATCCGTGCGTCCCTGTGGGACATGCACACTCGCGCAGTTCCACTGACACACAGTGGACGCAGGGACACTTGAACATTATTATATGTGATAAGCATTGTTCTGGAAGCACTCTGTGTGTGTGCGCCGTTTCTGGTGATCAGCCATGATGAAACTGTAGGCTCCGAGTTGCCCTCAACTTGGACACTCCTCAAAGGAGCTCAGTCTCTGGAACGGGACTGCGGCATTTATTTAACAGCCTTTGCATGGGCACCTACTGGAAAGATGCAAAAACAAGGGCACTTTGAATAATTGTGCAGAAGAAGGCATTTCAAGAGTTGTCGCTTGCATGACAACCTTGCATGGGACGAAGATGGCCCCATCGGTGCTGCAGACCTTGCTGTTTGGTGCTTTGGGGAAATCGTGGCTTCCGGAAGCTGGCATTCCCCACCCCCACCCCCGTAACACGAGGATAAAGGTAAAGGGACCCCTGACCATTAGGTCCAGTCGCGGACGACACTGGGGTTGCGGCGCTCATCTAGCTTTACTGGCCGAGGGAGCCGGCGTACAGCTTCCGGGTCATGTGGCCAGCATGACTAAGTCACTTCTGGTGAACCAGAGCAGCGCACGGAAACTCCGTTTACCTTCCCGCCGGAGTGGTACCTATTTATCTATGCACTTTGACTGGCTTTCAAACTGCTAGGTTGGCAGGAGCAGGGACCGAGCAACGGGAGCTCACCCCGTCGCGGGGATTCGTACCGCCGACCTTCTGTTCGGCAAGCCCTAGGCTCTGAGGATAGTTGAGAGCTAAGGGAACCACAGCAGTCTTATAGTGTTGGGGGATGTGGTGGGATGGCTGCCAGGCAGCTCTACTTCTGCTGGTCCCCTGTTGCACGCCCCCTTCTTCCTCTCTGTGTGCCCAGCTCTTGCCCTCTGGGCAGATAAATATAGTGCTGTTAAATATGTGCTGAGCAACAGTGCCAAAGTGCAGGCATACTGTGATTTTTTAAAGATACAATACAGCCTGACATATTACAATGGCACTCACGAAACCAAGACATATTTTGCTTATGTCTTGGCCTCCACATCCTCGCTGTTTCTTGCCGTCTTTTCAGCAATGCTCCTCTTCCTCTGCAGGTTGGGACAACGTTGTAGCTAGGGCTAGCTTGGTGCATGGATTTTAATATGCTTGTAAATGCTAAAATCTGAATTACGACAGCCGCCCTCTGGCTGATGTTAAGCTGAGGAGAGCAAGATGGTGCATGTTGCCGAACCAAAAGGAAACCCAGCAAAGTTTTGCATTTTCAAGCATCATCACACTTCTTCTGCTTTGCTGATAATTTTCTGAACGATTAATTAATTTCAAACAGAGCCTATGTGTTGGAAAGGCTGATTTTATGCATGCTGATTTTATTATAATAATAATAATAATAATAATAATTTATTATTTGTACCCCACCCACCTGGCTGGGTCTCCCCAGCCACTCTGGATGGCTTCCAGCAACATTAAAATACATTAACACATCACAGATTAAAAACTTCCCTGAACAGGGCTGCCTTCAGGTGTTTTCTAAATGTCATGTAGTTGTTGATCCTTCTAACCTCTGATAATAAAAGCATTTGTCCTTCTCCTTGTCTTGTATCCTTCTCCATAGCCTTGGTCAACATTTTGATCTCTCAGTTCTCCTATATTAAAGGTAAAGGTAAAGGGACCCCTGACTGTTAGGTCCAGTCGTGGATGACTCTGGGGTTGCGGCGCTCATCTCGCTTTATTGGCTGAGAGCCGGCGTACAGCTTCCAGGTCATGTGGCCAGCATGACAAAGCTGCTTCTGGCAAACCAGAGCAGCGCATGGAAACGCCGTTTACCTTCCCGCTGGAGCGGTACCTATTTATCTACTTGCACTTTGACGTGCTTTTGAACTGCTAGGTTGGCAGGAGCTGGGACTGAGCAACGGGAGCTCACCCCGTAGCAGGGATTTGAACCACCGACCTTCTGATCAGCAAGCCCTAGGCTCTGTGGTTTAACCCACAGCGCCACCCGGATCCCTCCTATATTACCCACCATTATTAGCGTCTGCCACTTTCTCTAATTCAGATGAAATCACCAGCAATGACAGCACATGATGCTGTGCTATGTGTATGTAGTCACTTGCATAGCATGGATATAAAGCAAGGCATCTCTAGCACCAATAGCAGCCTTTTGTAGGCAATATTTGGGCTCCACAACTTTTGGGGTGTCCTGGTTTTTACTTTCTGAAATATGGCAAACCCTAGGCTTTTGGCGCATACCTGAATTTGTACATTCCTCAGCTCGTCACTTTAAACCAGTGTTTTTGATCCTAAAATCCGGCAGCATTTATGATACGGGTGGTGATAATTAACTGAGCTAGGAGAAACAAAATAAATAAAAAAATTCCTTCCATTACCACCTTGGAGACCAACTAAGTTTTTTCTTGGTATGAGCTTTCTTGTGCATACACACTTCTTCAGTTTCTGTCTCAGTGTATCTGAAGAAGTGTGCATGCACACGAAAGCTCATACCAAGAAAAAACATAGTTGGTCTCCAAGGTGCTACTGGAAGGAATATTTTTATTTTTTATTTTGTTTTGACTATGGCAGACCAACACGGCTACCTACCTGTAACTGAGCTAGGAGAAAAAGAGTTCTACTTTTTTTTGGGGGGGGGGGGAAGCATTTGAAGGTGTACGAGGGTCTCCCTCCCACTTCCAGCGTTGCTTCTTCTCCGGAATAATCCTTCCACCCTCTCTTGGCGCCTGCTGCCAGCCTGCCTTGCCCCTGCAGGATTGTGGCAGCCCGTGCCAACTTGATCTGATTTATAACAGGTGTTCTAATGCCAGGGGACAGTTGGTGCCCTGTCTATAACAGGCTACCTGTTGCAGCAGCTCCCTGGCTTTATATTTAGTCTCTCCCAGTTTTTCCACCTGGCCTTTGCTCTGGCACGGAGAGGGGGCCAGGAGGAGTGCAGGGCCTGCGTCGAAACTGGACCTGGCTGTATGTCCTGCACTGCCTCTACCTCCCCCCCCCCGTCCCCTTTAACTGTGCCAAGGATCTCCTTGCAGATTTTGGTGGGTGCCAAGACCACCGAGCCCCTTTGAATAAGGTTTTCCTCTTGCCCTCTGCTGGGGACATTTTTTTTTCCTCTCCTGGGGTTGCCCATCCCCCTTTGCAGAGAAAGGAAGCCTTGGCTTACAATAGGACTTTGTTTGCCTGTATCTTACTCAGCAATGTGCTTGTGCAATTCTGCACAGCCCCGGAGCCCAACGCCAAGGTCGGTTGAGGATACAGGAACCCGTTCAGCTGCTGCAGCTTTGCGGTGTGTGCGGGGTGGGGGTGGGGGCGGCTAGCCAGACAGACTGTGTCCTGGGAGGGGCAGCAGCCCAGACGAGGCAGCCTGGGAAAATTGCAGATTAATAATTCACTCCCATGTGTGGTTGGGGAAATGGGAGGGCCAACGTTACTGTGCATTTTTTTCCAATCTCTCTTGCTTTTTGTGTGAGAACACATACACACAACATAATAATGTGCGGCAGAGGGTGTTGTTCCGGCTCTTGAAATCCCCCCAGTCTTAAAAAGCCTTCTAGCATGTCTCCTTATCCAAATCACCTGCAAAGCAGGGTGCATAAAAATCAATGATTATTTTTTTTTAAAAAAATAAAGTCAGATTTTTTTTTTTATTTAAATCGGATTTTTTTTAATTTAAATTGGATTTTTAAAATAAAATGCTTTTGGAGGAAAAATCTTTCTAAACATAGTCCTCTATTTAAGTTACATTGTAGTCCAAAGGCTATTCATCAGGAAATAAGGATTTGTTTTAAGTTTATCAAGTGTGCTAAAACTCAGTCTAAGTTTTTTTTAAAAAATGTTTAACCACATCAGTTAACAAACATGGATACATATGCGATCATGTTATTGTTTTAGTTAAATAAATTGTTTAAATGGTTATTAAGGAAATGATTATTTTTCTCCTTCCAATAAGTACAGCAGAAAAGTTGTCCAAATATAAACAGTTAACTTATTAAACCTCACCATAATTTCATAATTATCTGTCTAGTAGTATAACCAAATCAGTAATTTTTGATATAACTGTAAAACTACTCTGGAAAATTATTATTCCAAAAATGAAACCTTCATATGGTTGTAAATATTAAGATTATACCAGCAAGAATGAGTCTTTCTGTAAAAAAAATATTTAAATCAAGTCTTACTGACTAGTGATTTAAATCATGATTTAAATCAATTTGATTTAAATCAAATCCACCCTGCTGCAAATCGTCGCTTTGTTTTCTGTGTCCTGATCAGTGTCTCCCCCCCTCTCCACCTTGCTTTTCAGGGAGCTCCCTTGCAGGTGAACGTCACTCAGCCCAGTCGGACCAGCAGCGGTTCCGAAAGGTGAGCAGCAGAGGGTCGTGGGGTAGCTCAGTCGGGAGAGCGCCAGGCTCTGAATCCCAGGGTCGCGGGTTCGATCTCCACGTTGGTCAAAAGACAGGTCAGAATTCTGGCTCTTGTCAGCAGAAACCTGTAGGATCCTGCAACTCATGGGATTGACTTAGGCCCTTACACTTATTCTTTTTTTTTTTTTTAATAAAAAAAATAAAGACCTACCGTATTTGGTCAACTAGATCTTTTCCCCACTCGCATGCCTGCAATCTAAGTCAGAACCCCTGCCCATCAATGACTCCCTGCCCAACTTACTTGTTGCCAAGTTATTCCCTTCTTCTTATTCGATGCTGTCATCAGGCTCCACCTTTGGTCAAAAGCAAAATACTGGAAAGGTTTTAGTGAATGCAGTTTTTAAAAAATCTCTACGGCTGAAGCCGGCCTCCGTGACAAGCCAGCTTGCTTCGAAGTCCTACCTTCTGATTTGGGATGCGACCTGGTTGGCAGCAGTAGCTACGTGCTAAGGGCAGATCACACACTGCATGTGCTTTTCTTGTTGCATATTTAAAAAAACAGCCCAGGGCATAGCTGTCAACCCTCCCTTTTTTTGCGCGGGAAACTCCCTTATTCCAACGCCGTTTCCCGCTGCTATCCCGGATTGTTGATATCCCTTAAATTTCCTGGATTTCAAAGGAAGCAGCGTTGCTCGGCTGCCAATAAGGAGTCTGAGACCGACTGGGGGTGGAGCTTGCATGCCTTGTGCAGCCAGCCCCTATCGCCCAACCAGACAGCCAGCCTGCCTGCCGTCTACGCGCTCGCTCTTTCGCTCACCCGTTCGCACGCAGCCTCTGGAGCGCAGGGTGACGAGGCTACTTGGTGCCATTGCACCGCCCTCGCAGCATCCCTTATTTTCAAATCCGAAAGTTTGAAAAAATCCCTTCTTTTCAAATCCGAAAGTTGACAGCCATGGTCCAGGGACTTGGTCCTGTCTCAAATTAGCACATGAGTGGGGGTTCCTACTGACTTAAATTGCAGGCATAGGAGTGACGGAAAGATCATTCTAGTTGCCCAACTAGGTGTTTAATTTTTTAAAAAAGAATAAGTGGCAGGGCCTAAGCTTGCCTAGAAAACCCGCCCTCTCCCCTGAAAGTTTTCTCTCTGATCTCAGATATATGGGGGCGGCTGTGTGGGGAAAACACTTTGTACATGTTCAGATGCACCCTGTTACCGTTTTACATGAGAACTGGCTAGCTGGGGGGGGGGGCATTGGACTAGATGATCCTCATGGTGCCTTCCAACTCTGCAATTCTGTGATTCTCTGTTTTAGAGCAGAGAGGAGCCATAGCTCAGGGGCAGAGTACCTTCTTTGCAAATAAAAGATCCCAGGTTCAGTTGCTGATATCTTCAAGTAGGACTAGGGTGAGAAACCCCACCTGAAACCCTGGAGAACCGCTGCAAGTCATTGTAGATTATTATTATTCATTTATTTCATTTCTATACCGCTTTATATTTTTAAGAAAAATCCCAAAGCAGTTTACAGCATATTAAACATCAATAAAACAATCCAGAATCAAACATTTCTGAAGAAAGTACACAGCCAAAGCAACACAATTAACAGGAAGCCAAAATACCATCTCAAAGATTTCAAAATAAAACATTACAAAGGAGGTCAACTACAGAATACATATTTAACACAAAGTTTACCCAAAAAAATCTTAAGCATTTCAAAAGAAAACATTGCTGAGTGAAGTCAAATATCAAGCAATCACTTTATTTAAGCTTTAAGCTCATAACAACAGAACTAGAACAAATACACAGCACAATTTGATTAAAAAAATTAAAACCAGAGTACAAATTAGAATTAGGTACTATAAGGAATTTTCAGCTTCCAAACAGCAGTCCATTACATCGTTTATAAGTCAAAACGGAAGTTAAAAATTTTACCATTTGAAAAGTTACATGAAGTCAAATATAAAATGCACATTTAACAAGAGAATAAAATATTATCATAAGCATGGCTGCTTTGGCAGGGACAAAAAGATGGGGCAAAAGAACCCAATAATTAGGATTTGTTGTCAGGCATCGTGATGTAGATGACGCTGAGCTATACAGACCAATTTCCTGACACAGAAAACCTAAGAGTTCAGCCCTGATTTGGGGGGCATTCCTCCTGGGCCTCAGATTAATGCGTCCCAAGAGCATCTTGTTTTGTTCCTTCTTGGAAGGTTTCTCACTTCTTTCTCAACTAGAGAGCAACAGAGAGAGAGAGAGAGAGAGAGAGAGAGAGAGAGAGAGAGAGAGAGAGAGAGAGAGAGAAAGGAGAAGGGATTGTGGGAAGAATTATGTCTGGTGACCCACACTCCTCCCGCCCCGCTTGCAAGCTAATGGTTCCCAGCTGGGGTCAGGCTCAGCGACGGCGCCTGGAGGAAAGGGACTCCAGCATCTTCCTCTGTTGCAAGACAGGGCCTGGGAAAAGGCCGAGGGGAACAGAGGCCCGTGTGCGAAGCTGAAAGCTCTGGGGTTCGTCCTCCGCAAAGCGAGCGTCTGAACATAGCTGTGGCTGAGCGCCTGGGGAAAGCAGAAAGGAAAAGGGGCGAGCGATGCCTTTTGGGAGGGGGGTTAAAAACATAAATATATACACACCATATTTTTCGCTCTATAAGGCGCACCTGACCATAAGATGCACCTAGTTTTTAGAGGGGAAAAGCCCCATTTTTTTGAGGATCAGCTCAAATTTGTGCAGCTTCTTTTGCAAAGGAGAAAAGCCCCATTTTTTGAGGATCAGCTCAAATTTGTGCAGCTTCTTTTGCAAAGGGGGAAAAATCCTGTTTTATGGGATTTAACTCACAGTTCTGCAGCTTCAGGAAAGGGAGCCATTTCTAGTTTCCAGACAGATAATCTAATCAGCCAGTCACATGTCGCTGGGGAAAGAGCCTCCCTTTGCAGAACATTCAACAATGGAGGCCTGGGGAAGGGGGCGGGGCCGGAATCTCTCTCCCTTATCTCTCTCCCCGATCGTTTGCTGAGCAGCTGCTCAGTGGGCTTCCTTTCAACACCCCCTTCTCTCTTTGTAAATAAAAAAAGCACGATCTGCTTTTGCCCCTGGGCAATTCAGCTCCAGGGACCACACATTCGCTCCATAAGAAACACAGACATTTCCCCTTACTTTTTAGGAGGAAAAAAGTGTGTCTTATGGAGCGAAAAATACAGATATATATATTGCAGAGTTGGGACCACAAGGGTCATTTAATCCACCCCCCTGCAGTGCAGGAATCTTTTCCCCCGGCGTGGGGCTCGAACCCACGACTCTGAAATTCCGAGTCTCGAGCTAGGCGTTTGAACAAAGGACAGCAGGAGGTGCTTGAGATGGGTGCCACTCAATCTGCGCTCGAGCTCCAGGACCTATTCTCATCAAAGTGCTCAGTGCTCTCCCTTATTTTTAAGTGTTTCGTATGGCTTTTACTGCTGTTACTCGTGTTGAGTCCATTTTTGGTTGGGGAAACAATTGTTTAAATGAAAAATGATTTTTTTAAAAAATTATTTAATTATTATTATTATTATTATTATTATTTTAAATCCAATTTCGTTGTACTTGTACAATGACAATAAAGACATAAAGATAAATATAAAGGAGAGTGAGCAAGTGCAGGCGTTGATTTCTCTTATCATGGTATCACGTACTTCCGGGTCCAAGGCTGTGGGCTTGGCTAGCAGCACCTATTGTCTTGGTAGCGGAGCTTTTCTTTCTACCTGAGCTCACCTGGCAGGCTATCAGGGTGCCACGTTCTGATCTTGGACGGGGCCGAAGCCAGCGGTGGATGTGGAAACGTAGATGGGACCATCCTTGGCTCCCTCCCTGCCCCACCTCCACCCTCCCCTCTCTTTCCCCCACTCTGCAGTCTGCTAGGGGAGGGACAGGTCACTTGCCAGAAACCTAAAACTGGCCTTCAAAGTTAGCCCGACGCCTGCTATTTGCCTGCCCTCGTCTTGGAGTAACTGGGAGTCCTGGTTTGCCTGTTTTCCATCTCCCTTGTGGGGTGTGGGGGGTCCCCCAGTCTACCTCCCTCTAGTTATGGAGAGCCCTCCCTCTAAGCCCCAAATGGATTATAAGTGCTTGTTCCGTAGCAACTAATGATAGTACCTCTGAGCACCTGAAATCGAGCTTAGAGTCACTCCCAGAAGGAGAATATTGTATATCCCGGACCCATGGAAGTGTACAAATGGGAAATAGCACTTGCAAGTGGACCCTATGCATTTGCGGGGGGGATGGAGTCAAAATTCAGAGATGGCGGTGGGTGGATAAGGCTGGCAATCGCTTACTATTTCACAGGGTGGATTTGATTTAAATCAAACTGATTTAAATCATGATTTAAATCACTAGTCAGTAAGGCTCAGGGTGGATAAAAATCAACGATTTTTTAAAAAATAAATTAAAAAATCCGATTTAAATTTTTAAAAAATCTGATTTTTAAATTTTTTTTAATCGTTGATTTTTATCCACCCTGAGCCTTACTGACTAGTGATTTAAATCATGCTTTAAATCGTGCTTTAAATCTTTTTGATTTAAACCAAATCCACCCTGCTATTTTGCACATTTTGGAGCAGTCCTAACAACACTGGGGGGGGGGGGGAGCCCAATGCAAATATGAAAGTCAGAAGCAAAAATAAATAAATGTGGGGCTGGACTCCATAGAGAGGGTTGCAGAATTTAGGGGGGGGCAAGCCCTTCCCTTCCTCTTTTGTCGTCCCCCCCCCCCACCGTTGCCCAAACGCACACGCTGTTCCCTCGGACAATCCAGCCGGCATCCTCTCCTCTCCTGAGCGCCTTCGTTTCCCAAATTCTTGGCAGCCTTTCTATATAAACAGCTTATTTTTAGCCGGAGGTTAACAGTGCAAGAGCTCGCGGCCCACTTTCCCACAGCCGTGGAGGGAAGAGGGTGTGGGGCCGCGTCCGAAGAGGAGGAGATGAAGCAGTGGGGACGGGGGCTAGAATGTGCGTAGGCCGCAGTTTGGGGTTCTGTGCAAGGAAACCTGGGAGCATGCAGTTTTCAAACCCTGAGCCCCACCTTTAGCTGAACAATAGCAATTTTCAAAACAAAATACAGTGGTACCTCGCCTAACGAATAACTCGCCTAACGTCTTTTTCGCCTAACGAATGACTTCCGGCAAAACAAAATGGCCGCCGGAAACGAATTTCTTCGACTTAAGAAAAGACGTCGCGGCCGCTTTTAATAGGATTTCTTCGACTAACGAATTTTTGAATAGGATTTCTTCGACTAACGAATTTTTCCCCAATGCGTTCCTATGGGGATTCGCCGAACGCATTTTTTCGCCTAACGACGATCGCGTCAGAACGCATTATCTTCGTTAGGCGAGGTACCACTGTAAAATCCTTCCAGTAGCACCTTAGAGACCAACTAAATACAATCTTAGTTGGTCTCTAAGGTGCTACTGGAAATAATTTTATTTTTTATTTTGTTTTGACTGTGGCAGACCAACACGGCTACCTACCTGTAACATTAGCAATTTGGGGGGGCTGTGTATTAATTTTTGACCATATAGGTTGCGAACCCACTTTAGTTCCAGTTGAAATGCAGTTTTTTTGACTCCCGAACCACCAGTTGGAGACCAGGCCTCCGGGGATGGGTCACACTCAGGGTGGATTTGATTTAAATCAAATTGATTTAAATCACAATTTAAATCACTAGTCAGTAAGAGTTGATTTAAATCAGGCTTCCTCAAACTCGGCCCTCCAGATGTTTTGAGACTACAATTCCCATCATCCCTGACCACTGGTCCTGCTAGCTAGGGATCATGGGAGTTGTAGGCCAGAAACATCTGGAGGGCCGAGGTTGAGGAAGCCTGATTTAAATCATTTTTTTTTAACAGAAAGACTCATTCTTGCTGGTATAATCTTAATATTTACAACCAGATGAAGGTTTCATTTTTGGAAGAATAAATTTTCAGAGTAGTTTTTGCAGTTACATCAGAAATTACTGATTTGGTTATACTATTAGAAATACATAGACAGATAATTATAAAATTATTGTGAGGTTTAATAAGTTAACTGCTTATATTTGGACAGTTTTTCTGCTGTACTTTATTGGAAGGAGGAAAACAACCATTTCCTTCATAACAATTTAAACAATTTGTTTAACTAAAACAATAACATTATAGCGTATGTATCCATGTTTGTTAAGTGATGCGGTTAAACAATTAAAAAAAAAACAGACTTGAGTTTTAGCACACACATGAAAAACTTAAAACAAATCCTTATTTCCTGATGAATAGCCTTTGGACTATAATATAATTTAAATAGAAAACTAGAAAGATTTTTCCTCCAAAAGCATTTTATTTTAAAAAATCCAATTAAAATTTAAAAAAAATCCAATTAAAATTTTTAAAAATCCGATTTTTTTTTTTTTAAATCGTTGATTTTTAACCACCCTAGTCACACTAGGGCCTGACTGCCATTTTCTCCCTGCCTTGCTACCCAGCTCAGGTTGATCTCATCTCTTTACCTCAGGCGTGTGTAACCCCAGAGGTAAAGCAAGGCCCTTCAAGGCTGTCTGTTCGGCCCTCAGCACCCCCTCTTGCAGCCACACCCTGTCTCTCCAGACCGCAGCCCTCACCAGCCCCAGAATATTGCCTGACTAGAATATTTCCTTGCACTCAGAGGGGCATAGAAACTAGCCTACGTGGAAAGGTTTGAGCATTTGCATTTGTTGCTCCACCCAATTTTGTCTGTGGCCCCCAGAAAGTTGGTGAGAGGGGAATGCGGCCCTTGGGCTCAGCGAGGTTCCCCGGCCCTCCTTGACCCGCTCTGTCGTCCCGCAGGTCTCTGCCGGTGTCCGAAGAAACGCACAGTCTTATCACAGAGAAGAAGAGCGAGAGACTGCAAGGAGAGCCCGATGCTATCGTGAAAGGTGGGGTCTTAACGCAGCGCGACTCCCCAAGCGGAATCGGGGCTCCTTGGTTTCGTTTGGGTTTTCGTTATTCCTGCCTCTGGGGAAGGGTGGTAGGACCACCCAACGCTGCCCAGCCTGGGTCATTTGGAGGAGTGGCGATGTGCGTGTTGAAGGAATGAAAAGTGTGGTACCTAAGGGACCGCCTCTCCTGGTATGCCCCACAGAGGACCATAAGGTCCTCAAATAATAACATTTTGGAGGTCCCGAGCCACAAGGATGCTAGGCTGGCCTCAACTAGGGCCAGGGCCTTCTCAGTACTGGCCCCGACTTGGTGGAACGGTCTGTCACAAGAGACCAGGGCCCTGTGGGATTTGGCATCTTTCCGCAGGGCCTGCAAGACGGAGCTGTTCCGCCTGGCCTTGGGGTTGGTTTCAGTTTAACCCTGATGTTTCATTCCTTTATGGTTTGATTGGTGGGCTCCTTAAAAATGAGGCTGCATTTTTAACTTTAAATTGTATTTTAACCTGCATTTTAATTGATTGTTTTGTTGTGATTTTATTGGTGTTAGCCGCTCTGAGCCCAGACTTGGCTGGGAAGGGCGGGGTATAAATAAAAATTTATTATTATTATTACTACAAGTTGAGCAAGATTAAAGAGCAGCCACAAAGCGTTTATCTTCAATGGTTGTGCAAGATACTGGATGAGCTGTCCAGCTCTTTTTGCCTTCTCCATTCTGGCGCTCTCCAGATCCCATCGTTCCTGAACGTTGGGTCATGCAGGCTTGGGCGGGTAGAAGTTGCCCTTGACCTCAACTTGGGGAACACTGCTTTGTACCTTGGAGCCAGACCTCGGCCTCTGTGCACATTCTGAAACGGTAGTACGTTTCCGAGCACAATTCAAAGTGTTGGTGCTGACCTTTAAAGCCTTAAACGGCCTCGGTCCAGTATACCTGAAGGAGCGTCTCCACTCCCATTATTCAGCCCGGACACTGAGGTCCAGCACCGAGGGGTTCCCTCACTGTGAGAAGCAAAGCTACAGGGAACCAGGCAGAGGGCCTTCTTGGTAGTGGCGCCCGCCCTGTGGAACGCCCTCCCAGCAGAGGTCAAAGTGATAAAGAACTACCTGACATTTAGAAAATACCTGAAGGCAGCCCTGTTTAGGGAAGTTTTTAACCTGTGATATTTTAATGTATTTTAATATCTGTTGGAGGCCGCCCAGTGTGGCTGGGGGGACCCAGCCAGATGGGCAGGGTACAAATAATAAATTATTATTATTATTATTATTATTATTATTATTATTCGTGATGCAGAATCGTGCGTTTTCCAGAGTTTTCTTAACATTCGCATTTCTAGTCTCTCGTTGGCATCCACCTGTCTTGAGAGACAATGGAGTGCAAAACATCTGGAATGACAAGGTTAGCCATCACTGCCTTAGCCTTTTCTCCTGAAGATATCCCACAAGGCAGGGGAGGTTTTGGATCAGAGTATCCTAGATGGGCTTCCTTCCTAGGATGACCTGCCCCATCTGTAGAAGCAGAAAGAGAGCCAAAGTGTCCGTGGGGTGGGGGTCAACCTGAGCACAGGCTCCACCTCACCATCTTTATAATAGTAATAATAATAATAATAATAATAATAATAGTAATAATATTTTATTATTTATACCCCACCCATCTGGCTGGGTTTCCCCAGCCACTCTGGGCAGCTTCCAACAAAATATTGAAATACAATAATCAATCTTTCTATTGCCTCTTCCAGGCTGGCTGCAACGGGAGGTCCGGGGAGGTATAAAGACCCCTTGGCTGCGTCCTCGCAAGTACTGGTTTGTGCTGACGGAGGATTCCCTCGACTACTATAGCGGGTGTGAGGTGACCGCCCGGTGCCTGGGCTCGCTCGTCCTCACCAGCCTCTGTTCTGTGCTGTGGCCTGACAAGCAGACCTACAAGGAGACAGGTAAAGAATGTGGGCCTGGGCCTGGCTGTGGAGTGGGAGCCCGGGAGCCAGAGCTCCCTTGCTTGGGTATCGAGCCTTTTTAGCACAGGGGTGGAGAACCTCAGATCCAAATGTGGCCCTCTAAACCCTTTCCTCTGGCCCTTGGGACTCTCCTCAGACCACGCCCTCTTCTAGTTCAACAACTTTGCGGGGGGGGGGGGGGGAGAGACAACAACTTTTCTGTCCGGATTTTCAATTTTTGAAATATGGCAACCCGACTGGAATGTGACCTTGATCTGTAGCAATGCCTCAAATCAAATCAAATATCTTTATTACGGTCCAAGACCAGAAAGCAATTTATAAAAGACGTGGTAGTGTAAGTTGTATTGTCTTACAAATAAAAATAGAAATGCGGGCCAATTCACAGGATTGGTGCTTACATTTAAAACCATATTTCAGCCTCTTAAAGTTTAAAATTTAAGTTCATAAGTCTCTGCTGTCTATTATCAGACCATCAGGCTTACATTTCAGACCCCATTGCTGATATCACTGCTCATCTTATTCTTGTCGCAATGTGACTGTAGCAATGCCTCTTACTTGTTTGGGTGGAGGTGTGCGTGTTGTGTGTAAAAACTGGCTTTTTGTGTGCATTTTGTGCAGTTGAAGTGCAGCCTTCTGTACAAAGGGAAGAGTCATGCCTATAGCTGTGCCCGCATTCGTGTCTGCCCTGCCCATTGCTGGCACCCCCAGCCCATGAGGAAATGTGGCCTTTGGGCCGAAGCAGGTTCCCCACTCCTGTTTCAGCTTTCTTTGATTGATTGGTTGGTTATATGCTGCTCTTCAGACTGGGTTGCCTCAGCCACTCTGGGCAGCTTCTGGCAAATGAAAACATCAAACACAGTAAAACGTCAAACATTAAAAAGTTCCCTGTGCAGGGCTGCCTTCGCATGCCTCCTAAAAGTCGGATAGTCGTTTATTTCCTTGACATTTCGAGGGCAGCGCGTTCCACAGGGTGGGCACAACGACCGAGAAGGCCGTTCTCTGCTTTTCACTACCTCGGTCTCAAAGCTGCTTTTCTGCAATAGGAATACATTGCATGCAAAATGTAAAAGCATAAATTAAACCACAAAACCTTGGGAGTTTTTAGAATGTGGAAAAACTTAAAGGGAAAGCATCAGGAAATTTTAAACTTCGGAGAAGTGTTCATGAGACAAAGGCCTCCTAAGTTCGAAACGATAGGTAAAGGGACCCCTGACCATTAGGTCCAGTTGTGTCCGACTCTGGGGTTGTGCCGCTCATCTCACTTTATTGGCCGAGAGCCGACGTATAGCTTCTGGGTCATGTGGCCAGCATGACAAGGCGCTTCTCGCGAACCAGAGCAGCGCACGGAAACGCCGTTTACCTTCCCGCCAGAGCGGTACCTATTTATCTACTTGCACTTTGATGTACTTTCGAACTGCTAGGTGGGCAGGAGCTGGGACTGAGCAACGGGAGCTCACCCCGTCGCAGGGATTCAAACCGCCGACCTTCTGATCAGCAAGCCCTGGGCTCTGTGGTTTAACCCACAGCGCCACCTGGGTCCCTTTCGAAAGGATAGATATAGATATAAAAGCATAGCCTCCCTATGACCAGTGTGTAGCTGTCATGTGGGGTCCAAAGCCTTTTCTTTTCCTACTTCCATCATTTCTGTGTTCCTTTCAGGGCTATATCTGCTACTAATGCTAATAGATACAGATCTATAGCTATAGCTATATATTTATATGGTGTGTAAGTTTAGGCCTGTACACTTCCTGCTTCATCCTAGGGTGTGTGTATATTTTTGGGTTGCCATATGTCTGGAATTTTTCAGACATTGCCGGGATTCAGCCGTTGGAAACAGTGTCCGGGTGGAAATTGTTTAAATGTCTGGGAAAGTCCGGGCATATGGCAACCCGTGTTGGGAGTGTAGATCAGGGGTCGGCAAGGCATACTTGGCATGGGCCGGATCACTCCCGCGAAGATCCTTCATGGGCCAGTGCAGCGCGATGCCAAAAATCACGTATGCGCATGCCCAGACACTGAAAATCGCGCCTGCGCAGAAGCGATATCCGGCATCTGGGCATGCGCAGAATTTATTTCCGGAGCTGTGGAAGAGAGTCCCCATGCTGCGCTGTTCTAAACTGGGGACTCGCCGAGCTGGTGGCTTGGTTCCGGGGCGGCTCATGGGCTGGTTAAGCGACCCTCATGGGCGGCTTCCAGCCCATGGGCCTTAGGTTGCCAACCTCTGGTGTAGATTCTTGCCAATTTCCTTAAAAATAGCTCAAAAACATCTTTTTCTGGTTTTTTTAAGATTACAAAAAAAATTAAATAGAAGCTGAGTAATTTTTGTGTCCAGATTTTCACTTTTTGAAATATGGCAACCCTAATATATTTACCGGTATATCTATGTATACGTGTGTGTGTGTGTGTGTGTGTGTGTGTGTGTGTGTGTGTGTATTTCTGTTAATCACATGCTGGTACCCCCTTCTCTCTCCCTCCTCCGCAGGATACTGGGCAGTGACTGTTTTTGGCAGAAAGCACTGCTACCGCCTCTACACAGAGCATTTAAACGAAGCTGTGCACTGGGTTTGCGCCCTGCAGAAGGTCATCATCAGCAAGCCCCCCGTGCAGACCCCGACGCAGCTCCTCATGTGTGACATTGAGGTGAGCGGGGCGGGGAGTGGGCAGGAAGGGAATGGGTGCGATAGGAGGGCCCAAGACACACCCACCACCACACCCACCTTTACCTTTTTCCTAAAGCAGCTCTTCTGGGAAGGTGCTCTTGTCGACACCGCAGCAGTTCCCAGACTAGAATCAGTAGCTCTATAAATTCTGCAGGCAGAGAAATGGCTCAATGGACAAATAGGCTAAGGGGAAATACAAAACAATCATTTACTCAAAAACGGGATATGTTCAAGAAACACCTACAAAAATATAATAGCGATATAACATCTATGGCAGTGTTTGAATGACCCTTGTGTAAATTAAATATTAATAAAGAAGGAAAAATGGTACGATATGTTATAAGAAAGCATTAGAAAATATATTAAAGGTAAAGGTAAAGGGACCCCTGACCATTAGGTCCAGTCGTGTCCGACTCTTGACGTGCTTTCGAACTGCTAGGTTGGCAGGAGCAGGGACCGAGCAACAGGAGCTCACCCCGTCGCGGGGATTCGAACCGCCGACCTTCTGATTAGCAAGCCCTAGGCTCTGTGGTTTAACCCACAGCGCCACCTGTTAAGAGTAAGGTAATAAGTAGTTAAGTACATTCAATACTGTAAATGGGTACATCGGGAAATAAAGTACATCAGGAAATGACAGGAAGTCTATTTTAACATAGTTTAGTTTATTTGATTCTACTTTGGTTTATTTTTGTTTAGTTAGAAAATATAAGAAAAGAGCACGTATAAGTATAAATTAATATTTAATGGTAAAATCATTTAAGGTTATTATTACTATTATTATTACATTTTCTTTGTACGTGAATATAAGATTGCGTATGATATCCATGGATTTTAATAAAGAAGATTAAAAAGAAAAAAGAAATTCTGCAGGCAGGGTGGACCTGTAAGTCAGCAAAAGCCTTCTGGGAAATGATTTATAGTGAGCTAAAAAAAATGTTTAAAATAACTTTTGTTAAAAAAAAAAAACCAGAGGCTTTTCTATTAGGTATAATAGGAGAAGAGATTCCGAAGGAGAAAAAGGTCTTATTTATGTATGCGATGACAGTGGCAAGTATGTTATATGCCCAGGGATGGAAAGAAGGAAGAACCCCATCGAAAGAATGGATATTGAAACAGATGGATTATGCCGAAATGGCGAAATTGGCCGCGAAGATTAGACACCAAGAGGACAAAAAATTTAGAAATGAGTGGATTGACTTCATAAGAATACATGAAGGAGCATTGCAAACATTTAAAGACGTTAGCTGGATTGGATTAGCATTTGTAATATAATTTGATAAAGGGTATTGAAAAAGGAGACTTAATAGATTGAATAAAAGTATTTAGTCGCAGAAAAGAGAAGAGATAATTTACTGGAAACCGGGGAGAGGAGTCGGGGGAAGTCCGGGGGTCGGAAGAACCCCTATAAAGATACTGAATTTGTTATTGATTAATGCAATTAATATTGTATGCAAAGAAAAAATTAAAATAAAATACAGTCATACCCTGGGTTGCGAACACCCCGTGTTACGTATGTTCGGGTTGCGCACTCCCCAAACCCGGAAGTGTAACACGGAGCGCGGACGCTTCTGCGCATGTCTGCGCGGTCCGTAGATGCACAGAAGCATTCTGCACAGAAGCACGAGATCGCGAGATCTCGTGCATGCACAAAAGCGCCACCCGAGTTGCGCACAGTTCGGGGTGCAAACGGCACCCCGCAACGAATTACGTGCGCAACCCGGGGTATGACTGTATATGTATATATATTTTTAAAATCTGCAGGCGGCACACGTGCCCAACTCTATAAGGGGTGGTCTCAAGGCTCTTCCGTCTCTGAACAGCATTTAAATTGGAATGCTTCTCACCCGCTTTTTCCCTTTCTCCTCCCCATCCCAGGAGAACCGTAACAGCCCAGAAATCCTCGATCAGATTTATCAAAATAATCCCATCCTGTGCTACACGGCTGGCCCAATCTATGCGCCTCTGCTGCCCTTTCCGTATGCAGGTGGGTGACCGCTTCCTTGCACATGGGTCAGCATCGTCCTAAAATTCGTTGGCCCTTGGGCACCATGTGCCGTTGGCTGTGCAGTCCCAAGTGGTTCATAACTTGGTGGTACATGGCTCAGAACCGCAATACCTCAAGGACCGCCTCTTCCCATATGAACCTACCCGGTCCCTGAGATCATCTTCTGAGGCCCTCCTTCGTTTGTCTCCTCCTCAAGAGGTCCAGAGGGTGGCAACACGAGAACAGGGCCTTCTCTGCAGTGGCTCCCTGTCTGTGGAATGCTCTCCCCAGGGAAGTTCGCCTGGCGCCTTCATTACACACCTTTAGGCACCAGTCAAAAACGTTCCTTTTTAACCAGGCCTTTGGTTGATCTTATTGACATCCAATACCCTTTTAGAATGTGGCTCTTTTTTGGGTTTTTTTATTGGGCTATTGTCTTAAATTTGATTTTATATACAGTGGTACCTTGGTTCTCAAACGTAATCCGTTCCGAAACCAAAGCGTTCCAAAACCAAGGCCCGCTTTCCCATAGAAAGTAAGGCAAAATGGATTAATCCGTTCCAGACTTTTAAAAACAACGCCTGAAACAGCAATTTAACATGAATTCTAAACAATGTACTGCAGTCGCATAGTCAATCAATCAGTAGCTGAACTGGGTTCCACACAGTCACAAAAACGAAAGAGCCGCAAAAATAAGAACGCACAATGAATAGCAAAAACAGAAGACCTCAGCGTAACACTCAAAACGGAAGTGTGGCACTCGAATCAGAAGGGTAGCACTCAAAACAGAGCGTGATCGGCTTCCAAAAATTTTTTGCAAACCGGAACACTTACTTCCGGGTTTGCAGTGTTTGGGTTCCCAGTTGTTTGAGTACCAAGGCGTTTGAGAACCAAGGTACCACTGTATTACCATTTTGTTTGTGAACTGCCCTGAGACCTCCGGGTATAGGGCGGTGTATAAATCCAATAAATGATAATAATAAACAAGGGAAAGGTAGAGGACTTTATCCATTTTTTCTTTTACTGCCCTCTGTATGTTACAGTTAGACCCAGGCTTTTCCTCCTAATCCGGCCGACCATCGCCCGGGATGACGACTGCATGAAATACTTATTGGTAGACGCCAACCCCCTGGTCACACGTGGTGTGGCTATCTACATTTTACAGGCACTGAAACTCAGGGCCACCTCTTCGCCTAACTTGCCCTAGACCAGGCATAGGCAACCTTCAGCTCCCAGATGTTTTGGGACTACAACTCCCATCATCCCTGACCACTGGTCCTGTTAGCTAGGGATCATGGGAGTTGTAGTCCCAAAACATCTGGGAGCCGAAGGTTGCCTACCCCTGCCCTAGACCTAGACCTATGTAACTTCCTGACATAGCCACTGTCGACATGCCCCGTTATTGCTTCTTATTTGTTTCATTCAGTATGATTTTATACTTAAAGTTTTTAGATGTATTTGTGCAAAGGGTGCAGGGTGTATCTGTTGTAGTTTGTGGCGGGTTTCCGCCTGGTTTTTCATTGTGTGCTTTGGCCATATGGCTAATGCAATAAATAATATTTGATTTGATAATAATAATAATGGCACCTGAACGCACAGCTTATTTCTCCCTGTGTCTCTGCAGCTCCCGGTGGCCAGGGCTACGCGGGGATCCGGGACGAAGCTGTCAAGCTGTTCCACTCGCTGCAGCAGCTGGAGGGGCTGCGGGAGCCAGCCCTTCTCATGCAGGGGGTGCTGCAGACGTGCCATGACCTCCCCGCCCTGGTGGACGAGATCTACTGCCAGCTGGTGAAGCAGACCACGGGGCCTCCAGCGCCGGGCGCAGCCGCGGACCTGCGCTACTGGCAGCTGCTCGCTTGCATGAGCTGCACTTTCAGGCCGTCGCTTCCTGTGCTGTGCTACCTGCAGCTGCATCTGCAGCGGTGAGCCCTGGGGCAAAGGGAAATGGGGGGGTGTATGTATGGGGTGCATGTATTGCCTTGCTCACCATCGTCAGGCAGAGAGGCCAGAGATGATGGAATCGTGGAGTTGGAAAGGACCCCAGGGTTCATCTAGCTCCACCCCTGCGACGCAGGAGAGCCAGTGTGGTGTAGTGGTTAAGAACAGTACTTGTAATCTGGTGAACCAGGTTCGATTCCCTGCTCCTCCACATGCAGCTGCTGGGTGACCTTGGGCTAGTCACACTTCTCTGAAGTCTCTCGGCCTCACTCACCTCACAGTGTTTGTTGTGAGGGAGGAAGGGAAAGGAGATGGTTAGCCGCTTTGAGACTCATTAAAGGTAAAGGGACCCCTGACCATTAGGTCCAGTCGTGTCCGACTCTGGGGTTGCGGCGCTCATCTCGCTTTATTGGCCGAGAGCCGGCGTACAGCTTCCAGGTCATGTGGCCAGCATGACTAAGCCGCTTCTGGCGAACCAGAGCAGCACACGGAAATGCCGTTTACCTTCCCGCCAGAGCAGTTCCTATTTATCTACTTGATGTGCTTTCGAACTGCTAGGTGGGCAGGAGCTGGGACCGAGCTACGGGAGCTCACCCCGTTGCAGGGATTCGAACTGCTGACCTTCTGATCAGCAAGCCCTAGGCTCTGTAGTTTAACCCACAGCGCCACCTGGGTCCCCTTTGAGACTCCTTAGGATAGTGATAAAGAGGTATATCAAATCCAAAACTCCTCTTCTTTTGCCGAACGCTGGGCGCGAACCCACAACCTGAGATGAAGAGTCTCATGCTCTGCTAGCTGAGCTGTCACTTGGCAGATGCTTCTCTGCTACCCTATGCGAAGGCAGTCCTGTTCTCCCTCTGCAATGACTCTTGTTGATTGATAGGACGGTCAGGAAAAGGGCCCCTGTTCTCTCTATCTCTGTGCTTGGAGGTGGAATGCAAAAAATTGGAAAGAAAACATTGTCCCAACTAAGAATGAGTGGTTTGACAAATTAATAGAGTTTGCAGAGTTAGCAAGTCTGATGGACAAAAGAAGGAATACCGATGGGAGGGCGGGGGGGGAAGTGAATGGGAATGCCTTGAAGAGTATTTAAAGAAAGATGGCATTAAGGTAAACTGGCAAGTAGAATGAGCCTATGATCAGCAGTGGAAAATATGACTTATGGGGGAAAGGATGCTAAAATAAAGGTGTAGCAAAATAACGTGAATTGGATGTCAGTGAAGGGTAGGTTGGGAACATAGCTGTCAACCCTCCCTTTTTTTGCGGGAAACTCCCTTATTCCAACGCCGTTTCCCGCTGCTATCCTGGATTGTTGATATCCCTTAAATTTCCCGGATTTCAAAGGAAGCAGCTCCTCTCCCTCCCTGCCGGCCAGGGAGGCTCCTCAGCTGCGTTGCTCGGCTGCCAATAAGGAGTCTGAGACCGACTGGGGGCGGAGCTTGCATGCCTTGTGCAGCCAGACCCTCATGCCCAACCAGACAGACAGCCTGCCTGCCGTCTATGCGCTCGCTCTTTCGCTCACCCGTTCGCACGCAGCTTCTGGAGCGCAGGGTGGCGAGGCTACTTGGTGCCATTGCACCGCCCTCACGGCATCCCTTATTTTCAAATCCGAAAGTTTGGCGAAAAATCCCTTATTTTCAAATCCGAAAGTTTGAAAAAATCCCTTATTTTCAAATCCGAAAGTTGACAGCTATGGTTGGGAAGTCCATAGAAGATGATGGCAAAATGACAAATGTATGTAAAATATAATCTGAAAAAAATGTATAAATAAAGCTCCGTGCTTGGAGGTGGGATTAAACCTGCCAAGAGGAAGCAGACATTCCTCATGCCCTCCTGTCTCAGCCACTGCCAGAGCAGAAAGACCATGTGTTTCATGCACAACGGCAATTTGCAGGTCCTTTCCTGGGAATCGGGGGCGTGGAGTGCTGAGCAACGTTCTCGGGCGTGGGTTCCCTAATGCCAGTGTTTCCCTGGTCCCAGCAGGACAGAGAACCAGTTTCCAGGCTCGGAGGCGACTTGGTACGGCCGCTTCATCGCAGAGGCCCTGCACAAGACCAAGGGCCGAGAGTGCGTGCCTTCGCTGGAGGAGATTGCGGGGCTGATGGGGCGCCAGGAGACCGAATGCGGTGTGCATTGCCCTAGCATCGCCACCTGCCATGTGGCCGTCACCTCCCAGACCACAGTCCAGGAGGTGAGCAGAAGCCCTGGGGCTGAATGGCGAGGGCGGGTGGTGGACAGGGGCGACGCTGCGACTGAACTCGTGGATTATATTGGTGGCGTTTACTTGGGACGCGGGTGGCGCTGTGGGTTAAACCACAGAGCCTAGGGCTTGCCGATCAGAAGGTCAGCGGTTCGAATCCCTGTGACGGGGTGAGCTCCCATTGCTCGGTCCCTGCTTCTGCCAACCTAGCAGTTTGAAAGCACGTCAAAGTGCAAGTAGATAAATAGATACCACTCCGGCGGGAAGGTAAACGGCGTTTCCGTGCGCTGCTCTGGTTCTCCAGAAGCGGCTTAGTCATGCTGGCCATATGACCTGGAAGCTGTCTGCGGACAAACGCCGGCTCCGTCAGCCTATAGAGCGAGATAAGCGCGCACCCTAGAGTCGTCCGCGACTTGACCTAATGGTCAGGGGTCCCTTTACCCTTTCCTTTACTTGGGAAAGAGGGGGGAGCAAGGGAAAGAAGACTTGCCTCTTTCTTTACCACAAGGCCCAAGCAGCCAGGATTTCGTCTTGCATCGCAACGCTGGCTGCTTCCGTTCCGTGGTGTGGTTGGTGAGAGATGAGGCAATCTTCTTTTCCCTTCTCCTCCTACCACAGTGCACCAGTGGGGTCTCTGCGCCCCTACCCTTCCATCCCTACCCTGCCCCCTTCCACCCCTCCGCATGCTTGACGCTGTCTGTCTGTGTGTGTCCCCTTTGCAGCACTGAGTGCCCTCCTGCTGGACATGCCCAGGCCTCCTGTCACCCCCTTTGTCTCCTCGTCCCAGGTGGCCCTGGAGCTGATGTTGCGCCTGGGCCTGGCGCATAGCCCCAACTCATTTGCCCTCTACGAGGAGAGCTGGCAGCACGTGCGCCCCCTGCCGGAGGATGCCCTGGTGGCAGATGTTCTCACGAGGTTCGAAAGGTAAATGACCTTCCCGCAACGCAGTACAATTTAACTTGTGTCTCGGTCACAGCTGGACACACGGGAGCCAGGAGCAGTTAAAGAGAGTTGGCAGCACGTTGAAAATCCCAACTCAAAATAAAGCGACATCCTAGCCTTTGCGGCTCCAGAGAGGATCTTGCAAATATACCCTGTTTCCCCTTTTTTAATACGTAGTCATAAAGTAAGCCATGGCAGGGTTTTTTTACCTTTGTGAGAAGTAAGACGTACCCCAAAAGTAAGCCGTGGTGCCGCCATTGTTCCCATCGCCTCCTCAGCCCCTCCTGCGTGCGCAGGGAGCCAGCGAACCAGCGAGAGGTGCGGGGGGGGGAACACGCCTCTTGCGGAGTTCTGCCCCGCCTGCTTAGCGCGCAGGGAGAGGCATGGGGGGGGGGAAGACGCCTCTTCCTGCCCCGCCTGTTCCCCGTGCGCAGGGAGCCAGCGAACCAGCGAGAGGTGGGGGGGGGGAACGCGCCTCTTGCGGAGTTCTGCCCTGCCTGCTCAGCGTGCTGGGGGAGGCTGTACCGTACCATACTGACGTAATAAAAATAAGACATCCCCCGAAAATAAGCCACCCTGTGTTTTTTTGAGGAAAAAAAATTATAAGATGGTGTCTTAAAAAGGGGGAAAGACGGTACAGGGGAAGTCGCTTGGGTTGTCGGAGGAGGAATGTGCACCTGATTGCAGGGGTGGGGTCTATTACAGCTAGCGCGAGCAGAACTCTGCAAAAATTAAAATTAAAAAAAACCCTAGTTATGCAGGGCAGTTCTGAGTTGAGTACAGGATGTATCTGACTTGGTGGGGAAGAGGGATACAGTAAAACCTCGGTTGTCAAATGTAATCCGTTCTGGAAGCCCGTTCGGCTTCCGAAACGTTTGACGACGGAGGCGCGGCTTCCGATTGGTTGCAAGAGCTTCCTGCACTCAGGCGGTAGCTGCGTCGGACGTTCGGCTTGCGAAAAACGTTAGAAAACCGGAGCATATACTTCCGGGTTTTCGGCGTTCGGGAGCCAAAACGGAGGTGTTCGGGAACCGAGGTTTGATTGTATCGAGCTAGCAGGAAAGTTTCAGTCTTTTTCGTCCGCGCCAGTATACGTGGCCTATGCG
This sequence comes from Darevskia nairensis, assembly GCA_034642065.1. Taxonomy (NCBI): domain Eukaryota; kingdom Metazoa; phylum Chordata; class Lepidosauria; order Squamata; family Lacertidae; genus Darevskia; species Darevskia nairensis. The sequence continues at coordinate 637,545 of JAWWNI010000405.1, forward strand.
GTCAGAACGTTTGATCAGGTTAGGGCATTTTTGCACGTCCCGGAACTGATGGATTGTCTTTGCTTGCCTTGTTCTAGCTCAGCTGGGGAAGAGCCACCCAGGAAGCCCCCGGGGAGACTCTGGTTCAGGCATTATGGGTGTCTGAACCTGGACTGCGTCCCCTGCAACAGCCAGGAGTTTGCAGTGCTATTTGAACAGGTAAGGGTCACGCGGACCAGGAGAACAAGCTTGCAGGTGTGGGGAGTGCTGTTGTTCCAAGCGACACACCCTCTCCCTACACTAGCTGTTCATCTACGGCCGTATTGCCCATGTGAGATGCTTCCAGCCTTGGGCTGCGTCACACTTGCAGAACCTGAATGGAGGCTTCTCCACCCACATCCCTTGCTTGGACCAGCTTTTCCTTATTGCCCTGCCCTCCACCCGCCTTAGTTGCCTGCTCTCTAATTCCAAGATCTTCCTTGCCACCAGGGGATCTCTCGCTGGAGCATCGTCTGCTGGGCTGTGGGCTGTCCCGCCCGCGGTCAAGCTGCGAGCGCAGTGGAAGCAGCTCCCGTGCAGCCGTTTCCTGGAGACAGCCTCTCTGACGGGAGTTGCCATGTGCGAACGGAAACCGATACAGGGGACGAGGCTGCCAGAGATCAGCCTGGCGGGCACGTGGTCGGCCTTTGGGTCTGTCCTCTGTGATGCAGAGGTTTATTTACCAGGTAAGTTGTTCCACCTGCACTTCCGGGCATGACTTGAGAAGGTACACGATGGAGAGAACCAAGAGAGACCAGTGGCACACACTCGAGGCCTATCGTGAGGAGGAGTGGGCAGGCACCGCTATTTGGCAAAGCAGGATCCGACCATTATTGTGGAGGGAGGGTTTTCCAAGACACGTAGCGCACTCTCAGTATCAAAACAGATTTGGGTGTGTTTTATCTTTATCCAACACTGCTTTCATGCAGTAGCTTGCTATCTATTATCTTCTGGAAGGGTGTGTTTTCAACACATAGGGATTTGCATCGTGCCGGGGCAACTCTTAAAACCTGTGCTATTTTCCTAGAAAAAGAGGTGCCAGAACTGAGTTCAGGCTGGAAAAAAGTCCTGTGTCTTAACTGATATTGTGGGACCTAGTCATGACACAAGTTGGTAAACAAGTTTTGCTGAAACGACACATTGGTACTATTGTGGGCAGCAACTGTTAGACTAAGCCGCTTATGGCGAACCAGAGCAGCGCACGGAAACGCCGTTTACCTTCCCGCCGGAGTGGTACCTATTTATCTTACTTGCACTTTGATGTGCTTTCGAACTGCTAGGTGGGCAGGAGCTGGGACTGAACAATAGGAGCTCACCCCATTGCAGGGATTCAAACCGCCGACCTTCTGATCAGCAAGCCCTAGGTTCTGTGGTTTAGATCACAGCGCCACCTGCGTCCCTTGGCTGAAGGATATAGACTACCCCTTTCGGCCCACTCCCCTATTGTCCTTCAAGGGAAAGGAGGTAGAGACTTAATCTGCAAGCGGAGGGGTGGGGCTAGCTCTGACCTTGCCCTATTGTCAGGGACTTGCCCTCCCCCAGAGCTGAGCTGACGGGGGAAGGCGGCTGGAGAGAAACAGCAATCAGGTCGGAGAGCAGTTTGCAGGAGAGCCCGGAAAGCCAAAGTGGTGGGGAAAAGGAACTGCAGGCTGACAGGGAGATACAAGGTCTTGAGGAGGCTGGTAGAGACCTCGCAACACCAACGGGAGGGGAAGGAGGTCTGACGGAGCTGCCCAGCGCCAGCCTGCAGGGGGAGAAAGTGTAAAGAAAGGGGGAGGCGTTTTGGATTCCCCAAACTCCTATGCTGGGGGCGGAGCCGTGAACGCCCACTCCCGGAATCTGGAAGTGACTCAAGCGGTCATGAACTTTGAGAGCTCTGATGTATATTTTTGTAAATAAAGCAACTAGTTTAGCAGACGACGTGGTCTGGCTGATTACTCTCGAGGAGACATCACAGAGCCCTTACACCTATTTTCTTTTCAGGCAAAGGAGGCGGTGCAGGAGGCCCAGCGTATTCCGCCCAGAGCTGCAGGAGGAGATTTCTGCGGTGACCGCCACCACCAGACAAAAGACTGCACTTAACCAAACGGCCGGAGATGGGACCCTGCCTGCGCCGACTTTTTTGCCCTGGCAGCAGCCTTGAAGGCCAGGGATACTTAGTGCCTTCCCCAGCCAGACACTTGTAGCGACGATACCAGTGGTACTTTATGCTCCTAAGGAGCTGGAAACGTTATGTCCTCTCCTGTGTAGAGGGATTCCCTTCCCCGACGCGTGTAAAAATTTATTTATATCGATAGATCTCCTTCCCTCCATCCGGTCTCTTGGAACAAGTAGTTGGCACGCTTCTCTCTTCTGCCGGTAAAGCTGCAGGCAGCTTGACACTGTTCCTATCACCCGGTCTGTGCAGACACTGCAGTGTTTTCACTCGCACATAAAGAGATGGTGAACAGCAGGGGACTTGGGAGTGCTGGGTAGCATCTCCTCCTATGGTTCTCTCTTGTAAAGCTGTTTTTAAAAAAACCCAAAACAAATAAATGTAGAAAAAAACAAGCCAGTGGCTGCTTAGCTTTGAGCTGGATGAAGCATGTCTTGTGAGAGGGATTACCAGTTTTTCCCCGGAGTTCCTTGTCTCTTTTCCCACCACAAAGGCCTCTGGCCAAGCTGTTCTGAGCCCAGCTGACAGCATAGTGATTATCGGCGAGAATCGTTTTTTTAAAAAAGGCAGGGTGTAAATCTATAAAGTACCGTATTTTTCGCTCTATAAGGCGCACCTGACCATAGGACGCACCTAGTTTTTAGAGGGGAAAAGCCCCAAATTTTTTAGGGTCAGCTCAAATTTCTGCAGCTTCTTTTGCAAAGGAGAAAAGCCCCATTTTTTGAGGATCAGCTCAAAGTTGTTGAGCTTACTTTGCAAAGGGAAAAAATCCTGTTTTATGGGGTTTAACTCACAGTTCTGCAACTTCAGGAAGCCATTTCTACAGTTTCCAGACAGATAATCTAATCAGCAGTCACATGTCGCTGGGGAAACAGCCTCCCTCTGCAAGGGGGCGGGGCTGGAATCTCTCTCCCCGATCGTTTGCTGAGCAGCTGCTCAGCGGGCTTCCTTTCAACACCCCCTTCTCTCTCTCTCTCTTTAAAAAAAAGCACGATCTGCTTTTGCCCCTGGGCAGTTCAGCTCCGGGGACCACACATTCGCTCCATAAGACGCACAGACATTTCCCCTTACTTTTCAGGAGGAAAAAAGTGCATCTTATGGAGCGAAAAATACGGTAAATACTGTACGGTTACAGGGTGCCTCAAAAACAGCTGTTGCTCATGTTGCATCGCATGGCCTTTTTGTGCTGAACCTCTAATATTGTAGCTCGTTTTTCCGATCTCACTGCATGGCAAATGGCTTGCAATCTGCACCATCCGTAGAGCATTCATGTGAACAGAGGCTTAGCTCAGCTGCAGATCTGTGCACATGGGAGTTTCCACTCCTTCTACACAACACCTAAAGAACAGGATCTCACAAGAATTTTTAGTAAATGAAGGGCAGGGGCCTGCTGGACCAGGGTGCGAGAGCCCATGTCACGCTACAAGCATTTTTGGCAAATAGTTACATTTTCTTTGAAGTCCACAAATTGTGTCAAGACCCCGATAGGCAGCAGGGAAATACGGAAAGCTGCTTTGAAGCACACAGCACAGAATGGCTTTCACTTATCTACTGAGCAAGTGTATTAAGCCCGAACCCACAAGAATCTGAAGTGGCCTTCAGCCCTTGCTGAAATCAAGACCGCAAAAAAGCAGGTTACTCTCGTCTCCCCAGTTGCAACCTCCAGGATGATCTTAACACACACCAGTTTAGGCCTGGAAAACATTTTCCAAGCCTAACCAATACGGGGGGGAGAGAAGAGAGGTAGTATATGTTAGGTAGGGGTTGCCAACCTTTTGGGCCCCGTGAGAACCTAACTCCCATCTCCACTGCTTGTGCCCTAAAGGTAAAGGGACCCCTGAGCATTAGGTCCAGTCGTGACCGACTCTGGGGTTGCGGCGCTCATCTCGCATTATTGGCCGAGGGAGCCGGCGTACAGCTTCCGGGTCATGTGGCCAGCATGACTAAGCCGCTTCTGGCAAACCAGAGCAGCGCACAGAAACGCCGTTTACCTTCCCGCTGCAGCCGTACCTATAAATAGGTACTTGCACTTTGACGTGCTTTCGAACTGCTTGGTGGGCAAGAGCTGGGACCGAGCAACGGGAGCTCACCCCGTCGCGGGGATTCGAACCGCCAACCTTCTGATCGGCAAGCCCTAGGCTCTGTGGTTTATCCCACAGCGCCACCCGCGTCCACTTGTGCCCTACGTACCAAGAAAACAGAGTCCCACCAAAAGCTTCTGAATCCATCCAGCAGGACTTAATAGTTAAATTCCACCTTTTGGCCCCCCAAAATGTAATCGTTTTGGGGATTTCTTCTTTGCACCAATCGCCTCCTCTTTTTTTAGAGCTGCCCATTCTACATAAACAAGATCAAGTCTTTGCTGTTTAATCAAAAATTCCCATTTATGGGATGGGCGAAACACTCCCCACTTCTGGGACACTTTTTCGGGGGGGGGGGGTGTCACCTGTGAACCACCTGCTACGAAAACGGCAGAGGCTGGAGTGTAACAAGACGGGAAATAATAAAGAGCTTGAAGTATCGCTCTCTCTCGCGTCACGAAGTGACAGCAGCTGAAAAGGTTAACCTGGCGGTTTATTGTTTTTAAAGAGGGCAAAGTACGAGGGACTCCCCGGTTCTGATCACCCAGCACCAATTCTTGCCCATCATGACAAACCCATTTGTGGGCTCCTGTTTCTCCTGCAGTGGTTGGGCTGTGCAGAGCAGGGGGAGACTACCTGTAGCCTCATTTTGCGGCAGCAGGGCCAACCCCACCCCAGTTCCCATGCAGCCCCTGCCAAGCCACCCTTACGCCAATGCATCCCTCAAGAGGCAAACAGGTTGAGCCACGCTAATGCAGTTTCCTCAAGGTGTAAGAGCTTTTAGAAGGATTCATGGCAGGAAAGAGGAGAATCCTATTGCGTTGTTCGAAGCAAAAGAAAACAAATGCCATTGCTACCCAAAAGAAAAGGGAATAAAGGGTTCTGTTTGTTGTCCAGCAACTTTAGGAGCAAGGATTATTTCTGTTTCATCCCTGCTACTGGTCTCCATGGTCCTGTCCCTTTATCAGCATGAACAGGGGTCAGCAACCTTTTTCAGCCGTGGGCCGGTCCACCGTCCCTCAGACCATGGGGGGGGGGCGGACTATATTTTTTTTGGGGGGGGGAATGAACTAATTCCTATGCTCCACAAATAACCCAGAGATGCATTTTAAATAAAAGCACACATTCTACTCATGTAAAAACACGCTGATTCCCGGACCACATTGAGAAGGTGATTGGGCCGCATCCAGCCCCCGGCCCTTAGGTTGCCTACCCCCTCAGCATGAACCTCCCTGTTAAAAAAGATAGCCGGATGCTATGATAGAGGTTCAGCCACTTATTCTGCCTCACCTGTTACTCTAGTATCTCCTCACCTGTGTCCTGCCTTACGTGTCGCTACAAGCACAGTTTCTTTCAGTTGCTGTGGGACAGTAACACAACAGACAGTAACACAATCGTACACAGAAACACAGATGCCTAGTTAACTTCAAAACGCTGCATCTCTTTATCCGCTTTGGTGCTTATTTTTCCGCCTGCGATCGAATACGTCTCAATAACACACACGTGCGACGGGAAAACCGCTTAGCAGAGGGAAAAGCTTCTTAGGGACACGGAAAGCAACAAACAAGAAAAGCAGATATCCTAATGCTGCTAACCAGACTCGCTCCAGGGAGAAATGCCAAAGAGATAGCCTGGTTCTTTAAGGCAACGGGGGGGCAGTCAGGTCCAGGAATGGGAGCATTGGGCTGCAGCTCAACAAGTGATGAAGAACAACACGAAGGAATCCCTTCCCCTGTTTAGGGACCTGCAAGTACCCTCACAGCCCCAGCCCTGGGTCACAGAAGGTGAAGGACGGCATCTCTGTCACTTCGGAGGGACGCCAGGCCTCACTGCTCTTGTGTGCCCCAGGAGATGTAGTCGGGCCGAGTGGCGGCGTGGTATTCGTCTATCAGCTCCTGGACAACCTTCCGGGAGTCGTCGAGCTCGTCAAAGTTCTCCTTGAAGATGTCCTCCTTGCGGAACTGCTCCAGGAAGGCTTCCCGTTTGCGCAGCTTGTCGTACTGCTGGCAGGTGCGTTCAAAGAGCTGGGTTAAAAGAAGAAGAGTTTGGATCTGATATCCCGCTTTATCACTACCCTAAGGAGTCTCAAAGCAGCTAACATTCTCCTTCCACCACAACAAACACTCTGTGAGGTGAGTGGGGCTGAGAGACTTCAGAGAAGTGCGACTAGCCCAAGGTCACCCAGCAGCTGCATGTGGAGGAGCAGGGAAGCGAACCCGGTTCACCAGATTACGAGTCCACCGCTCTTAACCACACAGATCAGAATGCCACAGGGGGGCAGGGCGCTGTAGATTTTGCATCAAGGCGGAGCCAAGCTGAAATAAATAGGCGACTTACAAAACCCAAAAAAACCTATGGTATGTTTTGCACAGTAGGGTTGCTAATAGTTCCAATGGCTCCTGCTGCTCAGAATCCAACTAGGCCTCTCAGCACTTGAAAGAGCTCTGTATTACAGATTTAGTTGTAGCGGGGAAGGATTTTTTCGCTGCTACCATCTGGCTGCATCTAGAGCCTCCGAACCAGCTGTCAACAGGGGCTGGGGATCTCTTCGGATGGTCTACCCATGGAGGCTTTTAAATCCTAGTGGTTTCATCATCATCATCAAAATCATCATCATCATTATTATTATTATATCCCACCCATCTGCCTGAGTTGTCCCAGCCACTCTTGGCGCCTTCCAACACACATATAAAAACATAATAAAACATCAAATATCAAAAACTTCCCTAAACAGGGTTGCCTTCAGATGTCTTCTAAAAGTCAGATAGTTGTTTATTTCCTTGACATCTGATGGGAGGGCGTTCCACAGGGAGGGCGCCACTACCGAGAAGGCCCTCTGCCTGATTCCCTGTCACCTCACTTCTCGCAGGGAGGGAACCGCCAGAAAGCCCTCGGAGCTGGACCTCAGTTTCTGGGCAGAACAATGGGGGTGGAGACGCTCCTTCAGTCTAGTGGGCTGAGGCCATTTAGGGCTTCAAAGGTCAGCACCAACACTTTGAATTGTGCTCAGAAACATACTGGGAGCCAATGCAGGTCTTTCAGGACCGGTGTTATATGGTCTCGGCGGCCGCTCCCAATCACCAGTCTAGCTGCCGCCTTCTGGATTAGTTGTAGTTTCTGGGTTCACCTTCAAAGGTAGCCCCACATAGAGCGCATTGCAATAGTCCGAGAGGGAGATAACCAGAGCATGCACCATAGTTCTCCCGCCCGCCCTTTGCTCCATACAGAATTAGTCACGGCAACACCCTCTCCAAACAACCCATAACCACCCACCCTTTACTAGAAGCCTCTCCAGGAACATCTTACGGGATTTTCTTTTCTCTCCTAGATTTACTTTCAGAGAGCTATCACCTTTTGGTCCTTGCTTTTCTTACATCTATCTCAGCAAACATGAAACCTGAGCACGAAAAGCCTTAAGGGAAACTGAATCCAGTTTACAAGCGATTCCTGGACTGTGATCAGCGTTAGCTTAAGACTAGTCCGGAGAGAAGTAACAGGCAGGCTGCCAGGGCAATCTTTCCTGGGTCTGTAAACGCCAACCCCCTTAGTAAACAACCGCATCTGTGCTTGCACCCAAACTCACCGACGAAATGTTGGTATGGTTGGCCATCATCAGACCGCTGACCCGGTGTGCTGACGGCAAGTACGGAGACTTCCTAGAAAGCGCTACTTGGATGCTGGCTGGGCCCCAGGGAATGAAATTGGCCAGCTTCCTCTCTCGGATCCGCTGCAGGCTCTTGTGGACCTGGAAGGAAGGCAGGTTATTTTCAAGGGTGCAAACGCAGCTGTTCAAACCAAGGGACCTGTATAGAATTGTAGAGTTGGAAGGGACCACGAGGGTCATCTAGTCTTGACCCCCTGCAACGCAGCAATCTTTCACCCAATGTGGGACTCGAACCCACAACTCTGAGATGAAGGGTACTGTGCACTACCAACCAAGCTATCTTTACTACTTCCTCTTTGGATCATAGAAAGGTAGGAGTCAGACGGGACCCTGATGATCGCCTAGTCCAGTGTTTCCCAAACTTAGGTCTACAGTTGTTTTTGGACTACAATTCCCATCATCCCTGCCCACGCTAGCAAGGGATGATGGGAGTTGTAGTCCAGAAACAGCTGGAGACCCACGTTCGGGAAACCCCGATCTAGCCCAATCCCCTGCAATGTGGGAATAAGCAGCGGCCCTATACGGGGATCGAACCTGCAACCTTGCCATTATCAGCACCAACTGAACCAACTGAGCTATGCAGGCTACGACGAGACTATGGACACTTTATATTTTGAGTAGTGGTGGACCTCTGCAGCATTCCACAGGCACCGCAGATGTGTCTGGAGGTGGTTGGAGGATGGATGGTGTCTAACAGACTGAAGTTGAATCCTGACAAGATAGAAGTACTGTTTTGGGGGGACGGGGTGGGTGGGTGGGTGGGTGTGCTTCCTTGGTTCTGAATGAGGTAACTGTGCCCCTGAAGGATCAGGTGTGCAGCCTGGGAGTCATTTTGGACTCACAGCTGTCCATGGAGGCGCAGGTCAATTCTGTGCCCAGGGCAGCTGTCTACCAGCTCCATCTGGTACGCAGGCTGAGACCCTACCTGCCTGTCTCGCCAGAGTGGTGCATGCTCTAGTTATCTCCCGCTTCGACTATTGCAATGCGCTCTGCGTGGGGCTACCTTTGAAGATGACCAGGAAACTACAACTAATACAGAATAAGGCAACTAGACTAGTGACTGGGATCGGCCACCGAAACCATTTAACACTGGTCCTGAAAGACCTACATCGGCTCCCAGTACGTTTCTGAGCACAATTCAAAGTGTTGGTGCTGACCTTTAAAGCCCTAAACGGCCTTGGCCCAGTATACCTGAAGGAGCGTCTCCACCCCCATCGTCCAGCCCGGACACTGAGGTCCAGCTCCGAGGGCCTTCTGGCAGTTCCCTTCCTGAGAAAAGTGAGCTTACAGGGAACCAGGCAGAGGGCCTTCTCGGTAGCGGCGCCCGCCCTGTGGAACGCCCTCCTATCAGATGTCAAGGAAATAAACAACTCTCTGATTTTTAGAAGACATCTGAAGGCAGCCCTGTTTAGTGAAGTTTATAATGTTTTAAGTTTTATCGTGTTTTTAATATTTGTTGGGAGCCGCCCAGAATGGCTGGGAAAACCCAGCCAGATGGGCGGGGATTTATATTAATTATAATTAATCCAGAAAGCGGCAGCTAGACTGGTGACTGGGAGTGGCCGCTGGGACCACATAACACCGGTCCTGAGAGAACTACACTGGCTCCCAGTACGTTTCCGAGCACAATTCAAAGTGTTGGTGCTGACCTTTAAAGCCCTAAACGGCCTCGATCCTGTATACCTGAAGGAGCGTCTCCACCCCCACCGTTCAGCCCGGACACTGAGGTCCAGCGCCGAGGGCCTTCTGGCGGTTCCCTCACTGCAAGATGCAAAGCTACAGGGAACCAGGCAGAGGGCCTTCTCGGTAGTGGCGCCTGCCCTGTGGAATGCCCTCCCAGCAGAGGTCAAAGAGATAAACAACTATCTGACATTCAGAAAATACCTGAAGGCAGCCCTGTTTAGGGACGTTTTTAACCTGTGATATTTTAATGTATTTTGGTGTCTGTTGGAGGCCGCCCAGAGTGGCTGGGGAGACCTGGCCCGGTGGGCAGGGTACAAATAAAAAATTATTATTATTATATATAAATTCATTTATTCATTTGTTTTTAATTAATTATTCCTAAATGAAATGCGGGTATGCGGTTCCCAGATTGCTTTCCTTGACACTGCCCATCGTGAGCAGTGACCCCATGGTGGTGCGGGTTCCTTCCATGCAGTCGCTCTCCTATGGCTGATCTTTCTCCAGCCACTGACCTGGGTGGGGTCCACTTCCCCCTGGATGATGTTAAGGATGGCGATATAGCAATGGTTCGTCTGCCGGTCGCGCCCCATGGACACCATGACGTTCTTGGGCTGCAGCAGCCGCCGCATCACGTCCAGGACGGTGGTTTTGCGGACACTGGCCACCTGCGGAGGGACAGGTCAGCATAGGCATTCAACTGGTAGAATAAACGACAACCGTCATGCCGCACACCAAGAGAGCGGATCAGCGCAGCTGGGGGAAATTCTCCGTTTCAGGAAAAGTCTTCCCCAGGAGACATTACAGAAGAATCACCCCTGGGTTCCAAGGCCATTTGGAAGGAACATGTTGCAGCCTCCCAGCTTTAGTTAACGCGCCTCATACAACACCTCTTTTCTGATATTTGGGGGAGCAGGTTCACCTTCTTGGCCCACTCTGGCTTCCCTTAAGTGACAGGGAGGTAGAAACGGAAATACCAGCTGCCAGGTCAAACCCTATATCCACAGATCAAGGTCAAGAAAAAATAAAGAAATAGGGAGCGAGAGAGCTCTCACACACGGAAGCTGTCACACCCACACCATGCATTTGATACCCTCTTCTGAACTGTCAGCCGCTGAGATCTGCCCTTCTGCGTCTGCTGCTTGCGAGGGAAGGGGTGGAAAGAGGAGAAAACACCTGTATTTAGCAGGGGTCAGCCTCAGGTATTACCCTTCCTTTTCGTTTCTGCACACCTGCAGGCGGTGATTTTTTCTAAAGGGGGGGGGGATGCAGGGGGACACATACCCTGAAACATTTTGTGATCTAACGGGAGAAGAAACTAAAAATTTCAAAAAAATAAATAAAATTAGTTTATTCTCTAGCAGAGTGAATTGTCAGTTCCGTTGCTACTCCCAATGGCGGCCTCATTCCCTGTCACGGTGTTTTCAGAGTCTCAGACGGAAGCGGGCGTTTAATGTGTGAAGTAGGAATTGGAATCTAGCACGGCGATGGGTCAGTTTCGGGAAGATGTTAGTTCACACAACCTCATGCCAATGTGGAGGTTACTGGGAGCTGTCAGCTGTGTAATTATGAGGCAATGCGTGTTCTTTGTGCTTTTGTCCATTTGCTGTATTTATTTCCCCCAATTTGAACTAGAAAATGGTGGTTTTCTTGAGTCAAAATGAGAGTACCCCTAAACATTGTTTTAGGGGAAAAAAGCACTGCCTGCAGGCCTCTTAACACCATTATAATCATTGCAACCGTAGACCGGACACGTTCTGACTGCACAGTTCCTAGGATGTGCGATGGCTGGCCATTAAAACAGGAGGGCAGAAGACTAAAGACGGTCTCTTCTCAGACCCCTTGAGGGTGCAGAGTGGGGCCCAAGAGCCAGTAATGGAGCAAGCATAAGAACTCCCAGAGCTTGACTTAGGAGCAGAGGAAGGAAAGCACTTACAGACTGGTCTGTGGTGAGAGGGGTGTAGCCCGTGATCAGGAAGTGCAGTCTGGGAGTGGGAATCAGGGAGGCAATCAGCCCGATCAAGTCGTTGTTCATGTAGCCCGGGTAGCGCAACGTGGTGGTGCTGGCGGACATGATGGTGGAGACCTAACCAAGGAAGCAAAACCAAAAAACCGTAAGTCAGGGCAAGACTTTTTGTCAACACCAAAAGGAGAATACATTCCTACCTTGGATCCCAAACGCCTTGGGTACTCGGACGTTTTGGCTCCTGAACACCGCAAACCTGGAAGTGAGTGTTACGGTTTGCGAACATTCTTTGGAACCCGAACTTCCGACGTGGGTTTCATGGCTTCCGATTGGCTGCAGGAGCTTCCTGCAGCCAATCGGAAGCTGCGCCTTGGTTTCCAAACGTTTTGGAAATCGAACGGACTTCCAGAACAGATTCCGTTCGACTTCCAAGGTTACCTCGGGTTACAAACGCTTCGGGTTACAAACGCTTCAGGTTACAGACTCCGCTAACCCGGAAGTAGTACCTTGGGTTAAGAACTTTACCTCAGGATGAAAACAGAAATAGCACGGCGGCAGCAGGAGGCCCCATTAGCTAAAGTGGTGCCTCAGGTTAAGAACAGTTTCCGGTTAAGAACGGACCTCCGGAACGAATTAAGTTCTTAACCAGAGGTACCACTGTCCTGTTTTCAAGGGGCTCCAGCAAAAGGAACACATGTCTATTTTCCAGAACCACTTCTCTCAACCTTCTCTCAGAATCCTAAAATAGAATCATAGAGTTGGAAGGGACCACGAAGGTCATCTGGTCCAACCCCTTGCAATGCAGCAATCTTTTGCCCAATGTGGGGCTCGAACTCACAACCCTGAGATGAAGAGTCTCCTGCTCTGCTGACTGGGCTATCCCCAGGTCCAATGTGGGCCACAAAACCGAGTCAGAGGGAGATGTGCTGGCACTAAGAGTTTATTCCAAATACTTCCAAGTTTAGAAAATAAATGCATTACACTGATAACTGCAGCACAGTGCATGAATCAGGGGAGGTTGTTGGAGATTCATTCCCCATGTGCAGTCATGGGTTTAGTGTCTATCACATGACTGGGTATGTGTTTTGATTCCACAGGAATGGGATGTGATGTAGACAGGATGTTTGTCTTACTGTGTTCCCTGAAGTGGGACTATTGTCCTTTGTTCTTTCTCTTTGCTGCCTGATGATAGAAAGGGAGCCATGTTGAAGTGCTCCGTGTGTGTTTATATGTAAATAAAGTAGATTAGCCTAAATGCTGAGTTGCTAAGTTCTGTTACGCAACTGCGAAAACCTCTGCGGATCCTTAAGTGTGCTGATGTTTCTTGGCATCAGTCGCTGTGGTGTTCAGGCTGAGGAATGCTTTTGAAGCTCCCGAACAATCGCCCAGGAAGGAGGGAACATGCCAGTCGGGCATGTGTCTCTGCCAAGGTTCTACTTGTGAGTAGGACTTCCTGACAGCGAACACGTAGTCGCTAGCCTTTCTTGTGAAGCAAATGTTGGGCTTGGACGTTTGAGAACCAGGTTACCGGTAAGTCTTCTACAGGGCTCTCATCTCTGCAACAAGGCTGTTAATCTTGCAAGATGTAATAGCACTCTTAAATTAACTACACACAACCTAACACAAGCCAGTAAAAACACCCAAATACTTAAACTTGCAGAGAACATGAGAAAAACCACTAGCTAGCAAACTAGAATTGCCCAACGCTGAAATCTGAAAAAGAGGAGTTGGCTGATTTCTAGCAAGTGAATAGGGTGGGGTTAAAACGTCGTTTGGGTCAAGTTCATTAGAAGCCCACACTTTTATTTGTCCGAAAACATTACGTGCCACTTTTCATAAGCACTTTTTTCTTTAAAGTGGCATACAATTGCCATTTCAAAAAGCGCCTACAGAACCAAAGGTATAGTCAACAGCAGATTTAAATTCCCCGCCCTGTATTTTGACATCACCTTAACCCCCAGCCTTCCTTCTTCAGGGGCTTGGGGGTGGGGACAGCATCTTCTTCTCCCAACATGCCTGCTTACTCACCAGCTGGTTAATTTGGGAAAAGGTGGGATTCTGGATATGCAGTCTGTCAGTCGCAATGCGGTTCAGGGCTGTGTTGTCTAGAACCACCTATCAAAGGGGAGACAGGGGTTAAGAAGCAAAGGATGAGTACATGACGGGAGGGAGGGCATTCCTCTGCCCGCTTAATGGACACACGATGTTCCAATTCCACCACACATCCCCATTTGTTTGTTGACTGCTCTCAGCTGAATTCTCAGCCACATTACAGGTGACCCAGAAACTACAACTAATCCAGAATGCGGCAGCTAGACTGGTGACTGGGAGCAGCCGCCGAGACCACATAACACCTGTCTTGAAAGACCTACATTGGCTCCCAGTACGTTTCCGAGAACAATTCAAAGTGTTGGTGCTGACCTTTAAAGCCCTAAATGGCTTCGGTCCAGTATACCTGAAGGAGTGTCTCCACCCCCATCATTCTGAGGTCCAGTGTCGATGGCCTTCTGGCGGTTCCCTCACTACGAGAAGCCAAGTTACAGGGAACCAGGCAGAGGGCCTTCTCGGTAGTGGCACCCGCCCTGTGGAATGCCCTCCCTTTAGATGTCAAAGAGAACAACAACTACCAGACCTTTAGAAGACATCTGAAGGCAGCCCTGTTTAGGGAGGCTTTTAATGTTTAATAGATTATTGTATTTTAATGTTCTTTTGGAAGCCGCCCAGAGTGGCTGGGGAGACCCAGCCAGATGGGCGGGGTATAAATAATAATAATAATAATATTATTATTATTATTATTATTATTATTATTATTATTATTATTATTATTATTATTACAGGGCTAACTGATGTGGAGGTACTAGGAAATGGTGTATCAAACAACAATGAACCTCAGGAAACACCCAGAATCTCCCTGACTCTGACTGTGTTGCCATACGACCAGCGAAACCTTAAAAAAATACCAACCAACTCTACGGAAATTGTTCCCGTGGTCCATCTCTCCATATACAGTGGTACCTTGGTTGTCGAACAGCTTGTCTCCCTAACAAATCGGCTCCTGAACGCCGCAAACCTGGAAGTGAGTTTTCCGGTTTTGCGGACGTTTTTTGAAAGCCAAACGTCCGACGCAGCTTTCGACTGAGTGCAGGAAGCTCCGGCAGCTGTTCGGAAGCTGCGCCTTGGTTTTCAAACCGTTTCGGGAGTCGAACAGACTCCCGGAACAGATTAAATTTCAGAACCTTTGTACCACTGTATTTAAGAATAGGGTTCCAGTTACAGGTAGGTAGCCGTGTTGGTCTGCCATAGTCAAAACAAAATAAAAAATAAAAAAATTCATTCCAGTAGCACCTTAGAAACCAACTAAGTTTGTTCTTGGTATGAGCTTTTGTGTGCATGCACACTTCTTCGGATACCTGATATCTGAAGAAGTGTGCATGCACACAAAAGTAGATAAGCTTTGTGAATATTTGGAAATGGCAAAATTAACAGACTTGATTCGGAAAAAACCAAAGGAAAAGATCAAGGAACAATGGGAATGTCTGAATGATTACTTAAAGAAAACAGGTCTAGGAGAAAGCGCTTGGCTGTGTCTTTATTAACCTGACAGGAAATGAACAAATAGGATGTTATTAACGATTGAGATTTTGGTAATATTAAAAGAGGTAACAGAAAACACTTAAGAGGCAGAATAAAGAGATAATTTCTTTATTGAATACTGTGTGGAAGGCGGTGGAAATGTTTTATTTCTTTATTTTTTCTGTTCTTTTATTCTTTCTTCTCTTCGGGTTTTTTCTTTATGTCTTTTCCTTTCTTTACTTTTTTTCCCGTTCTCTTTATTTAGATAACTGAGTTAGTGGTATTATACTGTGATATAAGTGTAATCGAAGATCATTGTAATGGATTCTTGGCTTTTTATATTTGTATCCTTTTTTGTACTTAAAGGGAAAAATGTGAAGTATGTATTATCAATAAAAACTATAAAATTAAAAAAAACTTAGTTGGTCTCTAAGGTGCTACTGGAAGGATTTTTTTTATTTTTTATTTTGTTAAGAATAGCTCTACTACTGAGACCCGGAGTTGGGGGGGGGGGCAAGGGAAGGAAGGGAGTTTCGCCTTCCCCACCCCACCCCCAATTTTGCCACCCTTACCACACAGTCGGCATTCTGTGTCAGCCGCTTGAGGGTCAGGAGAGAGTTGTATGGCTGCACAACCACATCACTCATCTCATCTTGGTTGGGAAAGACTGAGTATGTCTGCACCAGCTTCTTGGGGTACCTGTCAGGAGAGAGACAGCCACTTCAGTAAAGACGAACATCCTGCATCTCTTTGTGCTTTTGGAGGACTCGTTTCTGTGGCCACGGCACCGGGGTGTGCATGACGACCCGGTAACCATTTTAGGAGATTAGATGTGCTACTGGGCTGAGGCCTAATCAGATGTTGAGGTGATGAGCATCGCGGGGTATCTTACTGACTCCTGGCAGAGTCTTTTAACAATTTATACTTTATTCTTGGCTTCTTCCCATGCCAGATAAATTTAGATATATATTTCTGCCATTCCTTGAAGTGTCCTGCGCCACTGATTACGGGTATCGTTTGGAAAAAAGGTAACATTCTTGGCAACACGTTCATTTTTATTACTAATATCCTCCCCCACAGAGATCAATTCATCCTTCCCCATACCTCCAAAAAAAATTCTTTCTTTCTTTCCAAGTATTTGTATAGTTACCCTTGAAGATATTGATATTCTTAGCTGTCAACCACACTCCTAAGTATTTGACCTTTTCCTCTATTATCAATTCCGTAATTCGTCGTAGGTCTTTTTTATATTGTTCTGTCACATTCTTCACCAACGTTTTCATTTTACCTTTTTTTTTTAAACTTGAAACCCGCTACCTGGCCAAACTCACAAATCTTATCCAAGACCCGTAGTATACAAGTAATGAAAAATAACCACAACCAAGGAGTGTTTACTTGGCGCCTTACAGGTGAAACTCGAAAAATTAGAATATTGTGGAAAAGTCCATTTATGTAAGCAATTGTTTTCATTAGCTACTGGAGATTAATATATGAGATAGACTCATGACATGCAAAGCGAGATATGTCAAGCCTTTATTTGTTATAATTGTGATGATTATGGCGTGCAGCTGATGAAAACCCCAAAGTTGAAATTGTTAATTTGGGGTTCTCATCAGCTGTACAATCATCACAATTATAACAAAGAAAGGCTTGACATATCTCGCTTGGCATGTCACGAGTCTATCTCATATATTCGTTTCACCTTTTAAGTTGAATTACTGAAAGAAATGAACCTTTCCACGATATTCTAATTTTTTGAGTTTCACCTGTATTTCCGAGGCCAAAGGGCAGGAGCCAAGTAAAGGCTGCGGTGTATCTGCATCGTCACCAATGGCTCTGTCCCCTTCCTTGCAATTTCTGAAAATCTTGCAAGGATGCGGGCTCGCAAATCACTACGTGTCGACGCCAAAGAGATGCGGTTTGCTTTAGCAAAAGCTAAAGAACATTCCTTGCCTGAGGTGGCAGGCTGATCTCAGCCTCTCCCCCCCTCCCCCCCGTTTCAAGTCACAACTTCACCAGCTCCAAGGCTTGCCCAAGCTGGTGTCTGGGTGGGGCAGGCCTGACTCTGAGTCAGCTGGGCGTCTTACTCATCCGCCGGGCTGCTGGCTCTCCAAAGCAGCCTGCCTGGCTGCATCGCCTACAGCTCCCAGAGTGGTGTGTGCATGTGGGTCCACGCATGTGTGGGGTTTTTTGTGCCATTGCTCACCTGTCATTTAATCTCTCCAGGAGGTAAGAGCCCAGACCAGAGCCTGTCCCACCGGCGATGGAATGGCACAGGACAAAACCCTGGAGGAAAGAACGATGTGCGACAGAAAATATGTCAATGCACATTACAACCGTCAGGCCAAAGGACAATCGAAGCCACTGTCTGTACTCAACAAGGGACGTGGGTGGCGCTGTGGTCTAAACAACGGAGCCTCTTGGGCTTGCCGATCGGAAGGTCAGCGGTTCGAATCCCCACGACGGGGTGAGCTCCCATCACTCTGTCCCAGCTCCTGCCAACCTAGCAGTTCGAAAGCACATCAAAGTGCAAGTAGATAAATAGGTACCGCTGTGGCGGGAAGGTAAATGGCGTTTCCGTGCGGTCTGGTTTCCGTCACGGTGTCCCGTTGTGCCAGAAGCGGTTTAGTCTGCTGGCCACATGACCCAGAAAGCTGTCTGCGGACAAACACTGGCTCCCTCAGCCTGAAAGCGATATGAGCACTGCAACCCCAGAGTCGCCTTTGAGTTGACCGTCCAGGGGCCCTTTACCTTTACCTGTACTCAACAGGTGAAGGATGGTTGAACTAGCCCAGGCATTCCCAAACTTCGGCCCTCCAGATGTTTTGGACTACAATTCCCATCATCCCTGACCACTGGTCCTATTAGCTAGGGATCATGGGAGTTGTAGGCCAAAACATCTGGAGGGCCGCAGTTTGGGGATGCCTGAACTAGCCCATTTTTTTAAAAAAAAAACCTGCCATGCTGTGTTCATTTACTTTTCATGGAAAATTCAGACAACGCTGCTGCCCAACTGCTTTCTGCATTACCGTGTTTCCCCTATTTTAAGACACCGTCTTATATATTTTTTCCCTCAAGAAAATGCACTATGGCTTATTTTGAGGGGATGTCTTATTTTTATTACGTAAGCCCAGCCCCGCGTTTCCTTGGCGCCCTCCGGAACTGCGCCTATCACTATGGCTTATTTTCGGGGTACGGCTTATATTTCGTAAATGCGAAAAAATCCTGCTATGGCTTATTTTATGACTACGTCTTAAAATAGGGGAAACAGGGTACCATATTATAACCTTTTCAGTCCTGATTGGTGCCATTTTTTAAAAAAATAAAAAGCAAATCTGAAACAGTGTACTGTATGGAAAGATTCCCGTGTCTTTTAGCTGGAACTTTATTCCTTGCCCACACTGCTTTTATTTTATTGTAAAACCTTCCCCTGCGTTTGTCTGTATGGGATTTCCTGCTTTTATTCGTTATTAATTCCAACTGATCTGTCCACTGCGTCGATGTTGACCTTGGGATATTTTTAGCGAAGCTCAATTGTTTCGATATTGTATGGAGTAAGTAAGTATTCTTTATTACGGTCACCGACCAGCATAGTTAAGTGCATTACATCCTCGATATATAAGTTTTGAAGTAAACCAGTATAACTTATCTAAATTAACTAAAATGATTTATCTAAAAAGGATCAAGCATCCTTTGATCCTTAGGTTACATTAGTTATTTACTATTCACTATAAATTAAAACGAAATCAGTCTGGCTCACACCAGGAGTTATTTTAAGTATCTCCTGTGTAGGCGCTCCGGATTCTAACAGCGTTGGCGCAAAATCTTGCCACCATGGTGGTGACCTTTGAATTTGAATCTGACAGGAGCCATTTAGTTTGCCGTTCTTCAGATTGTCCAGGTAACCAATCAAATATCTTTATTGTATGGATAAACGGCTACTTTGGGGTTTATTAGTTTGTTTGTTAACCTTTTGCATACGTGGTATTCCTCAAGCCGCCTTGAGTCTTCTCGAGACAGGCGACAGAGAAATTTAAGGACAACACAACATCTGCAGCTCAAACGCCCAGGAGATTTGCCGCACCCCTGTCCCCTGACCCAAATTGTAACCGTGTTCCTCAGTGTTGCCTGAAAAAACAGAGTGGATTACATAAATCTGCAATCCTGTTGGAGAGTCAAGAGAAGAAATGGACCTCAAAACCTGTTTTCCATTCAGAACGCAGACTTAGAACTTCCATATTAGTATTGTTCAGAGTAGGGAGCTGCAACCAAATGTTGCAGTGTATCTCCCAGCTGTGAAGAGGAGTGCTTCTGTTTAGGGCTCTAGATAGAGAGCCTTGTAGTGTTGCATGATACTACACGGTGGCTGGGTGGGAGAAAAAATTATCCCTTTCCTTTTTAACTTTCCCACTCAAGGAAAAAAGTATCCTATTTCTCTCCTCCCGAAGCTTCCCTATAAACTACAAGGCGAAGAGTTTTTAATCTCACAACATGCGATATTCCAGAGCATATTAAATGTTTAGGGCTAGGGTTCCCAAACTTGGTTCTCCACCTGTTTTGGACTACAACTCCCATCATCTGTAGCTAGCAGGACCAGTAGTCAGGGATGATGGAAATTGTAGTTCAAAGCCTCCCCCAGATCACAGTGGTACCTTGGCTCTCAAACGCCTTGGTACTCAAACAACTTGGAACCCAAACTCTGCAAACCCGGAAGTGTTCCAGTTTGCGAACTTTTTTTCGGAAGCCGATTGTGCTCCGTTTTGAGTGTTATGCTTCTGATTTGAGCGTCACACTTCCGTTTTGAGTGTTACGCTGAGGTCTGTCTGTTTTTGCTATTTATTTTGCAGTTTTTGTTTTGCTTTTGTGACTGTGTGGAACCCAGTTCAGCTACTGATTGATTGATTGATTGTGTGCGTGACTGCAGTACATTGTTTATTGCTTTCATTTTATAGACCAAGGGTCTCATTAGGTAGTAAAATTAATGTTAACTTGCTTCTTTTAGGGCAGGGGTGGCCAACTCCCAAGAGACTGCGATCTACTCACAGAGTTAAAGACTGGCAGTGATCTACCCTCTTTTTTTGGGTTCAGATCAAAGTTGTTGAGCTTTTTTAGGGAAGAGGGAAACCCATTTCTTGGGTGTTCAGTTTTTGAGCTTTTTTTTAAGGAAGGAAAGCCCTGTTGTGGGGGTTCAGGTCAAACTTGTTGAGCTTCTTGTAGGGAGGAGGGAAGGCCCATTTTGGGGGGGTGAAGGGCCAAAATGTTGAGCTTCTTTTAGGGGAGCCAAAGTTGTTCAGCTTCTTTGGGGGGAACCACTGATCTACCAGTGATCTACCACAGATGTCCAGTGATCTACTGGTAGATCACGATCTACCTGTTGGACGTGCCTGTTTTAGGGGTTGTTTTTATAAGTCTGGAACGGATTAATCCATTTTGCATTACTTTCTATGGGAAAGCGTGCTTTGGCTTTGGAACGGACTTCCGGAATGGGTTAAGTTTAAGAACCAAGGTACCACTGTATATGGAGAGAAAGAGAGAGGAAGGGAGGGAGGGAGAGATGGAAAGAGAATCAACTTCCCCCATATTAGAGAGAGAGAGAGAGAGAGAGAGAGAGAGAGAGAGAGAGAGAATTAAGTTTTCCTGATTTCCAGAAATTTACTGAGCCTAACTGAGCTGTTTTAAAACAACAACTTTTCTTCCTTTAATCTACACGTGCGCCTAGTGCAATGTCTTACAAGCAGAAAACACTATCTTGTTTTAGGGCAGCCCCGTTTCAGGACACCTGATCACTCAAGCTTGGCATGAGGGAATCACAACAGTCTCTATTTAACTAAGGGATTCAAAGCAGTATACCTGGAGGATTTCCAAAAAGACAAGTCCCAGGCAGAATCTAACCAGACCACGGATTGGACACTGATAGCTAAAGGAAGTAACAAGGTCGCATTGAATAAAGCTGCCATCCTTAACTGTGAAGCAGGAAAGTGTCTCTCTCGTTTTACTAGTGTCAGTGGCACGCAAGTAGCCAGAGGCAGACAAATCCCCAAGGTGTAACTCTGTACCTAGAAGCAGCAGCAGAGCAAAAGTCTGAACTCCTCTGGAGGGAGGAGCCCAGAGAGGGCAGTTGCTGCTGCTGAGGTCTGCCAGGATGACTGCCAAGATAGGTCATGCCTCGTTGCAGCTGCCAACCGAATAGCAAGACTAACCTAGTGGATTAAAACGAAAGGGATCTGGGGGAGTTAACAAGAATTTTTTTTTTAAGTGTTTCTTCCTACAAGCAAGAGTGACACACAGCTGTTTGCGAGAGCCAGTGCAGCCTTGTATACAAGGCCAGAAATATTACCAACCGTACTTTTACCAGTCTAATTTTTACCTTCTACCGAGTAGGCTGGCAGAGGAAAAGCAAACCTCTCTTGTCTCTCCACAGCCAGTTCTACGTGGGGCTACCTTTGAAGGTGACCCGGAAACTACAACTAATCCAGAATGCTGCAGCTAGACTGGTGACTGGGAGTGGCTGCCGAGACCATATGACACCGGTCCTGAGAGATCTACATTGGCTCCCAGTACGTTTCCGAGCACAATTCAAAGTGTTGGTGCTGACCTTTAAAGCCCTAAACGGCCTCGGTCCTGTATACTTGAAGGAGCGTCTCCACCCACATCATTCTGCCCAGACACTGAGGTCCAGCTCCGAGGGCCTTCTGGCAGTTCCCTCACTGCGAGAAGTGAGGTTACAGGGAACCAGGCAGAGGGCCTTCTTGGTGGTGGTGCCCGCCTTGTGGAATGCCCTCCCATCGGATGTCAAGGAAATAAACAACTATCTGACTTTTAGAAGACATCTGAAGGCAGCCTTGTTTAGGGAAGTTTTTCATATTTGATGTTTTATCATGTTTTTAATATTTCATTGTGAGCTGACCAGAGTGGCTGGAGAAACCCAGCCAGATGGGCAGGGTAGAAATAAATTTATTATTATTATTATTATTATTATTATTATTATTATTATTATTTCAGTGCTGGCTGCGGTTGTCAAAGGGGTGGACTGAGGTCAAGCCAGATGCTAGGACAGTGATGGCTAACCTTGACACTCCAGATGTTTTGGAACTACAACTCCCATCATCCCTAGCTAACAGGATCAGTGGTCAGGGATGATGGGAGTTGCAGTCCCAAAACATCTGGAGTGTCAAGGTTAGCCATCACTGTGCTAGGAGCTCATCATCTGCAGGTTTTTATTAATAGTTCAGTTGTCGGTGAGAGGGTTTTTAATGCTTTAAAGGTAAAGGGACCCCTGACCATTAGGTCCAGTCGTGACCGACTCTGGGGTTGCGGCGCTCATCTTGCTTTATTGGCCGAGGGAGCCGGCATATAGCTTCCGGGTCATGTGGCCAGCATGACTGAGCAGCTTCTGGCGAACCAGAGCAGCGCACGGAAACGCCGTTTACCTTCCCGCCGGAGCGGTACCTATTTATCTACTTGCACTTTGACGTGCTTTCGAACTGCTAGGTGGGCAGGAGCTGGGACTGAGCAACGGGAGCTCACCCCATCGCAGGGATTCGAACCGCCGACCTTCTGATCGGCAAGCCCTAGGCTCTGTGGTTTAACCCACAGCGCCACCATTTCCCACATTTGAACAGCTTCCCCTACTCCCAAGCTGCTACCTGCCCAATGGAGTAAGGCACACATAAACCTGAATGGTGTCTTTATGTCCTCCCCAAAAGTGCAAATTATCAGCTGGGGGGTGGGCTGCAATTTAGATAAGGAAAAATGGGGGTGGGTGGGTCAAAACATATTTTCCTTGATACAGGTAGATAGCCGTGTTGGTCTGTTATAGTCAAAACAAAATAAAAAAATTCCTTCCAGTAGCACCTTAGAGACCAACTAAGTTTGTTCTTGGTATGAGCTTTCGTGTGCATGCACACTTCTTCAGATACCAATATTTTCCTTGAGTCACTCCTTCAATTGGACACCTACCTACCTCTGTGGCTGCTTTGAGCTGAACAAAGGAGGTTGGGGAAGAATCAAGGAGTGTCAGTCACAAATCTCTGCCACAAACCTGACTCGAGTGATCTTCTTTGAGCAGTTATCTCCACCACTCAGCCTAGCCTGGGTCGCATGGTTGTTGCGAGAATAAAAAAAGGGTGTGGATGGGGGAGGAAGCCACAACCACATATCCCAGCTTGTGCTCTTTGGAAGAAAGGCAGGATTTAAACAAACAACAACTATGAAATTATTTAGTGATGTGGACTAAAAGATAGCGAAATTTAGCCTGCCCTGTACGCGAGCAGAAGTTTGTTTTTTGAAGAGCAAAACACAGCGGGTGGGGGTGGAGAACTATTGAGCTATTTTGGAACGAGCGTGCAGGATAAGGCCTCAGAGAGGAACAAAAGCAGTATATCCCTGCTATAGATTCGGAGCCAACGGACTGGAATCCACCTGGAAAGAAACAGTTGCTTCCAACAGAAAAGCCTAGGAAAACAGACTAGGAAGGCCTCCCTGGACCAGCAAGATGCCAGCCCTAGCTGTGTTTTGGACAGTCCTGAATTCAGTACCTCCCTCCTTGCTTCTGAAGGTTTCTCTTACCTCTAAGCTGTCACTGCCGTCAGCTTCTCTGTCTATAATGTCAAATATATCTTCATGGATCTTTTCTCCCTGAAGAATCGCAAAACAAACCATTTGACTTTTACTTTTTAAGCCAGAGGTCAGCAACCTAAGGCCCATGGGCCGGAAGCAGCCCATGAGGGTCGCTTAACTGGCCCATGAGCTGCTTAACTGGCCCATGAGCCACCCGCTCGGTGAGTCCCAGTGCGTTGCGCTAAACTGGCGCAGCGACTCTCTTCCGTGGCTCTGTGCATGCCCAGATGCTGGAAATCGCTTCTGTGCATGCCCAGATGCCGGAAATCGCGCCTGCGTATGTCCATGGCGCCGAAAATCGCTTCTGCGCATGCCCAGACGCCGAAAATCGCTTCTGCGGACATGCGCAGATGTGATTTCTGGCATCGCACTGCGCCGGCCTGGCCCACAGAGGGTCTTCGCGGGAGTAATCTGGCCCGTGCCCAGTAAGCCTTGCCAACTCCTGTTTTAAGCTGATAGACAATTAGAAAACTATGAAACTCCACCCTACTGTTGATTATATCTTCCACTCAAGCAGTTAAAACCTATGAAACATGTTGCTGTTTTGAAGGGGGTATCTTTGCCCATGAGTAAGGAACCAAGGCTGCTCAGCTCCCAGTTTCGTGATCCTCTTACCTGTGAAAAGCCACTGGCCCAGTTATTCCCAGCCCCGCCGCCATGCTCAGACAGGTATATGTTTTCTGGGTTGTACAGGTTGGCATATGGAGAGTTCAGGATGGAATGGATCACTCGTGGCTCTAGGTCTAAGAGGACAGCTCGCGGGATATAGTGTTCATCGTCTGCCTGTTAACAGGAAACGCAAGCGCCTTGAACCAAAAGGACAACAGCACCACAAAAAACATTCTGCCCCTTCCAGCAATTTTCTGCCTGCAAACCTGTAATCTTAAAATGAGTGCCACACATAGATAGTGACAATTGCCACAAGAGGGCACAGCGGATGCGCCTTACCAGTTGCTGTTATTTTCTCTTTTTTATTAAAATGGTTTCGTATTTCAATAAAATAAACATATTCAAACAGACGCAATGTACAGGCATAATAGCCACTTAAGTTTGCTTTATTTACCCAGATACTATACAGCCTCGGCCCAGTATACCTGAAGGAGCATCTCTACCCCCATCTCTCAGCCCAGCCACTGAGGTTCAGCTCGGAGGGCCTTCTGGTGGTTCCCTCATTGCAAGAAGTGAGGCTACAGGGAACCAGGCAGAGGGCCTTCTTGGTAGTGGCGCCCGCCCTCTGGAGCGCCCTCACGTCACATGCCAAGGAAATAAACAACTGACGTTTAGAAGACATCTGAAGGCAGCCCTGTATAGGGAAGTTTTTAATGTTTGATGTCTTCAAAGGGACCCCTGACCATTAGGTCCAGTCGTGTCCGACTAGGGTTGCGGCGCTCATCTCGCTTTATTGGCCGAGAGCCAGCGTACAGCTTCTACTTGCACTTTGATGTGCTTTCGAACTGCTAGGTGGGCAGGAGCTGTGACCGAGCAACGGGAGCTCACCCCGTTGCAGGGATTCGAACCGCCGACCTTTTGATCAGCAAGCCCTAGGCTCTGTGGTTCAACCCACAGCGCCACCTGTGTTCTGTGTTACTGTGTTCTAATGGAAGCCGTCCAGGGTGGCTGGGTCAACTCAATAAGAGGGGAGGTATATAAATAAATTATTATTATTATTATTATTACTACTACTAGCTATTCTGCCTGCTTGCTATGCCACTTATCCTTTCACTTTACTCTTGGCTGCTATGTCCAGTTCCCACTCGTAGCAGCACATTTTGTTCATTGCAGAATCAGAGGGAGGCTACCTACATTGGCTCCCAGTACGTTTCCAAGCTTTAAAGCCCTAAACGACCTCGGTCCAATATACCTGAAGGAGCGTCTCCACCCCCATCGTTCTGCCCGGACACTGAGGTCCAGTGCCGAGGGCCTTCTGGCGGTTCCCTCCCTGCGAGAAGCCAAGTTACAGGGAACCAGGCAGAGGGCCTTCTCAGTAGTGGCACCCGCCCTGTAGAACGCCCTCCCACCAGATGTCAAAGAGAAAAACAACTACCAGACTTTTAGAAGACATCTGAAGGCAGCCCTGTTTAGGGAAGCTTTTAATGTTTATAGAAACCCAGCCAGATGGGCGGGGTATAAATAATAAATTATTATTATTATTATACCTCCCCTCAGAACCCACAAGGCAGAGGGAATAGAAGCCTATTGTACCTGGTAGAAGAAGACATCTTTTCGGTCAGTGCCCTCGGTGGCAAACTCCTCCACAATGCCCTCGGGGCTGATGCCATGCTCTGCGCAGAGCTGCTTCCAGAATTCAAAGCCAACTGCAACAGGAATGAAAGCATAAAGGTAGTACCTGCCTTGCCATCAAGTATCAGTTCCCTCCCCACCCCCCAATTCCACAGGGACTAGCAGCCTTGGCAACACAGGAAAGTCAGAGACTCAGCCCTCCTTTCCTCTACTCCCAGCCCCACTACATTCTCCCTTCTAAAGAAATGGCAGGTGCCGTGCTGTTTATTTCCTTGCAATTATTGGTGTGGCTTTAATAGATTTATACATATAGGTTTAATTCGAGCAATACTTTATTTTAATGATTTGCGTTTCCTCTTTCCCCTCCCCCATGCCCCTACGGCCGCTCTGTGTTCAGGCTGTTCTTGATTTTATCTGTAAGCCGCCTCAAGTCCCTGTTCGGGGGGGAAGACGTGGTTATAAATAAATATACGGTAGAGCAGTAGACCCTTAATCTCAGGGGTCATGAGTTCGAGCCCCATGTTGGGCAAAAGTATACCTGAAGGGGCGTCTCCACCCCCCATCAGTTTAGGGAAGTTTTTAATGTCTGATGTTTTATTGTATTTTTTAATATTTTGTTGGAAGCTGCCCAGAGTGGCCGGGGAAACCCCGCCAGATGGGTGGGGTATAAATAATAACAACAAGAATTATTATTATCATTAATAACCCACCCCCATTGTTCAGCCCGGACACTGAGGTCCAGTGCCGAGGGCCTTCTGGCAGTTCCCTCACTACGAGAAGCCAAGTTACAGGGAACCAGGCAGAAGGCCTTCTCAGTAGTGGCACCTGCCCTGTGGAACGCCCTCCCACCAGATGTCAAAGAGAACAACTACCAGGCCTTTAGAAGACATCTGAAGGCAGCCCTGTTTAGGGAGGCTTTTAATGTTTAATAGATTATTGTATTTTAATGTTCTGTTGGAAGCCGCCCAGAGTGGCTGGGGAAACCCAGCCAGATGGGCGGAGTATAAATAATATATCATCATCATCATCATCATCATCATCATCATTCCTGCATTGCAGAGGGGCCAGACTAGCTGGCCCTTGGTGCACCTTCCAAATCTTCAACTCAAGTGTCTAGTCCTCAACTCTTTTCCGACCCCGCCCCAATAGAACGCGGCCACAGCCAGGCCCCGCCCCTTTAGAACCTTCGCTGTCGCCACGCCTCTCTCCCCCGCCCTACGCGCTTTTCCGTAGACCTCCACCTCCCCCCCCCCCCCCGCATCCCGGCCTTACTTTGGTTGCCGCATTGCCCCAGTTGCAGAGTGATGATCTCCCGCGGCATGGCGGCTCCGGCCCCTGCCCCTCCCGGGCCTTAGACGCGTCCCCTTCTTAAAAGAAAATGAAAATAAATGCCGTTTGCAGGCCCGCTACGCTTCTTCCCGCCTTCACCTCCTAATCCGGTATATAAAGATATATATATTTTTTCTTCCCTTGGCAACGCGCATGCGCCGAAGCGGCAGGAAGCGCGCTTTCCGTACGGCAAGATGGCGCCGCCCTATGCTGTCGCCGGCATGGGGGCGGCCATGCGAGTGTGCGAGAGGCGGCGGCAGTGCCGCTGCTGCCGCTGCGGTGTCCGTTGGTGACGGAGAACGATGATCCTCCTCCGCCATCCGCGGGTCTCACGGTGACGCTGGGCAGAGAGGAAGGATGGAGGCCGAGGCGGCGGCGGCCGGAGGAGGAGGAGGAGGCGGCGGCGGCCGGAGCGGCGAAGGCTCCCTCAGCAGCGGCGGCGCCCAGGCCCCGGCGGCGTCGGAGCGGGAGCGGCGGGTGCGCGCGCTGAGCGCCTACCTGAAGGGCCGGCTGGGGCCTTACGAGCCGGCGCTGAGCTCCCTGCAGGCCACGCTCGTCTGGGAGAGGCCGGCGAGGAGCGCGCTGGGCTGGGCCGGAGCTCACGCCGCCTTCGGGTGCGACGGGCTCGGGGGTGTCAGGAAAAGGGGGGATGCAGGAGGCGAGGGGACGCGGGCGGGAAACGTTCAACTCCGTGTGGGGTGAAGCTTTGCCTTCTCCTGCGGTGCTTATTAGCACTACCTGAAGTAACAAATCATGTGGGAATATCCTTTCAGGGGTTTGTTTTTGTTTTGGCTGGGGGTGTCGTGTACCTTGTTTCCTAAACAAAATAAAAAATAATTTTTCCCCCTTCCAGTAGCACCTTAGAGACCAACTAAGCTTTTTCTTGGTATGAGCTTTCGTGTGCATGCACACTTCTTCAGGTACCCTGAAACAGAAGTCACCAGACCCTTATATATAGCTGTGGTGAACCTGTTGATGACTGTTAACGACTGCAATTAGTCTTACAGGAAAAAGCAAGGGGTGAGAAGGTTAAAAAGACTAATTGCAGTCGTTAACAGTTGTCAACAGGTTTACCACAGCTATCCCACCACCCTTCTGAGTAATACCCTCCCACCCTCTCACTATATATAAGGCTCTGGTGACTTCTGTTTCAGTGTATCTGAAGAAGTGTGCATGCACACGAAAGCTCATACCAGGAACAAACTTAGTTGGTCTCTAAGGTGTTACTGGAAGGAAATTTTTTTTTGACTGTGACAGACCAACATGGCTACCTACCTGTACCTTGTTTCCTAAAGTCATAGAATTGCAGGGTTGGGAAGGATCCTGAGCGTCATCTATGCCCCCTCCCCTACAATGCATGAATCTTTTTTTGCCCAACACGGGGCTGGAACCCACCACCCTGGCATTAACCCAGCCAGATGGTGAGGTATAAATAAATCACCACCATCATTATAATCATTATCATCATCAAGAGGCTCTTGCTTCTCGGACTGAGCTATCCCAGGTTGTTGTTTGTTTATTAGCACTATCTAAAGTAATAAGTTATCATTGAGTGGTGTGGAAGCAGGCTGCATACCTCTTTTGAAGTGCTCTTTTAGCTTCGTTTCACAGAACTGCAGAGTTGGAAGGGATCCCCGGGGGGGTCATCTAGTCCAACCCCCTGCAATGCAGGAATCTCTCACTCGGGTTGGGGCCGGAACCCGCGGCCCTGAGATGTAAGAGGCTCATGAGTTGTCCTGGGTTATTAGTTATTATAATTACAATTATATGCTTATTATATTATTATATGCTTGTTTGTACTGTACCCCCCACCTTTCCCCCCTGACTACAAGGGACTACCAGGTGGGCTATCCTGCCTTACAACAAGTGGCTTAAACTCTCCCAACAAAACGAGTCTCTGAAGAGGAATATCCATTACATTTTTAGGAAGCATGGTGGTATTCTTGTTAAAAGGATGGCTTATGTGGCAGCCTTGGTGGGCTCTTGTCTCAAGTGCATTGTTAGGTAACCTGGCTAGTGGCTAGGAAGAAAGAGACTTGGTGGAGGCTGATCCATTTGGGGAATGGGGCACTGGGCCAACAACCTCAGGCTGGCCTCAGTGAGCTGCCACTACCACCCCATCACCCTTCTTGCTTACAGCCAATCCAGGGGTTGGCAGCTTCCTGAAGAATTTGTAGAAATCATAGAATTGGTTGACTGGTCCAGCCCCCTGCAATGTAGGAATCTTTTGCCCAATGTGGGGCTCAAACCCAAGATCCTGAGATCAAGAGTCTCATGACCTATTGTTGGGGCCCATATGCTATTGCCCCTGCTAATCCCTCCTGTTTGCATGCCTGTTTTCGGTTTTGAATAAAAGCAAAAAGTAATGGACTGAGGAAGAGCTTCTCTCTCCACCCTCCATTGTGAATACAATTCTGCTTGCTAGCTAGCTTGCATCTAGTGTTTTGACATCAAGACAGTATATGGGATAAAAGTATTTATGGCAATACAGTAGAAGCCTTCCTTGTGTCCAGAAGTGAGATTTGAATTGATCTTATTTTTGCTTTAGTTTTTTCCTAGCCAGAAAGTTCATGTGTACTCTTAGACCCAAGAGAAAAGGTTGCTGGCAGAAGTCATTGCCTAGATCTGTTTCATAATGTGGGTTTGTTAGGCAGGTTGGAGCATGCTGAATTGACAGAGTTCAGTTGCTCTCTGATCTGAATCATGAGGGCTAGTGATGGGTGTGCTGGCCAGTCCTGCACTTGCCGTGGGAACACCTGGAGACTTGATGGAGCTGCTTGGATACTGGATGGAAAAGTTAGGATCTTAGGCTTTCCTAGTGCTTCACCCAACATCGATGGGCAAAGCTATGACCCCCCCCCCCAAGGTTCAGGTACCCTTTACAGAATCTCCTTCAGTTTCTTAGACTGATTCTCAGCCCAGCCAAAATCTGCCTCTTATGTGGTCATTGCCTGTGCTTCCAGATAGTGGTTCTGGAGAGCCAGATTACAGACTTCTGATCCCCTGTTCTAGAGAATAATGGTGTCTCATTGTGATGGGCTGCTTCTCAGAGCACCAAGCTGCTATGGCTGCAACAGTGCTTTTAAGGAAACAATAGGAAGTGTGTAGTCCCCTGAACTGCCTTCATGTGAGCATCAGCATCTACCTGCTGACCTACTTCTGGAAATAAAGTGTTCAGTTGCAATTAATAAAAAGAGGGGATGAATGCAGGCAGTTACACACTGCGCAAGTGACTGGGGAACCCTGGTCTACCCTGCTCTCAAAGGGAAATCCCCTGATGCTTGATAATCTATTATTGATAACCTATTATTATTGGGTGAAGCCCTGGGAAGCTTCCCCATTCAATATGACCTTCACCGTGGCAAGATTGCTTTAAATGCACACACATTTCCTTTGGTTGTATTTGTCAGCCAAGTAATTTGTATTCTGGAAAACAGACCTGAAGTGTGTTAATTCCGTAGGTAGGACACTAAAGAAAGATTGGCATTGTTCTTGATAGGAGCCTGAGGTCTTCTGTGTATCTTCTTGTTAAGTACCGGTACTGGTGTGTAATTGGGTCTCATTGAAGAGCCCCTTATTACATGCCTCAGATTGATCATTTATATCATTAGTGCTACAAATGGCTTGGTAGCACACTTTCTCCCAAGGGCTGGTTCTCATTAAATGATTGAAAATGGCCATCTGTCTCTAATTCGGGTGCATGCAGCTCCTTCCCAACAATACTGATTATATTTGACTAATCATTGCAGAAAGCTAGAGAGTTCCAGAAAAACATTTACTTCTGCTTCATTGACTACGCAAAAGCTTTTGACTGTGTCGACCACAGCAAACTATGGCAAGTTCTTAAAGAAATGGGAGTGCCTGATCACCTTATCCATCTCCTGAGAAATCTCTATGTGGGACAAGAAGCTACAGTTAGAACTGGATATGGAATAACTGATTGGTTCAAAATTGGGAAAGGAGTACGACAAGGCTGTATATTGTCTCCCTGCTTATTTAACTTATATGCAGAATTCATCATGCGAAAGGCTGGACTGGATGAAGCCCAAACCGGAATTAAGATTGCCGGAAGAAATATCAACAACCTCAGATATGCTGATGATACAACCTTGATGGCAGAAAGTGAGGAGGAATTAAAGAACCTTTTAATGAGGGTGAAAGAGGAGAGCGCAAAATATGGTCTGAAGCTCAACATCAAAAAAACTAAGATCATGGCCACTGGTCCCATCTCCTCCTGGCAAATAGAAGGGGAAGAAATGGAGGCAGTGAGAGATTTTACTTTCTTGGGTTCCATGATCACTGCAGATGGTGACAGCACTCACGAAATTAGAAGACGCCTGCTTCTGGGGAGAAAAGCAATGACAAACCTAGACAGCATCTTAAAAAGCAAAGACATCACCTTGCCAACAAAGGTCCGTATAGTTAAAGCTATGGTTTTCCCAGTAGTAATGTACGGAAGTGAGAGCTGGACCATAAAGAAGGCTGATCGCCGAAGAATTGATGCTTTTGAATTATGGTGCTGGAGGAGACTCTTGAGAGTCCCATGGACTGCAAGAAGATCAAACCTATCCATTCTTAAAGAAATCAGCCCTGAGTGCTCACTGGAAGGACAGATCCTGAAGTTGAGGCTCCAGTACTTTGGCCACCTCATGAGAAGAGAAGACTCCCTAGAAAAGACCCTGATGTTGGGAAAGATTGAGGGCACAAGGAGAAGGGGACGACGGAAGATGAGATGGTTGGACAGTGTTCTCGAAGCTACTAACATGAGTTTGGCCAAACTGCGAGAGGCAGTGAAGGATAGGCGTGCCTGGCGTGCTCTGGTCCATGGGGTCACGAAGAGTCGGACACGACTGAACGACTGAACAACAACAACAACAATCATTGCAGAGAAAGCACACAGCTCTTATTCAGTGAGGGAACAAGCAAGTCTTCAAATCTTCTGAAAAAAACAACCTCTGAGCTCACATGTCATTTTGTGTGTCAGTGCTGAGTGGTTCTGCCTCCCACTGACTTAACAGGCTTCTTGGCATTCACTGAGTATCTCTCTTGCTAAATTTAACACAGACTGCAGCCATTCAACAAGGCTCAGTCTTAGTTTACCAGAATTATTAAGAACTAGTTGAATTCAGCCCGTTGATAACGGGCTCTAGCGGGGGCGAGCGGGACCCGAGGCGCGGAGGCGGCCAGCGGCGGTGGCCGGGGCGAGGAGGTTGCGGGGTGGCGTCCTCGTCCTCCTCGCCGCCGCTGCCTCCGGGCCAGCCGTCCTCCTCCTCCTCGGGGCTCCTCCGTCGAGGTGGCAGCGGCGGAGGCCCAGCAATGGCGGCGGCGCAGTTTCGCCTGGCCGGAAGTGTCTCTGCGTCGTCCCGCCCCCCTCTCCGCCCCCTCCAATCCCTGCGTCCCCGTGTGACATGCGCAGAACGCACTTCCGTGACACACGGAAAAGCAGGGACATAGCAAGATTATTATATAGGATGTAAAATCCATAGTAATGTATGTCTATGTTGAAACATAATGACAAGGATCTTGTGTTGGCTGCTGATTGTTTCAATTTGAAAAAGTGTAATCATTCTTTGTATGCATGGATACAAGGTTATTTACATGTTTACATTTATGGTAAAAATAATTTTGACTATAGAAAGCTGTGTAACTCTTATTCACAGCTTATAGTTGTAGATTGATCTTAAACAAGCTTTGTAGCACTGCAGATTTTGCTTCTGGTTATAACTGAGTGGAAAGTGACCACTGACGAATACTTTCTAAATGCCTGATATGTCGATAGATACTCATTTGTTTCTAATGACTCTTAAGAGATAAATAAGAATAACATGAGGAGAATACACCCACACCCACACCCCTCTTTCTGTGGTCCATAGGCAATTTTAAGGTTTCTCCCGCTTGTCTGCAAACTCCTGACATATGATGCTGAACAGTTTTTCTCCCCTTGATCTTTGTCTCTTTAAACATTGTCTTGCCAGAAGGTACAAGCCATTGTAAACTGGTTCCTGTCCATAGCAACCCATATGCTTAAGATTTCAATATAATGATAATAAATAAGCTGCAGCTGCCTTATATGTCAGTTTCCTTCTTGATTGGCAGAGTGAATAGCTAAAATGATCAGTTTTCAGATCAGTGATCAGAAACAGAATGATATCTGGTGGATATCATAGAGTTCACACACATAAAATCCTTCACACATTATTTAACCCTCATGGAAATATACCGGTACTCCAAAGAGCTGTTGTAATACCTTCCATTCCTTACCTGTTGTTTTCTAACCTCTTCCTGCCGATCATAAGGCAATAATTATTTATCTTGGGCTTCTCCTGCTCCATGGCCTAACATCAGCTCTTGCTTTTAAGGTAACATTTCTAGAGGAATATTGTGTACTGACTAGCTTTATTTTCCCTCAGGTTTTTTGCTCTGACGTCTCTTCATCTGATATTCTTGGTTGCTTTCACCCTGATACTAATAGTGTGTTTAGATCAGTGGAAGAATAAAATATGGCCTGAAATAAGAGGTATGTTTTCCCCCACTTGACCCTTGAATGGTCTGTGGTCTCCTCCCCCACCCCC
The DNA here is from genome assembly GCA_034642065.1 of Darevskia nairensis. Classification (NCBI taxonomy): domain Eukaryota; kingdom Metazoa; phylum Chordata; class Lepidosauria; order Squamata; family Lacertidae; genus Darevskia; species Darevskia nairensis. Next base: position 671,443 of record JAWWNI010000405.1, read on the forward strand.
ATTTCTGAACTCAATAAACTGCAGATCTCATTAATCAAAACAGTCATTGTCAAGGATCTTGTAAACTGGGCTCCTTCCTAGTAGAAATGAATGTTTAGGAGTTGATAGTGTTGAAAAGGCACCCTGGCTGCTCAGATGGTGGGCGGGAGAAGAGCAATTCCACCATAATGAAACTGGTGATTTGGAAAATTGAGATTTGTATTTCAGGTTGCTGCATTTTCACTACTTGTTCATGTGTAGGGGCTTTGCTTTCCAAGTTCACTTACCCAGATCTCAGATGTTCCAAAGATCTGCTTTTGTTCTCTAGCTCCAGAAAAAGCCTTTGTTTGTCAATGTTAAAACATATTCCAAAGGGGTATTTTTTTCTTATTGGTTATAGAGACATACAGTCCAGGCTTTACTGCATCATTAGATTGAGCATTGAACTAACACCTTGGTGTATATCTTAAATTATATTTTAGTCTGAAAGCAGTCAAGTCAATTCAACAAAACCATAGTATAATTTCTTAGGGAGGTAACCATGGTAAAAAAAAATGTCTTTGTTGACTATAGTAGTTTATGATACATAAAGCTGTATTCATGAAGGATGGAAGAATAAATTAAAGCAGTAGTTTTAAAAGCTTAATTGAAGACTGAAACCTGATGGTTTTTCTCTCTAATATGCTGGAGCTGAGGTAATATTTGATTTAAAAATACCGGTAAACACTTGTTTCCAATTGAAAGCCTGCTTGCATTTTGAGAACTATCATCTTAGATAAGAACTATTAGTTCAGGTTGCACATAATGCTAAGCAAAACCATGGTTTAGTGCAAGGCCGCAGGTCCTTGGAGAGGAGATGGTGGTTTCTTGTTCCTCCAGTCCTGCTGCTATGAGCTAAGCGATAGTTTGGCATAGTATGTAATCCAAACCCAAGCTTGTGGTCTGTCTCCACCAGATAAATCATGAGCTGTAAAACAAGGGTAAACTTGAGTTACATTTTGTGTCAGACCACAAGCTTGATTTCAAATTACATAAATGACTGAAGGAAGAGCAAAGTGACCGTAATATCTTCTCTGCAAACCCACACATTTGCACTAAGCAATGGTCAGGTTTAGCATTACATGCTAACCAGATTATTGACTGCTAGCGCCCCCCCCCCCAAAAATCAGGCTGCTATAATAATAAGAGCATTACAAAAAGCTATCTTGAGGGGCAGTGTTTTAATTTTTTTAACACATTTTAAATATATTTGCAGATTTACAAACTGCTTCACAAACAACAACAAAATAGCAGCGTACAATAAAATACAAAATGTTTGCATTTGTAAACTAAAGACAACAAAACAATTTCTACAATTGTAGAATTGCATTTGTACAAAATTACAAACATAATAAATAAAAAAGTTGAGTTTATAAAAGTGGGAGCACAGAATTGGATAAAATACTAAGCTCAGGGTGTTTTCAGTTGCAGGCTGTCAGTGGGAAACAATTATGCATTATTCTCAAGTCATCTGTGTATTTTAATTATGCAGCAAAGAGTTTCCCCAGGCATTTCCCTCACAACTAATCCTGATCTGTCTTTAATGTTTTAGTAGCAAGACCTGACGAATTAGACAATGAAAGGTATGAAAAATTAAATATCCTTTTCTTTGTAGCATGTCTCATGTCTCATGTGCTTGTGTGGCTTAGCTTTAATGTTTTTTGTTAATTTAAACCTTATTGGCAGTGAATGCCCTTCAGTGGCTGGATGGAAGGAAAAATCCCTTGCTCCTAAATATTGTTGCTTACCTACCTCTTCTCATAGTTTGTAACTAAGGCTGCAACCCTATGCTTGCTTGGGAGAAAGTCTACTGCTACAAAGTAGGTCCCAGAGTAAGGTTGCAATTCTGTGTCCTATTGCAGTGAATAGGACTTCATTCTGAGTTGACCATGTAGAGCAGTGTTTCCCAACCTCCTCGGGGCAACGGCACACCTGTCCCACGAAAAAAATCTCGCGGCACACCACCACCACATGCACCCCGACCCCCCCGCCCCGGGGGGCGGGGTGTCCGCGCGCCCAGGCGGGAGGGAGGGGAAGGACCCAGGCGGGCGAAAACGGAGCGGGAGATCGGCGGGCCAGGCGCCCGCCCCCCCTCCCGCGCCCAGCCCCCCGGCAGCACCTCCACCCGGCCCCGAGCAAGCCCGGTGGCACCGGCACCTCCCGCCCGTCCCCGACCGCGACCGGGGCGGCAGAGGCAGCGGGCGAAGCGCCCGGCAGCCCCGGCGAAGGCGGCGGTCGGCGAGCGGGAAGCAGAGCCGAGGCGACGCCAGCCGCCCAGACCGCCCCGGAAGCGGAAGCGGCCCAGGGCGGCACAGCAGCCGGTGTCTTCCCGCGGCACAGGAGCCGGTGTCTTGCGGCACACTCCTGTGCCGCGGCACACCGGTTGGGAAACGCTGATGTAGAGCAGTGATGGCTAACCTTGACACTCCAGATGTTTTGGAACTACAACTCCCATCATCCCTAGCTAACAGGATCAGTGGTCAGGGATGATGGGAGTTGTAGTCCCAAAACATCTGGAGTGTCAAGGTTAGCCATCACTGATGTAGAGCATTGTGCTGTAAACCATTACAGTGGTACCTTGGTTTGCATACGTTTTGGATTACAAACACATCAAACCCAGAAGTGTGTGTCCCGATTTGTAACCTTTTTTGGATTACAACCTTTTTTCTTTTTTTTTTGGATTACAAACAAATTTTTTTTGGAGGACCCATTGGCGAAAGCGCACCTTGGGTTACGAACGGATTAGGGTTGTAAACCAAGGTACCACTGTATTAGGATTAGGCTGCAAGCTACATAAATCTCAGACCTTGAACTCTACATGCACTGGGTTCTTAGAATTCCCCCGTTTTCCTAGAAAAGCTGGGGAAATCCAACCTGTTCACCACTCCTTAATCTCTTTGAGTGCACAGCCAAGGACATGGAGATTTAAGTACTTATTAACACCCTTTAAACAGCCTAATTGTGAATACATGTGAGTGGCTTGTCTGCCCTATAGAAGGTTGCCTCCAGTGACAAATTCTTCTGCACATATCCCATTGAAATGAATTGAGACAATCTCATTTACTTCTGTGGGATATGTGTTTGGGAGTGCCGCTGGTTTACAAAGGGCTCAAATTAAGCAAGTGTGGGTGTGAAGTTCAAATGCAGGGTCCATTTCTTGCGTGTGAAACATGAACCCTGAGCAGCTTCAGTGAGGTGGGATGCGAAGAGGGCTATTTTAAAACTGCAGTAGGATCCATTTCTTTACATTTTATTAGCAAGGTAAGATGTCGTTTTTGTTGTCCCTCCAGCTGGGGCTACGTCCACCCCCGACTGCTGAGTGTGCCTGAACTATGTCACTATTTGGCAGAAGGATGGGTCACAGGAGACAGCTTCATGAGGAACCTGTTGGGCTTCAAAAGGCAAAATCCGGGCAAGGTGAAAAGCAGTCCTCATTCATACTAGCCATCAGGGAATGGGTCGGAGGGGAAGGGAGAGGGTTTACCCAGAGCAAAGAACAAAGAATAGCAGCAGTTTTAATTACTCTTTTATTTATGTAGAGGTATAATCCGTCTGTAACTGTGTACGCAAAGTGCTCTGTAGTGTACATTACTGGGAAAGAAGGAAACTGGAGGATTGAGAGGCAGGTACAAAGGGGAAGAGGAATGGGATGCCAAAATGGAAAATACTGCAGCCATCCTATTAGATGGAGCTTTCATCAGACTAGTCTTGCTTCCACCTACGTTCCAAAGTAGAAATGTTGCCCTGATTCTGTCAAAATCACTCCAGGGCTTGGTCCAAAGGCAGCTGTGGCTTATGAGGTTCCTCCCTCCCCCTCTCCTAATGCTTATGCAAGGCTTCTCAAGCAGAATTCCTCTGTTTTGGTCTCTGTTCCCAAGCATTGAGCTTGCTGGCAGCAGGCAAAGTGTGTCTGTATGGTCTTGAGCCGTAGGAGCCACTTTTGCTCACTTTTTTAAATTCGGCAGAGACTAACTTTGGGTTTTGTTTTCCAGTTCTGCCTTCTGGCTTGTGGTGTCCTCACATTTTTGGCTGTGTTGGGCCAGTACATTCCAGGTGTCTGTCTTGCCTATCTAACAAGTGAGTATCTGTGTGCCGGGCGGGGATTGGGCAACATGAAAGTACAGAGCATTTGCAAACAAGGTTATTCTGAGCTGTTCCAACTCGGTTGCATTGCAAACTCATGCGTGCATAATGTCTAAGCAGTCTATTAAGTGGTTTAGAAAAAAAAAGAAGAAACTACAAAGCAAACAATATAACCACAAACATATTATCTACGGTATATGTTTAGATAAGATCTTTATGTATGATATAATACACGATATCTCTGTTCTATATTGTATCCCAAAATGCCTTCTGAGAGTGTTTATTGAACACCAACCCTTTAATCATCCTCTTCCTGCAGTGGTTTCCATCCTTCTGTGGCCACTTGCTGTTTACCACCGGCTGGGTCACCGCCTGTACACCAAATTGGAGCCAGCTCTGCAGCGGCTGGACTTCAGTGTTCATGGCTACATGATGTCTAAACATAAGGAGAGGCAATGTAAGTCTTGTGCAGGTCTAGTACTAACTCACCCACTTCTTGTCTGCTACCTCTTTTTGTTGGTGATGTGAGGAACCTGACAAGATCGGAGGAAAACACTGAATGAATCAGTAGTTACCTAAGAATGTTCCTCGCATCCCGGACCACAGTTTTGGGGGGTTGGGGGGAATGAGCATTTCCCACAATTGATGAGCAATTGAATGTCAGAACTGTTTCTATCATGGGACCGGAATTGTTGCAGTTCTAATTAGGGCACAGTGGTCAGTTAGCATTTTAGCTCTTGGGGCGTCCTTTCTTTCCCCTTGCAGCCTCTGGTTTGCAATCCCAAAGTCTTCTCTCTGGATCACACCTGTTTCTTCTGCTTGGCTTCTTTATGGGCATTCAGAGTTGTTTCCTTCCCATTTATAACTGCTATTCTGTGCTCTTGATTTCTCTGCAGTGCGACACCAGATGCTGAGCCAGCATGCTGCTAGTGCTGATGGGAGCGACAGTGAAGAAGAACTTGCTGCTTTCTGTCCCACGGTAAATAGGGCATGGATCTTGTTAAAGAATAGGGTGCTGCTAAGATTGGGGTGGGGGAGGGTAAGCAACAAGGCGGCCTGTGAGTTTTTACTCATGGTCAAACTTGCCTGATTTCTGAGATAAAGCATCTCCTGCTGGCTCTATTCTTCTTAACTTGAATATGAAATTATTTTTTTACAATGCCGTTGGATTTCCCACATTACAATCTACATCTCGTACTTTCAGAAGCAGATTTAGGCATTTTTAATTTTGTAAAACAATTTTTGGGCAACACTTGGGTGGCTGTAAAATGAAGTAAAGACCTCCAGAATGGAACTGAAGAACTGGAGGGCAGTGCCTGGCTTTCAAGTTCCTCATTTCCGTTGCTGAGGTCCATGTGGGGTTGAATAGGATTCTGGAGGTATGTGTGCTCTCCAGTAACCCAAAATTACCTTGCTTAGATCTTTTTTTTTTAATCACTTGCTTCTTTTCAAGTTGGATGATGCAATAGTTGCCAAAGAGCTGGCTATCTCTGATTCGGAGCACTCTGATGCAGAAGTATCCTATACTGAGAATGGGACATTTAATCTCTCACGAGGTCAAACCCCCCTCACAGAGGGATCTGAAGGTGAGGACAGCTATTATCGAAATTATTAAAGAACATAAAGGTAAAGGTAAAGGGACCCCTGACCATTAGGTCCAGTCGTGTCCGACTCTGGGGTTGCGGCGCTCATCTCGCATTATTGGCCGAGGGAGCTGGCGTACAGCTTCCAGGTCATGTGGCCAGCATAACTAAGCCGCTTCTGGTGAACCAGAGCAGTGCACGGAAACACCGTTTACCTTCCCGCCGGAGTGGTACCTATTGATCTACTTGCACTTTGACGTGCTTTCGAACTGCTAGGTTGGCAGGAGCAGGGACCGAGCAACGGGAGCCCACCCCGTCACGGGGATTTGAATCGCCGACCTTCTGATCAGCAAGCCCTAGGCTCTGTGGTTTAACCCACAGCGCCACCTGGGTCCCCATTAAAGAACATAGTTGCTACCAAATAGCATATGAATCATACTGTTGCAGCTGTTGGTTGTTGGGATGAAAAAGCAAGATATCAGAACCTGGATAAAGTGAGACCAGCCAGATACTGTACAACATGGAAGGTTTGCCTTGGTCCTGCTCTATAAAGCTTGTAGTTTACATTGAATGAAGCAGACATAGATTGGTACAGGGAGATGTTGCGTACACTGGTCCACTGAGTGACAGAACCTGGAATTTTATTCTTTGAAATGGGAACTTTCAGTCCTCAGCACCTTCAGTTGAGGGCTTTCTGGAGTTAGAAAGGCTTCTGCCTGTCGGATTGTTTTAAGACCCATTTGCCAATTAAAAATGCCAGAACCCACATAGAGTTAATTCTTGGTCCCTCAAATTCAATTCTGAGGTCTGCTGCAGTACAGAAGCTTTGTAAACTTTCTCTCTCATGCAGAAGAGGCAGCTCAGTCAAGTATTTGGGAATAGGTTTCATAACTCTAATTTTTTACTCTTCCCCCCCCCCCCCATTATAGATCCATGTGGGAAGACAATATAGTTTTAAAGAAATTATTGCCTGTTTTCCAAAAGGAAGTTAGACTGCTTAGTGGTAGGCAAAGAAACCGAGTAATGACTTTGCGCCAAACTAATTCTCTCTCAATAGACTTTGATGGCCACAGCGACCCTGAGGAATCCTTTGCCCGAGATCTTCCAGATTTCCCTTCCATCAACCCTGAGGTGACAGGCATAGATGACGAAGATGATACCAGCATAGGCATACCAAGCCTTGCCTGCCGTGTACAAGGCCAGGAAGAGCTGCGACTTTCTCATGACCGGGAGGAAGTGACCTCAGATATCCTCGGTAACCTGCCATTAATGCACAACCTCACAGATGACTTGGCTGGCTTTGTAACCAGGGGAATGATCCAGCTGGCCTTGTCAGGAGCCTCCCAATCTGGCTCCATGCCTGGCAGCAGACGGCAGCAAAGTGCCAAGGCCTTCCTCCGGACCTCCAGCTCGGAGCTCGACACAGATGCTGAAGGAGATGACTTCGAACTGCTGGATCAGTCGGAGCTGAATCAGATGGATCCATCCAGTTCCCGCGGCCAATAAACAGTTGTCTTCCCTTCCCTGCTGTGGCTCTTCTGTCTCATGGAGCACAGATAGGAGAGCCTTGTGCAGAAGTAGGGTAATACCCCTTCCTTTGATGTATAGCCTGATTGGGGCAAATTTGGAAGACAGTGTGAATTTTAGAACAAAACCCTTCTGGTGCAGAATCGGAAGGTATTTGTTGCTGAACCTGCCATGCCCTTCACCTTTCTAGCTTGCTGTGTGTTGCACTCTTTGTTCAAAGCCAAAATGTCCCGCTGCTGTGGTTCACGTTCCAAAATGGGCCTTGGAAGACAGATCTCCGCTCGTGTTCAATGCAACAGAAGTCAGGCAACAGGCATTGGCTTTTATTTAAAAGCCAGATAAAGAACAAGTTCTAAAATCTCTTGAGTGATGGAAGTGACTTGTGCCCAGCTGCTGATTGTAAGAAGGAAATCTTCAGATCCAATTGAGTGTACCTCTGTTATGTTTGTGTATGGGACCCTGACATCTGCAAGATATTGGAAGCAGCCTCTATCTATCCCCAGTAAGCATTTGCACGTAATGACCCCAAATCCATATATTTTGAACTTCTGGAGCTCTAATCTGGCTCTTTTCGCACATGATAATGGCAATAATATTTTGGTGGGTTGGACACTCATGCAAACAGTCACACACACACACTTTACTATTAACTATTTCAGAGAAGTTCCCAGCACTAAAATGCCCTCCACCATGCACCATAAAGGCTTGGGCAGAAGCAACAAAAGATTTGGCTCCTAGTTACCCTGTCAGTCACCAAAGCCAGAACCTATGCGGGAACCATGATTGAACATGCTTCCTCACTAAACAGTCTGAAATCTGTAGTCTGTCAGTCTGACGTCATTTGACTGGTCATCTGACACCTGTTTCAGAATTCATTGATGTTTTATGCTCTCAGGTGCCCCCCCCCCCACTTTTTGAAGAAAACAATATAGCGACTATAGAATTTTTTTAGCATGGGATCACAGATGAAAACTAGTAGCAAAGCCAGATTCCTAGGGCCTGCTCACCCACAATATGTGCAGTTTTGCAAGTAGAGCATAAAAGGGGGGGTTCACGGCTTCAGAATATTTCATTAGAAAAAGCCTCTGATAATACAGAATGAGACTATATCATCATTTCTGTGGATCTCTGCAATCAGTATGGTGGCAGCATTGTTTTGGCTAAAAGTATTTGGAGACCAAATTTAGATTGGCTCGATGACTGATTTAGGGTACCAAATTCCTATATCTTGGTTGCACTGTGTGCATTGCTGTGAAGATGGTGCTGTGTTCCTCAAGAATAAACCATTTACAAATGGCATCTGGATGTTGCTAATGATTTGGTGTGGATTTCCACAGGACCCCTGATACCTGTTTCTCCTTATTTCAGTAAAACCAGCACAAGTTGTTAACTATGCTGGTATGGTTTTAACCAGTGTCTCAGACCTGCAAAGAACCTTCACAGACATACTGTGTGGAGCCGTGTGCTGCAGCTAGTAAGTTGGTGATCCTGGTGCTCCATATCTTCCCTTATAGAACACCACATCCAGACTTTTTGGGTTTGTATACAAAAAGATTGGAAGAGTGTACCTTAGAAGTAATTAATCTTGGTGCAAAGCCATCCTGATAACCCTCGGTGGACTGAAGAGAGACTTGAATAAATGCTGTGCTTTTACTTTTACTTTTATTTAAAAGGTTTCCAGCCTATTTTCACAACTTGTGAATCTGCTGAACTGAACCATCTTGAATACCTGCATATCCAATTAGCCTTCTAGGTTCCCATAGTTCCAGCTCAACTCGCATCCTCTTTCAGGCTCTGTAGTTAGGCGTTTACATATTTTTCCGACTTCGCAACTGAAGAACTCTGTGATACGCTGCCTATTGTTTTCTTGGCCAAGCAGTAATGTGATGTAGATGCTATATGCCTAAATAGCACATTCTTGCAGAAAAGACTCGAGAGGGTGGTGCTTTGTATATTTGAAACAGCTTGGTTTTGGTAGCATTTGTGTGGCAATATCATGGTGTTTAACTGCCTTTTTTAGTGTTTACAAATCAGCCAATATTGTGGAAGTTTATAGAGTAATTTGTCATCTTGCAGAAGTTTTTAAAATAAGATGCTGATAACTTTTGAGGTGGGAAACTGACGTTATTTCATTAGGTTTTGTGTTATGTGGATTAGAACAAGATTTTAGTGCAATAAAACAACCATACCTTACCCACTGTATCAGTAGTGGGATGGTACTTTTTGTTTTTGTTTTTATTGAGTGTTTCTTTCTGCCCTAACTGGTGCAAAATAAAGAATTTGAGACAAGCCCGGTTTCTTTGTTTCTTCAGTGCTACACTTATAATACAGAGATACTTCAATGGGGCTTGGGCACACATGCAAGCCCTATCTCTAATGTCCCTAATGGACTCATTTTTAGATGTGCAAAGCTCTGCGGGGGACAACTCCCTGTGATTGAGAACCTGGCTTCAAAATGCTTAGAAACCCTTAGCAGACCTTGAAGCTACAAGCCAAAGAGGAGCCCAGGGACATTGCATGCGTCCCTGCCCCTATCTAGGGGTTTAAGACATGTATGTTCAGGCAGTTGCCTGTTTGCCTGTTTGGTTTCCATACTATTCTATAAAATGATTCAGTTACTTCCCCTGCAAGATTAGAGGAAGGAAATTCCAGATCATGGAATTTTCAAATCAGGTGTTCATGCATTTCTAGCATTCCATCTCATATGCAGATAGGGTTGGAATGCTCTTTAGTTGTGATTATTTTTCAAAAACTGAGTTGAGACTTACTTGTTCTGATTTGTCCTGTTCTATCTTCACATAACTCTCTATCAAAACTTCAAATCCCTACATTGAGTGCTAATGGCAGGCTTTCCTGGTTCAGATCAAGCAATAAGTATTATTGGGCCACTGACGTTGCCAGGACTAAAGACGGTTGGATTGGCTTCACTCAAGCCTCAGTTTGGAGTGATGCCAGGTAAGTATGATGAAAATTTGCACAGGTGCATAACATCCAGCACAAAAAAGAACAGCAAGACCACCTCCCTCCTACATGATCATAGTACTTATAAAGTGTCCTGCATAGGTTTTGTTTGTTTCTGCCAACCCACACAAAACGGGTATATTTATTTTAAAAGCCTTTCTAAACCACTTTACATTTTTTTGAACTCTCCAAGCGGTACTTACACTATGAACAATATTAAAAACAATATTCATTATAACAAAAGTGCAGACGAATCAATAGAATGGTATGACATCATCAAAGTAAAACAGATTCAGGGGGTTCATACGCATTAATCAGGGTCCAATCTTAGAGGTCAGGGAAAGGTTTAACAAAGTGCCATCTGTGACAAGGTGGCAGGTTTTGGAATAAGTCTTGGCCGCACTTTCATTCTGACCACTGCAAAGTGTACTGGTTAATAAAGGTTTTTTAAAATAAAAAACGACCCTTCAAATTCCTTTCTCATCGCCTTGCCATCGATCAAATGGTTACTTCCGTGCAAGTTAGAATAATTTCCCAATGCTGCCAGAATTTATTAAAGACTACAGGAATTAGTGCAGCCCAGCCTTGTAAATCATTCTAAACTCCTTTTGAAATGGTAACATCAACTCCCTGAAGTTAGACAAGAGCCTGAACTTCCTTGTCTCGCAAAAACTGCATTTCTCCTTGTTTACTCCGCGAGCCCGGAAGCCAGGCCGTGCTTATCCATCTACCATTATAGCTCCGTGGTTTCCAGTGCGCCCTCCCTCTCCTGGCCCGAACGCGCTCCCGGAAGCCGGGCAGGGCCTATCCATCCACAGGTATAGCTCTATGGTTTCCACTGCACCCGCCTTCCCGCCCTCTTAGCGCCAAGCTTCCGCTTCCGGGTTTTTCCGGTAGGGGGTCTCCGCCGTGGCCAGGATGAGCGGAGCAGGGAAAACCCGGGAGGGAGCTGCAGGTAAGGCAGTGCGGGTGGGGAGAAAGTGGGGGAATCGAGGGGAAGGCGGAGGGGGTGGGGAGAGAACGAGCGCGAGCTTGCGTGCATATCGCCGCCTCTAGGCCGCGGCTCGGGCCTTCCCTCCTCCCTCCGGTCCCTTGCGTTGCTAGGCAACGGCCGGGCCTCTCGCCGCAGGCCTCCCTCGCCCGGGGAGTCCGGATCCGGGCCTCTTCTGGGGACCTGTTACCTGCTTCTTGCCTTCCTTCAGGCGCCAATTCTCCCGTTTTCTGGAAGGCCACAGAGGCTGCGTGGCGATTATTATCGTTACTATTATTATTATTATTATTATTCATTGCATTTGTATACCGTCCTTCATCTGAGGGCCGCAGGGCGCCTTACCAACTAATAATAATGATAAGTAAACAAATAAAACAAGAACAAGAGAAAAGAAAACGAAATATGTAACAAAGGAACAAAAGCAAACCCATAACACCCTCCTTTAATCAGCCAAAGGCCTGGTTATGAGGAGGAGGTTGTGAGACCTCCGGGTATAGGGCGGTATATAAATTCAATAAATAAATAAACAGGGACATTTTCACCTGGCGCCTAAAGATATACGATGGCGACATCAGGCAAGCCTACCGAGAGAGATAGTGTCCCACAAAGGGGGAGCTGCCACTGAAAAGACCCCGTTCTCGTGTTGCAGCCCTCCGTATCTCTCGAGGAGGGGGGTGCACAGAGAAGGGCCTCAGATGGTGATCATCGCAGGATCTGGGTCTGTTCATGTGATGCTGGAGCAGGCCCTTGGGATGAGCTGAACCAAGAATGGAAGCCCTCAGTCCTCTCTCTGTGTGTTTATTAATAGTTGGGGGCAACCCAAAGCAACTGGGCAACAAAGAAACAGAAAAACTCACATCAACACATTAAGACCGGGGAGTGGGGGGGAATGCATCAATACATGTTTGTTAACCCCCACCTTTTCTTCCTATATGAACATGGCCATATACTGAGGATCCCTCCTATTTTTCCCCACTGCAGTTCTTCCCAAGTTGCTGTCATTGGCAATAGAAGGGCCTGCTTTCTGCACTCTTGATGGAATAGCCTTGAATGCCATTTTGCTTTCTCTCCCCATCCCCATGCTCCTCTTCCTTTGATTCACACCACTTCTTTCTGTTTCCAAAGGAGCTGGAGAAGGTGCAGCTGCCATCCTGCTACGTTACCTCCAGGAGCAGAACCGGCCTCACAGTGCTCAGGATGCCTTTGGCAACTTACAACGAGAGCATGGCCTGGGCAAGACGGTGAGAGAAGATCTTAGAGGTGAAGGTGTGGGGACTGTATCATCCACCATTAGCGCAAAATAGACATACATGTACAATATCTTTCAAAAGCTAAGCACACTCTGTATACCTTTCAAAGGCCCCAGATTATATTGGGTATTCCTAGTTTGATACTGTCTTGATTTTAAGCAAATCTGCCAAACATTTTGTACTTCACAATGCTGGACATTCAGTGGTGTGAACCATCCCTAAGGTAACTATCTGACTGAGATATATACTTGATTCTCTACACAAGTTATGAATTCAGCTAAGCCTTGTCTGCTTACAGCAGCAGTTTCTCATCATGTTATACAAAGCAGTAACTTTGGAGCATGGGAGGCTGGCTGTAGTAAATCTCACACTGCTTCCTAGAATATTGGGCTCTACAGCTCTTCCCACTTCCACAGCTTACTGATTTTTCCCTGGCTACTAGTAAGGGGATGCAGGTAGCGCTGTGGTCTAAACCACTGAGCCTCTTTGGCTTGCCAGTCAGAAGGTCGGTGGTTTGAATCCCCATGACGGTGAGCTCCCGTTGCTCGGTCCCAGCTCCTGTCAACCTAGGAGTTCGAAAGCATGCCAAAAAGTGCAAGTAGATAAATAGGTACCGCTTCAGTGGGAAGGTAAACAGCGTTTCTGTGCGCTGCTCTGGTTTCGGTGTTCCATTGTACAAGAAGCGGCTTAGTCATGCTGGCCACATGACGCCGGCTCCCTTAGCCTGTAAAGCGAGATGAGCGCCGCAGAGTCGTCTGCGACTGGACTTAACTGTCAGGGGTCCTTTACCTTTACTAGTAGATAGCAATGTGAGTTGTCAAGTACTGTATCATGCTGGACTTTAGAATTCATGTTTAGTAAGTCTCCTTTGATGTGCAAGTATCTTGTGGGAAGGGGAGTCCTCAAAGTTTTAATTTTCAGTTTTTGTTCCTTGACAAAGATACTTAAATGCACATACAGAAGATAAGTCTGTCCACTTCACAGATATCTTAGGAATATTATTTTTCTCAGTCCGTTCCTTCTCTTGTTTCTTTAGGCTGTAGTGAAGGCACTAGAACAGTTGGCTCAACAAGGGAAGATCAAAGAGAAAGTGTACGGAAAGCAAAAAATTTATTTTCCAGATCAGGTAAGCCTTTCAAGTTCTATGGGAAGTAAATATTTGCTCACACCAGTAACTGAAGCAAACTATTAAAAAAAATAATTCAAAGACAACTGTATAGGAAATTCAAATTCCATGAGTGAAATGCTATTGCTGGACAGGGAAGTAGAGTTTGTGACATGGTAGCAATTTTATCCTCTGTCCCATTGGTCTTATGTTAATAACCCTCACGTCTTTGGTCATGCAGGATCGCTTTGGTAGTGTGAATGACTCAGAGCTCAAAGGCCTGGACAATGAGATTTCGGAACTGTCTTGCAAAGTACAGACCCTCCAACAGAACTGTCGTCATATGGAGTCAGGTGTGTTCAGGCAGGTTCAGTCCGTCTGCTGTGCTAGCCTTTGCTGAGTGAGTGCATGTGCGATTGAGCACTTGAACAGTATGGAGCCTTTGTGAAATGTTTGTATCTGAGCCATAGTACACAGAATGCCTAGAGTCCTTCCCACTGACCGATGCCATCTCAGATGTTGTAACTAGCAATTCCATTCCAGAACTGAAAGAACTGAAGGGCTCTATGACAACCCCAGAGATGGTTAAGGAGATTGAAGAGTTAAAAAAAGATTGTGCCAATTATACAGAGAAACTGGAGCGAATTAAATCTGCCGCCAATCATGTGACTCCTGAGGAGAAAGAAAAGGTAATGGAGCTGCCAAGGGAGAGGCCAATAGTGGAGACTGGCACAGTCCAGACAGGTATAGTTCTTTCTGGGTGCCCTGCCAATCTCTGCCAGCCATACGCAGGGCCCCTAGCACTGCTGAATTTTCAGCTAGCCTCAAACACCAAAGGATGGGAGGACTCCAAAATGCATACTGTCATTTATTTATTTATTACTCTTCCTGGGATCTGGGCAGTCCCAGCACTCATCCTGTACCTAGAGCATTCAAATGGGGATAAATGTTGATTTGTCTGGAGTTGTCTGGCATTTAATCAAATCAAGGCAACCATTGAGCACATGTTTTCAGGAGCCTTTTAGCTGTGGGGCTTGTTTAAAATGTCACCAAAGCAATTTTTGTACTATGGATGTCCTTACTCACAAGGTGAACAGTCCCCTCTGTAAAAGCACAGCCGCTTGCCATTTCTGGGATTCTTTCCCACACAGAAAGCTTGTGCACACACTGTCCAACACAATTGTTGTGGTTTTGGTTCTCACATCATAGCTGGCTGCGTTACTGGCCATTCTGTTGGGGACTGAGTGTAAGAATTGTTTTCCTTTTGCTTGTTGCAGGTGTACAATGAAAAGAAGCTGTATTGCAGGGAATGGCGTCGCCGGAAGAGAATGGTAAGGCGGCTTGTTTTTCATATAGGATGGAAAAAATAAGTGGTGCGCACAGCCCCAAGGGCAATTTTTTAATGCTATTGTTTAGATCAGAGGTACTGGCCCTCCCCTAACACCCCATACGTGTCGTGCTGGGGTAGTTTGCCCACCTTTGGTCCCCACCCTTTACTCAGCTCTTACCTGTGGCTCTTAGAAGATGTCAGCGTGCGACACAGTGGCCACATGCCAGGAATGGCTTCAACTGGCCGGCTAAAACAGGCGAGAGTGGCCAATTGGTCTCAAACCCTCTGTGAGTTAGGGACTTCCCCTGCATGCAAAGACAGGTTCCGGCGGATTGAGCGGACAAAACCAATAGTGGGTTCAACAGTCAAGAAGGTGGTTTCTGCACGTGCTGCAGAGGGAAGTGAGGGGCATATGGGGCTCGTCAGCCTGTGAAGGTAGCCCACCTAGGAGAACGAAAGCTCAGATCCTAAACCTCTGCTGCCTTGCGAAATATCTTCGGGAGAAGAAACGGCTAAATAGCAAACCCCACACAGATCCAGAGTGGAGTCTCTAAGACGGTTGGACGGCACCTTGTACTCCTCCTTCCAGCAACTCCTGCAGCCAGGCTGGTGCCGAACATGATGCTCTGTTTTCTTTTGGTACCACATCAGCAAGGTCGAGAGGGGGATCTTGTCATCTGGGCAGCCCATGAGCTCAGGTTACTTTGGTGCTGCTGATGCAGAAGTTTCACTTCCTCCCCAGAGGTGCACTCCAGTGTCCCTCTCTTGAGAGACGGATGCCAACAATTGTTTAGTTCTGTAACTTCATCCATCCAGATGTGCATAGAAAATGCTATACACATGTGATAGGTCAGTGATGGCTAACCTTGACACCCCAGATGTTTTGGAACTACAACTCCCATCATCCCTAGCTAACAGGATCAGTGGTCAGGGATGATGGGAGTTGTAGTCCCAAAACATCTGGAGTGTCAAGGTTAGCCATCACTGTGATAGGTGCTACACAGGTCTGGAAAAACAAAAAAGCAAGGCCCTACAATGTTCAAGTGCAGATCCACTTTGTTGCCCGGTTTAATCTGGTTGCAAGTTAGGAGGGAGAAGTTTCCAGATGCCCTTTCCAGAGATCGGAGCCCCAGAAGTAATGAGAGAAGTCTCTTAATTGAAAGATTTCATCAGTTTCTCCTTTGTAAGTTTGACTGTTTGATTGTGTTTGTTGGTCCTGATGAGTTCAATGGGATTGCAAGCTGAACATTCTCGAAAATTCTAGCTCATTATGTTTAATGTTCCTGGGATTGTGCTTTCTGTTGAACACTTGCTAACCTGTGGTGGGAGCTATGAGGGGCTGTGGTTTGCATGTTGTTTTGCACCATGTCTTCCTTGCCGAGGATCTTGCCCACACACGTGAATAGTTATTTGCTTATGAAATCTCTTTTCTTCAGTTTGTTTCCTTATAACTCCTTTGAGGTTTGTAGCTGAGCGCTGTACCAGACAGTCTAATTGGCTCTCTTTTGTGTTTTAAGCTAAATCTTATTTCTAGGTTTAGTCACTGTAGTCTGCTGAACAAAACAACAGGTTCTGGTTTTTAAAGAGAGAATGCCCAGGAATTTCATGTTTCAAGATGGGTATGAGGTTTAGACCTTTTCTATTTCTCATTGGCTCAGCATTATAATACTAAGCTAAACCATGGTTTAGCATGATCCCGCAAGTGTGCTGATGCACGTTTAGAAAATCACAGCTGATTTGATCCTTCCCTGCTCCTTCCACACTACCAGGAGCAAAACCATTGTTTGGATCAGCATTACTTCTGAATCTGGTCCCCAGAATGGTAAGTCAGGATCATATATATCCGACAGTTTGATATAGTTTGAATATTTCCCACTCTTTTTTTCTGGGTTTTTTCCAGGCCTTCCCATCTGTAATCATACCAGACTGTTGTATTCTGCACTATTAAGTACTCTGAGGAGGGTGTTCTTCAAGAGGTTGAGAAATAGGAAATAGTTTGTTGCCATTGTTCCTCCCATCTACAACTTGTAAACTCAACCATGGCTCCTGTAATATTTAGGCTCATCTTTTTTTGGGTAATCTTTGTAACCATCAAGAGGACTTGTTTCTGTCTACCAACACTGTGGTATAATTCTGTCTTGGTTGAAGGGCCAAGTAGCCAAGTGTATTTTGACTCTCTCAACAGGCAACAGAGCTACTTGACGCGATCCTGGAAGGCTACCCCAAAAGCAAGAAGCAATTCTTTGTGAGTACAAACCCAACCCACCTGCCACTGAATGACATGGCCACATAACAGTGGGTTGAGCAGGCTTTTCTCGGCGAGTTCCCATAATGCATTAGTCCAACTACTGCACAGAGGTGGGATATAGGATGCTTCTGTTTTCCTGCCCTGCATCTTAAGGAGTCTGTGTTGTCCTTTGTGCAGGAGGAAGTTGGCATTGAGACAGATGAAGATTTCAATGTTACTTTACCAACCGTCTAAACCCAAGGGCTTCCCTGTTTTATGAAACTGTCACCTACTTAGCACTCAAGTTTCAGTCCTACATATTCCACATTGCTGTATATTTTTGAAACTACGTTTGCGTTCAATGGAGATAAGCAGACCCTGCCTACTGCACTATTATTTCTTAGTTCCAGCACCTCTCCCCTGGCATGTCAGGCTAATTGCCATTTTGTTCTTAAAGCTGTTAGTCTCACTACACAGGACTGCTGATAAGCACTTGAGAAAATTGTCTGGGGGTGGGGTGCGGGACACAAAATAAAATACTTGAATTAACTCGGAAGGCTGTATCATTTTTCTCTGTTTGTAACCAGCCTGCATTCTGTATAGATGGTGTGTTGTGCATATTAAACCCACCCAGCTCCTTTGCGTTCTGCGTTTAATGCTTCTTCTGTCTGCTTTGGGGAACTTGTGTTTCGTCTAGACCAGGGGTCAGCAACCTTTTTCAGCCGTGGGCCGGTCCACCATCCCTCAGACCATGTGGTGGGCCGGACTATTTTGGGGGGGGGGATGAACAAATTCCTATGCCCCACAAATAACTCAGAGATGCATTTTAAATAAAAGGACACATTCTACTCATGTAAAAACACGCTGATTCCCAGACAGTCCGTTGGGCATCCGGCCCACGGGCCTTAGGTTGCCTACCCCTGGTCTAGATTATTGATGCATTGGGAGGAGGAGGGGTGGCTGAATAAATGTGTGTGTGTGTGTGTGTGTGTGTGTGTGTGTGTTGGCTTAGCCATAGACATACGTGGTTGAGATACCTCAGGAAGGTTCCTTTGAGATTTTAACCATAAATATTTTTTGCAGAACATTTGTTTGTTTGCTTAAAATGGGTCGGCAAGGCTTCCCGGCCATGAACCGGATCACTCCCACGGAGATTGTCCGTGGGCCGGACCAGTGCAGCACCAGAAATCGTATCTGCGAATGTCTGAGGCACCGGAAATTGCTTCTGTGCATGCCCAGACGCCGAAAATCAGACTTGCGCAGAAGCGATTTCCGGCGCCGCTCAGCAAGTCCCCGCTGCGCACCGGTTTAGCACAGCACATGGGGGATCTACCGAGCAGGCATCTTGATTCAGGTGCAGCTCGTGGGCCAGTAAAATGGTCTTTGTGGGCCGGATCCAGCCCATGGGCCGCACGTTGCCGACCCCTGACTTAAAAGGCTGGTGTGTGTTTTAGCCTAAACAAAATAAAAAATAAAAAAATTCCTTCCAGTAGCACCTTACGAGACCAACTAAGTTTGTTCTTGGTATGAGCTTTCGTGTGCATGCACACCTGACTTTGCGCAAGTAA
The DNA here is from genome assembly GCA_034642065.1 of Darevskia nairensis. Lineage (NCBI taxonomy): Eukaryota > Metazoa > Chordata > Lepidosauria > Squamata > Lacertidae > Darevskia > Darevskia nairensis. Next base: position 690,086 of record JAWWNI010000405.1, read on the forward strand.
CACTTGGGGGTCTAGATGATTGCTCCATCTCTCACCAATAAGAGAAAAATGCTGGAATAACTTTAGTGCTGGAACTCTCAAGGTATTCAGGGCTGGATGTGTCAATGTGCTGGAGAAGCCGGTTTCTAAAATTTAGCTTTGGCTATGTGTGGCTGAAAACAAACAGGCAAGCGCAGTCCAGTCATTCAAACACTTAGCAAAATTTATTAGAATTGCTTGTCATGATATAAAAAAATAATTTTCATTTTCACAAGTGAGGTCTGTCTAAGCGAGTCCTTATCCACCAGCCAGCAGCAGATCTAGAAAGTGGTGCTTATAAAAGGACAGGGGACCCTCCTTCTTGGTAGCTACAGAACAGAAAGCAGAAGCTGCAGAGGAGGGTTGGCTTAGGCTCACTTTTGCTGCATTTTTAGAAACTGGGGGGGCTCCGAGGGGCTGAAAAGGCTTCCCCTGCCATGCAAGCCTTGCCAGCCTCTCTCAATCTGTGGTACTGAAGGCAAACGGTATCGTGATCCGGTCAAACAATCACAGAAGCTGGAACTGGAGAGCAAGGCTTCAGTGTTAGCATGACTTATTGCCCTTCCGCATGGCAAGCAGAATACATCATGTATGCAAAACACACCCATTTATTGCATAACCTGTTCAGGTCACAGCCCTTAGTAGCCCAAACTGAATGCTGGGCAAAGGCATCTGGGTGTGTAAATTGGGTGTCTGAATAAAACACAATAGAGAGGGGGCTCTTTTTTTAAAGTGTCCACACCAAGTTAATGCCACTTAGACCAAAGCCTTACGTGTACTGAGAATTTAAGAGCCTCTCCTCCTGATTCGAGGTGAAGCGAAGCCTGGAAGAGAGCTTGAGTCCCGGTACTTGCGTACCCTTAGGAAAGGAACTTTGCTCACAATCAAACCCCAGGACTGTGCGTTGTAGATGGATTTTTATCAGACAAGCTAGGTCAACATGAAGAACACATCAGGGCCAAGGCTTGAAAGAGCGAGACCGCAGCGACTGATCCTCATGCACAGACAGCTAATTTCTTTCCTGCTCACATAAGGAGGCCGAGAGAAGGGTTTCAGAGGTCAATACAATCAATAGCCCTCCAAAAAAAGCTTGAAGAGGAAGTACTGGCAGGAATAGCCTCTTGGCTACAGAGTGCCAGGCTACAACACACCCCTCCTGGGGTGCCCAAGTGTGGTCAGTAGAGCTGGCTCTTCAGTTGTTGCAGGACGCCAATCACAATGTCCCGTAGGGTCTAGGAGGGGAAAGTCCATAGGAATTCGTAAGAGGCTGGTTCAGGTTAAAGGGTAGGGCTGGGAAGACAGGGAAAACTAGCCTGGGTGGGGTTAAACCAGAACCTTTAGTTTTCAGGCTCCTGACCCATGGGAATCATCAACCTCTTAACAGGGGGACACCAAAGTCTTGCCCCTTACCCTAAGGACCACCTGACACCTAATAATAATAATAATAATAATAATAATAATAATAATAATAATTTATTGTTTATAACCCATCCGTCTGGCTGGGTATCCCCTTATGTCCCGGTTTAATCGCTGAGACCTACGGAGGAATGCCATTAACTGTCTCTCAAGTGAATGAGGACTGTCAGTATCTATGAAAAATTTAGCATGGCTGATCCAGCAATGTGGAATGCCCTCGCAATGGAGATCAGCCAAGAAACCTCACATCTTATTTTTAGAAGACTTCCTTGGGTTTACGTTGGATTTTATGTGATTGGCAAGTTCCTTCTGATTTCATGTTTGCTGTATGTAGCTTAGACATTTTCTATACGAGTTAGCAGTACAGTGGTACCTCGGGTTAAGTACTTAATTCGTTCCGGAGGTCCGTTCTTAACCTGAAGCGTACTTAACCCGAGGTACCACTGTATATAAATATTTTAATAAACAAATACTGTACTACACAACAGTTGGAGGAGGAGCCAGTTGTCAAGTTCCGTAGGTAATCAAAGTGCTGGTAATCAAAGTGCTGGTAATCAAAGCCTGTGTAAAGTGCTGGTAATCAAAGCCTGATGTGGCACTATCCTGAGGATCTGAGGTGGGGCGGGGGAACGCTTGAAAAAGTTGAGCAGTTTATCAGCATTGAGCAAATACGGACGAGACTATAATAATGGAGGGGAGATCTTCTATGAATACCTATCTGCCTTCACATCTCGGCTCCCTTCCAAAAAACTGTGCAAGTTAAAACAGTCAGATCTTACTGTTCAAACTAAATTGTGAATTTACCTAGGTGAATGGTAATGTGGGTGCTGAATTGAGATGTTGTGGTCACAGAATTCTTCAGCAAGCGGCACAGCAGGCAGTAAAGCCAGGGCCAAAATCAGCAGGGGTGGGGCATCTTAGGAGCCAAGAGGAAGTTGTGTCCATTGGGACACAACTGTGCCACTTCCGCAGCACTTTGTCATCTCCCTGCTGGGGACCAGGCTGGTATGAGCTACTCTTGACAGTCCTGAGTGTCAGAGCTGCATTTATTCAGTTTTCAGATATGCAGCTGAAACCACTTGGGCACTAAATGAACCAATTATCAGACACTGGGAGAGGAGAGGCAGATGGACTGGGAGCTGCCAGAGCTGGGGACACTGAGGTCCATGAGATCAGAGACCCGTTGTCTCCTGAGTCAGAATGGGGCAGAGCAGCCCTCATCTTTTTGAGTCCTGTGATGGACAAGCAGCTCCCACGTAGGCTGAAAGTGTTATTCATACTTTTCCAGAAGGCTATTTTTTCCCCTGATTTTGCCCCTGCATTCTAGTGGAAGGGGTTAACCCTTCACTACCTGCTCTAGTGCCCTGCTGACTTGGGAGTATTTGCATAATTAAAGTACTGTGGAAGATAAGGAAACCATTTCTCTCCTATCAGGAGCTCAATCTACCCAGTTCCAGCTGTACAAAGAGATGAACGCCATAGGCTACTGAGTGGTACTTAGCAACAGCAGGAGGAGTTAAGGAAATCCATCTCATGACCCCTTGATCGATTCAATTTCCACCTGCTTGCCTCTGAGCAGGAGGCAGCACGGACTCCAAAGAGGTTAGCACGAGCAAAACAAGCACGTATTTTTGCTGCACGAAACTGCTAGCCACATGCTCTCAAACTGCGGAATTACCTGTGGCTTGCAGTGCTCTTCTATCCAGCTGAAGACACATGCCGAGAGCTCCTGAAAGCTTGTCACGGAGATGGAGGCGTTGAAGGACTGGAACAAGGAATCCATGATACCCTGGAAAACGTTGAACTTCACCCGGTCAGAGACCTGGTTCTTCCCTTCATTAGGATTGTCCTGGTGAGCTTTGACAATCTGTTCGTAGTTTCTGAAATGCATAAATGTGGCTGGTGAGCTTAGGAGAAGCAGGTTGGGCTGGACAGACATGGAGGGCTTATTTGAACTCGGGGATGTTTTATAGCAGTTGTTGCAGCGGGGAAAGCTCAAAGAAACAGGATAGAATTGACTGCTCACAATTAAGGAGTTCACTTCCGTCCCTTATAAATACTGTGGGAACGGCTGCTACTGAAGCATGCTGTCTTAATGGCATGTGTACATAACAGAGGGTCTTACATTTTCATGATTTTCAAGGCCATTACATCTTTCCGGAGCGTGGAGACCTCTTCCTCCTGCTTCTTCTTTTCCTTGTGCAAGAACTGGATATAGTCAATGGCTGAGGAGCAAAGACATCAGCGGGTTAGAACACAACCACAGTGGGGCTTCTCAAAACATAACCAGAACCTGTGGGCTATTCTGCCCTGTTAACTCAAGAAACTTGCAGTCTCTCTCTGCCCTTAGGAGGATGACAAGGAAGATAAGCTCCCTTTAGGCACTAGCGCTAGTAAGACACATCTATTCAGACTTTTGAAATCTGAAAAAGAGAGCGAGCAGAGGATGAAACCGGTTTCAAGACTAGTGGGAACTTGGCAAGGAATAAGACGGAAGATAAGAAGTAAGACACACAATGCAATTGGAAGGAAGATTGAAAGCCAAATACACCCAAGCAAGTTCCTCAACTCACTTTTCTGCAACACAATTGCCTTGCTTAACTTCCCTGAGCCTATGGAGAAATCCTGATGCTGGCAGGTAGGTACAATCGACTGCAAATCGTCGTAGCCTTTCTGTAGGAGAGAGGGAGAGCGGTGTTAAAATTTTAATGTATTTTAATATTTGTTGGAAGCCGCCCAGAGTGGCTGGGGGAACCCAGCCAGATGGGCGGGGTACAAATAATAAATTGTTGTTGTTGTTGTTAAAACTTACAAAGCAAGGCTGCCCCCCCCCCACGACAAAATGATTAGCTAAGTCAGCACACCTCTAGCCACCATTTCATGTCTCCCTTTCTCTGCTGTTCCAGGGGAGGGGCAGTGCAAACTTGCTATACGAGGGGGACAGAAAGGGGCGTTGAGCATGGATGTGTAGGCAGGGTGGATTTGATTTAAATCACGATTTAATTCACTAGTCAGTAAGGCTTGATTTAAAGCACTAGTCAGTAAGACTTGATTTAAATATTTTTTTTACAGAAAGACTCCTTCTTGCTGGTATAATCTTAATATTTACAACCATATGAAGGTTTCATTTTTGGAATAATAAGTTTTCAGAGTAGTTTTTACAGTTATATCAAAAATTACTGATTTGGTTATACTACTAGAAATACATAGACAGATAATTATGAAATTATGGTGAGGTTTAATAAGTTAACTGTTTATATTTGGACAACTTTTCTGCTGTACTTTATTGGAAGGAGAAAAATAATCATTTCCTTAATAACCATTTAAACAATTTATTTAACTAAGACAATAACATGATAGCATATGTATCCATGTTTGTTAACTGATGTAGTTAAAAAAATTTTTAAAAAACAAAAACTTAGACTGAGTTTTAGCACACTTGATAAACTTAAAACAAATCCTTATTTCCTGATGAATAGCCTTTGGACTACAATGTAACTTAAACAGAAGACTACCGTATATACTCAAGTATAAGCCGACCCGAATATAAGCCGAGGCACCCAATTTTAACACAAAAAACCTGGGAAAGCTTCATAGGAGCCACTGCCTGCCTCACTCGAGTATAAGCCGAGGGCAGCTTTTTCAGCAGAAAAAATGTGCTGAAAAACTAGGCTTATACTCGAGTATATAGGGTATATTTAGAAAGATTTTTCCTCCAAAAGCATTTTATTTCAAAAATCCAATTTAAATTAAAAAAATCCGATTTAAATAAAAAAAATCTGATTTATTTTTTTTAAATCATTGATTTTTATCCACCCTGTGTGTAGGTCACCCCACTTTCTGACCTTGATGGCATCCCTCCGCTTCTGCTCAGCCTGCGTGTGGGCGCGGCGGCGGCGGTCTTTGTAGATTTCTTTGTAGGCTTCCTGCTGGTAGTCGGAGTCCTCATCGTCTGCAGGCAGGAGAAGAGGCCTTGTCAGCTAAGGGGCAAGGCGGCAGGAAGGGGCCCAAGGGAAGCGGGGGAGGGCGCCCAGCAGCTTCCTCACCGCAAGATTTCATCAGGCTCAAGTTGCTACGAGAAAACTGCATGGTATATTGGAAGACTCGCCATTTGTAGGCTGTGAAAGCGCAAGCCAGCCTCGGATTCCTTTTCTGGGGAATAAAAGGGAATACACCCCTGCTAGGGGGCTTCCTTTTCTCTGCATTTTCCACTGAGAAAGAGGGATGGGATGTTAACACCTTGCAAAACAGCCAGGGATTAGCTGAGAATTTGGCTATGTCAAACTAGGAGTGCAGTTTCCAAAAGTCATTACCAACCAGCTGCAGGCAGGTTGGTGAACCTGACGTCCCATTTGGTAGTCCTTTAATACCTCTCTTCTTCCCTTCCACGGCACTCCCTTCAATTGGAATACTTAAGACACTGCCTCCCAGCTGCCCAGGAATAATGCAGGGGGACAGGTGAGAGGCTCTGTTCACTTCACAGTTGGGAGACGAGTGACTATTCCATTGACAGAAGCCAGTGGGCTATACCTGTGTTGGGTACCGAAGAGGCACTGGTGGAGCCGATGCTGTTTGCTCTTGATACAATGCTCCCTTTCCTCCTGCTTTCCACAAAGAGTGCTGAAAGAGAAACACCACCAAAGTAGACCTGGCAAGAGTGCATCCTCAACATAATTTTACTCCTTAATACCCTCTATCCACCCTGCTGCATTTGCAGTTAGGGGGATAAAAGGGTTCGGTCCTCCCTCTTTGATGGCACACTTTTATGTGAAGCAGGGATTTACTGGTTGCAATTGGGCAACCGGGAGCTAAGCTACATTAACTGAATGCAGCGGTGTGATCTCTCGTATACAGTGGACCCTCGACTTACGAAGATAATCCGTTCCGATGGATTCCTCATAAGTCGAAATCACCGTAACTCGAGTCCCCATAGGAATGCGTTGGGAGAACGCATTTGTAGGTCGGAAAAAACCTCGTAAGTCGAGGAAACTGCATCTAAAGCGGCCGCGACTTCCGATTGAAAGTCGAAAAAATTCGGACGCAGCGGTTGCTTTGATCCCTCGTATCTCGAAAAACTCGTAAGTCGGGTCATTCGGAAGTCAAGGGATCACTGTATATCTCTGGTAAGTGTATGCACGGCACAAAGGGCCCACAAACTAGGTCACCATAACTGCCTGCCTCCCTCGCAATTGTCCCTCGTCATTTCATGCTTCCAGCTCAAAGATGAGGCGTCCCCCCCTCTCCCACGCTAAGAATATGGGTGCAATATGCAGGGGCACGCAGATTCACACCACCCTTCCATTCCCAGCTGAACGCTTCCGAAGGGGCAACACAGAAGAACTTGTCCTTCCCAAATCCTGTGCATGTCTGAGGAGGGGAGGGGAAGTGTCAGTGGCAACCACAAGCTATGGCTAGCCAAAACTTGTGGATCCAAAGCCCAGTTGAAATGTGTAGGCCCAAAACATGAATCCACCAAGGAAGGGAATAGCTCCTGTTAAAACACAAGGGCCCAGGGAGAAGCAGGGGAAGCAGGTAAGGATATTTAGTAAGACGATAAGCAATCCAAGAAGTCATGAGAAAGAGGAGCTACCAAACACTTACCAGGATCCAGCCCGTTGTCGCTAAACGTTGAGTCAACCTGGTTTGTTGTGCCACAAGAAGAGAGGGGGGGGGGAAATAAGACAACTTTTTCTTTAGACACATGCCAATGTCTTACTTGAACTGTGGCTGGTTCTGAACAGGCATTCTTAAGCATCTCTAAAACTGATACCTATGTGCTGAGTGAACAAATACGCTGTCATCTCATGTCAAGTAAAACTAAAACAAAATCAATCCATCGACCCCCATTAAAACATTTTTTTAAAACCTAATTACTCTCTGTGTAGAAAGATCAAAGTGACAATGCAGGAAGTCAACCTCCTGAAAGGTTGCTTTTGCCCTCATATATTTTATAGCACTAAAGGAAGGAAACTGAAAGTTATATATTGCAGCCTCTGGATAGGAGACAAGCAATATTCCTCCCTACTTTCGGGGGGGGGGGGTTGGGAACTATCCCAGAATCTCCAGCAGCAGGGCCTAAGAAAGGATCTTGGAGAGCTGCGGCCAGTAAACAACACTAGGTGGGATGGCTCAGTGGTCTAAGGCAGCGTTCCTGAAACAGGAGCCTCACAATGTCAGGCCTTTTGGAGCAAAGGTCTCAATGCCAAGCCTTCTCCACTCCTCTTTCATTCTGGCCCATTTGCAACGCAGCGGAAAAACGAGCAATGGGCACTATAATCTTTCCTATGCACTTAGCAGCTCAGATACACACAAACATTCAACTGGGTCTCTCCTTACTCCAGCCTTTCCCAACCTTGGGTTCCCCCCAGTGCCTGTTGGACTACAACTCCCATCATTCCTGACCGCTGGCCCTACTAGTTAGGGATGGCGGGAGCTGCAGTCCAACATCTAGGAACCCACAGCTGAGAAAGGCTCCATCCCCGTGAGCGCAGAGGGAGGGTCAGTTCAGGCTGTCAAAGGGGCAGGAGGAGATTTTGAAAGCCCAGAATGCAAAAAAAAAAAAAAAAAGTCTCCTTGGCATCTTTTAATGCAATTAGGAGGGGCTGTTTATCAGCTCCATTAAGCCCCGTTTAAACTAAGCCCAGATTTCAGCTGATTTCGTAACAAGAGAAATCCGCCCCAGAGGCGATCAAGGAAGCGCATTTCTTCCCACTTCTCCCTATTCACTGAGATGGGGGGGGGGGGTTAAGTTATATACACTGAAAAGGCCTGCTTCCCAGTGGGGAAGGGGCATTCTTCACATGCTCAGAGACACTGTCTTCAGCGCCTCGCAGGTTCTGAGCTGAGCAGGCTACCGGGACCCACCCACCCCGTCCCTTGGATCTGCCCCATGGCTTGAGCCTCATTCCCCAAGCGCTCGCCTTGCCCTTACTCCCCCCGGTCTCACTCACTCTGGCTGTCCAGGAGCTCTCCGGAGAAACGCTCGGCGGCTCCGCCATCTTCCCAGACCCTCCCCCCCTCCGCCCCCGGGTCTGGCACAGCGTCACGCGTCATGCCGTGACGTCGCCCAATCAGGGCTGCGGGAGGGCAGATCTTGGAACGGAGTGCGCTCGGATGACCAGGGGAAAGATTACTCCCCACCCCCCCTCTCCCACTCAGACGCCCTGCAGGGTAGGCCAGCCAGCCGCAGACTTCACCATCATCATCATCATCATCAATAAATTTATTGCGCTAGCCAAAGGCCACGACAGATCCCTGCAATCATTTTAAAATGTAAATCGAGCAGCTGCTAATAAAAAACAAGTGACCATGCACTGCGAGATCATCGATCAAATCAAATCAAATCAAATTTATTGAACGGTCACAGACCAAATCGACCTCTGCAACTGGACAGCGAAGCACACACAAGACAAACAACACAATTAAAAATTAAAAATCTTAAGTAAAATTAAACGATCGCCTTCGCCTGCGCATTGTCAATGGAGAGATCATCGATAGCAGGGATACTACTAGCTGAGTTGCTGTTTGAAAGAGTGAACTTGCAATAACGTCGCCCAGTGCTATTGCTCTCACATCGGGGACCAGACTTTAATGGACTGCAAAAAGATCAAACCTATCCATTCTTAAAGAAATCAGCCCTGTCCTAGAAGGACAGATCCTGAAGTTGAGGCTCCAGTACTTTGGCCACCTCATGAGAAGAGAAGACTCCCTAGAAAAGACCCTGATGTTGGGAAAGATTGAGGGCACAAGGAGAAGGGGACGACAGAGGATGAGATGGTTGGACAGTGTTCTCGAAGCTACTAACATGAGTTTGGCCAAACTGCGAGAGGCAGTGAAGGATAGGCGTGCCTGGCGTGCTCTGGTCCATGGGGTCACGAAGAGTCGGACACGACTGAACGACTGAACAACAACAATAGCCCTTGCAGGGTACCCTAAATATTGCTGGTTTGAAGCTGAGGTTGGTTTGACATTCGAGTCAACACACACACACACACACACACACACACACACACACACACACACACACCCACACCCCTCAGGCTGTATGGGCTCAAAATCGCCCCTCTTAGACACCCCTCCCTATGCAGAAGACCCTCTTTTTGCAAACCGCCTGCTTGAAGCCTCCATAGACTTGCAAGGCAGGCAGGTGGCAATTGCAGACGTTGCAAAAGCGCGAAACAAATTCTAAACAGAAATCACAAGGAAGTAGGCGCAGAAACATCTCTCTTTGCCTGTCCTTTTTTTTTTGAGGGGGGAGGCACCACCTGATTGGTCACAGTTAAATCATTAATTTTTTTTTACAATTCTCCCCTGATTCCTATGGACAGCCCGGGGGGAGGGAACATAAATAAAAATTGAGCACCCATTTCTAACCTTCAGTCTAGAGAGCAGCCTTTAATCGGTCTGATTGGACTACGACTCCCATCATCCCTAGCTAGCGGGGCCAGCGCCCGGGGATGATGGGGTTTGCAGTTCAACAGCAGTTACCAATCTCGAGAAAGGCTCGTCTAGTTCCCAAGTCTATGGGCAGCGCCGTAAGAAGAGGAAACCGGAAGTGACGCCTGTTGTTTTCTTTCTTCCCGCTCCCCGCCCCGCCCGCTTTCTCTATGATCCTTGCGCTGTAGAGGCGCCCCCGGAAGTGCCCGTCGTCGGACGCCTGAAGGCTGCGCGGTGGGCGCAGGGCTGTGGAGGCGCCATGGCGGAGCCCGTGGACGAGCTCGCTAAGCTCGAGTACCTGTCCCTGGTCTCCAAAGTCTGCACGGAGCTCGACAACCACTTGGGCATCAACGACAAGGACCTGGGTAGGCTCCGCGGGTTTAAAAGGGTTCCATTTTGTCAAATTGGCTGTTATTGTTTTTATCTGTAAGTCGCCTCGAGCCCCTGTCGGGGGGAAAGGCGGGGTGCAGATACACACACACACACACACACACACACACATCAGTAATAAATAATCTGTGACTTGTTAAACGTGTGAGGGGGCTGTTACTGGTATTATGGTTATATGTATTATTATGCTGGTCGTCGAAGAATTGATGCTTTTGAATTATGGTGCTGGAGGAGACTCTTGAGAGTCCCATGGACTGCAAGAAGATCAAACCTATCCATTCTTAAAGAAATCAGCCCTGAGTGCTCACTGGAAGGACAGATCCTGAAGTTGAGGCTCCAGTACTTTGGCCACCTCATGAGAAGAGAAGACTCCCTGGAAAAGACCCTGATGTTGGGAAAGTTGGTGTTTATACTATACTTTTTTTTTGAAGATTTAGAGACATACTGCCTCTGACAGTGGAGGCAGAGCATAGCTATCATGGCTGGTAGCCGTTGATATGAAGCTCTCTCATACAGAGGCAGAGGGTTACCTCCTCCCCTCAGTCAAATTACCAATGGTGTGAATTTATGGGAAATTTTCCTGCAATGGAAAACTTCCCACTGCCCTAGATAGGTGGTTAATTGTAGCATGTTTGTATGTGATGAAAGAATACAGTTCAGAAATAGTTGCAAAAATAAAAATGTTCACCTATGGTCATATGACTGACAATAATGCCTTCAGTTATCATGTGACAAATGTATGCATTTTAATTTATTATTTGTTGGATTTTTATTCTGCCTTTCCTCAACAAGCAAAGAAACAATTTAAAAAACCATTGGTACCATTTTTAAAAAGTTCTTTTAAATTCATTATAATCAATTCTGTTTCCCCCACCCCACCCCACCCCCCAATACACCCCTACCTGTTGCCAGGCTTCTGTTAGAGATGTTCCTAAATCTGAGAGTGCCCCCCCTGGGGGGGTATGCTTATTGACTGGCTTGCTAATGTAAAATCTGGACTGTTTTTATCTGTGGGCATCTCTTCTTCGTTAAATCTGCTATCTGCTTATAGCATCCTGTGAATTGCAGAGTGAACTGGTTCTTCCAAGCAATATGTAGTTGGGAAATGTATACAGTACGGAGGTATTTTAGGATTTGAGACCGTGCCTGCTCCAAAACAGTGTGAGCCCTTTTCGCCTAACCCTTTTTCCTTTCACCCTCCAATTGTTTACAGCTGAATTTGTGATAAACCTCGCAGAGAGAAATACAACCTTCGATGCATTCAAGGCAGCCTTGGTGAAGAATGGTGCTGAATTTACAGTGAGTGCTGAAATCTTTTGAAGGCAGCAGGATCAGAGGGTGGTGTTGGTGGTTGAGCTGGCGGGCGCGGGGGGAAAGGATTGCAGGACCAATCAATTATATTTCTGCTTTTTAAAAAAACCCAAATCCTATATTTCAGGATTCCCTCGTTAGCAACCTGCTGCGTCTTATACAGACGATGCGACCGCCTGCAAAACCTTCCACTAGCAAAGGTAAGTGAAGCCTCACAGGCACATGGGCAGAATGGGGATGAAAGGGACCTAGCAGCCGCAAGTTGTGGCTAGAAATCAACCATTAATAGTTGCACAGTTCTGGAAGGGGTGTACAAATAAACAAAAATATGGGTTAAAAACAGATACCACTATGGCAGATTCTGGATCAGCACAGTTGCAGTCTCTCTTACAGTTTCATAGTGTGAGCCTTTAGTAAGTGGTCTTGGGATTGCTGCCCAAATTCCACACCATGAGTTACAGGGTTTCAGTGCACACCTTGCCATCCTCAGTGTTTGGCCTGTCAGAAGGGATCCCATCACCTGCCTGTCACCAGGAGAAAGAGCTCCTCAAAATACAATTCGGCAATGGCCCTTCGCCTTTCCAGAGTACAAGTAATACAGCAGAGTTAAATAACATTTAGATGAAAATCTAATAGAGAAAGTAATAAAGAAAGGAGGTATACGGGTTCAAAGTGAAATGAAATGAAATTTCAAATTGTGTGTGTTTTCTTTGTTTATTATCGCTGTAGAGGCTGTAAAACCGAAAACCGAAAAAGAAAAGTACAAGGAGTTGTTTCCAGCCCTCTGTAGACCAGACAATCCCATTGTCAGGGTAGGTGGGGTTTTGTTCATTTCTGAGCTGCAGACGGGAAGGGCAGAGTGCAGAGGAATCTGGGGCAACAGGCTGAGTGGGTGGGACTTGCACACAAGAGTGTGGGTTTCAGGCATAAAGGCTGGAGGAGGTTTGTGAGATTAGGGAGGAGAGCCAGGCACCCCAAGTGCGGGGATGGCGTGGGGGTTGTGAATAATCCTATATAATAAAGTCCCTGTGTCTCTGCGTCCAGTCCGTGTGTCAGTGGAATTGTGCTACTGCGCATGTGCCTCACGGACACAGGGATTGGAGCGGGCGGAGAGGGGGGCATGTCAGAGAGGCAGCGGCGGCTCACGCGCATCGTCAGTTGGGTCAGTGCCGCCGCCTCGCACGGAGCTGGGGAGGATGAGCTGAGCGGCTGCCAACATGGCTGAGGGGACAGAGGAGCGGCGGCCGTGAGGCGACGCGCGGGAAGGGGCGGGCGGGCAGGCGGGGGTGGCCGGCGCGGCGGCGGCGGTGGCTGCTCCGAGACGCTCCGAGGGCAAAGGCGGCTGGGGCCGAGGCTATGGCGGCGCAGGGCAGACTAACCTTCTAGCGCCCGTTATTTTAACGGGCATCATATCTACTAGTAGGAAAATAACAGCATTCCCAAGAAAGGACTTCCTTTCTGCTTGCTCTTGCTTCCCTGATCAGCAGCAGAATCCTGACCATGCCTACTTAAAAGCGAGTCCTACCGAATTCAACAGGGCTTTGTCCCAGTTAAGTGGGGGTCCAAGTGTGGTGAGATTTGACTTTGGAGCCAAGAAGAACTCGGCTCTAGCTCAGCTGTCACCACGTGGATCTGAAAGAGATGTTGAATTAGTGTACCAGCGGCCTATTCAGGGGGGTTCTCTCCTTTCCTTCGCAGACAATGCTGGATGAAGATGACGTGAAGGTAGCTGCCGATGCCCTCAAGGAACTGGAAGCTTTGATGCCAACTGCAGGCAAGCAGGAGAAGCACCGAAGCAGTGAGGACCAGTAGGTTCCTGGGGCTTCATATCCTCAAGAAGGAAACTTTTTCAGTGTTGTTGTTGTTTTTGAAAAATCATAGGTGATCTAGCTCAGAGGTGGGCAGAAGGCAGGTTGGGATCTACTGATAGGTTTAAGAATGGCACATAGTAGATCGGCAAGAGTTTCTGATTCCAGTTGTCTAACAGTAGCATAGCCGTCAACTTTCAGATTTGAAAATAAGGGATTTTTTCAGACTTTCGGATTTGAAAATAAGGGATGGTGCAATGGCACCAAGTAGCCTCGCCACCCTGTGCTCCAGAGACTGCGCGCGAACGGGTGAGCGAAAGAGAGAGCGCATAGACAGCAGGAAGGCTGTCTGTCTGGTTGGGCGTGAGGGTCTGGATGCACAAGGCATGCAAGCTCCGCCCCCAGTCGGTCTCAGACTCTTTATTGGCAGCCAAGCAACGCAGCTGAGGAGCCTCCCTGGCCGGCAGGGAGGGAGAGGAGCTGCTTCCTTTGAAATCTGGGAAATTTAAGGGATATCAACAATCCGGGATAGCAGCAGGAAACGGCATTGAAAGAAGGGAGTTTCCCACCAAAAAAGGGAGGGTTGACAGCTATGAACAGTAGCCTTGTCTAAAAGGTTCCTCTCCTCTAAATGAGCCAGGTAAAAAAGAATGTGACAGCGTGACAAAGGGTGTGTGCGGATGACAAGGTCAAAGGACTTGCAAGGTTCTGTTATTGATCGCAAATTTATTGATGGCACATGTGCCTTTTCCCCCTCTTAATTCTTAGTGCCCCTCACTCCCAAAATAGCTACTGTTTTGCACCTGCCTCTTATTGGTGGACCTCAAGATTTTACTTAAAAAAATAAAGTAGATCCCGAAAGCCTGAAGTCTGCCCACCCCTGATCTAATTCAACTCTCTTATCTCAGGTAGGATATTCCATCACGAATCCACAAATATCACCATCGCAATGCACAATAAAACAAAATAAAATAAAAAAATTCCTTCCAGTAGCACCTTAGAGACCAACTAAGTTTGTTCTTGGTATGAGCTTTCGTGTGCATGCACACTTCTTCAGTGCAATGCACAATATTGGAGTACAGACCGCAGCCTGGAGAAGCTGCTGAATCTTGCCATTTTGTTTATGCAAGAACGCATGAAAAGGCACCTGCCAATATTTTACTATTCTCAGCCAAATTAGGTTTGCCCAACCAGACTCTGCTGCTGGGACTAATTCTGCTGTGCCCTGTAATCTTCCACTTGACTGACCAAGGAGGAGGTTGCAGTGGTGTTTTAAAAACAGCTCTCCTTGGTCTCCCAAAGTTTTGCTTCCTTGCTTGCTTTCTCTGCTGCTCTGCAGAATCCTTTTCCAGCTCCTGTTCTTTTCCCCAGAACTGCCTTCTGCATCAGAATGCAACTCCAGCTGGCCCCTCTAACCATCATGTCCCAGCCCAGAAAGGAAGAAAAGCAAAACTGCTTAAAAAAAATAAGATAAACGAAGGATGCATGGATGGAGGCCAAATCCAGCTACAATAAATTGACAGAAGCCTGGAATAGATGTATTTTGGGGAGGGAAAAACTGTCCCACAAGAATTCTTAAAGGAAAATATTCAAATGCAGCGAATGTTGGCAATGGGGATTGGCAGGGGAAAAATGGTGTGGTATTTTCATTCTGGGAAGGATTGTGTTCGCTATCCCATGCGTTAGAAACCTCCTCCTAAGTTGGCCACCAGGCCTGCCCATTTGGTGTGTGGGGCCATTCGACCAAGCCACTCCCACCTGCCCTTCGGGTAAAGACATGGCTCAGCTGAAGGGGTTTTGCAGGCAGTGTCAATGGCAGCTCCTGCAAAGCACTTCATAAAACCCAAAGATCAGCTGACAGGCAGGCCTTGTGGAGGGCTTTGAAACAGTGCAGGCCAAAAGGTCACCTGATGTCATTGGGACTCCAGGTGATGGATATGTGATGGCCTGTGGGGGAGATAGCACCCTGATCCTGTTCCCTACTCCTGCCTTTGGAGCCCTGGTGTGGAAAAAACAGATTTCCGCTGTACCGTGCTCTGAGGCAATGAATCTTCTGGTGCAAAGCAGCACAGTATTAGGGTTCTTACCCTCAACCTCTTTTTCTTATCCTCAACCTCTGGACGGCATCTACTGGGAGCCATGGGCACATCCATTAACCGTACAGTGGTACCTTGGTTTAAGAACAGCTTAGTTTATGAACAACTTGGATTAAGAATGTTTTGGTTTGTGAACTTTGTCTTGGAATAAGAACATGTTTCACTTCCTGTTGAGTGTGTTCCATTTGTAAATTGAGTCCCCCGCTGCTATGGGAAAGTACGCCTTGGTTTAAGAACGCTTTGGTTTAAGAACGGACTTCCAGAACGGGTTAAGTTCGTAAACCAAGGTAAAAAGATAAAGGTAAAGGGACCCCTGACCATTAGGTCCAGTTGCGGACGACTCGGGTTGCGGTGCTCATCTCGCTTTACTGGCCGAGGGAGCCAGCGTACAGCTTCCGGGTCATGTGGCCAGCATGACTAATCCGCTTCTTGCGAAACCAGAGCATCACACAGAAACACCGTTTACCTTCCCGCCGGAGCGGTACCTATTTATCTACTTGCACTTTGACGTGCTTTCGAACTGCTAGGTGGGCGGGAGCAGGGACCGAGCAATGGGAGCTCACCCCATTGCGGGGATTCGAACCGCCGACCTTCCGATCGGCAAGCCCTAGGCTCTGTGGTTTAGACCACAGCGCCACCCGTGTCCAAGGTACCGCTGTATTAAAGTAGCATCTGAATCAAGAGTGGATCTGAGTACTCATACTTTCTGTTGTTAGCAGCAAGAGAAGGCGGAGGAGCCGCAGCCGCAGCAGAGGCCGGGACCAAAAGCGGAAGCGGAAGTCGCCCTCTCATTCCCGGACGAGGGAGCGGAATAAGGGAAAGTCCAGGTATCGCTCCAGGAGCAGAAGCCCCAGCTGGGACCGCAAGGAGCGGGAGAAGCCTGCAGAGAAGAACAGCGAGCGATGGCGGGATAAGCACGTGGACCGGCCCCCACCAGAGGAGCCTTCCATCGGGGACATCTACAATGGCAAAGTCACCAGCATCATGCAGTTTGGCTGCTTTGTCCAACTTGAAGGACTCAGGTATTTGATACAAGGTGGGCTTCACCTTTTGCATTCCTGGCTGCCACTGATCTGTGCAGTTCCAGAAAGTGAGAAACTGACGGAACTTTTTTTTTTTTTTTACTGTACCCAAGCCATGTCTACGGCATTTTAGGCACGTACAAAGTAAGTTACGTTGAAGTCCAGGGATTTTTGATTTGGGTAAACTTGCTTGGGGTTATGTACACCTCCCAGTCCAACAATTAAGTGTTTTATTGCCGTATCCATCTTGATACCTTTACTGTGGGTGGAGCTTACAGTGTATAACTTCAAAAAGCTCCTGCGTGAGACGTAGCAGATACCCACTGGCTCTTTCCGTGTCTGATCCCCCTTTTTAGGAAGCGCTGGGAAGGACTTGTCCACATCTCAGAGCTGCGCCGCGAGGGGCGTGTTGCTAACGTGGCCGACGTGGTGAGCAAAGGGCAGAGGGTCAAAGTCAAAGTTCTGTCCTTCACTGGCTCCAAAACCAGCCTCAGCATGAAGGTAAGAGAGGGTCCATTCCATTAAAGCCCACCTCATTGCTTCTGTTTCTTTTCCCTTCCCTTTCTGCCCTTCCCTTCTGTCTTGCTCCTGTTTCCATGGGACATTAGTGTCAGCAAATACCCTGCCTGGGGCAGTTTGTGGGACTGCCCCAAAGCCAGAGCAAAGCCGTGTGCGCACATCCCTGGCTATAGAGAGTCTGGTGGCACAGTCATATGTGATTGTTACCAGAATGAAGAACAACACACACAAGCCATAATTAAGGCTAAACTATTTATTGTAGGAAAGTGCAGAGAGAATCTCTGCTGCCAGCATAAAGCAGTCTGTTCGGCATCAGGTCTAGCCAAAAGAGAGAGCACAAAGGCTAGAATTACAATAGTACAGTGAAACATAAACATTCCATGTAGGAAACAGATAAGGCAGCTTTCTCACGGCTTAGTGAGACAGGCAAATGTCAGACCATCCAAGCTGCAGCTGTTTGCCGCTCGGCTTGGACAAAAATCATAACAATTAGCATCTCCTCTTTCCTCTGTCTGCTTCATCTTGCCTTGCTGTTCCTCCAGTCCCTGGCCGTTCTCATTCCACTCCTCCTTACTTTGGCCATGTAATAAAACAATTCCATCTCTGATTTGGGCCAAGGGGTGGGTCTCTTTTAGAACAATGTGTTGTGGTATAAAATCTCTTGCTATCGAGAAAGTGAGCTGTTGGGAATAGTGCCAAAGCACTGTTTCTACCCTGTACTTCAGCTATTCAGCCTTGCTCTGCAGTTACTTTGGCCTTGGGATATTTCATCTTCCCTTTCCTCTAATTCACACCAGCAGTTTTAAAGAAGAGGGTAAAAGGTGGAAGATCGTAACAGGGCAATCCTACATGGACCACACTGATCTACATGGACCACTACTGACCTCAGAGGCAGTGACAGATGCAAACGGGCCATTGTTTACCAGCCAGTGCTTCTCGCTTACTGGGAAACCCCAAGACAGGAACTGTTGTGGCCGATATCAGCCATGCCGCTACATGTCTCACCTGGGCGGCATGCTAGGCTTGCACGCTAATTGCAAAATGGACCTAAGCTAATTTTCTTTTTTAAATTTTTGCATCGCTACATTGAGGGGGAGTGCCAATCTGTGATTTATATGTGCTTTAGGATGTAGATCAAGACACTGGGGAGGATTTGAACCCGAACAGACGTCGGAACCTCGTCGGGGAGTCCGAGGAGGCAGCCATGAGAAACCCAGACAGGCCAACCCACCTGTCCTTGGTCAGCGCCCCGGAGGTAGAGGACGATACGTTGGAACGGAAGCGCCTCACCCGCATTTCTGACCCTGAGAAATGGGAAATCAAGCAGGTAACGATTTCTGGCTTGGCACTAAATCACTGACAGCAACCAAGCGGGAGACCAGTCCTGAGTCCTTTGCCCGAGCATAAAGAGGGTGTTGGCTGTCATTTAAAGAAACTTGTTTTTGAAACAAGACAGACTGCTTAACTTTTTGGCTGAAGGCTTTGTCCTTGTGCTTCCCCACCCCTTTCAGATGATTGCCGCCAACGTGCTTTCCAAGGAGGAGTTCCCTGACTTCGACGAGGAAACGGGGATCCTGCCAAAGGTTGACGATGAGGAAGGTAATGAATGTTGCACTCTGTGGTGGTCTAGACTTGATACACGTCCCACTCTGAACTGGAGAATGGTGGATTTGAGGTACAGTGGTGCCTTGGTTCTCAAACTTAATCCATTCCGGGAGTCCAGAGAGAGCCAGTGTGGTGTAGTGGTTAAGAGCGGTAGACTTGTAATCTGGTGAACCGGGTTCGCGTCTCCACTCCTCCACATGCAGCTGCTGGGTGACCTTGGGCTAGTCACACTTCTTTGAAGTCTCTCAGCCCCACTCACCTCACAGAGGAAGGGAAAGGAGAATGTTAGCCACTTTGAGACTCCTTCGGGTAGTGATAAAGCGGGATATCAAATCCAAACTCCTCTTCTTCCGTTTGACTCCCGAAATGGTTTGAAAACCAAGGCATGGCTTCCAATTGGCTGCAGGAGCTTCCTGCACTCAATTGGAAGTCGCGGAAGCAACGTTGGACGTTCAGCTTCCGAAAAACGATCGCAAACTGGAACACTTACTTTCGGGTTTGCGGCGTTCGGGAGCTGATTTGTTCGGGAGCCAAGCCGTTTGAGTACCAAGTTACCACTGTACTACCGCTATCAAGACTAATTAACTGCTCCCCTGTCTTCCACACTGCCTAGAAACATGGCTAACATCCGCACCCATCCAGATGTTGCTGGACTACAGCTCCCATCATCTCTGACTTTTGGCCCTGCTGACTGGGACTGATGGGAGTTAGTCTGCCAAGATCTGGAGGGCCACAGCTTACCTACCCCTGGCTGAGAACACCTTTAAGGTAGTACTCAAGGGGAGTCTCTTTCCATTGTATTTCTGTGTCCTCCAGAGGCTAGGGCCGTGCTTTATTGGAGGACAGAGGTTTACCAGTACAGAGACCAGTCTGCTCTCTTTGCAGGGGCTAGATTAGCCCAGAGGCTGCTAGATAATCATCGAATTGTAGAGCTGGAAGGGGCCACGAGGGTCATCTAGTCCAGTGTTTCTCAACCCTGTGCCTCCAGATGCTTTTGGCCTACAACTCCCATCATCCCTCGCTAGCAAGACCAGTGGTCAGGGATGATGGGAGTTGTAGGCCAAAAACATCTGGAGGCACAGGGTTGAGAAACACTGATCTAGTCCAACCCCTCCTGCCGGAATCTTTCGCCCAGTGTGGGGCTGTACCCACTGAGCTACCCCAGGTGCCATACCCTAGCTTAGCTGGTAACAAGGTTGGTTGCAAGGACTCAGGCCAGGACGGCAATAAACAATAGTTTCTTCTATTTTTGTTATTTCAAGTATGACACCAATTCCAGTTGCAATGATTTTTAACTCCAGGACAAGGCCCTGTTTCGTTTATTCTTCATCAGCTGGAACAATAAAGAATCTCAAATTAAACTTATATCTTCTGACATTATTATAATTTCGTCATTTCTATCAAGACAGTTGTGCAACAAGCACTCCGACACCAAGAGAAAGTTTATCTAGGCTTTATCATGTCTATATGAAAGGAAATACATCAAAAATTATACACATAAAGATTATAGTAAACTAGTTGAAGTTAGCCCGTTCAATAACGGGCGCTAGAGGAGGAGGAGGCAGGAGGAGGCAGAACAGCGGCCGCTGGGGGGGTGGAGAGGGGCTCCCTCCCCCTTCTTCTTTTTCCCCGGGGGCGGTGGTAGCGGCGGCGGTAGCGGCGGCGAGGATGGGGCGGCCCTCTGGGTCCGTGCGAGGCAGTGGTGCTGGCGCAACTGACAACGCGCGTGCGCTGCCGCTGCCTCTCGGACACGCCCCCCTCTCCGCCCGCTCCAATCCCTGCGTCCGTGTGGGACACGGACATGCGCAGTAGCGCAATTCCGTGACACACGGACTGGACGCAGGGACACAGCAACTTTATTATATAGGATTATGTTACAATTTGTGTAGCAAACAGAGACAGCTTACCTCTAGTTTCTTAGTTTCATAGTCAAAGTGTCTAACTTGCTAGCTCTGTTTGCAGCTTATAAATGTGAGTTAAGGTGTGATATACTACACAGTTAAAGTGACAGTACTACATCTGCAGACACTCAATTCAGCTGAGGTAGTTTAAAGGGACGGTGTACTAATTTAACTACAGACTGTATACGAACACAATATAAATTATAAAAATGCTGTAAAATCAAGACTATTATTTAACCCCCACGGATGTAACGTATTGAAGAGATGTATGAACTTGGATTCTTGCTGGAGGAGAAGTCTATCGTTGTTCATCTGGTGAAAGCGGGCTGGTGGTAGTTTCCAGATTACAAAAAAATAGAAAGTCATCTTCTGTATGTTTATACTTTATTGTTCCAGCTGATGAAGAATAAACAAAACAGGGGCCTTGTCCTGGAGTTAAAAATCATTGCAACTGCAATTGGTGTCATACTTGAAATAACAAAAATAGAAGAATTTATTGTTTATTGCTGTCCTGGCCTGAGTCCTTGCAACCTTGCTATTTGATTTTCTGAATTCTCCAAGGACTCCTATTTCTTTATTGGTAACAAGGTTACGTGGCCTAGGGCCCTCATACTTAAGGGACCGTCTCTCCTGGTATGCCCCGGGTAGGACCCTGAGGTCATCAAATAATAACTTTCTGGAGATCCCAGGTCATAAGGAGGTCAGGTTGGCAGCCACCAGGGCCAGGGCTTTTTCGGTTCTGGCCCCGATATGGTGGAATGATCTGCCACAAGAAACGAGGGCCCTGCAAGAGTTGGCACCCTTCCGCAGGTCTTGTAAAATGGAGCTGTTCTGTTTGGCTTTTGGGTTAATTTGAGTGCAACTTTTAAAATTCTAAATTTTTAAAGTGTATTTTATATTTGTATTTTTAACTGTCTGCTCAATGGTTGTGTGGTTTTGATGATTGTTAGCCGCCCTGAGCCCGGTTTTGGCTGGGAAGGGCGGGATATAAATAAAAGTTTATTATTATTATTATTATTATTATTATTATTATTATTATTAGGTTGGGGCTTGTAGATGAGAGCAGGGAACCTTGTTAAAATGTGCCTGGGACTGAGCTTGGTTCCCTCTTCCAGACGAGGACCTGGAAATCGAACTGGTAGAGGAGGAGCCACCGTTCCTGCGAGGGCACACCAAGCAGAGCATGGACATGAGCCCCATCAAGATTGTGAAGGTGATGAGACCCAGGCCCAGGGCCCTTCCATAATTGCCAGCAGCGGGGAGGGATGGCGAGTGTGTGCTGATATTTGATTTGGGGGGGGGGGTGCGATTTGTCGGGATGGCTACCGAGATGAGAGAAGCTCGGCAAGGACTTTAGCTCTGCAGCAAGTAACGGAATGCGTTTTTCTGTATTACTCCAGAACCCTGACGGCTCCCTGTCTCAAGCTGCCATGATGCAGAGTGCGCTTGCGAAAGAGCGGCGGGAGCTGAAGCAGGCCCAGAGGGAGGCAGAGATGGACTCCATCCCCATGGGACTCAACAAGCACTGGGTGGATCCCCTCCCAGACGGTAACCGAATCTTCCTCCTGGTGTATTTTTAGTTGTAAAATGTACTTCTGTTTAGACATCACTGTGGGAACCTGCTGTAGCACGTAACATGTACTGTAAATCGGGGTGCAGCAGGCAATTTAGGAGATACAGAGATCCAGAAATTCTGGCTGGCCTTGATAGCCAACTTCTTTCCCCCTCTTAGCAGCTGTGGAGTACAATGTTGCTGTAATGAGGTGGATGGTGATGAAAATATCAATACGGTCAGAAAGAGTGTGTGTGTGTGTGTGTGTGTGTGTGTGTGTGTGTGTGTGTGTTGGGAACATTCTGGAGGAGGACTGGGAAGTGGCTTATATCCAAAAAAGGACCAGTTTCTTCTCTGTCTCTCTCTGTCTTTCTCTCTCTCTGGTGTAGTGGTTAAGAGCGGTAGACTCTTAATCTGGTGAACCGGGTTCGCATCTCCGCTCCTCCACATGCATCTGCTGGGTGACCTTGGGCTAGTCACACTTCTTTGAAGTCTCTCAGCCCCACTCACCTCACAGAGTGTTTGTTGTGGGGGAGGAAGGGAAAGGAGAATGTTAGCCGCTATGAGACTCCTTCGGGTAGTGATAAAGCGGGATATCAAATCCAAACTCTTCTTCTTCTTCTTCTTCTTCTTCTTCTTCTTCTTCTTTTTCTTCTTTTTCTTCTTCTTCTTCTTCTTCTTCTTCTTCTTCTTCTTCTTCTTCCCCCCCCTCTCTCTCTCTCTCACTCTCTCTCTCTCACACACACACACACACACACACACACTGTCAGAGACCAGACTGAGGATTGCAGCTCTGATGAGGAATAGTGGGAACCTCCCCCTCTTCCTTCTCCTGACCAGGATCCTGGAGCTGCCCAGGAACAGTGGAGCAGTATAGATTTAGAGACTTGGTTTGCAGAGGGACATAGTTCGGAAAACAACAGCTGGGCAGAGCTGAGTGGGAAACAGCTAGGAGAAGCAGAACAGGAAGAGAGAGAGATAACTGACTCCCCTTCGCTGGAAAGTGTCCAGCCTCTCTCTCCAAGGGCAAGGAGAGCTGGTAAGGTTGCTTTGCAGTGGTTGCGAGATCAGGTTGCAAGAAGAGGAAGCGACGGGGGTGACTCGGGCGGAAGTGGGAGGAAAACTTTAATTGTGAGCACCTTCACTCTGAGAATGGCTGCTTTGTTATTTTTCTGTGATCGTTAAGCACTCTTAGACTGGTAAAGGACTCTACTTGCTTTGTTCTGCTGATACATGGTGGGGGAGGGAGCCATTTCCCCAATGTGCCCCAATGTTCCCCGATTCTAGGTACAGGAAAGGAGATTCCGGCCAAACATCAGGAAGAACTTTCTGACAGCAAGAGCTGTTTGACAGTGGAATGGACTCCCTTCCTTGGAGGTTTTTAAGCGGTGGATGGCCCTCTGTCATGGATGCTTTAGTTGAGATTCCTGCATTGCAGGGGTTTGGATGTGAAGGTGGGGGTCAGGAACAGGTCAGCCATAACTCACAAGGCGTCAATGAAGTCAACTCTTTATTCAAAGAAACGAAACAGTCCAGGCTTGTTGATCACTGTAGCTCTTGCCCCAATGAGGCAGTTGCAAGGACTGACGGTCCCTGCCTTCCCACCACTCTCTAAGGCTCCTGCTCCCTTGGGTCCTTCTCCCCGCCACCAGGGTAGATAAAAATCAATGATTTAAAAAATAATAATAATATTTTTTAAAAAACAAAATCAGAATTTTTTTAAAATTTAAGTTGGATTTTTAAATATAATGCTTTTGGAGGAAAAATCTCAGTCTAAGTTTGTTTTTTTTTAATTGTTTAACCACATCAGTTAATAAACATGGATACATCTGCTACAATGTTATTGTTTTAGTTAAATAATCATTTCCTTAATAACAATTTAAACAACTTATCTCCTTCCAATAAAGTACAGCAGAAGAGTTCTCCAAATATAAACAGTTAACTTACTAAACTTCACAATAATTCCATAAATTTCTCTCTATGCATTTCTAATAGTATAACCAAATCAGTGAATTTTTGATATAACTGTAAAAGCAACTCTCAAAATTTATTATTCCAAAAATGAAACCTTCACCTGGTTGTAGATATTAAGATTAAAGCAGCAAGAACGAGTCTTTCAGTAAATGATTTAAATCAAGTCTTACTGACTAGTGATTTCAGTTGTGATTTCAATCAATTTGATTTCAATCAAATCCACCCTGCCTGCCACACATGGAAGGGAGACTCTTCTAAACAGCCTTCTATTGGTTTTTTGCAGTCCTGTTACTTGAACCCATGTGCTCACACCCCTTTCTAGTCAGCCCTCTCTTACTCCTTCCATGTTGCCATACGGACCAAAGTGTGATGTACATTTTCCTCTCTCTTTCCAGTGGATGGGAGACAAATCGCTGCCAACATGCGAGGGATTGGCATGATGCCCAACGACATCCCAGAGTGGAAGAAACACGCCTTCGGAGGCAATAAAGCCTCTTACGGGAAGAAAACTCAGCTGTCAATCATTGAGCAGAGGGAAAGTCTCCCAATTTACCGGCTGAAGGATCAGCTCATCCAGGTAAGACTGAGAAGGGGGGGAAACCAGCTGTCTGGAATTGAACCAAGGGCCATCAAGTCCAGCATCTCAACATGTCGATATCAGGTGGTTTGGCCTCCACAGGAGATGACCATGGTGTTCCAAAATCCTAAGGAGCTTCTATATTCCTGCCAATTCTTCTCCCATTAAAATTCTGCAAGCGGAAAACACAGAAAACCTGTGGTTGTTGGGAGTTGATGCAGCTTCATATACAGTATGAATGCCCTTATCTAGCAAATGTTTCCTGTTTAATTCATTATAGCTGCATGCCCTGCCTTTCTATCGGAAATTCAGGGTGGCTTACAACCCAGAGAATAAAACAGTAAAAACAAATTGGTTAGTATCCTTCAGTCAAACAGACCTAGAAGCCAATACAGTCATACGTTGGATCCCAAACACCTTGCAAGTCAAACATTTTGGCTCCCGAAGGCCGCAAACCCGGAAGTGAGTGTTCCAGTTTGCAAACGTTCTTTGGAACCCGGACGTACGACGGGGCTTCCGCAGTTTCCGATTGGTTGCAGGAGCTTCCTGCGGCCAATCAGAAGCCACCCTTTGGTTTCCAAATGTTTTGGAAGTCGAACGGACTTCCGGAACGGATTCTGTTCTACTTCCGAGGTACGACTGTAGAAGCATAACATCAACTTTATAAAGAGAGGGCTTGTGAATGTGGTATATGTACTTTGTATGTAAGTTTGCTCTTCTGGATGTCCAAAACCTGGGCAGGGTGTATGCCGCCAGAAGTTGCCCTGTAAGGAACTTCGAGAACACCAGATAGAATTAGTTGTATAGAAGCAGGATGCAAAGCAAATTGGGGGTAGCTTTCTGTTCAGTGAGCTAAATGCCATCACCTGGTCACTGGAAGCTCCACCCAGGCGTTATTTTGTTTGAGCATCTTTTTCAATTTGAGTTCTTTCTTGAGTAACACTAAGAACCGCACACTTCCAACAGAAAGCTCTGGAATTTGGATTTATCGGGTTCTGTGGTACCTGCGAGAATTTCTGTTCGAGGAAACCATTTTGCCACCTATTGCCATCCATGCAGATTTTTAGGCCCCTTTCTGTAGCGTGAGAACTTGCGGCTTGTTTTAAAAAGAAAAACCGATCCGTGCAGACAAAGAGCAGCACGCTTCCCTACTGGACGTTATGTTCACGGAGGAGAACGGACAAGAGTAGCAGGAGGAAGAGATTTGAGTACATCTGAACACTGAAGGTACCTGAGCATACAATGGCTTCTCCGTTCCAGGCTGTTCACGATAACCAGATTCTGATAGTCATCGGGGAGACTGGCTCCGGGAAAACGACGCAGATCACGCAGTACCTTGCTGAGGCTGGCTACACCTCCCGCGGGAAGATTGGCTGCACCCAGCCTCGCCGAGTGGCTGCCATGTCCGTGGCCAAGCGGGTGTCGGAGGAGTTCGGCTGCTGCCTGGGGCAGGAGGTAAGATGCGCTGGTGCTTTGTGGATTGACCCTGCAGTGTGCCAGAAGTGGCAGATCATACAATTCCATGGTGGCAGCTACGCTGATTACTTTCCTCCAGCTGGCAGGAGTGGAAAGGCCGGACTGCTGTGAGGGTGGGTGTGGGTTGAACAAGATTTTTTTTTTTTGAACTGGATTATTTTCCTGGCTTTAAGGACAATGGTTATGGATATGGTTACTGGCATGAGTGATTAATAAGGATTATTAATTTAAAATGATTAATAAGAGAAAGATAATATGGCTAAATACTCTGAGACCAAAGGGAGGAAGGGGGGAATAAAAGCTAAAATTGGACTTTTGAAAATAAGTTAAATCTAAAGTGGACAGGGGAAGAATACAGGGAAAAAGCAGAAGTACCGTATATACTCGAGTATAAGCCGACCCAAATATAAGCCGAGGCACCAAACTTTACCACCAAAAACCTGGGAAAGCTTCATAGGAGCCACTGCCTGCCTCACTTGAGTATAAGCCGAGGGCGGCTTTTTCAGCACAAAAAATGTGCTGAAAAACTAGGCTTATACTCGAGTATATAGGGTACCTGGATGCTTAGGTTTGAATTTAGGATTAATAAGTAAATTTATCTATGTATTTGACGATGTTTTAAAAGTAGGAATATGAATCTGTTAAAGAGGATTTATTATGAATTCAACATTGGGGGATTTGAGGAAGTCAATTGAACTATGAAATTGAGGAAATAAGAAATGCCTGGCCTACAAAATTGGGCCCGGCCCAAACAATGTTATGGGAAAATATTAGTAAGGTTAAATGTATAATGAATATGTATACTCCTGTGAGAGGGGTGTGTGTGGAT
This sequence comes from Darevskia nairensis, assembly GCA_034642065.1. Taxonomy (NCBI): domain Eukaryota; kingdom Metazoa; phylum Chordata; class Lepidosauria; order Squamata; family Lacertidae; genus Darevskia; species Darevskia nairensis. The sequence continues at coordinate 717,016 of JAWWNI010000405.1, forward strand.
CTGGGCTTCCCACAGTGAGAGGGGGGAAGTATGAAAAAGTTAACCGTGATGTTACGTGCTTATAAAATTGTAAAAACCAATAAAAATTATTTGGGGGGGGGGGGGAGGAAAGGCCGTGTCAGGTTGTGCTCAGGGCCAACACAAGGGACTGGGCAAGAGACCAGTTGAGAAGTGCAGATCTATTCCACAGGCCAGAGGTTCCCATCCTTGCTGTACACCTTAAAATTTGCAGCTGTTTCGCCAGAGCAGAAATGTTGCCCGTTCACCCCCTTCTGATCGTTTTGCCCCACTCTCCCTGGCAGGTTGGCTACACCATCCGGTTTGAGGACTGCACCAGTCCCGAGACGGTGATCAAGTACATGACGGACGGGATGTTGCTGCGAGAGTGCCTGATCGACCCGGATCTGACGCAGTATGCCATCATCATGTTGGATGAAGCCCACGAGCGCACCATACACACCGATGTGCTGTTTGGTCTCCTGAAAAAGGTGTCAACTCTTTCAAATCTCTCTCCCCACCCCCCACAACCTCCTAAAAATAATGAATTAGAAAAGAGCAATTGACGAAAGGCTTTATTTTAGTTTATTAATCTTTTTATTTTATTTTCAAAAATATAAATATACAACGAAACACAATATGAAATCCAAATATCGAGATTACTCTGAATCTCCTGACTTCCCCCCATCCCTTCCATGGGTCCTTTTAGTTCTGTTTTCAAGTGCATATCAATACTTCTCCCATTTTTCATCTTCCTAAATTATCTATACACTAGTGAACGTTCAGCCCGTTAAATTAACGGGCGCTAGAAGATATGTGGTGAAACATTTGTAAAAGCAGGCTGAGGTCCCTCTACCCCTTTCCTACCTCTGTGGCCCCCTCTACCCCTTTCCTACCTCTGAGGTACCTCTACCCCTTTCCTACCTCTGTGGCCCCCTCTACCCCTTTCCTACCTTTGTGGCACCTCTACCCCTTTCCTACCTCTGAGGTACCTCTACTCCTTTCCAACCTCTGTGGCCCATGTACCCCTTTCCTACCTCTGTGGCACCTCTACCCCTTTTCTACCTCTGTCCCCTCTACCCTTTTCCTACCTCTATCCTCCCTTATAGCCCTTTCCCTACCCAGAACCCATCACTATTTACCTCTGACTGTTCGTGCATGTTGTCACTCTTCCCTTTTCCTATCTCCCTCGCCCCGGAAAGGCACAGCCCCGCCCTTGTCCGCTCCCGGCCAATCCGAGGCCCGAAGTCTCTGCGTCGTCCAATCCCTGCGTCCCTATAGGACATGCTCAGTGGAAAATTTCCACTGACACACGGAAAGTTGGACGCAGAGACACTTCAACTTTATTAGATAGGATTCTATTACATTTCAGTTGTATTTAAAATCCCGCTAATGTTTTGACCTGTTTACAATGATTTTGTATATACATTATAAACATTTTCCATTCTTTTTTAAATCTCTTTTCTTCTTGATTCCCAAGCTTCCCAGTTAGTTTTGCCATTTCGGCATAGTCCATCAACTTGATTTGCCTTTCTTCTCTGGTTGGAGGATCGTCCCTTCCTTCCACCTCTGGGCTAACAAAATCCGAGCGGCCATTGTAGCATACATGAACAATTTCCTCTGGTCCTTTGGAGTCTCGGTACCTACAATTCCTAATAAAAAAGTGTAACGGATTGGCCCTAAAGTGAAGGAGTTATTACCTCCCGGTTCAGAAGGAGTTAATCCACTCTCACTTTGACTGGCAGCTCATCCTTTAGAGGCGGGATGATCCCCGGTTTAAAAGGAGGGGACAGCCGTTTTGACAGTTGAGAAGAGGGAGGGTGTGTGTGGTGACAGGGAGAAGAAGGAGGGTGTGGGGCCAGGATAGTGGTGGTATAGGTTAGGTTTAGTTTGTCGTGAAACTATAAAGTTACTGTTACTGTGAACAAGATTGTGAACGCATGAATCTTTAAATCGACTATGTTCTATAAGAAATAAAGTACAGTTCTTGTTGTGTGCCATAAAGGAATCGTCATTATTAATCCAGCAGGGTATCAACACTCACAGAGGTGTGTACTCAGGAAGGGGGCAAAACATACCTGAGGAAAGGAAAGCAGGTGTTAGTTTGTGTCTCAGAGTCACACAGAGAGGGGTTAGAAGGTGAAAACCTGGAGTGCCATTAAATTGCCAGAAGTGTGAGGCAAATTGATACAGTGGGGAGCCGAGCTGAGGGCGGCACTGTAGGCAAATGGTGTTTCACTTAACTAGCCCAGAGCATTAAGGATACCAGGCCACGTAAGCTGGATACGGACTCCCATGAATAATAAACCCTTATAGTGAGAGGGAGTGGGAAACAAGACGAACCTTCTTCTAGAGTAGAGAGAGAAGGGGGGGGGGGGTTCGTCGCAAAAAGCGTCTGGTTTTTTAACAAAAGTTATTTCGAACATTTTTTTCATTTAATTATATATCATTTCCCAATGATGAAAGCCTTTATTAACAAGGATATGGATTCTCCACTGTGTAACCTTGTGCTCAGAAAATAAGAAAGAAGCCTGTCTGTCCTGGGCCCTAGCTCTTGATTGGCCCTCGGATCAGTCTGGCTGCCAGCCAGGGCTGTTGCCCCCTCGTGGCTTGTGTTGCTGTGTACCTTTTTTCCTCCACTGAACACGCTGTGCCAACTTCTCTCCTGCAGACGGTTCAGAAGAGGCAAGACATGAAGTTGATAGTAACGTCGGCCACCTTGGACGCGGTTAAGTTCTCCCAGTACTTCTACGAGGCTCCCATCTTTACCATCCCAGGCAGGACGTACCCGGTGGAGATTCTCTACACTAAGGAGCCCGAGACAGATTACCTGGATGCCAGCCTGATCACAGTCATGCAGATCCACTTGACAGAGCCACCAGGTAAGGCATGGAGTGTTGGTGCTCAGCTGGAAAGTTTCTTCATGTTGGAGGATGAAAGATTTTCAGTCCCAAATAGAGCACTCAAAATTGAAGAATGCAAGAACTCTGGCCAGGCAGTAGATCAGTTTTTGAATCTTCAAACAGTTTTAATATTATGGTATTGCAACAAATTCCAATTGAAATAAATTTCTGTTCCAGGACAAGGCCCTGTTTCGCTAATTCTTCGTCAGCTGGAATGCTAAGAAATCCTACGTTAGAAATAACACATATCCTATATAATAATCTCCCTGTGTCCGCCGTCTGTGTGTCAGTGGAAATTTCCACTGCGCATGTCCCAGACGGACGCAGGGATTGGACGACGGGAGAGGGGGGCGTGTCTGTGGTCTCGCCCGCCGACGACCCACTCACTCACACACACACACCCGCCAGCCCCAGAGAGACAGAGAGTGGCGGCGGAGGAGGCCGTGCGCGCTTGAGGGGCGAGTCGGAGCGAGGCAGTTGGCGCTTCTAGCGGAGGCCTTTCCCGCCGCCATGGGCCCGCCCAGGATCCTCCGCCGCCTCCAACTCCTCCTCGCGTGCCGCCGCGGCCGGACGATCCCCCGGCGCGGCCTTCCCTCCCCCAGGAGGCCGTGGCCGAGAAGCCAGGAGAGAAGGAGGCCCCCCCGTCCGGCCCGCGCCCTTCCCTGCGCGCTGCCCAGCCGGCGGGGGTCCGAGGCGAGCCCGTTTTTTAAACGGGCTTAATATACTAGTAATATTAATAAATGCTTATATATATTAGTTTCGCTAATTCTTCGTTAGCTGGAATGTTAAGAAATCCTACGTTAGAAATAACTCTTATAATATTAATAAATGCTTATATACATTCTACTCTTTTGTGACAACAATACATCCATAATTTACATCATGTAAAATTAACAAAAACAGCTTACCTAATTCTTCATGGTCAAAGTGTACCAATGTATCTTCTGTGTGTGCCTAACTAGCTAACACACGTCTCGCACTACCTCTATTAAAGCAATCATTTACAAACACTGGCATTTACTTTCCAATATTCCTGGATGTCAAAAAACACCTCGTTTCTTGCATTCTTCAATTTTGACTGCTGTATATCTCCAAGAACTCCAATTTCTGTAGTAATCATAGAGCACGCCTGCAGCTTCCAAGGTGACGGACGCTGTGTTCTAAACCACCGAGCCTCTTGGGCTTACTGATCCGAAGGTCGGCGGTTCGAATCCCCGCGAAGGGGTGAGCTCCCGTTGCTGTGTCCCAGCTCCGGCCAACCTAGCAGTTCGAAAACACGTCAAAGTACAAGTAGATAAATAGATACTGCTGTGGCGGAAAGGTAAACGGCGTTTCCGTGCGCTCTGGTTTCCGTCACGATGTCCCGTTGCTCCAGAAGCAGTTTAGTGCTGCTGGCCACATGACCCAGAAAGTTGTGGACAAACGCTGGCTCCCTCGGCCTGAAAGCGAGATGAGTGCCGCAACCCCATAGTCGCCTTTGACTGGAGTTAACCGTCCAGGGGTCCTTTGCCTTTTTTTTAACCTAGGGTGGCTGGCTTGGGCTAGATCAGTGTTTCCCAACCAGTGTGCCTCCAGATGTTTTGGGACTACAACTCCCATCATCCCTCGCTAGCAATACCAGTGGTCAGGGATGATGGGAATTGTAGTCCCAAAACATCTGGAGGCACAATGGTTGGGAAACACTGGGCTAGATGATGTTTAAGTCCTCTCTTTTCTGTTCACCAGTTTCGTTTTTTGGAGTTCTTAAAAAAATAAAATAAAGTTGACAGACACTTTAAAGGTCATCTCATCTGCATAGACCTGCTATGAGAGTGGGGTAGTCTGCTGTAGATACTCTCCACTGGCCAACAAGAAGAAACCTTTGATGGTGGTTATCCTAGAGCAGTGATGGCTAACCTTGACACTCCAGATGTTTTGGGACTACAACTCCCATCATCCCTGACCACTTCTCCTGTTAGCTAGGGATGATGGGAGTTGTAGTTCCAAAACATCTGGGGTGTCAAGGTTAGCCATCACTGTCCTAGAGTAATAGAGTTGGAAGGGGCCATGAGGGTAATGCAGGAATCTTTTGCCCAGTGTGGCTCAAACCCACGACCCTGAGATTAGGAGTCTCATGCTCTACCAGCTGAGCTATCCCGGATCTGTAGCACACTACCCTCCTATGTGCACCCATCCTGCAGACAAGAACCTAGATTTCCCCACACCATACTACTCTACAGTCATTTACGGACTCCCTGCTAAGCCCGTGTTCATGGAAGACAATCTTACTAGGCTACGAGTGATCACCAGAGAAGAAGACGACTTCTCTGTTTATGCTGCACTTGCCTCCCAAACCCTTCTCCTTCAGGCACAGCAAATCATGCAAAGATGTCAGTTTGGAACCCACCTAACCACAAATTTTCAAGTTTGCTTTCACTTACTTATCAAACCTTTATTAGGCATTTTACAAATAAAACCACAAGAGATAAAATCATATACAAGAGCCTTAAAATATATACAAAGAAGCAACAGTTGAGTACATAGGCTAGTTGTATGTATGTATATATAAAATCTGGAGTTTCTTCCTGTTAAACTACTCCTTGGGACACTGTTGCCAAAAACTCGGCTACCCCCGCAGTCACCCTTTGTTCAATGTCAGAGAGACAGAATCCAACACTTCCACCGTGCAGAGGTTTCAAACTACCCAGGAGGGGGGACAGCACACGTTCACGCAACATACTGTGCAGTGGACAATGAAAGAGAATATGCTCAACAGTATCTGGGACATTCAGGGAACATCTGCAGTATCTCTTGTTTCTAGGAATGTTCTGATATCTACCCCTGACAAATGCCGAGGGAAAGACATTCAGTCGGGCCAGCATAAATGCCCTACGTTGGGCTGGAATTATTAACTTAGAAACTTTCTAAGTTTGCTTTCACAGCCATAAGGGCCAGAAGTTTGCTTTCCCGTCAATTTAAACGAAGCTGAGTTTGTGAACACTGGCCAATTTCATACTTTTTATCCGTTCCTGAAGTTGCAAAAGTTGTGCCCTGGCCTGCCTGCGGCTGGAGCTAATCGGAGGAACCGTTTTTCTTTTCTGCAGGAGACATCCTGGTGTTTTTGACTGGCCAGGAGGAGATCGACACGGCCTGCGAGATCCTTTATGAGCGGATGAAATCCCTGGGTCCCGATGTCCCTGAGCTGATCATCCTGCCTGTCTACTCGGCGCTGCCTAGCGAGATGCAGACACGCATCTTTGATCCAGCTCCCCCAGGGAGTCGAAAGGTAGCTGTTTCCATCTCTTTCTGGCAGGGATGGCTCCCTCCTCTAATACGATTCCTGTGAAAGTTCCCTTCTGGACCAGTCTGTGGTCCAGACTTTTGCCGCCTCCTACTTAGCATGCTGTCTGACCCGGGTTGCGTGTCTGTCCCTTTCATCCTCTCTAGGTGGTCATTGCCACGAACATCGCTGAAACTTCGCTCACAATTGACGGCATCTATTACGTGGTGGACCCCGGGTTTGTGAAGCAGAAAGTATACAACTCAAAGACAGGAATTGATCAGCTGGTTGTGACACCTATTTCTCAGGTACGTGGCTGGGTGGCTGTTCTACACAAAGTCTGCGACTGGGGTCCGTAGGAGATAGAAGAATTTCTGTTGGCAGATGTGATGGATTTCTCTTGCTCAGCCCTATGAAGTATGGAGAGGGAAATGATTTGTCTGCTTGTGCTAATAGGTGAATAGGAATGTCCTATCCTAGTGCGGCAGGAACAGCAGCTCCCTGTCACCAAGACACCCTCCACAAATAAAAATAAATTTCAGGAGTTACTTGCTCCTTTTTATGGCACTCTAGATGTTTTCCCTAATCATATTCTCTACTCCAAGGGTAGCTGGATTTGGAGGCTGCATGAATTCTGAAATTTGAATGTCTACTGCTTCCGAGTAACTCTTGCTTAGACTTGGCCACAATCCTCAACATGCAGACGTGTGTGTGTGTCTGTGTGTCTGTGTCTTCCCCACTTCTGAGATTTTGTGGAATGACCACACACTTCCAAATCTAAGGCCTAGAGCCATGCTTGCTTGTTTAAAAACGAAATTTTTGATTTTTAGGATGCTGAGTTCTGTGTTTGTGCGGCACATCCATGGATCCTCTAGTCTCCCTTAGTTCCACAGAGATGTTGTTGTACTGTACCTTTTGCCGTATTTCCCCATTTACAGTCATACCTCGGGTTGCGCTCACTGCAGGTTGCACGTTTTCAGGATATGAACACGCTGAACCCGGAAGTACCAGAATGGGTTACTTCTGGTTTTCGGCGCTCGCGCATGTGCAGAACCACCAAATTGTGTCATGCATGTGTGCAGACGCAGCGGTGAGGGTTGCGAGTGCACCTCCTGCACGGATCGTGTTCGCAACCTGAGCGTCCACTGTACTTATTTTTATGTATTTCAAAAAATTACATACCACTTCACTGCAAAGAAACCCTCAAAGCGGTTTGCAAAAAGAACAAAACCATAAAGTTATCAGGGAAACCCGGTTAAAAAGCAACAATTTCAAACCTTAGAAAAATAATTAAAACCAACGCTAAGCTAAAAACCAGGTTTGCTCCCGGTTCATATGCCTCTGTCACAACTGGGCTGGTTGTTGCTGCCATCCGTCTGTCTTGAGAGACAGCGGAGGGCGCCTCCGGGACTGAAGTCAACCCGCTGCGTTAGCAGCACCAAAGTGACCTTCCTCAGTGCGGAAGCCTAGGCAGTGTGTATGGAGGTCCTGGGCTGCCTGGACAACAAGACACACACACACACCCCTTTCGGCCTCTCTGATGGGGTCCAAAGGAAAGCAGAGCAATACGTTTGGCACCAGCTTGGTTGCAGGAGTTGCCGGAAGGAGGTGTACAAGGCGCCATCCAACCATCTTAGGGACTCCACTCCGGATTTGTATAGGATTTACTCCTTAGCCTTTTCTCCTCCTGAAGATATCTCATAAGGCAGGGGAGGTTTAGGATCAGAGTCTCCCTTCCCCTAGATGGGCTACTTTCCCAGGATGATGAGCCCCATCTTCCCCTCACTTCCCTCTGCACTGCTCCACTTCTAACCATGTTTCCAGTGTGGTGTAGTGGTTAAGAGCGGTGGACTCGTAATCTGGTGAACCGGGTTCGCTTCCCCGCTCCTCCACATGCAGCTGCTGGGTGACCTTGGGCTAGTCACACTTCTTTGAAGTCTCTCAGCCCCACTCACCTCACAGAGTGTTTGTTGTGAGGGAGGAAGGGAAAGGAGAATGTTAGCCGCTTTGAGACTCCTTCGGGTAGTGATAAAGCGGGATATCAAATCCAAACTCTTCTCCTCCTCCTCCTTCTTTTCCTTCCTTCCTTCCTTCCTTCCTTCCTTCCTTCCTTCCTTCCTTCCTTCCTTCCTTCACGTTTTCTCACACCTGCCTCAGACCTGCAAGACCTGTGGCGGTGTGGTTTCCATATTCCATACTGCAGCTATAGTTCCCTGGTGCTAAATAAAATGCGCTGAGGGGGCAGTCAAAAGTAATTAGCTGGAAAATAATTTGTAAGAAATTGGAAAAATCTTTAAAAGTACTTTTCAAAAAAAAACCAAAAAACCAGAGTCCTTTCTGTTGGGGATAATTCAGATGGAAATTCCCAGGTGTTAAGAAAGGTTATTTATGTATGCCACTACTGCGGATCATGTTCTGTTAGCTCAAAAATGGAAAATGAGCAAAGTCCCAACTAAAGAAGAATGGCAACTTAAACTAGTGGAATATGCGCAGCTTGCAGACCTAACATATAGAATAAGAGAACAAGAAGAACATACGTGTAAAGAAGATTGGAAAATGTTTATTGAATATATGGGGGAAAATTGTGTATACAGTGGGACGTCGACTTACGACGATAATGCGTTCCGACGCGATCTTCGGTAGTCGAAAACACTCGTAAGTCGAGTCCCCATAGGGATGCATTGAGCGAAAAAAATTTGTAAGTCGGAAAAATCCTATTCAAAAATTTGTAAGTCGAAAAAATCCTATACAAAGCGGCCGCGACTTCCTTTCGGAAGTCGAAAAATTCGGTTGCGGCGGCCATTTTTTTTCTTCCGGAAGTCATTTGGAAGTCGAAAAACACGTAAGTTGGGTCACTCGTAAGTCGAGGTCCCACTGTATTTGAAAACGTGGGCAGCATTAAGATAAATTCAACAGTGTAAATAAGTTTTGATGGCTGTAATAATGGAATACTGAATGGTTTAGTTTATATAAAATATGCAGGGATTTAAGTTATTCAAAATGAACCATGGAAAGGGAAGAAGGGAAGGCATTGATATTTTAAGGTTGCTTAAATGAACATTCTAAAATGTAGAACAGAAAACCTAAAAAAAATTACAGAAAAAGGAAAAAAAAGAAGTGGTTTCTCGGTTTACAAACTTAATCCGTTCCGGAAGTCCGTTCTTAAACCAAAACCTTTCTTAAACCAAGGCACGCTTTCCCTAATGAGGCCTCCCGCTGCCGGTGCCCTTCCACCGTTGGCATTCTGTTCTTAGACCGAGGTAAAGTTCTCAAACGAAGACAGTATTTCCGGTTTTGCGGAGTTTGTAAACCAAATGGTTCTCAAACCGAGGTACCACTGTAATTCGCTGACCTGGTATCTTATCTATGACTCCCACAGGCCCAAGCCAAGCAGCGAGCTGGGAGGGCTGGGAGAACAGGGCCAGGCAAGTGCTACCGGCTGTACACGGAGCGGGCCTACCGTGACGAGATGCTCACCACCAACGTGCCTGAGATCCAGAGGACCAACTTGGCCAGCACTGTGCTGTCCCTTAAGGTAGGCGCTGGTGACGCAGCAGCTGGTGTCTTATGGCGGAGCCATCTCGAGAAAAGCCTTGCAGAGTATGTTTGTAGTGCCTTGTAAAATGAACTTTCCTTCCATTTGTAGCATTTGAGCTGCGTTCTTTTCGTTTGGTCAGGGCGGTGGAAGATGTTTGTACAAAGCGTGGTCTAAACCACCGAGCCTCTTGGGCTTGCCGATCAGAAGGTCGGTGGTTTGAATCCCCGTGACGGGTGAGCTCCTGTTGCTCTGTCCCAGCTCCTGCCTGTCAGCAAATACCCCGCCTGGGGCAGTTTGTGAGACTGCCCCAAAGCCAGAGCAAAGCCGTGTGCGCACATCCCCGGCTACAGAGAGTCCGGTGGCGCAGTCATATGTGATTGTTCCCAGCGTGAAGAACAACACACACAAGCCATAATTAAGGCTAAACTATTTATTGTAGGAATAGTGCAGAGAGAATCTCTGCTGCCAGCTCAATAAGACACAGCTGCCATAAAGCCGTCTGTCCGGCGTCAGGTCTAGCCAGAAGAGAGAGCGCAAAGGCTAGAATTACAATAGTACAGAGAAACATAAGCATTCCATGTAGGAAAAACAGATAAGGCAGCTTTCTCACGGCTTAGTGAGACAGGCAAGTGTCAGACCATCCTCGCTGCAGCTGTTTGCCGCTTGGCTTGGACAAAAATCATAACACTGCCAACCTAGCAGCTCGAAAGCACCCAGTGCAAGTAGATAAATAGGTACCACTGCAGCAGGAAGGTAAACGGCGTTTCCGTGCAGTCTGGTTCCCGTCACGGTGTCCCGTTGTGCCAGAAGCGGTTTAGTCATGCTGGCCACATGACCTGGAAAAAGGTCTGCGGCCAAACGAGATGAGCCCCGCACCCCATAGTCGCCTTTGACTGGACTTAACTGTCCTTTACCTTTATCTTTTTTATTTAGATGTTTGTACAGCACCCCTCATGTTCTCTCCTCCCCCCCCCCTTTACATACACAGGCTATGGGAATCAATGACCTGCTCTCCTTTGATTTCATGGATGCCCCGCCAATGGAAACTCTGATCACCGCAATGGAGCAACTGTACACTCTGGGTGCCCTGGATGACGAGGGGCTGCTCACCCGATTGGGACGCCGGGTAGGCCCTGCGCTGTTCAGGTCTCATGGCTTTTGTGGGGAGGGGGGTTGATGGAAGGGATATCCAAGCTCAGGGAATCTGGGAAACGTCACATGTAGAGCCTAGTGCTTGCAGCTAGAATAAGCAACTCGAGTCTGCTTACATTTGCTGCTGCTTCTTGTTTGTTATTGCATTGAAATTCTGGGATTTTGATTGTGATTATTTATATGCCGCTCATCTGACGGGGTTGCTTCCAGCAAATTAAAACATCACACATTAAAAAAAAAGCTTCCAGATACAGGGCCGTCTTCTGAAAGTTGTATAGTTATTTATCTCCTTGACATCTGATGGGAGGGCCTTCCACAGGGCGGGTGCCACTACCAAGAAGGCCTTCCGCCTGGTTCCCTGTAACCTCGCTTCTCACAGGGTGGGAACCACCAGAAGGCCCTCGGTGTCCGGGTTGAATGATGGGGTGGAGACACTCCTTCAGGTATACAGGGCCGAAGCCATTTAGGGGTATAAAGGTCAGCACCAACACTTTTGAATTGTGCTCAGAAACATACTGTGAGCCGGTGTAGATCTGGAAATAGTGGAAATAGGCCAGGAAATAGATGCAGCAGTATGGGGGAGAAGGAGCCGCAGAAGGTGTTGGAAACCCTTTTCATCCTACCCTAGTGATCTGGAAAGCTCTGCTCAGCCTTTCCCGCTCAGATTGTATCAGATACAGAAGAGAGATGATATGTATTTCTAATTTCTCACCCATAAGAACTAGAAACTTGTTTTACAAAAGGAGAGATCAAGCTGGCTGAGCTTGCCAGAATCCTGAAATCCATCGCAGGTGTGCTAAACCCTCGTGACCAGATGCACAGAACATGCCCTGCCCTGACTTTGGGGGTGGGGGGAAAGCTCCCTGTGCAGCACTGGGGCAAGAGATGGTTAGAGGTCCATAGCCCTGGATTTGCCTGGTATGCTCTGGGAAGGAAGAGCTTCAGTTATGATGGCTATACCAAACAACCAGCTCCATAAGGTAGAAATGAAAATCAAAGAGGGAGTATTGAACTGTGTGTGTGATGGAATAACTCTCAGTTATTCAACGCAGCAGCCGAGGTATAATGTAGAAAACCCTTATACCTACGGACTATCTACCAGCTGCGTCACAAGTTGTCCACACGCTTCCGTGCGTGTTTTTGCCTTTTTGAAACCTTTCCCTTTCTTCTTCAAAGCAGAGATCTTCACAGCGGAAAAGTTCACAGAGCAAGTTGCCTCTGTATTTAGTTCTGACAATAAATCACAGCAACTCCAGCTTAATTAAGAAGATTTATTGTTTAAGGGCTCTAAGCCAGGAGACGTTACCCCCATCCTGGCTGGAAGCCGGAAGACGAACTACATCGCAGCCAATACACAGATCACATTACACAGATACAAAAAACACATTACACAGACATCCGTACATAGAGAGACCCCGGACGTGCGTAATGTTTTCCCTGTGGGCAGGGCGTCAGACTGAGCTTGTTACTTCTGTACGCTCAAAACCTCACAGTGTGCAAGTACTTGGGGCATTCTGTTCCTGCCCTCCCCCCCCAAACCCCCCCCCAAAGTTCGGTGGTTTGCTGCAATTAGGTTGACTGCCACTGCTTGGGGAGGCTGCACAGATTGGGAGAAATAACCAGATCTGAACGCCGTTCCCTTCCTTCCCGACAGATGGCCGAGTTCCCCCTGGAGCCCATGCTGTGCAAGATGCTCATCATGTCGGTGCATCTGGGATGCAGCGAGGAAATGCTCACCATCGTCTCCATGCTGTCGGTGCAGAACGTCTTCTACCGACCCAAGGTAAATGGGCATGTTTGGGGGATTGGACTCTCAAGGCAGCCTGGCACTGGTCGCAGCTGGGCTAGCGTCAGGGAAGAGGAAGAGGACATGGGAAGCTGGCCTGGTGGGTAGTGAATCGGACCTAGATGTGGGAGACTGCAGTTCCCCGTCACGGATTCACTTTGCACAGCTAGAGTTACCCAACATCAGCTCCTTGTTTTGGAAAATTGATTAATATTTTGACTTTACGTGCCGCTTTTCCACAGCGAGCTGTTCTCAAAGTGGCCTGCAACAAACCTTCAAAGCATTAAAAAAGAACATTGGAAATACCAAATGTACAAAACAACAGAGCATTTCAGTAAATTCAAAATAACAAAAATCAACATGAAGGTAGATTGGGCACACTAGGAAGTGCGCAGGGTTGATGTGTCAGTTAGCTGTGATTGATTTCTTGTTCACTAATGTGGAATTATCATTGACTCCCTTGTGTTAACGTTTGTAATCAGCGGATGTTTTAAATACTTGACCATTATTTGATATTGTCCGTCCCATACTTAGCAGATATTTCAGCAGGTCAGATGCCTGACTCTACAGCAGATGTGGGGGACCTATGGCCCTCCAGGTTTTGCTAAACTACATCTCCCATCATCCCTGGTCATTGGCTATACTTGTTGGGGGCTGATGGGAGTTGTAGTTCTGCAACATTTGGAGGGCCAGAGGTTCCCCACACCCACCCTAGAAGGTGTATAGAGCCTAAAATGAGGTCAGAAGGGGGAAGGAGCATAGGCTGTGGCCCCTTGCAGCTGACCTGATGTCCAATAAAATGTGCTACTTTTGTTCACTTTGCGTCATGAGCCATCCAGCCTTGAATTGCTTCGTAAACTAGAGATGAAAATCAAAACGTGGTGTTGAAATACATACATATATATATGTAGTTTGTGTGTTCAGTTTGCACAAGTAATTGAAGGTGCCAGTGTAATAGAAGGCAAACCACTCCTCTTTTCCCCCCACCCCCCAGTCAGTCTGTTATCTGTCCAGAAACATTAACACAAATCCCTTGGTAACGCCAGCCCCTTAAAATAGTGGAATAACAAATAATGAGTACAGAAAATCATGTGATGAGTTCAAATTATCTGCTCAAAGGCTATACAGTCGTACCTTGGATCCCGAACGCCTTGGTACTCAGACGTTTTGGCTCCCAAACACCGCCAACCTGGAAGTGAGTGTTCCGGTTTGCGAACGTTCTTTGGAACTCGAACGTCCAACAGGGCTTCCGATTGGCTGCAGGTGCTTCCTGCAGCCAATTGACAGCTGCGCTTTGGTTTCCGAACATTTTGGAAGTCCGGAACAGATTCCGTTCGACTTCCAAGGTATGACTGTAAATGCTGTTAAAAATATTTGTGATTGTGCCTTTTTTTAGCTGACCTGCGTAGATACTACCATTTTGTGCATGCACTTGTTGCAATTTTGTAAATTTTAGGTAAAATATATTGGCTCCTCCAGAAACCGATCCCTTATAAGCCGGAGTTCTGTCCATGTTCTTCTGCTGTTCCCTGATGGCAGGGGGGCTGCTGGAGAAAACTGACTTCTTGTTTTGCTTGTGTGTGTGTGTGTGTGTGTGTGTGTGTGTTGTAGGACAAGCAAGCTCTCGCTGACCAGAAGAAAGCCAAGTTTCACCAGACGGAAGGGGACCACCTCACGCTTCTGGCCGTGTACAACTCCTGGAAGAACAACAAGTTCTCCAATCCCTGGTGCTATGAGAACTTCATCCAAGCCCGCTCGCTGCGCCGTGCCCAGGATATTCGTAAACAGATGCTGGGCATCATGGATAGGTGAGGATCTGCCCACGGACAAGAGAATTGTGCTAGAACAGGAGGTTCCCAAACTGGCATGGACCAGTGATCCTTGAGCTTTGTTCAGGTGGTCTGCAGCTCGCCAGTGGATTTGTGGTTGAAGATGAGAGCCGGGACATCCATTACGTTCAGTGCTCATATGGATTTTTTAATTGCATTTTAATTTTCTTCTTCTATTGCTTCATTGGGGCTGGGGAGACAACGGGGGAAGCATCCATTCTGTGTATCAGTGCTCCCAAAGGCATATCAGCCTTCCAAAGTCTTTAATTAGAGCTGGCCGGTTTTCAGTTCATCGTCCAAAACCCGTATCATTCAGATCACGATACCGGTTTCAGCTCCCCGGCCACCACCAGCACACCTGCCTGCCTACCTGCACTGTGCTGGCAGCGCCATGATGTATTGTCAGCTCAAATCGCCTGCTCTCCCGTCTGCCTGCCTGGCTGCAAGTTTGCCTCCTTGCGAGCAAGCAGGGTGGGCGGGCAGTCTCTTTCCTCCCCATTGGTCACTCAGGAGGACAGAGACTGGCCGCCTTGCTTGCTCGTGAGGAGGCAAACACGCACCCAGACATTGCCCGGCCCTAGTCTTAATTAGTTAGGAATGTGCTCATAGTAGGAGGCAATACAGTGGACCCTCGACTTACGAATTTAATGCGTTCCGAATGGACATTCGTAGGTCGGAAAAATCTTAAGTCGAGTCCCCATAGAAATGCATTGGGAGAAAAATATCCGAAAAAATTCGTACGTCGAAAAAAACCGCATCTAAACTTCGTAAGTCGAGGAAACCGCATCTAAAACGGCAACGATTTCCATTCGGAGGTCGAAAAAATTCGTAAGTGCGCGGCCACTTTTTTCACTCGTAAGTCGAAAAATACGGAAGTCGGGTCATTCGTAAGTCGAGGGACCACTGTACTTAACTTATCCCCTGCCTGCCCCCGCCGCTAAGCACTAGAGCGGCAGAAATAGTAGACCCGATGAAGATAATCTAATTTCAAAAAGTTGAACATAAGTTTTTGACCTAGGCAAAACTCTCTTTCGAGCAGAGCACTTTCCTGGGGATCGCGGCAGAGTTTTAGCTGTGGAGTTTGTGTGTGGACTTGGGTGTAGGGCAGCCTGGATTTGCATCAACCGAAGCGTCTGTTCTAAATTCTTCCACCGCTCCTCTGGTTGGGCAGGCACAAGCTGGACGTGGTGTCATGTGGAAAAGCAACCGTCCGCGTCCAGAAAGCCATTTGCAGCGGTTTCTTCCGGAATGCCGCCAAGAAGGATCCCCAGGAGGGCTACCGGACCTTGATTGACCAACAGGTTGTCTACATCCACCCATCAAGTGCCCTCTTCAACCGCCAGCCTGAATGGTAAGGAGGCCGATGCTGCCGGGCCCCATTGTTTCTACCAAGAAAAGGGATGTTTGTATGGCACAGTTGAAAGTTAAGGGGGAGCTCATGGGCTGAGCCTGGTGGGGTAACCCCATTTACTGTTGAACAGAACCACACAGGGAGGCTTGCAAAGGACTCGATTTACTACCCTGCTGGGAAATGGCATGCACACCCAAAGCTAGCTCCCAACCCCCCGCAAAGCATTGGCCACCCCCTAAATTATTGGAAGGAAGATGCTAAGTAGGATTGACCCCCCTGCACATCAGCTGGTACCAGTCGGGACCTTCAAGCTCCTTGCAAAAGTGCTTTGAAGTCCCAACTTTGAGGCTTCAAAGCTTGACGCCGATTGCGATGTCACTTAATTGACAGGTGGGTGGTGACGGCCAACGGTCAAATTTGGTCCGCAAGGCAAATCCTGATAAGGGTCTGTCATGTGGAGCCAAAAGGCTTTCCCAGCCCTGGTCTAAGTGGTTCTTACAGGAGGAGGGAGTCGGGGGTTGGCAAGCAGAGTGAATACAAATAAAAGTGTGGCATGCATTTTAAAATAAATATACAGTATCATGGGACGCGGGTGGCGCTGTGTGTTAAACCACAGAGCCTAGGGCTTGCCGATCAGAAGGTTGGCGGCTCGAATCCCCGCGACGGGGTGAGCTCCCGTTGCTCGGTTCCTGCTCCTGCCAACCTAGCAGTTTGAAAGCACGTCAAAGTGCAAGTTGATAAATAGGTACCACTCCGTTGGGAAGGTAAACGGCATTTCCGTGCGCTGCTCTGGTTCGCCAGAAGCGGCTTAGTCATGCTGGCCACATGACCTGGAAGCTGTACGCCGGCTCCCTCGGCTAATAAAGCAAGATGAGCGCCGCAACCCCAGAGTCGGTCACGACTGGACCTAATGGTCAGGGGTCCCTTTACTTTTTTATACAGTATCTTAGTCCTGCGGGAATTTGCTCCTGTCACACCTGGAGATCTTTTGAAATACACATGCTTTTGTCTTGTCATATTTCGATGCCATATTTGTTTTTTTGAGGGGGGGGATTCCAAACCAGCTGTCACGTTGCTGAAGACTGCAAGCTCTGTTTGTTGTCCTCGTTCCTACAGCAGTGTTTCTCATACCTGGGTGTTGTTGGACTACGATTCTCATCATCCCTAGCTAGCAGGACCAGTGGTCAGGGATGATGGGAATTGTAGTCCCAAAACAGCTGGAAGGCCAAGTTTGGCCATGCCTGGGGTAGGGGATCTGCCTTCATATTGCACATAGGGGAAAGGGTTTTTTTTAGAGTGAGCCGCATTCTGAGGAGAGAGGGATGGCCTAATTCACCTGTCGCCCTTTCTGAGAGCCAGTGTGGTGTAGTGGTTAAGAGCAGTAGGCTCGTAATCTGGTGAACCGGCTTCGCTTCCCCGCTCCTCCACATGCAGCTGCTGGGTGACCTTGGGCTAGTCACACTTCTCTGAAGTCTCTCAGCCCCACTCACCTCACAGAGTGTTTGTTGTGGGGGAGGAAGGGAAAGGAGAATGCGAGCCGCTTTGAGACTCCTTCGGGTAGTGATAAAGCGGGATATCAAATCCAAGCTCCTCTTCTTCTCTTCTTAAGGAGTCTCAAAGCGGCTAACAATCTCCTTCCCCCCCCCCCCAACAAACACTCTGTGAGGTGAGTGAGGCTGAGGGACTTCAGAGAAGTGTGACTAGCCCATGGTCACCCAGCAGCTGCATGTGGAAGAGCGGGGAAGCGAATCTGGTTCACCAGATTACAAGTCCACCGCTCTTAACCACTACGCCACACTTAAGGGGAATGAAAGGCGGAATATCAAATCCAAACTCCTCCTCCTCCTCCTCCTCTTCTTCTTCTTCTTCTTGTCCTCTCCCTGCAGGGTGGTATATCATGAGCTGGTGCTCACCACTAAGGAGTATATGCGGGAAGTCACCACCATTGATCCCCGCTGGCTGGTGGAATTCGCCCCTGCCTTCTTCAAGGTCTCTGACCCCACAAAACTGAGCAAGCAGAAGAAGCAGCAGCGTCTGGAGCCCCTTTACAACCGCTACGAAGAGCCCAACGCCTGGAGAATATCGCGAGCCTTCAGGCGTCGGTGAGCCTTCCTCGTGTGCCAAGAACGGTGGCTGGGCACGGCACCATCACGCACTCCAGCCTTGGGCATATCTGGACAGCTTGCTATGTGCATTTCAAGACTAAAAGGTGTAGTGGGGGGCTGGTGGTGAAAAATGCCAGCTCTTAAAGGCACCGCCCCCCATCATGGCTGGTCTCAGAGACACCTTTCTTCATGGGATAGAGATTTTCTTTTGTTGCCGTTCCTGCGCTGTGCAAAGGTCAAAAGTTGTCGTGCGGTTTTGAGTCTACTCTGTTACTGAAAGGCCTCCTTTTTCTGCTGCCCCGAACGGGAACCAAAGAGGGAACACAAAGCTCTCGTGTGACCTTTTCCCTTTGAAACTGCCGTACTTTTCTTTAAAGCAACCCACTGGAAGCACATTTGAAAAGACTGCTTCTGGAGGAAGCAAGACAAATACCCAGACGCCCTGCACAGGTGGCCTTGCCTGAATGTGGTCTTCAGCTGGGCTGCCATGTTGCTTGCCCACTTCCTATCGGAGCCCAAACAGTGTACAAAAAGCTGCTTTTTAAAAAAAAGGATTCACTGACACCTGAAGCAACATTCCTGTGTTTCATCAGTAATATTGCCAAGCAGTTTTTAAATTTGAAGAAAATAAAATAAAAAAGCTGGCGTCCGTGTCGTTTGGATCAGAGTTTGTGTCTGTCTTTTTCTGTACGATCTTACTTGCATTTGGTGAAAAATGTTCTCTGTCCTCAAGGTTGGATGTGCCTTTGCAGTACCAGGGAGGGGTGACTAACCTGTAGTCTGTCAGGTGCTATTGAACTCCGACCTCCCGCCACCTCTCAGGCCAGTGGTTGGGGATTATGGGAGTTGTAGTCCCAGCAATATCTGCAAAGCCACCTGTTTTCGGAGATGCAGTAGAGATTCAGATGTACTTGAGGGAGTGGAGAAGAGAGCGCAATGCCTCCTTGATGGCTCTATGACTCTTCACAGCACCCCTTCATTGCAATTGCTGGCAACTTTCTGCTTGCCTGCTGAGGGGGCTAAGAGATGTCCCAGGTGTCTGTGGTACAAGGAGGACTCTTTAAATGAAAAGTTGCCTTCATTCAGATTTTATTCTCTGTCTGGAAGCTGGTTTGTGTACACATATACACAAACGCATATGTATTGTGGTTGTCATCCTTCTGTCTTGAGAGACGATGGAGTGTGAAATCAAATTGCTGCATTAGCAGCACCGAAGTGAACCTCCTCTGGACGCAAGCCTGGGCAGTGTGCTTGGTGGTCCTGGGATGCCCAGACGACATGACCCACTTCTCAGCCTTGCTGTGGTGGTGTGAACAGAGACTTGCCAGGGTAACTGGGTGTGAGGTGACAGGAAAAGAGAGTTTTTTAGCAGGGTGTTCTGAAGAGGGAGGGAGGGAGGGAGGGAGGGAGGGAGGGAGGGAGGGAGGAAGGAAGGAAGGAAGGAAGGAAGGAAGGAAGGAAGGAAGGAAGGAAGGAAGGAAGGAAGGAAGGAAGGAAGGAAGGAAGGAAGGAAGGAAGGAAGGAAGGAAGGAAGGAAGGAAGGAAGGAAGGAAGGAAGGAAGGAAGGAAGGAAGGAAGGAAGGAAGGAAGGAAGGAAGGAAGGAAGGAAGGAAGGAAGGAGAGAGGGAGGGAAGGGAGGGAGGGAAGGAAGGAAGGAAGGAGGGAGGGCGGGAAGGAGGGAGGGCGGGAAGGAGGGAGGGAAGGAATGAAGGAGGGAGGGAGGCTGGCTGGCTGGCTGGCTGGCTGGCTGGCTGCACTACTGTGGGGTACAAGCCCTTCTTGACCATGCTGTACGATCTGAACTCCCTCCATGCAGACTGAAGGTGCAAATAGGTGAATAAACCATATTTCTTAAAGCTACGACCATCTCCGCTGTGTCTCAGTTCTCTAAAGGAACACAGACACTGGGTGAGTGCCTGGAACCCCCGGGAATCTTGCAGAGACTGGGGGTGGCACACGACTTTTTTATCACACACACTGATATTCTGCCTGCTCACTTCTAGGGGAT
Source organism: Darevskia nairensis (assembly GCA_034642065.1). Lineage (NCBI taxonomy): Eukaryota > Metazoa > Chordata > Lepidosauria > Squamata > Lacertidae > Darevskia > Darevskia nairensis. Next base: position 736,944 of record JAWWNI010000405.1, read on the forward strand.
AAACACTCCTACTAATATTGTTAACAGAGACACATACACCTCTCACTCTCTTCTATTCCTCCCCCTGCTGCCACCTCAATCCAGAGATGTCCAACGCGCATTGAGAGGGGACCAGCTTCCTCCACATATCCATCCTGATGTGGTTGGCGCAAGCATTGTTTACGCTACAGTAGGGTTTGCAGTTGTTTTGATACAAGCAGTTGTAAAGCGGATAGGGAGAAGAGAGGAGAGCAATGTCGCCCGATATGCCCACTCTTCGTTTCTGCAATCCTGCTGGAAAAAATCCTTTAGTAAGTGAGAGAAATGCCTCTGTGTTCCGTCGGCTTTCCCCCCGCTGCGATGCGGAGAGCGATCGAGGGAAAGTACTTTGCCTAACCATTCTTCATAATTGCAAAGAGCTCGGCATATGACAACCAGCAGCAGCTTGACATTCCTTGCTCCAGTTCCAAGCAGTGAACACATCTGGTTTAAATTAATTTAAAAGAATAAACTTGTATGGCTTTTTGAGAGCTGGACGAGAAGGAATCTCCTGTTTAGAAGTAGAGCTTTCTTTAGAAACGACACCAAGGAGAGAAAAGTGACCCTGAAGGCCTTCGGTGGGCGAGAAATTGACATTCCCCGAGTTACTAAAGTGATCTTCATACCGCCTTGAAGCAGAACAGAGGATTCTGTGGAAATGAACCACTGGGAACCGACAAGAGGCTAGGATAGGATTTGTTCTTGGAATACAAAGGCCTGTTCATGCTCTGTTAGTGTGAGCTTTGCTGCCTCGTGCTTTTTACACTTGTAATGCTATTTCTAAATTAAGTTAATAAACCAGAGGGGGGGTGTTTAAGCTTTTTCTTAAATTTCTCCCAGATTTCCATGATTATCACAGAATCATAGAATTGTAGATTTGGGACCCAAAGCATCATCTAGTCCAGGCATGTCCAAAGTCCATTTCGGGGACATAATCCTGCCCCTGTGGCAGCTTATTTCCTGGGGTAAAATCCCAAGAAAACCTCAACAACTTCAGTCCTTAAAAAAGGTCAACAACTTTGGCCGGCCCTTTGGTCGGCCCTCACCGTCCTTCACTTCATTAAATCTGGCCCTCTTTGAAAAAAGTTTGGACACCATTGATGTCCAATGCTGGAATCACAGCTAAAGCATCTGTGCTTAATTGCAGAAATATTCTCTATGTTGAAGATTCCCATAGGATCTCAAGGTGAGGCAACTCAGCAATCATTTTTTATTTTGTAATGTTTATTTACGTCAGGGGTCAGCAACATTTTTCAGCCGTGGGTCGGTCCACCGTCCCTCAGACCATGTGGTGGACCGGACTGTATTTTTTTGGGGGGGGGGGAAATGAACGAATTCCTTTGCCCCACAAATAACCCAGAGATGCATTTAAAATAAAAGGACATTCTACTAATGTAAAAAGGGACCCAGGTGGCGCTGTGGGTTAAATCACAGAGCCTAGGGCTTGCCGATCAGAAGGTCGGCGGTTCGAATCCCAGCGACGGGGTGAGCTCCTGTTGCTCAGTCCCAGCTCCTGCCCACCTAGCAGTCCGAAAGCACGTCAAAGTGCAAGTAGATAAATAGGTACCACTCTGGCGGGAAGGTAAACGGCGTTTCCGTGCGCTGCTCTGGTTCGCCAGAAGCGGCTTTGTCATGCTGGCCACATGACCTGGAAGCTGTACGCCGGCTCTCGGCCAATAAAGCGAGATGAGCACCACAACCCCAGTCAGACATGACTGGACCTAATGGTCAGGGGTCCCTTTACCTTTACCTTTTACCAATGTAAAAACACGCTGATTCCCGGACTGTCTGTGGGCCGCATTGAGAAGACGATTGGGCAGCATCCGGCCCATGGACCTTAGGTTGCCTACCCCTGATTTACGTAAACAACAAAGGTATGACTCTAGAGAAGAAACCAGCCGAAGTGGGCCTCCAGAACAGAGAAAACACGACATCTAAAATGATATTGGTGGCGCAGCAATAAAGCTGCTAGCACATTTGCAAAGCTAAGCAGGGTCTGGTGTGGTTACAAATCGGATGGGAAACCGCATGTTGAGATTCCTGCAATGCAAGGGGTTTCGGCTAGATGACTCTCAGGGTCCCTTCCAACTTTACAATTCGATGGTTCTATTATAGCTCCCTATGAACACACGAGTCACAAGTGGGAAACAATACAAACAGACGTACAGTTTGAGGAGCACCGAGGGGGCCCAAAGAAGAATGCAACTCAGTAGTTCTTCCAAATTAAGTCATACTTGGCAGGACTAAGCAGTTTATCATGTGTTTGTTCATGTAGGTCATATGAAGGTCAGCACACTGCAGCGAAATCTGCTGAGGATGCTTTGCCCCTGGTAGCCCTAAGATCATGCGTCGGTTTTTCCTAGGTGATGAGAAGCAAGGCTTTCTTGTACCACGCATCTCAAGCAAAGGTCAAAGGATCTTTGCAGCTTTGATCACAGAATCACAGAATCCTAGAGTTGGAAGAGACCACAAGGGCCATTCAGTCCAACCCCCTGCCAAGCAGGAAACACCATCAAAGCATTCCTGACAAGTGGCTGTCAAGCCTCTGCTTAAAGACCTCCAAAGAAGGAGACTCCACCACACTCCTTGGCAGCAAATTCCACTGTCAAACAGCTCTTACTGTCAGGAAGTTCTTTCTAATGTTTAGGTGGAATCTTCTTTCTTGTAGTTTGAATCCATTGCTCAGTGTCCGCTTCTCTGGAGCAGCAGAAAACAACCTTTCTCCCTCCTCTATATGACATCCTTTTATATATTTGAACATGGCTATCATATCACCCCTTAACCTTCTCTTCTCCAGGCTAAACATACCCAGCTCCCTAAGCCGTTCCTCATAAGGCATCGTTTCCAGGCCTTTGACCATTTTGGTTGCCCTCCTCTGGACACGTTCCAGCTTGTCAGTATCCTTATTGAACTGTGGTGCCCAGAACTGGACACAGTATTCCAGGTGAGGTCTGACCAGAGCGGAATACAGTGGTACAATTACTTCCCTTGATCTTCTAGATGCTATACTCCTATTGATGCAGCCCAGAATTGCATTGGCTTTTTTAGCTGCTGCATCACAGCATTATGTGGAAGCTACTCATTGTGCTTACCAATGTGTGCCCATCTGCCTATTTTAAGTTTTTAGTTTTGTAAAGTTTCCCAGTATGTTTCCAATATGTTGACCATGAAAAACTGGTTCTATAAACACCTGCAAGAGACAAAGACCATTTTAACTCAGTGGGGTTTTACTTCAGAGTAGGCATGTGTCCTGATTTGAAGACTAATTTAAAGGTTTTCATTCTTGCTGTTGCTTGACCAACTTCGATATCTGAACTTGTGCAATGGTCTTTTGGAAAGCTAACACAGGATCCAATTGTTGTGACAACTTGTCATAATTAAGATCTAGTTCAAGATTTAGTTCAATTAAAATCTGATTTGAGAATAACATGCGGGATTATTCATGTGTGTGTAAATAAATGATAAAACTGCCTGCAGTTTGCAAGGACCCTTGACAGCAGACATTAAATTCAGCCCGCTCAGATCACATTTTTATTTCCTGTGAAATGGTCTGTAAAAGCTTCCATCTCCTTACTATACTAAGCTGTGTGCTCTTCAGGGAGTGGTGCTAATGTTAGGAATTCATCAGTTTGATTCCCCCACTGAACAAAATGAAGTCATCACTTGGTAAACTTCAGATTTTGTAAGTAAACTGTGTACGGTTCTCTGAATCAGTTCCAAGTACCTAATCCACATTACAGTGGACTGGAAATCAATCTGTCCTGGATAATAATAATAATAATAATAATAATAATAATAATTTATTTATTTATTTGTACCCCGCCCAATCTGGCTGGGTCTCCACAGCCACTCTGGGTGGCTTCCAACAAATATCAAAAGACATTAAAATATAACAGATTAAAAACTTCCCTCAACAGGGCTGCCTTCAGGTACCGTATATACTCAAGTATAAGCCGACCCGAATATAAGCCGAGGCACCCAATTCTACCACAAAAAAACCTGGGAAAGCTTCATAGGAGCCACTGCCTGCCTGCCTCGAGTATAAGCCGAGGGCGGCTTTTCCAGCACAAAAAATGTGCTGAAAAACTAGGCTTATACTCGAGTATATAGGGTATTTTCTAAAGGTCATGTAGTTGTTTATCGCTTTGACCTCTGCTGGGAGGGCGTTCCACAGGGCGGGCGCCACTACCGAGAAGGCCCTCTGCCTGGTTCCCTGTAGCTTTACTTCTCGCAGTGAGGGAACCGCCAGAAGGCCCTCGGCACTGGACCTCAGTGTCCGGGCTGAACGGTGGGGGTGGAGACGCTGCTTCAAGTATACAGGATTGCTGCATTGTGTTGTGACGTGGAATCGTAGCCTGTAATAGTCGCCCCAGGATTGTCCCATTTGCAGCGGCTTTCTTTATTTCGCTGAAGGCTTGAGCAGCTATTGGACTTCCTTCTTAACCTGCAAAAGCTGGTTCTGTTGTGTAGTTAGTGACAGAATTCAGCCTCTTCTGACACCATTCATCACTGAACAGGCCTGACTTTTCCAAAACAGAGAGCTTTTTTAAATAAAAAAAAAGCAAAAGAAAAGGGCCTTCCCGGTGGCTGCTCCCAGATTCTGGAACTCCCTCCCTGGAGAAGCTAGACTGGCTCCTTCTTTGTTGTACTTCTGCTGGCAGGCTTCTGGGAAGTGACTGCTTTTAATGAAAGGGCTGGTGCCGTGCTTTTTTTTATTGCAATTATTTGTATGTTTCAAACAGGTTTTATCTATCCTCTTAATTCTATTAAGGTTTGTTGTTAGTGATTCTTGTTTGTATCTGTAAGCCGCCTTGAGTCCCATCAGGGGAAAAGGCAGGGTATAAAGAAATATACAACAACAACAACTCACACGCAACTTTCTACAGCGATCTGTTCGTGTAGGTGCTGCGGCGAAATATAACAATGAACCTCTGAGAACTCTGGCAGGCGGCCATAGACATGGCCAAGAATGGGGTGGGGTGGGGCGCTGGGGGAAAAATAGCCCATAAAAAAGAGGAAGAGAAACAAGACATTGCTAACACGACATAAAAGTGTGACCTGCAACAAGCTTTGCTGTGGTGCTGGTGTGTGCGGGTTACATGAGCCTATTATAGGAGGAATCATAATTTAATAATAATTTATTATTTGTACCCCGCCCATCTGGCTGGGTCAGAAGATGGAGGAAGGAGGAAGGAGAGGAGATGGAGATGCCTGGGGTTGGTGGTACTTACTGCTGCTCCTTTGCCAGGGAAATGTGGGGATCGATGACCCACACCAGGGCTGGATTTAGGTTTGATGAGGTCCTAAGCCAGGCATCCCCAAACTCAACCTTCCAGATTTACAAAATTGCAACAAGTGCATGGGCTGCAGGTTGCTGATCCCTGATCTAATAATATATCTGAGAAAAAGATCTCCTGCCCACCTAGCAGTTTGAAAGCACGTCAAAGTGCAAGTAGATAAATAGGTACCGCTCCGGTGGGAGGGTAAACAGTGTTTCTGTGCACTGCTCTGGTTCTCCAGAAGCGGCTTAGTCATGCTGGCCACATGACCTGGAAGCTGTACGCCGGCTCCCTCGGCCAAGAATGCGAGATGAGTGCTGCAACCCTAGAGTCGGTCATGACTGGACCTAATGGTCAGGGGTCCCTTTACCTTTAAAAGTGTATAGACTTTTCAACTGCAGAGTGTTGTCTCTTGCCCAAAATGGATTTGTTGTTGTTGTTGTTTAGTCGTTTAGTTCTGTCTGACGCTTCGTGACCCCATGGACCAGACAGGCTTCCTCAACCTCGGCCCTCCAGATGTTTTGAGACTACAATACCCATCATCCCTGACCACTGGTCCTGCTAGCTAGGGATCATGGGAGTTGTAGGCCAAAAACATCTGAAGGGCCGAGGTTGAGGAAGCCTGGACCAGAGCATGCCAGGCACTCCTGTCTTCCACTGCCTCCCGCAGTTTGGTCAAACTCATGTTAGTAGCTTCCAGAACACTGTCCAACCATCTCGTCCTCCATCGTCCCCTTCTTGTGCCCTCAAGGAATGGAAAATTAGCTGCTTTAATAGGCTAAAAGACAAATTGGAGGACAGTGCCTTCAACGTGTCAGATTTCCACATATCGGGACTGTGACTTGGGGAAGAGAGTTGGTCTTGATAATATTTTGGATGCATTGGAGTCTGGTGATTTTATAATAGGTCCGCCTATTTTATGCTTTTTCCATGTGTGTGTGTGTGTGGAGTTTTCACTGTGGCAAATTGAGAAGCAGATTATCACACTGGGGGGTGGGGGTGGAGGGTTGCATATTAAATATAATAAATTGGTGGTGACCAGACCAATCATCCTGAAATGCAGGATTGCTAAATACTGGAGCGGGAGGGGGGAAGCCTTAATATCTGCAAGACATCTAGTCCAATAACTTTGGGGCTGAGTGGAAGTAGAGACCTGATAACGCCATGCAATCCCGGGCAGCCTATATGCCATCTCCGCTTTTGCAAACTGCTCTCCTCGCGTTCCGTGCACAACAAGCCAAAACACGCACCCGCGCGCAGCATCGCGCCCATTTAAAAATGCCCGAGTGCAGCTGGGAGGAAAGGAGGTGTCTTTTAAAAGTGAGGAGCGGCGGCTGCGGTGGGAAGCAATGCTCTTGATCTGAAAGGTGGGCAGAGGCGGAGAGAGCTTGCCTCTTGCAAGAAGGGCTCGAGGAAGAACAGGAACCAGAGCCTCTCCCTCCTTCCCTCCTCTCCGTCCCCCCTCCGCCTCACTTGCAACGTGTTGCAATTCCTCTTAGCGCGCATCCAGCTTGCCAAACCGCGGAAAAAGTTTGGAAGTCTTGGAGGAAGCTTCTCTCTCTCTCGCTCCCCCCCCCCCATTTCCCTTCCGCCCACAACTGGCTGGGCAGCCTGTGGGGTTCGTGACGCAGCGTCTGAATTCTTAGAAGGCAGGGGAGGGGCGCTTTTTTCTTTTTTTTGGAGGGGGGCGCATTCCTTGTCTCTCCCATCTCTCTGTCTCTTTACCCTCCCATCACCTTCCCAACAGGAGGAGGGGAGAAAAGGCCACTGACTCAGCGCGGAGAGAGAGAGAGAAAGGGTGCGCAAAGACGCAAGAGGAGAGGGAGACCAGTCCCAGCCCCCCCAGCCCCCACCCCACCGCTATGAAACTTCCCCCCTCTTCGCCACGGCCTCGCTTGCTGAGATGCGCCCTGGGCATCCTTCTGACCATTGAGCTCGGACTCTGCGCTCTTCTCCCAGGTAGGGCTGAGTTGGTCAAATGTGTTTCTCTCCCCCCCCCCCCACTTCCAAACTTGCAGCGTCTTTTAAGAAGGGCGGGAGGTTGGGGTGGTGGTGAAAGGAGGTACTTATAGATCTGCCTCTTTTTTTTTAAAAAAAAGGGGGGGTCGGCTCCTCACAACGTTAGCATGCACTCTTCTTCTCCCCCCCCACCCCGATTTCCCTCCCCCCCCCCCGTTTTGGGCAGTTGTTGGGGCATTTTGGGGGTGGGGGTGTATGCGAGCTTGCGTTTTGCAAAGGGAGGAGGAGAAACCTGAATGGAACCAGATGTGGTTTGGAATTGCGAAGGGAGGAGGAGATGGAAGTGGCTGTTTTTGAAAGAAACTGGGAGGGGGGAAAAACACACTTGCTTCTCTTCTACCTCCCCATCAGCAAAAAAAAGAGAGGATTTTCTCTAGTTGCAAGATCTGATCCCTGCTGCATTTGAAATAAATGCTCTTGTTTCTGCGTCCCTGAGGTTTCGGGATTTCATTCTTTCACCAACCAGTTCCGCTTTGCAACCCTGCAGGTTTTTTGCATGTGTCCAGCTGTAATAAAAACCCCCAACACACCACTCCATACCACCGGATTTTTCCAGAGGAATCAGTGTTTCCAAAAGCAAGAGCGAGCGCATTTTCCAAGCTGGCTTGCGTTGGTCTCCCAGTTGTCCCTCTGAGGAGGATAGAGATTTGGCCAGCAAAAACAGTGATAGCGAGGAGGAGAGAGAAACTAACGAGAGGCATTTGTTGGTCCCCAGAGCTTTGTCAAAGGCTCAGTGTATTTGCCTCGCAAGCACACTGGCCTTGCAAGTTGGCCAAATCTGCAAAACTTGCTCCAGTGTCTGGACCGGTCAATTGTGCCAGACAGTGACATTTAAAGAAATAAATAAAATCCTTGCTTTTTGCTCCAGTTTCCATGCAGTCTGCAACCAAAGGATTAACAAAAACAAACAAACGTTGCAGCGTGATAAATTTCTAAAAGAGACCCATTGTGGGTTACGAAGCGAAAAGAAAATGCAGTTTAAAGTAAATCAGGAAGCCGCTGAGAAATGGGGTGGGGGGTGGGGAGAGCAGGAAGCTGTTGGGAAAAGGGTCTGGAATGAAGCAGTGTGTGGTCATTTGGGTGGGAAGTTAGAGCAGAAGATGCAGTGATGGAATGGGAGCAGCTTAAAGGTAAAGGGGCCCCTGACCATTAGGTCCAGGCGTGACCGACTCGGGGGTTGCATGCTCATCTCACATTATTGGCCGAGGGAGCCGGCGTACAGCTTGCAGGTCATGTGGCTAGCATGACTAAGCCGCTTCTGGAGAACCAGAGCAGCGCACAGAAACGCCGTTTACCTTCCCGCCATAGCTGTCAACTTTCGGATTTGAAAATAAGGGATTTTTTCAAACTTTCGGATTTGAAAATAAGGGATGCCGCGAGGGCAGTGCAATGGCACCAAGTAGCCTCGCCACCCTGCGCTCCAGAGGCTGCGCGCAAACGGGCGAGCGAAAGAGCGAGCGCGTAGACGGCAGGCAGGCTGTCTGTCTGGTTGGGCATGAGGGTCTGGATGCACATGGCATGCAAGCTCCGCCCCCAGTCGGTCTCAGACTCCTTATTGGCAGCCGAGCAACGCAGCTGAGGAGCCTCCCTGGCCGGCAGGGAGGGAGAGGAGCTGCTTCCTTTGAAATCCGGTGAATTTAAAGGATATCAACAATCCGGGATAGCAGCGGGAAACGGCATTGGAATAAGGGAGTTTCCCGCAAAAAAAGGGAGGGTTGACAGCTATGGTCCCGCTACAGCGGTACCTATTGATCTACATGCACTTTGACGTGCTTTCGAACTGCTAGGTGGGCAGGAGCAGGGGCCAAGCAACGGGAGCTCACCCCGTTGCGGGGATTCGAACCACCGACCTTCTGATCGGCAATCCCTAGGCTCTGTGGTTTAACCCACAGCACCACCTGGGTCCCTGGGAGCAGCTTATATATGGCTAATTGCATAGGCTGATTTGGGTAGGAGATTGCCCACAATCAGGTGCTCTTCTCTGTCTCCACCCACCCAGCAGCTTGCGCACCTCTGCAGCCAGCCAGGTAACTGTACCTGCTCCCCTGGAAAATGGGGAGCAGGAGGCATGGGCCACCCCACTCCCACAGTACAACTGCTCCAATCAAATGCAGAGCTCTGCTGCCTGCAGCTCCTTTTACAAGTAAGAGCCAGCCGAGATAGATGGGAATTATAGTCGAAAACATCTGGAGCGCACCAGCTTGGAGGAGGCTGGTAAAACAAAGAATTTGGGAGATGCAATAATGTAGTTTGTTCCTTAATACGTACGTTGGACTTGGATGTGGGAGACCTGTAGTCATAACTCAAGCCATGAAACAGTGGCCATGAACAATGTTCCTCTCTGTAAAAGGAGAATACAGTGTAATGATAATGTATTAGCTCTCTGGCATTGTGAGGACTTTCATATTAAATGCTTAGAATGCTGTTGCTGCTTAGCAAGTGAAATAAGCTAAAATGAAATTAAGAGTCAAGAGGTGCACAGAATGTGAAACGATGTGTTTTAAAAACACTCGGTGCAGTTTCACTGAGGCTGCATACATACCATACATTTAAAGTGCACTTAAAACTGGACGCGGGTGGCGCTGTGGGTTAAACCACAGAGCCCAGGGCTTGCTGATCAGAAGGTCGGCGGTTCGAATCCCCAAGACTGGGTGAGCTCCCGTTGCTCGGTCCCTGCTCCTGCCAACCTAGCAGTTCGAAAGCACGTCAAAGTGCAAGTAGATAAATAGGAACCACTCTGGCGGAAAGGTAAACGGCGTTTCCGTGCGCTGCTCTGGTTCGCCAGAAGCGGCTTAGTCATGCTGGCCACATGACTCGGAAGCTGTACGCCGGCTCTCGGCCAATAAAGCGAGATGAGCACCGCAACTCCAGAGTCGGACATGACTGGACCTAATGGTCAGGGGTCCCTTTACCTTTACCTTTAACCTAGAGGTTAGCAGAGGCTCTTGACTCCCATCCCACACATTACTTCTCTTTGTTCAAATAATTAAAAAAAAAGACTCAAAATTGTCATGTTGGTTTTTTAAGAGATCTTACAGCTTTGCTTCTAAATCCTTCCATTCCATCCAACATGTAGGCAGAAGTGACGCTTTCAATAATCAGAAAGAAACTATCTTTGAGCAAATTAAATTAGAAATAAAGTTAGATGCCAGTTGTCCGATGGACGACTGAGTTACGCCAACAGTTCACTTCTCATTTTAAGAGCGGCCTTCAAAAGCAACAGGCCACCCACAGTACAACATAGTTATGCAGCTTTTTAAAACACACACTAGAAATATGCAACTGCTCAAAAAGAAGTCCATTAATATATCTTAAAGCTCAAGAGCGAGAAGCATTAGAACCTGTCTTCCTTTTACACTGTGCTGTGTTCACACCATGCATTGAAAGCATATTACTTCCCCAAAATAATTATGGGAACTGTCATCTACCTGTCACAGAACTGTAATTCCCAGCACCCTCAAAGAACTGCAGTTCCCAGGCTTCTTTGGGGAAAGTCATGTGTTTTAAAAAGGTAAAGGGTCCGCGGGTCGGATTGAGAAGGCGATTGGGCCGGATCCAGCCCCTGGGGCCTTAGTTTGCCTACCCATGATTTAAAGCACTGTTATGCCACATCAAGCGTCATGGCTTCACCCAAAGAATTCTGGGAAAGGAAAGCTTGTTAAGGGTGCTGAAAGTTGTTGAGAGAAATGACATTCTCTGTGATTTGTCGGGGGGAGGTATGGGATATAAATGTATGGGTGGACTTCAGCTTTTCCTCCATAGGAATTCCAGGATTCTCGACCCTTTCAGGCCTCGCTCCGCACTGTACCGTTTCAGCTTCTCTCCATGTATGTCCCTGTTGAATTTGCTCCAGTTTGTCCTCCATTTCACCCAGACTTTCGCTTAGTAGCGGTACAACCGCAGACCTGTTGAAAACTAGATCCGTGCACACTGATGGGCTTCCAGTTTGATTCAGAATTTACCGTAACTTTAGTAGTTTGGTAGGGGCACTTGCATCCGTGTTTATGCGACCTGAGCATAGCTGTCAACTTTCGGATTTGAAAACAAGGGATTTTTTCAAACTTTCGGATTTGAAAATAAGGGATGCCGCGAGGGCGGTGCAATGGCACCAAGTAGCCTCGCCACCCTGCCAGAGGCTGCGCGTGAACGGGTGAGCGAAAGAGAGAGCGCGTAGACGGCAGGCAGGCTGTCTGTCTGTCTGGTTGGGCGTGAGGGTCTGGCTGCACAAGGCATGCAAGCTCCGCCCCCAGTCGGTCTCAGACTCCTTATTGGCAGCCGAGCAACGCAGCTGAGGAGCCTTCCTGGCCGGCAGGGAGGGAAAGGAGCTGCTTCCTTTGAAATCCGGGAAATTTATCAACAATCTGGAATAGCAGCGGGAAACAGCATTGGAATAAGGGAGTTTCCCGCCAAAAAAGGGGGGGGGTTGACAGCTATGGACCTGAGTCTTCTGCCTGCAACTGCAGCATGGATTTGCCTTGGGAGGGTGGATGGAAGGTCCCTATGGAGGCAATTTATCTCGACTGACCTTCTGGAGCAATCTGAGGTATGCTTTGTATAGGAAACCTTTTCTCTCTGGAAATCTAGATCAGCCAACAGTGGCCAGGTGTGTTGGGCAGCGTTTTAAAGCACCATTTAACACCTCTGAGTGTTGTTTTTTTTAAAGGGTGTTATTATTTGTGTAAAAGCTCTGAAACAGCTTGCAACAGAGGCTCTGGAGCAATGATTTAATCCCACCCCCTTTTTAGGCTGTTTTTGCAATATAAACACACACAAACACATAACCCTCAGACGTGCTTTATACAGTACTAGTATATTAAGCCCGTTGAAGAAAACGGGCGCTAGCCGGAGGCGGAGCAGCAGGAGCCGGGGGACCGGGAGGCTTCGGCGGGGGCGACCGGCTGGCCCGTCAGCGGAGGCCGCCTCGCCTCGGACCCCCGCCGGCTGGGCAGCGCGCAGGGAAGGGCGCGTGCCGGACGGGGGGCCTCCTTCAGGCGGCGGCAGGAGCCTCCGTTAAAAACGGGCCGGCGCTGGCCCGGCCGGCTCCTCCTCCGCCGGCGCTGCCTCCGCCGACGTGCCCAGGCCGACGCCGCCTCGGCGGAGCAGCAGGAGGAGCTGCTCCACCCTGGAGGGGAAGGGGGCGGAAGGGAGAAGCTCGCCAGCAGCGGGCGGAGCGGGGTTGGCGGGGCGGCAGCAATGGCGGCGGCGCAGTTTCGCCCGGCCGGAAGTGTCTCTGCGTCGTCCCGCCCCCCTCTCCGCCCCCTCCAATCCCTGCGTCCCCATGTGACATGCGCAGAACGCACTTCCGTGACACACGGAAAGGCAGGGACATAGCAAGATTATTATATAGGATGCAGCTTTTATTGATCTAAAGGCAGCATTTCCCCTATGGGATTTTGGGGGGAAAGTGGTCTAATTAACTATAAAAAAATACTCCTTTTTCTCTTTAAAACTTTGTATATTAATACGTGCCCTCAAAGTGCAGTGTACCAGAGATCCATCTTTTACAGATCCTGTGCCATTTTTAAGCCGTTGTCCTGTTTCACCTATATACAAATGATATTGTTGAGTTTCTGTCATCACTAACTTATCATGTCTCCAAGTTGGCCACAAAAAAATTAAAAAAATTCTGTTTTATTGGATGCAGATGATCCTACAATTCTATTCCAGGAAAAGATGGGTGTGAGGGTATTTTCTGAATATTGTTAAAAAGAAGGTAATGGTGTTTTCTAAATGATACACACACCCTGCCCAAATGATATTTAGATGAGCAGTTTATTGAACAAGTAACAGTTTTTAACTATTTGGGAATAGATTTTTCAACCTTCTGAAAAGATCAACAAGAATATTGGCGTAGCTATTCAAATTCTTTTTATTTTATTTTAAACCAAACAAAAGGCCATAACTTTATTTCTGCAGTACTTGGCTAAACCTTGAGCTCAGTTACTTTACGGCAGTGTTCCCCAACCTTGGGCCTCCAGCTGTTTTTGGACTACAATTCCCATCATCCCTGACCACTGATCTTGCTAGCGAGGGATGATGGGAGTTGTAGTCCCAAAACATCTGGAGGCCCAAGGTTGGAGAACACTGCTTTACGGGATTCCGACGCTAATTTAAACCCTCTGGATGTTGTTCAGTGTAAATTCCTTCGACACGTTTCCTCTGTACCAGGTTGAGTCTCAAATGCCACTTTGCGATCCGAAGCTTCCATTCCCACACAGGCCTGGATGAGGCCATGGGCTCTGGCTGAACGGCTTGCTCCGTTTCGTTCTTCTGGATTCACTTGAAAGCAAGCTGGATGAAAGCCATCGATTTAAGGTTATGCGCTTTTGGCTTTTCAACCACATCAGTTATTAAGTTTAGGTCCGAGCAGAGCATTAGACGCCTGTTTGATACTGGACCACAAAATAACCTTCCTGCAATGAGAAAATTGTGTCCCTGGTATGACTGCTTTGCAGATAGCCCTCTTTGATAACTGTAGCATCTCATGTGCAGGATCTAACATATCCAAAGGACAGAAGAGCCTTCTTGAGTGCACAACTGGACATGCTTCCTTCAGCAGCAGTACTTAAGGGTTGTTTTAAGACAGGCATAGGCAAACTCGGCCCTCCAGATGTTTTGGGACTACAACTCCCATCATCCCTGACCACTGTTAGCTAGGGATGATGGGAGTTGTAGTCCCAAAACATCTGGAGGGCCGAGTTTGCCTATGCCTGTTTTAAGAGAATCCTTTCACAAAGTTGGATATAGAGTTTTCCACTTCCTCCAGGTCTCTCCACCCAAAAATAATAAAAAAATGCTATATTTTCTAATCTCGAAAGCAACTTCTTGGCTTGGGGTTAGGTCCACAGGCTCTCTTCCTCCTAGGAAAGGAGAGGATTCCTTTGCCACAGATGGAAGGAGTCATTTTGCATTGATTCCCTTCACAGAACTACAATTCCCAGAGTTCCCTGGGGCGTGGATGTGGCCATAATGTGGAAAGCCGGTCGGGATCAGTGCCAGTTTACCAAATAGGCAGATTAGACAATGGCCTTTGGGCCCCGCGCCTTTTAGGGGGCGCTGGGACAACGGATCAAAATAATAATTGATTTTGAAATACTGATCTTGAAAGAAAGCGACAATCAAGCTTTCTTATCTCCTGAAATTTGTGAGGGGACCCCCGAGATTTTGACTGCCTAGGGGCCTCCGCAGGGTTTAATCCGGCACCGGCTGGGATTCTGCCTGCCGTTGACGACAGAAGAGCAACGTTTGGGTTCTGCCAGGAGTCAGCAGTCTGGAAGCAGCCTTAGTAATGCTGAAATTCACACTTTCAGGGTATTTAAAAAGAGAGAGAGAAAGAGGTTAAGAACATGTTTAGACAGCATATTATGGCTCAGCGTCATACCGCCACGTCCGAAGAGCAGGAAATGTAATGGAGGAAAATATATTCCTATCTCCATTTTTTAGGCGTGCTGTGCCCTTTCAACTCCCTGTGTGAGACTTGCTAGATCACAAAGACAGGACTAGGAGGTCCCGTATTAAGAGAGTATTATGTGACTTTGCTCTTCCCTCCTCAGGTAACTTCCCGTTGTGTTTGCCCGTCCTGTAAAAGGTTCTGAAACCTCCAGCGGCTGTAATTTTCTAAGTTCTCCTGCAAGTGGTAATTTTCTACTTTTAGCCCTTTGTCTGTTTTTAGAGTCAGCCGATCTCTCCCTTTCGGTCAAATTCTTTTTCTGGTCTGGACAGTTGAGTATGACCTTATGGTTTCTAAACTCATCTATCCAGGATCTTCGGGAGAGTTAACCTTTCCCAGAAGCTGTCATGTCTTGTCTTTTGTTTTTGGGGGTGCTGACACCATTGCCGAAACAAAATAAAAAATAAAAAAATTCCTTCCAGTAGCTTTCATGTGCATGCACACTTCTTCAGATATCTGTGCGCATGCACACAAAAGCTCATACCAATAAGAAACTTAGTTGGTCTCTAAGGTGATACTGGAAGGATTTTTTGTTTGTTTGTTTGTTTGTTTAGACTACGGCACACCAACACGGCTACCTACCTGTAACTGACACCATTGCGTCCTTTTGTACCTGCACGGAAAGGGATCTTGAGAGTGAATGATTTTATATATAGACTAGCTGACCCGGCCACGCCTTGCTGTGGCTATGTGTGTGAATGCTGTGGTGTTGATGGCTGCGTCTCTGGGTGGTGGTAGGAGAGGAGAGGGCCGGCAGCAGCTGTGGGGATGGTGTCCGGCCTGCCTTTCATGGCAGCTGCGGTGGGGAAGTGGGCAGCGGGTGGCCCAGGCTGGCTCTGACGGCGTCGGCATCAGCGGCTGTGGAGAAGGGCCGGGGCCTGGCTTTCATGGTGGCGGGGTGGCTAAGGGGCCTGGGCGGCAGTTGGGCTGGGCCTGAATTTGATGGTGTTAATGGCGACGACCCGGGCTGTGGTGACAGTGCCGGCCTAACTTTCACGGCGGCGGCGAGGTCCAGCCTGCCTCGTACGACGGCGGCGGTTGGGACCGGCCTGCCTGTCATTAGCTATTTCAGAGCTATGGCTGAATTTGTGAAACTGAAGAAGTTCCCCTATTCAACTTCCATCTGCCCCTTCTCTGTCCCCACCCCCGTTTTCAATTACCCTCTTCTCGCCCCCCTCTTTTCTATTACCCTCTTCTCGGCCCCCCTTTTCAATTACCGGTTTGCGAGCTTGCAAATGGCCGACAGAGCTATGAGGTTTTGCTGTGATGTGTAATAGCTGCGCCAGATTTTTCTTTTGTAGCTGTAGTACCAGTATAGCTGTCGCTAGAGGGTGCTGTTTTGCTGATGACATCTAATAGCTGCAACAGTTTTTTTTGCGTTTAAACTTTATTTTAGGTATGACAGGTGTGGTTTTTCTGAATTTTTATTATGCCAGATTATTTTGACATGGTAATGGAATGCTGTCCAATTTGATGTGATTTGGTCCAGCGGTTACACAGCAAGGGTGTTTCGGACAAACACGCAGTGGGAACATTTTTATATATATAGATGGCATACCCTCCAAGATTTCCCCAATGAAAATAGGGATGTCCTATTCAACAACAACAACAACAACAACAACAACAACAACAGCAACAACAACAACAACAACAACAACAGTTCCCCTTCCATCTGACTGGGTTGCCCCAGTCACTCTGGGCAGCTTCCAACCTATATAAAAACATAATAAAACATTGAACATTAAAACTTCAGATGTCATCTGAAGGTTGTCTAGTTACTTATCTCCTTGGCCCAGTGGATCACATAACTCCATACCCTCCAGGGTGGATAAAAATCAATGATTTAAACAACAACAACAGATTTTTTAAAATTTAAATTGGATTTTTAAAATTTAAATTGGATTTTTAAAATAAAATGCTTTTGGAGGAAAAAACTTTCTAAAGATAGTTTTCTATTTAAGTTACATTATAGTCCAAAGGCTATTCATCAGGAAATAAGGATTTGTTTTAAGTTTTTCATGTGTGCTAAAATTCAGTCTAAGGTGTTGTTTTTTTAAAAAATCGTTTAACCACATCAGTTAACAAACATGGATACATATGCTATAATGTTATTGTTTTAGTTAAATAAATTGTTTAAATTGTTATTAAGGAAATGATTATTATTCTCCTTCCAATAAAGTACAGCAGAAAAGTTGTCCAAATATAAACAATAATTTCATAATTACCTGTCTTTGTATTTCTAATAGTATAACCAAATCAATAATTTTTGATATAACTGTAAAAACTGCTCTGAAAATTTATTATTCCAAAAATGAAACCTTCTTCTGGTTGTAAATGTTAAGATTATACCAGCAAGAATGAGTCTTTCTGTAAAAAACATGATTTAAATCAAGTTGTACTGACTAGTGATTTAAATCAAGTCTTAAAAAGGTAAAGGTAAAGGACCCCTGACAGTTAAGTCCAGTCGTGAATGACTCTGGGGTTGTGGCGTTCATCTCGCTTTACTGGCCGAGGGAGCTGGCGTTTGTCCGCAGACAGTTTTTCCGGGTCATGTGGCCAGTATGACTAAGCCACTTCTGGTGAAACCAAAGCAGCGCACAGAAACGCCGTTTACCTTCCCACCGGAGTGGTACCTATTCATCTACTTGTACTTTTTGGTGTGATTTCGAACTGCTAGGTTGGCAGGAGCTGGGACCAAGCAATGGGAGCTCACCCTGTCGCGGGGATTCGAACCACTGACCCTCTGATCGGCAAGCCCGTGAGGCTCAGTGGTTTAGACCACAGTGACTAGTAATTTAAATCGTGTTTTAAATCGATTTGATTTAAATCAAATCCACCCTGATACCCTCCAACATTTCTCTGAGGAAAATAAGGACATCCTAAGGAAAAGCGGGACATTCCGGGATCAAATCAGAAATCTGGGACTGTCCCTGGGAAATAGGAACACTTGCAGGGTTTGATATGGTTGTATCTTGTGGTGTTAGTATGGCTTCCATAAGCAGAACATGGAAGCAATCAATTTCTGGCAATTCCCCTGTGGAGAGTTCCCCAACCCTTTGGAGCAGAATTATGGAGGCGGGGTGTGTGGGGGGCTCATAGCTGTCAACTTTCGGATGTGAAAATAAGGGATGCCGCGAGGGCAGTGCAATGGCACCAAGTAGCCTCGCCACCCTGCGCTCCAGAGGCTGTGCGCGAACGGGTGAGCGAAAGAGCGAGCGCATAGACGGCAGGCAGGCTGTCTGTCTGGTTGGGCGTGAGGGTCTGGCTGCACAAGGCATGCAAGCTCCGCCCCCAGTCAGTCTCAGACTCCTTATTGGCAGCCGAGCAACGCAGCTGAGGAGCCTCCCTGGCCGGCAGGGAGGGAGAGGAGCTGCTTCCTTTGAAATCCGGGAAATTTAAGGGATATCAACAATCTGGGATAGCAGCGGGAAACGGCCTTGGAATAAGGGAGTTTCCCGCAAAAAAAGGGAGGGTTGACAGCTATGGTGGGGCTACAGGAGGAAAACCAGTTCCCCTCACATTCTGCTGATGGAAGTGTTATGGTCATCTGAACAGCACATTGTATACAATCTAGAAGCAACATCTCATCAGCTGAAAACCCTGTCCTTAAGCCAGAAACATGGCAACAGCCTGACTTGAGAGGAACTTTGCTTAAAGAGATCGGCTTGGTGCGAGAAGGTAATTGCAGGTTTTAATAACCGTTTGGGGTTTTAAGTAAAGCAGCAAGTAAAATGCGGTTCTGCAAGAATGCATGTTTTCATATTCAGAGGTTGTTGTATACAGTGCTATTCTGGTTGGCTGCGCTTGCCATCTGGGAAAATGCTTCGTACTTGATTCCTGCAGAGCTGTTTGCTACCAATATGGGGCTATTGAAAGCAGACCCCACCAAATCTGGGCACTATTCCACAATATGCCTGCTCTAACCCGGGTTTTCATTTCATTTCATGTCATGTATTTGTTTATTACGTAAATGGGTATACCAACCTTTCTCCAAAGATCACAGGGGAACATAAAATTACAAAATAAGAAAACAAAATACAAAACAAAGAGCAAACCAATAACCCCCCTCCCATGAACAATTTTAAAAGGCCATAGACAGTTTAATCAGCCAAAGGCCTCGTTATAGAGAAGCGTTTTTGCCTGGTGCCTGAAGGTACGTTATGAAGGCCCCAGGTGAGCCTCCCTGGGGAGAGCATGCTGCAAACGGGGAGCCACTGCAGAAAAGGCCCGTTCTCATGTTGTCACCCTCCGGACAGGGGCGTAGCGTGCCGCTTGGGTACCGGGGGCAGCAAGCCAAGCGGCACCCCTGGGGGCGGGGCGTCGCTCCGTGTGCATGATGTCACAACGTGCATGAGCACAGAGCGACGCCTCCGCCCCTTGCCCCATGCCGCAGTGAAAAAAGCCGCTGAAAGCGGGGAAAGGACGACAAAGCAGGCACTTTCAAGCGCCTGCTTTGTTCCCCGCCCCCCGCTTTCAGTGTTTTTTTTCGACGCTGGGCTCCCTGGGCGGAGCCGCGGCATGGAGGAGAGGGGCGGGCCTCCTGACTGGCCCGCCCCTCTCCTCTATGCCACGCCACAGCTCCACCCAGGGAGCCCAGTGGCGAAAAAACCCGCTGAAACCGGGGGGAAGGCTATTTTCAGCGCTGCCGGGGCGGAGCCACAGGGGCGGCCAGCGAGGGGGGTGTCACGTCAGCAACAAGCGTGACACCCCTCCTCGCTGGCCGCCCCTGCGGCTGCACCCCTGCAGCGCCGAAAATAGCCTTAAAAAAAAACACCGCAGGGTGGCTGCGGGGGGCGGGGCCCCCGCCCCAAGTGTCACCCCCACCAGGGCACTGCCCGCACCCTTGCTACGCCCCTGCCTCCAGACCTCTCATGGAGGGGGCACACAAAGAAGGGCCTCAGATGATTATCATTGCAGGGTCCGGGTCGGTTCATATGGGGGAGAGATACTGCAGTCCTTTTAAAGCTTTGTAGGTCAAAACCAGCACTTTGATTTGGGCTTAGAAATTTCATTGTCGGTCAGTGCAGTCAGGCCAGGATCAGTGTAATACGTTCAAACTGTCTTGCCTTGGTGAGCAACCTGGCCTCTGAATTAATGGGTTGACCTGTGTTGCTAACTACATGGAGGTTTTATATATATAAAGTATATTTTGTCTTAATTTTCACAGACTCTGGGATATTCCTTATCTATAGCAGTGGTCTGCAAGGCTGCTTGGAGACTAAGGACTCTCTAGTGAAAATTTCCAAGAGCTGCAACACCAGCCTCCCAGCTCAGAAGTGGAAATGGGTTTCCCGGAACCGGCTTTTCAACGTTGGGACCATGCAGTGCTTGGGGGTCTCCTGGAAGTCTTCAAACTACAGCGCGACAGCCCAGGCACTAGGCACCCATGAGTGCGACCGGGAATCTGTCAACATGCGGTGGAACTGCCGCAGCCTGGGTGACCAGCTTTCCCAGTATTTGAGCTCCAGGTTGGGGAACTGGTCACTGACACCACTGGAGAGGGGAGACCAGGCACGAGGAGGCCAGTGGAAGATCTATGGCCACGATGAAGATTTGTGCTCCAGGCCGTATTCAGGTAAAGCCTCTATGAGAGGATTGAAACTTATTCTTTCTCATTCCTTGCTGCTGGTGGTAGCACAGTGGTACCTTGGTAGTCGAACGACTTGACTCCAAAACAAATCGGCTCCCAGCAGGGTGGATAAAAACCAACGATTTTTTTAAAAAAATCAAAAAAATCAACGATTTTTAAAATTTAAATCGGATTTTTTTTTTTTTTTTTAAATCGGATTTTTAAAATAAAATGCTTTTGGAGGAAAAATCTTTCTAAATATAGTCTTCTATTTAAGTTACATTGTAGTCCAAAGGCTATTCATCAGGAAATAAGGATTTGTTTTAAGTTTATCAAGTGTGCTAAAACTCAGTCTAAGTTTTTTTTTTTTAATGTTTAATGACATCAGTTAACAAACATATGTTAACATGTTATTGTTTTAGTTAAATTAATTGTTTAAATGGTTATTAAGGAAATGATTATTTTTCTCCTTCCAATAAAGTACAGCAGAAAAGTTGTCCAAATATAAACAGTTAACTTATTAAACCTCACCATAATTTCATAATTATCTGTCTATGTATTTCTAGTAGTATAACCAAATCAGTAATTTTTGATATAACTGTAAAAACTACTCTGAAAATTTATTATTCCAAAAATGAAACCTTCATATGGTTGTAAATATTAAGATTATACCAGCAAGAATAAGTCTTTCTGTAAAAAAAAAATATTTAAATCAAGTCTTACTGACTAGTGATTTAAATCAAGCCTTACAGACTAGTGATTTAAATCGTGATTTAAATCAATTTGATTTAAATCAAATCCACCCTGGCTCCCAAACGCTGCAAACCCAGAAATGAGTGTTCTGGTTTGCGAACGTTTTTCGGAAGCCAAATGTCCAACACGGCTTCCGATTGAGTGCAGGAAGCTCCTGCAGCCAATCGGAGGCCACACCTTGGTTTTCAAACGTTTTCTGAAGTCGAACGGACTCCCGGAACGGATTTAATTCGAGAAACCAAGGTACCACTGTATGCGTTTCACGGGTTTGCTGTGCGAATTCAGAAGGCGGGTCTCTCAGCTGCACCATTGCTGGGTCTAGCACAACAAATGTGGTTCCTTCTACGTTCTGCACTGAGTTGTAGGAGTTTTCAGAGTTTTCAGAGCTCTGCAAATCATAGTTGAGTGGAGCGTCAGAAACCGTAAAATTTCCAACTGTTTATAAAAGCCAAAGCAAATGGTGCTGTGTTTCTGAAAGATGGGTCCTTGATTCTTTGCCTCTCCTCCGCGATGCTCACTGCGCTCCCACCATATTTTAACTGTCGCTCTTGAGTTTCATCTTGCCAAAGTCTGGGCCGTCGCCAAAGCCACCGACCACCATTCAGTCTAAATAACGCTTAAGTTCAAACATCAGCCTCAGTTTGCATTGGAAACAGCTGCATAGTGAAATTGTGGTTTAAATTGCTTTAGTTTGAATCCAGGTTAAGTTGGTTGCCTTCTGGCTGTTTCCACACTGCTGTGGAATAGCTGGGCTCTTACTCACTTTCAACAAGGAATCTGCAAAACATCTTAACAAAGCATCCCCCACTTTATCTTTTCGTAAACCCCTTTGAGGCTTTTTTTTTTTTTGCCCCCCACAATCAAGCAGTGTACAAATTTTACGAAATAAACTAAACATGTTTGCAGTTCAGATTTTGTTTTTATTCATAGCTCAAAAATTCTGAGTTTTATAGCTCAATAGGACACTTGTACATTTTCTCCAGGTTTAGATGATCCATTTCATTACAATTTTGGCTGTTATTGGGGACTACAACTCCCATCATCCCTAGCTAACAGGACCAGTGGTCAGGGATGATGGGAATTGTAGTCCCAAAACAGCTGGAGGGCCAAATTTGGCCATGCCTGGGTTAGATCATATGGCCTTTGGAGATTGCTCAGCTGTTTTGTCGATTGCGTTCTAACCATTTCCTGCTCTAGGGTCTAGCTCTCCTCCTAGGAATCAGCTGTGTCACATTAACCCATTTACCTAAATAATACTACCTTTAAATCTGGTGTCCCCCGCCCCACACTGCCAGAAAAAGAGACTGCAGTTGAAGGCAACTGTGATTGGTAGTGAGGCAGCGAGAGAGTTTGTAATCCTTTATCCTCACACAGTGATCCCAGAGCAGATTCTCTCTCTCTTAACTTATGGGGCTGGGGAAAGAGAGGTTGCCCATTTGGCTACAGGGTATTAGAGTGGCTATTCCACTTCCATCTTAAAGCAGAACAGCGATTCTGTGCTGCTAAATTGTCCCCACCTAGAAGCACCCTTTGATTTCCAGTGAGGAAAGTTCACCACGAAGGTTCCACTAAAACGAGTGCAGGATTAAAGTTCAGCTAATTTAGCCTGGATGGAACCCTCTTTCACCAAACTTATGTGTGTTCTAAATTGCAGCATAAAACTGCCGTGCGATGTGGAACTGTTCTGTTCTGTGAAACGTTGCTTTTCTATCCCTCAAGACTGTTTAAATTTCTGTTATTTTTTATAACAGTTCTAAGTTATAAGAGTTCTAAGATGGCGGCGCGCATAGACGCAGCGGCTGCTCAGTGCTCTCCCTTATTTTTAAGTGTTTCTTATGGCTTTTACTGCTGTTACTCGTGTTGAGTACATTTTTGGTTGGGGAAACAATTGTTTAAATGAAAAATGAATTTATTTATTTTAATTATTATTATTACTATTATTATTATTATTATTAAATCCAATTTCGTTGTACTTGTACAATGACAATAAAGATATATAAAGATATAAAGATAGGCAGAGGTACATAGGCAGGTACCTGATAGAATCTAAGGAGACAGACGGAGGACCGAATTTCTAGAGGACCAGGAGGAATCTGGCGTTCCAGTGCTCTTTAACCTTTCTTCAAAACAAGTGCACGACAAAAATTGCCTTTTTTGTTTTTGTTTAATTTGAGTAATTTATTTACTTCACGGAACTGAGCTGTTCTTTGGCAGAAAATTTGGGCTATGTTCATGCGGACTTTTTTGAGAGGAAAAAAAAATACCTGAGTACATATACATGTATTGCAAGGTGACCAAATGAACAAGAAACTCAGAACTTGGACCAGAGAGCAGTTTATGAATATGAATGGAGTCGTAGCCCAAAATTCATAACTCAAGTCAGTGTCTTTCTAAAAGGACAAATGAACTCACAGAGGGCAAATCCTCACCACTTCTGCGTTGTTGATATATTTAGGAGAGGAAGGGGGGAATCACATTTCAAAGAAGTTCTTGTTTTGCTTTGCCTCTTCCCAGCCCGCTTTTGATGTGCTAACTTTTCAGACAATGCCAAACCCCAAAATCCTTGCGAACCAATTCTGGGTTGAATAGTCGGGAAGACCTTTTTTTAAGTGTCTCCTATTTTTGCCGCAGTAAATAGACTAAACCTTTTGCTTTGGGAATTAAGGCCAACGCATGTACGTTTTCAAACCCCGTGAGAGATCAATTTGCCTGCTGAATATTTAGGGGCTCCGATCCAAATGGTCTTATTTGATGTCTTTGCTTTCTGCTAGTTTGATGACCTTGAAGCCTTTTCAGCCAGCTGTGCTTCGGTCAGCATCCTGCCATTAACAAACAAGCCCTGTGTTCTGAACAACCCGGTTGATGCAGGATTTTAATGTTTGTTTTGGTAGCGCAGTGCGCGCATACTCTCGTTGCATGTGGAAAAAATTTCATCATGTGCTCAGTGGAGCACTCCGCCAGCCCAAATATGTGTTGGATTAATTTGAAGTCAGGCAGGGTATGCTGTGAGGGCACAGCTAGCCGGAGGAATTGTGGAATGGCGTGTTGAATCTTAACGTAGGGCTGCAAGAACATAGGTTGCCAAGGCCTTTGGGGTTAAAAGATAAGCATTCTCTCTCTCCATATCAAAGAAGGGCCCTCTATATGAGCTCTTTCTCTCTGTTTGTTTTATCTCTCTCTTCTTTTCCTCCAGAAATTTACACCATTCAAGGCAACTCTCACGGGAAGCCCTGTACCATCCCTTTCAAATACGACAACCAGTGGTTCTATGACTGCACCAGCATGGGGCGTGGAGATGGTCACCTCTGGTGTGCCACCACACAGGATTACGGCAAAGATGAAAGATGGGGGTTCTGCCCCATTAAGAGTAAGTTGCTTCTATAGGGTGGGAAATCATGGGCACCGATGGGCGTGTAGCAGCCGAGCCACATGAGTGTGCCAACTGTTCAACCAAAAAACAGTCCTCCTTTCTTAAGGCACCATGGGAGGTTTCCTTCTGCCTTCTAAGCCTCCAGGGTTTTGGTTTCCAAAACGACCCTTCTGTAAGTGTCCCGTTTCCACACACACACACACACACACACACACACACACACACATACACACATGCCCTGAGCGGTTGTACTGTTTTCTGTGATTCAGCCTTCCCCCTCAAGAGTTGGAGTATTGATGAATATTCCATGCTGGTGCCTAGGGACTGAAACAAGTAGCGTTCACCGTAAATAGATAAGTTAGACATGCAAGTGCTGCAGAAGTTGTAGTACTGTATAGAAGGACACCTATGATCAGCCTCTTTCCCGTATTGTGACAAAGGGTAAACAATACGGAAAGAGCAGAAGTACCAGAATGCCTAGGCTTGAATTTAGGATTAATAAGTAAATGTATCTTTGTATTTTAGGATGTTATAAAAATAGTTGTACCAATCTGTGAAAGAGGATTTAAAATGAATTCAACAGAGGGGGACTTGAGGAAGTCAACCGAAATATGTAATGGAGAAAGATAGAATCTGGCCCACAGAATTGGGCCAGGCCTAAGCAATGTTAGTAAAAATAATAGTAAGGTTAAATGTACAATGAATATGTTTACCCCTGTGAGAGGGGGGGATGGATCTTGACTTCCCACAGTGAGAGGGGGGAAGTATGAAAATTTAACCACCATGTATGTTTTGTGCTTTTAAAATTGTAAAACCCAATAAATTTTTTGGGGGGAAAAAACAATACAGTATACACATTAATTTGAGACTGTCCTTTACCCTCTGGGCTCAAAGTAAGTTAAATATCTTATAAATGTATATAAAATAAAACACATTGAATGGGTGCTTCCCAGAGTGCTCTGTTTGAAAGATAAGAGTGCAAGCCTATAGAAGGCCATATCGCCATTTTCAAACTGCGGTCCCATCTTCTCTTATTCCTGCTATAAAGTATAAGGTATAGTCACTGCCTTCTCTCCCCTGCCCCCACTTCACAGCCCCCTGTCACAACACAGAGGCTGGAAAAAGCCTTCCCTAAAACTGGAAAAGTGACTTGAAGTTGACAGCATGTTATTCTTTGAAGGAGAACTACTTGAAAATGATTCACAGATGGTATTTAATTCCGAGTAGGTTTGTTAGGTTGTGTAAGACTGAATCAGTTAAGTGGTGGAAGTGTAAAGAGGTGGAGGGAACGTTCTTTCATATGTGGTGGACGTGTAAAAGGGTAAAAGAATATTGAGAAATGAGCCGTAGTGAATTGAAAAAAATGTTCAAAAGTACTCCCCCCCCCCCAAAAAACAGAGTCCTTTCTGTTGGGGATAATCCAGACTGAAATTCCCAGGTGTCAGAAAAGGTTATTTATGTATGCCACTACTGCGGCCCGTGTTTTGTTAGCCCCAAAATGGAAAATGAGCAAGGTCCCCAACCAAAGAAGAATGGCAGCTAAAGTTGACAGAATATGCACAACTCGCAGACTTAACATATAGAGTAAGAGAACAAGAAGGACATAAGTTTAAAGAAGATTGGAGACCGTTTATTGAATATATGGGAAATAATTGTGTACAGCTGAAAACGCTGGCAGCATTAAGATAAATTCAGCAGTATAAATAAGTTATGTTGGTGTAATAATGGAATACTGAATGGTATAGTTTCTGTAAAATGTGCAGGGATTTATGATTTGTAAATGAACCATGGAAAGAGAAGAAGGGAAATCATTGATATCTCAAGGGTGTAAAATGAGTATTTTAAATTGTAAAACAGAGAATTTACTTTCAATTTTTTTTTAATTGATTTTAACAATTTTAAGCACTTTACATTACCGTTAAATTTTCATCCTTCCCCCCCTCTCACTGGGGGAAGCAAATTTCCAATCCCCTCTCTCACCGGGAAAGACAATAAACATTTTACATTTAACATAATTAACATACTTTATATCATTGCTTGAGTCTGGCCCATTTCTGTAGGCCAGATATTCTTCCTTTCCTCAATTTCATTTTGCAGTTGACTTCCTCAAGTCCCCCCTGTTGAATTCATTATCTATCCTCTTTATCAGTTTCCCAAATTCAAAACATATCTAATTTTTAACCTAATATTATATTTTTCCATTTCCTTTTGTCCTTTTTCACAAAATCATAAAATACCAAAATCATTTTCCTATTTCTACTTAAACTAACTCCTTTTTTCCTCTACCTCGGCTCCTAACTACTTCTGATACTTTCCTAAGTAAAACAGAGAATTTCCTAGTAAAACAGAGAATTTAATAAATATTACAAACACACACACACACACACACACACACACACACACACACACACAAATAGATAGATAGATAGATAGATAGATAGATAGATAGTAGGGCCGGCGCTTCCATTTAGGCGAACTAGGCAGTTGCCTAGGGCGCCAAAATGGAGGGGGCGCTGGCCAGCCTGCCCCTCGCCGCCCAGTGCCGCCCCAACCAGCGGCGAAAATCGCGGCGGTGCGGGGCGCCCGGCGGGCAGGGGGCGGGGCACCGTACGTCATGCGCAATGATGTCACGTGGCCTGCCCCCTCGCCTAGGGCGCCAAAATCCTTAGCATCGGTCCAGATAGATAGATAGATAGATAGATAGAAAAATCCTTCCCTCCCCCAATTCCGTTGTGGTCAGTAAAAGGGACAACTCCCCTTTGAAACTACCTGCAGATGGCTGCCCACAGGGTGTCTGTTGATCAGTATGGATAATGGTCACGTTAACTTTCAGTAGTAAATGCCCTTCTTCTTCTTCTTTTGCCTGTCCTCTTAGGCGATGACTGCGATACATTTTGGGACAGGGACCAGCTCACCAACAGCTGCTACCAGTTCAACTTCCAGTCCACCTTGTCTTGGCAGGAGGCTGGGAAGAGCTGTGAGCAGCAAGGGGCCAGCCTGCTGAGCATCACTGAGGTCCACGAACAGACCTACATCAATGGTGAGCAATGCGCACAGTGGACTGAGGGAGTTCCTGCTGCCAAGAGTGTTCAGGGTGCCCTGGCGGCCTTTCTCCTTGCGTACATGCACACCAGCAAAAGGCCGTTCCGGTCATGGTTGTTCTCCTGGTCTGCTTCCATGGGTGGGAACTCGGTTTGGGAAGGGGCTATAATGAGGGCTGACTCTGGAAAAGCGTATAACATATGTGCAAATGTGTTTCTGAATAGCTACTGAGAAGATTTGGAGTTGCAATCCTGTGATCACTTGAGACTCTGCAGCGGATTCTCTCTGTCTCTGTCTCTCTTTAGTACAGTCAAACCTCGGATCCCGAACGCCTCCATTTTGGAAGGTTTCGACTCTCAAACACCGAAAACCTGGAAGTAAATGCTCTGGTTTTTGAACGTTTTTCGGAAGCCGCACCTCGGTCGCCGAACATTTCGGAAGCCGAACGGGTTTCCGGAACGGATTACGTTCGGCAACCGAGGTTTGACTGTATTGCTGCAGAAATTCAGAATCTCTTGAGTATCGGAAGAGAAGGAAAGCTGGCAGGCTCTTGTTGCAAATGAGAGAGATAGGATCTGGGGGAAATCAGGCTGTGCTATGTGGTCAGCAGGGCAAGCGCTCATGTTTTGGGGAGGTCTCCGTGGATGGAGGGAGTGGGGGCTAGGAAATGTTTGCACTGCTGGATGTGTCTTATGATGAGAAGGTGGAGGATCTGACACCGAGGCGTTCTGCCCCTTTTCTGTCTACACCAGGACTGCTAACGGGATATGGTTCCACACTGTGGATTGGGCTTAATGATCTGGACCTCAATGGGGGCTGGCAGTGGTCAGACAACTCACCTTTGAAGTTCCTTAACTGGGAGAGTGGTAAGTAAGAGAAATGCCAAGAGGATGGGTGAATTATCCCAGTGATTTATCTAATAACTAGTTGAATTCAGCCCGTTAATAACGGGCGCTAGCGGCGGCAACCGGGACCCGAGGCGCCCAGCGGTGGCGGCTGGGGCGAGGAGGTTGCGGCATGTCGGCGGCTCCTACCGGCCGCAGGTCTTCTTCCGAATGAAGGCGCGCAGCCCCCGCTTGCCTGTCACGCGTCTCTGCGAGCCTCCCTCCTAAGCGGGGCAGGCGGAGGGAGCCCGGAGGTGAGCGGCACGGAGGGTCTCCCCCTCGCCCAGTTGAGGAGCAGCGGCGGTCGGTTGGCCCCCTCAGCGGCCCGGGAGGGCGACTGTGCGAGGCGGCGGCACTGACTCAACTGACGACGCGCCTGCGCACGGCCGCCCTCTCGGACACGCCCCTCTCTCCGCCCGCTCCAATCCCTGCGTCCCTGTGGGAGATGCACAGTGGCAAAAAACCACTGACACATGGACTGGACGCAGGGACACTTGGAGATTATTATATAGGATAATAATAATAATAATAATAATAATAATAGTAATAATAATTTATTATTTATACCCCGCCCATCTGGCTGGGTTTCCCCAGCCACTCTGGGCAGCTTCCAACAAAATATTAAAATAAAATAATCCATCAAACATTAAAAGCTTCCCTAAATAGGGCTGCCTTCAGATGTCTTCTAAAAGTCTGGTAGTTGTTGTTCTCTTTGACATCTGGTGGGAGGGTGCCACTACCGAGAAGGCCCTCTGCCTGGTTCCCTGTAACTTGGCTTCTTGCAGTGAGGGAACCACCAGAAGGCTCTCGGCGCTGGACCTCAGTGTTTGGGTAGATCAATGGGGGTGGAGACACTCCTTCAGGTATACTGGGCCGAGGCCGTTTAGGGCTTTAAAGGTCAGCACCAACACTTTGAATTGTGCTCGGAAACGTACTGGGAGCCAATGTATATTTAAAGCACAGGATTCCACCCAAAATCCTGAAAACTGTAGTTTGTTATGGGAATTATAGTTCAGTGGGGGCATGAGCTACAGTTCCCATGATTTTTTTTTTCAGTGGGGGGAGCCATATGTTTTAAATGTGTGTGTGCAGCCTCTGTATTAAAGATTCTGTCAGGGGGCTGCCCCCCCTTCCAGCCCGGCTTTGAGTGAGTACCGGGAACAGCCCGCGATCTTGGAGACAGATTCTTCTTCCCCCTCTGGGGAGAGCTCTGGAGAAGGGGAAGCGGTGGGAGGGCTCCAGCCAGCCAGGCAGAGCCATTGCAACGTACCAGGGGAAGGAAAGAAGAGACGGACAAGGTGCTTTCGTTTTCCAAGATGGGCTTCCTGGCGGGAGAATCGCAAAGGGCCACTTCCGGAATCTGAGAGTGACTGACGAGATGTGTTTATGATGTACTCCGCATTGTAAAGTAATTAGCCTAGATTAAAGCTTAATAGCTTCATGGCTCAGCGTCTTTCTTTGAACGGCCAGCTGGGGAAGAGACCCCACGCAGCCTGACAGATTCAGAACTGATCTCAAGTGACATCCTCGGGTGTGGTTTCCGCTCTTGCCGCACAGCAAAGCATTCTCAGGCTGTGCTTTTCCGGGTAAATAACAGCCGTAGTTTGCAAAGCTTGGTGAACTACTCCTGCCGCTCCTTGCAGATCAGCCTGACAACCCCAGTGAAGAAAACTGTGGGGTGATACGGACAGAGTCGTCGGGGGAATGGCAGAACCGTGACTGCAGCATGGCCCTGCCCTACATCTGCAAGAAGAAACCGAATGCCACTTCTAATATATACTTCTTACGTGAGTAATATGGAGAAAGCGATTGAATGGTTTGACATACGTATTTGTATCATGATCTGAAAGCCACCTACCACGTGCCTGCCTATCTGCAACCCCAACAGCTATTGGCCGAGCTGGTCTGATGTCACGGAATGTCCGTGGAACATGTGCTGACTGTTTGGAGTAGAAGTGATTGTCAGGAACGGAATGCTGCAAAGAGCGCAGCTTCTGTGAGACAAGTGAAAGGGCAGTTTGACTGCGGTCTTTCCCCCCCCTGGCTGAAGCTGAACAGGAAGAGTAGGCCTAGGGGAAAGCATGGCTATAAAGCAGAGAGTGGGCAGAAGAAGCTTTCAAGCAGTGCTGTTGAGAGAAAGACAAAAGCCTGAGGGGAAAATGAAGGAGGGAGACCTGGTGGAAAACATCTTGCTGGATTTAGGGGCAGAAATACATGGGAATTGGTTCGAAGGAAGTGGGCAGGCAGTGTAGTTTTGGAGGGAAAGTGCCAGGCAGCCCTAGAGGGTCTAAGTGAGGAGGTAAGGAGGGGAATTTTACACTTTCATTTGCATTGGCTGCAGGGCCTGTAGTTTGAAGGATTTTATTAGCTCTCTGTTAGATGGAGCCTTTTGGATTTGTATATTTATTCACTTTATATGATTTCTGACCTGGCCTACCCTGTAAACTAAATTAAAGAAGGGAAAAGGTTTACAGTCGTACCTTGGAAGTCGAACGGAATCCCTTCCGGAAGTCCAAAACGTTCGGAAACCAAAGCGCGACTTCCGATTGGCTGCAGGAAGCTCCTGCAGCCAATCGGAAGCCCCGTTGGACTTCCAAAAATAGTTCGCAAACTGGAAGAGGCACTTCCGGGTTTGCAGCGTTTGGGAGCCAAAATATTCAAGAACTAAGCTGTTCGAAAACCAAGGTGCAACTGTACATGCAGTGATAAAAAACAAGTAAAACCATTCTAATCAAAACTAGCACAGTATGGAAGAAGTGAATCCTTCAAAAAAAACCCACCATTAATTGTCAGAGGCCAGAGTGAAAGAGATGTCTCCCTTCAGCACACGACAGAAGCTAGACAATGAAGATGCTTGCAGTAGCTAGTTCGTTCGTGAAGGGCGTGTGAAATTTCTGCTTTCTGGGTTGCGGATCCTGGGTGTGAGCTCCTAATTAAAATATCGGTCCCGCAACTTTCCCCAGATACTGCTTACTCAAAAGCAGGGTGGATAAAAATCAACGATTTAAAAAAAAAATAAATCAGATTTTTTTGAATTAAATTGGATTTTTAAAATAAAATGCTTTTGGAGGAAAAAATCTTTCTAAATATAGTATTTTATTTAAGTTACATTGCAGTCCAAAGGCTATTCATCAGGAAATAAGGATTTGTTTTAAGTTTATCAAGTGTGCTAAAACTCAGTCTAAGTTTTTTAAAAAAGAAAGTTTAACCACATCAGTTAACAAACATGGGTACATATGCTATCATGTTATTGTTTTAGTTAAATAAATTGTTTAAATGGTTATTAAGGAAATGATTATTTTTCTCCTTCCAATAAAGTACAGCAGAAAAGTTGTCCAAATATAAACAGTTAACTTATTAAACCTCACCATAATTTCATAATTATCTGTCTATGTCTTTCTAGTAGTATAACCAAATCAGTAATTTTTGATGTAACTGTAAAAACTACTCTGAAAATTTATTATTCCAAAAATGAAACCTTCATATGGTTGTAAATATTAAGATTATACCAGCAAGAATGAGTCTTTCTGTAAAAAAAATATTTAAATCAAGCCTTACTGACTAGTGATTTAAATCAATTTGATTTAAATCAAATCCACTCTGCTCAAAAGCTTTGCTTTCCCTAATTGCAGTGGAGTCTGATGTGAAGGTTGACTGTGATCCGAGCTGGCAGCCTTTCCAGACCAACTGCTACCGCTTGATCAGTGAAAAGAAGAGTTGGCCAGATGCCAAGAAGACCTGCTTGCGGAGCGAAGGGGATCTGGTCAGCATCCACACCCTCAACGAACTGGAGTTCGTTACCAAGCAAATCAAGCAAGGTAAGCCATGCTGTGTCACATGTGCTCTCTGTGTGTGTTTGCTTGTGTGTATGTGGATTATCTCTGATTTAACTCTTTTTTTTTTAATGCGAGCAAAAGCTTAGTTGAATATCGAGCAGTGACTGTGCTGTAGAACCAGAGTCGCTCCTTTTATATCTGCACACACTTCCAAAATGAATCAAGCCTAGGACCAGCTGATTCTCTCTATTTCCAGGAGAAGCTTTGTTGTTGTTGTTGTTCAATCGTTCAGTCGTGTCCGACTCTTCGTGACCCCATGGACCAGAGCACGCCAGGCACGCCTATCCTTCACTGCCTCTCGCAGTTTGGCCAAACTCATGTTAGTAGCTTCGAGAACACTGTCCAACCATCTCGTCCTCTGTCGTCCCCTTCTCCTTGTGCCCTCAACCTTTCCCAACATCAGGGTCTTTTCTAGGGAGTCTTTTCTTCTCATGAGGTGGCCAAAGTACTGGAGCCTCAGCTTCAGGATCTGTCCTTCCAGCGAGCACTCAGGGCTGATTTCCTTAATAATTGATAGGTTTGATCTTCTTGCAGTCCATGGGACTCTTAAGAGTCTCCTCCAGCACCATAATTCAAAAGCATCAATTCTTCGGCGATCAGCCTTCTTTATGGTCCAGCTCTCACTTCCATACATCACTACTGGGAAAACCATAGCTTTAACTATACGGACCTTTGTTGGCAAGGTGATGTCTTTGCTTTTTAAGATGCTGTCTAGGTTTGTCATTGCTTTTCTCCCAAGAAGCAGGCGTCTTTTAATTTCGTGACTGCTGTCACCATCTGAAGTGATCATGGAACCCAAGAAAGTGAAATCTCTCACTGCCTCCATTTCCTCCCCTTCTATTTGCCAGGAGGTGATGGGACCAGTGGCCATGATCTTAGTTTTTTTGATGTTGAGCTTCAGACCATATTTTGCGCTCTCCTCTTTCACCCTCATTAAAAGGTTCTTTAATTCCTCCTCACTTTCTGCCATCAAGGTTGTATCATCAGCATATCTGAGGTTGTTGATATTTCTTCCGGCAATCTTAATTCCGCTTTGGGATTCATCCAGTCCAGCCTTTCGCATGATGAATTCTGCATAAAAGTTAAATAAGCAGGGAGACAATATACAGCCTTGTCGTACTCCTTTCCCAATTTTGAACCAATCAGTTATTCCATATCCAGTTCTAACTGTAGCTTCTTGTCCCACATAGAGATTTCTCAGGAGACGGATGAGGTGATCAGGCACTCCCATTTCTTTAAGAACTTGCCATAGTTTGCTGTGGTCGACACAGTCAAAAGCTTTTGCGTAGTCAATGAAGCAGAAGTAAATGTTTTTCTGGAACTCTCTAGCTTTCCCAGGAGAAGCTGGCTGCGCAGAATGCTGATTGGCTGGCTCTTGTGACAGTCACAAAGCTGCCTCCCTCCCATCTCTCCATCCAGATGTTTGGGGGACAATCTTGAAACTATTCACAGGGTGTTAAAAAGGGAGTCTTTTAGAAAATCTGGATTTATTTTTTTTAAGCACTGAATAAATGTTTAATGGGTAAACACGCTGCCGGGTCTGGAAAAATCATTTTGAAATGTCGCAATCTGGAGGAGCAAAATCTGCAGTGGATCGAGGAGAGTGAAGGGTACGGGGAGGAGCTACAGCAGGGAAACGCTCCCCTACTTCTGTAGGGAGCTATGTCTGCCTCTTCCCCAAGTTTCTAGTCCTCATGAGGATCAAGTGTTTTGCTCACAAACCGGAGGGAACTGGTTGGGCAAAGCAGGCCTGGGTGCATTGTGTGGGGCAGATGAAGAGGATTCCCACCCACCCCTCATTTAGTAGAAATCCCCTCTTTCCCTACTTGTTTTGGCAGATGTCGAAGAACTCTGGATTGGCCTGAACGATCTCAAGCGGCAGATGAGCTTTGAGTGGTCAGACGGCACGCCAGTGCAGTTCACATTTTGGCACCCCTTTGAGCCCAACAATTTCCGAGACAGCCTGGAGGACTGCGTGACGATCTGGGGACCGGTATGTGTAAGGGCTGGAAGGATACCCTTCCAGCAGGGACCGAGGAACGGGAGCTCACCCCGTCGCAGGGATTCGAACCGCCGATCTTCTGATCAGCAAGCCCTAGGCTCTGTGGTTTAACCCACAGCGCTCCCTGGGTCCCTAAGGTGAGATTAGGGCAGAACAAACTGCAAGTAATTCTAGTGCTCCATAAAGAACATGTGGGTGGTGGCCCCACAGCTGCATAATAATTTAAATAATTTGAGTCCAGCAAGATCCGAAGGGCACTAGGTTGGAGAAAGGATGGACTGGGCATCCGCCGTAGGGCGCAAGGCTTACATTTTTGGGTTACATGTTTTGAAGCTGCCGCCTACTGCGGGGAATTCTTTTCCTTGAGCTGGGACTTCTCTGCCTCTCTCTGTCCAGGAGGGGAGGTGGAACGACAGCCCTTGCAACCTGACGTTGCCTTCTGTGTGCAAGAAGCGGGGCCGCGTGAGCCAAGGGAGAGAAGAGGAAGACCACGGCTGCAGAAAGGTAAAGAGAGCAATGGCGGCCATGCATGCAAAGGTACAGGGTCAAAGGCCGCAGGAAGGGGGAGAAGAGGAGGCTGGGAGTTGCGGTCCAAAGGCTGCCTCTTAGGAAACAGGCCTCTACAGGTCGACGTATGAGCACTTTTTTTTTTCATTTTAAGAGACATCTTTATTTAAATTTATAAAACATGCAATAAACATAATCTTAGAATTCGAACATAATTATCAACAAAATTAATACAAACAAAATAAAAGGAAAAGGAAAAGAAATACAAAAAAGAAAAACAAAAAATTGAAATGACAATTTAAAATTTCACTTCCAATTATATCACTTCTCTTAATAAATGAACATTACATGCTATATCTTACACACACACACAAACAAAAAAACACTAATTTACTCTTTAATATAAATATCCCCGTATGTATCTCAGTCTAAGCAAATCGCCAAATCTGTTTTTATACCTTCTTTTTTCAGATAATCTTCAACATATTTCCACTCCGCTTTGGATTTTTGTTTTGGTATATTTCTAATTACTGCCGTCATTTTAGCTAAATTCATAAACTCCACCAGCTTGATCTGCCATTCTTGGACTGATGGTATTTTCTCCCCCTTCCAATTTTGGGCTATCAGTAACCTGGCTGCTGCACAAGCATATAAAAAAATATTTTTCCTATCCTCAGGTATATTTTCAGGAATCATACTTAATAAAAATGCCTCTGGTTTTTCCCCCAAACGTAACTCTCAGCATCTTTTTTAATTTTTCATATATTTCACTCCAAAATCTGAAAATCTTTATACATTTCCACCAAATCAAATATTATTTTCTAGTGAACGTTCAGCCCGTTAAATTAACGGGCGCTAGAAGATATGTGGTGAAACATTTGTAAAAGCAGGCTGAGGTCCCTCTACCCCTTTCCTACCTCTGTGGCCTCCTCTACCCCTTTCCTACCTCTGAGGTACCTCTACTCCTTTCCTACCTCTGTGGCCCATGTACCCCTTTCCTACCTCTGAGGTCCCTCTACTCCTTTTCTACCTCTGTCCCCTCTACCATTTTCCTACCTCTATCCTCCCTTATAGCCCTTTCCCTACCCAGAACCCATCAGTATTTACCTCTGAGTGTTCGTGCATGTTGTCACTCTTCCCTTTTCCTATCTCCCTCGCCCCGGAAAGGCACAGCCCCGCCCTCATCCGCTCCCGGCCAAGCCGAGGCCCGAAGTCTCTGCGTCGTCCAATCCCTGCGTCCCTGTGGGACATGCGCAGTGGAAAATTTCCACTGACACACGGACTGGACGCAGGGACACAGGGACTTTATTATATAGGATTGCATTAGCCATATGGCCATAGCACGTAATGCGAAACCAGGCGGAAACCTGTCGCGAATGTACATTTCCACCAACAATGAAAGTAACTGCCTACCTTTTCATGGCATTTCCAACACTTGTTTGTTTTAACTTTTTAAAAAAAGTGCCATTTTTTTTCTAGTGTCAAATGCCATCTATACACTCACTTCCTCATATTCTCCTTAATTCCTGTGCAAGCCGTAAACCAAATATTAACTTTCCACAACTTATCCCATTGTGCTCTGTAAATCGGTCTACCTAGATCTAGACATATGATCACTTCTGTTGAGGAGAAGGATGGGGCCCAAGGCAAGTGAGGTTTCTGACACACAAGGAAAAGCCTCTCTGTTTTCAAATGCTGCTGTGGAAACGCTCATTTGAAGCAGAGCGGTGAACAAATAAGAAACCAGAAGTTCCTAAACAATGCATTCTAAAATAAAAGCAAGATGCGTGTCCCGTACTCTGTTTAAACTAAGCCATTGCCCTTTGAGAGAGTCAGCTCACCAGCTGCATGTTGTCTATCCAGATGTGTGCTGTCCAGATAGACTTCCTTTTTCCGGTGCAGCTCAGCTATCCAAGGAACATCTCCTGTCCAGCTGGCCAGGGCCAGAATGTGCTTTCCTTTCTCCCTCTGCAACAACAGCGCAAGCTGGGAAGGGACATCGAACGTTTCTGTACCCTGTTTCCCCTTTTTTAATACGTAGTCATAAAGTAAGCCACGGCAGGGTTTTTTTTACCTTTGTGAGAAGTAAGACGTACCCCAAAAGTAAGCCGTGGTGCCGCCATTGTTCCCGTCGCCTCCTCAGCCCCTCCTGCGTGCGCAGGGAGCCAGCGAACCAGTGAGAGGCACGGGGGGGGAAACGCGCCTCTTGCGGAGTTCTGCCCCGCCTGCTCAGCGCGCAGGGAGAGGCGCGCGGAGGGGGGGAAAGAACCTCTTCCTGCCCCGCCTGTTCCCCGTGCGCAGAGAGCCAGCGAACCAGCGAGAGGCACAGGGGGAAACGCGCCTCTTGCGGAGTTCTGCCCCACCTGCTCAGCGCGCAGGGGGAGGCTGTACCTTACCATACTGACGTAATAAAAATAAGACATCCCCCCAAAAATAAGCCACCCTGTGTTTTTTTGAGGGGAAAAAATTATAAGACGGTGTCTTAAAAAGGGGGAAAGACGGTATTAACTGCTTTTAGCTAAGGCAAAATTCTGGCATTGTCAAGGGCCCTGTGGCACCAGCTGGGATGAGGCAGGAAGGAGAATAAGAGTTTGGATTTGATATCCCGCTTTATCACTACCCAAAGGAGTCTCAAAGCGGCTCACATTCTCCTTTCCCTTCCTCCCCCACAACAAACACTCTGTGAGGTGAGTGGGACAGAGAGACTTCAGAGAAGTGTGACTAGCCCAAGGTCACCCAGCAGCTGCATGTGGAGGAGCAGGGAATCGAACCCGGTTCACCAGATTACGAGTCTACCGCTCGTAACCACTACACCATGCTGGCACCATGAATGTTTGCCTGTGTCAGAGCAGGGTCCCAAGGTGTGTGTGTGGGGGGGGGGGTTTGCAGCTCAAGCTGCGACTTAGTCCTTCCATGGGTCACAGAAGGGGATGCGGAGCTGGCAGGGCTAGTTCAGGGAGGGGGACCGGTTGCCATCCGTGTCGTGCAAACTGACACAGCTCCACACCCCTGTGTGCACACTTTTAAGCCAGAGCCTTCCCGTTTTCTGACGAGCACCTTGCAATGGATGGGCCGCACCCTGCTCTTTAAAAGTAGAGGTATTTTGTTATGCCAAGCCATGTATCATGCTTATGAACCTTCGAACTGTGCATCCTGTATTTTGAGCTGATGCCAAGACTGTGTGCAGATTTTATCAATAAAGCTTTCGGACTTTCCCCGAGCTGAGAGTCCCCAAGGCTTTCGTCCAAAGCCAGGAAGCCGCAAGGAGAGACGCAGGAAATCTGTAAGACTCCTTAGAATACTGTTTTAGAATTGAATTGATGTTTGGGTGTGGAGGAGGATGACAGAGAGGAGAGGTGGCTAAAGTTTATGAGCATTGGTCAAAACAAAATAATAATAATAAAAAATTCCTTCCAGTAGCACCTTAGAGACCAACTAAGTTTGTTCTTGGTATGAGCTTTCATGTGCATGCACACTTCTTCAGATACCTGTCTGTAGACGATGAAAGGTCTTCCTCCCAGAGCTTGAGAAAGAGAACTGTCATTGTCTAGGAGAGGTTGTAGATCTCTGATGATGCGTTGTACTGTTTTAATTTGGGAGCTGTATGTGATTACTAGTGGTGTTCTGCTCTTTTCTTTTTTGGGTCTGTCTTGCAGCAAGTTCTCTCTGGGTATCAGTCTGGCTCTGTTGATCTGTTGATTAACTTCATCCGGTGGGTATTTTAGGTCTAAAAAGGTTTGCTGTAGATCTCTTAGGTGAGAGTCTCTGTCTGTAGAGTTGGAACAGATGCGGCTGTAACGTAGGGCCTGGCTATATACAGTGGTACCTCGCCTAACGAAGATAATGCGTTCCGACGCGATTTCCGTTAGACAAAAAAATTCGTTCGGCGAATCCCCATAGGAACGCATTGGGGGGAAATTCCTAAGTCGAAAAAATCGGGTCAAAAGTTCGTAAGTCGTAAAAATCCTATTAAAAGCGGCCGCGACGTCTTTTCTTAAGTCGAAGAAATTCGTTTGCGGCGGCCATTTTGTTTTACCGGAAGTCATTCGTTAGGCGAAAAATACGTTAGGCGAGTTATTCGTTAGGCGAGGTACCACTGTACAATGGATTGTTTGGTATGTTTGGGATGGTAGCTAGAAGCATGTAGATATGTTTGTCAGTCAGTAGGTTTACGGTATAAGGTGGTGTCTATGCGCCCATCCTGTATTTTTATAGTAGTGTCCAAAAAATGTATTTCTTGCATAGATTGGTTCATACGAAAGCTCATACCAAGGTATCTAAAAGCTCATACCAATGTAACTGACAATGACAGTTCTCTTTCTCAAGCTCTGGGAGGAAGACCTTTCATCACCTACAGACAGGTATCTGAAGAAGTGTGCATGCACATGAAAGTTCATACCAAGAACAAACTTAGTTGGTCTCTAAGGCAGTGTTTCCCAACCAGTGTGCCTCCAGATGTTTTGGGACTACAACTCCCATCATCCCTCGCTAGCAATACCAGTGGTCAGGGATGATGGGAATTGTAGTCCCAAAACATCTGGAGGCACACTGGTTGGGAAACACTGCTCTAAGGTGCTACTGGAAGGATTTTTTTATTTTTTATTTTGTTTTGACTATGACAGACCAACACGGCTACCTACCTGTAACGGGAGCGTTGGTCAGTTTGTTTAAATGCTCCCTTTAAAGTAAACCCACTGTTTAGCTCTGAGGGATGAGGGTAAAAGACTGGCTTGCTAAAAGTTGAACCCAACTTCTTATAAACATTAAATGGCAACCTCTGCCTTTGGACAGCTGGTCCCTTGACTTAGCAGATATGGGCAGGAAGTGAAGCCGCATCTTTCCTCTAAAGTTGTGGTGGGAGCTCTGAATTGCTTTCTAGGATCAGAATGCATTGGGGTTGTCTGCACCTTTGAAAACCACCATGTCACTAGTTGCAGTAGACACTGGGCTGGTTTTTGGGTCACCTGGCAGATGCTTCTCAAGTTTCCCTTCGTTTTTGGTCACCTGGCTTTTGCTTGGTTCTTTTCCATTGTATTTGCTACCTTCCTGTTCTGCTTTAAGTTTTGTGTGCCTTTCTAAAGAGTCCGTATGTTGCCCTCCAGATGTGGCTGTGGCAGCTGGAGCTGATGGAAGTTGTAATCCAGCAACATTGTGTGCTTTAGTTGAGATTCTTGCATTGCAGGGGGTTGGACTAGATGACTCCTAAGGGGTCCCTTCCAACTCTTAAGAATCTTAACATCTGGAGGGCGCCAGGTTGGCAAAGGCTGATAAATACCAGCCAAAGGTGGTTCTTTGAAAGGAGAGTCATCTGAACTGCTTTGAGTAGCCCAGCTGCCATGTGGGCCATGCCAGTGTGTGTGTGTGTGTGTGTGTGTGTGTGTGTGTGTGTGTGTGTGTCAGCATTGGCTCCCAGTACGTTTCCGAGCACAATTCAAAGTGTTGGTACTGACCTTTAAAGCCCTAAACGGCCTCGGTCCTGTATACCTGAAGGAGCATCTCCACCCCCACCGTTCAGCCCGGACACTGAGGTCCAGCGCCGAGGGCCTTCTGGCGGTTCCCTCACTGCGAGAAGCAAAGCTACAGGGAACCAGGCAGAGGGCCTTCTCGGTAGTGGCGCCCGCCCTGTGGAACACCCTCCCAGCAGAGGTTAAAAGGATCAACAACTACATGACATTTAGAAAACACCTGAAGGCAGCCCTGTTCAGGGAAGCTTTTGATTTGTGATGTGTTAATGTATTTTAATGTTTGCTGGAAGCTGCCCAGAGTGGCTGGGGAGACCCAACCAGATGGGCGGGGTACAAATAATAAATTATTATTATTATTATTATTATTATTAATTTATTTATTGGACTCCATGCAGAAGAAAACCCCACGTCTTGCTTCCTGGTTCGCAGTTCCTCTCTCCCCTCCTGACCCAAATCCTTCTCCAAAACACATTTTTTCCTGCTCTCAAGCCTCAGGACAAGGAACTATTCTTGAATAATAATGCTTCTTCTAAGTCACGAACATAGCCGAGTGTGTACACAAGTGCTTTTCGGCCCTTTGCCAAGCATTTTGTCTAGATCTGCAAAGCTACAGCAGCAGCAAAAAGCCGTGTGCCCACATGGGAGCCCAGAGGTGAAGCCTGCCAGCTGGCAGTCCCGGGGGGGGGGGTGAGGCATGGATTGCTGGGGTTCTGGGTGCAGTGTTCCCATGCCCTGCAGACTTGTATACACCTTGCGTTTCATGAATATACCGTATTTTTTGCTCCATAAGACACACTTTTTTCTTCCTAAAAAGTAAGGGGAGGTGTCTGTGCGTCTTATGGAGCGAATGTGTGGTGCCTGGAGCTGAACTGCCCAGGGACAAAAGCAGATCGTGCTTTTTTAAAAAAGAGAGAGAGAGAAAGGGGGTGTTGAAAGGAAGCCCACTGAGCAGCTGCTCAGCAAACGATTGGGGAGAGAGATAAGGGAGAGAGATTACAGCCCCGCCCCCTTGCAGAGGGAGGCTGTTTCCCCAGCGACATGTGACTGGCTGATTAGATTATCTGTCTGGAAACTGTAGAAATGGCTTCCTGAAGCTGCAGAACTGTGAGTTAAACCCCATAAAACAGGGTTTTTTCCCTTTGCAAAGTAAGCTGAACAACTTTGAGCTGATCCTCAAAAAATGGGGCTTTTCTCCTTTGCAAAAGAAGCTGCAGAAATTTGAGCTGATCTTAAAAAAAAAATGGGGCTTTCCCCCTCTAAAAACTAGGTGCGTCCTATGGTCAAGTGCGCCTTATAGAGCAAAAAATACGGTATTTAGCCTCTTGAACCCCAAAGGAAAAGCATCTGGTTGTAGAAGAAAAGACCCGCCAAATACAAAGAGGGACCAGCTGCTTAGACAGAGACGCTTCGCGACTTTGTTTTTCTGCCGCTCACCTGGGCAGTCTGCTGCAGCAGAATTTCCTTCTTCTCAAGCAGTTTTATTGCGAAGCGTGGAGTGTTCTCCTTGACGAGAAAGAGTTTCCTTGAAATGTGTCTGGAACCGTAGCTGTCAGTGCAGCAGCTGTCTTTTGCTCCGTTCCCCTTCGTTGTTTCTGCTGCATGCTGAAGGTGTGCGCCTCTTTCCTCTGCCTTCTGACACCTAGATATATTTAGGAGGCACCCTGTTCCTTTGATTTGCATTTGCTTCAAACCGATTTGCATGTTGCATTTTAAACCAGTGCTTCTTGAGCTACCTGATGTGGTGGATTGGGAACATAGCTGTCAACCCTCCCTTTTTTTGCGGGAAACTCCCTTATTCCAATGCTACTACTACTTTCCTTTATTCGACCGATAGTCAGAAAAACATTTCTCAATAAAAACATCAAAAAGATACACAAGTAAAAACAACACAAAACACAGCAGCATTATTAACATTATACAGGTAAACCCACATCGAGGCATTCGATTTTACGCTTCCGACACTTAAGTGCCAGGAAGAGGAATTTAGCCACCGATAAGCCTATTTTCCCAGAGGGCTTGTTCAGCAGATATGCAACCTGCCTTTCTCTTGACCGAAAACTAAGATGGAATAAATAGGGGGCTATGAGATATTGCCTTAGCTCAGCGTAAAAGGGGCAACTCAGTAGGATATGTTCCGTAGACTCCACCTCTCCTAAATCACAATGGCACGTTCTCTGACTATATGGGACTCCTCTGAATCTCCCCCTCAATACCGCTGAGTCAAGAACATTCAGCCTGGCCGCAGTGAGAAGTCTACGATATTCCAGATATTTGATATCCGCAAGATAGCGGGCTGGTACGGCCTGGTACACCTGCTCCCCCAGAAACATCCCAGGTTTCACGCGGGCTATGTCTTCTTGTCTGGCGATGTCCCCCAGTCTCTGAGCGATCACCACTTTGGCCTGGCTATATGTCATAGACTCTATATAAAGGGAGGACAGTCCGCACTTCTGCACTTCCTCTAACACCTCCCCTTCCCATGGTGATTTGAAATTGTCCTTCAGTATCAGGGGAGACAAACCCACCGGTCTGAAGCATAGTTTAAGCCATA
Source organism: Darevskia nairensis (assembly GCA_034642065.1). NCBI lineage: Eukaryota > Metazoa > Chordata > Lepidosauria > Squamata > Lacertidae > Darevskia > Darevskia nairensis. Next base: position 779,689 of record JAWWNI010000405.1, read on the forward strand.
GCCATAATTTCACCTTCAGGGCCACATACCTAAAGGCTTGGCAGCCGGTCTCCAATCTCATGACCGCACCCGCAACAGAAGGGGGGATCCTGAGGACGGCCCTGAGAAATTGCGATTGAATCGATTCCAATTTGATAAAATCCCTGCGTGAACCCAAGGCAATACCCACCAGTAGTAGTGGGAGGACCTTCGCCTGGAAGAGTCTCAAGGCTACTTCCACTGTCTGTGCCTGTTTTTTGGCATAAAGGGACCTAATCAGCAAGGCTGCTTTAGATGCATTTGCAGCTATGTATTCTCTGTGTGCCAAGAAGGACCTGTTTGAACGTACTACCTGGCCCAGGTATTTGAAGCAGCTAACCTGTTCCAGAGGGATACCATTAATCGACCACAAATGGGGTTTCGGACGGGCAGCAAAGACCATTATTTTGGTCTTGGTATAATTAAGTTGGAACTCATGTTGGATCTCATATTCATGGAGTGCTCGAAGCATCCTCCTCAGCCCAATGGGTGAAATAGCTAAAAGGGCGGCATCGTCCGCATACAGGAGGACATTCAGGGCTCGACCTGCTAATTTTGGCGGATGGTAAGCAGCATTGGCCATAGGGACCTTCCATCCACCCTCCCAAGGCAAATCCATGCTGCAGTTGCAGGCAGAAGACTCAGGTTCATAGCTGTCAACCCTCCCTTTTTTTGGCGGGAAACTCCCTTATTCCAATGCTGTTTCCCGCTGCTATCCCGGATTGTTGATATCCCTTAAATTTCCCGGATTTCAAAGGAAGCAGCTCCTCTCCCTCCCTGCCGGCCAGGGAGGCTCCTCAGCGGCGTTGCTCGGCTGCCAATAAGGAGTCTGAGACCGACTGGGGGCGGAGCTTGCATGCCTTGTGCAGCCAGACCCTCACGCCCAACTAGACAGACAGCCTGCCTGCCGTCTACGCGCTCGCTCTTTCGCTCACCCATTCGCGCGCAGCCTCTGGAGGGCAGGGTGGCGAGGCTACTTGGTGCCATTGCACCGCCCTCGCAGCATCCCTTATTTTCAAATCCGAAAGTTTGGGGAAAATCCCTTATTTTCAAATCCAAAAGTTGACAGCTATGATTGGGAAGCCATGTTACATTGCGCCAGGGGACCGGTGGCGTATTTTGTCCCTGAGCCATCCCACCCAACCTGGGCTGCGGTGGAGTCGCTGGCGACCTGCAGCCAGCGGCTTGTGGACCGGCACCCGTCCGCAGGCCAACACTTTTGAGTAGCGCTTTTTAAAATTGATGGGACCTTGTAGCGAAGACCAGGCAAGAAGCTTGAGTAAAACAAGTTCACCTTATTCCCATTTTACAGATTTGGGAAAACGAGCCTGAAAGTGTTTGATTCCCCTAAGGCCAGTTTGGGACCAACTAGAGATTTGACAAGAGTAAAGGGGGAAAAAGCGCAAGCCACCGGATAATAATTTATTACTTATACCCCGCCCATCTGGCTGGGTTTCCCCAGCCACTCTGGGCGGCTTCCAACAAGAGATTAAAAATACATGAAAACATCAGTCATTAAAAACTTCCCTAAACAGGGCTCCCTTCAGATGTCTTCTAAACATCAGATAGTTGTTTATCTGGGAGGGCGTTCCACAGGGCGGGTGCCACTACCGAGAAGGCCCTCTGCCTGGTTCCCTGTAGCTTCACCTCTCACAGTGAGGGAACCGCCAGAAGGCCCTCAGAGCTGGATCTCAGTGTCCGGGCTGAACGATGGGGGTGGAGATGCTCCTTCAGGTATACAGGGCCGAGGCCGTTTAGGGCTTTAAAGGTCAGCACCAACCCTTTGAATTGTGCTCGGAAACGTACTGGGAGCCAATGTAGGTCCTTCAAGACTGGTGTTATGTGGTCTCGGCGGCCGCTCCCAGTCACCAGTGTAGCTGGTCACCCTCAATGGTCACCCTCAATGGTGTAGCCCCATGTAGTAGTCCAAGCGGGAGATAACTTCTGGACTTCTCTTTTCCTTGTCTCCCTTCTTTTCCTCCCCATTGTCAACATTCCAGATGTTTCCTCCAGCTGTCAGAGGCTCCCGATCTGGTTGCTGGCCCACAGAGCTCAGCAAAAGCTCCAGCACCCCCTATCTTTTGTCCTAAAGCAACCAAGATGGTGTTTTTGGCAAGAGGTGAGCCCATCTGCCGGAGCTGTCTAGCGGATGCATTCTTCGCAGGCAGCATTGCGAACTTGGATGAAGGCTGGTGTCCAGCAGGTCTCTTCCTCCTCCCTCTCTCCTTCCCAGATATCTCTGTTCTTTCCCCTGTTCTTTTTTTAAAACAACAACAACATGCTGACATTTCCTTGGCTCTGTATTCTCCCAACTGGTTTCCTTCGTAACCAGGAGGATCCAGCCATAGGCCGTTTATGCTAACAGCAGAGCTCAGAAGACCAGCTCCTAACCCCTCATTAAGTAGAGTTTCCTTTCTAAATCTGCAGCCAGTTGTTGACTATATGAGCAGGAGTTCTCCGCTAGAGTAAGATGCTTTGGAAGCTGTGGAATCTCTTCCTTCAAAGAGCTTCAAGAAGCGATTGGAAGCTGCAGTAGTAAAGACGTTGCAAGGAAGTGAATTCTTTTCCAAAAGATCATGTCAATATTCCAATCCCGTCCGACTTCCTATCAATCCCCATTGTATTCTCCGATCGTACCTATGAGTGCAATTCAACTCAGATTGAGGTTGAATCCTGACAAGACAGAAGTACTGTTTTTGGGGGACAGGGTGCGAGCGGGTGTGGGGGACTCCCTGGTCCTGAATGGGGTAACTGTGCCCCTGAAGGACCAGGTGCGCAGCCTGGGAATCATTTTGGACTCACAGCTGTCCATGGAGGTGCAGGTTAACTCTGTGTCCAGGGCGGCTGTCTACCAGCTCCATCTGGTACGCAGGCTGAGACCCTACCTGCCTGCAGACTGTCTTGCCAGAGTGGTGCATGCTCTAGTTATCTCCCGTTTGGACTACTGCCATGCGCTCTACGTGGGGCTACCTTTGAAGGTGACCCGGAAACTGCAATTAATCCAGAATGCGGCAGCTAGGCTGGTGACTGGGAGTGGCCGCTGGGACCACATAACACCGGTCCTGAGAGATCTACACTGGCTCCCAGTACGTTTCCGAGCACAATTCAAAGTGTTGGTGCTGACCTTTAAAGCCCTAAACGGCCTCGGTCCTGTATACCTGAAGAAGTGTCTCCACCCCCACCGTTCAGCCCGGACACTGAGGTCCAGCGCCGAGGGCCTTCTGGCGGTTCCCTCACTCTGAGAAGCGAAGCTACAGGGAACCAGGCAGAGGGCCTTTTCGGTGGTGGCGCCCGCCCTGTGGAACGCCCTCCCATCAGAGGTCAAAGCAATAAACAACCACATGACGTTTAGAAAACACCTGAAGGCAGCCCTGTTCAGGGAAGCTTTTAATCTGTGATATTTTAATGTTTTGTTTTTTAATATTGCTGGAAGCCGCCCAGGGTGGCTGGGGAGACCCGGCCAGATGGGCGGGGTACAAATAATAAATTATTATTATATTATTATATAGTTACGTCACTTCCTTTATATCTTTTTTACACTTTATTATCCGGTGACACCCTGTTCTCCCTTTTTAATGATCTTTCCCCCTCTGGAATTACTTAAAGGCTGGCATCACTATCTGCCCCCTACTATATTTTTGAACATATACTGTGTATCTTGCCCATTTCTCTTGGAATTTTTGTTTCGATTCTCCTCTTAAGTTGTTAGTTAATTGAGCCATTTCTGCCATTTCTTGTAATTTATACTGCCACTCTGCAATCGTTGGAGGTTCTGCTTCCTTCCACCTCTTTGCGATTAATATCCGTGCTGCAGCAGTGGCGTACAAAAAAATCTCCTGTAGTTTGCTGGGGATTTCAACTTAGATGTAATATGAGATATGTAATATGTTGTGTATGCTGTATCTGCATTGACTTTGTTTGTATGGAACGAAAGGGACCAGATGTGGGGAGTAACAAAAAGAGGCAGACAGTAATGGTTTCCCCCCCTTTTTTTATTTCTTATTTGTTATTTTCTATCTTTAAGTATTTATTCAAACCTTAGTTATTTTATTTTTACAGTTAAAAGCAAAAGAATATTGTATATATGATGAATGAATTGTACATATGAAAATGAACAACAATAAAATATTTTTATTTAAAAAAAAAAAAGGAAGGGAATTCCCTCGTTGCACGCATTTCGGCCTCCGTCTTCCCTCCCTCCCTCCCTCCCTCCCTCTTGTCATTATGGGTTGAGAAATGTTCCATAAAGGTGAAACAGAAGAGTGTGCAAGGGAGAGAACCTGTTTTCTCTGAACAAGAAGAGGGAGATGGTTCTCAACCTTGGGGTGCAGAATCAGCCCAGGGAGACTGTTAGGATATCTGTCTTGAGATTGTGGATAGCGGATGTTGTGCCCTCTAGATGTTGTTGGACTACAACTCCCATTATCTCTGGCCATTGGCCGTGCTGGCTGGGGATGATGGGAGCTGGAGTCTCTCCTGGGGATCTCATAGCCTGTTGTTTTTCAGCTGTGGTACTCATACCCCCCGATGTGCTGTGAAGCATCGCTGGCTGAAAAATCCTTGGGGTTAGGTGATCCACCGGGTCTGTGCATGGTCCAGATGTCTCCCTATCTAAGGTGTCCGAACTGCTCTCCTGTTTCTTTCCTCCTTGCCCTGGGTCTCCTCCTTTGCTCATTTGATCGCTTCTCCTTTTAGCCCTCCTCCTCTCTCGTGGCTTGCTTGCCGCCTCCTCTCGAAGGCTTCTCCCACTCCGCATGCTGATAGGGGCGAGCCCTGTGGTTGCCTTCAAAAGGAGCTTTTTCGGATCTCTGAGCGATTCCCCCTCCATCTGCCTGACCAATTTGAGCTGCCTTGGCATGAACGGCCCCTATTGTGCTCCCAGCTTAGGAGAGGCTCCAACATCAACAAACCAGAGCTATGAAAGCACTCTGCGGTGGGGTTTGAACTTCTTTGCTTTTTCCTTTCTTCTCTTGCCGAAGGAAGAGCGTTCGCTTTCCCTTCTTAGACCCTTCTGGGCACTGGTAGCTTGCGTTAGGGTGTGGGGATTTCAATGCCTCCCAAGCGGCTTTGATGTGTTTTCCTTCTTCCTTTCTAAACTCTGCAAATTGCTCTCCTTGTGCTGTGACCTTGAAAACTAAGCCAGAGCCAGGCTAGGTGGAGAGGGCAGACACCAGTAATGGAGACCCCACCACCCATGACCCACAGGCCAAGTCCACGCAAGTAGCCACTTCCTTTCTTTCCTGTAAAAAGGATGCTGCAGAAATCCAAAGGGTTGCATCCAGTGCTAATTCTGCTCCAAGCAGTCCCACTGAAGTTAATGGACATGCCTAACTTGCACCCATTAAATTCAAAACAAAATAAAAAAATAAAAAAATTCCTTCCAGTAGCACCTTAGAGACCAACTAAGTTTGTTCTTGGTATGAGCTTTCATGTGCATGCACACTTCTTCAGATACACTGAAACAGAAGTCACCAGACCCTTATATATAGTGAGAGGGCGGGAGGGGTATTACTCAGAAGGGTGGTGGGAATGGGTGATAGGCTGATAGCTGTGGTAAACCTGTTGACGACTGTTAACGACTGCAATTAGTCTTACAGGAAAAAGCAAGGGGTGAGAAGGTTAAAAATAGTGTTGTCATGTATAATGAGATAAGAATCCAATGTCTTTGTTCAGACCAGGTCTCTCCATGGTTTTAAGCTTGGTAATGAGTTGCAATTCAGCAACTTCTCTTTCCAGTCTATTTCTGAAATTCCTTTGCAATAAGACAGCTCCTTTGAGCTCTTGTATAGAGTGTCCTGGGAGATTGAAGTGTTCTCCTTCTGGTTTCTCTGTCTTGTGATTCCTGATGTCAGATTTATGTCCATTTATCCATTCCCACCACCCTTCTATGACAGACCAACACGGCTACCTACGTGTAGCCATTAAATTCAGTGGGTCTACTTTGGGTGGGATGGGAAGGGACTGTGAAGTCATTTAGCCCATTTCTCAGAAAGCGCATCCTGCACACCAGTCAGGGATGGGAGAGGAATTTGCTGCCTTAGTTGCCCTTCTTCTTCCACATTGTTTTGTTTGTTTGTTTGTAATAATATAATAATAATTTATTATTTATACCCCGCCCATCTGGCTGGGTTTCCCCAGCCACTCTGGGCGTCTTTCAACCAAATATTAAAAACACAATACAGCATTAAACATTAAAAAAGCTTCCCTAAACAGGGCTGCCTTCAGATGTCTTTTAAAAGTAAGATAGTTGCTTATTGCCTTGACATCTGATGGGAGGGCGTTTCACAGGGCGGGCGCCACCACCAAGAAGGCCCTCTGCCTGGTTTCCTGTAACCTCACTTCTCGCAGGAAGGGAACTGCCAGAAGGCCCTGGAGCTGGACCTCAGTGTTTGTTTGTTTGTTTGTTTGTTTGCCACCCTTCATCAAAAGATCTCGGGGCAGTTCACAAAGATAAAGCACAAGTAAATAATTAAACCTAACCAACAAAACGATAACCCCCACCTTCCCACAGAAACATTTAAAAGGGCGTAGACTATTAATCAGCCAAAGGCCTGGTTGAAAAATATAAAATGAAGGCACCAGGCAAACCTCCCTGGGGAAAGTATTCCAGAAATGGAGAGCTGCTACAGAAAAGGCCCGCTCTAGTTGTTTTATTTATTTACTAAATTTATATGTGCATTTCAGTGTTGAGGATTTTATTCTCTCCTGTGATGCCCTGGTGCTTAGTTTTAATAATGAACAGTTTCTTATTTCCACTACATTGGGGTTCTTTGTTTTCATTGTTTGTTGTACTTTTATTGCTGTAATTTTTATCCTGGCTTGTAAGATGCTTCGGTTTCAAACATCCTCCATTATATATCATTTCCCAGTAAGCTTTAACCTTACTACAAGACATGTGACAGAAAGAACCTTCTTTCTCTTTACATTTCCAACACTTATTTGATTTAGATTTATACATTTTGTTGACGTTTTTCTGTCACGTTTTTCCCAGGGTTGGAAATGGCAAACTCCGTCCTGCTATTGGCTGGGAGACGACCATGTGACATACAGTGACGCTCGGAAGGTGTGCACAGATTATTCGTCTACTCTGGTCACCATCACCAACAGGTGTGTGTTCTGTTGTAAGCCGTACAGAGTTTTTATACAACAAATGTCTTTTTTTATATAAAGAAAGAAATTGGATTATCACGGAATGGGTTTTCAGATATTCTGCTGCAAACACTTACAGGGAAAGGCTAGGCCATTTGACCTCTTGGTTATTTTTGGAAGAAGCTATGCTGCCTGGCTGCCACATGGCAAAAAGAAACAGGATGCTAGACTGGTGACTGGGTGTGCCACCGAGACCATATAATACAGGTCCTGAAAGACCTACATTGGCTCCCAGTACGTTTCCAAGCACAATTCAAAGTGTTGGTGCTGACCTTTAAAGCCCTAAATGGCCTCGGCCCAGTATACCTGAAGGAGCGTCTCCACCCCCATCGTTCTGCCCGGACACTGAGGTCCAGCTCTGAGGGCCTACTGGGTGTTCCCTCACTGCGATAAGTGAGGTTACAGGGAACCCGGCAGAGGGCCTTCTCGGTAGTGGTGCCTGCCCTGTGGAACGCCCTCCCACCAGATGTCAAGGAAATAAACAACTACCTGACTTTTAGAAGACATCTGAAGGCACCCCTATTTAGGGAAGTTTTTGATGTTTGATGGTTTATTGTGTTTTTGATATTCTGTTGGGAGCCACCCAGAGTGGCCGGGGAAACCCAGCCAGATGGGCAGGGTACAAATATGATGATGATGATGATGATGATGATGATGATGATGATTTCAGCGCTGGCTGCAGGAAGGGCATTTTCTGCAACCAGAGCAGAAACACAGAGGACTGGAAGAGAAAAGGATGGCTCACTCTATCCCTCCTCTTACCAGTTTTCTACACTGGCTTCAAAATAATATATTATAAGTTGTTGTTGCTGTTGTTGTTGCTGCTGTTTGACCATCAACCTCTGAAGGAAAGATCATGAATTGGTGGATGTGATGAGGAAGCGACTGACTCATTCCTTTGTCTCCCTGATCAAGGTTTGAACAGGCCTATGTGAGCAGCCTAATTTATGGCTGGGAGGACGAATATTTCTGGACAGCTCTACAGGACATAAATGAAACGGGCTCCTTTCGTTGGCTGAGTGGGGATGAAGTCACCTACACCCACTGGAATCGCAACCAGCCCGGTAATAGATCTCTCTCTCTCTCTCTCTCTCTCTCTCTCTCTCTCTCTCTCTCTCTTTCTGTGTGTGTGTGTGCCTAGGGTTTGTTTACATCTTTCAAGTGGCTTAGTATGTGTCCTGATATTAAAACCAGAAAGAAGTCTTCCCTGCAATCACAATCAATTTTTTTTCTTTAAAAAAAGAAGTTTTATTTTGCCTTCCCCCACAGTATGAAATTTGGCTTGACTCTCTGAATTGTCTGCACTTTCTTTTTCATTTTTGAATAAAATTTATTAGGGTTTGTGGAGAAAAATACAAAACTTAATATCAAATATATTTTCCTTTTTTTTGGTCTAAACTAAGACTTCGATCTAACAACAATAAAAACATAAGGGGGGGGGGAGAGAAAGAAAAAGAGAGAAATAAAGAAAAAGAAATAGAAAAGAAGTTAGAGAGAGAGAAACAATAATCCGTGTCAAGAAGAAACCTTGGTTTGTTGCGGTTTGTTTGGAGCTAAAGAAACCATAATCCCTGGTTCAGGTATAAGGTTAAATTAGGGATTGTGACTGGTTTCTTCCACCCATTTGTGGGGAGAAGCAAAGGGGGTGTGATTTGTTCATGTACAGTAAACCATGGTTTATAGCAGTGTTTCCCAACCAGTGTGCCTCCAGATGTTTTGGGACTACAATTCCCATCATCCCTGACCACTGGTATTGCTAGCGAGGGATGATGGGAGTTGTAGTCCCAAAACATCTGGAGGCACACTGGTTGGGAAACACTGGTTTATAGCTTACCATGATGTGTGCAGCCATTACAGTATATAGCTTAGTGGTTATTGCATGATTTTGCCAAGCCAGATGGAAACTGTTTCCTTTGGCTTAAATTTTTTCTCTGGCCTGTTTCCCCCTTCCCATGAGCCTTTCAGGTTATAACAAAGGTGGCTGTGTTGCCTTGGCCACGGGGAGTGCCATGGGGCTATGGGAAGTGAAGAACTGCACCAGTTTCAAGGCCAAATACATCTGCAGGCAGAACTTGGGAACTCCCGTGAACCCTGAGCTTCCTTTGCCTCATCCCACCCCGAGCCTCACGGGGACTTGTCCAGCGGGATGGGTCACCAGCCCCAAGTTGAGGCATTGCTACAAGGTACGTACATCACCTTGCCGACAAAGGTCCGTATAGTTAAAGCTATGGTTTTCCCAGTAGTGATGTATGGAAGTGAGAGCTGGACCATAAAGAAGGCTGATCGCCGAAGAATTGATGCTTTTGAATTATGGTGCTGGAAGAGACTCTTGAGAGTCCCATGGACTGCAAGAAGATCCAACCTATCCATTCTGAAAGAAATCAGCCCTGAGTACTCACTGGAAGGACAGATCCTGAAGCTGAGGCTCCAATACTTTGGCCACCTCATGAGAAGAGAAGACTCCCTGGAAAGGACCCTGATGTTGGGAAAGATGGAGGGCACAAGGAGAAGGGGACGACAGAGGACGAGATGGTTGGACAGTGTTCTTGAAGCTACCAACATGAGTCTGACCAAACTGCGGGAGGCAGTGGAAGACAGGAGTGCCTGGCGTGCTCTGGTCCATGGGGTCACGAAGAGTCGGACACGACTAAACGACTAAACAACAACAATGTACAAAAGGAGGGGAGGTAGCCATCCAGTTCATGCTCAAAACTTTTAATGCAAAGTGAATCATATTAGCTCAGATTGGTTTTGGATTTAACATTTGTCACGGCAGTTCGGGCTTTTAATGCTCGGAAGGGGTGGCTCTCACCGACCGGGATCGGTTTGTAAAACGTCTCCCTTTTTTCTTGGGCAGGTGTTCACCTATGACAAACTGCAGGAGAAGAAAAACTGGATCATGGCCCATTTGTTCTGCAACGATCGGAAAGCACAACTCTTGAGCCTCGGCACTTACGAGGAGGAACATTTTATAGCCAACACGCTCAACAAGATATTTGGGTGAGGATTGAGTTACAGAAGGAGGAGATGTACCGTATATTCCGGCGTATAAGACGACTGGGCGTATAAGACGACCCCCAACTTTTCCAGTAAAAATATAGAGTTTGGGATATACTCGCCGTATAAGAAATACGACCCGGCGTATAAGAAATACGACCCCTAACTTTTGAGAAGATTTTCCTGGGTTAAAAAGTAGTCTTATACGCAGGAATATACAGTATGTTTCTGGGCGGCACCATGGCAAATATATCCATGTGCACTCAGGCACACTTGAATGTTCCTTGATATGTAAGCGCATTTGAGAGTTTTGGTTTACGTGCCTACAGTGTGATTGCCTTTTATATAGACAGATAGCTAGCTGTCCTCCTCGTCCCTTGCTTTGAGAGACGATACAGTTAAAACCCACATTTAAAACCACACCTTTTTTTAAAAAAAAGGAAGATGGAAGCTGAAACAAAAAGTTAAGAGGTTCTGCTTCCTCTTGAAGCTTATGAAGAATCATAATGTTTTATCTGGTGGTTGTGAATGGGTGGGGATAGGGAAAGAATGAGAGGGATCTGCTGAACTGAGAAGAAGAAGAAGAAGAAGAAGAAGAGGAGTTTGGATTTGATATCCTGCTTTATCACTACCCGAAGGAGTCTCAAAGCGGCTAACATTCTCCTTTCCCTTCCTCCCCCACAACAAACACTCTGTGAGGTGAGTGGGGCTGAGAGACTTCAGAGAAGTGTGACTAGTTCAAGGTCACCCAGCAGCTGCATGTGGAGGAGAGGGGAAGCGAACCCGGTTCACCAGATTACGAGTCTACCGCTCTTAACCACTACACCACACATGGCTGTTTCCTAAAAGGGGGAAGTGGAAATGATGGGTTCAGGTTTTGCAAATAGAAAATAACCCCCTCATGGTTAATCAGCAGTCCTTGATATTTTTTTCAGGGGGAGGCAAGCTGAACAGGGCCTAGATGGTGCTCTGTGCATTTTGATTCTGAAACCTCGGCAGTTACTTAGCTTGGCCTGTCACAGCCGTGAGATGCTGCTCTTCTCCTGTCACCATGGCTACAAAATGGAGGGGGAAGTCGGTGCCTCCCGGGTGTTGCTGGACTACAACTCCCATCATCCGTGACAACTGGCCATACTGCTTGGGCTGATGGGAGTTGGGAGTCCCAACAATATCAGGAGAGCCACACGCATGCCCCAACCCTGCTATAAGCATCTTGAATCAATTGATCCAAATCACATATAGCCAAGTGGGGTGGCGGGTGGCGGGACAAACCTTGGGAGCTTCAGTCGAGCATTAAGTCTTTTGCACAGTTACATTCATGGGAGAACTGAACCCCCTACCTGACCCATCTTCTTTTCGGATGCCTTCCAGGGCATCAGAACCTGAAATCCATGAGCAGCATTGGTTTTGGATCGGCTTGAATCGCCGGGACCCTGGACTTGAGAGGAGCTGGCGATGGAGTGATGGTCTTGGGGTGAGTGATGCGTTAGCTCAACCTATTCAAAAGGCACTGGGAACAGAGATTTGTGTGTGTGTGTGTGTGTGTGTGTGTGTGTGTGTGTGTGTGTGTGTGTTTTAACAAAGTATTCCTGTTGGGAGATAAGTAAGTAAAATAGAATGCCTCTGCTGTTAATTTAGAGGGAAAAGAGGTCCAGGAGTTGTGTATTGATGGAGAAATAGGAATCTGACAAAAAGTCCCAAGAGTTATTTTGTCGGAACAGTATTTGAATTGATGCCTATTCTTTGATACCTTAAAATGGTCACCTCTTCTTTATTTCAGATATTATTTTCTGTTTGCACAGTCTTTGTTGATATTTTGTCGATACGGAATTCATTAGAGATGCAAATGAATAAATAAACACAAACTTCCAACGTAAAAAAGTTATTTTGTCAGATGGCTTGCTGGAAATCACTGCTCTCTTTTAACTAATGTATTAAGGCTTCTTCTGTTAAGGAGCCACCATAAGAAACCCAGACCTCTCTCGATGCTTGTTTGTTGCCGAGGTAGAGGAAAATGCATTTGAGATAATGCAGAGCACAGTGTGGAGTGAGAATTCCTTCTGGTGGGGGAGAGAGGAAAGTATTCATGTCACTGTGCTCAACTGAGTTGGATGAGCCAGTGACCTAAGGCTTCAGTTGCCTAAGCAGGACATTGAGGGATTACCATATTTTTCGCTCCATAAGACGCACTTTTTTCCTCCTAAAAAGTAAGGGGAAATGTCTGTGCATCTTATGGAGCGAATGTGTGGTCCCTGGAGCTGAACTGCCCAGGGGCAAAAGCAGATTGTGCTTTTTTAAAAAGAGAGAGAGAGAGAAGGGGGTGTTGAAAGGAAGCCTGCTGAGCAGCTGCTCAGCAAACGATCGGGGAGAGAGATAAGGGAGAGAGATTCCAGCCCCGCCCCCTTGCAGAGGGAGACTGTTTCCCCAGCGACATGTGACTGGCTGATTAGATTATCTGTCTGGAAACTGTAGAAATGGCTCCCTTTCCTGAAGCTGCAGAACTGTGAGTTAGACCCCATAAAACAGGGTTTTTTCCCTTTGTAAAGTAAGCTCAACAACTTTGAGCTGATCCTCAAAAAATGGGGCTTTTCTCCTTTGCAAAAGAAGCTGCAGAAATTTGAGCTGATCCTCAAAAAAATGGGGCTTTCCCCCTCTAAAAACTAGGTGCGTCCTATGGTCAGGTGTGCCTTATAGAGCTAAAAATATGGTAACTTGCCTTCCCCATCTTTCTTTGGCCTTCAGTTCTCCTACCATAACTTTGACCGCAGCAATCATGACGACGAGGACATCCGGAACTGCGTGGCGCTGGACCTGGCATCTTTGCAGTGGATGCCTCTTCAGTGCGACGCTCAACTGGACTGGATCTGCAAACTGCCCAAAGGTGACTGGGATGGCGATGGGTTGGCAGGGAAGGGAAGAGTTAGCCCCAGTAAAGAACTTCGCAGTCGCCTCTTTCATGTCTACAAATCTTCAAACGTGAGATTTTGAAGGAGGATTCTTGAGGTAACGTTCAGCCAACTCAATAATCTCCATTAAGCTGAGGAGAAGCTGCAGAGTTAAGTGCCTTGTTGCAACCTTGCCTGGGCTTCAGGGGTTTTTTGTTTACAGCTTAATATCTTCATGGGTCACCACAGTGTGCTATGAGTTAATTTTAATACCATTTGGCCTGCCAGGTTGAGGATTCTTTTGTGGCTGACCTCTTTGGGGGTTTTTTATTGGGGTTTAGTGCCTGCTTTCATTTTTACTGCTGTTTATTTTTGCTGCCGTTGATTGCATGACTAATGTTTTGGTCTGTGTTACTGTTTTGTAACAGTACCCAGTTTTGTAACAGGACCCAGGTGGCGGTGTGGGTTAAACATATGTTTATTTTCTTACGGAGTTTCCCCCCTTCCCACTACTGTACCTGGGATAGCTTTTGCAGTTTGTTCTGCCCTAATCTCACCTTAGGGACCCAGGTGGCGCTGTGGGTGAAACTACAGAGCCCAGGGCTTGCTGATCAGAAGGTCGGGGGTTCGAATCCCTGCGACGGGGTGAGCTCCCGTTGCTCAGTCCCTGCTCCTGCCCACCTAGCAGTTCGAAAGCACGTCAAAGTGCAAGTAGATAAATAGGTACCGCTCCAGCGGGAAGGTAAACGGTGTTTCCGTGTGCTGCTCTGGTTCGCCAGAAGCAGCTTTGTCATGCTGGCCACATGACCTGGAAGCTGTACGCCGGCTCTCGGCCAATAAAGCGAGATGAGCACCACAACCCCAGAGTTGGACACGACTGGACCTAATGGTCAGGGGTCCCTTTACCTTTACCTTTACTGTTTTGAAAAAAACGCTATAAGCTGCCCCGAGCGTGGCAATTTCTACGTGAGTGTGAGGTGTATAAAGATTGTTGTATTAAGTGCATCTGTTTCTTGTCAGTTCCTCAAATAGGATTATCTTCCCAAGATAACTTGGTATCCCTACTTAATGGGTATGTTAATATTTTTAGAATAACAAAGTTTCTCAGCACCACTAGTTCATACTAAGATTACTGAACCTCCCAGGGACATTCTGTCTTCCTTCTGGCGTCTCTATTTGACTTCTACCCCTCTCCCCATAATCTTAACAACCTTTCTGGTTTTTTAAAATTAATGTTTAATTATTTCTTTGATACATGGTTGAATGTGTATAAAGACAAGTAGCCGCATTCCAATAAACAAAGGATGTGGGTTGTTCCTCCTTCATAACCAGCAGGGGTTGCAGTACAGAAAGGGTAGGGGGAATATCTTACTTTCCTGAAGGATAGAATAGAATAGAAATAGAAATACTTTATTGTCACTGTACCACATGTTTACAGTGAGATTAAACGAGCCCCCCTCTGCCCCCACAATCTCTCAGTCCTTGTTACACTCTATGTGCTGTCGTACAACCACCGACCCCGAACATCAGCTGCAATGCTGCTGTCTTCCATTCAGCAGCCTCACGGCCCACGGGTAGAAACTGTTCTTTAACCTGTTGGTTCGGCTTATCATGCTACTATATCTCCTGCCCGAGGGCAGGAGATTAAAAAGGTGCTGGTCAGGGTGTGAGTCATCCCTGAGAATGTCCCTCGCTCTTCTGAGGCAACGGTCTTCTGCGATAACATCTAGCGGACTCAGGGGACAGCCCATGATGTCTTGCGCTGTCTTCACCACCCTCTGTAGGGACTTTCTGTCCATGGCTGTCAAACCAGCGTACCACACCGTGATACAGTATGAAAGAACACTTTCTATCGTGGACAGATAGAAGGAAATCATTAGTTGTTGTCTAACATTGTTCTTTCGCAAGACCCTAAGGAAATGGAGTCTCTGTTGGGCCTTCCTGACCTTCCTGAGCCTTTCTTCCTGAATCAGGAACTGAAATGAATTCTGGGCCAGGCCCGGCCCAGCTCATCTCCCTTGCTCACTTGCTGATCATGTGGTGTTGTTTAATAGGCACTGATGTGAAAGAGCCAGAGACAACCGTTCAAGGTGAGTGAATATTCCCCCCCCCCCAATCCCATGTGGCAAAGCTTCTTTGTGCAGAGATCGCTCTGTCTCCACCCTCGCCCCATTGTGGACGCAACAAGTGTGTGTGTGTGTTTTCTGGATGCATGCAAGCTAGAGGAAACACGGTGCCAACTTCCCGCCTCTGTTGTACTGCACTGTTGGCATCGTGCTTTTAGAGTGGTGTTTCTCAAACTTGGGTCCCCAGGTGGACTACAACTCCCATCATCCCTAGCTAGCAGGACCAGTGGTCAGGGATGTTGGGAGTTGTAGTCCAACAACACCTGGGGACCCAAAGGTTTGAGAAAGGTTGTCTTGTCAAGGATTGGTGGAGTGCTGCTGCCAGTCTTACGTGGCACTGCCCCTTGCTCTCTCAGCTGAGGTGATGTGGGGTCTGCAGTTGGGAATGTGGGCTATGTCCCTGGGAAAGGGAGCTATGTTTTATCCCGAGGGCAGCCTATGTCAAAAGCAGGCAACAGAAATATCAGCTAACTGAATAGATAGAGTTGGATCCCTCTCAGCTATAGGCCTGAAGAGGCCAAGTATGAGCTGAAGAATCCTGCACTCATGTGCCTAGCTTCATCCAGGTCTAGAAATTTAATAGCTATGCTGGAGGCAGTATGGAAAACAGGGCGACTGAACCATCTTGACTTCTGGTTATTTATCTTACTGAAGAAAAGAATGTTTTTTGATGTAGGAAAAAGGCAACAGGGCTGTGTGTGTGTATTTGTGCTTGCATAATGTCACGGAGGTTTACGAAACCATGAGTGATGTGGAGAAACTGAGATCCCATGAGGTCTGGCTAGCGCTAACTCTGGCTTTGTTTCAGTGCCAGGTTAAGACCTGGTTATTCTCTCAGGGTATTTATGAATTGTTAATTCTGCAGCCTAACATGATGGTATTTGCAGCTCTGCATTTTAAGTCAGACACAGTTATTTATACTTTTGCCTGCTCCTGCTATATTCGTGTAAACATCTTGAATGACTTGTATGTCCTGCTCAGAGATCAATGTGATGCAGAGCAGGCTATAAATATTTTCAGAAACAAATAGTGGAGATATTCATCCCCCAGCCTCAATGCCTGGGGCACCTGTTCTTGAAACTGATAGGAATAATAATAATAATAATAATAATAATAATTTTATTTATACCCCGCCCATCTGGCTGGGTTTCCCCAGCCACTCTGGGCGACTTCTAACAAAATATTAAAATACAATGAAACATCAAACATTTAAAACTTCCCCAAACAGGTTTAAGAAAAACAAAGCAGTGCTTCTTTACACAGTACATCATTAACCTATGAAATTCATGACCCCAGGATGTTGAGATGGCATTTAGCATTACAGTGGTACCTTGGTTCCCAAACTTAATCTGTTCCGGAAGTCTGTTCCAAAACCAAAGCGTTCCAAAACCAAGGCGTGCTTTCTCATAGAAAGTAATGCAAAACGGATTAATCTGTTCCAGTCTTTTAAAAACAACCCCTAAAACAGCAATTTAACATGAATTTTACTATCTAACAAGACCACTGATCCATAAAATGAAAGCAATAATCAATGTACTGTACTATAAAATAAATAAGACAGTATTGTAGATTATAAAAATTAAAATTGATTTTTCCCCTTACCTGCACTGTTTGACTTCCGAAATATTCGAAAACCAAGGCGCAAAAACACTTATTTCTGAGTTTTCGGCATTTGGGAACCAAGGCGTTTGAGAACCAAGGTACCACTGTAAAAGCCTTTAAAAAAGGGATTGGATACATTCATGGAAGATCCAACTTCCATGCCAGCTGGGATTGCAGCACCCATATTTCAAGGCAGGAGTCATCTAATGTCCAGATGCTGGGAATAAGCAACAGAGCAGAAGTGGCCGTGAGTTTTTATTGCGACATGTGAGCTACATGGCTGGCCAGGATGGCATTAATGAATAAAGTAGGGACGCGGGTGGTGTTGTAGTCTAAACCACTGAGCCTCTTGGGCTTGCCAATCAGAAGGTTGGCGGTTCGAATCCCTGCAATGGGGTGAGCTCCTGTTGCTCTGTCCCAGCTCCTGCCAACCTAGCAATTTGAAAGCACACCAGTGCAAGTAGATAAATAGGTACCGTTGTGGCAGGAAGGTAAATGGCGTTTCCTTGCACTCTGGTTTCCGTCACGGTGTCCTGTTGCGCCAGAAGCGTCTTAGTCCTGCTCGCCACATGACCTGGAAAGCTGTCTGTGAACAAACTCCAGCTCCCTCGGCCTGAAAGTGAGATGAGCTCCGCAACTCCATAGTCGCCTTTGACTGGACATAATCGTCCAGGGGTCCTTTACCTTTTTAGCTAATGAATAAACATGGTATTGTGTTAGAATCTACACCAGGGGTCGGCAACCTGCGGCCCATGAAGGCCGTTTTACCGGCCCACGAGCTGCCCGCAAACCGAGCCGCCCGCTCAGCAAGTCTTCCACTCGCGGTGCGGGGACTCGCCGAGTGGTGCCGGAAATGGCATCTGTGCACGCGCAGATACCAGAAACCACGTCTGCGCATGTCCAGACGCCGAAAATTGCTTCTGCGCATGCACAATTTCCAGAGTCTGGGCATGCACAGAAGCGATTTCCGGCACTGCAGACATGCGCAGGCGCAATTTCCGGCATCGCGCTGCGAATGTCCAGCCCATGGACGAGCGCTGTGGAAGTGATCTGGCCCATGGCCAGTAAACGTTGCTGCCCCCTGATCTACACAGTTTGGTCAAACTCTCTGCATAAGCAAACACAGAATGTGCCTTCTGAATCTCTGTTGGTAGAGAATTTGGTTGACTAGATAGCTGTGTTGACACTTGGAAGAGTTGCAGCTCTTCTGACAGGGGTCATCTAAGGGAAATACGATGTTTTGGTGGTATTAGCTGCCTTAAGCAATCCCCACCTGGAAAGCACCAAGTTCCCCCAGGGTCTCTTCAGGGCGTAGCAAGGGGGCGGGAGGCGGTGACACTTAAAAATATATATATATATTTTTTAATTTTTTTAATTTTAACTTCATTGAAAAAAGAGATAATAGACACACACACAACCCCCCACACCTCACAAAGTGGCACCATCAGAGGGGGGTGACACTTTTTAATTAATTTTTTTTAAAAAAATTTTTTTTATCATTTTTTTATTATTATTGTTTATTTTAACTTTATTGAAAAAAAAAGAGATGATAGACACACACAACCCCCCCACACCTCACAAAGTGGCACCATCAGAGGGGGGTGACACTTTTTATTTTTATTTTTTATTTTTTTTACATTATTATTATTATTTTTTTATTTTAACTTTATTGAAAAAAAAGAGATAATAGACACACACACACAAAACCCCCACACCTCGCAAAGTGGCACCATCAGAGGGGGGTGACACTTTTTAATTTTTTTAAATTTTTTAAAAATTAAAGTGGTGGGGGGGTGACAAAAAAAATTCCGCCCCGGGTACCACCTGGGCTTGCTACGCCTCTGGGTCTCTTAACACATCCCGTTTCTCCACAGCGAGCAACGAGTGGGTGAAATACCAAGATGCTGAGTACAAATTCTTCGACCACCATTCAACTTGGGTACAGGCTCAGAGGATCTGCACTTGGTTCCAAGCTGAGCTGGTGTCAATTCACAATCAAGCCGAGCTGGATTTCCTGGGTCAGAACTTGAAGAAGGTAAGGGAGCCACCTGGAATGGCGACGGGTTTGGGCAAAATGGAAACAGTTTTAAAAATCCCATCCGGTCGTGGCAGGGACCTTCGGGCAGGAAGGGAACGTTGGTGGTTAGTGGAGACTAAATTGGGTCTTCCCAAAGATTTCAGGAAAATTTACTAGGTGAGAAATGCAAGATGGCCTCCAACTTACAATAATCTTAATACGTTTCCCATAAGGAATGTGCTTTCAGTGTATAAATATGGGTATTAGGGTGCCAAGGAATCCATTCTAGAAGGAAAATGACTATTAATTGGTTGCCATCTTTCATTTTTTTCACTTAGCAAATTTCCCTCAGAATCCTGGTACTTGGAATCCTGGTACTTTGTTTCTACTATTAATTTATAGAATAGAAGCCTTTCTGACCCGATTCCTTTAGATGCTTGTTATTTCCTCCCCAAAAGAAAGTGAGAGCTGCATATAGAAAACAATGAAGGAGTTTAACATTCTGGCCTAGCTGCAGTTAGACAGCATCAAGCTCTCAACATTTTATAGAGCCGAAGCTCACAGGGCTATTGCAAGGGTTTTAAATAAATTTATTTTAGTTTACGAATCCTCTATAATAATCTCCCTGTGTCCCTGCGTCCGCCGTCCGTGTGTCAGTGGAAATCGCAACTGCGCATGCGCTCCACTGACACGGATTGGAGAGCAGAGAGGAGGAGGAGCCTGAGGTTGGAGCGCAGCGCAAGCGAAGCACTTGCGCTTCGCGAGCCTCCAAACCTCTCCGCTTCAGCCGCAATGGCGGCCGCTCCCCGCGCACTGCTGCTTCTCCCCCTCCCTTCTTTCTCCCCGCCTCAGCCGCCCGTGGCGGCGGCGGGGAGGGCAGCCGTCGCCGGGGCTGCCGGCGGGGCAGCGGCAACAGGCGGCTCCGCCATGGTGGTGGCTTGGCCGCCTGAGGCGGGGAGAAGGAAGTGCCTCGGGTCCCCGTCGCCGCCGCTAGCGCCCATTATTAATGGGCTTAATTCAACTAGTATATGTATATTGTTCTACACTCCAGAGCAGCATAACATAATTGGCTAGACAAGTTTTTTTTTTTTTTTTTAATAAACTTTATTGACTTTTAAAATTACACTCATACCAATTTAAAAGAGAGAAAAAACAAAAACACAAAAACATAATTTGCAAAAATTATTACATCCAATAACCTAACTTCCATTCTTATTTACATACATACATCCTTAATCTTCCCTCTTCATTTTTTCCCCCTCCCTCCTTTCCCTCCCCGTCCCTTTGACTTCCGCTTGTCGCTGCCTCAGGTTATTTTCCCATCTTTTTCTGCTACTTTTACTTACTCTTTATTTACATTCTCTTAAATATTCCTTATTCCAATCCAAACTTATCTTTTCCAGCTCCAGATAATTAGAAATGAATCCAAGTCCTCATTGTGGGGCACTGTTTCTTCAAATATTCTCCAAATTTGTCCCATCCCAATCTAAATTTTTGTATGCTGCGGCCCCTGATTGCATCCGTAATCCTAGCTAGTTCCAAAAAACTAAATAGCTTTTCCTGCCATTCTCTTAATTCTGGAATTTCTTTTTTCTTCCAGTAGGATGCGATCAGGATTCTAGCTGCCGCAGTAGCATAAAGAAACAGTTTTTCATCCTGTTTTGCAATTTCTCCATCTAATATACTTAATAAGAAGAGCTCTGGGCTTTTCTTTACGTTATATTTTAATATTTTTTTAATTTCTTCTAAAATTTGGATCCAAAACTTTTGTACCTTTTCACAGTGCCACCACATATGGCTCATTGTCCCCACTTCCTTCTGGCATTTCCAACACAGGTTGTTCTTTGTCTTATACATTTTATGTATCCTGCTCGGGGTGATGTACCATCTATAAAAAACTTTAATCATGTTTTCTTTGATCCCCTCCGCAGCCGTGAACTTCCAAGTTTGATTCCACAGTCTTACCCATTTGTCTAATTCTATTGGTTTTCCCAGCTCTATAGCCCATTTGGTCATGGTTTCTTTTATAGCCTCATCTTTCACCTCCCACTCCAAGAGAGTATTGTACATGCTAGCAATTACTTTCTTCTTTTTTCCAAGTAGGTGTGTCTCCAGGATCGATGGTTCATTCAAAAATCCATTTTGAGCTTTGTCTTTATTGAATTTACTATAAATTTGATGATATTGTAGCCAGCCAGTCATAAATTGTTTAACATTCTCATATTCTTTTAATTTATAATTCCCATCTTTTATTTCTATTAAATCCTGGTATCTTCCCCATACCCTTTTCGAGTTTAGCTTTTTAATTGTAATGATTTCAATGGGCGAAATCCATTTTGGTGTTTTCGGCTCCACTGTCCTTCTATACTTTTCCCATATTTTTAGCAGGGATTTCTTTATGATATGGCTATTGAACCCTTTATGTGTCTTCACTCTGTCCTCTACTAAATATGCATGCCAACCTGCTCTATTATCAAAGCCCTCCAAATCTAATAATTCCTGGTTCTCCAAAGTTATCCACTCTTTCAACCATAAAAAACCCGCCGCGTCATGATATATTTCTAGGTCTGGCAAAGCCAGACCACCCCTATTTTTACTATCTATCAATAATTTATATTTTATCCTCGGGGGCTTATGGTTCCAAATAAATCTAATTAGGTCTTTTTTCCATTGTTTAAATATTGTTTTTGTGGATCCCAGAATCGGAATCATTTGAAAAAGAAATAGCATTTTTGGCAGTATATTCATTTTAATAGCAGCTATTCTTCCTGACAGAGATAATTTAAGTCTCTCCCATATATCCAAATTCTTTTTAACTTCTTTCCAGGCCTTGATATAATTGTCCTGTACCAAATTATTTGTATTATTTGTAAGCCAAATTCCCAAATATTTTAATTTATTCACTACTTTTAATCCTGTTTCTTTTTCCAATTGTTCAATTTCTTCTTTTGTCATATTTTTCGTTATTATATTGGATTTTTTAACATTCAATTTCAAACCTGCTAACTTGCCATATTTCTCGATTTCTTTTAAGCATTGCTTTATGCTTTCCCTTGGTTCTTCCAATGTCATTACCACATCGTCCGCAAATCCCTTGATTTTATGATTGTCCTTCCCTACTTTGATCCCTTTAATTTTATCATTCCTCCTCATCTTTTCCATTATAAACTCCAAAGTTAGGATAAATAAAAGCGGTGACAGCGGACAGCCCTGCCTAGTACCTCTTTGGATTTTAATATCTCCCATAATTTCGCTATTGATTATCAATTTAGCTTTTTGGCTCTTGTAAATTGCCTCAATGGCATTATAAATTTTATCTCCGAATCCCAATATTTTAATCGATTTTTTAAGAAACTGCCACGAAACCCTATCAAAAGCTTTTTCAGCATCTAAAAAGAATAGAGCTGCTTTTTTATCACTTTTAATAGTTAAATATTCCAACAAATCAATCACATTCCTCACATTATTTCCCATATATCTGTTTGGCAGGAACCCTGCCTGGTCCTTTTTTATCAATCCGTTAAGGAGCCCCTTCAGTCTTTTAGCCATTATACCAGCAAACAGCTTATAATCGTTATTTAATAGGGATATGGGTCTATAATTTTTAATCTGATCTGTCTCACTTCCTTGCTTATGGATAACTGTGATTAAAGCCTCATCCCATGAATTTGGTATTGCTCCTTTTTCTAAAATTCCATTCATTACTGCTCTCAACGGTTCATTCAATACTTTTTCAAACTTTTTATAAAATAGAGCTGGCAAACCATCTAACCCTGGAGATTTCCCTAACTTGGCTTCTTTAATTGCATCCTGCAATTCCGTACTTGTAATTGGTCTATTTAACTCCTCTCTCTCTTCTTTCTTAATCTCTGGTAAGTTTATCTCTTTCATATAGTTCTCTATCTCTCTTTCTTCCACTATCTCCTCCTTATATAAGTTATTATAGAAATTAGCAAAGGCTTCCGCAATTTCCTTAGGCTAGACAAGTTAAATGCCTGCCTAAAGAATTTTTTTTCAAGATGCAAAAGCATAGTGAGCTGCTGCTTATGACCTTCTCCCAGTTAGTGTTTCACACAGTAATAACTAATAATAATAATAATAATAATATTATAATATAAATAACAATAAACACAGCTTTGTTGTTGTATTCCAAGTGCTCTCCATTTCTTTATTTAATATATAAAAATATTTGTCTACTGCAATTTAAAGTTTCAAAGCTCTTTACAATTAAATACAGTAAGAATGGAAATAAAAATTAAAATGGATAATCAGCTATTATGGATACTTAATAGTCTCTGTAAGCTGGGCGGCAAGGAAGACTTCCCAGCAAACATTTGACAGTTGACATAGAAGGTGCATGCTGGATTTCTGTTGGAAGAGCACTCTGCAGGAAACAGTGAAGGCTCGGTTTTGGGTTGATAAATCAGATGAGCCTCACCAACTTATGGGACATCTACAGGTGACCTCAGTGATTGAGCTGGGATATTATTATTATTATTATTATTATTATTATTATTATTATTATTATATACCCCGCCCATCTGGCTGGGTTTCCCCAGCCGCTCTGAGTGCCTTCCAACAAAATATTAAAAATACAATAAAACATCAGACATTAAAAACTTCCCTAAACAGGGCTGCCTTCAGATGTCTTCTAAAAGTCAGATAGTTGTATATTTCCTTGAGGGCGTTCCACAGGGCGGGTGCTACTACCGAGAAGGCCCCTCCGCCTGGTTCCCTGTAACTTCCCTTCTCGCAGGAAGGGAACTGCCAGAAGGCCCTTGGAGCTGGACCTCAGTGTCCGGGCTCAACGATGGGGGTGGAGACGCTCCTTCAGGTATACTGGGCCAAGGCTTTTTAGGGCTTTAAATAATAATAATTTTATAAGCTGTTCAGGCTGCCCCTGCAGTACCCTGAACCTATGTTTTTCACTGCTGTGTAAATCAGTGATGGCTAACCTTGACACCCCAGATGTTTTGGAACTACAACTCCCATCATACCTAGCTAACAGGATCAGTGGTCAGGGATGGGAGTTGTAGTCCCAAAACATCTGGCGTGTCAAGGTTAGCCATCACTGGTGTAAATCAATACAAGTACCTTGAACCGGTCGTGTCACGTGTTGGCAGCGATGTGTTCCCATAGCCATTGCATTCTGCACCAGCTGGAGTTTCCAGACCAGGGCCAAGGGCAGCCCCACACAACGTGCATCGTAGTGATCCAGCCTTAACGGTCACCAGTGCGTGGACAGCAGTGGTTAGGCTATGTATTGTATCGCAGCAATTCTGTAGGGTAGGCAGTGGGTTCTAGCAGGCAAAAACAAAAGGTGTTGGGACTCCATGCTGGTATCGTTGCACAAAAGGGGCCTGGTGGGAGGCAATCCGAAGATCAAGGTGGCTCAGACAGTCTTTTCGTCCTCCCCCTTGACATTATTGTGTATAATTCCTCCTTTGGCCAGTTTTCAAGGGGACAGGAGCAGCACTGGTGGATTGGGCTGAGCACCTATGAGAATGATGGACGATTTCGGTGAGTCTCTTTCTCTGACTATTAAGCGTCTTCTGTCCTAGAAGCATTTTTTGGTGTGTGTGGCGTCATACTGGGATGAGAGGGAAAGAGTGAACTAATTGTAAATGACTGTCCAATGAGAACCCATTTAACTGCGGTTAAGATTTAATCACAGAGGTTTTTAGAGTTAGTTCAGTCAGCGAGTTCAGTTGGGAGCCGGGGTGGTTAAGGAGTTCAGTCTGGGAGTTGAGTGCGGCTAGTCTGTCAGTGTGAGAGCTTTAGTCAGACAGTCAGTGTGTGAGAGTCTGAGTTGATAACCTAGACAGTTCGGGTTTGAGAACTTGAAGGAGGTTAGTTCGTATTGGGAACTTGTGGGTAGGAAGGTATAGGAAAGTATAGGAAGGTATAGGACGGTATAGGAACTAGTGAAGAAATATTGACAAGATATCATCTAAGAACTTAAGCAAAGCACTGTATTCGAAACCATAAGCTTGTTACTGAGTGAAAAAACTAAACTTGTTCTTTTTGGTGCAATTTTAAAAACCTGACTGGACTCAGTGATTACCAGGGAGTACCTGGTTGGTGGCAGCGGGACAGAGGTGGCACAGGGATCAATAGTCCGTTAAACGACCGGGGGTCCCTGTGTGAACGCCACAGTGTATCTTAGATTCCTGCTTGTGTTCAAAATGCAGAAACCTCCCCAATGTGTTGTTTGCCATCTCCAGGTGGTCTGATTATTCTCTCTTGAACTTCATCTCATGGGCACCGGGAAAGCCCCGGCCTATCACCAAGGACAGGAAGTGTGTTTACATGACCGCTAGCCGAGGTGGGTAATGGGCATGCAGACATTGGCCTGATATTCCCAGTCAACTTACAGATCAACATTCTTCCCTATGGCCCTTTGCAGTCTCTATGATCGGCTCAGACCAGCCTCCTGATAATTCCTAAAAAGTATTCCATCCCTCCAGACACCCATCGAACCCTGAACTCCTGGCTGATGTCCCTGAAAACATATAGGGTAGGCAGTGGAAATGTGAAGATCACTGGCATCCTAACTTACTATTGTGATGTTGTTTTTAAGCAGTTGCCTAGTCTTTAGAGTTATAATACAGTGGCACCTTGGTTCCTGAATGGCTTGGCTCCTGAACAAATCAGCTCCCGTACAGAATTCCTACGGGGCGCATATCTCAACACCCCCCTGGAGCTCCGACTTTGTCCTTGTAACAAGGGAAAGATAGAGGACCTTATTCACCTTTTTTTTCTACTGTCCCCTATATCAGTGTTTCCCAACCTCCTCGGGGCAACGGCACACCTGTCCCACGAAAAAAATCTCGCGGCACACCACCACCACATGCACCCCGACCCCCCCGACCCGGGGGGCGGGGTGTACGCGCGCCCAGGCGGGAGGGAGGGGAAGGACCCAGGCGGGCGAAAACGGAGCGGGAGATCGGCGGGCCAGGCGCCCGCCCCCCCTCCCGCACCCAGCCCCCCGGCAGCACCTCCACCCGGCCCCGAGCGAGCCCGGTGGCACCGGCACCTCCCGACCGTCCCCGACCGCGACCGGGGCGGCAGAGGCAGCGGGCGAAGCGCCCGGCAGCCCCGGCGAAGGCGGCGGTCGGCGAGCGGGAAGCGGAGCCGAGGCGACGCCAGCCGCCCGGACCGCCCCGGAAGCGGAAGCGGCCCAGGGCGGCACAGCAGCCGGTGTCTTCCCGCGGCACAGGAGCCGGTGTCTTGCGGCACACTCCTGTGCCGCGGCACACCGGTTGGGAAACGCTGCCCTATATGACTCAGTCAGACCTAGGCTTCTCCTCCTAATCCCGTCTTCCATCGACCTGGACGTCGAGCGTATGAAATACCTATTGGTGGATGCCAACCCTACGGTTACAAGAGGAGTGGCTATTTACATACTCCAGGCGCTGAAGCTTAGGGCTGCCTTTTTGGCTAATCTGCCTTAGCACCAGTTCCAGCTACTTCCCATCTTAAACAACGCAGACCTGCCCTGCCCCCGCTTCACCATATCTGTATCGTCTATATGATTTTATACCCAGTTTTATATGTACCGGCAACGTACAATATCTATCTGTTATATTTTATGTACTTCCTTATCAGGCACCTGTCTGGTTTTTACTATGTGCTATGGCCAGAGGGCTAATGCAATAAATATATTGATTGATTGATTAGCTCCCGTACACCGCAAACCCGGAAGTGAGTGATCTGGTTTGTGAACATTTTTCGGAAGCCGCGCCTTGGTTTTCGAACCATTTCGGGAGTCGAACGGACTCCGGGAACGGATTTAGTTCGAGAACCAAGGTACCACTGTACATGAACACTCACCATTTTAAAAAACAACAACTATCAGACAGCTGGATAAGAGAATGTTATGCCCCAAAGAGAAACCTGACCCAGGTTTGGGGTTTTTCTGTGTTGGAATATTTTTTTATGCAAAATGTTGGGACAGGCTGTGATGGCTGCTGTTTCTTACTTTGAGAGTGCCATTGTAACCAAGCAAAATACAGAATCTGCTCTCATTCTTCTCCTTTCCCCTCTTCTGCAGAGGACTGGGGTGACCAGAAGTGCTTCACCGCTCTGCCTTACATCTGCAAGCGCACCAATATTACCACAGGCTCCTTGCCACCCCTGCCGGCGCCTACTCCTGGCAGCTGTGCCCAGGGCTGGCATGCTGTCGGCAATAAGGTACTTGGAAGTGCTTTCCCTGGCCCCCCCCCGGGGGGGGGGAGTCTGCCAGGAATGTTTGTGTGCCAGGTCCCCCTTGAACTGGATGGGTGGTGGTGTGGAAATAACTCCTGCAGGGTATGCAGAAGGGCAGAAATTTTGGCTGATGGACATTCCTGGTTCAGAAAACCACTTACCCATTTACAGTGGTACCTTGGGTTAAGTACGCTTCAGGTTAAGTACGCTTCAGGTTAAGTACGCTTCAGGTTAAGTACGCTTCAGGTTAAGTACGCTTCAGGTTAAGAACTCCGCTAAGAACAGAAATCGTGCTCTGGCGGCGCAGCAGCAGCAGGAGGTCCCATTAGCTAAAGTGGTGCTTCAGGTTAAGTACGCTTCAGGTTAAGAACGGACCTCCGGAACGAATTAAGTACTTAACCCGAGGTACCACTGTAATTTCCCCCTCCTGTTCTCGAACATATGAGAGCCAGTGTGGAGGGTATTATATTGAGTGTCACATCTAGGACTGATGAGACATGCGTTCAAATCCCTGTCCGTCAGCCTAGCTTAGAGGAGTGAGATTTCAGATAGACAGCTGTTTCATATTGCAAGTCTGCCTGCGTAGTTGTGTGTAGTTCGATTTCCCCTTCTCTCATATGCCTTGGTATCAGTTACAGGTGGGTAGCCGTGTTGGTCTGCCGTAGTCAAAACAAAACAAAACAAAAAAAATTCCTTCAGTAGCACCTTAGAGACCAACTAAGTTTGTTCTTGGTATGAGCTTTCGTGTGCATGCACACTTCTACTACTTGAGTGTATCTGAAGAAGTGTGCATGCACACGAAAGCTCATACCAAGAACAAACTTAGTTGGTCTCTAAGGTGCTACTGGAAGGAATTTTTTAATTTTTATTTTGTTATGCCTTGATATCTTTTACCTTCTTACCTCATGGCATTGTTGCGGAGAGTGGAAACCATCTTGAGCTTTCTGGGAGGAAAGGATGGGGTAAAATTGAAAATAAATAAAATAAATGTGAAAGTCACAGGAGGGGAAATCCCCTGCCTGAAATTTCTGCTGTTTATAAATCTCCTTTTCTGTCAACTTTATAACGCAGTGCTTTAGGATTAACAGCGAAGAGCAGGTAACCTGGCAAGAGGCGAAGCGAAGGTGTGAGATTCAGGGGGGCGTGCTGGCAACCATCTCCAATTATGTTGAGCAAGGTAAGGGCCCTTTGTTCACAAGACGTGTGTGTGTGTGTTTGTGTGTGTGTGTACATCAGTGTTTCTCAACCCTGTGCCTCCAGATGTTTTTGGCCTACAACTCCCATCATCCCTGACCACTGGTCTTGCTAGCGAGGGATGATGGGAGTTGTAGGCCAAAAACATCTGGAGGCACAGGGTTGAGAAACACTGGTGTACATTGCCTTGCCTCGCCTCTGGGAACTGATCTGCATTATGGCAGCTCCATCTTAACGGGCTGGCGGCAGAGAATCTCTCTGCACTATTAACACAATAAATTAGTTTAGCCTTAATTAATGGCTTGTGTGTGTTGTTCTTCAATCTGGGAACAATCACATATTACTGCACCACCGGACTCTCTGTAGCCGGGGATGTGCGCACATGGCTTTGCTCTAGCTTTGGGGCAGTCTCACAACCTGCCCCAGGCGGGGTAAATGCTAACAGTGTCTTCCATGAGCTGAAGAAAACGCATGGAGCATTCAGGGATTTGACTGAACATGTGAAAGGCTAGTCTGCGGACTTACTGTCCTGAACACTGGACTAGAATGGACCCTTGGTTTGAGGGGCTTCTCGGCAGTGGCGCCCTCCCTGTGGAACGCCCTCCCTTCAGATGTCAAGGAGATAAAGAACTAAAGAAATTTTGGAAGACATCTGAAGGCAGCCCTGTATCAGGAATTTTTTTTATGTTTGACGTTTTGTTACGTTTTCATATGTGCTGGAAGCCGCCCAGAGTGGCTGGAGCAACCCAGCCAGATGGGCGGGGTATAAATAGAACCATCGTATTACTGGAGAGATTGCAAGAAAGTAAGAACAGTCCATCATAATATATGAAGGAATAATAGAGAACAGAGTGCCTCTGAGAAAGCACAGAATGTATTTCCCTCTCCCACTGAATAAGCATTGTCTTTCCCTCGCCCACCGCGGAGGCAGTTAGAGGGCCCTGGGACGTCTCTTTTTAGGGGAAGCACTTGATGGCAAAACTGAACTCTGGTTTTGTGGCCTCTACATAGCTGTCAACTTTCGGATTTGAAAATAAGGGATGCTGCGAGGGCGGTGCAATGGCACCATGTAGCCTCGCCACCCTGCGCTCCAGAGGCTGCGCGCGAACGGGTGAGCGAAAGAGCGAGCGCATAGACGGCTGGTTGGGCGTGAGGGTCTGGCTGCACAAGGCATGCAAGCTCCGCCCCCAGTCGGTCTCAGACTCCTTATTGGCAGCCGAGCAATGCAGCTGAGAAGCCTTCCTGGCCGGCAGGGAGGGAGAGGAGCTGCTTCCTTTGAAATCCGGGAAAGTTAAGGGATATCAACAATCCGGGATAGCAGCAGGAAACGGCATTGGAATAAGGGAGTTTCCCGCAAAAAAAGGGAGGGTTGACAGCTATGGGCCTCTAGTCCCTATGAAAACAAAGCTTTGCACCTTCATTTGACTTCCTCCAGTAACGTGCCCTTCTTCCCACTTACAGCCTTCATAACCACTCTTCTTCCAAATGTGACCTCTGACTTGTGGATCGGCCTCCAGGATGCAAAGAAGGAGTTCCAATGGGTGGAAGCGGAGCCTGTCAGCTTTGTGAACTGGGGTCCTGGTGAGCCCTCCGGATGCGGGGCATCCACAGCTGAGGAGAACCCGGTGAGCCAAACCCTGGGGGATCCCCTCACCCCATTTTGTAGCTAGCGCTTTGGGGAGCCTCAACTTTTTGTGGGGATGCTGCGTGTTTCATAGAATTGTAGAATCGGAAAGGGACCCTGAGAATCATCTAGCAATGCAGGAATGCATAGCTGTCAACTTTCCCCCTTTTTTGCGGGAAATTCCCTTATTCCGAATAGGATTCTTCGCGAGAAAAGGGAAAGGTTGACAGCTATGATGCAGGAATGTGCAGCTGTCCCATACGGGGATCGAACCTGCAACCTTGGCATTATCACCACCGTGCTCTAACCAACCAAGCAATTCGTCCCTTTGTTTCCTATGCCAATACCTTTTCGATCAGGGTGGTCCAACACGTGGCCCTCAAGGCTGTCTTTGGCGGCCCTCGGCAGCTTCTTAAAGCAGTTTGAGTAGCCGGCTTTCTGTTGTTACACGTGAAAGCAAACAGCAAAAGTGCTTGTCGTGTCTCAATCTTTGCGATGCCAAATGGGCCAGCCCTCCTTCTCTAACATTGCCCTGGGCCCAAGGCCGTGGTGGGATGGGTGTCTTGTAATCTGGGCAGCCCAGGACCTCCATACACACAGCCCAGGCTTGCACCCCAGAGAGGTCACTTAGGTGCCAACGCAGCGGTTTGATTTCACCCCCAGAGGCACACTCCATTGCCTCCTGAGACAGACGGATGCTGACAGTATCCTTTGATGGCATACTAGAGGCCACTGAAACATCCTGTTGCCAGCGAGTTCTGCAGAAATATTTAGTGTCTTCTCAACTCAGTGCCGGTGTTCTGAGCCAGCTGCAGATTTGCAACAGTCGTCAGGGGCTGTTGCGTGTAGAGGTATGTTGCAACTGCATACCCTCAAGACGGGATGGAGCCTTGCAAACTGCTCCAGCTGATGGCCTGGCAAGGTTGCAGAGGAATATCCACTTTTGTTAGGTTGTTTTAGCTGGCTCTGGGGGCCCTTTAGAGCAGTGTTTCCCAACCTAATCTAGGCAACGGCACACTTGTTTCATTAAAAAAATCTCGCGGCACACCGCTCCTCCCCCACCCGGCTGCGCCGGGTCTCCTGACCCAGAGTTACCTCTGGGATCAGCTGTAGCGCGGCGTCCTTTCTCCCGCCCATCAGCTGGGGCACCAGGTCGGGATTCTCCCGCGAGGCTTCTGTTGCTGCTGCTGCTGCAGCAGCCAAGGGAGCAGCGCCGCCCTGGCTTCCGCTTCGCCGCCTGGCTCCAGCAGCGCCGCCGCCACGGTCCTGTGCAGCCCTGGGCTGCAGGTCCCTTTTTCCGCGGCACATCAGCCAGTGTCTCGCGGCACACCAGTGTGCCGCGGCACACCGGTTGGGAAACGCTGCTTTAGAGACTCAGCAGGCAAGGAGTGAACCTGATGTGAGTTAGGCAGGTCAGGCAGGATAGGTGGGCAGGTTGAACGTGCTTGTAGGAGCTTGTCCATCTGGGTAGTTAACCCGTTAATGCTTTTAAAGATACAGCAAAGGGTCCGAGTTATAAGTTCAAGCTGATATAGGCCCAGGCCGTCACCTAAGCCTGTCCCTGCCCCTATTATCCCCCTATTTCGCTGGACTTTTGTGGCATGGAGGGTGGCTTTAGAAGGGCATTTTGAGCAGGGAGACTGGGTGCTCTCAGCCATGGGGAAGGAGCTCGCTCTCTCCAGCTGAGAGTGGCATGCAGTGAACAGCCTTCCCACTGTGGTGAGTGACTGACGCTCCTGGTTCTGTCTCTCTCAGACCAACTGCGCTGTGGTTTGGCATGGCATCCCGCCCCAGTTCACTGGCCGCTGGGATGACAGGAATTGCCTGGAGGAGAAAAATGCTTTCATCTGCCAGAGGAGGAAAGGTAAGAGTGCAGGAAAGATGCAAGCGGGGACCAGGGGGTGGGGGAGGGTCAGGTGGCCTGCAGCTGTGCCTGGCACAGGGAGGATGAATGTGCCTTGGCAATTATCCAAGGTGCCACTGTTCCTCAGATCTCCCCGCAAAGAGCTGCGAGTGAGAAAGCAGCAAGAAATGGCTGGTGGTGGGAAGAGCGGGGAGGGAACACACCAAGAAGCACATTTGAGTTGTGTTCAAAAAGCTCCAATATGCTTTTGAATTAAACCAATACTGCTACGTTAATGGCTCTAGGGCAGGGTGGGGTGGAAGTGCAAATCATGATTATTCCAGTTCTAAAGGTTTTGACCTTTAAAGCCCTATGCGGCCTAGGACCCTCGTACTTACGGGACTGCCTCTCCTGGTATGTCCCGCAGAGGACCCTAAGGTCCATGAATAATAATAGTTTTTTTGTTTTTGTTTTTTTATAAACCTTTTATTGGGTTTTTTGATTAAACAAACATTAACAAACAAATACACAAGAACAAAAAAGAAATTCATCATTCCTAACATAACTTCTATTATATAGTCAGATGCACAAACACAACATATATCCTAATTTACCCTCCATTTTTAAACACATCTTTGGGGTGACTTCGTCCCGTCCCCCCCTCTGCGTTTCATTTTGCATCCTCTTAGTAGTCTCTTAACATCTTTAATTATCTTTTATATTTCACTCTGTTTTTTCCTTAATCAGAACTCTTAGCCTATATCATCTATCGTTAACACCTCATACTATCTTTAGTCTGCAGTCTCTTATATAATCCAACTTTTATATCATACTTGAAATCTTACAATATTTTTTAAAATAGTCCTTTAATTTTTTCCAGTTTTTTTCCACCGTCTCCTCCCTCTGGTCACGGAGTCTTCCGGTCATTTCGGCGAGTTCCATATAGTCCAATGAATAACAATAGCTTAAAGGTCCCGGGCCCAAAAGAAGCCAGATTATCCTCCACCAGGGCCAGGACTTTTTCAGTGTTGGCTCCGACCTGGTGGAATGCCCTGTCCCACGAGACTAGGGCCCTGCAGGACCTGATCTCCTTCCGCAGGGCCTGTAAGACAGAGCTATTCCACCTGGCCTTCCATTTAGCCTGATCCGTCATTCTTTTTTCCCCTTCCCTTTTTTCTTTGAAGAAACCTTTTCTGAGACCCCACATTTAAACCCTCCCCTGGTCTCCTTACTGGCCCTAGCAAGAATAACTTGGCCAGTTAGCCCTGGTGATGTTCATTTATGTTGTATTTGATGCTGTTTTTAACCTTTTTCTTCCTTTTTAAGTCGTTTTTAATCAATGTTTTATATTTGTTGTTAGCCGCCCTGAGCCCGGTTTTTAAATCAGGAAGGGCGGGGTGTAAATAAAAAATTATTATTATTATTATTATTATTAAGGAGCTCTGTTCCTCTTTCTTTCCCTCACCCCCAGATCCTGCCCTGAGCCCTTCCCCAGCAACCTTTCCCCCTGCTCCCAACTCCACCCTCTCGTACTTCAACAGCACTTACCGCATCCTTCAGAAGCCTCTCAGGTGGCAGGAAGCCATGCTCCTGTGCGAGAGCCTCAATACAACCCTGGCGAGCATGACGGAGCCGTACACTCAGGCTTTCCTCACCCAAGCAGTGAGCGGCCTGCGAGCCCCGCTCTGGATTGGCTTGTCCAATGAGGAGGTAAGGCAGCCAGGGGGACTGGCTAAGACAGAGCGGCGAGAGCAAGGGAAGCAGGGCCGGCCCTGCCGTTTGTCAGGGCGGTGCTCCTGCTTCAGACAGCGCCACTAGATGAAGGCAGGCATCAGTGTCCCAAGTGGTATAGCAAGACCTTTTCGACACTGTTGGCCCCAATAGGCATTTGGGCTCTGCTTCAGGTGGCAAAGTGTCTTGGGCCAGTACTGGTGGACAGGTGGGGATCAGAGTTGGGAGTGGCACAGTCGCTAGAGGCAGTAGCCAGAGCTGCAGAGGTCAAATGGCCTACAATACACCCTCCTGGATGAGAGCCCGTGTCAGGGGCCGGACTGAGGAGGAATGGTGGGGACAGCCCCCCACCCTTCTCCTGAACCTTTCCGAGAACAGAAGGACAGTGTAGATTTACAACATTGGTTTGCAGGAGGTCACAGTTCAGAGGCTGCAGAGGGGAGAAGATGGGAAATATTGGGAGAGTGTCAGGGATCTGCCTCCCCCTGCCAGTCCAGCCCTGAGTGTTTATAGAGAGCAGCCACCTGTTCTGACTACTGACTCATCTGCGAGTGAAACCAGCAGCTCTTCGGGGGGAAAGCAACTGGGGGCTGGGAGGAAGGGAGTGCCAGGGCTCGAGAGATATAGAGACAGACCTGGCACCAACCAGCAGTCAGGTCCAGTGCAGAGATTACGGAGGAAAAGGCGTTTCCGTTTCCCTAAACTGTTCTGTTGGTGCCAGAATTGTCGGGAGCCACTGCCGGATTCTGCTAGTGAGTGATCAGACATATGATTCAGCTCTTCACTGTAAATGAATGAGCACTGATTAAAACTACTGAAAGACAGATGGCTCGGCTCCCTTATTGAACAACCGATGAGGGGGAGGCCCTGACAGAGAGGAACAGCAGAAAGAAGCACCAGGGGAGAGACAGCTGACAGACTCAGTGTCCTTGGAAAGCATTCCTGACCCCCCTCTCCCAGGACCAGACGAGCATTGAGGGTAGTAGAACAAAAAGCTCAGAGGCAGAAAGCTCAGATTAGCGGATGCAGGGGTGTCGTAGAATAGGAGAGGCGTAAGGGGTGGGACTTGGAGCAACACCATTGTCTTCGGGAGACCACATTCCTTCTCCTCTCTCTGTGACTATTGAATAAATTACTTGGTAAGAACCTTTATTGTTTATCTGCTTCTTGGCTGCCACCGAGGGAGGGATCGGATTCCCCGAATCCTGACACCAAGAGTGGCAAGGTGGGACCAAGTGTAAGCCACGAGTCACTGGAAAGGGAGTGCTTTCAGTGCTGGATCCTACTCCTGAAATGTCTTAAAATGAACTACCTGTGCGGGACATGGGATGGACGCCGAACAAATCCAGACTATTTCGCAAGCCTTACAAATGTACCCTCCTGATCGCTTGGATTTTATCTCCATCCAGTCCCGGTTACAAGCTCCCCCCTCAGAAATCTTATTCTGTCTGGTCCGACTTGGCAGATCTTTTATTGGTTTCTTGGGTTGCTTTTAGGGGAGGCGAAGCTACACTTGGTTCACAGAGGAGAGCCTTTCCTACACAAACTGGCGGGCTGGAGAACCGCAGCAGCTTGTGGGGTGCGCATACATGGACGTAGATGGGACCTGGAGGACCGCTGGCTGTGACACCAAGCTTCAAGGGGCCATCTGCAAAATGAGCACAGGTGCTGTATCTGAGAGAGAACTGCGCAGGGGCAAGGAGGGAATGCTCTGGTCCAGGCACCCCCAAACACGGCCCTCCAGATGTTTTGGGACTACAACTCCCATCATCCCTAGCTAGCAGGACCAGTGGTCAGGGATGATGGGAGTTGTAGTCCCAAAACATCTGGAGGGCCGAGTTTGGGGGTGCCTGCTCTAGTCAGTCCTGAGCCTGAACGGAGAAAAGGCCCAGACATTTCTTCTAACCAGCTCTTCTTTTTCAGGGGCCCTTCCCCCCCACAAGTGGAGGTACAATGGAAGCTGCCCTAAATCTGTGGAGGATTCTTCCTGGATCCCCTTCCGGAATCACTGCTATGCCTTCCACATGGAAGTCGTGCTGGGCCAGAAAGAAGCTAAGAAGAGATGTCAGAAAGGTAAAGTGCTTCTAAGAAGCTCAGAGGGAACAACTTGCGCCAGTTCTCATGCCCTAGAACAGTGATGGCTAACCTTGACACTCCAGATGTTTTGGGACTACAACTCCCATCATCCCTGACCACTGATCCTGTTAGCTAGGGCTGATGGGAGTTGTAGTTCCAAAACATCTGGAGGGCCGGAGTTTGACACCCGTGCGGCCTAGAACATGCCTTCCAGCGCAAAGTCATGTTTTCTTTCGCTCTGGCTTTTCTCTTTGTGTCTGGTTTCTTTCCTCCTTCCTTGTGCCCAAAGCACACGCCAGCATTTGGCTTGGAAGTGGGCTGCTGGAGGTTTTATTCAGCAGCATCTACCTGCCTGTCTATTCCTCCACTTGGGACTGTGGAGCAGTTCTTGTAGGTGGGATAATAATTTTTAAAAAGCAAAGTCATTAATGGACTCATCTCTTTATATTTAGCACACCCAAACAATTCCCGGACGACATCCCACGGCAATAATGGAACATCAGAGTAATAACCAAATACCAGAGCTGAAGGAATCTGATCACCCCTACTTTGTGCCTGTTTTAGTACAGAACAGTGTGAACACGCCGTCGGCGATGCGTTTCTGTAGAAATCCCAGTTGCTGCAGACATGCTCTTCTAAAGCTCTAGCACCTTTCTCCCTGGAAAGTCAGAGAACTGCTAACTCTAAGAGTCTATAGACTGTCATCTTTTCCCTTTTCTTTCTCCTGCAGAGCCAGTGCTCGAGGGGAGAGCAAACGAAGTGCAGTTGATTGGCAATAAGGCAATCAGCAGAGCTTTTCCTGGGGCAGGGATTATTCTGCCCATTTAAGGGTCCTCTTTGGTTAGAAGGTTTCGCTACAGGAGCTAGGTAGGGAAAACGTGTGCGGCTTTCAGGCACATAACACGCAGGCACCTGTGATTCTGTCAACCAAACTCAGTATCCTGAATATGAGTATTTTTGGCAAGATTTTCATGGAAAGTTTGTCCGCAGTGTGTAAGAGATGGAGCAATGAATAAGCAATACCTGCATCAAATCCCGCCTCTCGTTCTCATGACACACAAACAGCATCCTTCCTTCAACATTTGGGACAGTCATATTGGCTCAAATGAATATACCGTGTTTCCCCTATTTTAAGACACCGTCTTATATATTTTTTTTCCCTCAAGAAAACGCACTATGGCTTATTTTGAGGGGATGTCTTATTTTTATTACGTAAGCACGCCTTGGCAAGGTCACGCTCGAGTTCTGGGGCTGCAAAGGACGGGACGGGCGCGGAGCTCTTTGTTTGCTTGCTGGCAGCAAGGGGAGAATCCAAGCTGAGCTTTGAGGAAACGGGCACCAGAGAGACCCGCTTTCGCTGGGCGCTCTCTCCTGCTCCTCCTCCGCTGCCTTCCCTCCTCGAAACTCGACAGAAGCCTTGTTTTCCAAGGGGCCTCTTGGGCGACGCACGGGGCGGCTCGGGAGATTTCGTTGTGGCGGCGAGCAGGGAAAGCCCATGCCGCCTTCCCTCTCCGACACGGCGGCTGCCCCGTGCGCTCTGCGCCGAGCAGAGTTGGGCGAGCGCGCAGGCGAAGAGACCTTCTGAGTGCCTTTGTCGCGCCCGCTGCCCCTTCCTATGCGCCCTGCTCTGCAGAGTTCCTGAGCGCTGCTTCTGGGGCTGACTGGTTTTGGTGGCGGGACTGGACGCCCAGCCCTGCCTTTTCCTTGGCGCCCTCCAGAACTGTGCCTATCACTATGGCTTATTTTCGGGGTACGGCTTATATTTCGCAACTGCAAAAAAATCCTGCTATGGCTTATTTGATGACTACGTCTTAAAATAGGGGAAACAGTATGAAAAGGGTGCTTAATTTGCATATCTTTTTTTTTTATTCTGGTGTCAAAATTTGAGCTTCCTTCATGTGGACGAGGGTGTCGTTCAGAAAATGCACAGTGCGAGAGCCTCTTGGCTGTACTCTTGTTGCCCAGTAAAACTTTCAGGCTTGTGCGTCTGTTTCTTCTCCTGTTCCATCATCTCCCGCTTCCCCCACAGTTGGAGGTACAGTACTGTCTATCCTAGACGAGATCGAGAACCTATTCGTGTGGGAGCATCTTCAGGCTTATGAGAGCCAATCCAAAGGAGCTTGGCTGGGGATGGCCTTTAACCCCAAAGGTAAGGCTGGCAATGTCTTGATTGATTGGCACGTTAGACCCAGCCAGATGGGTGGGGTACAAATAATAAATTATTATTATTATTATTATTGTCGTAGGAAATGAAGAGCAGTGAGGAGGGAGAGTTTGGGGCAGTAAATGAAGGGTGGCATTAATACATGAACTTGAGACCAGGCATAGGCAAACTCAGCCCTCCAGGTGTTTTGAGACTACAATTCCCATCATCCCTGACCACTGGTCCTGTTAGCTAGGGATGATGGGAGTTGTAGTCCCAAAACATCTGGAGGGCCGAGTTTGCCTATGCCTGACTGAGACTGAGGAGCAGTCCAATTTATCAGTTACCCCACATATGGATCTTGGCCAGTTTGATTCCTATGCATAAAAGGACATTTGAAGTCTATAATCTGCACCCAGGGAAAACAGCAGGAGAGGAGAGGGAAATGGAAGCAGTGATAAATGGGGGAAATATGCAATCATATTTATTTAAAAGCATTTCGAAACATAGATAGGTGGCTTATTAAAAAAAGGTAAAGGACCCCTGACAGTTAAGTCCAGTCGCAGACGACTCTGGGGTTGCGGCGCTCATCTCGCTTTACAGACCGAGGGAGCTGGCGTTTGTCCGCAAACAGTTTTTCTAGGTCATGTGGCCAGCATGACTAAGCCGCTTCTGGCGCAACGGCACACCGAATCCAGAGCAGTGCACAGAAACACCGTTTACCTTCCCGCCGGAGCGGTACCTATTTATCTACTTGCACTTTTTGGTGTGCCTTTGAACTGCTAGGTTGGCAGGAGCAGGGACCGAGCAACGGGGGCTCACTCCGTCGCAGGGATTCGAACCGCCGACCTTCTGATCGGCAAGCCCGAGAGGCTCAGTGGTTTAGACCACAGCGCCACCCGCGTCCCTTTAGGTGGCTTATACCCAGCCATTTTCCCCCAGCAGACTACACTGTAATCCTTGCAACTTGTTTCCTCTTTCGGAAAAGGAATTTTGATCCTTTTCTGCCGTCCAGCAGAGGTGCTCTCTCCCTCTCCCTCTCCCTCTCCTCCCACCCTGCCACCCCACAGCATGTTTCTCCTTCCTCTGCAGGGGGCACACTTGTCTGGCATGACAACATGGCGGTGAACTATTCTAACTGGGGGCAGGATGACACGGGACCGAGCATGCTCAGCCAAAACAGCTGCTACTGGATCCAGAGCAGCAACGGGGTGTGGCACCTGGGCTCCTGCTCCAACGTCACCATGGGAGTCATCTGCAAGACAGCCCGAGGTAAGCGGGTGGTTTTGAAGGCCTTGGAGCTCAAATGTGGGGCGAGGCCTCTAATGGTCGTGGGTCAGACTTCAGCATCGGGGAATGAGGGCAGGAGTTTGTTGGGGTTTATTAATGGGTCCTCATCACTACATTGTAAGGGCCAGTTGCAGTAAATCACACATGATCAACAGCTAGTGAGGTGGGTTTCGTTGGCTCAGAGAGACTGCAAGGGATTGACCTTACTTCTCTTTTGTTTAATTACAGAATCCTGTATATATCTTCATGCATTGAGACTTTTTCTAGTCCATTGTTGTTGTGGTGGTTTTTGGATAATGCTGATAATTTAGAGAGAAACAGTCTTGACCAAAGACAGCCAGTGTGCTATTTGGGAACCTGGCCCTCTTGGGGGCTGGGTGGTTTAAATAGAATATGTTAGACACGGATTGTCCTCTGTAGATGGCCTGTGGTTGTCCCAAAACTTGAGATAGAATGAAATCGTTCCTTGGGTCAGCTTAGGCCGCTGTGGGAACCTGCAGAGTTCCATGGGTTCATGAAACTCTTCATCAGCCAGTGAAAAGCAAGGTGGCTTTCAGGTAGATAAGAGAGGGAGATGGGTGACTTGTCTAATCTAATCTTTTCCATTCTACCTAATGAAGAGTTCTATGAAGCCTGAAAGGCATGCATACTCTTAATCCTTCCTAAACTGGTTCAGTAAAGGTATTACTCTTAATATGTTTGATTCATGTTACTTTATGGAGAAAAATGAAGGACAAAGAGAGCTAGAAAGTGGGGTTGCTCTACCAGTGGACAAGGGGACAAGTGTGGTTGCAATTGAAAGAGAGGATATATTATTACTTTTTATTTTTATTTTTATGGGTTGAAAGGGAAACGCAGCTAATGATAAGTCAAAGGAATGCAACAGCAAAGCAAAGTTGCTGCAGAATGGTTTGAGCAGCTCTTCAAGCAACATATGAAACAGGACTAGGAACAGGCAAATTAATGACACCTTCTTTCTCTCTCTTTCTCTCCCCCTCTCTCTCTTCCTCCCACCACTGGCTGGGTTCTCTTTCCATGGCAGCGGAAGAAAGCAGCCTCTCCACATCAGGTATGTACCAAACTGGAAACTGGTTGCCGTGTCTCCTTGTAGGTGACCTTGGCTTTGCCTCCTGACACTCCTTTGATCACCAGTCCTGACCCCCAGTCTGTCTGTCTTGTGCCTTTTGCACTATAGAAGGGAGTGAGAATTTGAAGTAGGAAAGCTGGACCTGCTTCAGTTGCAATGACTGGGCACAAGTGAATTGGACAGGAGAGCCAGTGTGGTGCAGTGGTTAAGAGCGGTAGACTCGTAATCTGGTGAACCGGGTTCGCGTCCCCGCTCCTCCACATGCAGCTGCTGGGTGACCTTGGGGTAGTCACACTTCTCTGAAGTCTCTCAGCCCCACTCACCTCACAGAGTGTTTGTTGGGGAGGAAGGGAAAGGAGAATGTGAGCCGCTTTGAGACTCCTCAGGGTAGTGATAAAGCAGGATATCAAATCCAAACTCCTCCTCTTCTTCTTCATCTTCCTCTTCTTCTTCTTCTTCTTCTTCTTCTTCCTCTACCTCAAACAGCCTCTCTCCTCTTTTGTGCTTGGAGCACAGCCTGCCCTCTGCTACCTCTCTCCGTTACCTGAAGCGGGAGGGGAAGCCAGTGGTGCCAAGGGTCCCAATGGACCACCCCATGGCAGGAATCTCCACCAGGAATTCCCACCAGGGGAATTGTGGGGCCTGTAACACAGCACCATAATTCATTGTCTGAAAAGGGCCTGTAGAGTGCCGTATGCTACTAAGGGACCTTCTGCCAGGGCCCTCTGCTACCTCCTCTCCAAGGTAGGGCAAGGTAGGACTTGGATCTGCCTTTTGTTTTTTAAAAAAAGGTGAACTGCCAAAGGTGAACCATCTCAGATTTGTAAGCATGCCCTTTGGGAAGTCGCAACCCCTGTTAAGACTCTGCAAATACTTGAACGGTATGTTCTCAAAACCTCAATGGTTTTGCATAGGCAATTGGTGATGTTGCCCCATCCTAGGGGTTGGCCAGGTTGGACCCCGCCAATGATGCAGGCCCAAAGGGGAGCAAAAATATGCACCTCTCTGCCCTGGCTTGGAGTTGTCAAGGGTGCAAGGAACAAGGAGGGGTGCAGATGCAGCTCCTGGCCAAGGGCGCAAGGGAGCCTAGGTATGCCTCTGGGTGTACTGAGTATCATAGAATCATAGAGTTGGAAGGGGCCCCGAGCAATGCAGGCATACGCAGCTGCCCCATACAGGAATCGAACCTGCAACCCTGGCATTATCAGCACCACGCTCTAACCAACTGAGCTATCCATGCTTTCTCATATTTATAGAACTTGTGTCTTGAGCAGAATTCATCATTCCAAGGGACTCTGTTTACATTTAAACTGAACTGTTAGGTAACTGGGGACCTAGTTTATTTTATTCATATTTTTTTCCCCAAAGGAGTGCAGGGTGACAAGCAACAATTTAGATGGAGGAATGAGCAGAGCTTCTAGTAGTCAATGGGTGGCACTTCAGTGCTCTGCATACTTTCTTACTCCTCTCCCATGATTAGAGAAGCTGAATACATTCTGCAAACCGAATTTAACACATCTGTTTATAATATTCACCCCAGAATTTTGGTTCTTTGGCACATAAAGGGGCTATTTTTAGCACAGGCAGATCTGTGCAAAAGTTGCCTCTCTGGCAGAGAGATGTTAGGTGGGGAATTAGCGAGATTTCCTTCTTATTGAAACACAAATGGCAAGAGTTTCCCCATTTTGATGTGTCTGCTCAAAATTCCGCATCCCGCTAAGCAAACTGAAACTAATCCTGCCCAGTTCCGTGCACAAAAATGGGTCTCCTTCCCTTCTGACCCTTCTTCCCTCTCTTTTGCAGCTTTCCTGGAGAACACAAAGGCCATTGCGATGGTTATCCTCTCCTCCTTAGCACTGTGTGCACTGATAGCAGTTGCTATCTATCTGTACAAGCGCCGGTGGACCTCGGAGCGAGGGGCGTTTGAGAGTGCCCGTTACAGCCGTACCAACTCCAACCCCAGTGAATCTGCAGAGAAGAACATTCTGGTGTCTGATATGGAGATGAATGAACAGCAAGACTAGTGGTGGAATTGGCGAGCCGGGGTGGGGGGGGAGGGAGGGACGTGAGTACCTGTCATAACATGCCATCTCAGCAGCAAGCCCCCGAGGACAGCATAGGGCAACAGCAGGGTCAATAGATAGGACTGTGAACTGCTAAGGAGATGTGGAGAAATGCTTTTTTTTAAAAAAAAGTCCCATTTGTATGTGACACTAGAAGAAATTCAACCCTGGCCTTGTACATCTGCCCTTCTCAAAGAGGAGCCATGGAAGAAAAGGGAAGGTGGTTCATTTGCTGGAGAGAGAGAGTTAGAAAACCTCATTTTGGATGCTCCTGCCTCTGCAGTGTCTTCTCCACATTTCCTTAGAGAATGAAAATGCAAGCATTACTTCTTCCTGGTTCTAATATTAAAACAGGGAAGGGCTTGCAGGGTTTCCTCGTGTTCTTCTTGGTAAGAACACGTCTGTCTTATTTTGGATTACTTCTTGAAGCCATGTGGCTAATTAAAAGAGCGATGGGCCCTTGAATTCCTAATAACGGTGGTTCGATCTTCTATTCCTCTGATGCCGAGATACCCCCGAGATAAATTCTTCCCCAGCCATGCCACTGCCATAGCAACCATTCTGCTGTTAAATTCTGTTGCCATATAGAGGGCCTTTCTGCGAAAACGACTGAAAGTGGTGCCACAAGCATTTTCACAGCTTCAAAATGACCTCTTGGTGACAAATGAGTAACGGGTGTGAGCTTGGGGGTGGTGAAGAAGACAGGAACGTTGCTATTTGCCTCTGCCTCTTTCAGCGATGACTCTGGCTAGATAGGCACTTCCTTGCAAAACCCATAAGCCTTCAAAGAATTGAACATCATTACCAGCCCTTCTGCAAACAAGTGGTGGTGGTGGTGGTGGTGGGGAGTTCGCTAAGTGGTCCTGGGGGTTGTGTCATTTCCCACTGATCACGAAACGAAACATTGCATCGAGTAGGTAAAGTGCGGGGATGAGACAACTGCATTTCGATCAGGAACAATGAGCATGAGTTGTCCACTCGAGCCAAGGCCTGCTTTCCCCCCAAGAACAAAATGTTGCAGTCTGAGCACTTAAAGAGAACACATTGTATGTGCAACAGAAACACTGCCCTGAACGTAAAATGGGAAACAAATGCATATTTATTGCAGAAAACAGGTTTGGGGTTTTTTTGCAGAAAGGTCCTCGGAACAACAGCATTTCTTGAGTGGAAAACTAATATACTGGCACTTGATTTTAATTTTGTTTTTGTTGTTGCCTTGCTGGATAAGAGGTATAGACAACTTGTTTCCTGGTACTTCACATTTTATACTGTATCGAAGTGCATGTTTGGCAATTATACCTTCTTTTGAGGGTATTTTGTGTCTGTGTGATGGCCAAAGGTCCTACAATCCTCCCCCCCTTTCCCACTTAATTTTCAATCATTCTAAGCAATGCAACAGGACACTAAAGTTCTATTGCTTCCAGAATAGGTATACAACTTGGGTTTGGACAGCATATGCTAGGAGCTAGTGAGAGACCTTGGGTGAAAGAAATGTGGAATTAAGAAAAAAGAAATCGAACAGGGGATGCTGTGGTTGTCATTTTGTCCTTTGCTTCCAACTAAGTAACTTTGGAACAGTGGCTGTGCTAAAGATGATAAGGGGAGAATGGTTCTTTTCTGCTACTCAAATAATTATGAGAATTGTTGTATATATATAAAAAAAATCTGGTAATTTTCACTTAAGCTGGATATTAAGTGTTCATAAAAATGTTTACCTTTGTCTCTTTAATCTTTAGGTACCTGGAAGCTGCCATACCAGCCCATGGTATGGGGAGTTTCTGAGACAATCTTAAGTTTTCCAGTTCCTTTTCCCTTGATGACTGCTGCTTGTTTCCCGGGCTTCTTTTTGGTTTAGATAAAGATGTTCATACATATTGAATTATGGCTAATGCTAAACAGCTTCTCTGCTCAGGGGATAATTTTTCAGGGCTTAATTTGAATGACTTTGCCCTGGATGTGTGAAATAACAATGCCTTTCATAATATGTAGTGTGCCTTCATCTCTCTCGTAAGTAGCCACAGGCAAGCCTTGTGTGTCTGGGCAATTAAGCTCCCAGGAAAAAAGCCAAATTTCGGGGCTTGAGTGCTGGGAACCTCTCATTTTACAAATGAAGCACTAACCCTTTTGCAGCAATATTGAACAGAGGATTCCAAC
This sequence comes from Darevskia nairensis, assembly GCA_034642065.1. NCBI lineage: Eukaryota > Metazoa > Chordata > Lepidosauria > Squamata > Lacertidae > Darevskia > Darevskia nairensis. The sequence goes on from JAWWNI010000405.1 coordinate 823,896, forward strand.
GCAGGCGTGAAAATGGCGCGGGCATGAGAACTCGGTATCCATGTTCACTGAAATGGATATTCTCGGAAACCAAAGCTTCTGCCCCAAGAATGTTGATGTGCGGTATGAGCACTTCTTCAACGTTTTGACAACGGAATTGTCATGGAAATACCTTCTGCCAAGAAGGCAAGCCTGCTGGTCAATATATATTCAGGAATTAAGTGCAATAGCAGGCCTGAAAGGAGGGAAGGCTCTTCCCAGATGCATATGCTGCTGCTATTCCCTCAGACTCTCCCTCAGTAATTATGACAGTACCATAGCCACCCCTAAACAACAGTCTTGACAATGTTATTTCCCTCTTTGCTTTCAAGGTGAATAAAACACAACCAGACAACTATCACTGCGTTCCGTACAAGGAGGGAAGAGGTATATCCCAAAATAATGAGAAGTTTGCTTGTTTGTTTGTTTGTTTGTTTGTTTGCAATTACTGGAAAAATGCCTCAGATTAAATGCATTTCCTATCACCCTTCTGAATAATGTGAAAAGGTGCTGGAAAAGAAACTGGCAACTTTTAAAGTAATTACTTTTGCTTTAAAAAAAAAAAAAAGCCTTCTAGAATCTTGGAATAAAGCTTCATTTCCCCATCCGTTTCAGCAAAAGCAGACTCTTCATCTTCTTCCATGCTTTTCAGTAGTCGCAAGAAGCCCAAAATCTCTTTTGCCCCTTGACGATTCATTTCTTGCTTTCTCAGAATCTACCATTCACTGTGCAGTGCGTCATTTTAATTAAAGTAGCAAAAATTCAACTTTGATTGAGCCCAAGATTGGTAATGGCAGAAATTCCTCTTCAGTTGCTATATTTGGACTTAAGATGAATTTTGAAAATGTCAGCCTTGCAGTCTTTTGGGATGAGCGAGATGTGGGCTCAGCCCAATTGTTCAACTCAACTTGTCCCAAACCTTTTAGCTTTCCCATCGCCTACCTCACAAACTGCTCACATAGCCTTTAGGAGAGCAGCCAGGGAAGCTCATTCTCAGCTAAGACAATAATAATAATAATAATAATAATAATAATTTATTATTTATACCCCGCCCATCTGGCTGGGTCTCCCCAGCCACTCTGGGCAGCTTCCAGCAAATGTTAAAAAACAAAACATTAAAATCACAGATTAAAAGCTTCCCTGAACAGGGCTGCCTTCAGGTGTTTTCTAAAGGTCATGTGGTTGTTTATTGCTTTGACCTCTGGTGGGAGGGCGTTCCACAGGGCGGGCGCCACCACCGAGAAGGCCCTCTGCCTGGTTCCCTGTAGCTTTGCTTCTCGGAGTGAGGGAACCACCAGAAGGCCCTCGGCGCTGGATCTCAGTGTCCGGGCTGAACGGTGGGGGTGGAGACGCTCCTTCAGGTATACAGGACCGAGGCCGTTTAGGGCTTTAAAGGTCAGCACCAACACTTTGAATTGTGCTCGGAAACATACTGGGAGCCAGTGTAGATCTGAATGCTAGTGGGCTCCACCCAATGTATCAGCCACTGAATTGTATCAACATGTGGAGAAACCTCTGGAATTAAACTCTTAAAAACTCTAATGCACTGTCTAGATAGAAGACGGGAGTGTAAGGGAAGGAGTAATCATCATCAGTAAGGGAAGGAGGTTAAACACTGCTCTCTTTTTGAAACAGAGGCAGGTGCTGTGATAAGTTGTCTTTTGAGCTACAATTCAAGGTACTACACTGGACCAGTTAAGCCCTTCAGTGCTGAAACACAATGGACCAAGCAAACCCATTCTGAAAAACAGCACACATGCGTTTGTGAAAGGCATGACAGCTCTGGACAACACCCAGTGAGGAATGCCATTCTATTTGAGGCTTCCTTGAGAAAGGAATCCACCACTAGGGCAGATGACTGCATCCAAAGTGCCTCTCCATATGCAAATCAATTCGCTCTAAAGCCTAATACCAGTAACACACATTTTCAAAAGCCATCTTTTCACATTTGACACCGGCAATTGCAGCACAACAGTAAGTGCAAGTTCTCCAAGTGCCGCCTGCTGCAATCGTGAAAATGGGAGAAAGTTGCTCCAACCTTCAAGTTTCATGGCCTCTTTCCAGTGCGGGCTCTTAGTATACAGTGGACCCTCTAGTTACGTACCGCTTTGGATACGTAACTTTCGGGTTACGAATGCGGCAAACCCGGAAGTGTATACTTCCGGGTTTTGCCACGTGCGCAGAAGCGGCGCCTCTGCCTACAGGCTTTTCAGGTTGCGGACGGACCCCCGGAATGAATTTAATTCGTATCCAGAGGGTCCACTGTAATCTATAGTTATTCAAGCTGCATTTGCTGCTATTACTATTTTAACAGCAATCCAGCATTGGCAGTATTGCAGGTACTGTACAGAACCCAGGAATTGGCAGTCTGTGTTGGTTGCATGATACAGCAGGGATGGGTGGGAAGGAGAGAGAGGCACAGATTGCCTTACAGTGGCCAACTCCCAAGAGATTGCGATCTACTCACAGTTGAAAACTGGCAGTGATCTACCCCCTTTTGGGGGGTTCAGGTCAAAGTTGTTGAACTTTTTTTGGGGAAGGAAAGCACCTTTTGGGGGGGTTCAGGTCAAAGTTGTTGAGCTTCTTTTAGGGAGGAGGAAAGCCATGGTTTTTGGGGGGTGCAGGAAAAAAATGTTTAGCTTTTTTTAGGGGAGCCAAACTTGTTGAGCTTCCTTGGAGGGAGCCAGTGATCTACCACAGACGTCCAGTGATCTACTGGTAGATCACAATCTACCTGTTGGACATGCCTGCCTTAGAGCAGTGTTCCCCAACCTTGGGCCTCCAGCTGTTTTCGGACTACAATTCCCATCATCCCTGACCACTGGTCTTGCTAGCGAGGGATGATGGGAGTTGTAGTCCAAAAACAGCTGGAGGCCCAAGGTTGGGGAACACTGCCTTAGAGCATCTCTCCTGAAAGTTCTGTCCCAAGGGAAAAGCCCTGGCTATCTGATATTCACCTGTGGGAATCTCCCTCCAAAACAACAACCTGTTCACTTACAACGTACTGATCCAGTTTTTAAAAAGAACATGGGAGGGGGTGCCTGAGGAGTGAACAAAAGATTAAATATTTTTTATTAGGGCTTGCCATTCAAAAGGAAGGCAATAATGTTATAAGACTGATCATACAACAGTACATCAATACATTCACATTTGTGTGCCATGAAATGTCCTGTGAAAAGGCTGGGCATACAGCAATTCAGTTTTTACGTACAAAACATTGCTTTTATCTCCAAGGAACCCTGACCCCCAAAGGCGCATGTCTGAAATGGTGCAGAGTGGGTTCTAGTAGGGCAGGTGCTGCAAATGTAGATATCTATTTTGCCATCTTGGATGGTTTGCCCAGAGGTCAGTCAAAGCACACACGCATGAAACCCTAGCCAACGTTTTAAATTTTGATTTGAGTAGCTGGGGGCCAGGAAGTAGGAGAGATTAAAAAGTTTACACTCTGCAAGTTGCTGTTAATAACCCATGTTGTTTCAAAAAGATTGTCAGTCAATATTGCAACTTAAAAACAAAACCAAAAGGGGGGGGGGGGGGGAAACCACAAGAATCAAACCACACAAACAGCCAAAACAACCCCAGACCCTTAAAAGTCTTTTGATTTCAATGGGTGACACGGAATAGGAATGGCGTACATACTTATTGTGGCCTGGTGTTAAGAAAGAGTGAAAGTTGAAGGATGTGAAGAAGGGCGCTCTGTCAGATTCCCAAAGAGGTCTCTTCCTTAGATCCTCCTTAGCCACTGTTGCCAGAATTGGCTGAATCTGCAAAGATGGAGGAAATAAATCACTTCTTAGTTTTCTGTATAATGTGGCAATTGCCTTAAATGCATTCAATAAACTATTACTCAAAAGAGCAACGGAGGCTCAAATGTTCGCCATAAATCCAAATTTAATTACTTATCTCCAGAGACTTGTTTTGACACATTTCGTAAAATCAAGGAGCAAGAGAGCCCAAAAAGTAAGGCATCCAAGGTGCCAAATTTAGTTAACTCCTACTTGCCATATGCTAGGACGATCAGAAAGGATGTGGATATATCTTATGTTAGGAAATGCGACTCAAATAAAGGAAGGGCTGCTTTAAGGAGGCCTATACTGGTGTCAGTCCTCCATGACGGCTGTAAACAATGCAAGAACTGTAGGTGTGCAGGCAAGCTGGTCGTGGGGGAGAAAAGGGTGAATGATGACCAGTGAGTCCCTTTCAAATTATATTTTCCTATGATTGTACGGAGGGAAAAGTTGTCCTTCTAACAGTGCAATTCTAATAACCATGTCTACTCAGAAGTCGTACTGAATTAAGTGGAGCTTACTCCCAGGTAAGTTGGGTTACGATTGCAGTCCAAAGCAAACGTTTTATTTTCAGTTTAACTTTCTCGCAGCATAAGCTTGCGCAACCATTGTATCAAGAGAGATGGAACTCAAGAAGTCAAGAGGATGTGCAGAGATAACTTGGAGCACAGCTTCAAATTCTACTGAGGCTGCAGCGCTCAGCTCCGAAATGTGATATTATAAAGGAGGGAAATCCCCTTGGTACATGCAGAGTGCATTTCACCTCATCGCTCGTTAGCCACATTGGACACCATGAGTTGGGGCGTTACTGGGGCATAACTGACCATGCTAAATAGCTGTTTGCCACATTTCTGTAACTTAGCTAAATATAAGGGGCCTCTTGATTTGAATGCTATTCTTATCTAGGAACTTCAAAAGGGGTAGTAGCCATGTGAGTATGTTGACGGAAAACCAACTGTCTTTGCACACATTGAAGGTATGTGTGTGTGCACACACACATACTAACTATATATATATATACTACCGTATATGTGTGTGTTTGTGTGTGAGTGTGTGTGTGTGAGTGAGTGTGTGTGTGTGTGTGTATTATATATATATATATATATATATATATATATATATATATATATATATATATATATATATAAATGCTTTTTTTCTGGGAGTACGCAGGTGTATGCATACCCCTGAACATTTTGTGAATCTAGGTTTGGCCTCATTGGGGGTACCCCTAAACATTTTTAAAGGGGAAAAAGCACTGTATATATTATAAGCAGTGGAGCATCACAGTCCTTGCGTGATAGACTTGTCCTTGCCTTCAGACAAACCCCTAATATAAAACAGACAAAAGCGGAGGAAGAAGACCCTGACACTAACCCAGATGCAAACTCTATCCCCATATCTACTCAAGCATTACTATTACAAATCCTAATAAAAACCAACGCCATAGGGTTCGTTCAGCTACTCAAGATGATACGCTACGGTCTGTTTGCAAAAGAATAAGCAAAACGGAAATGGGAAACGCCCAGAAACCAATGGGGAGAAGCCTTTGGTTTCCCAAGGCACTTCAAATGGAGATTCCAGTGTGAAATTGCTGTATTAGAATTTACACAAGGAAGATTTTGCTTGAGCCAAGACAGGCCTCAATCGATTTCACACCTACTGTTGATGTTACTTAACAGAGGAAGGGTTATTGTTATCACCAGTTATTGCTGTTGTGATTAGTCGTCATTATAGTATCTGTTTGAGCCTTATATAGAACTATCAGTGGCCTTCTTGAATCTTGCAGCTTTTTTGCACCATTGCATATCCACTTGAGTGTATATATATTATACACACATACAAATATACACAACCAAACCTGCTGACTGAGGATTGTTCATCCTGCTCTAGTCCTGGAAAGCACAATAAACCTGCCAGGCTGTAATCTGAACTAGGAGGATTTTTCTCTAAGTAAACGTGCATAGTATTTACCAACAATGAACAGGTCTAAATGGCACAATGGGGTGATACCTCTATTAGCATTCATTAAAATGTCACAATGTAGCAAGCAAGATGGGGAATTTCAAGTTTCCTGAAATGCACTGTCAAACTTAAAAAACAAAGGGGGGGGGGAGAGAAAATAGCTGTGCCTCAAAGCAAAGTTTTACGTTTGCCACAGTGTCTAGCTAATTTCCAAAAGGTGGTAAAAGGGCTTTTAAAGCTCAGTCTTCTATAAGAACCCCTGTGAGATTTACTCCTAGGTTTGTAGAGGATTGCAGACTGAATGCAAAATAGCTCAGGTTGCACCAAGGGCTACTGGAGCAAAACACCTTCCTCCCAATAATGACTATTCATCTATTTGCCTATTTCCAGTGCTTAAACAGAACACATAGACTCCCTGTAAGACAGAGGAAGGGGTCTGTGCAACTGGTCTTTCCCATTGTGGTAAGTTACAGGGAGAAGCAGCTACCAGCACATAATATGATGGTTGCAACAGCATCCTTGTTGGACACGTGAGTGAAGCTGCACTCGGGCTTCAGTATACATTATTTACACAATGGGCCTTGCGTGATTGGCTACTTCTGGGCTGTTCCTGTAAGCCAATCAGGTTGCAGATTCACTTCCTCCAGGAGCCTGATTGGCTTCTCCTGCAGGCCAATCAGGTTGCTGATTCACTTCCACCTGGAGCTGGATTGGGTAGCTCGTGCAGACCAATCAGACTGCTGCATTCTGGATCCTATTCTAGGATTCAGCTCAGTACATAACACCCTACTTGTTTATAATACAACCACTATAACTCTCTCCCCCTGCTTGCCAATTAATTCCTACCCTTTCAGGCACCTTGAGCTTTCCTTTGTACAAAGCAAACAAGGGCTAGGGAGCACATCCCATTTTCATAAAGCCCCATGGAATATAATTCCCATTCTGACAAACCTCCAGTTCTTCTAAAATTACACAGCTTCCCTTTGTTATTTAGAGAAACCAGAGTATCTTCTGCAGTGTCTGTTTTCAGTTATTCTTGTGGCTTAATGAGACACTTGCACCTCTGATTAGATGCACCGTAAGGGAATCTAGCATCTTGGTAGATCTAAGATTCCTTTATGAGGAATATTGCAAAAAGTTACTGAGAAATAGTAGGAGTTGCTGTAAGCCCTACATAAACCTACTTTGGTTTTCCTCTGTTCTAGGCTGTCTTGAGAGCTAGGGGGAAAGGAAAAAAGGATTAATACATGATGTTCCTAATAACAGTGACGAGACACACAGTATTTCAACAACGATGTTGTTGGCATGGCTTGCGGAAAAGGCACTTTAAAGGAGGACAAAGAAACATCTTAAAGATCCAAGATAAGTGGGTAAACCATACCATTGCGGAAATGTAAGGTACAGTGAAAATAATGTTAAAAGAGATAATCAGTATGTAAATGTTTTGTTTGTCTATAAAATGAAAAAGAAATTGCTTTCTTTGGCCAGAGCCCTATGGCTGGATACCTTTTGGAGTGCAGTCCTATATCGGGGGGAGGGGGGTTCTGTAGGGTCTTCAAGCAGAAGACAGTAGGTTTGGAAAAAACTTGGAAAGACACCTAGAATTTTGGCCATTTAGTATACGATGTCACAAGTAAGGCATGCATTTCCGCTAAAGTACATACCAATAAGCACCCGTAGGTTCAACTTTTTTTATATGTGTACCTTACATACTGTCATATTAAAGCTATTGGCCCGTTTAAGGCATCCTGGATATTTATGACGTGTTAGACATTAACGAGGAATGTAATTTCGTAGCTAAGTCACTCTATTTCTTTGCTCGCTTGTTTCTGATGTCATAAATGGGACGCATGAGGCAAAGGGAAGAGCACTTGTGTGGGGCAATGAAGGGGGTGAAAGATACGATAGTGCAACACTGTAAGTAGCAAAAAAAGGGTCATAAATGTGTAACTGATTTAGCAGTTATCTGACAGGACCTAATTACCCAATGGCCAAAGATGCTGACAGATACAGAATTCATGTACAGCTATGGTTGCTACAAGTGCGCACTGAAGACAGCCCTTGGAAACAATCACATTGCAGCACAGAGTTTTTATGGCAGTGTTTACGGTCCTGTACTGTAGCCAAGAGGCAGAATAGAAAGCCCTGCGATAAAAGCTGAAGAACTGGCATTAACTAGATTTAGGCTAAACAAAATAAATAAAAAATTCCTTCCAGTAGCACCTTAGAAACCAACTAAGTTTGTTCTTGGTATGAGCTTTCGTGCTACTGGAAGGAATTTTTTTTTATTTTGTTTCGACTACGGCAGACCAACACGGCTACCTACCTGTAACTAGATTTAGGCTGCAATCCTAAACACACTCCCTAGTGCCCATTGGGCAGAGTAGGACTTACTTCTAAGAACATGTGTAGGATTGGTCTATCGCATAACCAGTATTGGTAGGGCAGTTAAGTCCAACCACATGATGTGATTCATCTCACAGCTGCTTCATCTTTTATAGCTCAGCTTAGGTACCCTGGTATTTTCAGCAGAATATATGAAAGCAGCAAAGGGAAGATGCAATAAACATGCCGCAGGGGACAGAGGCCAATTTCTGCTCCTTGGAACATGATCCTAAGAGTTTGGGTCACTTTTACATCAAACACTGCATACATAACTTATCGCTGCAATCACTGATGGGAGGCTAGTGAACCTAGGTTGCTGTGTATAAACAATGAGATGGAATTGGATATCTTTCTCCTCTTACCCGATCTCTGGAGGCTTGGTTGTAGTTTAATCTCATGAGTTCTGCAAACCTTTGCTCATACAGGTGAAGCAACAGCACAAGATAGAGGCCTGAGTTCATCAGTTCATCCTGGGCCTGTATGTAGGGGAGGAAATGCTTTTGAGTTTCTGCCACAACTGGATGAGCATGCTAGCTGCAACTCCACATGACCTCAGTTACCTTCCATGAGCTTCTGAAGCAAGGAGCCTTTTCTATTCATGGAGGCTCCCTGCAGATTTCAGAACTTTTTGCATTGCTAGCTGCAGGGATGGGGAACATTTTTCAGCCTCATACAGAACTCTGTGGGTTCTGCATGGCATTGTTGGGTGGAGCAATGTTACAGACCAGCCACAAAAAGCCAGAGGTTTCCTTCCATGTGTGTTTGTACACACACATACCATTCTCCATCCAAGCTATTGGCATGGCCGCAGTTCAAGGACCATATTTCAGCCAACCAGAAATAATGGTTCAGGTGAAGACCTTATCAGGCTGCCCATTTGGTTTCTTACCCGAGACTGCTGATGATTCCTGTAATAGTCGTTCACATTAAAATCATCCAGATCTACAGCAAGGCTCTGCTTACAGAGTTCACATGTTTTCACTGCACCAAGTTCTGCACCTGAAAGAACAAAAATTCTTTGCTTTAGCTTATATGCAGCACATATTTGCTGTAGGTTGAAAAATTTCACATGCCACTGAATACTACTCCAGAAATCTGCTCTGTTCAAGGCTGTGTGTATACCTTGTGATACAATATTTGGCACCAGAGGTACCAGCAGGATTTTCTGGCCTCTGTACACTATATGTGGATTGGGTACTCCGCCCTACTTGCAAATGAGGACAGAGAGTAGCATATACCATATTGGCCCGAATATAAGCCACACTTTTTTTTCCAAATTCCGATTGTGAAAAGTTAAACTGCAGCTTATATTCGGAACCAAGCACTGTGCGCCCGCCTCCTGGCACTACTGCTCTGAACGGGGGACAGGGGTGGCCGGTGCCGGCTTGGGGAGGTAGTGCCAGGAGTGCCAGAAGGTGGGCACCAGGGTGGATAAAAATCAATGATTTTTAAATTTAAATCGGATTTTTTTTTATTCAAATCAAACTTTTTTGATTTAAATTGGATTTTTAAAATAAATGCTTTTGGAGGAAAAATCTTTCTAAATATAGTCTTCTATTTAAGTTACATTGTAGTCCAAAGGCTATTCATCAGGAAATAAGGATTTAAGTTTATCAAGAGTGCTAAAACTCAGTCTAAGTTTTTTTAAAAAATGTTTAACCACATCAGTTAAAAACATGGATACATATGCTATCATGTTATTGTTTTAGTTAAATAAATTGTTTAAATGGTTATTAAGGAAATGATTATTTTTCTCCTTCCAATAAAGTACAGCAGAAAAGTTGTTCCAAATATAAACAGTTAACTTATTAAACCTCACCATAATTTCATAATTATCTGTCTATGTATTTCTAGTAGTATAACCAAATCAGTAATTTTTGATATAACTGTAAAAACTACTCTGAAAATTTATTATTCCAAAAATGAAACCTTCATATGGTTGTAAATATTAAGATTATACCAGCAAGAATGAGTCTTTCTGTAAAAAAAAATGTTTAAATCAAGTCTTACTGACTAGTGATTTAAATCAAGCCTTACTGACTAGTGATTTAAATCAAGCCTTACTGACTAGTGATTTAAATCTTGATTTAAATCAAATCCACCCTGGTGGGCACACAGCATGCTTGAAACCAAGTGCCAGCACCAGAGCTTGAGGAGTGTGGCACCGAGCACCAGCCGACCCCCGTTCAGGGCGGTAGTGTTAGGAGGCAGGCCACACCCACAAATAAGCCTTGAATTTTAAAGGTGCTGCTTATTTGTGGGTGCTGAAACTTACTTCCAACACAATGGGACCATGCTTAGCTCAGTTGGTAGAACACGAGACTCTTAATCTCAAGGTTGTGGGTTCGATCCCTGTATTGGGTGAAAGATTCCTGCATTGCAGGGGGTTGGATAGGAATGACCCTTGGGGTCCCTTCCAACTCTACAATTCTATGATTCTATGTTCTCTGTCACACCTGAGGGCCACAGGCAATGCTGCTGAGCAGACAAGACACAGCAGCTTAGCTTTGTTTTAAGTTAAAGGGGAGAAGACAAGAACCTTCACTGAATTGTAAGAATCACTCCCCACCCCCAAGCCCAAAAAGTGCTGCAATGTTTGCCTGTCCCCACAAAATCTGCTGATATTTCTCTCCCCACACCTTTGTGGGGAACAAGTGGTCCTACAGAGGTGCAGTGGGGGGAATTCTAAACCAGCCACAAATAATGTCACAAACCTACATTTGTTTCCAACAGTCCTCAGCACCTGGGCAGCAGTGTCCCTATTTGTTTGCTGGGTGATACAGGGTAACCAATGAACTCTTGCTTGGCCCTGTTCATTTCTGTGTGTGATGCCACTGTTGAAACCCAAGCAAGGTGTGAACATTTGAAATATCTCTTTTCCTAGTCATCTGCTGCTGAGATCAACTGCCCAACCATAAACTATTAAGCTGTGGTACCTGGTTGGAATAGCAGTTCGAAAGCACATCAAAGTGCAAGTAGATAAATAGGTACCACTGCAGCGGGAAGGTAAACGGCGTTTCCGTGCGCTGCTCTGGTTCGCCAGAAGCGGCTTTGTCATGCTGGCCACATGACCTGGAAGCTGTACGCCGGCTCCCTCAGCCAATAATGCAAGATGAGCGCCGCAACCCCAGAGTCGGACACGACTGGACCTAATGGTCAGGGGTCCCTTTACCTTTACCTTTTACCTGGTTGGAACACACAACGGACACAAGGATGCTTGCTTTCACGATATTTCTTCTAAGTGTGCATGTACTGTTTGGGTGTACAATTTGCAAAATTTGGAAGCATTTTCTCAGAGGAAGCACGTAAGGATCACAGCCTATTGTTTTCTTGGTTTTGAGATCCTTTTTGATGTGCTGAAGCTAAAGAAAGTCATTCCTAGTTACTTTTTCTTTGCCTGTTCTATCATGCTTTTCCATTCCAGTAAGGTATCACATGACTGATTCTCCCCTGCTTTTGCCTGATGTAACCTTGTTATACCATTTAACCCCAGCATAGACCAGACTATCAAGGATGATATCATTGAAGAATAATAAGTGTAGTTATTTCCACCGTTACAACATATACACAAGTGTCTTTGGAGGAGCGGGGAGCATTTTCAAAAGCTGTTTTACTTTAAATAGTTTCTACTTTTATGGGCCATTTCTCATGAGTTGTATGCAGAAACAAAGGCAAGGAAATTACAGGTTTGGAAGTTATGGAGGGCTTGTTTTTGGTCCAGTCTCCAAAGCCAATCCATACTCTGAGTAGGCGTAGAGTACGGGAGGATATTCCTTTGGCAGAACTACATGTAAAAGTCTCTCCTTGCTGAGACTGTAAATAATTTTGCTGAAGCATGTTAGTAAACCATCTTGCAACACATAAAACACTTTGATAACTTTTCTGCTGTTGAAAAACACTATGTATTTTAACCAAATGAATTGAACCTATGGAAGTCCATTCATATACATTTCCCCCCCATATAAAACATTCCAAAATTGAGGCCTTTCTCAAACTGATTTTGGTGGAGTTTAGATATGCTTATTGAGACAACCTTCTGACACCTCAAACCTAGGCATGTCTACTAGAAAAGTCTTATTAAGTAAATGGAGCTGTGAGAAGGATGTGTGGCCTCCTCAGGAGTAAGCATCCACAAACACCGTCTACTAAACTAGTTGCTTTATTTACAGCATCAAGCAGTTCAGACGTTACAGCTATGCATCCGACCCCTCCGAGTCAGATCCCTGAAGTGCAGATTTGCGACTCCGCCCCCAACATAGGAGCTTCGGGAAACCGAGGCGCCGCCTCTCTTGTTTCCTTTTCCGTGCCCTCGACCTGGGCGGTCCAGCGCCTGCCCCTTCTCTTTCACTTTCATCATCCACGCTGGTGGTGTCTGATACTCTGGCAGGCTCACTCAGCCCCAACTCCTCCCCGGTATCCATGTTCTGATCCCTTCCCATTGGCTGTGCTGGATCCCTGGTTGGGGCTTCCTCCCATTGCTTCATTATCCCCTCTGGCGTCAGCAGGGCTGTGCCTGTTCCTGATCCCAGACCCTCAATAACTCTTCAGGCATCAGCTGAGCCCTGTCTAGGTCAGCTGTTTCCTCTGGCTCTGCTTCAGAACCCGGCCAGCCCCTGACAGGAGCTTACTCCCAAGTAAGTGGGTATAGATTGCAACCTCAGTATGAAAAAAAGCACGTAGCATTTTTGCTGAGGTATTCTCAGCCGTCTCTTAGTGGGAGTTATAAGGTTCCCCAGACATGTGCATAGCACCTGATGAGCAGCCTAGTTCAAGACTGAGCAAGTCATATTTCTGCCAGTTTTGATTGTTGCCGGAGTAGAAAGGGAACAGCCAAGCATTTCTAAATCTAGTTTTGCTTTGATGTCAGCAGACAGTACATACAGTGTGCCTGGGCCATGATGGAATTTTAAACTAAATTGCATGCTATGCTCTTTCTTTGCTTAAAACTTGCAGACTCACCTGATTTGATCTTAGCCTTTAACCAGGTCTTTAGACATTCCTGGTGGACAAATCGAAGAGTCCCGCCACACCCGCACGGTTCCAGCAGCGGATTGGTTAAGGATCCCCCAGCAATCTGACATATCCGGCACTGATCTCCTCCTCTTCAGAGTCTTCTGCTAGAGACTGGAGATACAGCAGAGTTTCCATAATTCAAAAACAGTGGTCTGGAGGAATGACCTTCAATAGGGGGCATGCTTGTAATGTATTTGAAAAGTGAAATTTATGGAGTGGGGTGGGGGAGAAGACAGCAAAAGGGTTCCTTCTAAATTCCCTCTCACATGGTGGGTGAGACGGTCCTACTAGACCAGGCTTCCTCAACCTCGGCCCTCCAGATGTTTTGAGGCCACAATTCCCATCATCCCTGACCACTGGTCCTGCTAGCTAGGGATCATGGGAGTTGTAGGTCAAAAACATCTGGAGGGCTGAGGTTGAGGAAGCCTGTACTAGACATATACTCAATCAATGGATATGCACAACTGAGGCAAGGGAGGGTGTTCCCCTATTGCTAGATGCCGCACCAATTACAGGAATATCAGAGCAACACCTCCAAGGCCGTCTCTAACCGGGAGTTCCTTCCTATCACTGCCTTGTCCCACCTCTGAGATGCCGCAGCAGATAGCTCTTTCTGTTTGTGATCTATTGCAATTTAGATTGAAATGTAACCTGCTAGAAAACTTAGTACGATACTGTAGGAGTAATTCTATGATTCTATGTAGCCGGAAGATTACAAACATCCACGTATTTTTTCCCCTTACCTATGTGAGACCACTGAGAGACATACATAATCAGATGATTTGGAGTGAGGTGTCACTCATGACACTCCTATCTGTATCAGGAAAGGCAGTTCAGGTGCTGGACTGTGATTCGCAGAGCCTGCTGTGGCTGCAGAGGCCCATAACTTGTGACTGCTATCTCCCGCTGGCGGCACCAAGTGACCTCACCAGGGGGAAGCTTGGGCAGTGTGTATGAAGGTTCTGGGCTAACCAGATGACAAGACTGATGTGGCCCAAAAGAAAGCTAGTAATTGGCACCAACTTAGCTGGTGATTCTCTAGCGCAGCGTTTCCCACCGGTGTGCCGCGAGACACCGGCTGATGTGCCGCGGAAAAAGGGACCTGCAGCCCAGGGCTGCACAGGGACCGTGGCGGCGGCGCTGCTGGAGCCCAGCGGCGAAGCGGAAGCCAGGGCGGCGCTGCTCCCTTGGCTGCTGCAGCAGCAGCAGCAACAACAGAAGCCTCGCGGGAGAATCCCGACCTGGTGCCCCAGCTGATGGGCGGGAGAAAGGACGCCGCGCTACAGCTGATCCCAGAGGTAACTCTGGGTCAGAGACCCGGCGCATCCGGGTGGGGGAGGAGCGGTGTGCCGCGAGATTTTTTTAATGAAACAAGTGTGCCATTGCCTAGATTAGGTTGGGAACACTGCTCTAGCGGTTCAAAATCAGCCCCGGAGGCCTACTCCATTCAGTGCTGAATGATAAAGTCCCACAGAACCTGGGTCCCAAATATATGAAAGAGTGCCTCCTCCTGTATCAATCTGCTCGGTTATTATGACCAGCAAGAGAGGCTTTTCTTACAATTCCACCACAAAGTGAGGTATGGGCAGTGGCGTAGGAAGGGAGCGGGGGGCGGGCCGCCCTGGGTGCTACTCTGGGAGGGGTGACAAGATGGCCCCTGCCTCGCCCCAGCTGTAGAGCGGTCGAGGGTGTGACGTCCGTACGGGCTGCCGCTCTCTCTGTCTGTACAGCCACTGCGCGTGAGTAGCAGCCCGTAGGGATTGCACATGTGTGGCATCCCATACGGTCGCCGCACATACACAGTCCGTACGGAATGCCGCCCGCGCAGCAGCCTGTACAGCCGCCATGCGCATGCGACATTCTGTACGGACTGCACATGTGCGGCATTCCGTACGGAGTGCGCACGCGCGGGATGCCACACATGCACAGTCCGTACAGGCTGCGCCACCCCGGGTGCCGGAGAGGGTTCCTCCGCCACTGGGTATGGGCAACAGTGGCATATGAGAGTGACTTCTTGGTAGTGGCCCCCCAGCTGTGGGTGTAAGAGGTCATCTTGTTCTGACACTATAGTCCTTTAATCAGCAGCTAAAGATGGACCTCTTCAATTTGGCATTTGGGGAAGGATTGGGCTGCAGGGGCTGTGCTGTTGGAAGCTTGTCAGCTCCTTCTGTTAAATGCTGTTTTAATCACAATTTTTAATATTTTATAGTTTGATGTCATGTTGTTTTATCTATGTAGGTGCCCTGCCCTTGGACTATTGGTGAATGGCATTTTATAAATGCCGAAAATAAATAAATAGAAATAAACATTATCCCATTCCACAGTTTCCTGAGTTGAACTCTAGCACCAAGTACAGGTTTTTAACTGCCTCAAAATGACTTCAGACCAGGCAAAGGACTTCTGCGGCAAATCCCCCTCCTAATGACTGAAAAAGTACATTTGTCATAACTGCCCCCCCCCAATTATATACTGCTCACCTCTCTTGCAACTTCTTTAGCTTCTCGGGGTCTGTCTCGGGCTTACTAATCTCCTTCATACATGGTGAACTGCAAGTGGTTGTACTGCTCACAAAACTGCTCTGATTTCGCAAATCAGATACTGTCAAGAAAATTGGTACTTGATCAGGGAGAGGGCCAGCCATGTGAAGGTGTGCTGTGAAGTTTGCCCGGAAAAGAGATGGATGGGAAGAATCTGTGGATGAGGAGGAGCTGTGGGAATTCAGAAAATTGTCTTCATCATGAGAAGTGGTGCTTGGAGAAAGGCTGCTTAGACCATTGCTTATACTATCTTCTAGCAGGCTACTATCCTCAAAGGTGCTGATTGTAGGTGATGAAGACTGGCAACTTTCAGTAGCTGAAAAGGACTCCCTGATTCTTATAGGAGATAGCTGTCTACGAACAGTGAACCTGGGGCTTCCACTCAGCTCTGTGGTTTGCATAGAAGCTGCAGCAACATCCACGTTGCTCGTTGTTTCAGTTCTGTTTATAGGTTGTGCTAAGGATCCTGGGATATTAAATGCGGAACGCAGAGGAGGCCTCTGAACTGTTGGCCTAGCTGAACTAATGTGTCCAGTGTAACATCTTTGATTGGTCTCAAAACCTTGTCTTTCTCTACCACAGCCATTGTTCCCTGACCAGTCTTCTGTAGAACTTAAATTGCCAATGGTCTCATTGGCTGCTGCACTTCTTGGTCTGCCTTCGGCATGTGGGCTTTTGGAATTCTCACCTTCATTTTTGTGGGCCTCTTCCGGAAGGTTGTTTTCTTCAAGAGCATGAGGGTTCCTTTGGTCTCTGGTCTTCCTTTGCCCCACTGAAGGTTGCTCAGCTGCCGCCTCCGCTGCTCCACTGTGTTGCCGTGGCAATCTGTGGGAAAGCTCAGCCCGCCTAACGTCACCCCCGACTCCCGTATCGCAGTTCGGCTGCTCGGCCTGTGCTACGGGCATCCCACTGGCTCTGTTGCTCTGATCAGGAGGAGGAGACTTACTGATATCATAGGAAAGAAACTCTTCTTCTAACTCGTTAACGTCTTCAGTGTCATCATTCTCTGCGGTAGAACCTTCCACATTTGCACACAACAATGCATAAAAATCGTCTTCTCTGGGCCTTATGGGAGTATTTTTAATGGGGGGAAGGTTGGAGTTGCTTGGCTCACTTGATAACAAAGGACCGTTAGCAACCTGAACAGTAGGATCCATCACGGTAGTTGTGGGCTGCTGAGCTGCTGTTAGAACGTTTCCTTTTTTGAGATCCCTGTCTAGGCTTTTGCTGTCTATGTTTAGTTTAGAGGTCTGGATTAAGGTCCTCTTTTCTGGAGATTTCTTCTTAGTCTTGAGAGCAGGGCCACTTCTTTGTCCTGTGACTTCTTGCGAGTCTGCATTGGGAGCAAGAGTTGCTTTCAGAATTTATTTGCCAAAGCACTTTATTCAGTTTTAGTGGTGATCACACAAGAACCACTAGTGGCAAATATATTTCCCAGATCCACCTGGGGATTGCATGGCTCCTCCCCTTAAGCCCCCCACCCCAAACAATTTCTTTAA
This sequence comes from Darevskia nairensis, assembly GCA_034642065.1. Taxonomy (NCBI): domain Eukaryota; kingdom Metazoa; phylum Chordata; class Lepidosauria; order Squamata; family Lacertidae; genus Darevskia; species Darevskia nairensis. The sequence continues at coordinate 841,101 of JAWWNI010000405.1, forward strand.
AAATGGCTATACCGCCCCTTAAATATATAGATGTGGTATCTGGAAATGGAGTGAGGCTTCCTTTTAGCCTTTTGGCAAATTGGGGCTTTCTGCAAAATGGGAGAGAGGACCTATCTTTTCTTTGAATCTCCCTAATGAAAGAAGTGCTCTTTGGAGGAGAAGACTTTTCCAATGATTTATCCAAACCCTGTAAGGTTCATTGGAAAAAGACACCTGCATGGTTTGTTGTTGTTTTTAGATTCAGCATAGTCCAATGGACTATGCTTGAAGAGACACAACTTCAATTCCCTTCTTCACCATGAACTCACTGTATTGCCTTAAATAAACCATTCTGTTTGCCTCCTGCAAAATCATCTGTGTACAGTGTCTCTCTATGGCAGCGTTTCCCAACCGGTGTGCCGCGGCACAGTAGTGTGCCGCAAGACACCGGCTGCTGTGCCGCCGCCCGCTCGGCTCGCCTCGTGCTCGCCCTCCCGCCCGCAAAGCGCAATCAATCCAGCGCGGCTCCGGCGAGGGCGAGCCAGTCACTCGGGCATCGTTGAGGCTCCCGGTGCCGCCGCCGCCTCAGCGGCCGCCTTCTTGCCTCGCCCCTAGGCGGCGACTGCGCCTCCTGGGCTCCGTCAGCTGGGGAGAAGAAGAAGCCCTCTGAGGCGGCGAGAGAGGAGACCTGCTGAGGCTGAAAGAGGAAGAGAGAGAAGCGCCCCGTGAGGGTCAGCCGGGCAAAGGCGCGCGAGGGTCCGCCTGCGCCCCCCCAAATGCGTGCGCCCCTCCCCTTCCACTTCCCCCCCCACATGCGTGCGCGGGGGCCGCCGTTGCCCCGAGAATAATAAGCATCCCGAGCCCGCTTTTCTCCTCAGCCAGGTGCCCTACCTAGGAGCCCTGCGCCGCCACCGCCAGTCAGCCACCCTCCTCCTGCCCCGCTTCCGTCGGCCAACACCGCAGGGAGGGAGCGGGGAGCGAGTGTGTGTGTGTGTGTGTGTGTGTTTCGCCTCGCCGGCACTCGCAGGCGCTGTCACACGCGCCGCCGCTGCCGCCGTCTCCCTCCTCCTCCTTCCCTCGCCGCTGCTAAGAGCGACACTCTCTCGCTCCAGCCCCAAAGCTCAGGGGCTGCCACCGGCAAAGTGACGTGAGGCTGACGCAAGGAGGGGTAGAAACTCCTTTACCAAAAAAGAAAAAGGAGGGGGGGAGAGAGAGCACCAGCCTCAAATCCAAAATAAAAACGGCGAGGGAGGTGGGGGCTTCTTCACGGGAGAGATCCCATTAGTCAGGCGGGGATCTGTCCCCGCACGCGCGCGCATCCGGGGCAGCGGGATCGCGCACCGCCCTCCGCAAAAACACCTTTCCCCGTGTCTGGCGTGCGGTGTTTGGGATGATTTGGGGAGGGGGATTTCCCGCTCCGTTTTTGCCCGCCTGGGTCCTTCCCCTCCCTCCCGCCAGGGTGCGCGGACACCCCGCCCCCCCCGGGGCGGGGGAGTCGGGGTGCATGTGGTGGTGGTGTGCTGCGAGATTTTTTCCATGGGGCAGGTGTGCCGTTGCCCCGAGGAGGTTGAGAAACACTGCTCTATGGGACACTGTATGTAAGTGGCCTCTTTGGCTATTTCTATCGGCCCATATGGGACCAGCACAAGTGGCTGGGCCTGGTGAAATTTTAATTCCTTACCCCTACGGTTATGATTCGTGGGTTCCCACTTAATTTTATTTTGATTTTAAATGTGTTTTGAATTGTATTTTAAACTAATCGTTTGATTTTGTGTTTTTAATGTATTTTATATATTTGGTGTTAGCCGCCCTGAGCCCGGTCTCGGTCGGGGAGGGCAAGGTATAAATAAATTTTTTTTTTATTATTATTGATACAAAACAGTGATGCCTTATTCTTATTAGCTCTGATCCAGAATCAGTAGTTTGGGAACTGTACAAAAGGGGGCCAACAAAGAGCCTCAATGGAAAAGGGGTGGAAGCCTGTTTCACTTGTTTTAGCAGCTTCTAATACAGGCATCCCCAATCTGCGGCCCTCCAGATGTTTTGGGACTACAACTCCCATGATCCCTAGCTAACAGGACCAGTGGTCAGGGATGATGGGAATTGTAGTCCAAAACTTCTGGAGGGCCGAAGGTTGGGGATGCCTGTTCTAATAGCAGCTGCTTGCCCATTAATCATTGTAAGTATCTGCATGTGTGTGTTTGTGTATACAGACACGCACATATGGCAGTGAGAACAATCTAAGCCCCATTCCATCCCATTCTTGTTCTCCTCTCTGCATACACGGTAGATCCCCACTGCATGCACGGAGCCTTTCCTTGTCCACAGACGAGGCCTTTGTATAACTGGCGCTCCATGCACAATTTTCGACCAGCTGAGCTGTGATCTCTCAAACCAATTCAACAAAAGGCCAACATCAAGGTGCAGCAGCTTTGATGTTTAAACCAAACTCTCCTTTGAATTCAATCTAAACAACTTCAGCTTCAATCAGGGAAGAACTTGCTCACATAATAGTTCCACATATGCTGTGAAACGAAGATGGAGCTCTGGACCAGGGATGACTTCTATAAATAGGAGGCATAAACTTAATGCAATGCGGAAAAAGAGTTTCTCACCAGCACTCTTGGTAGTCTTTGCTATTCCATGTAGCACTGGTGTTTTCCTCCCTCTTCCTTCCACTCTTTTCATATTCTCAGTGTCTGTGTTTTCCAGAAAACTTCTCTGGTTCAATCGCTGTCTTCTTGATAAAATTGGCCTCTGGAAAGCTGATAAACATTGTTTTATGCAAATATTTTTTTAAAGGAACCTCTGGCTTATGAACTGTGGGTCCATGGAGACTAAGTTGTAAGAGAGCACAATATATGAGACTGCATAACATTTGCACATGGGACACGGCACAGGGAGTACATGTCCTAACTTGCACTTTCTATGAGTGAATTTGTAAGGACTTGAAACTGTTCTCTTTTAAACCAACTGTGCTTTCTAAATCCTGGGTTTTTATTTCCTCCCTACATGGTAATGCTAAAACAGAGGGGCAAGGTGTGTGTATGGGGGGGGGGGGAGATACCTGACATGGCATGTAGAAGAATAGGGTATGTTTCATAACTATTCTTTTTTTGCTACCTCTTCCCCAAGGTGAGAGACTCTTTCTCTAAGGTAAGGGGGTGGAAGGCAGCAGAAGGTAGGGCAGGGGCAGCATGTGAGCACAGTTGAGAAAAGCTTGTTCGAGACAGGCTGTCCACCTCAATTGTGTTCACTCTCTGTAACACAGTCAAGTCCCCCTGCTTCAAATTACCACCCCATCCCTTAATCACAATTACACAATGAAATGAAACACTCACGTCAAACAGCACAGCAGTAAAAATCAATACTATTCCAGCCTTGAAACAAATAAACTGATCGATCTAAAAGACCCGGGTGGAATAAAAGACACTAAAAATAAGTAAGGCTTGACACCAGGCAATCCTCCCTTGTGAGGGAGTTCTAAAAATCGGACGCTGCAATAAAAAGGTCCCATCTCTAGCGATCACCTACCTAACTTCTGGTAGTGATGATGGGGGAGCAGAGAAGAATCCCTGAGGATGAGCATAATACTTAGGCAAGTTCATGTGGCAGAAGGCCATCCCACAGGGGTCTCAAACTGGGGCAGAAGTTGAAACCAAACTTTGATTTGCGCTTGGAAATCCACTGGGAAGTAGCATACATAAATTTTACCACTCCTGGTTGCCAGTTAGCAATCCAATCACCGTGTTTTGAAGCATTTGTTGTTTCTGAACATTCGTCAGAAACAACGCTCTGCGTAAGGTACTGCAGCAGTCCGTATCAGGCGTCCCCAGGGGGTGGTTAGCTGTGCCCCAGTTATCTCTGCGCAGGAGAGGTTGCCACCGGCGCAACAGCCTCAGATGATGAAAGGGGCTTTGCATTTAAGGTTCCGCCAAGGAATCCAAAGACCGATCTAACAGCATCTCCAGACTGCAAACCTCCTCCTTCAGAGGGAGCTTAACCCTGCCTACAGCAGGTTGAACAAAATCTTCCAGGTCAGATGAATCTGTCGGCAAGAGCACCTCTGTAACATCTGTACTGAGCTGGGTTTGGCTGCCTTATTGGATTTGACTCTTTCGACTCCAATCCTTGCCTGCTCACCTAGAAGCCTTCAAATATCTATGCCCTCTCTAGGACCCCTTGAGCTTGTGAACATCACTGGCTCCAGCTCCATGCATCCGTTTCTTTCAATGAATAGCTGAGAACTTTCTCCATACACACCTGAAAAATCTTTTTTGGGGCCAGGTCCACTTTTTTCTGTTTTTTTGGAGCATGTGCTTGATTTCTGCTTCTGCTTAACAGATGTTTTGTCAATGGCAGGAAATTTAGCTTCTGATTTGTTCCCAAGAGGCTTTATAGCAGATTTCAGTTCACATCCAGAAGATTCTTCAGAGGAGGTCTGCTAAGGCGAAAGGTAGTTAATTTATTAACAGAATCTTCTTTACCAATGCAAAAGCTACATCCCAGTAGAAGAAGCCTCTTATTTAGCCTTCGATGTATAGGAGCTTATTGTGGTTACTCAGTATTTTTTGTGAATTCCAGTAAGATCTGACCAGATCTGCATCATCTGCACTAAGGTGCAGATCAAAATGTGGGTGGGTGGGTATTGTTTTGGCTTGTTATTGTGGTATGTATTTTTGTGTTTTTATATTGTAAACCACACTAATATCCTCAGATGGAGGGCAGTATAGATTTTTTAAAAATAATAATAATGTTATCCATTGGCATTTGCAGTTTCTGAATGTTCTGGTACAGTTCTCAGCTCTAAAGGATAGCAAATTACACATTTAAAAGTGTGTTTTGAGATAAAATTTATTTAAAATAACATACTGAAAGTTTATTTTTGTGTGGATTTATTTTATACAGAAACAGGAACTGGATGGATGGAAAGGAATAGAACGGATTTACTGGTGAACAGATGTGAAAGTCTCATGGGTTAAGACTGATTTACCAATCCCTGCTCGACACATGCTAAAAGGCACAGAGTTCTTTAGGATTACTTAAATTAGTCTAGGATTGAAAACTTGGCCTTTGGGGATAATCTTCAATTGGATGCTCCCCAATGAGAAAGCAGGCCTCTGATTAGCCCTTTTATCTCATTCATATCTCTACTCCTTTTTCTGAATAAATGTGCAGTATGTTATGCCCAAGGAGCACTCACAGAACTTACAGGGTTCAGAGCGCAAGTAGTCACCCTGACCATTCCAAGCACCTTGTCTGCATCTTCGAGCCTTACTAACTGAAACTCACCCAACACAACAGGACTAGACAGTGCTCTGGACACCCTTTGAGATTCATCTGCTATAACAGCGGAGTCAAGATCCCAGTGGGTGCAAGTGATTTTGTCCTCAAAATGCTTTGCAAACAAGTCACAGTGAGCTACCATTGGTTCCACCACCTCCTTCGGGCCAGACTGTAAGGGGCTTCACCCCACCCGGAAAAGCTCTACTGGATGGCATAGTGAGGATGCAATGAAGCAGCAAAGTCTGCCTTCTTTGCTGCCTTCACTGCCACTAGGTGGGCTCGATGATGAGCCCTCGCCAGTGTTCAATTGCATTCGATCGGATCTTTCCTCCACTCGCATTCAAGCCGAGATAGGCTTGTTTAAGGTTTCACGGTGTGAATAGATTAACTTTTACTCTGCTGCCAGCAGAGGGATATTAAATTAGGCAAATGTGTAAAATCAGCCTATTTCATTTTCAAAACTGTACAATGAATGCATTGAAAAATAATGAATGCAGATGTTAAGGAAATAATAAAGGCTTTGCAAAGAGCAGATAAAACATGATTAGATATGTACATTTGCATGCTGGCGTATTGGTTCAGAAGGCAAAGAAAAGCTAATTAAGTATATACTAAAGTATTTCTCCAGAAAGTAAACGCTTGATGAAAGCATATGAATAATCACCCAGTCCCCAGGATAAATATAAATGTTATACAGTGCATCTTATTTGTCACAGATACTTACATGGGGGAAAATTAGATAACAAATTCCTAGCAGCCATATTTTTTTTCCTATTGAGCTCCTTTTCCTGATATGTTCTTTGTTTAACAACCAGATGGGCTGAGGCAGTCCTGGACGCTGGAGTGGCTAGGGGGCATTATCAGATTACTCTTCTCTTCTACTTGATTTTTATCTCTGAAGTTTACAAATAGCTACCTGTCTATTAGTGGGGACTCTGGAAATCCATGGCCTTTCATAAGTACGCACAGCAGAGATGGACGATATATTTGTCTGTCTCGGTTCTTGTCTGGCGTGTTGCTCTCGTTTCTTCTCAGACTGCTCTTTAGTCTGTTCTGGTTTTCTCAGGCAAGCCTAAGAAACAAGCACAACTTTGTCTGAAAAGAGGTTTATGTGAGGGACTTAAACAGTGCCAGATTTACATATAAGCTAAACAAGCTATAGCTTAGGGCCCCACTCTCTTGGGGGGGGCCCCAAAAAAATAAAGGGGAAAAAAACCTGGATGTACATTTCCAAAATATGAGATAAAAAAACAAATATAATAAAACCTACATACAGCAACAGTGGTTTGTGTTGTGTAGGCTCCTTTGATGTAAGTAATGGGCCCCGCCTGCTCCCTAAAATATCACTGGTTTGCTCATTTCTATATACAGGATGCCATTCTGCATGTGCAAATGGCTTTAGATACCTACTAGGTCCATAAATTACCATATAGCATATATTCAACACAAAAAAGCGACAATTTGTTGTTGACAAAGGACAGCTGGACATATAAAGGGCCCATTACCTTCAGTAGCTAAGGGCCTCATCAAACCTAAATCCGGCCCTGGACTTGATGACGTTAGCCTCATCCCTTGTAGCTTTGTGTTTACGTTCTTCATGAAAATGACAACACAGTGGATAAACGGCCCTACCTGATACTCTGAATCCATCTTGTGCTGCATCTCTCTCAGGTACTGAGCATCACTGATAAACTTCTGTCTTTCTTTTGCTTCGTACATGGCAGTACTTCAGGAAAACCTACAGATAAAACAGACTGTCACAAAGCAGGTGTCGATCTTAGGGCATTCTCTCCCCAGCACAGTCAACACCTGATTACGATGGGATACAAAAACAGCTCCCAAACCAGTAAGCTGATGTTATCCTTTAAACTTTTGGAAGCTAGCCACCAGATTCCTATTTAAACCAGACCTTTAAAAAAAAACACCTGTTATTTCCTGAGCCAATATTTAGCTGGTTCCCAATGGGCAGTAAAATCAATTACCTCTAGATCTAAACCTTCATTAATATGTTGATGTCAGGTTAGCAAAGGGCCAAACTTAATTTCCTAAATAAGATTGCAAGTCTAATGGCTGTCTGGGCTAATACTTTAAAGAACGGGGTGAACTATCAAGATTAGGGGAGGGGAACCTTTTTTCTCTTGAGGGCCACATTCCCATGGGGAGAATCTATCCCTTGCATTCAGGCTAGTGGTGTGTGGGGCTGGAGCCAAAAGTGGGCAGGACAGCCCTCTGCCCTCTCTTTCTGCTACCCCTCCACCCCCTTTGTCTCTGCTACTCCCCTTTCCCCTTCTTTGATGCTAACATGAAATGAGGCTCCTAACTCTAGACTGCCCACCAGTGATCAATATAAAGTGTTTTTTTAATGTGGCATTTTAAATTGTTTTAATTTGCCTTGCGACCTTAGGGTGAACAGCGGGTAATAAATTAAATTAATAATGATGATGATGATGATGATAATTAATAATAAATGGAGGGTGACTATCAATTTTGCAAGGTAAAATACCTTTAGCAAATACGGTACTTATCAAAGATCACCCAAGGTTATATCCCAGACAACAGAAGGCAGGTAATTTGATTGACTCCATATTCTCTAGGGCATCATTTTGAAAACAGGTAAGGTCGAAAAGCAGAACAAACCTTATTTCTTACAATTAGAGTTTGTTTGTTTTTAATATAAAGAAAAATAAATTGTTATCTATACTGTGACATGGGTAGATGCATAAATTATACCATTTAATGTAGTGCTTTTTTTTCTAAAAAAATGTTTAGGGGTACTCTCATTTTCCTTCTCATATTGAAATACTGCCCCTCAAAAGGGCCAAACTTAGATTCACAAAATGTTTAGGGGTATGCATACACCCGCGTTCCCCCCCCCCCCGGAAAAAGCACTGATTTAATGTAATCTATCATGTCACAGCGTAGAAGTATTAAGAGTAACGCAGTTAATATAAAACTACTTCTATTCAATTCTGCCAAATAATTTATACATCTTGTAATTTATCCTCACAGCAAATGCAATGCGGGCAGAGAGAAGGAAATTCTGATTTTTTTATTTATTAAAACAATGTAGACTGCCTCCCATTTAAGGAACCCTGAGCAGTTCACCCAATAAAATCCCAACACTAAAATGTTAAGGATATATAAAAATCAAATAAAGATTAAAATACACAATCTATCTAAATAAAATCAGCATCAAACCATAAGCAATGCCAAGGACATGCACAACACGTGTTCTTAGCAGTATTTAGCATCCTACTCTGGATGCTTCCCGTGTAGCAGTGGGAAGAGGGTATTCCAAAGAGATGGGCTGTATCTGTTGCAGCTGTGTCACTGCTTACAGAGAAGTCCTGTCTCTAAGTCAGGCTAATATACCATTTATAAGGGAGTGAACACAAAATGTCATTTCGTCCTTATGGACTTGCCATTTACTTGCCAATGACCATGGCTGTGATATCCCTCGAATGGTATCAGCAACTATAACACCACCAACATTGTTCATTGTTGTTGTTGTTTAGTCGTTTAGTCATGTCCGACTCTTCGTGACCCCATGGACCAGAGCACGCCAGGCACTCCTGTTATGCTGAATTTTTAGCGATGCCTTTCAGTCTCAATAATACCGCATGAGAACAACATCCAGACACTGGCACCAAGCTAGAGCAAGAATGCTCTCAACTGAATCATCTGTTTACTTAGGAACTTTTTTACAATCTCACAAGCCTTGAATTCCTGGCTTTGGGTAATCTGTGGTGTTTGCAGGGATTCCTGTGGTTCATTGCTAGTCTTAGACTTGATCAGCTTCAGATCATTTCTACTGCTTCCTGTCAGCTTTTCCCAGCTGGACACTCTTCATTCCCTAGATTATCAAATTATCATTTTGTTGGGTTCCTGGACACATTGGGGTTAAAGGCGGCGAATGAGTTGCCCAGGCTGCCTGGATGGCAATTTATCTTGCCACCAAGCATACAGGGATCATGCTGAGCGATTTTTACCAACGTTTTCAAATCTAAACTGATGGCATAGCAGTAAATCTGTGGGAAAGTCAGAACGACCATAAATTAACTGTGTTCTTAAAGCAATAGTCGGATCGTGGCCACAGAGGGCAGTTGTCCTAGTTCAGCTACGTATTTGACATGCAATCCATATTCACCAGCAACTGATGGGGGAGGCCTTACCAGAATGTAAAGTTCAACCAACTTTTCTGCAGTCCCAGCTCCCTGGTACTTGCCCCTAACAGGGCCTTTTATGTGGTAGCCCCAGATTGTGGAACTCCCAAGTTTTGTTCACCAGGCACCTGCATTGTTATTTTTTAAGGCGCCTTGTAAAATCTACCCTCTTCTCTCTAGCATGGATTGGCAACCAAGAAGCCTCAGTATCAAAACTGGGTCTAAAACCATTCTGAAATGGATCCACATTATTACCGGGTAGTTTCATTTAAAAGTGTATTCGGTTCACCAGCCACCATCAGTTTGAATACTATGCCCACCCCCAGGCATATTTGAAACTGTCATATGATTAACTAGGTCAGTAGGGTTTTCTAAAATGTGTTTGCCTCTGTCAAAGAAGGGGAAAAGATGCTCTTTCTACCATGCTAATAAGGCTAGCCAATGTCCAATGACTTACTATTCGTTAGCCAACAAGGGCAAGAGTCAAGAGGGCGTATTATGGTTCAGACTTCTTCAAGCACTTGTCTGCCTAAGAAGATAAAAAGCAGACCTTCCTGTATGTTTCATAATCCCTGCCTTAAGTTTGAACTGACATTTACATAGCTCAGGCTAAGTGACTGGAAGTGCTGGAAATACAGCCATACTGTGACAGGGCCTTTGAGACCAAAGAACAAATATCAAATTGCATCCCCCAGTTTCCATAAATGACAGCTGATGAATGCTAAGGTAAATCCATGTCTGATATAATTAACTCTGCATTTTGTAGGTAATAAGAGTGGTTATTTAGTTAATAACAGAAAAACATACAGGGATATAGAAGAAATAATAATAATAATAATAATAATAATAATAATAATAATAATAATAATAATTTATTATTTATACCCCGTCCATCTGGCTGGGTCTCCCCAGCCATTCTGGGCGGCTTCCAAAAGAACATTAAAATACAGTCATCTATTAAACATTAAAAGCCTCCCTAAACAGGGCTGCCTTCAGATGTCTTCTAAAGGTCTGATAGTTGTTGTTCTCTTTGACATCTGAAGGGAGGGCGTTCCACAGGGCGGGTGCCACTACCGAGAAGGCCCTCTGCCTGGTTCCCTATATAATGATTTTGATTACTTTTTGTTGTTAGATGTACTAATGTAGTATAATGTGCTGAAGGTATTATTTCCTAGTTTTTACTTAACTTAATTAACATTAGCACATATTTGTAAGGTCTTTGCTTGTTTAAAATGAAACACAGTAAAAAATAAAACCCTCTCTGGCATTATTTTGAAATGAAACATTAGCTCATTGGCAAGAAACATTCAGATTGACAAAGAGTTCAGAACTAAAATAACTGCCATGTCTGAGACTCCTGTTTAGGTAAAGTGATCTTAAGATAAAAAGGTAAAGGTAAAGGGACCCCTGACCATTAGGTCCAGTTGTGTCCGACTCTAGGGTTGTGGTGCTCATCTCGCTTTATTGGCCGAGAGCCGGTGTACAGCTTCCAGGTCATGTGGCCAGCATGACAAAGCCGCTTCTGGCGAACCAGAGCAGCGCACGGAAACGCCGTTTACCTTCCCGCTGCAGCGGTACCTATTTATCTACTTGCACTTTGACGTGCTTTCGAACTGCTAGGTGGGCAGGAGCTGGGACCGAACAACGGGAGCCCCCCCGTCGCAGGGATTCGAACCGCCGACCTTCTGATCGGCAAGCCCTAGGCTCTGTCGTTTAACCCTCAATGCCACCTGGGTCCCTTTGATCTTAAGATGTTCCTTTATTAATTGAAACTCAAAAGGTTAGGTGTTATAAAATGTACTTTTGTGTACATGACCCAGTAAACAAAAATACACGTGAAAGCAGGTTCCTCCACATGGAACTGGAGCAAAAACTTAATAGCACATGTGGCTTTACTCCCTGAGTTACCCATGGAGTATCCCATGGGATTCCATATGGTAACCTATGAACAATTGCAGGGCAATCCTATATATGCTACTCATATGTAAGTTCCAGAGTTCAATGATGCTCGTTCCCAGGAAAGTGGGTATAATATTGCAACAGTTAGTCACTGTTTCTCGGTGGTGTACAACCTTCTGCTGATCTAATGCTTCTCTAAGTCAGAGCCACAATGCTGTGATATTAAGATAATTTAGAAATGAAAGGTGCTTAACCAAAAATATTTCCTCCACTTCAAGAAAGTCTGGAAAAGCAAACCATCGATCCATTCTCCTGCACCTTATTTCAGTTCCACACAATAATGGATAATGGATGTTAATGGATGCTGGAACCTCTGCAACTCATTAATTGTTCCAATTTGCTTTTCTGTGCTCCTTAATCCAGTGGTTTTCAACCAGTGCGCTGTGGCACCCTGTAGTGCCTTGAATGATGGTCAGGGGTGCCGAGGGCAACACTGGCCTCTGTCCCTCTTATCTTCCTTCCCCTCCTCTGATTCCTATTGCGTCTCTGCCTCTCAAAGGCTTGCACAGCTGCTTGTTGCAGCAGCCCTAGCTACAAGCTTCCCAGGCGCATGGTGCCCCAGGGGCTGGCCAGGGGTTGCTTCCCAGGCCCCTGTGGGACAGAGTGAGGAGGCACCTTTATTTGGGACAGGGGATGCAGCTCAGAGACCAGGGGAGGCAGCTGCAGCTGCCCAGAGGACTCCCAATGAGAGGTGAGAAGGGAGGAGGCTGAGGGAACACTCTACAAGGGAGGGTTCGAAAAGGGGTGAGGGGCTACCAGGTCTGCAGGCAAGGGTTGGCATAAATGGGCTCCTGAGCCCCACAGGGGTGCCAGAGAAAGAATGCAGTTGGTCAAGGAAGCCATGGACCCAAAATGGTTGAAAACCTCTGCCTTACTCTAAACCACTCACGCTCAGGATCACTGCAGCTGCTGTTGCCCTCTCATTGCGGCGCTCTACTGTGCAGAATTGGTTCTCTGGAGACAGGTTTGCCACACTATGTACAACAAAAGGAAAGGGAAGAGGGAGAAGGAAAGGGAAACGGAGAGGGGAGGAAAGGGCATGGGAAAAAAATGAAAGATGATTATATAAGAGAGAAGGCAGACAGGGCATTTAAGTCAACCAGGTACTATGGTTCTCTGAAGTCTAAACATTCTGTTTCCCTTGGCATTTCCAGTGACTTAACAATATTCTGAGAACTATGACATGTCATAGGTGGAAACAACTCCCCTAACAGATACTTCTGTCCAGAGTTACAAAACTAAGCAGGATGCTCAATAAACACTGCTATAAATAATGCCGTGAGAAAAAGACATACCCTATATACTCGAGTATAAGCCTAGTTTTTCAGCACATTTTTTGTGCTGAAAAAACCGCCCTCGGCTTATACTCGAGTGAGGCAGGCAGAGGCTCCTATGAAGCTTTCCCAGGTTTTTTGTGGTGAAATTGGGTGCCTCGGCTTATATTCGGGTCGGCTTATACTTGAGTATATACGGTACATTTTTACATCATAAAAATGTGGCTATAACATGCAGGATAAGCACACCAAGAACTAGATAAAATTCAAGTTTATAAAGTTTGGAAATTAATAATATTTGGATAGCATATCTTGAGTCCAAGGAATTTAATTATCATGGGTGCTATCCATTTGGTAAGTCAATGCTGGCTAAATTAATACAAGTTTGTAGATACAGAATAGTTCACCCCTAGTTGCTGTATAGAAAGGTACCGGTAATTGCCAGAGTTGTCACTAAATTAGTTGCAAAACCACTTTCAATGAGATAGAAATAACTCAGTGGAAGAAAATGAGATTTTAACAAGAACTTTAAAGACATTCTGGCAGCCATGGGTAGCAGAGTTTATGGTACAGTGGAGAGGATTTGGGGTCACTAACTTTGCCAAAGAAGCAGGAGGTGCAAGTCTTTCCTTAACCCTGCATACAACTGGGGGGGAGGGCAAGGAGGCTCTTGGATAGACTGAGGGATGCTTCTAGAGCAGGGGTCAGCAATCTTTTTCAGCCGTGGGCTGGTCCACCATCCCTCAGACCATGTGGTATAATTTGAAAAAAAATAATGAACAAATTCCTATGCCCCACAAATAACCCAGAGATGCATCTTAAATAAAAGGACACATTCTACTCATGTAAAAACACCAGGCAGGCCCCACAAATAACCCAGAGATGCATTTTAAATAAAAGGGCACATTCTACTCATGTAAAAACACACTGATTCCCGGACTGTCCGTGGGCCGGATTGAGAAGGTGATTGGGCCAGATCCGACCCACGGGCCTTAGGTTGCCTAACCCTGTTCTAGAGAGGCGCTTACTGTGGAACTAGCGCTGTTCATGAACACCTAACCCTCCCTCCCCTTTAACCAAGTTTCACCTTTCCCAAAGAAAACCCAGTTTGTTAAAAAGCTGTTGCGAGTTACACTTTTGCAACATCTCCCGGACCCATTTGTGATATGATACATCAAGGAGAAGGGGACGACAGAGGACGAGATGGTTGGACAGTGTTCTCGAAGCTACTAGCATGAGTTTGGCCAAACTGCGAGAGGCAGTGGAGGATAGGTGTGCCTGGCGTGCCTTGGTCCATGGGGTCACGAAGAGTCGGACACGACTGAACGACTGAACAACAACAACAACAAGTGGGGACACCTAGGTATATTAGGAGAACCACTGATTGTGCTCAGATTTTACAGAACAGAGTTGCGGGGAGGAGCAGGGAGAGTCTGGGGTAGGGAAGAAGAGGGTGTCCAAGCTGCTTAGAAGATGGGAAGGTGAGTCTGTCCTGTCACCCCCTTCAAATTGGGAAGGGGATCAGGTCTCCCTCACGTATATAAAAATGGCTGTGTAAAAAACATTTTATATAATATAGGGGAAATGTGTAATTTGGACCAGAGGCTGCTCCCCAGCAGGGTGTATCTCGTGCGTGTGCGTGTGCATGCGTGCCTGTGTCTTTCTCTCTGTGTATGTGTGTGCCTGTGTCTGTTTGTATGTGTGTGTGTGTCTGTCTGTCTGTCTGTGAGTGTGTGTCTTTTTGTGTGTGTGTGTGTGTGTGTGTGTGTGTGTGTGTGCACCTGTGTCTCTCTCTCTCTGTTTGTTTGTTTGTTTGTGTGTGTGTGTGTTTCTGTGTCCGTCTGTGAGTGTGTGTGTCTGTGTGTTTTTGTATGTGTTAGTTACAGGTAGGTAGCCATGTTGGTCTGCTGTATTCGAAACAAAATAAAAAAAAATCCTTCCAGTAGCACCTTAAGAGACCAACTAAGTTTGTTCTTGGTATGAGCTTTCGAGTGTATGTGTGTGTGTGTGTGTGTGTGTGTGCCTGTGTCTGGTTTTTTTTGGGGGGGGGGTGTCTGTGCGTGTGTTTGTGTCTGTGTTTTAGTCTCTCTCTCTCTCTCTCTCTCTCTCTCTCTCTCTCTGTGTGTGTGTGTGTGTGTGTGTGTTTCTGTGTCCGTCTGTGAGTGTGTGTGTCTGTGTGTTCTTGTATGTGTTAGTTACAGGTAGGTAGCCATGTTGGTCTGCCGTATTTGAAACAAAATTAAAAAATTCCTTCCAGTAGCACCTTAGAGACCAACTAAGTTTGTTATTGGTATGAGCTTTCGAGTGCGTGTGTGTGTGTGTGTGTGTGCCTGTGTCTGGGGTTTTTTTGGGGGGGGGGTGTCTGTGTGTGTGCGTGTGTTTGTGTCTGTGTTTTAGTCTCTCTCTCTCTCTCTCTCTCTCTCTCTCTCTCTCTCTCTCTCTCTGTGTGTGTGTGTGTGGTGCACCTGCTTGTGCCCACCTGTGCCTGGGTCTTCTTCCCTTTGCAAAAATGGGGAGCCACCACCAACATGGCCATGGGGATAAGAGACCCTCCCCCTCAGAGGAGGAACAGGTCGGGTTAAAGCCGTGCAGATTTAAGAAGAAGGAAACCCGGGCGCGCGCCCCTTCTCCCCGCGGGGGGGGGGCTTCCCTCCTTGCAGGTGGACTTGGGGGGGGGAGCCAGAGTCAGTGTCTCCAATAGACGGGAATGGGGGCGAAGATTTCCCGCGTTCGCCCCGCAAACGGGCTGACGAAGGGGCGCTTGGAATTAATGTGGGGGTGTCGGTCAGCTCCCCCCGCGCCGCCCCCAAGGGAGCCCCTCCTCCCCTCTCTCCCTCACTCCCCCCCCCTCACCTTTCCTTTCCCCCGCTGCCTCCCTCACGCGCGCTCGGGCTCTCCTCCCTCCCAAAGCGCCGGCGGGCAGCGTCTCTCCCGTTTCCCTAGCAACCTCCACGATTCCGGTTGGGAGGGGGCGGGAAGGAGTGCGCGCGCACGAGCTGGCGCGCTCCCTGCCGACGTCAATACGTGAAAGCAGCACAGAGAGCTAGGAAAAACAAGAGAGCTGCGATTCCGTCTGATAGGACTGCCGAGTTCACGTGGCATAAACATTATTCTTACTCTTACGGTATTCTTATTCAGGCCTCCCATGTGAAAGCTGCCCCAACTATAATGCTAAAACATAATAATAATAAAAAAAATTCTTTCAGGAGCACCTTAGAGACCAACTAAGTTTGTTCTTGGTATGAGCTTTCGTGTGCATGCACACGAAAGCTCATACCAAGAACAAACTTAGTTGGTCTCTAAGGTGCTACTGGAAGGATTTTTTATTATTTTTTATTCTGTTTTGACTATGACAGACCAACACGGCTACCTACCTGTAACTGGAACTATAATGCTGTTACCATTATGACACGTACCTGGGAAGAAATCCCCGCTGAACTCTGTGGGACAATATTTCTAGACGCGTGTAGGGATACTCTGTAATAAACCAGTAGAATAATGCAACTTTTTGGTTTGGGTGTGATGTGGCATGTTTATTATTTGTTGGTCTGTGGTAAATTAATATACCGCCCTTCATCTGTGCACCATAGGGCGGTCTAAAGTATAGAAACACAAAAATACATAAACAAACAATAACTCCTGAATCCACCACACAGAGAGAGAAAGCTTAAAACGCCATAGATTGTGTAATTAGCCAAAGGCCTGGGAGAAGATGGATGTTTTCGCCCAGCACCTAAAGATATGTAATCAAGGCACCAGATGAGCATCCCTGGGGAGAGCACCCCACAAGCGGGGAGCCACCGCAGAAAAGGCCCCGCTCTTGTTTTGCCACCCTCTGACTCTCTCGCGGAGGGGGCACGGTGTCTCAGTGTCTTTATTATGTAAACTACTAATCTGTCAACATAATATTGTATTGTACCTTGTAATTGGCATTCGCATCTGTCGGTCTTGAGAGACAGTGGAAGGGAGTGTGCCATCGGAGGTGAAGTCAAACCACTGGAGAGTTACAGCGCCTGCTGTAGCTGCAGAAACCAATACAGAAGAGACATGTTTTATTGCAGCTGCGGCAGATGAAAGCGTCCGGTTGCGCTGATGCAGGTGTAATGTGGCTTTTCTCTCTCGGTATTCCTCCCAGTTGTCATGTCTCCTCTGTTCACTGCTGTGGGTACGCAACCTGATTGTTTCCGGGCAATTGTTTCCACGGCAGGGTTGATGTTGCCAGTCTTCATGTCACGTTTGTAGAAAACTTTGTAATGCAGAGTGTCCGTATATTATATATACGCTGTTGGCATTGCTGCAAGAATGACATAATCCCTGGCATCCTGGCAGACGGGTGCTAGACGAATAGTCGTCAACTGTTGATAGCGGACCATTCAAAATTAGATACCACTCCTATCCTAGACCAAGAAGTGTGATTGCTTGGCCAAGAGCACCAGGAACTTGTAAATATTACTACAGTGGTACCTCTGGATAATGGGACGCGGGTGGCGCTGTGGGTTAAACCACAGAGACTAGGGCTTGCCGATCAGAAGGTCGGTGGTTCGAATCCCCGCGACGGGGTGAGCTCCTGTTGCTTGGTCCCTGCTCCTGCCAACCTAGCAGTTCAAAAGCACGTCAAAGTGCAAGTAGATAAATAGGTACCGCTCCGATGGGAAGGTAAACAGCGTTTCCGTGCGCTGCTCTGGTTCGCCAGAAGCGGCTTTGTCATGCTGGCCACATGAAGCTGTAAGCCGGCTCCCTTGGCCAGTAAAGTGAGATGAGCGCCGCAACCCCAGAGTCAGTCACGACTGGACCTAATGGTCATGGGTCCTTTTACCTTTTACCTATACCTCTGGATAAGCACACCTCCGGTTGCATATCCTTCAGGATGCGAAAACAGCAAACCCGGAAGTATTTTTCCGGGTTTCGCCCCGTGCACATGCGCAGAAGCGGTCACTCCGGTTACAGAAACCTTGGGATCTGAGCAGAGTTCCGGAATGGATCCCGTCCACAACCGAAGGTACCACTGTATTGTCTTACTTGATGGGTGTAAGGTGGAGGTCAGGGAAGGGTAGGGGGCAAGACCTGGTACTCAGGTTACTGCTACATAACCCTCCCCTTGTGTGATGTAACTATGATATAGTTGTGATGTAGTTTTATGGGTGTTACTGGTAATTTTGGAAACTGATAAAAGTTTGAACCCTCCCTTGTTCTGGACTTCTTCCTGCTTCTCCCATGTGGTGGGTACAAGTCCTGTTGCAACCGTCTCGTTGAATAAAGATCAAGCCTACTGGCTGCTGTTTTGCTCCTATATTCTTGGCTAGTGTCTTTGTTTGGTAATCCAAAGTGAGCCCAAGGGTTTTCCTACAACAGCATCCCTCTGTCTAAAGAGACAATGGAGTGCACCTCCAGGGGTGAAGTCAAACTGTTGTGTTAGCAGCACCAAAGTGACCTCCTTGGGCGCCAGCCTGGGCAGTGTGTATGCAGGCCCTGGGCTGCCCATGCGACAAGACCCCACTCTCGGCCTCACCGATGTGGTCCAAAGGACAGCAGAGCAATACATCTGGCACCAGCTTGGCTGCAGGAGTTGCCGGAAGGAGACGTACAAGGCGCCATCCAAGTGTCTTAGAGACTTCACTCCGGATTTGTGTAGAGTTTGCTCTTTAGCCTTTTTTTTCTGATGAAGATATCCCCTCCAAGGCAGTGGAGGTTTAGGATAAGAGTTTTGGGTGTTAGGGGAGGTGTAGCACCTCTGAAGGGGGATGCATCATGCTCCTTTTGCGGTAGTTTGTCCACCTTTGGTCCCTACCCTGTACTCAACTCTCACCTGTCAGCATATAGGGTTGCCATATTTGAAAAAGTAAAAACCAGGACACCCCAAAAGTTATTGAGCTTTTTTTGAAGGAATGCCTAAAACCCTGATTTTTCAATTGACTTCCCTAAGATCCAGGACAAAGCACCACCTTTCAGAAATTCCCCCTAGAATTCAATTTTGCCTTTGAAATCCTGGTGGCGCTTTGATCCCACTGAGCTTCTTGGGCTTGCCAATCAGAAGGTCGGCGGTTCGAATCCCCATTGCTCCCGTTGCTCTGTCCCAGCTCCTGCCAACCTAGCAGTTCGAAAACACGCCAGTGCAACCAGATAAATAGGTACCAC
Source organism: Darevskia nairensis (assembly GCA_034642065.1). Taxonomy (NCBI): domain Eukaryota; kingdom Metazoa; phylum Chordata; class Lepidosauria; order Squamata; family Lacertidae; genus Darevskia; species Darevskia nairensis. The sequence continues at coordinate 859,897 of JAWWNI010000405.1, forward strand.
TATGGCAGGAAGGTAAACGGTGTTTCGGTGTGCTCTGGTTTCAGTCACAGTATCCTGCAGTTTAGTCATGCTGGCCACATGACCCGGAAAGCTGCCTGTGGACAAAGACCGGCTCCCTTGGCCTGAAAGCGCGATGAGCGCCAGAACCCCATAGTCGCCTTTGACTGGACTTAACCATCCAGGGGTGCTTTACTTTACCTTTAATCTGTGACAGCCCTAGTATACAACAGTAGCCAAGCCCCCGAGAAGGGCTTTGACAAATGACTAATAAGTTGATAAATGACCTTCAGATGACAAATAAAAATAAATAAAATAATTAAGTATTTAATGGTATTGTGTGTGTGTGTGTGTGTGTGTGTGTGTGTGTGTGTGTGTGTGTGCTGCAAGTTGCATGAAGACCTTCAGGTGACAAGTGACTAATAAGCTCAATAAGTAAACAAAAGAAATAAAAACTGATGGTATTTTGTGTTTGTGTGTGTTTGCTGCAAGTCGCACAGAGACTTTGGGAAGAAGAGCGACCAGTAAGTTTAATAAATAAGTAACTAAAACGAAATATTTGATACTGCTTCTGTTTTCATCCTTGGAGCTCACGGTGCTCCCCAAAACCCTGTGTTTCTCCATTGCTTTCTATGGGCCCCCAAGCGCGGCGTGGTGGGATATCCTGCTGAATATTGTCTTTTTTTTTTTTTTTTAACTCTCCATTTCGTATTACTCTACAGTTTTTCTATCTCTGTGGCAGGATGCGCTGGGGAGGCGGGGCTTACTCCGGAGGGCTGGGCCTCAGCAGCTGCGCGCGGCGCGTCAGGCAAGAGCGGTGAGCCAATCAGAGAACTGGGCGGAGGCAGCGCCGCGTGGGGCGGGGGAAAGAGGAGTGAGCGAGCTAGAAGGGCAGAAGAGAAGCTTGGACGGGAATCATCGTATATTGATTGATGCTCGAAGGCTTGCAGCGCACACGTTTGCGCAAGTCAGCCGTCGTCATCACCATCTCTACGCAGGGACCAATGTGCAGCTCAAGTACAGAAACGCCTGCCAAGAATGCAGAACGAATTCATATATCTCACCTGGGATTATTTAGGTGGGAAGGATGGGATGAGAAACCAAACTTCCAAATAATCCCTTTTTTGCTACTCATTCTGGGGAAGGGATTGTTAAAACGGGCTGGAATGCATGGGCGTTGCCCCCTCCCCAGCCCCCCCCCCATATCCATAGCTGTCACCTTTCGGATTTGAAAATAATGGATGCCGCGAGGGCGGTGCAATGGCACCAAGTAGCCTCGCCACCCTGCGCTCCAGAGGCTGCGCGCAAACGGGTGAGCGAAAGAGCGAGCACGTAGACAGAAGGCAGGCTGTCTGTCTGGTTGGGCGTGAGGGTCTGGCTGCACAAGGCATGCAAGCTCCGCCCCCAGTCGGTCTCAGACTCCTTATTGGCAGCTGAGCAACGCAGCTGAGGAGCCTCCCTGGCCGGCAGGGAGGGAGAGGAGCTGCTTCCTTTGAAATCCGGGAAATTTAAGGGATATCAACAATCCGGGATAGCAGTGGGAAACGGCATTGGAATAAGGGAGTTTCCCGCAAAAAAAGGGAGGGTTGACAGCTATGCCCATATCCTTAAAAATTATTGAAAAGCATTAAAAGTATACAATTAACGTTCACCCCCCGCATCATATGCCTGTCCCTCCCCTCATTTAAACAACCTTAAAATATCAATGACTTCCCTTCTTCTCTTTCCATGGTTCATTTTGCATATCATATAAATCCCTGCATATTTTACATAAGCTAAACCAGTGTTCCGTTATTACATCCATCAAAACTTACTTACACTGTTGAATTTATCTTAATGTTGCCAACATTTTCAAGTGTACGCAATTCCCCCCACCATATATTCAATAAACATTTTCCAATCTTCTCTAAATGTATGTTCTTATTGCTCTCTTATTCTATATTGCGCATATTCCATCGTTGTTTTTTAAAAACCCTCAACAACGTTGGCTCCCCCCACAACAAAAATCCTGGCTACGCCCATGTCGCCACCTCCCCCCACCAACAATGTTAATTGGGTTTGAGAGATAAATGTTATATCGCAGCTACGTTTTCCAAATAACAGAAACTAACGTACAAATGCAGAAAGTCAGTATTGAGATTTCTTTGTTATACAGGTGAATATAATCATACCTGGATGTTTAAAGTGTCCTATTTCCTTAGGAAGTCTGTCTTTGGTATAGGTAATTAATCTACTCTTACAGGTCGTTTAGCTGAGGCGTTGAATGTAAAATCCCTCCAAATTGCAATAAAAATGGTTCTTCATGGCTTCATCCCTTCATGGCTTGCGGATTTTCTTGGCAATTGATATATTTCATGCATTTCTGTACCACAATTTAGGAGATTATATCTTTCAGATTTTGGAATGCCAACTTTTGAGATATCTAACCGACCAAATTCAACTTTTGAGATATCTAACTGACCAAATTCACATGATGACGCATATAATTCTATGAGGTAAACACAGGACTCAGCTACAGCTTTATATGTGCTACTGGAGGGATTTTTTTAAATTTTTTTTTTACTATGACAGACCAACACGGCTATCTACCTGTAACTGCTTTATATGTGTTGCATATGCATTCTAACACTGTGACACCAGATGGTGCTGTGGAGTTCTGTTTTTGCTAACCAGATTTCTCATACAAAGTTTGCAATGCGTTTACTGTAACTGAAATGCTTTTTTGATGTGTCTAGATCGAGCCCCAGTGACCCCCAGATCTGTCAAATAATCACTTGTTCTGCTACCTATTCCCATGGATTAACAATATAATGAAAACATATAAAACAGTTACATGTGTAAAACCATCTTAAACAACCGGATACATAAAAAATGTATACCCAGGGCAGGCCTGCCAGCCATTAAGTGGGGTGAGGCCACTGCCACAGGCAGCAGAAGAAGCACCTGGCACCTCCACCTGTGGTGTAATAATAAAATAGTAGAGATGGAAGGGACCCCGAGGGTCATCTAGTCCAACCCCCTGCAATGCAGGAATCTTTCACCCAATGTGGTGCTCAGACCCACGGCCCTGAGATTAAGTCTCGTGCTCTACTGACTGAGTTAGGAAAGTGGTGTGGCACTGATTTTGGGCAAGAGCTTGCTGGAAACCCACAAGATCTTGCCCCAAATCAGTACTGATGCCACAAGATCTTACCCCAAATCGGTACTGATGCCAGTACCACTTCTCTGACGACGGGGGCAGCTGGCAGGGCAGCACTTCCCATTTTGCCTCATGCGGCGAGATGGGACACACCACCACTGTGTGTATTTTAAAACAACAGCGAGAACATGAAGTGAATTCGAACCCAGTACAGATGTCAACCATAGAACAGGAATGGTTTTTTGAGGGGGAAATGGCTCCAACTGCCAACTTCCAAGCTATCCAAAACAATGTCACACGACTGTTGATATGTGTGATGTAGTGAGGAACAAAATATTCACAAACCCTGTATCCGTTCCTGATAGTAAACAATATACAGTGACAGAGTGCTGGGGGGCGGGGGGCGGAGAGAATCCTGAAAAACCAATTTATTTGTTTATTGCCCTGTTTATTCCTCAAAATAGGTAGCAGATTCTGTGCACCAGTTCTCTTCAATGCCATGTAATGTGTGAAATGGATAGAGAGGAAGTTGGCATGTTGCAGTGTTTGTGATGTGGATTATTGCTTACAAATAGCAAAATGCAGACTTTTTGGAAGTTTGGCGACTTTGGTATTATTCTCATCTGGACCTATGCAATGCATCAATTCGATTGGTTCAGATCAGGGGATGGGAAATACAGGCCAAATGTGACCCTCCTCGGGAATCTTCCCAGGCCACAACATGCATTGGTGCTTCCAGAACCCTCCTCAGGTGCTTTTGCTGGTGTGGCATTTGTAACTGAACTGTAATAACACCACTTTAGTTTTTCGTGTGTGTGTTTGTGTAACCCTCTCTGGCTTCTGTGTATCTGGAATGTTGCCTAACACAAAAGTGAGAGCCAAATCCATTGTTCCACTCACTTTTGTCTCTTGCCCTGACTGCCACTGGGATACAGCCCTCAGACTGAAGAGGGTCCTTCTATCTTGCCTTTAAATTTCAGGGGTCAGCAAACTTTTTCAGCAGGGGGCCGGTCCACCGTCCCTCAGACCTTGTGAGGGGCCGGACTATTTTTTTTTGGGGGGGGGAAATGAATGAATTCCTATGCCCCACAAATAAGCCAGAGATGCATTTTAAATAAAAGGATACATTCTACTCATGTCAAAACACCAGGCAGGCCCCACAAATAAGCCAGAGATGCATTTCAAATAAAAGGACACATGTAAAAACACGCTGATTTTCGGACCGTAGAAGGCGATTGGGCCGGATCTGGCCCCCAGGCCTTAATTTGCCTTCCCATGAATTAGTTGGTAGTTGTCGCTCTGGGCTGTTTTTGTGCAACCCTGTTTATTGTTGAAACAGGTAGCAGAACGTGGAACCTGTGCAGATTTCATGAGTCTGCATGGTTTCCACCTAGCCCTGTGTGACGTGTGAGCTAGGCGTTTTATCTTCTTCTCCTTTTTGTGAAAAATAGGTTTTGGCTGGGAAGAAGTTAATAACATTTCAAATAACGTACTGATCTCATTGCTTCTATGTGTATCTAGTCTAACATATGCCCCTGCATAATAATCAATTAATTATTTCATTATTGCAGGTGTTTCGGTTCTAAAACATTGTTCTTGGGTATCTCTGACACATCCCACTGTTTTTTGCAACAATTTTATTTATAAAAGGGATGCGCTGGCCTGTTCTCTCTGGGTTTTTTTTTTGTTGTTTTTTTTGCACCATCCCTATCCAAAGTGTTTGCTCTCACTTATTCAGTCTCACCATTTGAATTCCTATAGAACCATTGCTTTTTGAACCAATTTGAACCATGATTTGTTTTTCCAATCTACACAAGGTGAATATCTGCCATTCACATATAGAACACAGCATAACTTTATGAAGACATTATGAAATGTTGTCATAGGGTGTATGGTATATTTAAATACCTTAAGAATATGTGTTTGGGTGCCTTGATACGTTTGTGGAATTTAGAAGTTCCTCAGCTCGCTGTGTGAGAGAGGAGCAACTTCAGTCTTTTATATTTCTTCTTTTGTGTAGGTTTTGTTTTAGAACACCTTGCAGCCGTCTAATAGCAAGTTTACAAATGCCTGAAGCAAAAGCAAAATTAAATGAAGTAATAAAAGCAAGTGTTGCGTCTAGAAGACAAGCAGAATGTTGAAGGTCATTAGGATTCAGATAGAATAGTAGGTAATATGGAGATGCAGGTCCCCAAAATTGAATGTGCACAGCTAGTTTAGCAACCTACACTCTTAGCTGAGTGTCCCAGGACACAGACAGGCCTAGCATTTGAAACTGACTCTCCTACTTGCTCAGCCTACATTTGGTCCTGCAGTTGTCTTTGTTATCTGTGCAGGCGCAAGAGGGACTGAAACCCACTGCCTGTGCTGCCGTAATGCGTCAGATCCCTGAGACACCACTTTGGAGCATGGATGAGGAATCTGTGATCTTCCATCTCCTATTACCCCTCACCACTGGTCATGCTGGCTGGTACTCATGGTGGGAGTGAGGAGTCCAACAATATCAGGTTTGCTGCCCCTGTGTTAGGGGTTGTTGTTGTTGTTTAGTTGTTTAGTCGTGTCTGACTCTTCGTGACCCCATGGACCAGAGCACGCCAGGCACTCCTGTCTTCCACTGCCTCCCGCAGTTTGGTCAGACTCATGTTGGTAGCTTCGAGAACACTGTCCAACCATCTCGTCCTCTGTCGTCCCCTTCTCCTTGTGCCCTCAATCTTTCCCAACATCAGGGTCTTTTCCAGGGAGTCTTCTCTTCTCATGAGGTGGCCAAAGTACTGGAGCCTCAGCTTCAGGATCTGTCCTTCCAGTGAGCACTCCGGGCTGATTTCCTTCAGAATGGATAGGTTTGATCTTCTTGCAGTCCATGGGACTCTCAAGAGTCTCCTCCAGCACCATAATTCAAAAGCATCAATTCTTTGGCGATCAGCTTTCTTTATGGTCCAGCTCTCACTTCCATACATCACTATTGGGAAAGAAGAGAAGAAGAGTTTGGATTTGATATCCTGCTTTATCACTACCCGAAGGAGTCTCAAAGCGGCTAACAATCTCCTTTCCCTTCCTCCCCCTCAACAAACACTCTGTGAGGTGAGTGAGGCTGAGAGACTTCAAAGAAGTGTGACTAGCCCAAGGTCACCCAGCAGCTGCATGTGGAGGAGCGGAGACGCGAACCTGGTTCACCAGATTACGAGTCTACCACTCTTAACCACTACACCACACTGGCTCTTCCACACTATGGAAAACCATAGCTTTAACTATACGGACCTTTGTCGGCAAGGTGATGTCTCTGCTTTTTAAGGTGCTGTCTAGGTTTGTCATCGCTTTTCTCCCAAGAAGCAGGCGACTTTTAATTTTGTGGCTGCTGTCACCATCTGCAGTTAGGGGTACCATGGAAAAAAATGAGGAGCCGTGCTGCATTAGACCAAACAAACATCTAGTCCAACAGTGGCAAATGACATGCACCTATGAAGTTCACATGCAGAGCATGAACGCGGTAGCTCCCACCCCCTCAGCTGCCATGTTGGTGTCCTCTGGCAACAGTCTGAAGATGGACAGACGCAGTGCTTTTTGTCTGTGTCTATTTTTGCTCCTCACCAGGCTTACATCTGATCTTATTACAGGGTTTGTATGCAACCCTCTTTCTCTTTCAAAACCCGCCATCAGCAGCCTGTAATTTAAGCAACGAGAGACCTGGACTTCTCGTCCCTTTCTTTAAATTTTACATCTTCTGTGATGGGGAATTTCAGTCCCTTGTAATCAGTTACTTTGACAGAGGCTTTCAATCAGCCCCCAGCCACAGAGTAGAAATAGGCTTGTCCATTTACCAGAACAGATAAAGTCAATGCCAGAAGAGGGAAATAATTCCCCCCCTGAAAGAATATATGATTTGGGGCAACTTTTTTTTTTAAAGGGGGAACTATCTCTGGAATTCCGTTGTCAAATTCCACATACATGCACATTTTTTAAGATAGTGAAGTAGCAAAAGACTGATAACGCAATCCCTGTGCATGTTTACTAGGTAGGAAGAGAGTTTTGTTGTGTTCAGTGAAGTTTATTCCCCCAAGCAAGTGTGCCTAAGACGAAAATCCTATGCATGTTACTAGGAAGCAACTCTCATTGCGTTCAGTGGATCTTACCCCTAGGTAAGGGACGCGATCCTTTTGCGTGAGACTAACTTGGGGGATTTATTTTTGAGTAAGCATCCTTCTGATCGTGCTGACGTCGTAAACCAGGAAGATCTTGCCTCCGTGTCCCCGTTAAGCAATAATACTGGGATATCAACCTACTCTATTTAAACAGTTGCTGAGACTGGGTTAGTTTCTAGTTATGCATCTCTAGGGATGCTCCCAGATGGGGGCTTAATATGCAAGTGGGTCATTCAGATCTGGTTTTTACGTGTGTGTGTGTGTGTGATTGGAATGTTAGGTTCCTGACATTCCAGCATTCTGAATATATTTCTGTATGCCACCCCAATCTCTGAACGCTGCGAGACTCTTATTCAGGGTCCAGTTTCCTTGGAACAAGGGACAGCAAAGACCTCATATGTGCTGTGCAGAGATCCCCGAGGGAACAACTAATCCGAACCAGCTTGTTAAAATTTGGAATGCCCTCAGCATGTAGGTGTGCTGGTCCCGTGGGTTACCCGAAAGGCGAGGTCCAAGTCCGGTCTGTGGTCAGAGGGGTAACGTAAAGGCAGTCCGTAGTCACTGAAGCTGGGTGCAGGGCAGGGAGTCAGGCGAAGTCAGGAACAGGTAGGCAAGCAGGGAACCAGGGCGGGTCAGGAGCTCAGGCAGGAAAGCAGGACAGGTTTCAAGCAGGAACTGGTCAGCAACAATGTTGCTCCTGCAACTTGGGGCTGGGGCTGGCCGGCTTTTGTCTGCCCCGAGGCATAGGGCGGCCCCGATCCTCTGGTGACTCGCCTCTCCTGGCTTGGAGGCGAGCACTCCTCCTACGGGAACTCAGTTCCCTTCGCCTCTCTGCCCTGAGCCTCTGCAGCTCAGGAGAGGCTGGAGGGTTACCGGACCCAGAGGCAACCTCAGCTTCCCCTGACAGGGCTGGGAGTGGAGCACCTGCAGGCAATGGGTCCTCCATCCCATCAGGAGCCAGAGCAGACTCAGCAGATTCCTGCACCTGAGGATCCAGCACAGGTGAGGACCCTTCAGACTCAGGCCCTAGCCCCGGCGCTGCTGGTTCTGGAGGCGGGGAATCCGGTGCAGGCTGGGATCCCTCAGGTTCAGCATCTGAGTCTGAATCCCAGGCCATCACAGTAGGAACTGGTATAATTAAACCTGCTTTTCTCATTTGGGTCGCCGGAAACGAGATAGGGAGGTGGTGGTCAGGTGAGGAAAAAACAGGAGCAAAGGAGGAGGAGGGATAGCGGGCAACCACCAAAGTGTCACCACACATGACAAACCTCTCACCCACCCCAAAAAAACGGCACCAAAGAGCTTTCACACCAACAGTGACTATGGATGTATATAACATGTTGTTCTTCCTGGTTTGATTTTCCTGGTAATCTGTAAATCCACATTAAATTAAAAAAAAGATCAGGGCTGGCATTTTGATGACTACATTATGTGGACAAAAACAACAACAACTTCCAAGCAGGAGCAGCACTGATTCCACCATAAAATTCTACCTGGAAGAACCCTAGATGTCATGCAGGAATATTGGGCAACAAGGTTTGGGACTAACTTGAAACCTGGTATTCTTTTTCAAGCAAAAGGCCACCTTTCAAGTTTCTTTGAATGGGCAGGGACCACAGAAGTTTCCTGAGTTCCCTCATGTTTGCAAATTTCTTATGGCGGCTGTTGTTGTTCAGATTCCCATCTTAGACTTGGATTTCATTGATACTGTCTAGAGTTTTATGATGAATCATGTGAAACTGAAGATGTTGTGATGGCTCAGGGGTCCAGGGTGGAGTTGTAGAATCACACCCTCCTTGTCTTGGAGGATGTGAAAATACTTCATTTGAACAGCCACTAGCACTCATCACTTTGGACTAATGAGAAATGTATTGCAAAAGATATGAACAAGCCCCCCCCCCAATGTACTTAGCGAACTAAGGAAGATCAAAGCTCTCTTAATACGTAGGGTTGTGTATGAATTTGGCTCCCAGTACGTTTCCAAGCACAATTCAAAGTGTTGGTGCTGACCTTTAAAGCCCTAAACAGCCTCAGTCCAGTATACCTGAAGGAGCATATCCACCCCCATCGTTCTGCCCGGACACTGAGGTCCAGTGCCGAGGGCCTTCTGGCGGTTCCCTCGCTGCGAGAAGCCGTTACAAGGAACCAGGCAGAGGGCCTTCTCGGTAGTGGCACCCGTCCTGTGGAACGCCCTCCCACCAGATGTCAAAGAGAAAAACAACTACCAGACTTTTAGAAGACATCTGAAGGCAGCCCTGTTTAGGGAAGCTTTTAATGTTTAATAGACTATTGTATTTTAATATTCTGTTGGAAGCCACCCAGAGTGGCTGGGGAAACCCAGCCAGATGGGCGGGGTATAAATAATAAATTACCGTATTATTATTATTATTATTATTATTATTTTATTCTGAAGGATAGATTGTAATAAAACAAAATTATTTACAGAAATCAGAGTTCCAAGGCATTTAAATTATATTTTAAAAAAGCATTTAAAGTATGAGAATATACACTCTTAAATCCTGGTTGTGTTTGTGTCAGGAAGCTTTTAGTTATTGGTTGCAGAAAGAAGCTTACACTCATCCAACTTTACTGGAGAGTGTATAAATTTAGGGAAATAACTTTAAAAATCACAATACATAAGGAGAAACAAATAATGTGCATATTCAACAAAAATGTATATATTAGGCAAAACCTGAACTAAATGCTGGTGAATTTTCATGATGACCTTTAAAAAATAATAAATGCAAACTGATATAGAAATGTGGAGAACGGAACTTAAGATTGAAAAAGTGAGAAATTAGAATTGACAAGTTTGCCCATCTGCATGTTCATCCTATTCTAAGAAAAGAGGGAATGCAGTAATATTTCCCACTAGCTTTTCTGTTAATATGATATTACATTACAGTATTGGCAATTAAATTTCTCATTTTAATTCGTCTGGAGGTTACATCAGTCGAATTCACTTAAAAATAAATTAATTAATATGTATTTTGTTCCATTTGAATGATTAGTTGAGTTGTTGATCATTTGGTATATTGGGGAAATGAATGAATTTGTATTTATGAATAAATCAATTTCTATCTAATACCTTTTGGAATGAATTGCTTGGGTTGTTGATCAGTGGGCACCCTGGGGAAATAAATATTTATTTATTTTGCTGTCTTCTTTGATTTTAACACATTTGCAAATTTATTTTGAAGTGTTACTTGGTTCATAATAGGGTGGTTGTTGAAGTTTTTTTTGTCATTATGTGTTTTCTTAATTAAAAGAGCCTAAAACTACAATTAGCATATGGGCATCTGGAAGAAGAAGAAGAAGAAGAAGAAGAAGAAGAAGAAGAAGAAGAAGTTAGACGGGGTCCTCAAATGTTCACGTTAGGGTAAAGCTGTGAGAAGCCAAGTTACAGGGAACCAGGCAGAGGGCCTTCTCGGTAGTGGCACCCACCCTGTGGAACGCCCTCCCTTCAGATGTCAAAGAGAAAAACAACTACCATACTTTTAGTAGACATCTGAAGGCAGCCCTGTTTAGGGAAGCTTTTAATGTTTAATAGACTTGTATTTTAATATTCTGTTGGAAGCCACCCAGAGTGGCTGGGGAAACCCAGCCAGATGGGTGGGGTATAAAAAAAAAATATTATTATTATTCATAAAAATGCATAAACAAATGCAAAATAGCATACAAAGTACATTATAGAGGGGAAATTGCTTTTCAAAAATGTGTATGTTATGCAAAATTGCATTCAATGATGTGTTCATTAGGATAAATTCACTCTAAAATGCTGCTGAATTTTCATGAGGACTTGTTTCTTGAAAATTCACAAAATGATGAGGAAATGTGGAAAACTAAACCTAAAAATTGGGGGTAAAGCCTATCCTTGCTTCCAGATCACCTGTTCATCAAGCCTTCATCCTTATGTGCTCGCACAAAGTTCGCAGGGAGAATATACGATGCCAATTGTTGTATCGAGTTTTCATTCTGATTTGTTTCACGGGAGATTGTATGATGTCGCATCAAGCAATTGTTATCCCACATTTTCCATTGCATTTCCCTGCCCCTTTCCTTACTGCAAAAGGGCTGGTGGGGTTCCCCCCCCTTGGGGAGGGGATCCACTTTAATTGTGTCACCTGAACTTGTTCAGTCCCACCTGTGATATAGTGACAATCTGGAAGCAGCCCAAGTGCAAATGCATATATTTCTCCTAGCCTACTAGTTTGACAGGTGAATGCAGTTGAGTTGGAAAATATAATGGATTTGAGCTTTGTTTTTTTAATTATTATTATTATTATTTGCCTCTTTACTTTAGGTCTTTAGGTAGTTTTGGCACTGGAGCAAACTTACCTCTGGAAATAGGTTAGCTAGAACCCCCCCCCCACACAAATAATAAAGTTACTGGATAAATTAAAACACTGGAAAATTGCAGCCTGATGCAAAAGCTTAGCTTCTTAGTATGCCTGGAATTGTTTGTCCCTTAGCTTATCACCACTAACTTGCACTATTTGGGGGCAGGAACGAGACCTACCATATGCCAGCTATGATGGTTGGGGAGTGTTTTGGTTTTTTAAAAAAAAAAAAATTGGAAAAAATGGGGAGAAATATATTCTTTAGCGGTGCCTCAAAACTTGGGATCCATTGCTTATGTATGATCACCATGGCAACCAGGAGACTAGAACAGGGGAAATGCCTTTTATGGCCTATTTCCGTATTGAGCATGGCCAGAACGGGTACTGCAGACTCCACGGTTTCTTAGCAACCTGTTCCTTATGCTGCAGTCGCTAGGATACACTGTCCATTGCAAAGCGAGGTGGGGTTTTGGTTTTTTGTTGGTTCCCCCCCCCCCCATTTTAGCTGAGGCTGACATCATGATCATATGTTCCATTCTGCTTACTTTTGTTTTTTGTCCCCTTCTCCTTTCCCCCCTTTCTTTTGCTATGAATAATTAGTATGAGATAAAGCTGTAGAAAAAACTGCTGTTCCGCCTTTGTCATTGCTACTGCTGCTACTCACCCCCCCCCCCCCGGACCATGATTATTTAATGCATTAGAGAAAGGACAACAAAGGCACTCAGATCTCATCTTTGAAAATAAATGTTCTCTTTCAATGTGATGGTTATCAGGTGGCATCTCCTCCTTATTGGTAGTTGGCCTGGTGTGTGTGTGTGTGTGTGTGTGTGTGTGTGTGTGTGTGTAAATGACATAGCCCCCTAGTTTTGTGATTATGTAGCCTTGTATATATTTAGAGCAATCTTCCTATAGTACAGTCATAGCTCGGGTTACAGGCGCTTCAGGATGCATGTTTTCGGGTTGCGCACCGCGCTGAACCCGGAAGTACCGGAATGGGTTACTTCCAGGTTTCGGTGTTCACACATGCGCAGAAGCACTGAAGGCGGTGCATTCATGGGGAGCCAGATCTGCTGCCCCTCTGGATCCTGCTGCCCAAGGCGGTTGCCTCATTTTGCCTCATGGATGGGCCGGCCCTGACTCAAGTGGTATCTACAGTATCTCTGGAGAAGAGAAGGTTAAGGGGTGATATGATAGCCATGTTCAAATATATAAAAGGATGTCATATAGAGGAAGGAGAAAAGTTGTTTTCTGCTGCTCCTGAGAAGAGGACACGGAGCAATGGATTCAAACTACCGTCTTTCCCCCTTTTTAAGACACCGTCTTATAATTTTTTTTCCTCAAAAAAACACAGGGTGGCTTATTTTCGGGGGATGTCTTATTTTTATTACGTCAGTATGGTACGGTACAGCCTCCCCCTATGCGCTGAGCAGGCGGGGCAGAACTCTGCAAGAGGCGCGTTTTCCCCGCGCGCCTCTCGCTGGTTCGCTGGCTCCCTGCGCACGCAGGAGGGGCTGAGGAGGCGACGGGAACAATGGCGGCACCACGGCTTACTTTTGGGGTACGTCTTACTTCTCACAAAGGTAAAAAAAACCCTGCCATGGCTTACTTTATGACTACGTATTAAAAAAGGGGAAACAGGGTACAAGAAAGAAGATTCCACCTAAACATTAGGAAGAACTTCCTGACAGTAAGAGCTGTTCGACAGTGGAATTTGCTGCCAAGGAGTGTGGTGGAGTCTCCTTCTTTGGAGGTCTTTAAGCAGAGGCTTGACAGCCACCTGTCAAGAATGCTTTGATGGTGTTTCCTGCTTGGCAGGGGGGTTGGACTGGATGGCCCTTGGGGTCTCTTCCAACTCTATGAGTCTATGATTCTACAGTATATTTCTTTCTCCCTTTCTGCCTCACAAACACCAGTCATACATCCAGGTCTAGACAAAGCGTTGCTTCTTTCTCTCCCTGACCAGAACGTAATAGTAAAGCAATTTTGCATGCAGGAGGCCTGAGGTTTGGTCACTGGGACCTTCAAGTTAAAAGAGCTGGATAGTAGATGAAAGGAAACACCTCTGCCTGAGGCCCCAAGGGAGCCACGGCCAATCTGTGTAGTAATACCAATCTAGAAATAGTTGGATGTGTCACAGCTGTTTCCTATGTACCGAAGACCAGTGCAAAGATACAGAACAACGCTATCTTCCACTCAAACATGGTTGTTCAGTTACACAATTACAACTCACTGTCTTCAAAACTGAATTTATTGCTGATGGTCATCAGTGGAATGATGAGAGCTTCTGTTTTATTTTAAATCCTTTCCCCCACTCAAAGCAAGTAGAATCCACATCAGGAGGATTTTGGTTCAATAAGGCTGTCCAAATGCATTCATGCATGCCTGGTGAAGATTTTTAATTTGGTGCTCTATGGATGTTTTGTCTAAGTTTTAGCAGACCCTCCAAGTGTCCCTGTTTTCCAGGGACAGTCCCTGATTCACAGAAGCCATCCTGGTTTCTTATCTGATCCCGGAATGTCCCTCTTTTCCTTAGGATGCTCTTATTTTCGTCAGAGAAATGTTGGAGGGTATGGAATAGGATGTACCCGGGGATTTTTTTCCAGCCAGAACCCAACAGGAACTTGGTTCCTGCCCCTCTCAGGTGGGTGCCATTGCCATTCTAAGAAGAGGTGTTCATGGTGAGTTCTGGCACCTCTTTTTCTAGAAAAAAAAATAGCACAGGACATCCCTATTTTCATCAGAGAAATGTTGGAGAGTATGTTTTAGTTGGGCCATAAGTAATAGCTCATGTCAGACACATTGCTCTCTACTTTGCTTACATAGTGTGGAGACACAAATGCAAAAGATTCTCAATTGATAACCTGACATATGTTCATTAACCTCCCCAGTGTTAGAAGGCTTCAGATGTTTCTTGAGCACCTTTGCTATTTTATGACACATCGGGGAATGCAGTAAACAGCACACACTGGTGGAAGTCAGAGCATGATGGCTTCATTCCTCTTTGATTATGTTCCAGTATCAGTAGCAGAACACTTGTTCTGCTAGTGTCTTCCGCCAAGACAGTGAATGTTCATCTGCACCTCAGGTAATATGAAACCAACAACAGGAAAATAGGGATGTTGACACAGATTACACTTTCCATATTCTCATTATATGACATTTATCTGACCATCATTACACCTGTCTCTTCAAGATGAGTAGCCTTGGGCTCTGCCCATCACAAGATACCTGGGCACTGCTAACAAATTAATACCTGTCAAGTGCACTTTGAGTTGGTGTTGTAAAGATTATTCAGTAACACATCCAAGCAAGAGGTTCTGTATCATGTCTTCTATGCTGCATGCCTGTGTGTGCTGTTAGTTTAATAATTACCTGGTTATATTTAGCAACATATTGGAATATGATTATTGATTTACATTTGTTTGATTTATTGTAGTTATATAACTGACGAAGTATCAGTCGAAACAGCAGATTACCTGGATGGCTGTCTTATAATTTACTACGGATTAAATCTTATAATTTACTACGGATTAAATCTACTAATTTTTCACTCAAGATTGGCCAACGTGTTGCCTCCTTTTTCAGTGTTTGGCCTTTTGATACCTGGGCAGGTAAGGTCATGCCCGCCTCTAGTCACATGCAGAGGAAGTTTGTCCCAGCTCAGGAGGAAACAGGATGTTTTCTACTGACTGGAGCAAACATCCCCTTTCATGTCCGCTCTAGGAATGTTGTATTTGACTGCTATCTATGTGTCACATCCCACATAAACCAGGGAACTGCACATTTATTAATGATGATAACTTGTGAATTTGGTAATGCTGGAACTGAATGTTCAGCTACACTCCTTTTAATGCTTGTGTTGCCATTACAACAGTCATATTACCAATGGTGTTCCTATAGGCATAATTCACTAGTTCATACATAACAATGTCCAGGAGGTCTTATTCAAGTGATGCTTTTGGGAATTATTCCTGAACATACCCACCCAATATTTTCCAGGTATTATGGGGATTCTTAGTCACAGATGATTTATTACATAATGTGTGTTCTATTGCTTTCCTGTGGTAAGTTGTGCTTTACTCCAAAGTGGCATGGCAGGGGGTAGAAGTCCCCCCCCCCCAATTTCTCTCCTTCTCTCTGATTGATCCATCCTGACTCTCTGTTAAGAGGAGTGCAGGTAAGGAAAGGAGTTTGACTGGGCTGAGATCTCAGCCTATCAATAGTTTATTTTCGCTTAATTCATTAATTGGCTGATTTACTGTATGTTATCTCAGGAGGACTCTTATCTTTTCTTTTTTTTAAGTTATCACTTCCCTGCTATGGTAGTCCACTGATTATACCAAACAGTGGCTTCATCTAAATGGAACTTTGCTCCCCAATTAAATAGAAGACAGCAATGCAATCTTTCTGAAGGAACATCCAGACACATTAACTTTCAAAGTCCCAGCCTGAGTAAAACCTCACCTGTTATGTCTTCTGAAGGGAAATGTTGACACGTAAATCCAAATTGCCTAACATATTTGCTCTTGTGGCAGATTTTTGATGTCTCAGAGGAAATAGAGTAGGGAATCTATTTACCTACCACAGAAACATTAGAATTTTATGAAAAATTGTGCCATGGTCCAATGAAATTATTTGTTCTTACAGATATACTACAGGACGACACAAACCAATTGTTTGGGACGCCTCTTAACTATTATTACTGCTTTTCTTGGTGCAGGCTCAATATCCTGTCTCGTAGATCAGTTGCTTCCTCATCACACTTTAATCGCTCTGTGGCACATGCAACCAGGCAGCATAAAAGTCAGAGTTTCTTTAAATGCAATCTAACTTTACCTTAAATTTACTATGTTTTTAAAAAGCCATTTCCCCCTCCCTATCATAACACAGTGGGATCCATTCAGAGTGGCTATTTTGGGAGAGGCTGATGCAGGATCAACCCTGGAATCCCAGATGCTGTTGACAGATCTGTGTTATTTCCTGAGCTTATCACATGTTGGATCTCTGGGAGCGGTATACCAGTAGTTCCATGTTTGGAGCTCAACACGACTTGTATACTAAAACAGCATTGTGGTGCAGAGATTAATTCCAGCATTTGAAAGCAAGTGTGGAACAAGCAGGTGACATTTTATTTTTTTGCAATAACCAATGTTAAACATACACCATCCAAAATAACACCACTCAGATTTCAAGGGCAAATTTCCTTCTGTCATTGTTGTCATACAGATGGCGACCTATAAAAACTTAAATTCAGCACGGCAAAAGAATTCCATAAGATCTGTCAACTGTAAAGAAAAGTGTTTAATTCTTGGTGGTATATGGGACAATATTTCAAGGCAGGCAGAATGTGTTGTTTCCTGCATGCAGTTTACACAGGGAGTGTCCTGCTTTGCTTAACCAAACAATGTAATTATATAGACTGCACTGTCCTATTCCCGCTCCCTCTTTCAGGCCTTGGCTTCTATTGCAGGCAAGAAATAAAGATGTGTATCTACGATCTGCTGCAGTCTTTGAAAGGCATGTGGGCACTGCTGGTGAAGAAAAATTATGTGCTCTTTTGACATTGTTTTTGTTTTAGGGGAATATACTAGACTAGGCTCATGCTATATATCAGTAGCAAACTTAGTTCTCCAAGGAAGCTTGGGCATAGCCGGTGGGCAGCTGCCCCCCTAAATCAAGTAAATAAATAAAAATACTTAACTAAAAGTAGAAATAATCAGAATATTCAAAATTGAAATGATTGCTGAGGTCACTCTGGCGATGTTTTGGGCATTCTAGCGCAACTGAGCAACAGGCTTCTGCAAACGGACCAGTCGCGTCAGTAACTTCCTAGTTTTCAAATGACTGATGATTTTGACACGATTTTTCTCAGCGTTTGGGGTCAAAAGGAAGTAATTTAAAGCAACTGTTGAGACATTTCATTCTGATTCTGCTGGACAGACCCAGACAGAGGAGGATGGCATGTAAGTGTCCTGCCCCCATAACATAAATCCTAGCTACGCCCATGCAAGGATGGATCCTTATGTAAAAAAAAAAAACCCACCACAGCACCATCAGTGCGCAAAAGTATCAACAGATTTGGTTGAACCCAAAGCTTTGCCGAAGTATAAAAATATTTAGCGTGCGCCGGGGGTGGGGAGCCTAAGGGGGAGAAAATTTACTAAAAGCTCAATGAAGACTGAGCATCCTCAGTGCCAGCAGAATGATGGCTAAATGCTGTAGGAGAGAAAGCAAAAACCAGGGGTGTGAGAAAGGGAGTGGAACGAAGTATCATGGAAAAGGACACTGTTGTCCGGCTAGAACCCTGAAAGGGAGCACCTCACACCGCACCCTTCTGTTCAAGTCCTACTTACTAAATGTCATTGGTGTTACCATAGTTATTGAATTAGGTAGAAACAAATGGAATGACCCAAAACCAATAAGGTGACAGTTTTAATGGTCTAGTAGTAGTTAATAGTACCTGTTGCACTTCCAGCTTAGGAGTTGAAGCACTGAACTGAGAGGGTTATGCATAGATGTGCCCTTAGAAGTGCATGCAACAAAACTGTATTTCCTTGTTCAGAATCTGCTTAAAACAATGGCTTGTGGTAAGTTGTGCTATCTCTAATTGCCTATTTTCATCACATTTGAATTTATCCTTAGGTGAGGTAGGTGTTGCAGGGCTGTTGTTGTTGTTGTTGTTGTTGTTGTTTTAAAGTGCCCCTTGCCACTGTCCCCAAGTCCTATTGTGTTCAATGGGGCTTACTTCAAGGTAGATCAGCACAGAAGTTAATAACTGTAGTTTTAATTAATTCTGCAAGTCAATCCATCATTTTTATTGTATATAGCCAAACGCCTTTACAGTGGACGGCAGAGAATAAAAGGAAAGGTAAAGGTACCCCTGACCATTAGGTCCAGTCGTGTCCGACTCTGGGGTTGCGGCGCTCATCTCGCTTTATGGGCTGAGAGCCGGCGTACAGCTTCCAGGTCATGTGGCCAGCATGACAAAGCTGCTTCTGGCAAACCAGAGCAGCGCATGGAAACGCCGTTTACCTTCCCGCCAGAGCGGTTCCTATTTATCTACTTGCACTTTGACGTGCTTTCGAACTGCTAGGTGGGCAGGAGCTGGTACCAAGCAACGGGAGCTCACCCTGTCACAGGGATTTGAACCGCCGACCTTCTGATCGGCAAGCCCTAGGTTCTGTGGTTTAACCCACAGCACCACCTGGGTCCTGAATAAAAGGAAACTTTCGTCTAAAATCATACACGTAACCTGTAGCATCCACCTACCCACCCAGAGGCGTACCTGGGAGGGTCCCTGGAACTCTTGGCAAGGAGCTGTATCAGTGCCACCCTCCTCCACTGGAAAAAAAAAATCACTTTACCACCACAGCCACATTAGCGATTAGGA
This sequence comes from Darevskia nairensis, assembly GCA_034642065.1. Taxonomy (NCBI): domain Eukaryota; kingdom Metazoa; phylum Chordata; class Lepidosauria; order Squamata; family Lacertidae; genus Darevskia; species Darevskia nairensis. The sequence goes on from JAWWNI010000405.1 coordinate 878,902, forward strand.
CATTTCATGTGCCCCAAGTACTTGAAATGTCCCGAATGAGGACAAGGTGGGGAGGGAGGGCGCAGCGTAAGGAGGAAGCGTTTGATCTTGCCCCATGACAGCAGAGGCGCATCAACACACACACGTCACCGAGGGGCTATTTTTCCGCTCCTGCCCGGGGGACGACGACTTGGTTTCCCCAGCCCCCAGGTACGCCTCTTTACCCACCCGCCCACTCCCCTATTAAGGGCAATGCTTCCTTCCCGCTTCCTTTAGGGAGCATCCCCGGTTCGTGAAGACCCACCCTGCTCTATGGAGAACCCTTACTCCTCCTGAGGGGTCAGGGGCGTGCCTTGAGCGGGAGAAACGTGCAAGGGAGGCGGGGTGGCTGGGTGGGAAAGAGGAAACAAGCGCCCCGGCTGCTCCTCTAGCCACCCCCCCCCCACCATCCGCGGCTCGCAGACCGGGAAGGGAGGAAGTCGAGCGGCCCCGCCCCCCTCTCCCGCGCCGGCCAGCCAGGGAGGTGCTTCCTAACCCCGCCCACCACCTGTGCGCTGGCAATCAGCTGCGGCTCCTGCTGCTGCTGCTGCCGCCGCCGCCCCTCCTTCCTCCTTCCCGTGGGGGAAAACTGAGAGAGAGTGCGCGCGCACCAGTCGCCCCTCGCCGCCCGGCCCTGGCAGGCGCGTGGCGCGTGCGCGGCGGCGCATGCGCACGGGGGGGGGGGAAGAGGAGGGAGCCCTGAAGAAGAAGAATAAGGGATCAGGAGAAGCGCGAGGCGGTACCACCGCCGACCCCCCCTCCCCTTTTTTCTATCCCAAACCCCGCTTGAAGCGCTTCAGCCGTCGCGCGCGCGCGGGGGGCGGGCGTGTGGAAGAGGGTGGCCGCACTACCTCCTCCTCCTCCTCCTCACTATCTCGTCATTTGCTTCTCCCTTGATTGGTGAGGTGTGTGTGGTGTTGTAGAGGAGGCGGGGGGCCGGTGGGGGGGGGGGGGAAAGGAACCAAAACAAAAGCGGCCGGACTGACTGACTGACTGAGGAGGAGGCGGTCGGTCGCGGGGGGGGGGGTGTTCAGCCGCCCATCCCCACCACGGTCCCCGTCAGCAGCAGCATCGCCTCCCCGCCCCCTCCTCGCCTTGGCTTGTATCTGTGGAGGGAGGAGGGAGCCGCTCCTCCTCCTCCTCGTCGCTTTCGGGATGTGGTGAGGGAGGCAGGGAAGGCTCCCCAACTCCCTCCGCCTCGCAGCCCCTCCCTCACCCCCACCCACCCCCAGAAAAGAAACCCTCCGGGGCAGAGGAAGGGAAAGGAGGTGGAGTTGCCGCGCCCCCGGAGAAGGCAGCCGGGGCGCCCCCCGCCCCCACTCACGCCCCCACCCCGACGCCCCTCGGGAGGTGAGTGTGGGACTGGCGAGAGGGGAAAAGGGGGGGAGCGGGGTGGGTTGGGTGTAACCCAGGCGGGGGAAAGTGGGATTCTGTCACCGTCTCGCCCTCCCCCCTCCTCCCAGCTGGCCCTATCGCTCCAAAGCCTCGATGTGGAAGGAGGGGATAGGTCGCCCGCGCCGTCTGAAGGAGTGGTTGCGTGACAGCGGGCGAGAGGTCCGTGCACACACGGGACGCGCGGGCGCGGATGCTGGCTGCTGGGCATCGCTTTTATGTAGATGCCTTCCGTCCTTCCCCTCCCTCCCTCGCTGGCTGGCTGGCGGGCACACCTTCGTGCGCCGGCCCGACACGCATCCGCGTCCGGCTGCCATTAACGATGCTCCTGCTACACGCGTAAAGTTATAGGTGGTATGTTAATAATAATAATACCTTGCTCGTTTGCGGAGGTCACTTGGCGGGCCGGGTTTAGTCGTGGCAGGGTCGCTTGAGGTGAAAAGCACACGCTCTGAACGTACAGCAGCAGCGCGTCTTAATTCTTATATCGGGGGCGAAAATGGGGTGGCGTTTGGGCTGGGAGGAGGAGGATGTTGCTGTTTGGGAGCATGTTTGCGAAGAGGAGGATATCCTGGGCTGCTGATATCCTTTCTCTCCTTCGCCTCCCCGCCATCCCAGTTTGCCGTGGTCTGAGGTCATCTGGTCTTGCACGGTGTATGTGTTTTGTGTTTAGTTAGAAGTATGTTATTACAGGCGATCGGGGAGGGGCATGAATCATCCCAGTGACTCAAAAGGGGAAGGGGTTGTGGTATCTTATGGGGCAGTGGAATTCGCTGACAAGTATTAATCTAGTGGGGCAGGAGTTTGTGGTACCTTGCTTTTTGTTTTGGGTGACAGAGATGCGGATGTGGGAGCATTGGTGGTGGGGGGAACATCTTCGTTCAGTCTGCATATGTAAGAGTTGGGTCACACCAGCCTGGGTGTGTGTGTGTTCAGAGTGGGGGGGTGATGCCTGCACTGCATCATTGCTACGGGTTGTGTGTAGATTGGGGGCAGGGAGCAGAAAAATCCCATGATGTACCAGTGTAGGCATGAAGCCCTTTGAACAATGATGTCAGCCATGTATAGAGAACAGAGGGTATATTGACATGAAGAGTATGAGAAATCTTTCCGCCATGGGCTGGAAGGTAGAGACATTGAGTCCATATGGGTATTGTAGGGTGAATGGGCATTATAGCATGGTGATATTGAATTGGCAGTCTGTTGTCGAACTGGAGGGGTGGGTCTCTTTAGGACTTGTTGATAACAGGGTGACAAAAGGTGCTTGTTATACAACATTCATACTCATAAGCCTGGATGTGGTATAGCGATTACAGTGGTCCTAGTTGGTGTGTGGAGGGCGGGAAAGTCTCTTTTCAGTATTACTGATGAGGTTGCAATTATATTGGGGAAACTAGTAATTACTTTAAGAAATCTGAATTCAAAACTTGGTGGCCAGTATTCGTATTGGAGTCAAATTATTCACACACAATACTGTAACTGAAAGTAGAGACCAGTCTAATATTATTACCTGTTTCAGTCAGAGCAGCACTAAAACTGTATTAACAGAGGTAATAGGATATATTGGCTTGTTATGGTTGAAGTGAAAAGAGTTGCTGTTTAACATTTATGTACTAAAAGTGCTACTATGGATGTATTTACTATTTAACTTTATAAGAATCATGGTCAACTACTCCAGCGTTTCCCAGCCGGTGTGCCGCGGCACACTGGTGTGCCGCGAGACACCGGCTGATGTGCCGCGGAAAAAGGGACCTGCAGCCCCGCGCTGCACAGGACTGTGGCGGCGGCGCTGCTGGAGCCCAGCGGCGAAGCGGAAGCCAGGGCGGCACTGCTCCCTTGGCTGCTGCAGCAGCAGCAGCAACAGAAGCCTCGCGGGAGAATCCCGACCTGGTGCCCCAGCTGATGGGCGGGAGAAAGGACGCCGCGCTACAGCTGATCCCAGAGGTAACTCTGGGTCAGGAGACCCGGCGCAGCCGGGTGGGGGAGGAGCGGTGTCCCGCGAGATTTTTTTAATGAAATAAGTGTGCCGTTGCCTAGATTAGGTTGGGAAACACTGAACTACTCTTCCTCAAACAGTGTGACCTATATACAAAAATGAGGACGAATCCCTCCCCCCCGAAGTAAATTCCACTGAAATGATGCCTAGTTTTGATAGCTTTAGCAATTTCCTCCTCAATTTTGTTTTTGTTTATCTTATTATCAACTTTTCATTTTTCATTTTTCACTTGGAAAATACTTACCCCCCCCCTTTGATACTACGGAGTCAGACAGTTGGGAATAAGCCCCACTGAATTCAGTGGGACTTGCTTCTGAGTAAAGATGCATATCCTTTTGGACTTGTTTGCCTTTCCTGATGGTCTGTGGCACTGAGCCTCCATGATAGTGGTTGCTTAATTCTCCAAACTTCAAGAAGGGTTTCCTCCCCTCGTACTGTGTGCCATCTAAAGCTTTAAACAAATAACACAATTGTCTAATTTTGATAGATGCCACTATTTGTAATTATTGTGTTGCATATGTTGTAAGCAAGACTGTTTGGGAGCTCTACTGTTCCTTGGGGGGAATGCTGAGAATTTATCCATTTTCTATGAATATGATGCTGGTGCCTAGGAGTTTGAAACATTACTTCCAATTCTGCTTTGGTGGGCTCCACTAGAAAATATTGTGACATAGAACTTGTCATTTATTGGGCTGCCATTTGTGGCAGGAGTTAGGGAAATAAAGTATACCGGTAATTCCTTACTTTCATATCATTTTTGTATGTCCTTAAAACTGTTGGAATATAAAGGCCTATTGGAAGGAAATGTATTGGACACCATTCTTATTTACTTTCCTCAGAATTTAATTTTACCTTATGTTTAGCTTGATTTCACTGTCTTGAGGAAGGTGAAGAAAAGTTTAGGTTCTAGCCATACAACTGGCCAATTCTGTGCTAGCCAGCCACTGAATTACTTTCATGTCTGTTCCTGTTGGGACACCAATTTTATGTTGGTGGATCCTTGGGTAATGATATAATTTCAGGACTGCGAGCCTTATTTAGCAGTGTTGTTGCTACAAAAACCAGAAGAATCTTTAACTCAAATTTCCCATAGGAAACTATAGGAACTATAGGAAATGTCTGAGGTGGTTTGTGAAAAATTGTATTTTGAAGTTTTAAAACTGTTTGCTATGCCTTACAAAACATGTACAGAAACATCTCACTGGTTTTTTTGGTTTGCTGTTTGTCAAATAGTGATTTTTGAAACTTCAGATTTTATGTACACTTGTTTAGGTGCAAAGGCAACCATAAGAACAGTTTGGTCTTGAGAGTTGTTGTTTTTTACAGTCTGTTTCTATATAAGCTTTTATTTTGTAAATGGCACAGTTCCACCCAATTGCATCTTTGTATAATATATTGCTAAGGTTTTGATATTTTAGAAATTAAGCGTTTACATATGAGTACGGTAGCTTTTATATCTTACTGCAATATTGGACTGCAGAATGTGCATATGCTCCTATTCTGAATGTGAATGTTTAGTTCAATGGTACTATTCATGTTGTGTGTCTTGACATATTTAAGGCTTTAGTTCTTCACAGGGAAGGCTTTGTATGAGAACTAATGGGTGGGGAAATTAATCTGTTAGAGTAGTATGCCTTTCAGATTAGCACAAAAAAGAAGGAAAGCAGATGAATCACGCTTGTTGACATTTCATTTCACTTGTTGTCAGTATTTGCCATTTATTTATGCTAAAAACGCATTTTGGAATATCAAAATATGATTTTGCATGGTCAACTAGAATTAAAGCAAAAACATTAATATTAAGGTCCAGTATTATGTTTTAATTTAAGTTATTGTGAAACATGAAAATAAGATTTCATAGAAAATGGCAACAGGATAAATATACTTTTAAAAAGATCTAACACAGACACCAAAGTTCATACCTATACACATCTATTTGAAAGTAAGTCCCATGGAATTCACTGAGGCTTTCTCACAGTCAGTGGATATAGGGGTTGCAACCTTCATTTTCTTTGTTGTGCTTTACAGCATTAGGTTTTAACTTCACTCATTTTTCTTCATATGTGAAGTAGGACAATTACTCCTCTTGGATTTCTGTCCCATCCTGTCTTGGAATAATAGGGTGAGTTACTATTTATTTTGTTAAGGATGAAGGATTCTGATTTGTACTACATTTGGACAAATTTGCAGTATCCAAGGTTTGCCTTCATTCTGTTTTGAGTCTTGTGGAGGCATAATGCTCCCAGTTTGCCTAGCACTGGGATTGCACCCTCCCTCCAGTCCCTGGAGTGTGAATTCCTGCCATGACTTAATTATAATTAAGCATCACATTGGCAGAGATGTACACCATGGTCAGGGCTATTCAGCGTTCCCACTTAATGAAGATTTCAAACTGTGGTTTGAACCCAGCTCCAAATTATGGTTAAGGAAAAGCCCTAATTAGGCAGGTGGTGGAAATTTGCACTCCAGAAAGGAGGGATTGGGAAGGGAGTGCAAGATCTATTCCTGAGCTAACTGGGAGTGTTAAACCTGCATTTATTAAACATATTCATCAAAATGTATTAGCCTCACTTTCCATTAAAAAGTCTCAAGGAAGTTTAAAAAAGTTATGAGAGCAGTAAAAGAGTGAAGCAATAAACAAAAATTCAGATAAAGACTTGAATGCAATTAACAATTCAGCAGATTAAAGTTTAACCATTTTATGCCAATTGTTCACTAAGATCTTGAGTAGACCTCTTTGCATGTTGTGGCCTCCCCCAAAATACATTTGGTTGGGATTAGAGCTAGGGTGGGGAACCTGATTGTGGCATTCCAGATGTTGCTGGACAACAATCACCCATGAACATTGACCCTGCTGGCTGGAGCTGATGAGAGCAATGCAGTGGTACCTCGGTTTTCGAATGTCTCTGTTGACGTACATTTTGGTTTTTGAACGCTGTAACCCGGAAGTAAATGCTTCAGTTTTCGAAGATGCCTTGAAGTCGAACATGCCACACGGCTTCCGCTGAGTGCAAGATCCTGAGGCCTAGCTGTCGGCTATTGAGTTTTCGGTTTCCGAACTTGAATGGTCTTCTGGAACAGATTGTGTTCGAAAACCGAGGCTACAAAATTCCCACCCCTGGACTGGAGAGTGCTTTTGCAGTGGCTGCCCATGATTCTGGAACTCCCTCCCATGTGAGGTCTGCTTTACTGTCATGTTGATCACCTTTACTTTTTAGGAAAGCTTTTGATCCTTAAGTCAGAGGTGGATTTGGGCGCAGAGTCTTGGGAGCACCACAGGGGGTATCACAACTATGATGTAGAATGGAAGGTAAGAGGCATGGGGCATCAAATTTTGGCATTGCACAAGGCCCCGCCGAAATTCGAGGCCTCAAGGTCCGCTACTGCTTAAGTATATGGAGTTCAGGACAGATAAAAGAAAGTATTTATTTACACAGTGCATAGTTAAACTATGAAACTTGTTCCCCCAGGAGGCAGTGATGACCACCAACTTGGATGATTTTAAAAGAGGATTTGACAAATTAATGGAGGGGAGAGCTATTTATGGCTACTAGCCACAATGGCTAAGTGCTGCCACCATGGTTAGAGGCAGCAGTGTTTTTTAAATGCCAGTTGCCGAGGGCCACAGGTGTAGAGAGTAATCAAGTGCTTGAATCCTGCTTCCTGCATGCATCTGGTTGGTTGCTGTGAGAATAGGATGCTGGACTAGTTGGGCCATTAGCAGCAGCAGGCTCCTCTTATGATCTTATGTTCTAATTCTACTATATATTGTTTTAGTAGAAATGGTTTTAGTGGATGCTTTCTATTTTTCCTTTTAAATTCTCAGCGTTGTTATATTTTTACACTTGTATTATAATGCTTTAAGTTTCTCTGTGTTAACCACCTTAGACTTTGCTTGAGGAAAGGAAGGGCAGAAAGTTATTTTTTATTCTTGTTTATTGAGAATATTTCAACTAAAAAAATAAAATAGAAATAGGATTAAAATGTTATAAATAAAAAGCTGATGGAGCAAAAAGGGTTTTATACTGAGTTGGGAGGCTGGCAAAGAAAGGAACAATACAGGCGTCTCTAGGAAAGTTTAGGTGGGACAATCAAAACAACACTTTTCTGTGTTTTAACCAAAGGCAACTCAAATGTTGATGGAATGCAAAGGAGTGTGTCTCCAGAAGATTATAATCAGCTGGCGGACCTAAAGGTACTGTATTGCCAAGTTGTTCAGGGCATTTTGAATTGGAACCAAAAGCAGACCAACAGAGTGACTGGTCAACATATTGGCCACAACATTCTGGACCTCTGAAACTTCCAAATACTTTTTAAAAACATTAGAGGAACTTGTTGCATCAGGCTGGCAGACCATCTGTTCCCGCATACTGTTCTCACAGTGGCCAGCCAGATGCCTGTGGGAAACCTGCAAACAGAACCTGAGCACAAGAGCACTCTCCCCTCCTGCAATTTCCAGCAACTGGTATTTTCAAAGGTAGCTCCACATGGAGCACATTGCAATAATACACTTGCAATGTAGCCAAGCCATGGGTTACTCTGGTAAAATCAGAGTGTAGATACGGCTCATCTACCAGCAAAAAAGGGCAATTTCCAGTGAAAGATACACAGAGTGCGAACCTAAGCAATTTCAATTAGCAGGGCATTCTAGAATTGTGACATAGCCACAGCAAAGGCACTATCTCTTTTGTTCACTTGCCAAATCTCCTGAAATGGTATCCAGAATAAGGTATTTGACATTAAGGTAATCTTAATTCCTAGGCAGGCTTCTCAAAGAGAGAGGTCTCTAAGGTAACCTGGTCCTAAACTGTTTAGGGCTTTAAAACCTATAACCAACACTGCTTGTGCAGCTGTTTTTAAAAATGTTTGAGCAAAACTTTCCATCCCATAACTGGATTTAAAGATGTATTGTAATGTGTCTAGATAATCCATATAATCCTGGAAAATTTGGAGTTGAAACATCTCCCTATGCTTGAGCACATTGCCCCAAAATAGAATATTAGGTACAGTCAAACCTTGGTTCTTGAACGACTCCGTTTTTGAACGTTTCAGCTCCCGAACACTGAAAACCAGAAAGTAAATGCTTCGGTTTTTGAACGTTTTTCGGAACCCAAATGTCTGATGCAGCTTCTACTTGAGTGCAAGAAACTCTTGCAACCAATCGGAAGCCGTGCCCTGGTTGTTGAGCGTTTCGGAAGTTGAACGGTCTTCCAGAACAGATTATGTTCGACAACCAAGGTTTGACTGTACTATAAAACCTATCTGAATCCTGATGCTAAGTCTCAACACTGCTTCTTTAAGGCTGGATGGAAAACTCCTTTTCATTCCTCTTACCAATTTGGCCAGATCAACTATGACTGCTTTTATCAGGCAGGCAGAACAGGAAGAACACACAGATGGTTGGCCTTTCTGCTCCAAGAATCCTGTACACATCCTTAGTTCTCCACAGGTACTTTGTCCTGCCTACTAGTGCTATTGACTAGTGGCCTTCTCCAGTTAACTGAAAAGAAATAATTTTGGTACTGAGTGAGGAGGGAAAGGCCTGACAAATCAGCAGTGTTGAATACTTCTTATAAAGGAACATGTTTTTGGAAGATTATGGTGATAGAATGTAACAACAACAACAACAACTTTGCATATTTCCAGGAGCCTTTTTTTTGTATTCAGATTTTCTTTCCTAAATTGAGATTGTTCACATTATCAACCAGTTGTGAATAACTGAGATGACAATAACTTCTATGTCAGTGGTTGCAGGAAAATGTGACTTTATATGGTATATTGGAAAGTTCTGCCTTTCTTTCACATGGCATAGAACATGGGTGGGGAACTTCTGGCCTCTGGGCCAAATCTGGCCCACTAGGCTAGGTTCCTAATTTGACTCACAAGTCACAACACTTTTCCTCCAGCCTTGTCCACCTGTCATTTCCCTGATTTGTCGTTACATTAGATATTAACATTAGATATGGAACAGGTAAAGTTGTGGATGCAAAGGAACAATTGAGAGCCTTATAGAACTCTTCCTATTGTTCCTTTGCATTTGCAATTTGCATTTGGTGCTGTTTAAATTTGATCCTAAATGCAAAGTCTGCTGCATTTGGCCTGGATTGCATCCACTTGGGAGTTCCTAAGTGGATCCAACCAAGCAACACAGCTTGCATTCTGCACCAAATTTAAATAGCAGTGAATACAAGCCATGCTTCAAAGGAACAGTTGGTCAGGAAGGCTTCCAGTTCAGTTGTGTTTTACACTGAATAAAACCCGCACTGCTTTGGGCTTGATCTAATTGGAAGGTTGATAGCTCCGTTAAACTGTTAAACGTGTGGAGGGTTAATCAGAATTGTATCCAGCCTGCTGTATGAACCAGGTTCCTCACTGTGGCATAAAAATAACTTTGGTTGTTTTTGAGATCCCACAGTTCAGTATTTATTTATATGTATATGTATAGGTATACTATTCATATTTATTCATATTTATATTTATTTATATCCCACATAATCTGTTTTGCAAAGAGCAACAGCATCTCTTGTGCTGGAGATCCATCTTAAACAGGAAATCTTAGCTGAGGATCTTGGTTTACTTAAAGAAACAATGTATCGGTAGTTTTGAGACTCATCCATTTTCAGATGAATTTAAGGTAAGGCTTTCAAGTTGCCACAGGTTTATCTGAAAGCAAAAGCAATTTTTTCATCATGCATCCTTTAATAGATGTAATAATTTTATGTAGTTACATGTTTACTGTCCTTAATTAAGCTAATCCACATAGTGGCAGCACAAAATAAGATACTATGATACACACACACACACACACACACACACACCACTTACACTTTTAATTACAGTACTTTATATATATATAGTCTTTTAATTTTATTAGCTTTTTAAGAAACATGATATAAGCATAAACATAACAATTGGTTTCCCCCCCTCCCCCAGAAGACCAATACAGTAAATTTCCCCATAAATCTATTTGCATAGTTGGTCGGTGCCAGTCATCAGGGTGTTCATTTGAATACTTTATAAAGTGATGCCATATTTTAGCAAAATCGTCTGTATCAGTTGCATCATTTAGGGCATGTGCTCTTAGTTTCTCAGATAAAGCAATTGTCCATACTTCCTGTGATACTATGATATCTTTATTTAAAATATTATTTCACCCTTTGGGTGAGAAGAGCCTCCAAAGCCTCTAAGGAATTCAGCGGTGTGACCATGAATACTTATGGGTACTTTAGCTGGAGAAGATGATCATGTTGTGGATGGATGCTTCCATACAACCTTGACAGAATAACATAGGAGAAACTTGTTAGAAAATCTAAAAAAAGGAATGAATATTCTAAAGGCATGGAGGGGTGTTACGTTTACTTGTCCAGTTATATTTTGTTATACATCTATGAAAACAAATAAAATTACTTTTAAAAAAGTAAAAACAATTTTAAAACAAATGATACTAAATAAAGATTAAAAACCATAAAGCAATGAAACCAGATCAATAGCAGCACATTAAGTATTATTATAAGCATAGGTAAACAGCATGGAATTGACAGTTTATCTGAAAAATAGTGAATATGGCAATAATTGAGCTTTCCTGGGGAGAATTCTTGAAGACAGGATGCCTTTGAAAAGACTCTTGCATCTGCCTAGCCTCAGGACTCAGCTAAATTGGCAAAGAAAAAGTGCTTTATATGCGTTGTTTATGTATTATAACACTGTGATACCAGATGGCAGTATAGAGTTCCATTTTTGCCAACCCGATTTCTCATACAAAGTTTACAACGCATTTAACGAGTACCCAGAGAAAGTCCTCAGAAGAAGATGTTAATTGTTGGGTAGATTCTTGCTTTACACTGCACCTGAACAGAACAGCATCTCTTGACTGAATTCGGAGAAAGCGTAAATCTTAAAGACAGAGAAACAATTTTAACTTATAATTATAGTCCATGTACCTGTAATATTCTGCATGGTTCAATTTGCAATGCCAGCTGGAGCATAGACTGTACCCTGGGCAAGAGTCAGTAAGTACATTATAGTTATTGAATGAGGCTTGGTCATGGACTTGGGGTTAAGTTTCTTGAGTTTATAAATCTGTGGTCTATACCTTTGCAGGCAAATATATTAAAAAGTATTGACTAGCGTGTCTGTGAATATTTGTGTGTTGTATTGTGGCTTGACTGGTGGATGTGGCAAGCTACTTGCTCAGAAGAAATTGTTACTATTCTGCATTCTAACTGCAAGGATGTCATCTTGGTTAATATTTACGTATTTACCGTATTTTTCGCTCTATAACGCGCACTTTTTCCCTCCTAAAAAGGAAGGGGGAAAGTCTGTGCGCGTTATGGAGCGAAGGCACTCGCCGGCAGCGGGATCCCTCGGCTGCCACTGCAGTCGTAAGCTGAGGGATGCCTCTGCCAGCGGAGCCATGGCTCCCAGCCAGGCGGGAGAGGAACGGACGGCCCCAAAGCAGCGCTTTGGGGCTGTCCGTTCGTTTCCCCCTCCACCCCTCCGCGCCCGCCCCCTTTCTCTCCGTCAGGGCGAGCGCGGAGGGGTGGAGGCGAAACGAACGGACAGTCCCAAAGCAGCGCTTTGGGGCTGTCCGTTCGTTTCCACCTCCACCCCTCCGCGCCCGCCCCCTTTCTTTCCGTCAGGGCGAGCGCGGAGGGGTGGAGGCGAAACGAACGGACAGTCCCAAAGCAGCGCTTTGGGGCTGTCCGTTCGTTTCCACTTTCCACCCCTCCGCACCCGCCCCCTTTCTCTCCGTCAGGGCGGGCGCAGAGAGGTGAAGGCGAAACGAACGGACAGTCCCAAAGCAGCGCTTTGGGGCTGTCCGTTCGTTTCCACCTCCACCCCTCCGCGCCCGCCCCCTTTCTCTCCGTCAGGGCGGGCGCAGAGAGGTGGAGGCGAAACGAACGGACAGTCCCAAAGCAGCGCTTTGGGGCTGTCCGTTCGTTTCCACCTCCACCCCTCCGCGCCCGCCCCCTTTCTCTCCATCAGGGCGGGTGCGGAGAGGTGGAGGCGAAACGAACGGACAGTCCCAAAGCAGCGCTTTGGGGCTGTCCGTTCGTTTCCACCTCCACCCCTCCGCGCCCGCCCCCTTTCTCTCCGTCAGGGCGGGCGCGGAGGGGTGGAGGCGAATCGAACGGACAGTCCCAAAGCAGCGCTCCACCCCTCCGCGCCCGCCCCCTTTCTCTCCGTCTCTCTCTCTCTTCCTTCCTTCCTTCTCTCTCTCTTCCCTCCCTCCCAATCTTTTAGAGGAGGAAAACCCCCCCCCAAATTTTTTTTCTAGCTTTCCTCCTCTAAAAACGAGGTGCGCATTATAGTCCGGTGCGCACTATGGAGCGAAAAATAATGGTATTTATTTTGTTTATTCCACAATATTTAGATATCATTTGATTTTAATAAAATCTCAAAGCAGTTTAATATTTGTCCACCCTCCTTTACTCTCTTCCACCTGATTTCTACATCAGAGATTGCATATAAATCATGTGGGGAATGACAAGTGATTTCTGATAAAGAAATCCGATGCAGGGAAGGAAATAAGAGTGAATAGATAAGAATACATAACTGACAGTTGAATACATAATTTGACAGTTTTGGACATCCTCCCTCAAGAATTTTTCTATCTACTTCAACAGTCACTGTTTAAGGGAGTACCCAGAACTATGTTTGTTAAAAATATGGGTGCAGCATTAATTTTCATAAGGGTGCCCTGTTAATTCTTTAATATTCTGCTGAGTCTGCTTTCTCCTTTCCCCATCAACATCCCTTTCTAACCTTGATGTAGTATACTCCTGTGACCTACTTCCTTTTCACTCATTAACATGCTTGCTTATCATTGGCCCTTAAACCTGGACTTAAATTAATAGAAACAACAGAGCTCACACCTGAGTAATTGTTTCTGGTTGACAGAAGATTGCTTTACTCTGTTTATACTCAGAAATTCATGTGTAACTCAGTGGAATAGAAGGCTTTTTTTCAGAAAATCAAGCAAAATGATTTTTTTATTACTTTGGGTCCAATAAAAACAAAAACATAATGAAAAATTAAAATAAAAGCCACATCCATTTAAACTAAGGTTCACAACTTTATTACTAAACTATCTGCGGTGGAATAGATGGTTAATTAACCTACTTTCTTTTTCTTCATATGTGCATTGCCTGCTGCTTAGGTGAGAACCAGAAAATGTTGTCTGCATTGTTTAGGTCACCCTATATTGGTACAAAGCATCAATTCAGTCCTAAAATTGAACCTTGCGCCTCTCTGCCAGCATCCCTGAAAGGTGTGCCTAGGAGACCATTGACAGCAGCACCAGTCTGCAAGCCTGTGAGTTTGGGGTCAATGAGTCCCAAGGCTTATTCCCTTTCCAAGGTGTCTTGGTGACATGTGAGGAATCATTCATTCTTTCAAGAAAAGGTGAATTTCATTGTCACTATAGAAATCAGTCAGTAAGTGTTTGTTGCCAGGGATGGGGAATGAAAATCTCCAGTGATGTGTCCCCCTCCTCCTGGAAAATTCTGAATTAGAAAATGTCCCAGAAAATTAGTTTAGCTTACAACAAGAATGGAAAGAAACCATAAAATAGGCAAAAGCATTAAAGCCATAAATAGTACTAAAAGTATTCATCTACCAGCAATCAGTAACAAGGAAATGTAATTTACCATGCTTATATTACTTTTATTTAGTAGTACTTCAGGGCACATTTTTGAAAATCCAATTTCTAAATAAATTTTGTCTAAGTCCCTTAAACCTTGACATATGCACTCTTGTACATATTGTAATTTCTCTTCTGATTTGAGATGCCATATCATTTATCCTCTTCTGTCTATTTTGCCAGGGCACCCAAATGAAAGATTTTTAATCCTTTGTTTATTGGATAAAGTCTTGTATCACTGGACAGGTGGCTAATGTTTTCAAAATTGATATATCCATAAGAGGTCAAATGATGGACTGTATTACAGGGACTGCATTATTTGTGCTCTGTATCTAAACCAGATCAGGTCTTATTACTGTAATTAAGGTATTGATTGATTACTTGTATTTAGTAAACAAAACTAAAAACTTTGAAATAGCCAGGCTTGCCTAGTTTTTATTTGTAATTGGGATTCATTTGTTGTTGCTAATGAATTTAGGAAACAGATTTTTTTGTGTGCAGAAAAATAAAGCAGTGAAGTTTAAAAAAAACCCAAAAAACTTCCTGTTCCACATCACTGACTAGCTCTTCCCCTGTCCAAAAAACAAAGGCTAAGGAGAGGATTAAGGCCACATTCATTCTGATAGTCTAGTTCAGTGATGGCTAACCTTGACACCCCAGATGTTTTGGAACTACAACTCCCATCATCCCTAGCTAACAGGATCAGTGGTCAGGGATGATGGGAGTTGTAGTCCCAAAACATCTGGAGTGTCAAGGTTAGCCATCACTGGTCTAGTTGTACCTTAACCTCAACTGAAGCTCATAAAGTTTCTGTATGTTGTGTTAAGATACTTGACCAAAATTGGGTGAATGCTGCAATCCAGTTGACCCAGTTGCAGTCAACCTGCTTGTGATGAATATGCTCTTGGTCTTTGGCATCGTCTCCCACTCTGATCTTGACTTCATGCTCCTTATAAGTAAGCATTCACTCTCCCTTCCCATTTTTTTTTCTTTTGGTGCTGCAGGCAGGGAGTAGCCCTCTATCCAAAAGAATATTGTGCAACTCTATTAGGGTAAGCATAGTCATTGCCCACCCATCTGTGGGTTATCCCTGGTTCTTGCAGGATGAAGGCATAATGACCTTGATTCTAGCAGGTTCAAGATCCTGTTTCTAGCAAGTTGATGATATGGCCACACCCAGCCATACTTGTTCATGTTTCTTACAAGGAAGGCCAAGCTGCTTGCTTAGGGCCTAGAATACCCCATCCTGCCCTTTAATGTGATATTGAGAAGAAAGACACAGCATCTATACCTCCTGGGGGTTGGTAGGACCCTTATTATCCACTTAAATCAGGGGAGTCAAAACTCCCAAGTCCTCTCCATCCCCCAGATATGTGGAATTAACCTATTTGCACCAGTGCTGTCTTGTAATAATTATTTTTTGTCTTCATTGGATGACCTAGCTGTTCATTGTTTGCTCATTCAAAATCCTGTTAGAAAGTGACTTAAGTTTCTTTCATATTTCCTTCCTGGCCATCTTCCTGGCCTCTGGTTGCCTAGATCAAGCTCTGCTCTATGGGTTGACGTCTGTTTCCGTTTCCACTCCTTGCCACTCCTTGTCCTCAAATGAAATTAGTTCTGTGTTGGATGAATGCTGTTTCCTGGAGAGCCTTTCTTGGTGGCCTGCCTACTGCTGCCATTGATGGCCACTGTCATGAAATACAGTAGGCTGGGTCTCTCCATCATGTGTGTGTCAGAGAGAGGGGGGTTGGGGGAGTTATTTAGGTTCTCCCCCTTTTTTGGCACAGCCTGCCATGCTGGTGTATGTACCTGCAGGCTTCACTCCTAGCCGTCACTTGTACTATGTGGTCTAAGGGGAAGAGAGAGAAATGGAGTTTTTACTGTATGCAGTCTCCTTTAAGGCACTGGGGCGGGGCCGGCAGCAGCCCAGTCAGCTCACTGTCCCTGGACTGGGAAGAACCAAATATATTCTGGTCCAATCTAACTTCCTCAATAGAACCCCTTCATCATTAGAACTCTCCTGCTGATGCTGCTTTAGAAAACAGTTTCCTCTTTGTAAGACTTCTCAGCCATTGCTGTCCTGCTGTGACGGAGGGGAGTCCTGAGCACTCTCCAGTCTTTCCATCACTGCCCTGCCAAACTTCTTTTCAGTCATGCTGGACTGCAAAGCCTGCCAGTGCCAGACAAGCAGCAAAAACAGTGTTATCTTGTTTCTGATATTTCACCTAGAACAGGGTGGTGGGTGGACACTGTAAAGCAGTCCTCAAGTAGCACTTGCCTTTTGGTGGCTCATCACAGCATTCTTGCCACTGTCAGCTTGATCTGCCTCTGCCTCTCATTCCTTTCCAGTGAGTTGAGGTAAAGATGCTGCTCCTCCCACATAGAATTCAGCATTTTTATTTTAAAATGAGAAATTATTTTGAAGTGAGAGTTTTGACACGTACATTTGACACACATATTCCTGTACTACTACACTTGATTGTATGGAAGTGTTTAGAAAAGATACACTTGGGAGTTTAATGTTTCATTGTAAATGTGTAATATACATAACATTTTTATAGAAGTCGAATTATCGCTGGATTAAGCATAGAAATGATGACTGTTGAAATGCTTACTTCTAGAGTATTTCCTTGGTTTTTTACACAAGTTGTTTCAGACATGCTTCTTGATTAATATTTGCATTCATAGTATGATTTCTTTTGTGAACTGTTGACTTTTTTCAGCTGTACTATTCATGTAGTGATGATATCTTTCCTCTTCCCCTTGAGTTGCATTCGCATAATTGGTGCCATGTTGTTTATCTTCTAAACTATGTTACCTATTTCTTCAGGCTACAACGATATAGCTATGTAAGCAGTCTGAAAGGTGGTATTATTGTCATGACAAAGGTGCCAATTTGTAGTAACTTCAAAGTGGGTAAATTAGTAATTGCCATACTAGTTCGTTGAAATGATACCTCAGTGTGTGACAGTGGCCACACCCCAGGAATGGCTTCGACTGGTCTCAAACCCTCAGTGAGTTAGACACTTCCCCTGCATGTGAAGGCAGGCTCCAGCGAATTGAGAGGATGAGACCAATAGCAGGTCCAACAGTTAAGGAGGTGGTTTCTACACAATCTGTAGAGGGAAGTCAGGGACAAATGGGGCCCATCAACCTGGTAAGGCATCCCATCTTGGAGAAGGAAAACTTAGTTCCTAAACCCGCTGCCTTTCGGAATATCTTTGGGAGAAGAAAAGGCTAAGGAGTAAACTACACACAAATCCGGAGTGGAGTCCCTAAGACAGTTGGATGGCATCTTGTATGCCTCCTTCCAGCAATTCCTGCAGCCAAGCTGGTGCCAAATGTATTGTGCTTTCCTTTGGACCATATTAGTGAGGTTGAGAGCAATATCTTGTCATCTGGGTAGCCCAGGACCTCCATAGACAGTGCCAAGGCTTGTGCCCTAGGAGGGTTGCTTCAGTACTGCTAACCACAGCTGTTTGACTTCACCTCTGGAGGCACACTCTATTGTCCCTTGAGACAGACTGATGCCAACAACAACAACCTCTTAAACAGCTTAGCTTGGATCACTTATGCCCTATCCCGAAAAGTGTTTACCCATGATGTAGTTATCAAAACTGACGGGAAAAATAAACTATTGATTTATGTTAAATCCAGACAGAGTAGATTTCCTGTGTGTTAGATTAAATTGTCAGTTGACTTGTAGTATAGATAATAATTTTTATTTGGGGCCTTGGGTTGCTTTGGCATGCTGAAATACTACTTGGATTTCTTCCGGGGAAACACTGAGATGACTCAAGTCTACAAGCTAATCATGGTTTGTCGTCATGTTGGAAACAACAGTATGCAGCTTAGTATGGCTTTCAAACCAGGATCTGAAACCCGGCAAAGCAAGCACTCAAACTAAAGGGACACTTTTAATATTGCCTAACAAAATGCCTTCATTTGAAGATACAGTAGCTTTAGTATATTAGTAAATACATATTACATTTATGCAATTTTAGAAGAGATTATCATTGTGAATCTTATTAAGTTACTATAGATTATGAAACGGGGGTTGGAGAGAAAATAGATTATTTGCCAGGAAGCAGTACATTATATCTATTTCTCATTTGAGTTGGCTCTGCTGTCCCCTTTGCCACCTTGTCTTATAAAAAATAAATTTGCATGTTTGGTGGTGATAATATGTCCATTGGATAGAATCCTAGGGATTTTATTATTTATTTACCTCAATAAAAATGATAGGAAACCTGGTAATGGATGGTAGAGGGATATGTGTGTGTCCCAATGGTTTTTATTTTAATCTTACACTGATACAGGACTGGATTTA
Source organism: Darevskia nairensis (assembly GCA_034642065.1). Classification (NCBI taxonomy): domain Eukaryota; kingdom Metazoa; phylum Chordata; class Lepidosauria; order Squamata; family Lacertidae; genus Darevskia; species Darevskia nairensis. The sequence continues at coordinate 897,280 of JAWWNI010000405.1, forward strand.
AGCCTAATACTCAGATATGCTTCTGAAACTGTTTGATGTAACCTATTGGAATATCCAGCTGTGATTCCGGTGCAACAAACTGAACACAGCTTCTACAGTTCATATCTATTCAGTGTAAACACATCTCAGAAGTAGGTAAAACTAATACTAGATTTAGATTTATCCATCTTTGTAACCTCTGGTCTTGTCTAGTTGAAGGTTGGAGGATGGATGGCTGTGTTCTATGGAGGGATCATACTGCGCAGTGATATCATTCACATGCTGGAGTGTGTAAAAGGGTTTGGAAAAGCTCTCCAGGGTCCAGGTGGGTTGGTCATCCTGTTCACCATCGCCCTCCTCTTTCGTGCTTTCCGAGCTGGAACTTGATCTCACCAGTTCCTCCAGGTCTTCCAGACCTAAGGCCTGTTGCCCCTCAGTCAGTTTCTCCTCCTCTTCCTGGATGAAGTCAATAAAGCCATCGCCACCAACTTACCTCACCATCTTCATAATATTCTCAACCTCATTGGCAATGCCCAGAAATCCCTTGAAGTCGTGAATGCATTGCTTCCACAGGTTGTGCCAGTATGTTTCAGGTTTCAGGCTTAATTGCATCCACTGCCTGCTTGATGTAGGTGACACAGTCGGCAGTGTTGAAGGACTTCCAGAATACCATGAGGTTGAGATGTAGATCAGCATCCATCATATCGATCAGCGAGGCAAAGGTGAGCCTGGTGTAATGAGACTTGAAGCAGCGAATCAGCCCTTGATCCAAAGGTTGGATGAGTGAGGTTGAATTGGAGTGATATCGTCGTGTGCAAATGGCAGTCCCTGCGGGTGACCAGGAGCATTGTCCACCATCACCAGTACATTGTTCACCATCAGCAGCACTCCAGCCTTTTCTCCTGCAGGTAACACCTCACCTCCGGAATGAAGCACTTGTGGAACCAGTCCAGAAAGCTTGCAGGCCTTCTTGTTGGACTGCCAGAAGACAGGCAGCAGATTCTTGTTCTTGCCTTTGAGGACATGGCACTTTTTTTGAGCTGTACATCATGTCTGGCTTGATTGAGTGCCTAGCTACATTGCTTTCTCTCCTTTGTCAATGTAGTCTGCTCAGGCATCTTCTTCCAGAACAGGCCTGTCTCCTCTGCTCTGAAGACCTGCTCTGGAAGGTATCCTTTCTCCTGCAGCAGCCTCTTTAGCAGCTCAGAGTACGCTTCAGCAGCCTCCTGGTCTGTGGATTCAGCTTCACCAGCTGCCTGTACAGTACTTGCCCAGTTAAGTGAAAAAGCAGATAAATGGAGCCAGACTGGTACCTGGGAATAATCTGCACCAGGATGGACCTAAAAGAGAACATGACAAAACACTATTTATAATCTTAATAGCTCTCAACTAAAACCACACATCCTCAGTGATCTGCAGCCCATCCTGAATAATCACACTTCCTTCTCTCACAGGCCTTGAGTGTTAGGTCTGTACTTGCTTACAGACAGTGCCCAGCCTAAAACAGGCATTTGCTATCAGCAACAGGCCATATATCAAGAGACGCAAACACAGAAGCCAGCCTTGCAGCAGGCTGAGATACCAACTTTATCCCCATATCTTGCAGGCAACACTATTACAGGGCTTAATAATGTCAGCCACATCAGTGGTTTATTTGTGCGCTCATCTACTTGCCATCATCTCCCAGCAGTGCCTTTCTGCATTCTATATAGGACAAAACAAACCAATTTCTATGCAAAATAAGAAATAGACTTCAGCCTAACATTAGAAATAGCAATATGCAGAAACCAATAGGAGAACATTTCATTATACCTGAACACTCTATAACTGATTTTAAGGTGGTCATCCTTGAACAAAGGAACTTCAGAGGGAAACTCTAGTCTGAATTATAAGTTATTGGGGAATTAATTTTTGTCATTTGCAGCTTGAATTGAGATTAAGGTTTGTTTGTTTGTTTGTTTGTTTTTTTAAATCTACATGTGCTTGTTTATTAGCTTACCAATGCCAGGATGTTTGTGTTCTCAGCAACACAAAACACAAAATGAGGTATTGCGGTCCTGAGCTGTTTATGACTAGTCCACAAATGCTTATTTCATAACATTTTTTCTTAGTCTTTAAAATGCCACAGGATTCACTGAGTCTTATTTTTAAGCCTGTGTTGCATGAATCCAGAAAATCTGTCTAATATAAAATAATGCTTGATTTACCACTCCTTTTTAAAGTACCAGGAAGGAATATTCACAATGGCTGTTAAAAGCTTATTCAGCATATCCTGAGAAGATTTCACAAACCAGATTGGACAGGGATAGAGTGAACAAGTGTGGAGCCTCAGAATTCCAAGAAACCTGTTCACATATTTGTGCAACGACAGTTGCACCCCTTCTTAGGACTGCATGAACTATGATATATTATTGGAAGCATGTATAAGTGATTTAAGCTGCGAAATGTTTAGCAAATTGGTCACAGCGACAGTACTTCCCCAGGGGTGGGTGCATGTGATAACAGTTATATATAAACAAATTGACCAATGCTGAACAGAAACAGTTGTGACAGAGTGTTGCTTTTTTTGATGTCATCACTGCCACATTGTAGGCTCTGTGAGAATATACCATATTTTCTAAATTTCTATGAAGTCTGGTAATTATAATATCTTCAATAAATTTATCACATGGTTTTTATAAATAGGATAACAAAACACACCTACTTTTTCTCCACAAATGCACAAATCTCATTCTGACAAATTTTCCTGTATTTTCTATCTATAAATGTCAAGGGCATTGCTTAGAAGGGCAGTCTGGTTTTTTTTTCTTCCTTTAAAGATGGAAAATAATGAATACCTTTGCTGACAGTGATCCATTTTGTAGTAACATTAGAAAGCTCTATTTTATATTCTTTTCAAGTCTAGATCAGGTGCAAATATCTTTCCCTTTACTTGTTTTTTGACCTTATACTTAGAAGATGATATTATCTGGTCTTGTGACAAATTATATTCTAGCGTTAGCTTCTCACACACCACAGTCTAATATAGTGCATCTTTTTATTTTAAAGCACACTTTGAATTATATTGTAAGCATGGATGATTCCACATTCTACCAGAAGAGAGTCAGTTAACACCTTACTTCCATAAAATTTTGAGAAGAGCCTGTATTGCTTGAGGTGCAGTGAAACTGCTTATATATTATTTTTTGAAGACTTTAACTGAACCAAAGGCCCAAACTTTTGAATTTGATATATTATGACCCGTTTCATCATGCATTTATGGTACTGGGTCTCCAAAATACCATAACTCTGGATTCTAATTGAGAGAGTGATTCCTGTTGACAATGCAGCCTACATTTCTTAAAAGTATTTTCAGCCCCACTTGTGACATTGATATTAGGGACATACCTTTTGTACAGGTGACTACTGATTAACACATGTCTGAAAGGTCCATGATCACATGTGCACACAGTACCAAACCTGTAAGTAACCGAAAATGTCACTAAACACGTCACCAAAAAGGGTGGAATGGGGGCAGGGTGGGGGTAGAATGGGCTCATACTGGCTCTGCCGATGTGCAGGGTGTGGGTGTGTGGTGGGAATGGAACCCCCGCACGAAATGGTCATTGATTGTATACTTAGGATCAAAGTGTGTGTGTGTGTGTGTATGTATGTATGTATGTATGTATGTGTGTGTGTGTATATATATATATATATATATATATATATATATATATATGAGAATGAGACACATATGTAAAGAAACTCGTAGAAGCATTTACATTCACATCAAAGTAAACAAGTGGGGGGTGGGGGACATTCATAATGGAAAGAATGAACATGATATTATCTTGAAAGTTGATGTTCCAAAATATTTTAAGTAAAGACCATCCTTTGATGAATGCACACCAAATAGGTTTATCAATCTCTTAATTTTGATAAAAGTGCCATATCCCATACTCTCCCATACTTATCACACTTCAGTGGGGCCACTGTTTCCAGTTTGTAACTATACATGTTTTCTAAGCCATGAGTAAGTTTGCAACTACTTCAAGATCAATACCATTGATTGAAGCTTGAAAATGTAGTGGCTAACCTTTTTGGGGCGAGGGCAGCATTGGCATATGGATAGCTTATTTGGGGCTGCATGTCAAATGTATGGGTCAAAAGTGTAAAAGTGGGCATTTTTTTAAAAGGAAAACTATAACGAGGGGGGTAGGTCTTAGAGGGTCATAACAACCTTTTGGCATCACAATTTCAGCAGGGGGAATGGTCAGTAACAGAATTACTATTGTTTTTTAAAATAAAAAAATGGGGGGTTTACAAATAAAAACTCCTTGGTGGGGTTAGGGTTAGGTTAAGTTAAAAAGTAATAATTAAAAAAGAAGGAAAATGGAGAGGAGCCTATCGCCCCTCAACAATCTTTTGGTTTTTCGACATCACAGCATGGGACACATAGAACACAATAACAATAATTTTCTATATTTATTTTTAAAACGGCAGGGGTTTTTTTTTAGTGTGTGTATATTATGCGGCAAAACGAAAACCTCCAGGGAGGGAGGGATGTTACTTATGGGTTATTCAACCCTGCCTGAATGGGATGAATATCAAGGTTTGTTTTGGAGGTGGGGAATTCACAAGGTAAATGGCAGAGGGGAAAAGGTAACACAGACACATTCTGTGGTCCCAGTTTGAACACTTAAGTCTTGCAGTTGCTAACCTAAATCTAAAGAGATGGGAGAAGCAGTCATGAATTTCTATCATTTAATATAGTTCAACCTTTAATCAGATATTGGAACGTTAAACTTTTCTTATATTGACTTGGTTTATTATTAGGTCTGTGGGTACTCTGTTGTTCCAGTTTTTGCCATTTGCAAAGTTTATTTTTACTTGCTATGGAGAGGAGTAAGGACTTAAGCAGGGCACCAAATGTGTATTCCCTGCAAATCTTATTAAGCAAACCCTCTGAGTTTTGCCTCTATATATATATGCTGGAAATCACAAGTGGGAAGACTGCTGTTGCCCTTAAGTCTTTAACCATAGGCATCTGGTTTCCACTATGAAAGCAATGGACTAGTTGGTTCCTGATCTAGTTGGACTCTTCCTATGTTCTTCTGTGATGTTGCCTCCATGGTTTTAAACTTACCTTAACATCTAAAAGAGCTGGAATAATTAAAGGTGAATCCTGCACATGTTCAACATTATTTGAGTTTTCTGAGTTTGTACGCAGCCCTAGGTGCAATATTGTAGAAATCTTTGTACAGTTCAATATCCTTGGCAAATACTAATAAATAAGGTTGATAATGGGAGTCTTTCAAAGTCTGTGTAAATAAATTCACCCTCCAAGTATCCTGAGCCTGTTCCACTAATACAGCTTGGTGGATGTTTCATACCTGGTCTGTTTCTTATTTATGTAGGTTTGGTGCTCTCAACTGCCTTTGCAAGACATGGCCTCTCTGCAATAAAATTATGGATTCTACATTGTTACCAACATGGGGGCTACTTTGCAAATTTTACCCAATTTGCAGAACCCAATCATGGCAGCATTTTGCCCCAAACTATTAAACAGGTGAGGCAGAACAGAATCCTGAAATATGTGCTGACCATGGTTAGTCTCTGGAAGAGAAGAAAAATTATAATAGAAGATTAGCACTTTATTTCACTTACGGGTTTAAGATGTATTTTGAATGCTTAGTTTCCTACAAAGAGCCAATTCAGATGTTACATTATTAATTACAAATAGCAGTTGCAGAGACACAATAAAGCTTTACGTTATTCCTTGCTGCTAATGACCAAAAATTAGTTAATGGATGCCTTTTATTTTTATATTTATACAGCTTTGGGGGCGAGCTGATTAGACCAGAACAGCCATGTTTCGGAACAGTCTCAAGATGCTTCTTACGGGTGGGAAATCAAACCGCAAAAACAGATCAAGTGGTAAGTGAAGGAAGGAGTATTTGAATGCAGCACAATCATCCCAGCTCAGCAAATGAAATTTGCATGTAGAAACTGGCTGCAAGGTGAGGTAGAATATTGCCGTGCCAGTAATATAGTGATCCCATTCCTTATTCCATATCCTTATCGAGACTCAACTAATGGATAGACTGCTCCCCGCATTGCTAAGATCCTAGACGACTCAAGTTGATGCTGATGATGCTCCTGAGACTTCAGTTATTTTGTCACCCCTTAATATAATGATAACAGTATAACTTTCAAGCCAGTTTCATGCCAGATGAGCTGAATAATACTGAATGAGAAGGGAAGAGGAAATGATTCTGATGATTCATGTGATTGCTGGGCAACCAGAAAAACTTTCTCTATATCTTCTGGATCCTAATTCTGTAAGGCCACATTAAAAATTCATATTTAAATGGGTGTGGCTTCAATCTTGTATACCAGCAGTGGGGATCCTCTGGGCCACGAATCTAATTAGGCTTGGCAGGGGTCTTAATTTGGGCCATGTGACATGTTTACTGCAAACCATGTCCACCTGTACCACACCTGACAACATATGTGACATCAGCTATGGGGCAAGCCAAGATGCAAAGGGACAATGGAGAGTCTTACAGTGCAAGCGGATCTTGCATTCAGCACCTTTAAAATTTGGTTTCAAATGCAAGTCCTGCTGGGATTGGTTCCACTCTGGAGCTCCTAACTGGAGATCCTGAATACAACCAGTGCCTCTGAAAATCAGAATTTGCACCCAGTTCCAAACTTTTTGCAGTGATCTTCATTTGCAGCTGGTTTTAGCTCAAAGTGGACTGAAAAGAGAACCTTTTTTTTGAGGTTGGGTCTGTCCTGAAATCATGGTTATGTCAGGCTATTGGTAGGTGGCCCCATCCTTCCGTCATAATGGCCCATAGTGCTGGGGGGAACTTGCAACATGCTTATTTAGAAGTTGGACACATTGAACTCAGTATGATTTGATTTTGAGTAAATATGCATAGGATTGGGATGCAAATGAACTAAACATTTTGTGAATGAGAGCCATTGTGCTTTGAGTTTCAAATGTTTCTGCTGTAATATACAATGTTCCTTTTGATCTGGAGAAAAATGTTTGTTTTATCATATAGTGCACAAAAGATGAATTATCCACAGACTTCTTTGCAGGCTATTTTCTATTCAAATTCTGGCAAGACTTGATGACTTTATTTTACAAAGTGGCAATATGCCTAATGTACAGTGTTTTATTTATTTGCTGTCCAAGTTGTGATCTGGAGTTTCTGGAAAAAATGTTACTGTGATTTTTTCCCTGCTTCATAAAAGTATTTGATGGGGTTGCAGGACTGCCACTGAATGCAAACCTTGAATCAGTGAGACCTGTTGGTTTGTGGATCCACAACAACAGTGTGTTGTTGCTGGAATATGAATTGCACACTTTGATTTGATATTTAGAAGTCAGATGAACTATGTTCATTATGCAGAGTAAGCTTGAAAATAGGAAGCCACTCTATGATGCATATTTAATAGACAAAGCATAGTTTTAAAAAAAATAATCTTGTACCTAACCTGCTGGCTGTGTTTTGTATATCATCGTAAGCCATGACTAATGGCTTACCATGAACACACAGATGGCTCTAATGTCACTCCTTCCTGCTGGTGAGTGGGAGCAACAAACTACTATCATTGGCTTAGCCTTATGTCTGAACTAGGGATCATGGTTTGTTTCACTTAAGCAAATCATGATCAATTTTATTTATTTTTTTAAGTTTGGTATTATGCCTTTCAGCTATGGTGAAAAGTATTGTAGCTTCTTTCCTTTGGGTTTTATTTGTTTTGATTTTTACAATGAACACACTGACTTTTATCAAATTACAATTCTTTGCGGTGTTTTCCCAAACAAAGCAACTAGCACCAGCAGTCAGGATTAGTGGAAGTATGCTGAAGATGTCAGTATTTGGTGACGTGGTCCTGTAATTCTGGCTGACTTTTATTTCAGCTTACTCATTATTCATCACCCTAGTGGAGTTGTTTTCAGCTTTTTCACTCACAGCTTCTTGTTCGTTCTTTTAGGTTCCATGATATAGTAACAAATACTATAACAAAAGAAAAAAAAACCAGATATTGGTGTGTTTCTGCATGTGTGTGACTATATAGATACCAAAAGTTTTATACTTTTACTAAAAAAAAAGCACTGCTTTAATATGAAGTATTGGGTGTTTAACTTGCAGGATGAATGTGAAGTGATGTACTCTCAATACAAATGAAACCAGAATTCCATTGACTGCTGTCTATATCTATAGTAAGGACAGAGTCCTGTAATATTTGAATACAAACCTATTTATTGTTTTTGTGCAAGCCCCTGCTTCATCAGGTCCATAGACTATTACAGTTGTACCTTGTTAAAGGTAGATAGCCGTGTTGGTCTGTCATAGTCAAAACAAAATAAAATAAAAAAATTCCTTCCAGTAGCACCTTAGAGACCAACTAAGTTTGTTCTTGGTATGAGCTTTCGTGTGCATGCACACTTCTTCAGATACACTGAAACAGAAGTCACCAGACCCTTATATATAGTGAGAGGGTGGGGAGGGGTATTACTCAGAGGGGTGATGGAAATGGGTGAAAGGTTGATAGCTGTGGTAAACCTGTTGACGACGAGTTGTACCTTGGTTCTCAAACGGACTCCATTCCGGAAGTCCGTTCGACTTCCAAAAACGTTCGAAAACCAAGGCATAGCTTCTGATTGGCTGCAGGAGTTTCCTGCACTCAATTGGAAGCCGCGAAAGCAGCGTCGGACGTTTGGTTTCCAAAGAATGTTCGCAAACCAGAACACTCACTTCCAGGTTTGCGGCGTTCGGGAGCCAAAACGTTCGAGTCGCAAGGAGTTCAACAACCAAGGTGCGACCAAGGTGTAGTGTTTAAGGATAATGCTATCCATCTAATGAAGTAAGGTAAAGGGACCCCTGACAGTTAAGTCCAGTCACGAACGACTCGGGTTGCGGCGCTCATCTCGCTTTACTGGCTGAGGGAGCCGGCATACAGCTTCCGAGTCATGTGGCCAGCATGACTAAGCCGCTTCTGGCGAACCAGAGCAGTGCACGGAAACACCATTTACCTTCCCGCTGGAGTGGTACCTATTTATCTACTTGTACTTTGATGTGCTTTTGGGAGCTCACCCTGTCGCGGGGATTCGAACCGCCGACCTTCCAATCGGAAAGCCCTAGGTTCTGTGGTTTAGACCGCAGTGCCACCCGCGTCCCTGAAGTAGGGGCTTGCAAATGAAAGCTCATGTCAGAAAAGGTTTGTTTGTATTCAAGTGCCAAGGAGTCTTTGATGTGTTCTCTATGATAGACTAATTATCTGCAATTTAAATACAGATCAGGTTTCAGGCAGTATTTAAATTAAGTGGTGCATCAAAGTTAGTGCAGTGAATACTTGTGTAAAACCAGCTTGCGGGGACATGTTGTATTCTGTGTGTTTCCCTGGTGAGAACTTGTGGAAAGAGTATGAGGCATGGGTTCAGGTTCCGTCTCAGTCAAAAGTTGACTAGGTAGTTTTGGGCGATTTTTGCCTGTAAAGTGAAACGATAGTGACATACCATGCAGGGCAGTTGTATCCTTTTCCATGACCTTTGCTTCTCCAACTCTACTACCATCAGCCACCCTGTGATAAGATGTTCTTTCAGCTGTGTTTATTCTTTCTTGCTGTCCCTCTTTACCTGGAAAATGTACATCTTTGACCTGTAATTGGTGCTCCCTTCTCTCCCCTCCTGCCCCTTCAAATCCTTACTTAAATCCAACATTTTATTTGGAAGCCTTTGGTTTAATCTCTTCATCCTCAACCCCAGCTGTAACCAAACTTAAATATTTGAAGGTATATTTACTCTGATTCAGTTTCTCTCCACTTTGTCTCCTCACTGCCTTCTTTCTGTTATTGTTTCCCAGTGTTGCTTACCAGCAGGGATCTCTTTTTTTGCTGATAGAATTCTTTAATGTACCATGCAGGATAATAAATAATTTTTATTTTATAATTTTATAATTTTATAATTTTTATTTAGCACCATCAGTGCACACACAAAGTAACAAGATGACAGATCCCTACCCCAAGAAGCTTACAAGGTCATGCAGGGTTTTGATGCTTAAGGTAAGGAGTTTGTCCTAAATCCAGGCTTGGACAGGAACCCAATGTAGAGCAATGAATTAGGTGAATGAATTTGGTGGTGGAGTTCTGGATAGTGGTGAATAATGTAAGAGAAATTGGGTGGCAGATGGAGAGTTGGGGATGGGTTGATTTTTTGTTTGATTGTTTGAAGTAGGGAACAATGGAATGCTTGAATATAGGAGGGGAGGAACCAGAGGATGATGATAGGACTTCATCAGCCAGGAGTCTGGAGGGGATAAGATCAAGAGAGCATTTGGGTGGGGTTAGATGAGGACTAGTCAACTTGTCAAGTAATGACACAGAAGAGGGATGTAACCCATTACCCAAAGCACAAAGGTGGGTCTGCCTTCCCAAGTAGGGAGGGAAGATTCTGAGAATCTTAGTGGGGAATGGGAGAGACAGTTGGTGAGAACTATTGCCTTTCATTTCTTCCAATTCCAACTGTAACAACTTTAGTCCACTTGGTAATGTTTTTTTAATTTTTTAAATATCCAATAAACTTTTTATAAACAACAACAGCAGATAGTCAACAATACCTGGTACCCTTAAATGCTTCCTTTGATCTTAGCTGCTATCTTTGCAAACCTCAGAACACTCCAAGGAGGCTTTGGAAGGCACAGTGTATAGAACGATTTCTGCCATTCCCCAGAGGAAGAAGAGACATGTGGTGGTGGTAGGTAACTCACTATTGAGTGAGACAGAGGCAGTAGTGTGCGGAGGAAACAGGATGTCCCAGGAGGTGTGCTGACTTCCAGGTGTAAAGATTCACAATGTGACAGAGAAGTTGCCAAGTCTTATAAAGTCCACTGACCACAACCCCTTCCTTCTGATTCATGTGGGTACAAACAATACGGCCACACACCGCTTTCAATGTGTAGCTCGGGACTATGAGACTCGGGGCAGGAAGCTGAAGAACCTTGGGGCACAGGTGGTCTTTTTATCACTCGTTCCTGTTGAAGGTTGTGGCCCAGGAAGAGAGGAAAATACTGGAGGTAAACCACTAGTTGCACAGGTGATGCCATCAGGAAGGGTTTGGCTTCTTGGATCGTGGTCTGCACTTTCTTGAGGAAGGACTTCTGAGAAGAGATGGGCTGCACTTCACAGTCGTTGGCAATAATGTGTTAAGAGTCTCGCGAACCTGATCAGGAGAGCTTTAAACTAGATTAGGGGTTGTCAACCTGATCCCTACCACCTACTAGTGGGCGTTTCAGGATTCTAGGTGGGCGGTAGGGAGTTCTATGGCATAAGCTGAATACTCCTTCCATCAAGAACTGGTGGGTGGTAAGGAATTTTTACTACCAAGAAATATGCATTAGTGGGCGGTAGGTATAAAAAGGTTGACTACCCCTGAACTAGATCCTGGTGCAGAGGGATACAACATTACAGACGATAGAAGAACACCTGGTACTGTGGATAATAGATTCATTACTGCACAGGGAACTGAGGTGGAGCTCCAGAAACCTGCTAAAGGGCAAGAAACTTCAAGAAGGAAGTAGCTGGAGAGAATGACTAATGGTTTCATTTGTCTCTACACAAATGCACAGAATATGGGAAACAAGTAGGATGAATTGGAGCTTTTAATGCAGGATGGCAAGCATGACCTGGAAGGCATTACTGAAACCTGGTGAAATGAGACTTTGGAAGGCAGAGTGGAATGTAGTAATTCAAGCATGAAGTGGGGAGGAGTAGCATTATATGTAAAGGATGTGTACATTTGTGAAGAAATCCATAACCTGGCAGATTGAGAGTATATGGGTAAAATTTTGTAGGAGAGAAAAACAACATCAATCTTATGTGGGTGTCTGCTTATAGACTGTTAAGCCAGATTGAAGACTTGGATGATGTCTTCCTAGAGCAGATTACCAAACATTCAAAAAGGAGAGATGTAGTCGTCATGGGAGACTTCAGCTTCCCCAATATCTATTGGAAATCAAACCCTTCCAAGAATGTAAGTTCCAACAAATTCCTCCATCGTTTTGCTGACAATTTCATTTCACAGAAGCTGGAAGAAGCAACAAGGGGATCATCTATCTTGAACCTGGTCCTCACCAACAGAGAGGGACTGATTGACTAAGTGAAAGTATTGGGAAACTTGGGAGAAAGTGATCATGTTCTCCTGGGTTTCATGATACAGAGGCAAGGAAAGTTGAGTGCAATCAGACATGCATTCTGGATTTAAGAAGTCCAGTTTCAAAAAGCTTGGGTGAGATCCCATTGTCAGAAATACTCAAAGAGAAGGGAATCCAAGATGGATGGGAGTTTCTTAAGGATGAAATATTGAAGGCCCAAATGCAGATGATTCCAACAAGAAAGAAAAGTGGGATGCACCTAAGGAAACTGGCGTGGCTGCATAAGGAGCTTATAGATGAGATTTAAGAAAGGCATGTATAAGAAATGGAAGAAAGGAAATCACAAAGGAGGCGTATACATGTATTGTGAACAGTTGCAGGGTAAAAGTCAGATGGGCTTTAGCTCAGGCTTGCAAGAGAGATTATAAATTATAAAAAAATAGTTTCTTTGGCTATGTTTGAAACAAGAGGAAGAACAAGCAAGTGATAGGTCCTCTGCGTGGAGAAGATGGGGAATTGCTATTCGGTGACAGAGAGAAGGCGGAACTGCTCAACACCTACTTTGCCTCTCTCTCTCTTTGCCCAACCTGGTGATAACATAATAAATGATGTAATGAGGGAGCTGCAGCCCAAGATAGTTAAGGGCTTAATGAGCTGCACACAAGGGTACTAAAGGAGCTTGTGGATGTAATCTCAGAGTCTCTGTCTATAATTTTTAAGAATTATTGGAGAACGGGAGATCTCTGAAGTCTGGAAGTGGGTAAATGTTGTCTCCATCTTCAAAGCTGATCTCTGAATGACTGCCCCATGATGTTGGTTATTGGGGAGGGCTCCTGGAATATTAAGACAAATTCCACTTTTTGTTACACTCCTTTCTTTTTAGTGTAAAACTAGTTATCCATGAGTGCTGTCAGAGCCTTAGTGATGGAATGAGATATCAAGCAACCTCTGCGTAAGAGTGATTTGGTTGTTTTGAATCTACCACCTTCTTGAATGTTCCTGCATAATGTAAACACCATATAATTGTAAGTTTGTATAATATATCACCCAAACTGGATCAATATATCTCTTAAAAGGTAAAGGGTAAAGGGACCCCTGACCATTTAAACATGTTATTGCTTGTGACTGTGTGGTGCAGATTTTCCAAACTTTGAAAGGTCAAATAAGCTTTTACTGTTTTATTTATTAAATTTCTATCCTACCCTTCCTTCCAAAGGAGCCCAGGCCACTTGTTAAGCCCTTTTTGGTATACCTTTACCAGTGAAACGTAACTGCTGCATTAGCTAATGCTCTGGTAAAGTTTTAGTACCAAATTATGTATTGTTGGTGAGGAACCAGTAGAGGGAGTGCAAACATGTTCATTCTACTCTTGCACTAACTTCTGAGTTATTTGTTGCCCTTCTGTTTGCATGCATCTTTCCTGGTCAATCTAAAGGTTCTTGACCCTTTACCTCACTTTTTCCATATATATTTTGAGCCTGGACAAAAACGTGGCCATTCCATTCTCTTTTGCACAAGAGCTTATAAAGAATGAAGTTGGGGCAGGCACCATACCACTTGAACTCTTTATTTCTCCAGAAGACATGATGCAGAAAGGATCATGTCACCATTTTATTAGACTCTTATAAATGAAAAGTCAGTAGAAACATTACCAAAATAGTTTTGGAGGTTTTGGCTTTTTACAGGACACTTTCTAGCGGACTGGAGTGATTTCACATTTCTGCTAGGGCTTTTAGCATGCAGGCATGCCAATGCTGCATTGCAAAGTGATTTTGAAGTTCCATGTGGATTTGAAAGCTTCTTGTGGGGCACTGTGAGGGCTGGGGGAGATAAAAGCTTCTTCAGGCTTTTGGCACCAGTTTTCTATGTCTTTGAATTCTTGCCTGTGTTTGCTGTTGCGAATTTTGTTGTTGTTGTTGTTTTAACAACACAGGATTAGTTTGGAAACAGCATGGTTACTTTTTGAGTAAATATTTTGGAAATTGAATTATCTCAAAGGAAGAACTGATGGTTAAATGTCTTTTTTCGAACATAATGGCTGGCTTTATTTAAAAGCAACTATAAAGGGAAACTAGTCTGTTTCTTCTTGAACACTAGCTTAATAAAAACTTACTAGGTGTAAAGCACTCCCGAGTTGTAGCTACCGGTATAGTCAAACAGATAAGGTTTTCTTCTCATGGAAGGGCTGTTTTCGACCTGGCAGAAGAGCATTATGCAGAAAATAATTAATTGTTCTTTTCTTTTTGCAAGCTCTTGCACAAGGCTTTGCACAAGCAATTGTTCAAATACCGGTACTTTTTAATTATTATTATTTTTACAGAAAGCCAGTAATCTCCCCACCACCACCTAAATTAAACCATTCAAAAACCTTACAAATTTGGGGACCACAAGAAACCATATTCTGGAGTCTATACGTTGTAATTCATGGCCAAAGTGCCTATGCATCTAGGGTACTTTCTAGGGTAGCACCACAGCCATCCTTTTATTCTTATTTGTTGCAACCACAACATCTGCTATGTATTGAATCAAGAGTAATTGTTTATTTAAGTTAAAAAACTAGTTATACAATAAAAATTAAAATATTTTTAAGATCTCTCAAGGCAAGTTACATAAAAAGGAAAAGTTAAAATTGCAGTTAAAACATACCAAAAGCAATCTTCTCAGCGCAGAAGGATTATTACTTTGTAAAACAGAGTGTGCAACGTAAAAGCAACTAGCGGAAATGTAAGGCATAATTGAAACTTGGCAACGTCAGTGATTATGCTCTCTGTTCTATCCTAGTTCCTGCTGTACGGAAGCTACTCTGCTTGGTAGGAATATTGCCCCTCCTGTTTAGTCCCATGTAGAGGACAACTAACATGTCAACTGTTGAGGCAAGGTTGCAGTTTTGCAGAATACTTATTTCTAAGACTATTATTTACATAAGGGGGGAAACCCCTTTTGCTGAGTCCTGTATATGGATTATAGTCAACAAAATTCCACTCAGTCGCCGCAATTAAGTTAGTCATGTTGATTAACTTCAGTGGGTCTGCTCCGAGTAAGACTAGTGTTGAGTACTGTCCTTTGTGTGCAGAAGATCTAGCATCAGTCTGTTGAATGAGTACTAAAAGGATAATTAAACATGGCCTGGTAGAGTTCAGTGCATGAAACCATGGAGACCAACTACCAGTAAGATTAAACATGACTGTTAAAACTAATATTCCAGCTTGATTACTGATATCAATTGCAGGAGCACTGCTGGTTATTCCCCCGATATAATTTGATAACAAGAAACTGAGCCTTTAGAATCATCAACTTAGTATTGTGGAATATTCTGCCAGTAGATATTCAGCAGGTGCCTGCTAAAAACTTCTTTCTTCCATTCATTAAGAATGCCTCTCAACATAATGGTTAGCTGTTTTCTGATTTTTATATGGTTATTACTGTGTGGCTTTGCTATCATTGTTGTAAACCACTGTGATATTTTTTCATAAATAGTCGTATGTATATACATATTTTTTAACATAAATACTGATCTATCATAACATTTTGGCATATTGAACATCATGCCAAACTACTGTTACATGCAGAACATATAGTGGGGATCATGTAGTTGCACTCACATTTTGCTTCCAGCATTCCCACAGGCATCTGGTTGGCCACTGTGAGAATACCGGTAGAATGCTGGACTAGATTGGTTGAATTGGCTCCAGGATTGTTTTAGGACCAATTAATTAAAAAAGGAGGTTATTGAGAGAGCACAAACTATAAAATCTGAGGTACATGAGAGTCTAAAGTATGCAAGGAAACAACTGGCATTTTAAAACTGAAATTCCCAAAGAGGAAACAAAAGTTTGATTTTGACAACAAGAAATATAAAGTTCCTAAACTTTTATCTAGGTTTTTGGCCTATCAGCAATGGAAGAAATTGGTTCTTCCCATCTAAGTAATAGCAGCCATGCAAGAACAGCAAAGCAAATGTCAGGGACTTGCATTTGGTGGGAGGCACCAGCTGGGGAACCCCCTAGGGGAGCCTGAGATGAGGAGGGCTTAGAGCAGGGGTGTCAAACTCAAATTCATCGGGGGCCGCATCAGCAGTTTGGTCACCCTCAAAGGGCCGGTTGTATCTGTAGGACTATGTGTCCACTCTTTATTATCATAAATTATTGTCACTGCATTCAATTATTACTGTTTTTTGTAATAATGTAAGTAATAACTAGCTCTGAAAGCAGAAACATAGTCAGAATAATGGCAAGTAGATATTCAAATGTACAATTATTGTACAATTTATTGAAAAATGATTTTTGGTAACAGACAGTAATTTTTTTTTTTAAACATACAAAATATTGAGGGGGCTGGGCCCCTGCAAAATGGATGGGCATTGCCATTAAAATCAATGGTTGGTGTGTGCGAGCCGCATCTTGTGATTATGCAGGGTGGGGTTTACCTGAGCCGCCCCTCCTCCTATTTTACTCAATTTGGCACCCCTGCTAGAGCTCCTTCTCAAGGATTCTGGGTTGGCGGAGAGGAAAAGCGTGTGTGTGTGTGTGTGTGTGTGTATGGGAAAGCTAGGTGACCTGCCTCTTTGCAAAATCCCCGATGGCTGCACCTGCAAAAAAAGAGAGGCTCCCCATGCAGACGGCGGAGGCAGCAGCAGCACACCTGCCGGGACCTCCAGGTGCGCCCTTGAGGCCACCTTGCAGCGATGGGGGAGCCGGGTTGGTCCACTGCACATAAGCGCCGCTTTACTCATTCCTAGGGTCGCCCCTGCGAAATAATGGTTGTGCTGATGAGAAAAGTGTGTGTGTTTGGGGGGGAGTGCACCGGCCAAGGGTGCACAAAGAAGAATCGCCGTCCACAATTAATAAATCGCAGGTCGTATCAGCTCATCATCCGGCATCTCCCTCCCTCTCTTAAAAGTCTGCATGGGCGCTTATGTCAATTGGTTTTCTCTCCCTAGCTTAGATTTTCCCAAGCGAGCAAAAGAGAGATCTCCACCACCCCACCCCGCGCCTTAGCCTCTTTCCTGCGATCTTCTGCCCAAGATCCCTAAATCCAAAAGTGAAAGATCGCTCCAAACTTTTTTTTTTTTTGCGGCGCCCGGGAGATGTTGAAAGGGGGGGGGGTGAGTTGCGCGGGGAGGGCGAGCGAGAGGAGAGCGAGAGGGAGAAGCCGCCCTTGCGCATGTGCGAAGGTGTCCAAACTGACAATGCTGGAGAAGATAGCAAGCTTTGGGGTTGGGAGAGAGAGAGAGAAACAGAGTGAGTGAGAAAGAGAGAAAGAAAAGAGTGGGGGAAGCAGGAAGGGTGGGGAAAACGGAGAGAAAGAGAGGGGGGGAAAGCCCCTCCATTGATTTCCCTCCCCACCCCCCACCCTGACCCCAGATATCCCCCCCACCCCAAGCAACCATCCAAGCAACGTCCGTGGGATTTGGCAGCAATGCGATCCAAAGGCAGAGCGAGGAAACTGGCCGCAAGTAGGTGCAATCGCTCTTTCTGTTGCGCGCTCCCTTCTCTGCCCTGCTAGGCGTCCGGGAAAGATGTGGGTCCGTGGGGTGGGATGGAGAGGGCTCCGCTCTGGGTGGAGGGGCGGGGAGGGTGGGGGTCAGCCACTGGCCCCACAGATCCGGCCCGCCCCCGGCGCAGAACTGGCGCCCGAGAGCCTCAGCTGCCCAACATCCATCCACCTCGCGGCTGGTTTGCTGGAAAGAGAGAGAGATGGTGCGTGGCGGCGGCACGTTGGGTTTCTCTCCTCTCTCTTTTCTCCCCACTTCCTCGCCTCCGACACGGGGAGCGTGGGGGGGAGGGGAGAAGTCCCGGCTCTGCTCCCTGGCTTGGCTTGGCTGTGCCCGGCGCTGTTTGTGTGTTTGTCTGCCGGGGTGGCGGCGAGAGAGAGAGGGAGGGAGGGGGGGCGGGGAAGGATCGCTGGTGAACTTCAGTCGAGGCGGCGAAAGAGTTGAGGAAAAGTTCAGCCGCGCCGAAGAAGAGCGCCGCAAGTTGCTCGCTCGCTCCGGCGAGGGAGGGAGGGAGCCAGAGAGCGAGGCTGCAAGGACGCGGAGCGCCCCTAGTGGGCTCTGTGAAATAAACTTTAAAAACAAGCGCGTGGGGGAGGGGAGGCCGCAAAAGCAGGAGGAGGAGGAGGCGGTGGTGGCAACCTGCAGCCCAGGAGTTGGAGCAAGGCTGGCGGCCGGCGGAGGCTACACGGGCCACATGACGAGGTCTGGCGGGCCGCATTTGGCCCCCGGGCCTTGTGTTTGACACCTGTGGCTTAGAGCCTGGGGAGTGATGGTGGGATACTGAGGACAGGTCAGAGGTTGAAGAAGGAGGAATTGTTGGATACTGAAGAAGCAACAGACTTTAGTGAGTAAGAAGAACATTGTGCAGAAAGCAGTTCAGACTCGGCTGAGGGTGATGAAGAGGAGTGGCCAGAGGCTGGAGAAGCATCCCATTCCTACTGTGCTAAGTTCTCAATCTCCCTCATCTCCCAGTAGACGGAGAGCTTTGTGTGTTGCAGAACGAAGAGCACAGCTTCCTCCCTGGCATAGTTTAAGGCAGCTTGAGAAATGTCCAGCTGAGGAGGAGGAGACTTAAAAAGGAGTAGAGGGAGGATTATCATCATTATTCCTGTTCAGGTCCCGCAGTTTTTTGAGTACCTGAGAGCTAACGACAAGCTTGCTTAAATGTGCTTCCCATAGCAGAATACTTTGAATGTATAAAGAAAATCCCTTGGAGTGCCAGAGTATTTTTGTGTAATTTGTTGGTGGGGAGAACCTTACACATTTTTAATGGAGTATGAAATGCAAATAGAACTGTAAGCTAAACATATTTTTTCCATTATTATTCTTAAAATTCAGAAGGAAATCCAACCATGAGAAATTAGTGTAGTTATTTTACATTAAGAATAGGTATGTCATAGTCAGAACAGCAAAATGCATTGTATAGCAGCTTTCTAAAAGCACTCTAAATTTAGTGGCCCTAGGTAATGATTTACTTGGTAATTTTTAGCTAGGAATTAATCCTTCTGTACTGTATGTAACTACAGCAAGTATAACCTAGACTGATGTGTTCATTTGTGTTTTAGTTTTCTGCATAATCCTTTTTTGTTGTTGTATTCGTGCATGATCTCATGTTCATTATAAAGCTAAATGGTTAACAGACCATATACCCACCCGCCCCCAGCACGGAAATTGTATGATACCTAGTATAACCCCCACAATCAAAGTTGATTGGCTTGGCTGAAAAGAAATGTAATGCAACTGATGGGGGGAAATCTCCTGCTTCTCAATTCATTTCTGGAATGGTATGTTAAATTTGCCATTTTATAAATTTTCATTCAACAAATAAATTTAAATTCATTGGAAAATGGACTGTGATTTGGAAAATGGATGTGAATCTACTGCGAACATAAAGGATACAACTCTTTATTTGCATTGCTTGGGAATAACAAATTTCAATATTATATCCATACATAATTCTTTTCATCTTAGTTATAGAAAGTATTTGTAATATTTTATTTTTATTTTTTCTTACTTGCTATATTGATCTATCTATTTTCTGCTTTAATGAAAAAAGAAAGAAAAAGAAAACATTGACTCAGTGTGTGGCAGCTGCAAAAATGACAAATTTCCTGATAGTGTTTATTAGGAAAGGAAAGGAAAGGAAAATAAAACTGCCAGTATTGTAGAGCCTGCATCAGAGCTGTAGTATGGCCACATTTACAATACAGGCATACCTCGGAGATATTGCAGGTTCGGTTCCAGACTACCACATTAGAGCAAATACAGTGGTACCTCCGGTTATGAACTTAATTTGTTCTGGAGGTCCGTTCTTAACCCAAAACCGTTCTTAACCTGAGGTGCGCTTTTGCTAATGGGGCCTGCCGCTGCCACCATGCCACCACCGCGCTACTTCCACTCGCATCCTGGGGCAAAGTTCGCTACCAGGAGCACCTATGTCCGGGTTAGCGGAGCTCGTTATCCGAAGTGTTCATAAGGAGGACGGTATGTAACCCGAGGTTCCACTGTAGTACAATCATGCGAGTCACAGAGGCTGCAGGAGTGGGAGGGAAGAAACTCGGCTCCAGCCCTAGCTAGCTCCACTCCTGTGGCCAGAGGAGGGGTGGCGATGGCGGGGGGCTTCCTTCTCCTGGAAGCGGCCGGGCTGCCTGCAGCTGCACCCGCGTCCTTGTAAGGAGCAACATCTGTGAACCGCAAGAAAAGCAAAGTACAAAAAAAACCCACAGGCATGTCTGTACTGTGGACGGTTCTGGTTGTCAAAAACAATATTGGAGAACTGGGAATGCTGCAGAAAAAAGGCAACCGAAAATGATCATGGAGCTAGAGCATCTTTTTGAAGTAAGACCACAATGGTAGGTTTTTTTTAGTTAGAACAAAGACAACTTAAGGACAATGGTAGAGGTGTAGTATATTGTGCATGGTATAGAGAAAGAGGATGGTGAAATTACCCCTCTCATAATAAAAAAAGGTTAAAAAATACCAAATAATGCTAAAACACAGGCCAGCTAATGAAATTAGGTACTTCGTAGGAGATTTAGAATGGACAAAAGACAGTACTCTCACATGATTTTTGGATTTAATTGCCACAAGACCATTAACCTAGATTACTTAAAACGGGTTACGCAAATTGATGGCTTGCAGTTCTCTCACTGGCTATTAGTCATAATGGGTGTGTGGAGCCTCCAAGTTTACGTTTGGATAGGTGAAGAAGCGGTGTGGGAGGAAAATTGCTTTCATGCCTTGTTTATAGGCTTCTCAGGGGTTTCTGGGCAACCACTATGGGAAACAGGATGCTGTAGCAGGTAGACCAGAGGTGGGAAATTACTAGCTCATGGGCCAGAAGCAGTGCACAGTGCGCCCCAGTGTGTGTGGCTCCTCTGCCCCTCTGGTAGACTTTTTAGCTGTTCGCCTTTGCGTAGTTCATAAGGTTCTATGTCTCTTTCAGAATGTGCCAGTGGATATCTCAGACTAATGATTGACTAAATGCAGCCTGCAACTCAACTTTTTCAAGGTTTTGAACTGTTGACTGAACTCTGTTCAGCTTGAAGATTTGCATTCAAACTGTGAAATGTACTTATTCATTGGTCACTAATTAAATGTTAGAGGCAGTTGCTGTAGCACATCATTATTTAGAGATAGAAAAATGAGAAATATTAATGGCTAGTGCATATTGCAAAGTAGCTGTTCTGTTTGTGGAGTGTGAAACCATGCAGAATATACTGAAGTGTGAATGTGACTAATATGTGCTTGTAAGCAATCCCACCTACTTCCCACCCACCCTGTTGCTAATCCCCCTCCCTTTACACCTTGCCCCAACGCCTCCTCCCCTGCAGCTTGCCCAACCCCTCCCTCTTCCCCTCACAGTCAACCCAACCCCTTCCACCATAGCTTCCACAGCTGCTCCTCTCAGCTTGCCCAAATAACTTCATCATATTTCACCCAACTTCCCCATATGCCCTCACAACTCCCTCAGCCCCCCCATCCCTTCATTTCCCCTATCGTTATCACCACTGGCCGTGGGGAAGAGAATGAAGAGGAGACTATATCAATGACTGCTAGCCATAATGGCTAGACTTCATCCCTCATTTGTCTAATATTTTAAGGTCATCCAAGTTGATGGCCATAACTACATAGATTGAACATAGATTCCATAGTTTCACTATGTGTTGTGTGGAAAAAAACACCTTCCAATATTTGGCTTCATTTGTCCTGGATTCTAGCATCATGAGAGAGGGAGAAAAACTTTTGTCTATCTACTTTCTCTGCACCATTTATAATATTATACACTTCTAGCATGTCTCCCCCACTCTCATTTTAGGAAAAACTCCACCTATTTTAACCTTTCCACATAGGGGAGTTGCTTCAGCCTTCAGATCATTTTGGGTTGCCCTTTTCTGAACCTTTTTCCAGAAGAAGAGACTAGATTTATCTGGCATTACCCAACTCATCTGTAAAGGTTTTAGGTTGCAATTCTATGCATACTTAACTGAGAATTAGTTTCACTGACTGCTGTGAGACATGCATAAACATACACATGATTGCACAGCTGGAAAAACAGACTTAATGTGGACTTGACTTTTGGTACTGCAGGATTAGTGATAATATGACAATCTGGTGATCTGTACAAAACAAAAAAACAAAAACAAAAAAAAACCACTGACCACTATCATGCTTCCTGATGTTAGTTAGGCATCAACTATGCTGCTCTGGTTCGCCAGAAGTGGCTTAGTCATGCTGGCCACATGACCTGGAAGCTGTACACTGGCTCCCTCGGTCAGTAAAGCGAGATGAGCGCCGCAACCCCAGAGTTGTCCGCGACTGGACCTAATGGTCAGGGGTCCCTTACTTTTACCTTTTGTTTCTTTTAAGCACACAAATCGAATTAGCATCAGCAGTCTAAATTTAAGTATGCTCCACTGAGTGAAAAACCAATTTTTTTATTTTTCTGCCACTGTTGCATCAATAATTCTGACATTTAATTAAATTATTTGATTTCTCCCTCTGCACTTTTCTGACTCATACTTAAGTATACATGACTCATCTGATCATATAACAAATCCTAAATGTATTCTGTAATCTTCACGGTTTATTCTCATACTGATCACCGGTCTGCCAGTGTTGTTATAATTAAAGGTAGGGGAAAGATGCAAAGCCTTATATGTGCTACTGCTGCATTGGTGACTTAAATTTATATTCATGGAAGGTTTGTGAGCTCTGTTAAACTGCATCTTAAGAACCCTCCTTTCCTGTACCTCCACTGATAAAGTCATTTCAAGATTTTCAGTTAAATTCTGCTGTTCAGAGATTTAGTGGATATGTTGTTTGTGTCTCTTGATTTGATTTCGGCAGGCTTCCAATATTATATCCTGTCTTCCACTGCCTCCTGCAGTTTGGTCAGACTCATGTTGGTAGCTTCGAGAACACTGTCCAACCATCTCGTCCTCTGTCGTCCCCTTCTCCTTGTGCCCTCAATCTTTCCCAGCATCAGGGTCTTTTCCAGGGAGTCTTCTCTTCTCATGAGGTGGCCAAAGTATTGGAGCCTCAGCTTCAGGATCTGTCCTTCCAGTGAGTACTCAGGGCTGATTTCCTTAAGAATGGATAGGTTTGATCTTCTTGCAGTCCATGGGACTCTCCTCCAGCGCCATAATTCAAAAGCATAAATTCTTCGGCGATCAGCCTTCTTTATGGTCCAGCTCTCACTTCCATACATCACTACTGGGAAAACCATAGCTTATTAGTTGTCAAATACAAATATTGTATGCTATCTATCAAATTTTATACAGTAATGTTAAAATGTTAAAAAAGTTTTAAAAAACTCCACCATTACACATCAGCTATCAATACTATATAATAAATAGCAGTGCATGCCAAACATCAAATAAACATGCCTATAATTTTCAAACTGTCTTCTGGGGAATCCTGGGTTCTTTGGAATCCTTTCAAGAGTTCCTCAATGAGAACATCAAGTGAAAGACAGCTTGTTACTGATCCTCTTCTGCAATGCACAATCACAAGAGAAAGTGAGTTTTGTTCTCTGATATACTTTTATTTTCCAGTTTGTAATGATGAAGCCCAACCCAGCTCTGCCAATATGAACTGAGTGTATCATGGAATATACCCCAGAATGAGAGAGCAACATATTATTTTCTTCTGTCCATTACACAACCAGCTGCGCAAACATGTGCTATCCCCATTTTTGGGTAGTCTAACATCATGGCAAAGTGAAAATATAATATTCTATCTGTCTGACATCAACCCGGAAGTGACTGCAAGGGTGGCTGAGATTTTGTCAATGGTATCTCTCAGAGTGGTGTATGGCGCTATTTAGCAGGAAGAAACTCCAATGAGAATCCTCGTTATTACATATTTTTACATGGCTGTTTATTTGTATATATTTTAAGATTTTTTGTATGGATGTTTTATGATGGCCTATATTTGTAATGCCTAATAAAAGTTTGGTGAAGAAAGAAAGAAAGAAAGAAAGAAAGAAAGAAAGAAAGAAAGAAAGAGAAAGAAAGAAAGTGCGTGCATCTGGAGAACATTCCTAATACGGTAAATTTTTGAGAAAAGGTTCAGGAGTAAAAAATTGTTGACTCTTACTACAGTATTTCTAAATGGACATATAACTTCTTGTCTGTTTTCTTTGCAAAGAGAAATGTGTTTGGTAGTATCTTGTGACTACCTTTTCTGAACATAAAGGTAAAGGGACCCCTGACCTTTAGGTCCAGTCGCGGACGACTCTGGGGTTGCGGTGCTCATCTCGCTTTATTGGCCGAGGGAGCCGGCGTACAGCTTAGCCAGCATGACTAAGCCGCTTTTGGTGAACCAGAGCAGCGCATGGAAATGCCGTTTACCTTCCCGCCGGAGCGGTACCTATTTATCTACTTGCACTTCACTTTGACATGCTTTCGAAATGCTAGGTTGGCATGAGTTGGGACCGAACAACGGGAGCTCACCCCGTCGTGGGGATTCGAACTGCCGACCTTCTGATCAGCAAGCCCTAGGCTCTGTGGTTTAGATCACAGAGCTACCCGCGTTATTGTTAAAAAAAGTATAAACTGTGGTTGGCAACAGCCTACTTAATCATATGTAGTATTGGAACTGGAGACAGCAACATGATATTGGGATAGATGAAAGGTTTTCAGCCTTTCCACCTAGCCTAGTGCTGTGATGTAGATGCAAGTTGCTCCATTGTGAATCATTTGTTAAGCAGGGAGGGGGTGCTAACCTGCCTCTCAGTAGATGTGCATGAATCACTGAGGGGTTTTTGTGGGGGGCTTTATGCCCTGTATGTGCATATGAGTGTGGGTTAGCCACACCCTTACTGGCATGTGGACCCTGGAGGGTTGGCCAATACAGTGGTACCTCAGGTTACAGACGCTTCAGGTTACAGACGCTTCAGGTTACAGACTCTGCTAACCCAGAAATAGTACCTTGGGTTAAGAACTTTGCTTCAGGATGAGAACAGAAATCGTGCAGCGGCGGGGCAGCGGGAGGCCCCATTAGCTAAAGTGGTACCTCAGGTTAAGAGCGGACCTCCAGAACGAATTAAGTTCTTAACCCGAGGTACCACTGTAAGTGAAAGTGGCCCTTAGACCAAAAAAGATTAGCTACCCCTCCTGCTCCATGTGTCTACATGATTTGATGTTCCTCAGAGCTAACTCTTAAGTCCTGTCACACTGTCTCCAGGGAGATTAAAATGATCATTTACTGGTTTCTTAGTGTTGTTGCTCTTTTGTACCTGATTTGTGATCATTCAGTCTTTGCCTTAAGGACCATTTAATCTTTGCTGATGGACACATGAAGCATGAAATTAAGTTTACTATATCCTGAGATGTGTAGGTGTAAGGACCATTGATGTGATGGGTTTACATATCTACTGGGTTTACATATGGCTGATACTTGCAAGATTTTGTTCATAAACTAGGGAAGATGTGTTTGTCCGTGGTAAGTAGTATTCAGGTTATGTGAGTGTTTGTCTGTATGCCAGCAGTGGTGTGCCTCCTGTGGTTTCTCTGAGAACAGGATCATTCCAGAAAATAGGCTGTAGTTTCCTTATGAAACATTTTAAGACACCCAGCAGTGAGCTGCAGGTAATAATCAACAGGAGGTCTGTCTTTTCGCTTGTGGTGCTTTTATGTTGAAGTAGTTGTCTTCTGAGAATTGAACTGGTCATTGAAATCTGGAGATGTTTAAGAAAGCTTATTTCAAAAGGTTCAGCTGGTTGTCACAACTAGATAGATATGAACAAATGTGGTTGTAGAATAAGGCTTGGTTGTGTTGTGTGGCGTGTGTAAAATAGATCTTACTGTAAAGGCATAGGTGAATGTGTAATGCTCACTTGGCTTCTGATATAAGCAGTCTTGAAGCCTCACATACCCCATTGATCAAATTGTGGTAACAAGGAAATTAATGTTCAAGGTGGAGTAGATAATGCTCAGATGGAAAGAACTGAAGGTGGGACGGAACATCTTGGGTGACACTTCAAAGTGGGTCCATATTAGTCATGGTTGGTTTATTTATATACCACATTTCCCACAGATTTGTGCCAAAAGTGGTTAATTAGGCAAATGTTGTTGACTTAGTTAAGGTATAATAGTGGGGCTGCATAGCAGCTAGCTGGGAATCTTTCTAAATCTGCCATAAAAAAGATTAGTGTATTGAGGGGGCATACGTGTACCTATTGCAGTAACTTGGACTGGAGGTATAATTTATCATGAATTTAAAGCAGTATGTATTTTCTGAATTTTGTGGACTTGCAGAACGCCTGTAGACCCACTCGGTCATTATATTTTATAGTAGTTTCCTGTGCTGTTATTATAAGCGGTTGATACTGTTAACGCTTTTTGTCTTTGGATAGACTTCTGTGTCATCTCTATCAAAGCTTTGCTTCTTCACACTATTGCATATCAATAATAATCACTGTGATCCAGAAAAATATAATCCACATGTGGAAATCAGCCTTCTCCATGTGTACTTGGTGTACTGGATGTATTAAAAAGAGGCATGTGGTGGTATATGTGCATGTATTTTGGGTGGATGGATGTAAATACATTAGACCAGACTTCCTCAACCTCGGCCCTCCAGATGTTTTTGACCTACAACTCCCATGATCCCTAGCTAGCAGGACCAGTGGTCAGGGATGATGGGAATTGTAGTCTCAAAACATCTGGAAGGCCGAGGTTGAGGAAGCCTGCATTAGACATTAGTAATGCACCCATAGCTATGTGCCATTCTATAGAAGTATATTTGTGTGCATACCTGTATGCAAGTTTGTGTACTAGAAATTTTGCTTCCTGTAAACAGACTTCTTTTGCTTCTGCAACTCCCCTATGAAAAAACATATTGCTTATATACCATTGTAGAAGTAGAAAAATATCAGTTTTTTTGATGCCTTTAAGCTTACTAAATTTCAGCTTATCAAAGAGAACTAGCAATAGTTCTTTTTGAACCAGTTTGAAATTTTGAAAACCGCTACCCTGTGTAATTTCTAATCTACAGGGAAATGAGAACTGCCTAATTTAATACTATGCAAATGAAGTTTCACAGAGTTACTTACCACAGTCAACTGAAATATTATGTGATTAAAAATGCGTGGGAGGAAAATGGGACTTAATTTTTTTTACTTTAAACCTTGCTTTAGAGGAGAACATACGATTTTCAAAACTGAAGCTAAATGGGTGTGGGTCTGATTAGTGCTTTGGAAGTGAGACTGCCTAGAAATTCCATGTGGACTGCCTTAACTTCCGTGGATGAAGGGCAAAATATAAATGTATTTAAAAGAAAAAGAAAAAGAGAGAGAAGATACTTTAGCATTCTTTTTCTTTTCATTTTTCAGCTGCATGGAAAGGTTATGTTTGTTTATAACCTGGCCTTGATTGGTACTGATAACATGGGGAGGGGGCATTCTAGAAATGAGGCAATATCACCGAGGCTGCATTAACTGAAACTGATCTCAAACAGCATGAGTTGAATATCTTCATTGACTCTATAGTGTTAAGTTCAGTGAGAATATTAGTGACTTTATCCACAAAAAGTGCCTCACAGATTTGTTGCAGCAGGCTTTTTATGGTTATACCACCTCCCTATGCAGGCCTGCTTTCACCACCTGGAAGTGTTAGGCTATTTGGCAGAACTTTGGTGGACTTGAGATACAATGCTGTCAAAAAAATGAACTTGATTTGCTGCAATCCCTGCCACAAAGTAGGCACAATAATAAACTCTTGTGTTTGATCATCATTATTCTGAGACTTGTGCCATTTGTGTTCTAGCTCATCCTGCTTGCTTCATAGGCCTGCAGTTGCCCAGAAAACCAGAGAGCCAGTCAGGCTCCACCCTGCAGGAGAGAATGATTGGGAGTGATAATGTCAGCAGCCCTTTGAAACAATCAGATGGAACATTCAGACTAAGGCTTTCACAGGAGTACCAACCTTGCCAGTTGGAAACTCCTTTAGAGCATTCAGGAATCCATGGGATTACATCAGGAATAATCTTGGGTCCCTTTTGTAGGTATGCTCTGTTCCCTCCCCATATCTTACTGTTAGAAAGTTCTTCCTGATTCTTAGTTGGAATCTCCTTTCTTGTAACTTGAAGCCATTGGTTATCACATCTCCTCTCAGTCTCCTCTTTTCCAGGCTAAACATACCCAACTCCCTCAACTGTTCCTTATCAGGCTTGGTTTCTAGACCCTTGATCATCTTGGTCGCCCTCCTCTGCACATGTTCCAGCAGAATAGAGTGGTACTATTCTCTTGATCGGGATACTATACAGTGGTACCTCGGGTTACAGACGCTTCAGGTTACAGACTCCGCTAACCCAGAAATAGTACCGGTACCTCGGGTTAAGAACTTTGCTTCAGGATGAGAACAGAAATTGTGGCGTGGCGGTGCGGCGGTAGCGGGAGGCCCCATTAGCTAAAGTGGTACCTCAGGTTAAGAACAGTTCCGGTACTTCTGGGTTCGGCGCGGTGCGCAACCCAAAAATGCACAACCTGAAGCGTCTGTAACCTGAGGTATGACTGTATTCCTACTCTCTGCTGCTTTTACCATTTCCTGATCCATAAGAGGATCTGCCCCCTGATTTCACTGTAAGCAAATGGTACAACGATACTTCCATCTGATTATCATATAAGCGCTCCCAGTTAAGTCCAGCAGAATGGATGAAATCACCCACTATTAACTATATTCTGCTTCTTCTGTCCATTCCATCATGCTGCTGATATAGTGGGCATATCAGGGTGGAGAACCTGAGGCCTAATGCAGACCTTCAGGTCTCTCTATCTGGCCCTTGGGACTCTGTCCAGGCCACACCTCTTCCCCGAGTCATATCTCTCACTGGCTCTTCTCAGAACCCTCAAGTGCTTTTCTTGTAACTTGAATCCATTGGTTCAAGTCCTACCTTCCAGAGCAGCAGAAAACGAGCTTCCTCCATCTTCTATGTGACAGCCCTTGAGATATTTGAAGATGCTTATCATATCTCCCCTCAGTCTCCTCTTTTCCAGGCTAAGCATATCCAGCTTCCTCAACCGTCCCTCGTAAGGCCATGGACACTACCTCAGCATCCATTTGTAGGGCACCCATAAGCTGTGGACACGATTCTTTTGGGAGAGGATTGCAGTTCCCTCCGAAACACATAAAAGTCCAAGCTCCCAGTCCATTGTTATCTTTACCCATCAGCACCTTGATCTTACCTGGATTGAGCTGCAGTTTCATTGGCCTCTAGACAGTCGAACTTGAGACACTTGTTTATATTGATCTCGCAGCTAACTTGATTTGATGACAAGGAGATATAGATATATGTTACCAACTTACCAAATACACCATCATCCAAAAAGCCAGATGACCTCTCCCAGGTGCTTTGCTGTCTGGTCCTTGGAACTCTGCCCAGGCCACACCTCTCATTGGCCCTGCTCTGCATCCCCCCCCCCCAAAGCTGGTTTTACCTAACTGGATTGTGTCATTTCACTGTGATACTACCTTTTGCTTGCCTGGATGAAGGATGGAGACTGGTGTGTGTGTGTGTGTGTGTGTGACCGTGACCACACCCACTTTTGCCACATTCATCAGTGGTATGTGCTCCCTGTGAGGTTGCCCGTGAAAGAATCAGACTGGAAATGGGTTCCTACTCTTGCCTTACAAACTTCTGTCACACTACCAATTCCCAGATATAAAAGGCCTCCCTCACATTAAGGGCCTAACCACATTCACCTCTGACTTTGGCACATTCAGTTGTATAGACTCTAGGTGTAATAATTTTAGAAAAGACCAATAGTAACCAACAAAGCATGAGGACCCTTATGATCTGCTCTTGCCACCTTTGAAGTTGCCCTTGCTGGCAATGACTCACTCTGCTCACAATAGGTTTCAGAGGAGAATAACGTTGCACCTTGGAAATAGCTGCCAAGCAGCCAGGCTCCTGTTGTCCTTCATAGGGATGGGGCTTCCTCCTTGGATGTATGTTGGTTCCAGCATGGCTACCTCCTTTCTAGCAGTAAGCAAATAGGCTTGGGGTAGTAGCAGTCATTATGGATGTTAAGTACCTCCCCCTAGTCCTCAGCTTTTCCAGCTGCTGCTCTTCTGCAGCTTTTCTTTCGATAGATGGATTTTTAATTGAATTTGTAAGTTGGCCTGGGACCATGATATGGAGAAAAATGGGATAGAAATTGAATGAGTGAATGAATGAAATGAAAGTAAGAACAAATGCCTTAACCATTTGATGACCAAAATAGAAGAGCTATCCTGATCTTTCATCTCCCCCTGTTCTTTCAGTGTCCTCTTCTGAAATCACACTTCCGTTAGCTATGATTGGGATTTATTGCACGTCTGATTGCAGCTTTTGAGTCTTCAGGTTGAGGGAAAAAGCAGAATTGCTTCTGTAGTGGACTCTATGTTTTTTGTCCTTGCAAGAACAAATTGGAAAATCTTGGTAGGAGAGTGAGCACATTTTGTAACTTCAACCATTTTACTGTACCAAGCATTTTGCTAGATAACCTCCCACCACCATACGGTTTTATAGCTTTCACAGATGGTTTTGAGCAGTATTATGAAAGATCTTGTGCCAGATTTTAAGAATATCACTCCTGTAGTCTAGTTTCTTACACTTCTTGGTTAAAATTGCATTTTGAGCATTCAGCAACCTATAAAATGAATGCATTTTGAGCATTCAGCAACCTATAAAATGAATGTAACCTGTAAAATTTCTGAACAGTTTAGGTTGAGTTTGTTCTTCATTATTATTGGAGAGATTTGGATTCAAATCCTACCTCATCCACGAAAGCACACAGGCTGATTTTGTGCCAAACACTATACAGTGGTACCTTGGATTAAGTACGCTTCAGGTTAAGAACTCCCCTAAGAACAGAAATCGTGCTCTGGCGGTGCAGCAGCAGCAGGAGGTCCCATTAGCTAAAGTGGTGCTTCAGGTTAAGAACGGACCTCTGTAATGAATTAAGTACTTAACCCGAGGTACCACTGTATTTCAGTTAACAATACAGTATATGGTTGTAAGGATAAAATGGAGGAGACCATGCCTAAGGCCCTTGGATGAAAGGGTTGTTATAATTCTATTTTGCTGTTTCTGTAAGCAACTCAGGCTGGTACACATTATCTTCTCCCATTGTATCCTCACAACAAACCTGTAATGTAGCTAAGAGATAGTGACTGGCATCTTTCAACTTTTGTGACCTGGGCTGGCATTTTAACCCAGGTTATCTCAGTCTAACAGTACCTACTACTTCTCCCTGGCTGTCAAAAATTGTAATGCCTTGGGCCAAAACCTACTAGAAACTGAGACTCTCAGAATTGTAGAGTTGGAAGGGATCCAAGGGTCATATAGTCCAACCTCCTGTGATGCAGGAATCTCAAAGGCAGTGATAATGAGAAGCAACAGGATTAATTCCTTCATGATTCCCGTCATAAGTGAATGACTACCGTTGGCCCCAATGAGAAAAAAAAGTGTTTTTTGCATTTGTATGCAAAATCTATACCTATCAAGCTGTGGGGATTCCATTTATGCATTATATATGTATTTTATTTTCAGGATACCTTGGGATGAATTGTATTATTTTGCAAGTGTCCTTGGAGTATGGGAGTCCCTCTGCCATCCACCCAGGCATTTTAAACACTAAAGCTGTGTATTTTAAAAACTAAAGCTTTAAAAAACGATGGTCATTGTAATGCAAAAGGCTTACAAGAGTGTGCCTTTAAAGTAACTTAATGCGGTTAAGGTAAAATATGCATAATCCATATGCATACACAGCTCTCATTGTCTGGCCTTCGCTATTTAGATATCAGGACATGCATTGCCATGAAGCTGCCTGATATGCATCCTGTCTCCTTAAGTTGAGATTTTGCCGTGAGCATCCTAAGGGGGGTGCTGATTTACCGTGACGCAATGGGTTAATGAAGAATGAAAGTAGAGCAGAGACATTCTACTGAGAAGACGTAACAGCTTGCCTGCAGCTGTAGGGCTCTACGTAGGCACCTGTGGGTCTCAGTGTGTTTAATGCACAGACTGCAGTATGAGGCTAGCACTGACATTTGCTGACTCCAGTATACTCCTTTGCCTGCTGTTCTGCCAGCTTCTGCACCATCCAGAAGACAGGCAAAATGGTGCAGTGTGTGAGAGGCTTCCTTAAGAAACAATAACCTTCAGTATGATGCAGAGGTAGGTTTGCAATGCCGTTTAGCTGCACAGAGAGGGGGAGAGCAAGAGGAATTGCTTTAGCAAAAGCATTCTGATTATACTAACCTATTTAATCCTTATTTTAGTTACAAGTATTTAAATATTGCAAATAAAATACATTTGCATGTCAATAGAAATAAAATTGACCATATTACTTACATGCATTATGCAGTATATACTGGTTTTCCTTGTTTTTAAGAAATATTTTATTCTTACATCAAGCTATATTATTTAGCTAACATTACAGCAAGCTTCTTTTAGTCACAAATTATTTTCAAGTGAGGGAGGCAGGAGAAAAGAATAAAGTTTTATTTTATAATAGAGTGGAGGATTCTCAGTTGAGATGGCAGAGGAGACAAACACGCAGTGGAAAATGAATGCTTCACTTGCCACTTTATCTTTTATTGATGAATGCAATACCCTGTTAGGTTTGAATTGCAAATGGTCAGCATTAAAAATAGTGCCTTTGTCTGACTGTTGATCAGATTGATCCTGTTGGAGACAGGGAGGGATATAAAAGAACCACAAAGAACCCGAGAAAACAAACATTTAAGAACAGTTGGCTTTTTGCTTTCTATTTTTTGCTCAGAACATTGTATGTCCAAGATAGCTTTAGGTTATTAGATTGAGATGAAGACACAACAACCGTACAAACATTTTAATAAAACCTGACACAGAATGATACCTCATTGCGACATATTATTTGTTAGCTTTTAAAGAGGATTTTGTTTGTTTTTGAGCAACCTACTTTAGCATGACTCAAGCTTTGGTCACTGGATCCTAGTGATTAAGGAGCATGATAAAAAGGTTAAATTAACTGGCCACACCTGGGCATTGGGGGGGTATTTTAAACTGTGATATTGTAAGTTTATAATTAAGTTACTCCCACAAAAAGTGGGAGTGAGAGACATTTTAAGCAGTGCTGTGTTAACTGAAGGGAAAAGGGATAGTACAGATTGCTGTCCTTTGGTTAAAGCAGTTAGAAAACCTTTGCTTAAAGAATTGCTTCTGTCAGTGTACCTCAAGATAAAAACCTCTCATATACATAGAAATGGTGTGGTGCTATAGATTATGATTGTGTGCAAATTACCCAACATGATGATTGCATACATGGAATAAAATGGTTACACAGGAGAAGAATGGAAATTTAATGGAAATGTAGTTTAATGCTGTTTTGTATGTTAAGAAGTACAGGCCTGAACGTCACCCATACTGAATACTGGTACTATTTCATTTTCATCCTCTTACTTTGAGGAATGGAAGGCTCTTCCCTTCTGTTTATGTTGCATGTTGCTGCTGACCAGGTAGTCACTGTTGTGTTTCAATTGTAAGCATGTTATTACTTGAAAGCAGCAAATAATTTGCAAGAGTTACATATGCTTGCTCTACCTACTAAGGCTTAACCATGTGATAACTTCTGGACATCTTAATGTCTCTAGAATGTTATATAATGCTGATGGAGTGATTGCAGATGAAATGGAGTAATATGATTGGTTCTGTAATAGGATACAGTAACGGTGGGAAGTGTTATACCTTTCTGATTCAACCTCACCTTCAGCATGCTGGTGAGAAACAATCCTTTCTGTTAATTTTTAAAGTAAAAAATAAAGATGAATTACAGTGAGAGCTGTCTTGAGCTGTTTCTTTAGAGTGCAGCATGTTTTGTCTGGATCAAGAGGTACTCTGTTCTTCATTGTGTAGTGAATATTCATATATTATGCTATGCTCTTTGGCTTGGTTTCTGTTAGACAAATGATTGCGCTATATATTTTGACATACAGGCACTTTACAGTTTGCAGAAGGAGGGGTCGGCAATTGCTTAAAAATGGGATGTAAAATTTTACATTCGTGACAGATTAGCTGAATAAAACCGTGGGCCGTTAGCTTCAAAATTGTTTTAATTTATCTTTAAAAAGATGTAATTTTGGAGATCATTGACACGCCTTGTAATTGGCATTCCTACAGCAGGCTATTGCAGTCCAAGCAGGTGGAGAATAAGCAGTCTTCCTTCGACTGCTTATTAAGTCAGAATAATGTATGCTGGCCTTGATATATTTATTACTTATTGCAAGCTGATGCAGTGAAACACACTTCTTGCTTTATTAAATGTATGACCATTTCCTTTTAACCTAAAACATTTAAAAGGCTAATTGTACTCTGAAGCTTCTTGTTGCAAAAGGTACCTGTTTTGAGATAGAATTTAAGCCTTGTTTTTGCTTGCGTTTCAGAGGCTGCAGAATGTATATGGCTGTGCAGATAAGAGTTGCAGATAAAATGGGATGTAGCAGTGTTAGAAGCAAAATATATTCTGTTACGTAAAATATTTGTTGCTATGTATTGTTTTAGCACTTACATTTCATGATCATCTGGTATGCTAATAGAGAGGTAGAATAGAGACATCTGCTTGTTAGTCTTTCATGCTCAAAACAAAATGGCTGGTGACTCCCATTGCTGCAAACTGCAGATGAAAAACTGGCTGCAATTAAAATATATTTTCAGTGAAAGGGGAAAGCACAATGATTTTGACTCAATGTTTGGTGCCAGTTGTTTGCAGAGAAGAAGAGTAAAACAGTAGCTTCTTATTAGAGCAAATTTGCAAGCAAATAGCCTGGGCTGTGATTTCTAAACAAAGTTTTAAATGTGAGATTACATGCCAGATGAATATTTTTAGTTCCGCTTTTGTATGTGTTTATTATCTTTTTCAGAGCAACTAATGTTTCCATTTACTTAAAATAAAATATCATTTAATTGCTGCATGTGAAGTGCCTCAAATAAAAGTAAATGAAGTTCAAGTTTCTGAATTCTTAGGTTTAAAACTATATCTTAGGAGGGGAAAAGGCTTTTCATGTGTGTACTCAAAGCATCTTTAGGGGAGCAACTGTTATGGGTTTAAATGTAGGAAAGTGATGTTACAGAATATAATTCTCAACTTTCTTGGATACAAGGAATTGTCCTTCTAGCCCTTTTTTCTAAAGTGACAATTCCAGACATTACTTTTCAGTTTCCAGCTGGCTGTTAATTGAATATATAGATCCACTCCTACAGTGGAAGTCACTTGTCTGCTCTGACCCAAGGAAATGCAGTCTCTGTGTGGAAATGATTTGGTCATGCCACACCCAGCAGCCTCTTAAGGCATACATAACTGCGTGGCAGTCTATGCACACACTAACACAATTTATTTCTGGCCACAGCAATATGCGCAGAAGATTCTGCTGCCCCTAGGACTGTCATTTTCAAGGTGTAGCGTATTTTGACTGGGCTAAAAAGATTCCCTCCCCCCACTCCCAATAGTTATTCTCCTGATGGCTATCGGAAATGTATTGATGATCCAATTTAATTTACATAGCAGCAAAGAGCTTCATCATCGCATATGTGACTATAGAATCATAGAATAGTAGAGTTGGAAGGGATCATGAGAGGCCATAACTCAGTGGTAGAGCACACTGCATGGCGAAGGTCACACATTTTATTCCTGGTATCTCCAATGAAAAGGATTGCAGATAAGAGACTTGGGAAAGACCACAGGCAGCTAGTTTTGACTGAAACTGCTCTGAATAGGTTGGAGAAGGTGGAGCACCAGCTTGTACCCATTTTTCACCCCAGAACAAATATATTTCGATATAGTGCTTACCACGTTTAGTCATATTTGATTGATTGGTTTTTTTACAGCAACCCATCAAGAACTATTTCCTGAGCAGCTTACAACAAAACCATATTAAAATACAACATATAACAATTAAATGCAACAATAACCAGTAACGGACAGGGAAAAACCCTAGCCGCTTCTAAAAAAAAGCAAACCTTAAACACAAACAACATAAAACAATTTGTAGCCTGGATTTTCAAAACACAATTAAAAAGCCTGGGTGAATGAAAATGCCTTAATCTTGGTGCAGAAAAGACTAGGAGGCTGAAAAGCAGGGTAAAAATGTAACAAAAAATAGCTAGACTGCAGGGTGAAGTATGGTCAGAAGTGGCAGGGTGCAGGAAGTTGAAGCGAATCCCAGAAACCCTTGGAATCAGTGTGTCCCAGGGTACTTTGCACCGTTTTCGAGGACTCTGGGCACATCTGAACTTTTCACAGGGCAATGGCTTCAGCCACAATTTGGGTGTACTTCCTTCCAGCATATCTTGTGTGTCCTCTGTTCCCGCTTACATAGCACCAATTTGCTGTGAGGGAGTAGGGCCAGCCACTGCGGAATGGGGGCTGAGATTTGTCACCAGGATTCAACTGCCAGCCCTAGAATAAACAGTACTGGACTGGATAGACCCAGTAGTCTTAACAATTATAAGACAATTGATGTTCAGAATAATAAAAAAGACAGAACATTTTTTGGGGGGTGGGTGGGTTACATGCTTATTTATTTGCAGATCTAAATTCAGCAAAGTGGACAATGTGCAGGATTAGTACCTCTTGGTTCTAGTTCTTGTCCCCCCCCCCAATATGGGCCTTCCACATTTTAGGGGAGAGTCTATGTAGCTCAGTTGCAGAGCACATGCTTTTGCATGCAAAGGGCCCCAGTTCCCTGTCATTTCCAGTTAAAAGGTTTCAGATAGCAGAGCTAAGAAACATCTCTTCCTCTGACTCTGGGAGAGAGCCCTGCCAGTCAGAGTAGACAATCCCTGGCTGGATGGAATATTGCTCTGACATTATCAGGCAGCTTCAAATTATGCTGCAAGTGATACTGAATTAGCTATTCCAGGTGGCTGTCTTTCTAAAGAGGAAGAGGTGCCCCGTTCTCATCTCATCTCTTTCATGAGATGCTTTGAACTGTTCAGTAAATGCATATAGTTATAGTTACTGCTGTTATTACTGTGTAGTTAATACAATTAACTCTGTGATAGCTATAGGTGACTTTTTCCTCATCAAGCTCCTGTCATATTAGTTTGTTTACATAATCTGCTTTTCTAGACAAGGGAATGGGAATCCAATGAGCAAGGAGCTTTTATGAAATCACTGGAATTGTTTACCTTTAAGAATGGTTGATCTTTTACTTTCAAACAGCTGACCTCCCCTACCATATCTCAAAAACAATATTTAACTCCCCAGCGTCTCAAAAGCAGTGTGCCTTGCAGTTTCAGAGCTGCTGTTTGGGGCAAAGCATGTCTAAGGCTGCAATCCTATGCACACTAAACTGTGACTAAGCTGAAATGAATACAAACCCCCCCCACCTTCTGAGTTAACGTGCATAGGATTGTGCTGTAAAATACACTTTTGACTTTGGCAAGTGAAAAAAGATTTTGAGAAGTTCATTTGCAAAACCATTAAGATAAACAGGAGCAGGAAAGAATCAAGAAAATCCTTAATACAAAATATTTTTTTTAAAAAACAACAACCAGAAGCAGGGAAGCAACCAGGGAAGCAGCTGGGCCATGAGATAGCAGGTGGGAAAATAAACATTGCAGAGAACCCAAATACAATATTTCTGTTCATTGAAGATAACAGGAGCTTTCCCTTCTTGCAAATAGCAGGTGGGTCAGCCAGGTCTCAGAAGGCTAAACCCCTGATGCCGGGGTCCCAATCAGGACTGGAGTCCTGCATGGGCTATTTGTGAAAGCAATGCCCTGCATTTACAGGCAAACCACATGGTTAATGTAACATGTAGTTTGCCCCTTAGAGGCCAGAGACAGACTGTTGTTTTACTTGTTCCGCTTATTATGGATAACTTTCATCTTGTGCAGCTTGTGCAACTTGAGGGTGGCATTTTGAGCTTCCCAGGGTGGATCTGTGCTCAAAAAGGCAGTATATAAATAATTTTACATTGAAGGATGGAGACTAACTACGTGTACCCTTTACCTCGTTCTTTCTGGCTAATTACAGCTGCCAGAACTAGCTCCCATACATAGGGTGGAATTCAGTGTTGCACTCTTACAAATGTTTTGCCTGTGCAAACATTTTAGCTTGACAGGCAGAACAATCTCCCCATCCTCACACTCTCTGTTCTGGGTTTTCTCCTGCTGCCCTCCTTGAACCATGGGGGAAGGGCAGAAAGGGAGAGGGAAAGCCCCAATGTGCAAGTGAAAGTCCTTGTGTATGACTTCAGCTGAGGAGACTCCTTAGGTGAATCCCACTCTTAGACATTGGAGGTAGCCAATCTTCTGCTCAGTTGGTGCCTCTGCATCTCATCTCCGGGTGTTTCTGGAAGAAACTAATTATTTAGACCTTTTATGATCTGAGTTCTTCGTTTGGGGATAAGAAATTGACTTATAGAGCAGGCATCCCCAAACTTCAGCCCTCCAGATGTTTTGGACTACAATTCCCATCATCCCTGACCACTGGTCCTGTTAGCTAGGGATCATGGGAGTTGTAGGCCAAAACATCTGGAGGGCCGCAGTTTGGGGATGCCTGTTCTAGAGAATCCCAGCAGCAGCACCCCAGCACAACCCTAGTGGATTACTTGCACTGAGAGATGGTCTGAGAACATGCCAGCATGTTGATTCTTGTACACCTCTCAGCAGCTGTTGATACCATCAACCATCAAGGTGACTTTCTAGGTCACCTTGTCAGGGTGGGAATTGTTTTACATTGTTTTATGTACACATGGTACATACTGGACACACCTGTCACCACTGAAGTTGGGCTTGAAAGAACATTTTGTCAAGCCTAATGCCTGGGGGGAGCAGGAAGAATGAGTGTGCATATGCAATGGTTGTCATGTTTCTGTGCATGTGTGTATGGTGCCTACAACAGTTTCTCTGGTTTTCAAATGTGCTCATGGGCCCCAAAAGATTGGTGACCAATTTATGGAAGGATGTTCCCAGAAGGTTGTGCTGGGAAACTATTGTCCTTTTCTGTGCTTGGCTCTGTCTTGTACCTCATACTGATTCACATCAACATGAAATTTTGGCAGATGTCATCCAGAGGTTAGTCTGAATAGTTACAAGCATATTTTCCTCATCGTTGTAGGGAAGTGCTGAAAATTCTGAACTAGTGTTTGGAGGCAGTTCTGGTGTGGATGAGGGCAAACAAACAAACTTATTTCAGAAAAGCAGAGATATAGTGTTGATGGTAAACTTCACTGGTCTGGTTGGAAGTATCTGGTTTGTTTTCTGGCTCAAATAATTAAAGTACTAGAAATGACATTGAAAGCTCTAAAAAGCCTGGGATCATAAAAGGACCGTATTCATCCATTTGAATCTTAAGATAGGCATCAGAGGTCGTGCCATTTCTTCTTACTGATAGCTGGAAAACAAGGACAGGGCTTTATTGGTAGTGACACTATAGCTGAGCGCTTTCCAGGAAAGTCTGATAGCCTTTCTCATTTTTTCATTTTTAGATGGCATTTATTAATGTTTTTCTTCATTTTTTGCTGCCTTTTAATGCTGCTGCATGCTTTTAACTTACATGATTTTTATATTGCATTGCTTTTCTATTAATGACACCACTTCAAAACATAAATATGAAAAACATTGTGTAAATAATTGAAATAAATTGTATTCCAACTT
The DNA here is from genome assembly GCA_034642065.1 of Darevskia nairensis. Classification (NCBI taxonomy): domain Eukaryota; kingdom Metazoa; phylum Chordata; class Lepidosauria; order Squamata; family Lacertidae; genus Darevskia; species Darevskia nairensis. Next base: position 937,030 of record JAWWNI010000405.1, read on the forward strand.
TGTTTTCTAAGTGGCAGTGAGAGGTCAGGAAAGGTCAATATATGGGTTTTAAGTAATAGTTGGGGGTTCCCCCCCCAGATGCTTTAAGTATGATTATAGAAGAGAGAGATTATTTTCTTATTGTTATCAGGCTTCTAAACTATCCCAAAATAATGTTCAGTCAAGCACGTTGGCAAAAGATTCCTGCATTGCAGGGGGTTGGACTTGATTACCTTTGTGGTCCCTTCCAACTCTATAATTCTATGATTCTGTGTTGCAGAAAATGCTGAAGAGAGTATTTGTGCTCATGTCATGCAAACCAGATACCCATTAACCTTATAACCTTACAGTTTGTAGTATTCATTTTTATGTTAAAAAATTCTGTCCCACCCTTCTAATGCATACGTATTGCTTAGTGTGGCTTATACCGTTTATTCTCTGTTTTGGACAGGGTTGCACTCCCCCTGAAGTGTTTGGTTGGTAGTCTGAGGGTTCTCCTTGATCCGTTTTTGTCCCTTGATCACTGGGGGTATAAGTTGCCTCCATGCAGACTTTGCATTTTCACATGCCACATTCATTATGCCCAATGTGGTGCTGCTGCTCTCTAGTGAGCATGGTGGGCAACCAACCTCCCACTCATGTTTGAGTTTGCAGAGGCAGGTGGGGATCATACTACCAGGTCCCCGGTTTGTGGCAGTTTCTGCTTCCCTCTCTAGCTGCAAGGTTAGGCGGAAGGCTGGGGGTTGCTTGGGTGATTGTAGAAGAGACTCCTGCTGCATCTTCTCTCCAAACAGCCAAGCCAATGAGGGATAACCTTAGCTGATTGGAGGAGAGACATCCAGCTGTTCTGGAGGGAAGCATCCAGCCAGCATACCTTACTGCTCTAAGTGGCCAACCTGCCCTGCAGGACTCAAAGCAGCAAGTTGCTTGGGAAGGCTGGACGCAGGCTTCATGGTCAGGCAAAGAGTGTAGTTCCTGCTCCTACTGGCCTTTACACGTGAGCTGTGCAGAGGGGAAAGGCACAGCATGGGGAGAAAAGAGAGTGGAAAGTTATTTCAAAAGGGGTTGTTGAGAGTGGGGCAGCAAAGGAGAAAGGCTACTAGGGGAAGCAGCAGAGCTGAGGAGCTGGAGAGAGATGTCATGAAGAAGAGAAAGAAATGATGGAGGGAAAGTGGATGGGCAAGAGAGCAGAAAGAAGAGTGGTCTCTCCTAGGCTGAAAAGACCTGAGACACTGCTATTCAATTAGCAACAGCTAATGGGCTTTGTTTATTTATTTATTTATTCCTCAAATCCACTGTTGCCAAGTAACCAGGAGTGGTTTGTGTTGAGTCACTGTGGAGTGCGTTAATTGTTCATTAATTGTTAACAGTTTGTATTCTTATGAGATAAAGAAAGACTGTTATAATTCATTAGACACTTAGAGTGATTGCCAATCTGCCCCTCCTTATCTTCATTACAGAACCCTGAGGCATTAGAGGAGGAACCTGGTGACCACAATTTTTGACTTGGGCAAAATGTGTAGGCCTTTGCCTCCGTTGAACAGAGTTCCTCTTACCAGCTTAGGCTTGCAGTTGGAATACCAGCCTATCTAGACTGCAGGAGCATGTCCTCAGTTATTCATGATCCAGTAACCACCAGATTTGGACTACTATAATGCATTATACATGGGACTTCCATTGTTGATGGAAGTTTACTGGGACTGGGTGTTATGTATGTTCATATTATATTGTGCTAATTCACTGCACGGGCTCCTGGTCTATTTCCATACTCAATCCAAAATGCCAGTTTGAGCTTTAAAGCCCTTCACAATTTGAGATCAGGGTACCTTAAGAATCTCTTCTCTCCATATGCATCTGTCCAGACTGTTAGGATTCATTTGCCTTCTGTTTCCAGCTGTCCTCATTAATTAAAGTGTAGTGGGCGGCTTCTGGTGAACATGCCTTTTCTGTAGTGGGGCCCTGATGATAGAATGGTCTTTCTAGAGAAGCTCACCTGGTGCCCAGGGATCTTCACTTGGTCGCAAGAGGCTGATAGTCAAAATGCAAAATGCGCCTGGTGCCTGGGGAATTTCGAACACTGTTTTGGGCTATGATTCTACACTGTGAAAAGAAGGCCCTCTGCCTTCAGAGGGAGTGACTATACTGTAGATACTATCAGATCAGAGGAAGCCAAAGGAACTCAGGAATTCAGCATATGTGACTGTTGCAAAGCAGTTGGTTGATAGCTTTTATGATAGCTTAGCTGATTGTGATCCTGGACAAACAGCAAGGCAATTGGACACCAGCTCCATGACACACCAGATACGCTTCATATTTGATAAATTTTCAGACTCCTTGGATTTTTCATTTCCCGTGGAGGCATTTGCTTCCAAGAGCATAATTGTTAAAGGCTATGGAGAATTTCTGTCATTTGGAGTTTGGATGTGGCATTCTCAAATCCACTGTTTGTACATGCTGTTTGACCTTAGTTTTCCCTTGAGTAATACTTGTCACAAATGAATCATTGACTCATACAACCTGTTCTGAATTTAATTTGATCAACCTTGTACCGGTACGTAAGAACTCCTTGCAAGCAAGTGCATGGAATTACGGTAATTCTGTGCCGGCAAGTGAGCAGGCTGGCATAGGAAGGAGAGATTTCTCAGTCCCTTCTCTGCTAGCCCACCAGGTAGAAAGCTTTTTTATTTTTGCTAGTCTTCTAGGAGCTCTTAAAAAAACAGGCTAGTAACTTTTCTGACTTGATATATAAGGCTCAATTAGACATGCCACTGTACTAATCTCCATTCTATTATGTGCTGTACCAATAACACCTAGAGAAGTCAGGGAGCAAGGAAGACTTCAACCAGCCAGAGGGAGGAGCTGGACAATGATGGCGCTGGAGGCAGAGGGGAAGGGCACAATCTAGTCACAGAGAGCTAGGTGCCACCTTCATTGGGGCATCAGATACACCCACCCAGATGAGTGTGGATGGGTGTGTGCCGCAAATCCGTAGGGAAAAAGAATCTCATGAACTCGCTCACCCCAGTTCATCTTTAAAAGCTTGGCAAGAGGTGTGTGCCAACTGTTGGGACATCTTTGGAGCTTTTGTTCAGTTATGCCTTGGAACCATGACTTCTGGACCTTGTGATGGCTGCTGAGGTTGTACTGCTATGAGCCTGAATGAAGATCTCTTTCTTATTTTCAAGTAATAGCTGCTCTCATGGCTTTGGACGGGAGCACGACAGTGGAGAACCTCAGACCTGGAGACCACATATGGTCCTCCAGACCTCTCTGTGTGTCCCTTGGGACTCTCACGAGATGACACCCACTCTGGGCCCATACCTGTCACCAGCCCTGCTTTGCACTCTTTTTGAGTGCTTCATGCTTGCCTCAATGGAGAATAGAGTGGATTGTGAGTGTGTGAACAAACTAGGCTAATACACAAAGGTAAAATTTACATTTACTCCTCCCTATTTTGTCTCTGGCCCCGCCTACCAGTTAGCATATATCCCCTGATTGGCTGCCTGGAAGGGACTGTGGCGTTGAGCTGAAAAATATTCTTTATCCCAGCTGTAGCAAAATCCCAAAAATCCTAGAGAGACATAAGCAAAACAAATAAGGACTGCCAACCTATGAAATAGATTTTTTGTGTTACTCATATCATATGCCTTTTAAATAATTGATTTTTGATTAATTGATGTTAAAATATATTTATGGGAGTCTTTTTGAAGGATGTGTAAGTGATTTTGCAATTTAATATGCAAACTGCCTTCTCCTAAATCTGTTCAGAGGTCCCACCTTATCCAAAGAAACTAACCTAAGTGCCTAGAATTGCAGCCAAAACTACCATTTGGTATGAATTGTCTTTGATTCCCTATTTTTGTAATATACCAGGATCAAAGCAGTGTTTGAAACTCCCATGGTTCTAGACCAGGGGTGTCAAACTCAAATTCATCGGGGGCCGCATCAGCTGTTTGGTGACCCTCAAAGGGCCGGTTGTATCTGTAGGACTATGTGTCCACTCTTTATTATCATAAATTATTGTCACTGCATTCAATTATTACTGTTTTTTGTAATAATGTAAGTAATAACTAGCTCTGAAAGCAGAAACATAGTCAGAATAATGGCAAGTAGATATTCAAATATACAATTATTGTACAATTTATTGAAAAATGATTTTTGGTAACAGACAGTAATTTTTTTTTTAAACATACAAAATATTGAGGGGGCTGGGCCCCTGCAAAATGGATGGGCATTGCCATTAAAATCAATGGTTGGTGTGTGCGAGCCGCATCTTGTGATTATGCAGGGTGGGGTTTACCTGAGCCGCCCCCCTCCTATTTTACTCAATTTGGCACCCCTGCTAGAGCTCCTTCTCAAGGATTCTGGGTTGGCGGAGAGGAAAAGTGTGTGTGTGTGTGTGTGTGTGTGTGTGTGTATGGGAAAGCTAGGTGACCTGCCTCTTTGCAAAATCCCCGATGGCTGCACCTGCGAAAAAAGAGAGGCTCCCCATGCAGACGGCGGAGGCAGCAGCAGCACACCTGCCGGGACCTCCAGGTGCGCCCTTGAGGCCACCTCGCAGCGATGGGGGAGCCGGGTTGGTCCACTGCACATAAGCGCCGCTTTACTCATTCCTAGGGTCGCCCTGCGAAATAATGGTTGTGCTGATGAGAAAAGTGTGTGTGTTTGGGGGGGAGTGCACCGGCCAAGGGTGCACAAAGAAGAATCGCCGTCCACAATTAATAAATCGCAGGTCGTATCAGCTCATCATCCGGCATCTCCCTCCCTCTCTTAAAAGTCTGCATGGGCGCTTATGTCAATTGGTTTTCTCTCCCTAGCTTAGATTTTCCCAAGCGAACAAAAGAGAGATCTCCACCACCCCGCCCCGCGCCTTAGCGTCTTACCTGCGATCTTCTGCCCAAGATCCCTAAATCCAAAAGTGAAAGATCGCTCCAAACTTTTTTTTTTTGCGGCGCCCGGGAGATGTTGAAAGGGGGGGTGAGTTGCGCGGGGAGGGCGAGCGAGAGGAGAGCGAGAGGGAGAAGCCGCCCTTGCGCATGTGCGAAGGTGTCCAAACTGACAATGCTGGAGAAGATAGCAAGCTTTGGGGTTGGGAGAGAGAGAGAGAAACAGAGTGAGTGAGAAAGAGAGAAAGAAAAGAGTGGGGGAAGCAGGAAGGGTGGGAAAAACGGAGAGAAAGAGAGAGGGGGGGAAAGCCCCTCCATTGATTTCCCTCCCCACCCCCCACCCCGACCCCAGATATCCCCCCCACCCCAAGCAACCATCCAAGCAACGTCCGTGGGATTTGGCAGCAATGCGATCCAAAGGCAGAGCGAGGAAACTGGCCGCAAGTAGGTGCAATCGCTCTTTCTGTTGCGTGCTCCCTTCTCTGCCCTGCTAGGCGTCCGGGAAAGATGTGGGTCCGTGGGGTGGGATGGAGAGGGCTCCGCTCTGGGTGGAGGGGCGGGGAGGGTGGGGGTCAGCCACTGGCCCCACAGATCCGGCCCACCCCCGGCGCAGAACTGGCGCCCGAGAGCCTCAGCTGCCCAACGTCCATCCACCTCGCGGCTGGTTTGCTGGAAAGAGAGAGAGATGGTGCGCGGCGGCGGCGGCACGTTGGGTTTCTCTCCTCTCTCTTTTCTCCCCACTTCCTCGCCTCCGACACGGGGAGCGTGGGGGGGAGGGGAGAAGTCCCGGCTCTGCTCCCTGGCTTGGCTTGGCTGTGCCCGGCGCTGTTTGTGTGTTTGTCTGCCGGGGTGGCGGCGAGAGAGAGAGGGAGGGAGGGGGGGCGGGGAAGGATCGCTGGTGAACTTCATCCGAGGCAGCGAAAGAGTTGAGGAAAAGTTCAGCCGCGCCAAAGAAGAGCGCCGCAAGTTGCTCGCTCGCTCCAGCGAGGGAGGGAGGGAGGGAGCCAGAGAACGAGGCTGCAAGGACGCGGAGCGCCCCTAGTGGGCTCTGTGAAATAAACTTTAAAAACAAGCGCGTGGGGAAGGGAAGGAGGGGACGCCGCAAAAGCAGGAGGAGGAGGAGGCGGTGGTGGCAACCTGCAGCCCAGGAGTTGGAGCAAGGCTGGCGGCCGGCGGAGGCTACACGGGCCACATGACGAGGTCTGGCGGGCCGCATTTGGCCCCCGGGCCTTGTGTTTGACACCTGTGTTCTAGACGCATTTTGTGACAGGGAATTTCATTAGCGTGAGCTAAGATTTCAGATTGAAACTGCAGTGTGGAAGGAAAGGAGGACCTTTTTCTGCCTCCCCACATCCAGCTATTATCTGAAGACTATAGAAGAGACCCTCTTAAGAATATTAGGGGCGTGGGCAGGGGAATGACTAGATCATATGGAAAATGAACATTATATTTTAGCTGCAGTTCATTCATTTTCAGCTTTGTATTCTTGTTATAAAAAAGCTTGCCTAGACATTCCGTTGTTGCGCCCATAACCTAGGTTTAAGGTGCCATTTAGCTCCTAGCTTTCATATCTCAGTTTCTAACACTGCATCAAAGTAGCATCCTATATAATAAAGAGCCTGTGTCCGTACGTACCACTTTCCGTGTGTCACAGGAATTCGCAAGTGCGCGTGCGTTCCAGTGACACAGGGATTGGATAGTACGGACCAATAGGCGATCCCCACCCCCGCAGCGGCGGCGCACGCGCGGTGTCAGTTGAGGCAGCGCCGCCGCCTTGCACGGAGCCTCCTCCCTCGCTTCTTGCTAGCGGCGCCCGCCTCGGCAGCAGCAGCAGCGCCAGCCAAAGTGCGGGGGAAGCGCCGCAGGCGGCCGCCTCCGCGCCTCGGATCCGGCCGCCGCCGCCAATCGCTCTCCTCCTCCCCACAGCAGCGCCAGTGAAAGCGCGGGGGGAGGAGGGGGGTCTTCTGCCTCCCACCGCCCTTCTCCGAGGCCTGCGCCGGCCGTGCACCTCCAGCGGAGCCTCCCGTTCCGGGAGGCTCCCGCTGCCACCTTACACTCCCTCGCTCGCTCACCCGCCGACGCTGCTGCTGCTGCTTCCCTCCCTGGCAAGAAGAAGGCGGAGGAGGTTGCGGGGCAGCGGCGGCGGCGGCGAGGAGAGCCCGGGCGGGGAGGGACGTCGCGGCCCGAGAAGCGCCCCCGCCCGCCCTCCCTCCTGCCTGGCTCTTCTCCTGCGCGGCCGGAGCCGCCAAGGGAGCTGGGCGCGCGCGGCGGTGCCGGCCTCCGAGGGGGCGTCCGGGATTGGGGGGCTCCCCGGTTTCCCCGCGCTCAGCCTCCTCCGCGGCGGCAGGAGCGCAGCCGCGGCTGTGCCCCCCACCCAGCAAGGCACGCGCGTGTGCTGCCCGGCTTGCACACGCCGCAGCACCCGTTTTTCAACGGGCTTAACTTACTAGTTGACAAATAAAGAAGCATGAGCTAAAACTGCTTCCCAGCAATGAGTCTATCAAACAAACTGATTTAAGTTTTGTATCTTTTTTTCTTTAGGCTATTGATGTTTGGCTTGACATCAATTTTAAGTGTTTACTCCTGTAGACACCTTCTAGACTTGAATGGTGGCATCAAAGATGTTTGGGGAAGGTTTCCAAGGAGAGTCTGAGGCCTAACTTTCTCTGTGGAAGTTATTTAGCATTGGATGCCTCACCCTTAAGTGTGTGTGTGTGTTTGTGACTCTTGCTTGGGTAGGCCTAGATTTCTAAGGCTATGTGGTAGTGAATATCACATTTGGCATGGAACACCTGACCGGCTACTACTATCTAGTATTGTCTGCCTCCTTCGCTCTTTCATTTGTAATTAAATTTATAGTTTATATACTTGATATAAGCTTCAGCTAGCGGTTAATGGCTTTACTTCAATGCATATCCTAGTTTGAATACGCTACGCATTCTGGTATATATGTATTGACATGTTTATCTATTGTAACTAATCTGGTAATTTGATCAATGAGAATGACGTGTGGTTAATTGCATAAGATTTCCATGTCCCCATTTATCCACAAAGGTTTATTTGCATGTTAGTTTCTGCTGCTGCAACTTTTTTTTCTGAACAGCCCCACAATATAAGAAACACTTGTGTATTATGATTGTTTGGATAATAAATTCAATGTGAAGTAATATTTCATAGAATAAGTAGCTGGTTTTCAACTACTGGTTTTATTTTGAATATTATCAACTACTTATTTTGATCAGTTTATCTAAATGGTTTAGAACTCTCTTGTAAAATTAAATGATGGGCATTGTGATTTTGTCCAGATATTTGTGGAGGCATTGAGAGACTCTTAAAGTAGATTTTTGGGGCCTTTGGTTCAGGGACTAATGACAAGAACCAAAGAGATTTTGCTCTTGGGTTGCTTTCTTGCACTTGCAACCAAAAGAATACCAGCTGGCCTCCTAGCCTGATAGTGATGCTACTGGAAGAGAAGCTGCGTCTGCCAGATCTATCTGCCTTGTTGATTTACTTGTGCTGTTTTGGTTCTCCTGCAGATGGAGGAAGCGAGGAACCATCAGACCGAAGGCAGGCAAGCATAGACTACTGTCAGAGCCATTCTGGGCAAGGTAAGTAAACCATGGATTTCCAGATATTACATATGCCTTGCAGAGCCCATTTGTGATTTTATATTTTAATGTATTTCATTCCGCAGCGATGCACAATCGTTTTAGAAACGCCAAACATTTAAGGATGGACTCCTGTGAATAGTTTTATGTATGTACTTCCATTAAATGTGATTTGGACAAAATAATGTTCTGTTTCCTTGAATTAGTAGCCCCAACTTCTCCTCTTGTAGTGGGCTTTGTTGAGTATACTTAATTGGGAATAGTGAATACAAATATGCATAGCTTTGGATAATGGGGTTTGATAATGTGGCAGCAGCTTTCTTCAGAGAAAATATCACATCAGAATGCAGTTCAGTTGGGCTGCTTCAAGAAATCAGTGGAAACATATTCTGAGCACTAACCCACTAAATCAGATCTGTGCCAGCTGTTTGCATACTTCCTCTTTTGCTCCACCTGCAAAAAAAAAATCCACATTTATTTATTCTGAAGCATTTAAAATCCACTTGATAGTTTAAAGTTCTCTAAGCAATAGACACATATCTGTATTAATATTTCTAGGAAGTACCGTAATTACTCAAACTATGAAAGATGAACCTTCGTCTCATATCTTGAACAGAAATCTAATTAAATACCTGATAGAAAGTTATCTAATTTTCTGTCAGTAACTTACTAGCTACACAGATTGTGGAATGTCTGTATTACAAGTAAGTTAGCACACTGTGATATTGGAGATTACTTCATTTTTATTATAGGTCCAATCCAGAATATGACCACTTGGTCATTCTTGTGGCCTTAAGTTGGGAAGAAGGGCAGGATATAAATTTAATACATACTTTATGACAGTATTAGTGCTAATGCCTCTCTAAGGCGAGATGAGCCAATGGGTTGTACCCAGCAATGTCAGTTTCGTTTGTGCAGAAAATCTCATTGCACAAGATGACCCTGTAGTGCAACAAGTTCAATGTTAACTCTCTTTAGTTTAGCAGTACGTTAGATAGGGCCCATGCTTCTCTCCCCCCCCCCCCTTTTGACATTTGCTAATAAGTTCTCTGATCTAAACAATTCTCTAAAACATATAAGGGAGGGAATCTCGTCAGTGTTTGCATGACTAAACAAACGGAGTATGACGTTCCTTGGAGGAGAAGTAAAGAATGGAGAATGAGAAAAATGGATGAGCAATTGAATCTGCAACACTTAATAGGCAGGACTTGGAAATATATTTTATTTATATAGGGATTTATATCCTGCCTTTCTAATGCACACAGCTTACTCAAGGTGGCTTTCTGTAGTTGAAACCATAACCTCATAATAGAATAACAATATGCAAAACCAGGCAATGTGAGATAAGATACATACTCAATAAATAAAAATAAACATAATTGAATAAAACGTTATCTATGCTGTAAGGCAAAACCTGCTGGGAAAAAAATGAAGAGTCTTCCAGCTGTTGGAAGATGGCAAGAGAAGGGACCAGTTCAGCCTCATGGCGCAAATAGTTCCGCAGTTTTGGCATAGCTACTAAGGAGGCGCTTTCTCTAGTTCCTGTCAATTGTGCTTCCGCCATGAGTGAAACAAAGAAGTCTGTCTGTCTGTCTGTCTGTTTGTTTGTTTAATTTGTATACCACCCTTTACCTGCAGCTCTCATGGCGGTTCACAGGATGTTTGATGTTTATCGTATTTTTAATATTCTGTTGGAAGCCGCCCAGAGTAGGCGGGGTATAAATAGTAATAGTAATAATAATAATAATAATAATTTAAAAGGGCATAGGATGTCAGTCAGTCAAAGGCCTGGTTATAGAGGAGCATTTTTGCCTGGCGCGTAAAGGTGTATAATGAAGGTGCCAGGCAAACCTCCCTGGGGAGAGCATTCCGCAGACGGGGAGCCACTGCAGAAAAGGCCCATTCTCGTGTTGCCACCTTCCAGAACTCTCGAGGAGGGGGCACACAAAGAAGGGTCTTGGAAGGTGATCTCAGGGTCCAGGTAGGTTCATATGGAAAGATCTGTGGATGTGGGCAGGATGAGATGGGAGGAACGGCCTCTAATGTATCTTTGATTCAAGCTGTTTAGGTCTCTAAAGTAATCACCAACACTTTGCATTGCGCCAAGAAACAGATTGGCAATCAGTGCAGTTGCTGCAGGATAGGCATGACTGTCCCCTTACATTCTTGTTGATGCATTCTGGACCAAGTGATGTGTCTTAAGACTCTTCAAAGATAGGCTCATCTAGAATGCATTGCGATAATCCAGTCTGTATATGATTAATGCACGTGTTGGCATGGCCAGGTATGATCTCTGCAGGAATGGGTGCAGTTAGTGGCTCAGCCTAAGCCAGGTATAAGCACTCCAGACTGCAGCTGCCACCTGAACACACAGATGCTGAGTTAAATCCAGGAGCATCCCCAAACTGAAGCCGGTGTACAGCTTCCAGGTCATGTGGCCAGCATGACTAAGCCGCTTCTGGCGAACCAGAGCAGCACACGGAAACGCTGTTTGCCTTCCCGCCGGAGCGGTACCTATTTATCTACTTGCACTTTGACGTGCTTTCAAACTGCTAGGTTGGCAGGAGCAGGGACCGAGCAACGGGAGTTCACCCCGTCACGGGGATTCGAACTGCCGACCTTCTGATCGGCAAGCCCTAGGCTCTGTGGTTTAACCCACAGTGCCACCCGCGTCCCTATTCCCTGTCCTAGTGGGTTGCTATTTGAACCTTGACTGGGGGATCCAGTTGGTGCATTGACCAGAATTTGGCATGGTATGCACTGGCCTTAATTGGATGAATTCAAATGCTCAGTATTTCTTACTAATTTGTATCTGTGCCCAGAAGGCATTCATTTGAGGGATTGGGCACTGTTTCAGTTATTCTGATCAAGGTAATCCATATAAATGAGCTACTGTGTGATGTGCTAGTCAGTGCTAAACCCACATTGGCAATGTAATTTATAAAACTGGCTCCCCAGGCTGAGAACAGGGATGTCCTGAAGGAAAACTGGCTTCTTTTATCACAGAGTCCACCTGAGAGCGCAAGGCCTTCACTATGGAAATTTAAAGATTTTCCAGTTTTTGCTAGTTTTAGGACATTTCCCTCCCCTTGTCAAGGACCACCTTTCCTCAAAGCTAATGTTTTGGGAGCCACATTAGGGTGAGTAGAGCCAGAGACAAAACTAAAATCATAGGATTGTAGAGTTGGAAGAAACCCCAAAGGACATCTAGTCCAACCTCCTGCAATGCAGGAATCTCAGCTAAAGCATCCATGGCAGATGGCCATCCAACCTCTGCTTAAGAACTTCCAAGGAAGGAGAGTGCAAAACCTCCTGAGGGAGACCATTCCACTGTTGACCAGCTCTTACTGTCAGAGAGTTCTTCCTGATGTTTAGTTGGAATCTCCTTTCTTGTAACTTGAATCCAATGGTTCGAGTCCTACCCTCCAGAGCAGGAGAAAACAAGCTTGCTCCATCTTCAATGTCACAGACCTTGAGATATTTGAAGATAACTAGCATATCTCCTCTCAGTCTCCTCTTTTCCGGACTAAACATACCCGGCTCCTTCAACCGTTCCTCATAAGGCTTGGTTTCCACACCCTTGATCATCTTGGTTGCTCTGTTCTGCACACGTTCCAGCTTGTCAACATCCTTCTTAAATTGTAGTGCCCAGAATTGGACACAGTATTCTAGGTGTGGCCTGACCAAGGCAGAATAGAGTGGTACTATTACTTCCTTGGATCTGGAAACTATACTTCCGAAATAAAGACCACTGTGCTTCAAATTTCATCATGGCCAGCATAGATTAGAATTCCCAATCATATGCAGGCCTGTTTTCTCCGGTAAACATACAGAGGATTTTTAATTTTTTTTAAATACAACAGATCTACATCTGTGCATTCCCAACTCTCTCAAAATGCAGCAGCAGCAACACTCCTGGTAGGCTGTTGCCAGGAGCTCCTGCTGGGAGACGTGTGACCTCTGGGCTGCAGGTTGCCCAGATGAAGCATCTTGATTCTTAGAAGAAATTGTCCTGTTTCAGTTTATGATAATGGATAAAGGGTCACAGACACTATCTATGAACTGGAGTATTGTTCAGGGTTTTTGTTGGGTGTTGTTGTTACTGCTATTAACATTATTTTTTTGGATCTTTTATATCTTCTTATGATTTATGTGGAGATTGTTCAGTTTGGTTGTGTACTTTTGGATGTTTTATTTATTATGATTATTTTTGTTAAGTTTATAATTATGACATTTTTTTACATGTTGTAAACCGGTAATGGAAAGGTGGCATACAAATTTAAGGATGGATTTTATGTATTTTAAACAAGTAGGCAATACCTGGTTAATGATCTTTTATTTGTTATATTTCTCCTAGGTGGCAGCTCCACAGAGAACGACTGTGCTTTTGAACCAGAGTATGCTATCCCAACACTCCCAGTGCCTGAAGGTATGCAGCACATTCGGATTATGGAAGGCATGTCCCGCTCTCTCCCATCCTCCCCATTACTAACACATCAGTCTATCAGTGTTCGGCTCCAGCCCATGAAGAAATTAACTGGTAAGGAACTTACACGAGTTGAGTGAGTTTGAAATGTTGAATAAAGGTTGTTTCCACCATCCCATCCAAAACTTCCACACAGTTTCTTTCCACAAAACTCCATTGATAATCCCCCTTGTCTGGAATGGTACAAGTTGAGCAAGTTTGGGCTGTATGCAATATTCATGTTAGAAGTCTTCTACAAACAAAACAAATCATATTAAGTACCTTGCAATATTTATAAAAAGTGGGATAGAAATCAACCTTTTCTTTCTCTGTTCACAGAAGTCTCCTATTCTAGTGTGATCAAAAAAGAGAACAGGGATGCCATTGAGCTCCCATTGAGTTTTCTGGGATAAGTAAACGGCCTATATAATCTGGGACATACTTGAGGGTTAATAATAATAATAATAATAATAATAATAATAATATGATATTTATACCCTGCCCATCTGTCTGGGTTTCCCCAGCCACTCTGGGAGGCTTCCAACAGAATATTAAAATACAATAGTCTGTTACAGGTAGATAGCAATAGTCTGTTAAACATTAAAAGCTTCCCTAAACAGGGCTGCCTTCAGACGTCTTCTAAAAGTCTGGTAGTTGTTGTTCTCTTTGACATCTGGTGGGAGGGCATTCCACAGGGCGGGTGCCACTACCGAGAAGGCCCTCTGCCGTGTTCCCTGTAACTTGGCTTCTCGTAGTGAGGGAACCGCCAGAAGGCCCTCGGCACTGGACCTCAGTGTCCGGGCAGAACGATGGGGGTGGAGACGCTCCTTCAGGTTCAGAAGTTGCTTCTCTCCCCAGGCCTTGGGACTTCCTGGTGCAGATATGGGGCTTAGCCCCTTACAAGCCAGCTGTGTCCCTGGTTACAAGTCCTTTTCTTTTTCTCATATAAGTAAACAGCTGTCATTCCTTCTGTGATGGAACATAAGGAACTGCAGTTGCAGACAACATTGCTGTGGGGCGCAAAACTGTATGCCCTGGCCCTCTGAAATGGGTATGGCACTTCTCTGCACTCCTGGCTTGTATGAACAAAACAAAATAAGAGCCAAGTTTCTGAGGTGGAAATTTTCCACCCTTTATATAATTTCAGACTTCGCTCAAAAATATAACTCTTTATCTTCTGCTCAGGGCCTGGACCTGAGGTTATATTTGTAGGGAACAGAGGCAAAAGCCAGGTTTGGGAAAGCAGACATGGTCTCATATTTTGCTTCGTCTAAAGCAGAGGTGTGGGACATGTGGCCCTCAAGATTTTACTGGACCCTTAGCTCTTTTCAGCCCCATTGAGCATAGCTGGTGGTCAGGGATGATGAGAGCTGTAGTCCAACAGCATCTAGGGGCCGTAGCTCCCCACTTCTGGTCTAAGATAATGGCGTCAGTGATGCTGGGCAGGAAGTAAGGGCTACAACTCTCAATTCCTTCCTCAACTCTACTAGTCATACCTGACAGGGCTTGAATTAGTTGTTAATTAGGGCTGTCATGCAATAAAAGAAAACTTAATTGATTCATTGTTTGAGCTTTAGTTGATTAATCGATTTGCATAAATATGTATATTAATAATGCAGTAGTTCTGAAAAAAGCTGTCTTTTTTAAGATGATGCACTTATCTTACAGCAGACACCATGAGAGATGCTTCTGCTGGCACACCAGCTACAATATTTGTTAGTAGTTAAATTGATTTTTTTCCAAACCAAAGACACTAAAGTGCAAACAATATAAAAATCATCACAATTCTCATATACTTTATCTTAAATAATGGCAAGTATTTCTTTCTTCACGTTTTCATGTGGTTTGGCCTTTTTTTGCAACCGATCTGAGCCATTATTTCTACAATGACAATTGATTAGTTTTTAAACCTCACTTATTTCTTTATTTCACATAATTTATATACCACTTGATAGTTTAAAAATAGCAATCTCAAAGTGGTTTATAAAAAGAATAAAGCAATATAAAATACCTTCCCAACCATCTCTACATGTGAATAAGAAGCAGCAGTTTATTGTTTCCTTTGTTCTTCCCACCTGCATCCAGAATAGAAAGATGCCACAGTGACCATTAAATCTTTGACACCAGTTTGGCTACCCAACCTTTCATTTTTCTACCCAACCAGCCTATGCATTGTGTTGGCTGAGTTAAATAAAAATGCTTTACTTAATTGCATTTCTGGATTGCATACATGGTCTCCTAACTGCCAGAGCAGATTATCTATTAGCGTGTTCTTCACTTGATGGTGCGTTTGTTTTTAAAACAAAAAGTTATCCCAAGGTGGCAATCAGTATCCCTTTTAAAAAAACAAAAAAAACACAACCAACTATTTAAAATTTTAAAAACTAGAAGAGTAGCCCATAACATTTCAGACCAATGATTCAAACAAAACAGTTAAATGTTATCACACATTAAAGCATAAAGCGAGAATGATGTAATAGCGTTATTATTCCTACTGTTCAGCCAGTGATTTCATAAAGGTAAAGGTACCCCTGACCGTTAGGTCCAGTCGCGGACAACTCTGGGGTTGCGGCGCTCATCTCACTTTATTGGCCGAGGGAGCTGGCGTACAGCTTCCGGGTCATGTGGCCAGCATGACTAAGCCGCTTCTGGCGAACCAGAGCAGTGCACAGAAAGGCCGTTTACCTTCCCGCTGGAGCAGTACCTATTTATCTACTTGCACTTTGACGTGGTTTCAAACTGCTAGGTGGGCAGGAGAGTGATTTCATAGTTACTTACAAATGTTAGTGATAAGGCAATCACTTCCTTTTGGCTTCAATGATGTGACACAAATGAAAAAGGGGTTGGGAGGGTGGAGGAGGGGAAAGCAGAGGTGGCTCCAAAAGTTGCTGGTTTTTCAGCAGAGTGGATGGAGAGGCGCTGCAGTTCCACCTCTCTCTCTCTCTCTCTCTCTCTCTCTCTCTCTCTCTCTCTCTCTCTGTCTGTCTCCTATACCCTTGTTGTTGTTGTTCAGTCGTTCCCTTATGGAATAGCTATCGTAGATGACAGTTGAGGGAGGAGCCTGGTGGAGCTTGTTTTACAGCAGAGGCTGCCATTCAAAAACAATTCAAAATCCAGCCCTTCATTTTTAAACAAAGGTGGATTGTAGTAAAAAGGTCTCTAAAACAATGAGGGAGACAAATTGAAATGGAGTTCCACAGTGACAAGGCCACGACTGAAAAACTCCTGTTTATTATACCTGCCAATATGTCCAATATGGTGGACATATGAACATGGTCACTTGCTGATCTTAATGCCTGGACATATTTAGGCTCAGGAAATTGTATAGGGTAGCTTTCCCCAGCCTAATGGCCTCCATATATTTTTGATAGTTCTCATCACCCCTGATGAGGCTAGTTTAGGGCATTAAAAAAGTCAAGACCATTTAGTAGGCTCTGAACACCCAACATTCACATTCTGTACCAGAAGCTGCTGAACTGTCTTTAAAGGCAATTCTATGTAACGCACATCACCATAGTTTAATTGGGACATAACCAGGATATGAGTAATTGAGATAAAGTACACCACTTCCAAATAGGGCCTTGGACTGGTGTTCCACCCAAAGATGGTAAATGACACCGCAGATGCTGCTTGTGCCTCCCCAGATAGCACTGAGTCCAGGAGGACCTCCAATATGCAAAACTGAGTGGTTCAGAGAGAGTGGAATCCAATCCAGAACCAGTTGCAGACCTCCATCTACATAGGCTGACCTTTCCTCCCACAGTACCGCTGTCTTTTCAGAGTGGAGTTTCAGCTTGTTAGCTATCCCCAAACTACCTCCAGAAATCTGTTAGTAGGTGGAAATGAGAGGTAGAATTTAATGTTATCAGCATTATTCCGAAACTCCAGATGACTTCCTTTCCCCCCCAGTGGCTTCATGTAAAAAGCCTGGGGACAAGATGGCGCTCTGAGGCACCCTAAGGTACCATGAGGTAGAACAGAAGTCCTCTTGCACCAGCATCTGGATTCATCTTGCAAGGAAGAACCAGATCCACCACAGCATTCTGCTTCCCAGATTCACTGCAGCTAGATGAGCCAGAAATAGGCCATGGTTGAGACACCCATGGAGAACCAACAGGACTGCACTCCTCCCATCATCCACCAGCTCACTCAATGCTGCTGATAGGATATATTCCTTCAATCTTCTATTTTACTGAACTTTCTTAAAACACACCAAATCTGTTCTTCCTCTGTAAAAGACCTGGGATGACAATTATGCCATTTGAGGCTTTTGGAATGTTGGAGTGTGGAATTGACACAACAGGATATATTTGACAACATTCTTCTTAATTCAAATGTCTCAGGTGTCCTACACTGCATGAGTATCTCTGCAGTTTCAGGAAGTGTACTTAGGCTGGTAATTTTTTAATGATCTTTTTGTAGTTGTAGAAATAAATTAATATTCACAGAAAAAAGATACTACTAAGAAGAAGAGAAGAGAAGAGAAGAGAAGAAAGGGAAACACCCTCCCTTAATCTGACTATAATTGAAATATAATTGAAATGTTGTACCTTTTGTGCTTCTCTGGATTCAGTAATCCTATCTAGCACATTGTAGCTTTTACTTAATTAAAATAAATGCAATTGGTTTATTTTATTTAGTAAATTATAAAGCACTTAAATTATAAAGTACTTAAGCCCCATATTGGCACTTTCCATTGGAGGTTTTCCCATCATGGTAAGAACATGTCAGACTAGAATTGCTGTAGAATTGCAAAGCTTTTGGCTATCAAACAATAAACAAAGGTGTAAATTCATGCAGCCATTTCAATCCAATTTAGCTATTGTGATAGAAATGTTATGATTAATCCTCTCATAAAATGATGTTGTTGTTTTTGGAATTAATTTTTTAATCCTGGTGGGGCCTGAAATTAATCAAAATGTGAATTTATAATCCCTACATGTCCTACTTGTCAGATTTGTAACATAACCTTTCTGACACCACCTCTGCCTGAAAAATAGTTTTGTCACTTGTGGCAACAAATTGTATATGATGACAAAGTATAAAAACTTTATTGGTCAATTTATAACCTAACTGGAGAGCTAATCTGGAGGCGTTAGATCACAGGGACCTGGGTCCCATCTCTTTCACTGTGGGACCTTGAGCCAGTTACTAGCCTTGTCTTTCCTACCATAAGTGACTGTTTTTCGAATCAAGTGGGATAACTTATTATAAGCACCCCTGAGTTCCTTAGCGGAAGGTAATGATATATATTTTATAATACAAATAAAATATATTTGGTGACCAAATTAACTGTGTCCCTATGGAGAAGTTGTGAATCCAGGTTGCTGTGTTTGACAGAAAAATAAGGCAGACCTACATGGTGCTTAGATTTTTAATGTTTCCATTTCTGTATTTTGTAACATATCCATAGGCAAATTAATGGAGGACATGGCTATCAACAAGTCACAATGGCTATGTTAGCGTCAGTATTGTAGCCAACTGCAGTATGCTTCTGAATGCCTGTTACTGGGGATCATGGATGGGAAAGTGCTACTGCTTGTGGGCTCTGCTCGTGGGCTTCCTATGTGCATCTGGCTGGCCTCTGTGAAAAGGGAACTTTGGTCTGATCCAGCAGGGCTCTTCTTAATATTATTTTTAGGTATTCATAATATTCATGCACTGCTTTTCAGCCAAGTTTGGCATCTAAACTGGCTTCCAAGACCCACACAAAGATACAACATACCGGTAAGTAGGATTATGTTCATGTGTAGGGAGGGCATTCTGGAACCCTGGTAATTGGTGATCCTGTTGTATTCTACACTCTTATTTCAAGAATTAGGGGGCAGAAGAAGCTGCAGGTGGACTCAGGGCTGTCGGATGGTAAAGGTGCCAACACAGAGAACTAGCCCATCTGAGAATACTGTACTTAATAGGCCAGAGGGTTAGCAGGCTGCCTTTGCAGGTTGAGCCAGGATGTCATAACGGAGGACAGGTTGGGTACTTTCTGTTCTTCATAGGCTAGATAAACCCATAATGCTATCTTGAATAAAAAGACCGCAGGGTGTCTTAGCTATCCCTGCCGAACCTGGAATGCAGCCAATTCCTTTGCCAAGCAACTCTGAGCCTTCAGAGAATTGTTGGGGGTGGAAACGGAGAGAGGCATAAAACACAAAAATAGTCTGCTGTGGGTGGAGTAATGCTCGATGAACATATAAGGTGTGTGCTTTTATGAAGAAGCTGTGAAAGAGACTGCATCATGGCCCAAAGGCACAGGAATAAACCTGTAATTCTTAGCTACTTATCTTCACTTGCATGGTGCAAGAAACTCTTCTGTCTTTTCTTCAAGATGTGTTTGTAAGGGGAACATACCCTAGACAAATGGTTTGAGAGTCTGATGAGAAAGAGCAATATTGGGGAAAACAGCGTTGCTATTCTCACAATTATTTTACAAGCAAGTATAGTGATACCTTGGACTCATAATGAAGGGAAATGGTGCAATGTGATTTTGTAGATCAAATGTGAGGGTGATATTCTGGAAAGTCAAAAAACATCAAACATCATTTCCAAATACCGGTACATAATATAGCCAGTTTTTTTACTGTTGTCTGGTTTGAGCATCTTGCGCCTAGGTTGAGGTTTTGTGGCTCTTGAATGTTGGAGACCTAAAGAAGGTTGCAGGGATATAAGATACCAACCACTCTAAAACAGACATGGGAGCAAGGATCTTTCCTGCCTTTAAAACAGAAATCTGTATTTTATTAATTCCATTTGGGAGTTTTAATCTGGTGCGTCTGTAATAGCAGGGATAGAGAAACCATATATTGTTGGACTATAGCGCCCATCATTCCTGGAGACCACAGGTTCCCTCGACCATGATATATATATATATATATATATATATATATATATATATATATATACACACACACACACACACACACACACACACACACACACACACACACGTATATCTATACAACAAGAATGATATGTTAGAATATTGATGCTATATCTGCTCTACTTGCTACCCTGGCTGTCACATTCTGTACTACTTGAAGTTTCTGAATTGTCTTCCGAGACAGCTCCTCATTAAGCTTCTAGCTTGTGTAAAGGTGTATTTAGTTACCGTATAAAACAACATGTTCTGATTGGTATGGTAACCAGTTAAGGTGTGTACTTGCTTTGGAAATATATTAATTTCAAATTGGAAAACTTGAGTTAAATTTTTTTCAGTTTGTCTTCCCACATCTGGTGGTTGTGACCTAATGTTGGGAGTAAGTGTTGCTACTCCCTTCCCCTGGCTCCTGCAGAAGAGCCCCAAAGGTGGCTGTAGCCTCTGTCACCTCCAGATATCCCAAGCAGCTGCTGTGGAGTCATGGGCTATGCAGAGAGCCAGCACAGAACTACAGGGGAGTTTGTGAGGAGGAGACAGGGCAGAGCAGCAGTGGCAGGCTGAAAAGGGAATTGCAATGAGCTAGTATGAGGAGATGGCAGGCAGAGGACAAGCAGGTTCCTGTGAGTGGAGGAGGAGAGCAGGCATGGCAGGAGCCAGATCAAAATCTTGAGTGAGGAGGAAGGCAAAGGAGGAGAGTGGAATGCACAGGAGAATGGGCAGCTGGAAGAAAGAGACGTGGAGGAAGAGGGCAGGACAGGTGGCATTGAGCCACCAGAGATGCCAGAGGAGAGAGATCAGGCAAGTGGAGGGGGAAGAGAAAGAAAGAGGCAAGGATTATTGGTGGAGTGGGGGGCAGCCTCTCGCAGGATAGAAAATGAATCCCAGGACCAACCTGTGAAAGGGCCAACTGTGAGAAAGCAAGGAATAGTATGGGGCAAAACAATATGGTGATGGGAATATCCCGTTGAGAGGATTGAGGAGAAGCACATCAAAAGTTTTCAGAAAAGGTGCTGCAGGCAGAAGCAAGACTCCCCGCCCCCCAATTATGAAATAGACGTCAGTAGGGGGTCCCTCCTTTCCCAAGCTGCTTCTTCTTGCCAATCACATTTGGATTAGTATATTTTTATGTTAACAGAAACTGTCAAACTCTCATACTAGTGTCGTATGTGGGGTTTTTTTTTACTGGCATGAGGTTGAGGAGTGGCTGTTTGTGATGCCACTGTTGCCCAAACACACGATGGTGATTTAAATTAATCATTTAAATCATCCATTTAAATGGTTTGGGTTTAAAGCAACTCATCCTGATCAATTACTAGGATCATTATGTCGTGCTGGTTTCTGATCCCAGCTGTTGCCTTTCGTGTGCGTAAGATCCACTTTGTGCTTGCCATCATTGTAGCAGACTAGGAAGCCAGCAATGGTTCTTGAAGAGGTTTGCAGCTGACACCTGGGGTTGGGTATCCCGGGATTGGAGCTGATGCAGAGTCACTGAGTCTCCAGCCAACCCTCTGACATGCTGAGCTGCTATTAGTCCTGTTTTCTGTTCCAAACATATGATTGATAGAATCCCAGTTCTCAGCCAAACGTTTTTCTCCCTTTTCCTTGCCTAACCACTGCAAGAGGAGCCTTTGTGTTATTTCAGTGTTACTGCTGCTACTGCAGTATCCCCAGTGCAAACAGTTTTTCTTTTTGAGGTGATTATGCATGTGGAAATTTGTTGTGACTGAAAATGAAGGCTACACAGACATGCAATAGAGAGAAGGTAAGTGTTAAAGGGTTTATTGCTTTTTAATATAAACCATTCCCGGAATCCATGTCACAGTTCCTTACATGGTAGTGCTTTTTTTTTCTGTAAGTTGCCATGACAACAGCAGCACTGCACCATTCATCAGCTCTGGACTGGGTTGCATTGCTAGCCTTTCGTGTTACTCCTGAATGTTAAGGAGCATATCAGTGAATCATTCACTTGGTATACTGCGCCATTACCTTCATGTCCCTTCTGTAATTTACTCCGACAAGGGGTAGGACAAATTAAAGTGCGCCATAGAGAGATTCCGTATCAAAATACTTAATTTAACCCCCAGGGAGCTGCAGAGTCTACTACTTGTGTGGTAGTCTAGAGAAGAAGGGTTATTTTGTGCTAAAGGACTTAATAGCAAGAGAAGCTTAGCATTTATGTCAGCTCTCCTGAAATTGACCTTGAATTGGCTTTCCTTGCTCACCCAGAAAATGCAAGCACTGTAGGGAGATTGGCTTTTGGGATCAAACCTCACAAGACACGTTAACATCACACTGATGCTGTCAGCAGTGATATGGATCTAGCGGCAAACAAACCAAGAGGGTGGATTGCTGGCAACATTGCCTGTGAAAGAGCAGGGTTTTTTTGTCTTACTGGCAGAAAGATTGCATTCTATCGACTAATGGGGAGGAAGAACTCAACCCTGTAAGTATATGGGGAGGAAAATTTGCATCTTGCATGTACTCTAGCTGAATCTTTTTATTAATCTTTTCAGGCCTGCTTCAAACATAAAAAAAATCATTGCAGCAAAAAGGTTTCTGTCTCTTAAAAACTCTTGTCACAGAAACCATCAATAGACTGCTGTTGTGAATCACAGGTGTTGTGCTGAGATTTCTGATTGCTTGCTTACAGCTCTTATATAATGTATTTAGTATTGCCTTTTAAAATAAGATGTTCACTTTTACATTGAAATAGTGAAAATTTATGTTATAGTAATATTATTTTCTTTACCTTAATAGAGTATTACTAGTTGCATTATTTTCTTGCTTTAAGCTGTTGAAGATCCTATTACTTGGAACATGGTATCTAATAGATTGCTACTGCATTCAAAGATGTTTTTCAGTTCATGTTTTAATATATGGCTGGATTATGAAACCTGCGGCTCCCAAGAGATTTTCACCACCCACAAAGGAAAAAATAGACTTGCCACTTGCAGAAGTTGTTTATGTACTAATAAGCTACTCCAATGTCAAGAAATGCAGCCAAGGTTATGTGTTCTAGATTTTATTGTTAGAAACAGTATTGTTAGCATAACTGTTTACAAATTTTGAGTGTGCAGTGCAAAACATGAGTAGCATTTTTTGCATTTTCAAACAAATTACAGTATTTAGGGTTTTTTTAAAAAATATTTTGTTGAATTGGAATCTTCCTTGTTTGTGAACTAGACAGATAAAAGTATGTATTGAATTTTCAGAAAAATTTATGAAAATACATAATGTTCCCCTTCTGAGCCTATTTTGGTATATTTGCTTGGAATAATATTTAAATGTATAAATTAGTTTGAGAGATAGGTCAGGTCAAGTGAATATAAATTTTATAACTTGTTTAAAAATGGGAGAACCTTGGACTTTAGCCATAAAACTTAACAACTATAGGACTAAGCAAAAGCTGTTTGGCTTGCTGCTCATTCAAGCTTGTTAGGTTTGCAGCTTTAAGCCAACTGACATGGAGAGAAAGTCTCTTGAAATCAGTATGGCATTTTCTTATACATTGCTGGAGTGAATTAGTTTTATTTCTTGTCTTTACATTAAATAATTTTTCCTCTTTGAGATGTTATGTAAATGTTTTGCCCTTCAAAATTAAGACAGTACCTCTGTGAATTACTAATGATAGAAGTGCAACTTGAGTTGAAGGAATTTGGAATATAATCTCAGTTCAAAATGCCTCACTCCAGTGCAAGGTGAACCGAAAAATTGTCAAATTTGGGCCTAGGCTCATACTGGAGTTCACTCATAATCATCACCACTCCTGCTAACCAGAAGCAGACATACCTGGCTATGGGGTGGGGGCAGCAGCAGCAGCAGCAAAACCTCTCTGCCTCTCCTCCTGGCATAGTATGAAAGTGGAAGGCTTGGGAAACTTTTATATATGAGATACTGCTTCCTTCCCTGCCCTTTGGCTTTTTGGTAAGCAGCTCATCCAGATGTCTGCTTTACCTCCAGACCTGGACAGGTAATCTCCATCACCAATTGATGTATACATTGATGTAAATGAGCACCACGATGGCACTACAGTGGTAAATGAGGTAGCCACAAAATTGATGGAACAGTGAGGAAATTTTACTGCACAACTGCCATGTCTATCCAGATGGCCAGTTATTTGGCAATGCACATCAGCCTTCTCTGAGGAAAATCTCATCTTGTTCTGCCTCAAGGGAAGGAAGCATTCCAACTTGTGAAACAACAAGTAAATGCAAAAATCCGTGTCACCAACTGTTGGTCCAAAATGATTGCCAGAGTTGCGTGTCTCCATGGACACTTGTGGCTACTTTCCTAGTCCCAGATACTGGCAGTTTGGTCTCATATCAAGGACCTTCCATTTGATGACAGAGATTGTTTTGTTACTAGTCTGATGGAGTAAGTCCAGAAATAAAAGTCAACAGCACTGTCAGTGTGTCTCTTACAAAATTCCAGTAATTTTCCTAAATCCCACTTCTAGTTTCATGGTCTTTGCCCAATGCCAGAGTCCAAAGTCACTTAACAAAACCCCCTCATTGCATTGGGCTAACAACTTTGGGTCTTGGAGGTGTAGCTCTGCTGGTCTGTTTAGCAATCCTCTTCCTCATCTAGTAGCATCTGAAAGTCTACCACATTTATTATGGCATAAGCTTTCTGGACTGGAGTTCACTTTTATCAGATGCTTGTAGCAGTGTCCTCAGTTGGCCATGTGTATACATGGTTGTAGAGGGGGGCGGAAATGTAAATGTTGCAGTTCATGACAATGAAATGTAGAAAAGCAGGTTCCCAGCAATCCAGTTAGAGCTAAACAGGATGCAAAATAAGCACAGTGATCATCCGTTGCATATCATGCTAGTACTGGGCTGAAGTATTTGCCCCAGACTTTTTTCCAACATTTTTTTGGAGGGTGAAATCTCAGAACCTTCAGGTTGAGGTTTGGGCAAATAAAGTAGGTACCCACCTGAGGGTTCTCCCTTCTTCTTCTCCCCCCTCTTCTGTCTTTCTCTCTCAATAGAGGGAAAAATCCTTATGGCTGCTTCTGATACATGCTAGACTGTCAGCAGCCCTGTAGCATTCCCTTCTAATATGGGACAAAATACCCCTATGGGAATGATGCTGTATCACTCTTTTGGGGGAAAGGTGGTTGCCACCAATGGGTCCTGGTGTAGACAGAAATATGCAATAGGTTTCTGGATGAGGCATATAACCTGTTTTTCAGACTTGACCATGCTGCTGATCATTGGTTTTGTAAGAAAGGAATACACAAGTAAAATGCGTAGCACAAGCATGTCAAAAGTAAAGTTCAATCTGTTGTATGTGACAAATCAGCCATGACTTTCAGTCCATCAAGGCTTGATAAGCCCAATTTTTGGCTCTGTGCTGGCCAAAACTAGAGCTTCATAAAACCCTTGGTATATGGCTTGAGTATATGGCTTGTTTGCCGCATATTACCCGGGGTACCACAAATTTGATAGAATTGTGCTAGACAATTTTAAGAGGGTTGTGTATCTTTACAGTATATGTTGAGGACATTGTATGTATCATGTGAGGACTGAGCTTTATTTATATATTACTACATTTATATTCCACTTTTCCTCCAAGGAGTACATGGTGGTGGATATACTTCACCACCACTCAGTTTCTTGTAATGTAGATGAGGCTAAGACACAGTGACTGGCTCAAGGTCAGGTCACCCACCGAGCTTCACAATTGAGTGAGGATTTGAATCCTTAGCTCCCAGGCCCTGGTTCAATACTTTAACCACTACACTCACACTTCACAGACCTCATTTAGCCGAATTTCTTTAGGAAGAGTTTCTACTTGGCTCTTTTTATGCATCCTCTGATCCATATTATCTCTACCTCTTGTGAACAAATATGACCCCCCCCCCAGTAGAAGTGATTTTTATTTATAACACTGACAAGAAAGCATTCTAGCAAGTTCTTCAACGCAGTGGGAATCCCTGTATCTTTCAGTAGAGTCATAGCTGGTTATGTAAGGCAGGAAGCAATTTGCTCTTGTGTACAAGATTAAAGCACACACATACCTTTGTGTATTGGAGAAACAAAAAAGAAAACAATATTTTCAAGGGATCTGATTTAACTAGCTTGGCAGGCTTTGTCAATGGTGCATATTTTATTTGTTTTATGTAAATACTCTTTCCCAACTTGTTCTTCTGATTGCATCGAAGTATTAATTTCCTTAAGCAAAAAGGTCAAGGCGGGCCACTTACATGGGAGAGCAGAATATGTCTGTGTGGTGTGTGTGGATTGTTACTTTCCTCAGTAAGCGCAGCTACAGCAGCATCAGCATCGTGTCTTGACCATGGAGGGGACAAGAGGGAGAGAAAAATATCATCAGACCTAGATGTATGGAACCTACTAATGGCAGCAGTTAGGTGAGATGGTAGGATAGGCTGCAGGTCAGAGGATCAGGGCTGCAGGACCTCCAAAAGCTCTGAGGTTGACAGCTTTGTCTAATGAACGTCAGAGTTAGACAGAACTTCGTTGGTATAAGATCTGAATTCCAGGTCAGGCTCTGCTTTCTTGGGTGAGTGAAGAATTCATCCTTACTCTTGTACCCCTGTGGTACTAGTGACACCTTGGTGGATCTTCTGGCATCTCTGTTAAGTGGAGATAAGTGATAGGTAGGACAGTCATTCTGGTTATCTCTCCAGGTAGACCGTGATAGTGGATCCAAGTTTTGTGCCCATATGCATTTTACGGATCCTGCACTGTTCCGTTTTATAATGGGCACTCTGTACTGGTTCAGGGTGGCTGTGAAGCTACTCTGTGGTGGCCTTGTAGTGGTCAGTACTGAAGCCTTTTGTAGGCCCAGACAAAATGCTTTCCTCTCCCCTGCAGGATGCAAGAGAGGGAAGTGAATAAAAATTGCCATTTTTGTTATAATTGAGTTTTATAATGGAAAACCAAGACGAGCTTTTAAAAGCAGGAAAACATGATATTCTTAAACAATTATTTTGACTACAGTATTTTGCATTGGACTGTGCTTACAAATATTAAGTATCCAATGATCCATTTCCGATTTTTTTTAGAAGGGTTGAATATATGAGTTTGCCCATGCATGCATGTTCCACAAATTGTATTTACCGGTACTGGGTGTGTAACCTAAGAATCACCAGCCTATAAGAAAACAGAAACCAAGAGAGAAGAGTTCTTTAAATAGAATTGATCAGCTAGAGGGTCTTGTAGTTAGGTACTGTGAATATATATATATGGAGGTTGAATCTCATAACTTTAGAGTTAATTTCAACATTTACTTGGTTTCTTTGAATAAATATAGCATGCAATGGCAGGTTTATTTTTGGCTTGAGTCTTTTAATGGAGTAACTTGCGAAAGCTGTCCATACGCCTGACTTCTGTCTTGTGATATTCCACATTAGCTGCATATTTTTAGAATCATTTTAGGCTGTAATTCCTGTAGGAGTGAAAGTGTCTCCTCCTTTTGTTCCTTCAGAAACAAGAGTACTTTTAATAGCAGGCATGGTGAGTTATGGAACGATTGTGTTTTGTTTAATGCAGTTCCTTTGCAGTAGTCTCTCAGAGTCAAAAAGAATTCTAAGAATATATAGTATAATTTAGCTATGGCCAGTATCTTAAGCTTTGATGCATTTGTATTATAGACCTTGATGTATAGATGTTATAGAACAGGATGTATAGTTTTGTGATACAAATGAGTCAGTGTTTGAGAAGTCCTGACAGATTCAAAGATTTCTGAGGTTTTAAAAAACATAATGAGCTTAGTTGTCATTTGGATTTTATTTTGTGTTTTTCCCATCAGGCTTTCAGATAATGCCACTTCAATCCCCGAGGGTTACCAAATACTGTATATAAAATGAAAGCTGGGATTCTACTAAAGAATTCATTTGTTACATAAATGTGCTTTGTACATATGTAAATGTGCCTCCAGATATGTTAACCAGCCCTCATCTCACCAAAAATTGAGAAAAACAGAGGCAGTAAATTCCCTAAGTCAAACAAATTCAGTGTTCTGTCTCTTTCCTTGGAAGGTAGAATGGTTCCATACACATAGTTTTGTCATGTTGGCATTCAGAACGCAAGTGATATTTTTCAGCATTTAACAGTGTTGTGTAAGTTGGTCCTTAGGGTGGATTGTTAGAAAACTGAACACACTACAATAGACATGGGTCATCATGCTGTCTTGGAGACGATATTTTCGGTAGAGCATAGTCCTGTTCTTCTATAGCTCAGACCATAATATGGCTCGATACCTACACCCTAAGTATGGCCTGTCCATGCCTCTATCTCTCCTTTCCAGAAAATTCAAGGACAGACTTGTTCTCTGTCCAGGATATCCCTTCCAAATAAACCACCAGGACTTGTTGAGGGGCAAATTCTAAGCACTGAAGGTGGAAAGGTTGCATCTGAGCCAGTGGAGTTGCATGTCCTTCTGAACATCAAGATGTTGATCTAATTACCATGATCTAATGACTGTGAATCCTCACCCTCCTTGCTGGTGGAAGAATAGGGAACATTAAACTTGATCCTAGCTTTCAATATTTGTACTTCAGTTTATAGGGCTACTTGCTGTACCTGCAGTGTCTGGAGTGTCTGCACCATGCCTGGAGCTATCAAGTCACCAGACAAGTTATTTGCTATTTGTCTTATTTATGGTCAGGACCAGTTTGCTGCAGCCTGGCAAAGTGTCAGAGCTAAACCGTATGTAAGTGTCAAATGGGAATCAGTAGCAGGGAACCAGAGTCTGTTACTCTGGGAGAGTCCTCTAAATAGGTTCTGTTAAGTCACTGTGAATTTTTGTCCCCATGAATTTGTCAAAAACCTGTTTGAAAAGCCATCTAGGTAGGATCCTTAACCACAGTCTTTGTAAACCCCCAATATACAATACTCAGGGGTATAGAGCTTCTGCATATAGAGGTTCCATTGAGATACACTAGCTAGTTATCACCAAGAGACCAAATCAGTAGTCCTGGACAGATTGTCAGAGGAACACATTTTCTGAAATAGAGATTCCATTAAGTCACCTAAACCATCACTCACTAGAAACTTGTCAAAGACTGTTCATTCCCGTTTTACAGTATCTTGGAGGCTGGGATAAAGAACCAGTTATTAGCTGAAAGCCATCATCTGTATTCATATCAGAGCCAACCTTAAATGTACTACAAAGACCTACTAAGATTACTGTATTATGCATCTGATGAAGTGTTTTTGACCCACAAAAACAAACAAACAAACAAACAAACAAACCCAAAAGCCTGTGCTGCAATTATTCTGTTAAATGTACTGCAAGACTCTATGCTGTGTTTGTTACAACAGACTTAACAAGAGTTACGCAACATTACATACCCCTGGAATGTATATTGTATGTACGATTAGCAAAAGATCTTGTTGACTGGGAGGTTTTGTGGATTTATTTTGCAAGACTGTCACATATGAGTGAACAGTTCTTGGGTATTTATTATTGGGTGTTTAATACTTCTTTATGCCATAATGTGAAAGTGCAGCTTTTAGCTGAAACTGAAGTATTAAGTGAATTTATTTCTTCAGGGCAGAATACATAAGATGGGTAGGTGTAAGCCGCCCAGTGTAGCTTGGGAAACCCAGCCAGAATGATGGGCCATAAATAATAAAATTACTACTACTACTACTACTACTACTATGTGTTTCCTTATCTCTGGTGCCTGGTGAACAGCAGTATATCTCCACAAATGAAAAGTAATACCATGTATGTTAGAAGTTTCTAATGGTACACAAGAATGCAGAAATTAAAAGTAGAATCCCAGATCTTTGATTTTTGTGTTCATATTTTATAAGCTTAGCCTGAAGTTTATTAGACTACTTCTAGGACTAAAATCATTTGTGAAAAATAGGCAGTTGTGCATTAAAAAGAGCCTAGCCTTTCAATAGTCAAGATGCTACTTCCACTAATAGTGGGTGACTTACCATGGAGTTAACATACATACATGCAGCAAACATTAAACAAGGTATGTTTAGAATAATTTAAAATTGGAAGTCATTTGAAAAATCTTGACTAGCCAAGAAACCATCACATGGTGCTAAGCATTCCAATCTACAAAGCTTTTAGAATTATATCTACCTTTTTTGCTTAGCAAAGTGTGTGACATTCAGGAGTACATTGACAATCATAAAGTTGAAAATACTCTAAACAGCCCTTAAGTTGTGCAAAATGAACACAAGTTACACACCCTTTAAATCCCATAGAGCAAATGGTTCCCATAAGATTGTCACTGTTTCCACTTTCCAGGCTTTTCTGGCTGGATAAATGGGTTTTTGCCATGAGTGTCTGTACTGTATTTTGTATTGTTTTAGTTCTCTTATAAATGTGTCAACTTTTTGTGTTTTTAACTTGTTTTGCTGTTTATATTGTACATCACCCTGAGATGATAGTGCAGAAGGCAATAAATTAATTGATGGTGGTGATAATAATAATAATAATAATAATAATAATAATAATAATAATAATAGCAGGTGTATATAAAAAAATAACCCCCCCACCCACTGGATCATACCAAAGCTCATATGGTCCAGCATCCTATTCTGACCATGGCCAATCAGATGCCTATGGGAAGCGCATGAGTGCAGGACATGAGTGCAACATCACTTTCCTGCTAGTGTTCTCCTTCAACTGGTATCCAGAGGAATACCTACCTCCCAATGCTGGAAGGGAGCACACAGTCATTGTGACTAGTAGTCATTAATAGCCTTATTCTTCACAAGTTTGTCTAATCCCTCCTTTAAAACCATCACAGTGGTGGCCACCACGACACTGCAGTTATGAATTACATAGTTATGAATTACATACTTTTCCATAGTTCAAAGTAGTACTTGTTTGTGTCTGTCCTTCAGCTTCATTGGATGAGCCAGGGTGGTTTTTAGATTGAGTCTAAGCACTGTTGAGTCCCCTAATTTGTTTTCGGGCCCAAGCATCCTTCAATAATTTTGTGTTTTTCCCCCAGTTAAGATTTTGTATGACGGCAACCACCGCTATTGTTTCGTAATTGTGATTTTTAGATGCAACAGAATAAGGCTCATTAAGACTCGCAGAATAAGCAGGTCTAGAACATGAGCTATGTTTGGAGTGGTCTTGCTATTTAGAAATGGATTGTTACATGTCTTGAACTGTTTGAATCAATAGCACTGCAGCACTTAAAACATTTTAACACCAAAGGCCACTCATTGCAGTATTAGATAGTAACTGGTTAGTGTCCAGCATATGAGTCAGCTTCTGGCAAGAGAATTCATTATTTAAGTGGAGGGGGGCAGGAACACTTAGCTTAATCTGCAATGGTTGGATGTTTGTTTTATTTAAAATCAATAAAAATTATCCTGCTGTGGTCAGCAATAAAAAGCCTTGTGGTGAAACTTGAGGAGTACAGGATAGTGGGGCAAATTTGCTGCCCCACATCCAAGTAGCCTGCCAGAAAGTCTAATTAACATTGTTACCACTGTCCCCATACCCTTCTTTCACCTTTAGTACAACTAGAGAGCCAGATTTGGCTCAGAGGCCACTCAGTTATTGAACCTTACACAATGCGGAAACCTTATACTGCAGAAAAGCCAGAAGCAAATATTAGACTGCATGGATACACTGTTGCCCAGCTCCTGTTCAATTCAGTAACTAGGAGAAAATTCGCAGGAGGTTCCCCCCTGAATGCCTTAATTTGTCCCTTTCAGTCATCAGTGCAGATGTAAAACTGGGGATCCCTTAATCGTTGGATTGCTCACTTCCTCCTCACTCTAGTGTCTGTAAAAATGGTAATATTCCTGTAGACATTT
Organism: Darevskia nairensis; assembly: GCA_034642065.1. Classification (NCBI taxonomy): domain Eukaryota; kingdom Metazoa; phylum Chordata; class Lepidosauria; order Squamata; family Lacertidae; genus Darevskia; species Darevskia nairensis. The sequence goes on from JAWWNI010000405.1 coordinate 968,616, forward strand.
TGGAGAAACTGATTTTTGAAACTGGCTTTTACTCTAGGCTGCTGCTTTTAATGTTTTGGTGTAACTTTGTTTTCATAATTGATTGCATTGTTGATATTTTGATATGGTTTGTAAGGTATATTGTTATAGAAAGATAGGATGGAATGCCACAGCAATGCCTCCCCCCGCCCCCACCAAAAGCAACCTCAAACACAAGATAGCTTGTTGAAATCTCATATGTATATTGTGGATTTCAGTACTTCTTCTGTTGACGTTTGAGGCTTTTCACGTACCTCAGGTATGTGTGTTGTAGATTAGACCATCAAGTCACAAAGCTCTTTTTAAAAAATTACCATAATTAAGCCTATTTCTTTTGAGAGCTGACATGCTATTTTTCAATTATACTTTATTAATAATGTTTCTAAAAAAGAAGTCTAAATAAATATTTCCTAATTAAATACCAGCTCAATCATAAATGGCATGTCACAACAAAATAATGTAAATAGAAAATGCAATTATATTATTAGCAAGCTAAATGGATTTAAGTATGGAGTAAATCACATAGAATCAAGAGATTAAACTACTTCAGCAACAAAAGCATTAAAATGTGTTTTTGTTCTAGCTTCTTGCATTAGGAATGGTTCCGAAAGTGATCTGCTATTCAGCCAAAAAGGGATGGGTGGATGGAATAATGCAAGCTTAGTGCCAAGAAATGTTCACTGTTATATTGAGTAAAAGTGCATCCTTCTTGCAGACCCCAGTTTCTTGCTACACTGCAGGCCTACACACCCGGGCCGTTGTCCTTGATCCTGCCTTGCTCTTGAGTTTTGCCTAGCTGTTCATTCCTGGCTTATCCTGTGGCCCCTGGCCCAGACTTGTCGCTTTTTACCTTAGGCTGCTGCCCTTTGTTTATTATTAGGCCACAGCAACTATGCTGATTGGAGTTGATGGAAATTGTAGGCAGACAGCATTTGGAGGGCGCCAGATTGGCGAAGTCTGCTTCACCTCTTATAGCATTGACACTCTCCTGAGGAAGGAAGGAATCCCAATCTCTCGGGCTAGAAAAGTGCAACTGTTTTGAGGTGGAGGGAGGCCCACCAATCCCATGTTTGTTGAATGGGGTCTCTTTAATTCAAAGCATGGGCTCTGTGTCTGAGCTACAGCTCCATTTCACTGACTTAAGCTGGGCTTACCCAGTTTCCCCAGTGCAAAGCCTAGTTCTCATCTTGCTGATGCTTTTCCTCATGGGAACATGGCTGGACCCTCCCTTAGTGTCATCACTGAGCAAGGCTTTGAGTAAGTATAAGCAAAGGACAAGAAGTATCCCAGCTTTCGCTAGTCTCCGTTATACTTTTGTTGAATTTCTGGTAGTGATTGTAATGGATGCATTTTTCAGTGAGGCTTGTCATACCAGAAGGGATTTTTAAAATCAACTGTTAACTTTCTCAAACTGTCCTATTTAGCCATAATTGGTTGCTGTTAACATATGTTCTCTCACATTTGTACACCATAATGAGGCTTTTTGAGGTTATGGTTTAGGAATGTTATTTATAATGATTAATAAAAAAACATTGCATTTTTTTAAAAAATATGGGTGCTGATATAATGCAAAATGAAAGCCCACTAATTCTAAGTGAGAGATGCTTGCAATCATTGCTTTTGGGAAGCAAGGTCTCTGAAGTTGTTTCTGTGTATTCTTACTATATGAAGAATTCTCATTTAGTTGCTTATGGTTATCTTAATGACTTTTACCAACAAGTTTTTGAGAAATAACAAATCTCAGAAGCCTGTTGCCTGCAACTCTTGTGAACATAGCTTGTGCAGGGTCTTGCAAATTCAGATGTAGAATACAATATAAAAAGATAAAAGATATACAAGTGTTATTTCTGCATTTCTTGTGACCCCCGATTCCTGTTAAAAAGGACCTGGATTCTAAGAGAGGTCATGCTGAATCATGGGTGAAAATAGATGTGAGCCTCATAAACAGTTTGTGTTGTGCCAGTGTGTGTGTGTGTGTGGGGGGGGTTTCCTGTTCAAAAGAAAAGAAAAAGCACACAGAAACACACAGATATCCATTGGGCCCACCCAAGGTTTTCAGAAGCCCAGCCATAGTAAAATCATACTGAAAACCTGTTGGGATTTGCCTAATTTTGCACTTTAAAGAAGTCACATTCTGCAAATATTTTCATGGGGATTTATTGTAAAAGGGAAAGTGAGGTAAGAAAAATGTGATCCCCACATATGCTTTGGAAAAGTTTCCAGTCAAAATTAGAATCCATGCTTCAGAAAGAAAGGGACGTTTTTAGCAACTTTCAGGTGGGGGTGGCAGAAATCCATTAATTTTAATTCGTGTGTGTGTGTGTGTGTGTGTGTGTGAATCTTGTTTTCAGTTGAGGTGGCACAAGGCCACCAGCTTCGCTGCTCTTTCAAGTGCTGGTGGAATTGCAGTTAAATCAGCTCTGCAAGATTCCTTTTTGCTGCAGAATGGCTCAATCGGATTGGCACTGCATCGTGACATTCATTTGTTGCTGTGCCCCACAAATAACCCAGAGATGCATTTTAAATAAAAGGACACATTCTGCTCATGTAAAACCACCAGGAAGGCCCCACAAATAACCCAGAGATGCATTTTAAATAAAAGGACACATTCTACTCATGTAAAAACACGTTGATTCCCTGACCCTCCGCGGGCTGGATTTAGAAGACGATTGGGCCGGATCTGGCCCCCGGGCCTTAGTTTGCCTATCTATGGTATATGCTGACACAAGAAAGGGCATTCTTAGTATAGATAGCCTGACTCTGCAATGCCCTTCCCTCCAAATCTAAATGGTGCTATCTCTTATCAATTTTGGCACCAACTTAAAGACTTACTTATTTACCGGTACCTCCTAGGCCTTTGGGTGATTCATTGGTCTCTGCTGCAGTGAAGCTTATTTTATTGTGCTGTTATTTTATATTTTCACCCTGTTAATGTGTTAATTGGTGTTTTATTGTTGGCAGTTATATTGTTGGCAATTATTTTATTGCCCATCAGTTATAATGCACTCTGGGATCTTAAAGAGTAGAATAAAAATATGTTAATATTTTCTTGGAAGATGTTTAGTAAGGCCAATTCTGGGGTGATTTCTAATACTTGCTTGGTTAACAAAGAACTCATAACCCACCTACTTTCAGCAGCCAGAAACATCATAACCAGACACTGGAGAGACCTTTCAGGAGTAAGCATGGGCCAATGGTACAAAATAGTATGGGAAACAGTCTTACTAGAAAAATTAACCAATACTGTAAGCTGAAACTGACACGGGGACAAATAGAAGAAGACGTCTTCACCCCGGTATGGCTCCCCTTTATCACACACACAGCCCAACAAGACAATGGCAAAAATCCACCAGCAGCATACAAATCAAGATGGCTAACCCCTTCCAAAACACCCACCCACCCCACTCACACATGAAAACAAAGACCACCACAGCCAACCACAAATGAACAACCACACCCTGGGCCAACCCCAACCTCTCTCACCACCAAAGGAACACAAGTGAATAGCAGAGAACCTACACAAACGACGCTGACATCAAACCCCACATATATTAAGTAAAATAGAAACATCATCACCTGACCCCACCCCCACCCATCTTTCCCCCCGTCCACCTCTTTCCCGCTTTTCTTCCTAATGTCTCAACAAATGAAACTGATTTGTAAAAATGTTACATGGGAAAAAATACGAGAGAGAGACATTGCACATACTTTTGTAAATCAAGAAAATATTTAATAAAAATACATTTAAAATATGTTAAATAAACAAACAAATAAACTTACCCAGGAACATGCCAGGATGCAACGTTTTAGAAGCACGAAGTTTGAGAAGCTGTATGACAGACCTCTCTACTTAATGATGAAAACTATATTTATAACACTTTACCATAAAGCCTATGGTTTATTTTATTTTTAAAATAATCCCTGAGGTGAATGAGGGCAAAAGAGCAAAAAACTAAATTTGGGGGTGAAGATGAGTTAGTCACAAATATGTATCAAGGATATTTGGATACTTTTAATAAAATATTGAAATGCATTAATTTAAACAAGATGCTAAAAATGGTTTTATTGTATCCAGAGATGTAAAATGGGAACAGAGGAGTACAAAGCAATGCTGGAAAAACGGTTTGTGTTGCTTAATTTAGCCATTCTTCTGCCTAGTGACTAAAGTGAATCATGCAAGGTTTAGCTGTATAATTAGTGAAGCAGTTTTGAATTCAAGAAATATGAACATTTGGTGTGTTTCTACTACTTATAAAATTATAGTCATATTCTTAAAAACAATTGTGATTCTGTGATCCTTAAATAGTTTGTAAACCTAACTCTTGGCTATAAAGTCAATTAGCAGCAAACAACTAGCTTGAACTGCAAGGGACCAAATACCAAAAATAATTAGAAATAGATTTAAAAGCAAATGTGAGGAAAATAACCCAGTGCAAACTGGAAACTTCTTTTCCTTTCTTTGATGCATCTTCTAATTCAGACTAGTTGTTTATATGTTAAAAATATTTGTAAGATTGTTTGCATTTCTAATTAAAAGCTAAAGGTTGTATTTCAGCCAGCAGGAAAAGAGCCTTTGAAGTTGGTAGTTAGGCAGTATTTTTAATTAATGCAGCAGGTTTCTGCCATCCCACTCTCTCTTCTAAACAGATACCTTCCTCAGTTTATTTTTTTAAATAAAACTTATTTGGCTATAGAAGGGTTTAGCTCAGAGTTATATACCGGTATCTTGCCATATTTTGGATTTTCTCACTAGGAATTAAGAGCAACATGGCATCTGCTTGTGATAGATTCCAAGACTGGAGCAGATCATTCCATAGAAAGTTGAAAAAGGAAATAAATCACCCATTCTGATGACCTTTAATGAAGGAACATACATACCAACATGTGATTTAATCATGAATTTTGATTTAAAATAATGAAACCCTAGTGTAGCTTTTCCAAAACCTATGGGCAGTGCATTTCAGTGATCCAACGAGGGAAAACCTGAATCTGCGAAGTAGACTCTTAGCCTATGTAGACTTGTGCTACGAAAGCATAAATTGATCAAGACAATATATGTGCTTACTAGTGAATTTAGCCCGTTAAAAACAGGCGTTAGCGGTGGCGGCGGCTGGCGCTGAACGGGCCAAACACCGGGGAAGCGGCCCGCGCGGAACCAAATATTGCTGTGCTATCAAGGTGGGACTGGACTTAATAGCTAGCTAGTAGAAACTAATGCTTGCCTACCAAGGCCAGTCATAACTTATACACCCCTGTCTTTTATACATAAGCCTACTGAGCTCTGTAAGTGAAGAAATTGCCCCAGGAGTTTGGATCTTAATCAGGAGAGTAGATATGGGATAAAATTTGAATCTCACGTCCTTAATTTTATTTGTCTCTTAATATTAGAGAATTAGCATTTCGTGTTTTCTTTAGATGGCATTCCACACCATTACATTTAGGTCACATTAATTTAGATTTTTCTTCTTTAAATTAGAGCGCCCCCCCCCCCCGGATTTATTCCCTTGGAACATTGTTCTGTTGCTGAGAGAACTATCCAAAGATCTGTTCTTTTCTGGTTTTAGGTTGTTCAGTATATCATGAACATTACAGATTTTGGAGAGCTATTTGAATCTATAGGCATTATATTCAGAGGCTTGATTGCCTTACTCCTTGTTGCAATCAAATGTGTAATCACAAATCAAGGGATCCCTTAATTGGATACCTGCAGATTCTTTACTGGAATGGTGGTTATCTTTTCTGAGTTATATAGGTTCTACCACTTGCCGTATGCAAGACCTTAAAATTATTTTTATTTTGTATGCCCTTATGCGATGGATTGTGATGCTGCTGCATTTTCGTTGTTAATGTTGTTCCTTATTAATGTTCATTAGTCCTTTATATTCTGACTTCCTGGTGCCTCTGTTGCTTACCTGTTATGCTCAATTGCTATTCAGTTTTAAAAGAAAGAAAGAAAGAAAGAAAGAAAGAAAGAAAGAAAGAAAGAAAGAAAGTGTAGGCACTTCCAATATGTAGCAGAATAAGGATCTTCTTGTTTTTTGTTTCGTGTAATTATTGTATGACTTATCGAAATAATGTAAAATTAACAAGTTTTTTTTTTAAAGAATGTACTTTTAGCCTCACAATAACCCCAGAGTTAGGTTATGCCACAAGAGGATGTATTTTCCAAAAACCACAGAGAGATGTGCATGGCTGAGCAAGTCCAGCACTCTGCTCTTTACACCATTCTGACTCACATTGTTTAACATCTGTAATTGGATTTTACAAGCTGATGATGTGTAACTAGCAATTAATGTGCTGCTTCTCTGCAGTGGATACTAGAGTTCCTTTAAAGCTTTGCTGGGGTCACTCAAGGACTTGTTCTTGATGTTAAGATATTCCCTCTCTACACATCTTTGGGTGACATCATAAGTCTCATAGGTTTCATTATTGCTTATATGCTGATGACACCCATCTCAGCTGCTCTAACATAGAACTCCCCACCACCATATCTGTTGCTGGCTCTCTTTATATTTTATGTAAACTTTATATTTGGGTGTTTGATTGCTTTTCCCAACTCTTCTGTTTTGCCTGATGCTCATGCTGCAATTTTGAACATACTTAGTTGGACATAAGTTTGGAACATAAGTCCCACTAAGGGTAAATATGCTTAGCTGGGTGCTGTTATATGTCTAGTTCCTGCAAGTTTTGTCTACAGAGCAGCTGCTCACATATTTTCAGTTACCGGTATATTTGCTGGGTTTTTTTGTTGGTAATAAGTTCCATGTCTGCCCTTTTCATATTCTGTATGCTTTGTCGCCTTTCTGTGTGTTCTTAGGTCCAGAAAACATTCCTTGGGGTAACATGGGTTGAGTCACCTTGACCACCATCGTTGTAGATCCAAGTTATAATAATTGCTCAGAAGAGTTTCACTGATTAACAGTTGGGGGTACTAAAATGCCACACTTCTTCTAATAATAAGGAAGAGGCTAGGACAGGAAACATGAATGTTATGAGTGCCACTCGTGTGCTTAAAGATCTTCACTAGCTTCAAGTTTGCTTCTAAGCACAAATCAGAGTGTTTGCTTTGACCTGTAAAGGCCTAAACAGTCTAGGACCTGGGTATCTGATGGAATGCATGCTCCTATTTTTCAGTTTTTGTTTGTCACTATAAAGAAACATACAGGAATATACATCAGTGTTGAACACACTAATGTGAACATGTTAGCAAAACACCTCTAGAATTTCTTCAGAATAAAGCAAAAACAATATCTGTTGCCTTAATCATGCAATATTTGATGAAGCATGGCTGCTTTTCTCTGAATTTTATCCTTCTTTCTCTTTGTTCTTTCAGTCCAAGATAATATGGTAATTCTGTCATCATTGCATATTCTGACATTTTGTTTAACCAGTCTTTCACAGAAGGTGTTTATGTTATTTCACATACAAAACCACTTTTGTCCTATAAAATACTATTTCTTCATGTCATTGATGGACATACCCATCTATAGAAATTAAAACATTATTTTTGATATCAGTATTCTAATTGGTGTAATTCTTTTTGAAAACATGTATAGTTTTTCTCATTGCTTGATCAGATGTAAATTTATTAAAATGAACTCCTCCAATTGTTGAGGACTCTATTAAAGGTCCGTATAGTTAAAGCTATGGTTTTCCCAGTAGTAATGTACGGAAGTGAGAGCTGGACCATAAAGAAGGCTGATCGCCGAAGAATTGATGCTTTTGAATTATGGTGCTGGAGGAGACTCTTGAGAGTCCCATGGACTGCAAGAAGATCAAACCTATCCATTCTTAAAGAAATCAGCCCTGAGTGCTCACTAGAAGGACAGATCCTGAGGTTAAGGCTCCAGTACTTTGGCCACCTCATGAGAAGAGAAGACTCCCTAGAAAAGACCCTGATGTTGGGAAAGGTTGAGGGCACAAGGAGAAGGGGACGACAGAGGACGAGATGGTTGGACAGTGTTCTCGAAGCTACCAACATGAGTTTGGCCAAACTGCGAGAGGCAGTGAAGGATAGGCGTGCCTGGCGTGCTCTGGTCCATGGGGTCACGAAGAGTCGGACACGACTGAATGACTGAACAACAACAACTATTCAAGGTCCCACCTGCAGAGTTGAAGAACTTTGCTAACATGGGCATAGCCTTCTCAGTTGGCACCCTGTTTATGGAATTTCCCCAAAAAACTGTCCATGAGGCTCATATTTGACCATCACTTTGGTGTCAAACAGTTCTGTTTACCTAAGCATTTAGTAGCACTTGATTGAACTATTATTTTAATCTGGTTCCCTCCCCCCTGTGTTCTGCTTTATCATTTGTTTAAATGTATTGACTTTTGAGATTTGTCAAGTGGGTTCAAATTATTGTTTGTAAGCTGTCATAGGGACTGCATGGTCAAAAGGTGGCATAGAAATGATGAGCAATGTTTATCACTTCATCCCAAAGTCTATTAATTAAGTGCTTTGAAGCAGTCACATGATTGCTTTGTCACAAGCTCAACTCATCCTACAGATTTGTCACACCAACTTTTGTCCTGTGACTTGCAGGACGAATAAGCAGAAGGCATGCTTTTCTTAAATTTCAGTCCTAGTGCCCTTTAGGTCACTCAGAGGAGCATTTTAGGCTATCACAAACAGAGGTAGGTTAAGATGAGATTGCAAACTTCCCCAAGATTTGCCAGTGGGTCTCATGGTGGAAGAGGGATTGCATCCTGAGTATTTCAGTTAAACCTAGTACTCTGGCTTCTCTACCATGCTAGTTTTTCAGGTCTAACAGATGCTTGTTTTATGAAATGATTTGTGTATTATAAAACAATGGAGTAATTTAGTTATGATTTTATGTACTATCAACATAGTAACTTAGTTATAAATATCTTTAATCTGAATTCAGCAATCAGCACCATTTCTTTCATGGTTGACATGTTTTAAACAGTAATTATGAAGCTCTAAAAAATTGTTCTAGAAATCTGTTCACTACCCACACAAATGTGTAAGTCAGCCTTTGGGAGGCTTGCGTCTTCAACCTGTGATGAAGTGGAATCTGTTTAAATACTTGAGCTACCTTCTTTGGCATGCAAGTTCACATGATAGGCTGCCTCCCACATTGTTTCCTTGTTTTAATTCAAAGAGGTGAATGATTTAATTCTTCTTCTTTTTTTAGGAAACAGATTTTACCATAATTTAATCATAGCAAATTAATCTTCACTAAATGTGAAGATTGTTTATTCTTCCTAAATTGAAATGTGCACATGCTGTTTTCCTTTGCATAAACTTTCTCCTGGGAAGATGGTGTCAGGCTAGGTAGCCACTGGGTTGCTATAAAGATGGTAACTTTTCGGATGCTTGAAAGCTCTTCAACATTGGTTTTAGAACATTTGTTCAGATACTTTTTTTAAATCCTTCTAGGGTCTTTGGCCAAATAAGTTATGTGGGTTTTTGCATGTCCTACAGGAGGAGATTGCTTTCATTTCACACATTAATGTGGCTCAGTTATACTGTCTCCTGTTATCTGAAAAAGCTAAAGTCTGTCTAGAGCATCAGAGTACAGTCTCATAAGGCCTCCGTTCAGTAAGCAGAAATTGATGGTATTATTTACACAGTTACATATTTGTGTGCCTTTAGGATTGTGTGGAAGCTGTAACTGGAAGGAGTCTGATGCATGGTTCTTTTGTTCAAAGTGGCATATAGAATTGGCAGTGAAATATGGTTCCTTTAGATTACAATGGAGGGTGAATCATTCCCATCACTTGTGCATGTGCATAATCTGTCCAGGAGACATAACCTTTAGTATGCAATTCTAACCATACTTATATTGGCGTAAACCCCATGGGACAGAGTGGAATTTGCTCCTGAGTAAATATGTATAGGGTTGTGCCATTAACTGTTTTTATTTCACCTGGAGGTGGTTTCTTCACATAAGTTTTCTCAAAAGACAGCGTGGAAATTTGCATTTTTAATATGACCCACCTCTTTTCTGAGAAATGTAGAGTTCCCTTTTTTGGTTTTACAAAAGGGAACATGATCTGGGCCTGACATGGTTTGTTTAGCTAAATGCTTCCATGTGTTATTTACTGTTCACTTGCTCATGACCTTCCTTTGTGTTTCCCTTCTTCTTAAGCTCCTCTAAGGAAGGCAAAATTTGTTGAGAGCCCTCGAATTCCAGAATCTGAGCTTGGCTCACCAACTCTCACTTCTGCACCAAAACTGGACCTTGATGCCTACTGCCCTGGTAAGCATGCATGCAAAGCCCTCACTGCGTTCGAAGAGAGACACCATTTAGACCTTGATAAATAGCTTGCAGGTTTTGTGTGCTTATCAAATCTGGCAGTTTTAAATTTTGGCAGCAGTTGCTTACAGTACTTGATGCTTGAGTTCTTAGGTGTTAAATTAAGGCTTTCCAGAACTGAAATTACTTTACAGCCAGCATTATATCTCTGCTGGCTCATATCATGGAGAATGTTTGGAAAAGTTACAGGATTCATTTTTTAAATTGTTTTTTAAGATACATTGTGTTGCTCATTCCCTGTGTGGCCTTGGGTGTTGGAGGTTGCTACAGGGGCTGCTTGGGTGCTTCTGGGTCAGGCTACTACAGATGTGAAACACTGGTACTGAAAGCAAAGACAAAACGGTTTTATTTGCCTATTTCCCAGCCAGAGGTGGGGGACATGTTGTGTTCCTTCTGGGGTAGCTTGTCCACCTTTGGTCCCCACTCTGCACTTTGTTCTCACCTGTGGCTCCTAGAAGCTGTCAGCATGCAACAGCAGCCACACCACAGAAAACGGCTTCAACTGGCCGGCTAAACCAGGTGAGGGTAGTCAATGGATCTCAACCCCTTGGTGAGTTAGGGATTTTCCCTGCATGTGAAGACAGGTTCTGGTGCATTGAGCAGACAAGACCAATAGTGGGCCCAATGGACAAGAAGATAGTTTCTGCATGTTCTGTAGAGAGAAGTGAGTGGCAGATGGATCTCGTCAACCTGGGAAGATAGCCCATCTAGGGAAAGGAAAACTCTGGTCCTAAACCTCCACTGCCTTGTGAATTATCATTGGGAGAAGAAAAGGCGAGTTGGGAGAGTAAACCCCACACAAATCCAGAGTTGAGTTTCTAAGATGATTGGATGGCACCCTGTACATCTCCTTCTGGCAATTCCTGAAGCCAAGCTGGTGCCAAACGTATTGCTCTGCTTTCCTTTGGACCACATTAGCGAGGCCAGGAGGGGGTCTTGTTGTCTGGGCAGCCCAGGACCCCCATACACGCTACTCCATACTTTTTTACAATCTATGTGAAAACCCTGGATGAAGTCATATGAATTAACAAGCTGAAACAGAATCCAAACAAGATGAATGTGCTTGTACTCAAACATACTGGTGATCTAGGGTGAAATGTTCAACCTGTCTTGGATGGAGTGGCATTTCTGATGAAGCAGGTTTCCGTCTTGCAGTATTCTTCACTGTGTCATTTTTCCTGGATACTCGGGTGAGGGCGGCCATTAGGGTGCCTTTTATCTACTCTAGTAGGTATACTGGCTGTGTGTGATCTTTCCTGAAGAAGTTGGATTTGGCTTCAGTCATCGGTCCTTTAGTTGCCTCAAGGATGGACTAGTGACGTTGGCCTGGAAACTTCATTAGTCCAAAGTGTGATAGCCAGACCTTAGTCTGGCACATACAGGCAGGAAATTATTACTGTCTATCGTATGTCAGTTTGTTAGCATCTTATCCTCTTCTGGGCTCAATTCAAAATGCACATTGAAGTGTTGGCTGTAAAATGGTTTAGGACTAATTTGCCTTATGGAACAACTCCTCCTATATGGACTTGCTTGGGAATTAAAGTCAACTTCAGAGGCCTTGCTCTTGGTGCTGTTTTAAGATAGCCACAAGTGCCTGTGAAAGGCTGGGCTTTTTATGTGGTGGTGTCATAGCCCTACAGTGCCCACCCCTCCCCCCGTCAAAATCCATGAGACTCTTTCTCTGTGCCTTTTCCACCAGAAATTGAAGACACTTTTGTTTCAGTTGGCTTTTAAGGATATAACTGCATTGTTTTAACAATTTAATCTTTATTTTATGATACCGTACTATCTTGATACCTATACAGTAGTAGAATAGCAGCATAGAATATTACATTCTATTATAATACAAGAGTGCTACAAAAGTGCGCAATCTCCCAATGTTTATGTGACCAGACTGAGGAGTGGATTTGGGCGATGGCCAGTTGCTAGGGCACCATCTGCACAGGCTTTAGAAAGATACCTGCACCTGACCAATCCCCTGCCCCGCTATCTGCCATGCTTGATGCTCATGGGGCACTGAGGCTGCCACTCGGCTAGGTCGCTGAGCTGTTGCTCCTTTGTTCCAGCCTATCAGTGGGCAGTGCCAAGGAGCTCTGCCCCACGCCACTGCCCCCTTGCCAGCTGGTGCTGCTGGCAGCAATGGCGACAACATGGAATAGGCGGGCTAGTGAGTTATCAGCTGCAGACCAATCAACAGAGAGTGGAGTTACAGCTCTCCAATCACCTGGACAAAAATAATTGGAAGTTTTTGTAAGGCTATGAAAAATAAATATTAGACATCACATTTGGTTGTGTGGGGCCCCAATGGAGAGATAAAAGCAAAATACTGTACAGTTTTACTAAATAAATGATAAAGAAGTGAATAATTAGAATACAATAGAATAGAATAGATCTTTATTGTCATTGTCCCCTCGCGGGAACAACGAAATTCCTCGGTTGCTATATCAGCTCAAATAAGGCATTCCACATAATTTAAAAATACTGAATTAAATGCATAGATTGAATATTAAATCTCCTAGGAGATACAAGTAAGAATACCTACACTGGTTATTTTAATACATTAATAAATATTTCACAATGTGTGGAGTTGTATTTTCCTGCATCATATTATACCAGTAAGACTCTCTCCAATTCTATAAGCATATTGGTCAATTTGACCATATATACTATGTGCCAAACCTATCAATTCTTAAGGAAATCAGCCCGGAGTGCTCACTGGAAGGACAGATCCTAAAGCTGAGGCTCCAGTACTTTGGCCACCTCATGAGAAGAGAAGACTCCCTGGAAAAGACCCTGATGTTGGGAAAGATGGAGGGCACAAGGAGAAGGGGACGGCAGAGGACAAGATGGTTGGACAGTGTTTTCGAAGCTACCAACATGAGTCTGACCAAACTGCGGGAGGCAGTGGAAGACAGGAGTGCCTGGCATGCTCTGGTCCATGGGGTCACGAAGAGTCGGACATGACTAAACGACTAAACAACAACAACTATGTGCCATACTCCAATTAACCAGTCATCCAGTGTCAGAGTCCTTAAATTAGAATGAATAGTTGTTCATTCTGCTGTCAATAAATGTTGGACCTATTCCCTGTCATCTGCTAATTCCAAATCTTTAATGCACCCAAATAATATAACTAATGGATCTGTTGGTAAATCTGTTATTTCAGTTTCTTATTTACTACCCAAAAGATTTGCTGAATATCAGCATTATGTACTTTATACCCTCAGCATGAACTACTTGCTGTTCTGTAAATACAATTAAGATGTAGTACGGTTAAACACCATTGAAATAGAAATTTATAAAAGCTTCCTTTAAAACTGATACTGACTGAACAAAGCAGATACTTTCTATCTCAAACATTTGTAGAACTAGAGATGACAACTGGAAGCAGGGGTAACTGTAGGTAAGAGTAATCTCATTCTCCCCTCCTTATCTAAGCAGGGTTTTGACTACTAGCCAATTGAATTGCAAATATATTTCTTTTCCAGCAACAGGTCACGCCCTTTCAGAGATTTCTGGGCTATAATTACTTTGGACAAGGGAGTGTTGCCTGGAATTTAAAAGGTTATGTTATAGAGCTTATTCGTGCTCTTTTAGACGTACCTTCTGTGATTTCAAAAGTTCAACTTCAGTTACAACTTTAGCAGGAAATAATGGGGTCTAGTTCAGAAAAGTGCAGTGAAGGTATTGTTACCCATTTTGCAGGGGAGAAAAAAAAGGAGAAAAAAAACACCTATATTGGATACATGGGTTATTACAAAGGTCAAAACTACAAAACTTGGACTGCTTTCATAAAGGGAATTCCTGCTACTATTGGACAGGAATAATGTTTACAATCATGGATTTATAAGATGTTTGTTCTCGTGTTTTTTCAATAAACAATCCAGAAGTTTCCCTTTCAAAGCATTAATTCTATCATGCAACAGCAAGCTATCACTGTGCTTTGGAACACATAAAAAAAAAAAGAAGAAGCCTGTTTACTTCCGGGTTTCGCCGCATGCGCAGAAGCTTCCTGCGTGGTTCGCACATGCGCAGAAGTACTCTTATCACGCTTCGCACATGCGCAGAACCGCCGCTCTGGTTGTGGACTTTTTGGGGTGCGAACGGCACCCCGGAACGGATCGTGTCCGCAACCAGAGGTACCACTGTATGTGCAAAATACAGTGGTACCTTGGTTGTCAAATTTAATCCGTTCCGGGAGTCCATTCAACTCCTGGAACCATTCAGAAACCAAGGTGCGGCTTCTGATTGGCTGCAGGAGCTTCCTGCACTCAATCGAAAGCCGCGTAAACCGCGGTGGATGTTTGGCTTCTGAAAAACTTTTGCAAACCGGAACACTCACTTCCAGGTTTGCTCTGTTTGGGAGCTGATTTGTTCAGGAGCCAAGCCGTTCAACCACCAAGGTACCACTGTATTTATTTTATTTAATGTGATAATTTTTAAAGGCCTGCTGAAAACGTTTCTATTCTGCCAGGCCTATGCAGGCAATGAAGAAAACATCTTTCAATAATAATTATTCAATGTCTTATTTTAATTATTTTTATGGTTTTTATTGTATAGCTTTATGTATTATTGTAAACCGCTTTGATTTTTTTTAATGAAGTAGCAGTATGTACATATTTTATAAATAAACAAAAAGGAACACAAAATTTGGCAAAAGAAATGCAAACAGACAATAAGAGATGCTAGAAAAGAGCCATTGCTTGAAATATAAAGACCAACTACAAAACAATTAAATACATTAATAGTAGGAAACCAGCTAGAAAGGCAGTTGGACCTTTGAAAACCAAGGGATCAAAGGTGTGCTAAAGGCAGATAAGGATTTTGCAGAGAAGCTGCATGAATTCTTTGAATCTGCATTTACAGTGAAGCTATAGGGTAGATCCCTGTGCCTGAACTAACTTTCACAGGAAGGAACAGAAGCAACTAGCGGTGACAAGAGATGACATTTTAGGCCTTGTTGACAAAATAAAAACTGAAATATCACCAGATGGCATCCACCTGGGAGTTCTGAAAGAACTCCCGTAAATATTACTCTGTGCGACCCACTGTAGCTTCTTATTTTATCTACTGATGGATTTCCTCCAGAGCTCAGAAAGGAACTGGGAAGGAGATGTGGTATTCCTCCACTCTTCATGATAGGAAAGTGGTCAAAGCCACTAGGGAAGTGTCTCATGTGTAGAAGGGTTCTAGAAGACTCTCTGCAACTGGCCTGGGTATGCACGGCTTGTAGGGCAGGACTGTGTGGAAACCCACTTGATAAGCATCAGTTACAGGTAACAGCAGTCCTGTTTTTTCCCCTTTCTCTTCTTTCTGTCTTCACCCTTATTTTGGAAAGGCACTATGGGCACTATCTGGGGTCGAACAGCTCCCTTAGCTCATTTCCCCCAGACACAGAGATAAAGATTTTGTACTTTGGGGCAGGACATTGCTTTCTTTAAAATAAAACAACAACAACACCCCACCCATCTGGCTGAGTTCCCCCAGCTGCTCTGGGCAGCTTACAACATATCTAAAAACAATAAAAACATCAGTCCTTAAAAACGTCCTTTAAAACTTCCCTAAGCACAGCACATATTTGTCGTTATTTGGAACGTGCATCAAAATAATGGCCTGTATTCTCACCTTTTAGCATGAATATGCCTATTCAAGCTTCCAGCCAACCACCCAAGCATTCTTCAGGATTTTATAACATGTACAGAGCTCAAAGGGGACATTCCCCTCCATTCCCCCCTTTAGTCCTCTTTCCATGGCTACTGAGCATGATCAATCGTTGATCTCCTTCCCTCCCCCTTAAGTTTTGGAGGAAAAACACTTCTGCCAACCTTGGGGCTCCCCCCAGGTATACTAACACTTCTTTCTTATTTCTCTGTGGTCTCATTTTGGTTCTATTTCTGTCAGCACTCACTTCCTGAATTTACTATTATAAGGAGTGATCAGGGCTTTTTTTCAGCCGGAACGCACCAGAACTGAGCTCCGGCCCCTCTTTGGTGTGTTCCGGCAGCTCTTTAGGTTGGGGCTATGCGCCGGCGGGCGGCACAGCGCCTGGGGCTGTGCGGTGTGCCAATCAGGTTGCCGCGGCGATCGTGTTTGTGCGCTGATCGTGGCTGCGCAACAGAGGTGGAGGTCGGCAGCAGCATCGCCGAAAGTGGCGGTGGGGGCAAAGAAGAGAAGGTGGGTGCTCCCCTAAGAAAAGCTCAACAACTTTGGGTGGGTGCTCAGCAAGTTCCACCACCTCTAGGGGAAAAAAAAGCCCTGGGAGTGATAATGTTATTATTAATTGCAATAATAATGACATGCCAGCTCTGTCTAAATTCTGTGAGCTCCTATGACTGCACTCACGCCATAGGCTAGCAGCCTAAACCACCACCACCCTCTCCACCCCAATCCACTGCGAGCTATTTTCAGCCATCTTTCTCTGTGACTGTGGGGAAACTGCGGAGAGGAAACCAGAGGCTGTTCACCTGATATAGTAGCACTTTCAGTGTTCCTGCTCCTCTTCCTCTTTGTAGGAGTCCTCCTTGCTCCTGCTTTAGATGGAAGAAATTTAACAGGTGTCTGCTGACTCTGCTCTCATTTACCATCCTCAAAAGGGAAGGTTCCAATGTTCTCATAGTGTTTTAAGTGTTTCACAGTTGCTGCCCTGCGTTGCTGTAGCATGTAGTTTGTGCATCTGCAAAGATATTCCTTTGACTTACAGATCCAGGTACGGTAAGTAATATGTAGCTTGGTGGTGGGGTCTGTTTTGATTCCCTTCTGTTTTTCTTGAAATCCTAGCACAGCAGAATGCAAATGGCTGTGGATTTGCATGTCAAAACATGTACATTTTCTTAACTTGCTAGTTCTGATTTTCTGCAGATTTTGATGAAATGTTTGCAGCTCAGTGTAGTCTGCAAAAAATGGCACAGTTAGAAAGAAAGGGCCTCCACGACTTAACCTGATATGTTCCTTGACTCTTCTGTTCATCAGTTGACTTCTTCAGTATCTTGAGGGACTGCAGGCTGTTGCAGATGTGAGAATTCCATTAAATCTTTATTTAGCTGCAGCTCGCTGCTTGGCTGCTTCTGAACTTGGACTAGTTGCTTGGCAACCTCATGTAGGCTGTGCACAAAGGGAGCACAATGCAGGCAGACAAGACTTTTATCTGAAGAGTTGGGGAGGATCTATTTTTAGCTGTTTTCTGAAATTTTGACTGCTGAGTTCTCTTATAAGCACAGGTATTACATGGAGATTGTATTTTTGTGATGTGGACACTGACATATGAAATACTTTGATAAGTTGTGGTCACACAGAGTTTTCCAGTTTAAAACGGGTTCTGAGAACAAGGTCAGAAAAAGAGGCAATGGCAAACACCGCGGTTTCCCCTAGGAGAAGGCTGACTTCAATTTAGCTGGTGAAAAAATGTTGAAAACCAATTGTCGCAGTTTAGTACAGGCTATGTGTAAGGATGCATAACCTAATCCCGTTTGAGACCTGGAAGGTTAATATGACGTTTTGGGATAAGATAAAAATAAATGGCAAAGTCACAAAGCATATGGGAGAGTCATGGAGAGAGCTGTTTATGTGTCAGCAATGCAGTTCCATATGTTAGGATATCTTTCAGGGGAACTTGACTCCCTCCTTCTCCTCTCACCCCTCCCTTCTCTTCAAAAAGCACTGCAGTTCATTGGAGAGGAGGGAGCAAAGAATCTGACTTGCTGGGGAAGTTTGCAGCATGTTTACATACGCGTGTTTGCAGATGGTGAAAGAAAAAATAGAAGAAAATAGGCTTTTTAAGGGTTTCTGTTGAGAATACTGGAAGCCAAAACTCACCAAAGGGAATTGCTTTGACATAAAAGGTTTGTTTTTCCTTTCTTCCCACCACCTCTCTCCACTCCCTGTTGTGGAACATTCCATATGAGGTATGTGCTATTTTCTCCTGTGATGAAATAGGGTTAGTCCTCAGAAACCTCAGGTAGGAGAAGGGGAGAGTAACTTCGTGTTGCCGTTCGTACTTAACATTTTGAAGTTAAAACCAAGATCTCTGGCCTTAATTTTTCTTCTTATTCTCACACACTGTAGTTTCTCATTGCACTCCAGAATAGTTAAGTCCTTTGTTGCAGAGGTAATATTTCAATTATTGTAGTGAAAATGTTGACCCTCGTTTCTTAATTTGAAGATTATTGCTGCATGCTGCCTTCCCCCCCAAAAAACAGGATTCTTTTCATACTGTTGTGTTTTCACAATAAATTTGTAATGTTTTATAGAGAGAATTAATGGAAGAAAATGCCAAATAAGCAGATTATGTTTTACATATAGTCTTACATTTTGCCTTTGCTTTCATGAAGATTTTATCTGATCAACAGTGGAACATTTCTCTGTATTATATCTGAAGTAGTCCTGAGATATTCAAAAGAAGGTCTTTGGAAGCCTATTAATTTGACCCTGGATGATATAATGAACCAAAAGGCCTAAGGTGGCTTGGATATTTCAGTTTACCATGGAACCTCGTGTTACGGACGGGATCTGTTCCGGAGGCCTGTCCGTAACATGGACCTGACGCAAGCCAAAGTGCCGTGTCCGCATGCGCGCGGCGCGAAAACACGTAACCTGAAGCGGATGCAACTTGAGGTATGACTGTACTTGGGATAGCCCCACAAGATCTCAAGGGAAAGCATCTTCAGAGCCCAAGCACTGAGAGGGCCTTGCCTGGTAAGCTATAGCATTACCCCTCTTATTTGCCTTGCTGTGGTGGGCTCTTGGTTCCAGTATCCCAGAGAGACCAGTACAGTGGAACCTCGGGTTACGGCGGGGATCCTTTCCAGAGGCCCCGCTGCAACCCGAAAATGACGCACATTGAAGCGCTGCGTCTGTGCATGCGCGAAGCACGATCTAGCGCTTCGGCGCATGCACGAGTGGCAAAACCGGAAGTAACCCGTTCCGGTACTTCTGGGTTTGTTGTGGACGTTCACCGAAGCGGACGCAAGTGGAGGTGGACGCAGAACGAGGTTTCACTGTAAATGCTTGGTAGAAGATGTTGCCCTAGTGAAATCTCACGTCCTACCTAGAGATTTTAGTATGCTAGAGTCTTCCCAAAATAGGCAGCAGAGAAGGGATGTGCACACCATTAAATTGTGACAATTTTTTTTATTTTTTATTTTACAATAGCTACATTTCTAAATAAAATTAACATTGAGTAAAACATGGTTAAAAAGTACCCTGGAATGCCTTCCCACAAAGATGCAGAGAGTGAATGCATCTTTTAAGATGGCTGTCTTTTATTAGCTACCTCCCAGCCAGCATTGTTCCTTTTCCTTGGCGGCTGGTGCGATTCTTCAAATGCTTCTGTTAGCATGGTGCAGCAAGTCACCTTACAGAGTTACTTTAAAGAGCTGCAAACTACTTTGGACTCTTTGAGTCTGTAGAAAGGAGTCAAACATAAGATATGGCACAGAGGCAAAAAGATCTTAAGAAATCCTGCAATCTTATTAAAGGGTTCATAGAAGCACAGATGGGAACCGGGAAAGAATGGAGCTGCTTCTGCGTGTCAGAGAGAGAGAAAGAGAAAGGAAGTTATTAAAAGGAAGCAAGACACAAATAGGTATGTGGAGAACTAGGTAGAACATAAGTGTTCTTGAGAACCTAAAAGTTTATTCAGAAATACGAAATGGTATTCAGCATGTATGGATTTTTAGTTTAAAAGAGAACAGAAAATAAAGCGCTAAGGTAACAGATTATTCCATCGCATTGCTTAATTTACAAAAGAAAGGAACTGGAATGGTTCAAGCATGATTGAGCACCATGCTTTGCTTTGGATGCCTGGCACCAGTTAATTCTATGCTAACCTGAGTATGTTTGCCTATAAATCCCACTAATTTAAGTGGAGCTTATTTGCTAGAGCATCTGTTTAGGATTAAAACCCAACACTCTTGAAACAGGCTGAGGTAGCTTAATATTCCTGGACCCCAAATCTTATTCATACCCCAACTTCCACTCAGTACAGTAGGACGTAATTCTGAGTAACATGCAATGATAATACCAGATGACAGTTATGCATTATTTTACATTTGAGAATGCAGTGTGTGATTTTCTGTGCTGCTTCACTGCAGTGAAAATGTCATGTGCCTGCTCTACTACTCATGAAGTCATCCAGTATATGTTTCTGTGGGTTTTTTTGTTTTGTTTGTTTGTTTTGTTTTTTTTGGAAAGGGCAAGATGATTTGTCTGTTGCATTGACTATTGCTTCTGTGCTATGTACAGTGGTACCTCTGGTTACGAACTTAATTCGTTCCGGAGGTCCGTTCTTAACCTGAAACTGTTCTTAACCTGAGGTACCACTTTAGCTAATGGGGCCTCCCGCTGCCGCCGCCGCCGCTGCGCGATTTCTGTTCTTATCCTGAGGTAAAGTTCTTAACCCGAGGTACTACTTCCGGGTTAGCGGAGTCTGTAACCCGATGTGTTTGTAACCCAAGGTACCACTGTATATCTGATCTGAATCGCCTGCCTGTAAGGAAGCTGTATGAATGAATAATGATTACTCTGTAACTTCAAGAACTGGTGTCTGCTTTCTTCCTCCTCCCTCCCCATCCCTTTTCCCTTTTGTGTTTTAAACTATAAGTCTGAGGGCTGGGGCTGTCTTATTTTTTATTCATCAGTAGAACCATTCTGGGAGCTCTTTCAATTGAATATAAGGAAAATGATTTAAGTAAATAATGGATGCACTGATTGACTTAGGCAAGTAAGCCTTGACTAGCAGTAAAATGGGAAAGTAGGGATGAAGGAAGTGGTGTTTTTGAACAACCATTGATATGGTAGTTGGTGGTTAGTCATATTTTTTTGCTATAGATCAGGCTTCCTCAACCTTGGCCCTCCAGATGTTTTTGGCCTACAGCTCCCATGATCCCTAGCTAGCAGGACCAGTGGTCAGGGATGATGGGAATTGTAGTCTCAAAACATCTGGAGGGCTGAGGTTGAGGGCTGCTGTAGATTCACTCAGTCTTGTGCTTGTCCTCTCAGCTTCAGTTTTTCCACTTGTAAAATGAGAGAGATGCTTTTTACAATGACTTTCACGTTATTAATTTCACAATAAAAGTAGTGTGTGTGTGTGTGTGTGTGTGTGTGTGTGTGTGTGAGTGTGTGTGTGTGTGTGTGTGAGAGAGAGAG
The DNA here is from genome assembly GCA_034642065.1 of Darevskia nairensis. NCBI lineage: Eukaryota > Metazoa > Chordata > Lepidosauria > Squamata > Lacertidae > Darevskia > Darevskia nairensis. Next base: position 990,056 of record JAWWNI010000405.1, read on the forward strand.
AGAGAGAGAGAGAGAGAGAGAGAGATTGAGATTTGTGTAGGCTCTCTGTACAGCCCAAATTACAAGAAGAGGCATGATTGAGGTGAGGTTTTACGTTATCCAGGTCAGACCATGCTGTTAACAAGGCATCTCAAGTCAAATCAGGGACTTGCTTAAAGTCCCAAGTTGCTCTGTTGACTTTGGTGCCCAAAATTTCAACATTTTGCCATTTAAAATAAAGCAGCTACTGCATCTTTTTAAAAAAGCAAAGCAAAAGCAATCCATTTATTTCTATTCTGCTGCTTTTCTTTCTCTCTCCCCCCAGGATTACCGGTATGTTAGTTTTGTTCTTAGCTTGCAAACTTTTAAAAAAGCTTAGGGTCATTCTACAGTTCGTCTCTGTTCAGTTGAAGGGTTCTTCATGTGATTTATTTCTGTGCTTTTTATTCTAATCCCTTTCTGTTTTCCAACAGAACACGTTTGATTTTGCTTATTTTTCCTTGGGTTTGGGCTAACTTTTCTGTTACCCCCACCCCTGCTGCAGCATGTGTGGTGCTTGTTGTCCTATTTACATTTACAGTTGTTGTTTTCCTCCCAGCTTTAGTTTGCTAACTTAAAGTTTCATCCTGCTCTCTTTGGTTTCAAGGTACCTGTGATTTCATCACATTGAGTTACCGTTGTCTAGTATTATTAATAACTGATGTTTTCTCCCTTCCGCTCTGTAGGCCCCATACTTTCCCAACACTCAGACAAGCCTGCTTGTCTCTGAAATAGGCTCCCAGTTGGTGTTGCTCATTGCCAGGTGTCATTACCCAAGGACACCTCCAAGGGACAGGCAAATCTGTCTCAGTTTCTCATTTTTCTGGTTGTGTTCTACACATTTCCACATCGTTTGCTGGATCAGAAGCCACGCTTTGGTTTTCGAACGTTTTGGAAGTCGAACGGACTTCCAGAATGGATTCTGTTTGACTTCCAAGGTACGAATGTATACTCTCTATCTGTCTCTCTTTGGCAAAGCAGTTTCCCCTGGTAGAATTCAAAGCAATTTACCTAAAACATTTTTTTACTAATATATGCATATATATGCACAGTTTACCCCAGTATACACATTTTTTACATATTACTTGGCTGGAGAACTGCCTCGGAAAATTTTGAGAAGTGCAAATTTTGAAGGTTGGCCATATTTTGGTTTACATATTCTTTCTAAAAGTGTGATATTTACTTCCCTTCAATGGAGAACCTCTCCATTGTCACTAAGAATTGCTACAATGAAAGATTTTCTGAAAAACAACAGCAGCCCCCTGTCTACATCTCAGACAGTCATGTGAGGGTGGGGAGGATATCTAACATAACCATTCAGCTACATTGGATTCCCACACACATCTGACAACTTCATGGCTATGGAGGCTCTAGTAGATGAGGGAGCTTTGTCTGTTACAGAACTATTAATATATTGGGAGCCAAAACAATTATTCTGGTTGTTGTTTTTCAGACTTTTGAAATAAATACTAACTAGGGCACTCACTAGGGTGAGCTTCCGTTGCTCGGTCCCTGCTCCTGCCAACCTAGCAGTTTGAAAGCATGTCAAAGTGCAAGTAGATAAATAGGTACCGCTGCAGCGGGAAGGTAAATGGTGTTTCCGTGCACTGCTCTGGTTCGCCAGAAGCGGCTTAGTCATGCTGGCCACATGACCCGGAAGCTGTTCGCCGGCTCCCTCAGCCAGTAAAGCGAGATGAGCGCCGCAACCCCAGAGTCGTCCGCGACTGGACCTAATGGTCAGGGGTCCCTTTACCTTTACCTTAGAGCACTTAAATCTTCCATTTCCCCCGAACTGCTACTCTAGACTGTAAACCATAGAGAAAATGGATCGGAAGTTAATTCCTAAATTAGATAAATCAAAAGAAAAACCTTTGGATTTTACCATTAGCTTAAATGACAAAGAATGTTACATTTAGCCTTGTTGGCCTCTTAGGAGACTTTGCAAGTTGGAAAATTAATGCATTCTCTGGGTTCTATGATGGGGTGGGAGCAGATATATCAGAAAACAGGATACCAATGTGGTTTCAAAATGTTGAGATAAGGGAATTTCTTTTATCAAAATGTGGTGTACAGTGTATTCTCACTCATTTGCTAATCTGCAGGAAGTGTACAACATATGGTCAACTTTTATCTTTGTATAGCGTAACCACTCAAAGTGCTCCCTTGTCAAGTAGGAATCTGGTAAAAATGCAGCATACTATCTACTACTTCATTACACTGACTCTCTGCAACTTCAAGAATACATTACCAAGCCGGACATGTCAGTGGGGGAGAGATTTTTCAGGAACTTTTTCATATGAGAGCATGCCATTCTATAATGGCAAGTCTGAGGAGATGGGCATAAAGCTTCCCCAGTACTTATTCGACTCATGTTGATGATATCAGCATTTTTCTTTATTTAGCCATCACCTGAAATGGGACCTTCCGTCTGTAGGCAAGGCCCCCACTTCTCATAGCTGCTGCATATATGACCCAAAAACTATTTTATGCATATGGGTAAGAGAGCTATGAAGTTAAGTTGCCATCTTGACCACTGGCAAACAATGCCCTTGGTCTGTGTTTCCTTTTCAGTGCTGGATAAAAATCTTTTTATTTGTTCATGCTTTTTAGTTGTTTTAGTGTGGATATATGATATTATGCTTGCCTGCTGTGTTTCTGTGATTTATTTTGTATTTTGTAATTGTATTGCTTGGTGATTTATTTTTTGTAGGCCTCTCTGAAGGTTTCAGTTGAAGAGTGACCAATAAGTACTTTTAGTAACATAGATATTGTTGACTAGGATTTATTCTAATCCTGAATAAATTTAGGGCAGAATAACCAAACTATTGTGGGAATATAAAGTATCCTGAAGTTGCGGGCTCAGTTTGCCAGTCAAGCTAATGCTGGGCATCTTCATACTTAAAATGGCTCAAATATTTTGCACAACGTATATATTCAGTAAGGAATATTTAGTCCTAATTGTGCTTACAGTATCCACGCTTGAACCTCGGGTGTGTAAAGTAATAACGAAGATGTGAGTTCATAACAGCATGGAGGACAATTTTCCTTCTTACTCAGGAACCACAGTCATCCCACTCATATTTAATATCTAGGGGAGGACCTTCCAAATGAGAGTATGGGATATTTCAATGTCTAGTGGAGGCCCAGCACATCTCCTGCGGGAAATTAAGTATCACAGCAAATGAAAGCAAAACAGTAGTTAAAAGCTCAAAGTTGGGAAATTGTTAAATGAAATGTGAATCGACTGCTGGAAGACTGCAACTGTTAACTGAGCTGGAGAAAGGAGGAGTTTGTGCCTTCCCCAGCTTTAGAAAGGTCTGCCTCGTATTACCGTAATTACGATTTATCATGTTAGGTTTTTTTCTTTAAAATGTTCCAAATTAAGTTTTAATATTTCTATATTTCCTACTGTAGTAGTGCTTTCGTGATCTTTTAATTTATTATGCTAAACAAAGATCATTTACTCTGTTGCCCTGACAACTGTATATGAATAATGCAAGCAACTGTGGACATTCTAGGTTGCATGATTGCTGACCTTACACTAAAACCTGCCCCCTTTATTGAAGCCCTGCCCGTATAAAGGCCAAATGAACCAACAGGGTGTTAAACAGAGCTGCGTGTGAAACATGTTGCAAATTATTCTGATGAAAATTACTGATAAGCAAAGTACGTTAATTTCTTGAGCTGGACTTTTATAAGCCGTACCTTCTACGGAGCAGACAAAAGGAGACAATTCTGTGTGGGACAGAATTCTTTTGTCAATAGGGAATACAGCTAAAGAAGAGTACTTGTAGAAAATGAAATAATCTCTTGCACATCCTTTCCCCAAATAGGAGACCTTAACTTTCCCCCCCCCACTCCTGTTTTGCTGTGAACTGCTTGAGCAGGGATCAGACAGACTTCTTGTAAATCCTCTTTTGCATCTTAGCAGAACATAAGTCACTTTCTGGCCATCAATGAACAGAGGCCACACTGTTGTGTCCTAAATGTTAAGATCGCAGAAAGAAAAGTAATGGTTTATTCATTCATTCATTCCCCACCTTTTTCCCTGACAGAGACTCATAGTGGCTTACAAATAAAATAGGAACAGCTAAAAATATTTTTTATCGTTAAAACAATTAAACATTAATAGAAATATACCACATTTACGTGAATCTAACGTGCACCTCAATTTTCAAAACCTTGAAACAAAAAAAGTACATTTGCAAATGTAAATGTGCCATCAAATTTTATGTGCACCCTAATTTTCACGATGTAGTTTGGCCAAAAAATGTGTGCATTACATTCAGGTATATACGGTATATGTTCTCTCTCACACACACACTCACAACAAACACGACATGGCACCAGCCCTTTCATTAAAAGCAGTCAGTTCCCCAATGTCTGTTGGAACAAGATGATCTTTACCTGCCAGCAGAAGCATAACAAGGAGGGAGCCAGTCTTAACTTTTTCTAGGGTGGGCGTTTCAAAGTCTAAGAGCAGCCACAGACAATATGTGTTAATGACCGTAGTCCAGAAATTGCGAGGGTGGAATGAGGCAAGTGGGAAGGAGAGCTTCTTTGGGGCAGCATTTGCCCCTCTCTTGGGCTGCCCATGTGAATGAAGTTCACTGAGCTAGTTGCTGGGTGAACTAAAGGTGAATTAAGTTTGTTTTAGGATAGAATTTTAAAGGATTTCTAGTTAATCAATCTTCATGTTCAGTCCCTCCTCACCCCCAACAGGAGGCCTGAACTCCTAGCTTACATTTTTTTTTAAAGAAAAGTAAGTCAATCAGGCATCTTTAAAGAATGCTAGAAAGCAAAATGTGGAGGCAACACTTATTTAGGCAAATATGGAGGTGCTGCTGTTGCTAAGGTTGCTTAGTCACTTAATCACTGTTGCTAAGCAATCAGAAAGAAGCAATGTATTTTTCCTCCTGGGGAGATTCACACTCTTCCAACAGGAGCACTTTGCAATGAGAAATACAGGAACAAAGTAAATGATGACTTGTCTTAATCAGCTGTGTGGAAGGCAGAAATTAAACAGGGTAATACAATAATTGGGAAAGCCTCACCTTTTCACGTTCTGTCAATCACACATTACCGGTTGTTTTCATGTAACTATCTTATTTTAATCTTTTTACATGTGTACTATGTTTGTAAATTGTCTTTGTTTAAGCTGATAATAGTTTTACCTTGCAGAGTCTTTTGCTTGAACTAGCTGAATGTAACTACCTAAATAAATAAATTGCTCTACAGAGTTCCATGCAAAGATATACAGAGTTTTTAAAAAGTGCATAGACACTTTTTGTTATGTTTACCCCTCTTTTGTAACTGCATAATTAGCTGTTTTGGACTTTTCAAAGGAGCATAGGGGAACACAATGGAATGCTTGACTTGAATACGCTGTTATTTCATCCTAGAACCATTAAGGCCTCTTGCGAAATAGTGGCTCAAAATCTGAGCAGGTGTGGTGAAAATTCTTATCTAGTTTTATTTTGTGTGTATGAAATTGGATGCACAATAAAATGGTCTTCTGCTATGAATGAATTTCTCCTGAAAACATCTTGAGAGTATGAAAACCCCTTTTGAGGCACATTTAAAAGACAAGTCACGCTGCATTATTAATATTCCGGTTGTTAGTAAAATGGCACTCACTGCTTGCATCGTATAGCGTTCCAGGAAACAGCTGCTTAAGCCAACGACTGTTGCTTATGCTTAGAGTTCTCAGACATTTTCCTTGTGAGTCAAGAAATAGTTTCCCCTCCTCCTGAGTGTAGCTAAGCTGCTGCAGAGTCTGGGGCTAGATAGAGAAGATGGTATGTCTATTCAGCACTTGCTTGAGAAACTAGACTCATATAATCTGATCACGGCAAGGCCAAACCTCAGTGGCCCCCCTGGAATGGTGCCACTTCTGGACTCATGGCGAGCCCTGACCTGGGCCCCCATTCAGCACTGATGCTACCTTCATTGGGACCGTCTGGTTCTTCTGCTGTTGTTGCAAGTGCCACCACTACTAATCACTCACCTACCCTCCTCTCCCTGGGCCCAGATGTGTCTCCTTGATGGGCAGACAGACAGACAGTCGTGCTTTGTAGAGCCCTTCTCAGTGTCAAGCCCATCAGCTCGTACCTAACTATGCTTGCCCCTATGCCAACCCTGGACATCATCGTTCATACCATCTATGCCAGATACCATTGAGCGGTAGTTACATGGGATAAACAGCAGGATCTGCACAGTCTGCCCATCTTGCTCATTGTCATATTTTGTACTTCTGGTGTCTCTGACACAAACCCGCTTGCTTTGCTACAAATACTTGCCTGCTTCACTGAAAACACTGAGGAAGTTCTGAACTAAGACCTCCAGGAAAATAAAAAAGGAGTGTCCACTGTTTGTGTTAGGATCACAGGTTACAAATATCTGCAGAATGGGGTGAGGTTTGTTTTGTTTGCCTGTGTCACGGTGTAGTGTAATAATACTGTGACAAGACATGCTGCTCTTTGAGCCTTCACCTATCTCAATTCAGAACCATCTCTCAGAACAATCTAGCTAAAAGCAGTTTACACATCCCCTTGCCTGCTGCTTTTGTGTTGAACATTAAAAAAAAAATGCTTTTTATTTGTTTTTTAAATTAATGTAAGCTGCCATGGGGGTGCATCTAGGCCAGTTTTGATAAGCATATAAAAATGCACTGTTTAAACATGTAATCCAGGAGCAACTCTCATGAGCATATGTGTGTATAAACATTTTTTGGCTTGAGATTTATGGATGTGTTTCTAAGTTTAAGTTTGTAACACTGAAAACAGTAGCAAGGGCCTAGTATAAGAAGAGTTTTCTGTACATACAGACTCAACCAGTTTTGTTCAGAATTGTCCATAGGGGTTATTTATTTGCTTGCTTTGTAATTGTGGACTTGCAAATTTCTCTCTAGGAAATCGGAGTCTCAGGATTTGGTAACTTTGAAGAACTTTTTTTATTAAAAAAGAATAAGTTTCTAGCCCTTATAACAGGCAGTTGGATTGTTTCTATCCTATAGGTGCAATGAGATAATTTGTTTAGAAGTGAACAAACACTCTTGGTGGGAGAAAATGGAACTATATATTTGGTATATCATCATCATAATCTAATTTGAATATTGGGAAGAGATGGTGAGGTGGAAAAGACCTGGGAAACATTGGATAATGATGTTGTGAAGTATAATTTTTACAGTTGAAATCCTATTTCCCCTCCTCTCTGCAGGTGAAGCTGAGCAGGAACTGGGACCCCCTCCATCTGTAGATGAGGCAGCAAACACACTCATGACTCGCCTGGGCTTCCTCCTGGGAGAGAAAGTCACGGAAGTGCAGGCAGGGCAGCAGTACAGTATGGAAGTGCAGGAGGACAATCAGGTGGGCTTGTTTTGTGCCGATCGGTAGTGATTTGACTGTGTCTTGTTCCTTGACATAATGCTTGATTTGCAAAATGAGGGGTTCTGTTAAAAAAATAATCCCTGGAAGCCATGGCTCATAATCTAAGATTCATAGGAGATTACTTCATAGGCTCTCTCTTCTCTAGTGGCAGAGGTGGGGGAACCATGTCCCAATGAAATACAAAATGCTGATTTTGAATTGTGATGCAACCATAGTAAATTGGGACACAGCTGAAGTGGGTGCAAAGCTTGTCCCCTGTGGCCCAACTTGTTCCTGCAAACTCAGATTAGTGGAGCAGGAGAGCTGAAAATAATGCCAATATATTTCACATCTGGCAACCAATGCGCCCCTTTGGTTTCAGATGTACATTGGTAGGCGAGTCTAAAAAGCCCAGGACACAAATTTTCATGGCCCTCTAGCGGCTATAGTGGTTCATTTACCAGAAATAATGTATTTAGTATTAAATCTGTAAGTGTATACTCGATTGTGACCATACAAAGCCTCCTGGGCCTCCTAGACCATGGAAATTTGTGTCCTGGGCTTTTTAGTGTGGTTTACCCATGTACTATTTGAAACCAAAGGGGCACATTGGTTTCCAGATGTGATTTTTTCCCCAGCTCTCCTACCCCACTAGATAAATAATTTTTCTAGCCACAGACGGGGGCCTCCCCCATTTACATTTTTAATGGGGGGAGGAGGGGTGGGACGCTCCCATTTTCAAGCTAGTCGTGGCTCTGCTACAGGCAGCAGAGTTCTTGTGGAGCGCCCAGTACCATGATCTACAAACTAATTTTAAAACAGAATGAAAAGAAACTTTTGATTTTTGAATGTTTATTAAATAAGCTGAGTTGTACATTCTAATGATGTTAGATAAAACAGGATAGCAACTACCGCAAATAATAATTAGTAGCTAGGTTTACATCGAATAACAAAAATTAACAAATATATCCAATCAATATTAAATTACTTAAATTTAAATCAAGTTAACCAGAATCACACACAGTTATTCAGATCATTCCCAAAATAGAACAGAGTTGCTCTGCATCATTCCAGTATTGAATAAAAAGGCTTCATTTGTCAATGACGATATCACTGTGTTGCTTTCCCTCTATAACCTATCAAATTTGTAAGTTTAATTGAGTAAACTATATCTCATACCCTCAGGCACCCGTTCTCTAAAGACAGTGGATTGATCTTTTTCCATTTATGACTGATAGTCATTCATGCAGCTGTTAATAAATGAAGTACTATTTCTGTGTCCTCGGTTTAAAAGGATGCCCTTGACAACGCCAAATAAAATTAACAATGGAAATGAAATAATTTGTAGACATTTCTTCCTCCTAATGGCTCTAGTTAAGGCACTTGCAAATATCTTAGGATTGCCATATTTCAAGTGGTAAAAATCCAGACAAAAAGTTTCTGAGCTTTTTAGGGCAATTTCCCCATAGCCACTCTGCCGCCACCAAGCCAGAGCCCGGGTCACCAGAGCCTGAACCAGAACTGCCTGCGCACAATTATTTTTTATATTTTAAACCCCCCCCAAATCTAGGACATTTGCTTTAAAATGTAAAATCCCCCATAGATGGGCATGTAGGACCCCCCAAAAGAGGACATGTCCGGGAATTCCCAGACTTATGGCAACCCTAAAATATCTGCCTGTGGATCAAGCTTTCTCCTCTCCTCACAGTGGCTGCAAATGAGCCCAGCTAGAAGTGCTTTCCCGCCAAAGTTTAGGTTGACCTTGCATGGATATCACTATTTCTTATTTCAACAATGTCTATGCTGCTTAATCACAACAGTCTTTAAGCAGTGTGCAAGAAACTCAATGCAATAAGAATAAAAATCAGTTAAAATTATAAAATTAGAATACTGTATATTCCTGCGTATAAGACTACTTTTTAACCCAGGAAAAACTTCTCAAAAGTCGGGGGTCGTCTTATCCGCCGGGTCGTATTTCTTATACGGCGAGTACCGTATATACTCGAGTATAAGTCGACTCGAATATAAGCCGAGGCACCCAATTTTACCACAAAAAAACTGGGAAAGCTTCATAGGAGCCACTGCCTGCCTCACTCGAGTATAAGCCGAGGGCGGCTTTTTCAGCACAAAAAATGTGCTGAAAAACTAGGCCTATACTCGAGTATATAGGGTATATCCCAAACTCTATATTTTAACTGGAAAAGTTGGGGGTCGTCTTATACGCCCAGTCGTCTTATACGCCGGAATATACAGTAGTTAAAATGCTCGTTGGAATAAAGAAAAAAGTATTCACGGAGCACCAAAAGTTCAACAGGAAAGGGGGCCTGCATGACTTCAGCCAGGAGTTCCATAAAGTTGGGCTCCAGGTTGAAAGGAGCTGTGCCTGCGAGTCATGGGGCACCACTAACATTAACCCCCAAAGACCTCTGTGATTGGGAAGATCCTCAGAGCAGACGGTTGGTTGCACAGAAATCCACTTCCTCTCCTTTACTCACTCCAGGCTGAGTCGGTATTAAGCAGTATATGAGTGCAAAAGCAGGGGCAATGTTTCTTGCACTCTCAGTACTCTAGCTCTTGTTTTGGTAGCTAAAATTCTTCCGTACTGACGGTATTCGTACCCAGTTCAAGTCACGGTATTTGGAGTTCCTTTATATTGACAGTCCTGCTACCAAACTCAAGCCTTGGGGCATTTCTTGGAAGGGGCAGTTCTGATATCTAGCTCAGGCCCCAGTATCCATAGTTCCTTAGTGCTGGCAGAGATTCTATTCCTGATTCCGGCTGTCAGTACAACAGTTTTTGATACCTGACTCAAACCTTGGTAAATGGCATTTTACCAAGACATATTTCTGAAGTCCTTTTGCAAGTGGTTTGCTTGCAGGCAGACTTCAAATGCGAGCCCCTTTCAAGTTGTCACAGGATGTCATAATGGCATCAAGTGATTGACAGGTAACGTTGGCCTGCGTAGGGTAGAGTGGGAAGGATCTGGCCTACCATATGGATGCACTTATGCCCTTCAGCTTAAATTGTATTGAGATTTTAATCGTAAACTTTTGGGGCGTATATAAACATTCTTATCCTCTATAATAATTCCCTATGTCCCTGCGTCCGCGTCCGTGTGTCACTGGAAATTTTAACTGCGCATGTCGGAGACGGACGCAGGGATTGGAGCAGGGATTGGAGAGGGGGGCGTGTCCGAGAGGCGGCGGCGGCGCATGCGCGTCGTCAGTTGCCTCACTGCCGCCGCCTCGCATGGAGCTGAGCGCGCTGCCGGGGTCCGCATGGAGCTGAGCGCGCTGTCCGCCTGCGCTCACCCGCTGCCGCCGCCTCCGAGGCTGCCCCCGCTCGGCAGGCTCTGGCTGTGGCTCCGGCAGCGCCTTGGCGCCGGGCCGCCGCCGGCGGGCCTGGCACCGCCCGGGGACGGGGAGCTCCACGGCGGAGCGCAGAGGCTGCCGCCGCCGCTTCCCTCCTCGGGCCTGCCGGGAACGAGGGAGGGCGGGATGCGCGGCGCCCCGGCCCTCCTCTCCGTTCTAGCGCCCCTTATCTTCGGGCCTAGCGGAGCCTCCCTGAGCCCCTTCCCGCCAGGTGTGCCGAGGGCTCCTTCCGCAGGAGGGTGAGTCTCCTCGGCTGGGAGTGGACTTGGCTGCTGCCGCCGCCGCTAACGGAGCACCAACAGGAAGAGGAAGTGGAAGCGCCCGGAGGTCGCGATGGTCACCTGCAGGTGCCTCCCGGAGCTCCGAGGTGCCGCCGGCGACGGCGGCAGCAGCAAGAGGGGACGCACGGGTGGAAACCCGTGAGAGCGAGCGCGTGAGTGCGGGGAGCTGAGCGCTTCGTCCAGGAAAAGGGGCTCCGTCTCTGGCAGCCTCTGATCGCCCCACGGGGGGAATCTGGCCTGTCTGCCGTCCGCCGGCGGGGAGGCCGAGATCTGCGCGGAGGGAGCGGGGCTGCAGGGCGGGGGCTGGCGCGCACGTGTGGAAGGGCCGTGTGTGGGTATCTAGCGCCCGTTTTCTAACGGGCTAAATTCACTAGTGAATAAATAAAATGCATTGGGAAGTGGAGTTTCATGCAGTCCCACCTTTAAGGTCATTCCATTCCAGCTTGAAAGGTGTCCTCAAGTGACAGCCTCCCAAACTGGGATTGGTTGGTTGGCTGTCTTTGAAGGCACAATCCCCATCCACCTCTTCTGAGATGCCTTGTAGGTTTGCAAGTGGGAAATGTCTGAACTCTCGGCCCATGCAGTCTCTACCTGCAAAGTCACCCTCTAGCTGGCTGTTAGGTGGCTCTGCACTGGGTGACTTTTAAGGTGAGAATCACACAGGCTGACAGCTATCACAACCCCCTCTTTCAAAGCCACTTATTTTCTGGCTGTCAGGCAATTTCTTGTGGGGGCAGCCTGACAGCCAGAGAAGCAGTGTGCCTGGGTAGCGTTGAAGGCAAGGATGTGTACAAACATCCTTTTTCGTTAGTTTATTTTTAATGGGCACTTAATTGAATACATCAAAGCAGAGAGCAGAGACTTCTGTTATAAGTGGTTCCTTGTGTTCAGGGATTAAAAAATAGATTCCATCTTCTTATAAAAAGCAAATATGCTTCTGGAAGGCAAGCACAAGAAGGTATCTGTGGAGGAACGGTTGCATTCTGTAATAGATTTATATCTCTGAGCTAGTTTTTGCATGAGCAGGTTTCTGATGGGCTTTGAATACTTTCTGTGTATGTAAAGGAAAAATAATACCTGTAAAAGCTGTTTTCTGTGAGTGGTACTTTCGTTAAGGGCAGTGATAAGGCTGTAGTGAGGCATGGGCAAATTGGGGTGGTTTTGTTAAGAATTCCTCTTGTCCCAAATCAGTGAGTGAACGTAATAACTTTGGCCTAGATGCCGTGTGATGCCTTGGAATTATATAGCAACATAACACAAAGGCCCTAACTTCAAATAGCCTGGTAGAAAACTCAGTGAGACTTAAACATGAAAAACAGCACTTAAAATGGGCTGAAGCACTAGAAGGACCTGGTTAATTAATGGCAGATACATGAGATAACATTCATGTTATATTTTGCTGAACTAAATTTTTTTTTTTTTTAGCCATTTTGAAATATATTAGCAATTTGGTTCCTATGATATACATGGGTTATATGTGCTTGAACGAGAGACTAATAGCTGCTTCAATTTGGGCCTGGTGGAAGGGGGCAAAAAAGAGGAGTTTTTTTCAGTTGATAATCCTTCCTCATGCAATGAGCCATCTGTAGGAGAAGATTACGAAGTATGATGGTGCTCTGAATCAGCTAGCAGGAGGTTGTTATATTAATAGCACTGTTACCCCTTTCCTTCAACCCTCCCCGAGTCTCTTTCCACTCATTGTATCTTACTGCCACTACACATAGCAGCAAACCTACCTCTAGAACACAGGTGTCAAACACAAGGCCCGGGGGCCAAATGTGGCCCGCCAGACCTCGTCATGTGGCCCGTGTAGCCTCCGCCGGCCGCCAGCCTTGCTCCAACTCCTGGGCTGCAGGTTGCCACCACCGCCTCCTCCTCCTCCTGCTTTTGCGGCCTCCCCTCCTTCCCTTCCCCACGCGCTTGTTTTTAAAGTTTATTTCACAGAACCCACTAGGGGCGCTCCGCGTCCTTGCAGCCTCGCTCTCTGGCTCCCTCCCTCCCTCCCTCCCTCCCTCCCTCGCTGGAGCGAGCGAGCAACTTGCGGCGCTCTTCTTCAGCGCGGCTGAACTTTTCCTCAACTCTTTCGCCGCCTCGGCTGAAGTTCACCAGCGATCCTTCCCCGCCCCCCCTCCCTCTCTCTCTCGCCGCCACCCCGGCAGACAAACACACAAACAGCGCCGGGCACAGCCAAGCCAAGCCAGGGAGCAGAGCCGGGACTTCTCCCCTCCCCCCCACGCTCCCCGTGTCGGAGGCGAGGAAGTGGGGAGAAAAGAGAGAGGAGAGAAACCCAACGTGCCGCCGCCACCGCGCACCATCTTTCTCTCTTTCCAGCAAACCAGCCGCGAGGTGGATGGACGTTGGGCAGCTGAGGCTCTCAGGCGCCAGTTCTGCGCCGGGGGCGGGCCGGATCTGTGGGGCCAGTGGCTGACCCCCACCCTCCCCGCCCCTCCACCCAGAGCGGAGCCCTCTGCATCCCACCCCACGGACCCACATCTTTCCCGGACGCCTAGCAGGGCAGAGAAGGGAGCGCGCAACAGAAAGAGTGATTGCACCTACTTGCGGCCAGTTTCCTCGCTCTGCCTTTGGATCGCATTGCTGCCAAATCCCACGGACGTTGCTTGGATGGTTGCTTGGGGTGGGGTGGGATATCTGGGGTCGGGGTGGGGGGTGGGGAGGGAAATCAATGGAGGGGCTTTCCCCCCCCCTCTCTTTCTCTCCGTTTTTCCCACCCTTCCTGCTTCCCCCACTCTTTTCTTTCTCTCTTTCTCACTCACTCTGTTTCTCTCTCTCTCTCCCAACCCCAAAGCTTGCTATCTTCTCCAGCATTGTCAGTTTGGACACCTTCGCACATGCGCAAGGGCGGCTTCTCCCTCTCGCTCTCCTCTCGCTCGCCCTCCCCGCGCAACTCACCCCCCCCTTTCAACATCTCCCGTGCGCCGCAAAAAAAAAAAAAGTTTGGAGCGATCTTTCACTTTTGGATTTAGGGATCTTGGGCAGAAGATCGCAGGTAAGAGGCTAAGGCGCGGGGTGGGGTGGTGGAGATCTCTCTTTTGCTCGCTTGGGAAAATCTAAGCTAGGGAGAGAAAACCAATTGACATAAGCACCCATGCAGACTTTTAAGAGAGGGAGGGAGATGCCGGATGATGAGCTGATACGACCTGCGATTTATTAATTATGGACGGCGATTCTTCTTTGTGCACCCTTGGCCGGTGCACTCCCCCCCAAACACACACACTTTTCTCATCAGCACAACCATTATTTCGCAGGGCGACCCTAGGAATGAGTAAAGCGGCGCTTATGTGCAGTGGACCAAACCGGCTCCCCCATCGCTGCGAGGTGGCCTCACCTGCTGGAGGTCCCGGCAGGTGTGCTGCTGCTGCCTCCGCCGTCTGCATGGGGAGCCTCTCTTTTTTCGCAGGTGCAGCCATTGGGGATTTTGCAAAGAGGCAGGTCACCTAGCTTTCCCATACACACACACACACACACACACACGCTTTTCCTCTCCGCCAACCCAGAATCCTTAAGAAGGAGCTCTAGCAGGGGTGCCAAATTGAGTAAAATAGGAGGGGGGGCGGCTCAGGTAAACCCCACCCTGCATAATCACAAGATGCGGCTCTCACACACCAACCATTGATTTTAATGGCAATGCCCATCCATTTTGCAGGGGCCCAGCCCCCTCAATATTTTGTATGTTTTAAAAAAAAAATTACTGTCTGTTACCAAAAATCATTTTTCAATAAATTGTACAATAATTGTACATTTGAATATCTACTTGCCATTATTCTGACTATGTTTCTGCTTTCAGAGCTAGTTATTACTTACATTATTACAAAAAACAGTAATAATTGAATGCAGTGACAATAATTTATGATAATAAAGAGTGGACACATAGTCCTACAGATACAACCGGCCCTTTGAGGGTGACCAAACAGCTGATGCGGCCCCCGATGAATTTGAGTTTGACACCCCTGCTCTAGAACCTGTCTGTCCTGGGATTGATTGCTCAGCATAATGAGTCATTGTGGGGAAAATTGTTTGGATTACCAACCGTTGTCTTGCTAATCATAGTATCTGGTGTTTGGTTGAGAATCGAGTTATTAATTTGCCCTTAACTTTCAAATCCCATTAAGTAAAGAAAACCACTCGTAAGACACAACAGCTTGCAGACTGTCCCTTTTGCAGCTGGAAGTTTCTTACATAACCAGAACTCCTGAAAAGCCACTTACAATCAATAAAAAAATAAGAACCCCGTTGGTTCAGGTGGGACGCTTGGGCTGTTGGCAGTGGTTCTCTTGCCTCCAGTCATTCTGTGTCGCTAATAGATTTTGTGTTCTGATATCTAGTGTAAAGGCTTGTCTTTCTTTGCTTTATTGTGAAGAGGTGCTCTGCTTCTTGCCACACTTTAGATAAATTTATTGTCATTGTCCGTATATACACAGTATACACAACAACGAAAATCAAACACCCAAAGACCGGATTTACCGTACACATTTGCACATATCTCCAACACTCTCATCCTATTAAGACATAATCTATTTAAAACATAACATAATCCAGATGTAACATAACCTATTAAAAACATAACATAACCTAAACCTATCTCATTCCTTACTACTCACTGCTTGCTATTTCTTACTACTGGCCCTGAGATCATTATTTAGTGCAATCAAAGCTCTTGGATAGAAACTATTCAGAAGGCGTGTGGTTCGAGTTTTCATCGTCCTGTATCTTCTGCCCGAAGGCAACAGTGCAAAGAGGTTGTGCTCCAGGTTGCTTTCCGAAGAAGTGAGAATTTTCACAAGCAGCAGTAGAATTTCTGCAGCAAATTATATCGCTTCCCTCACAGATACCCAAGCAAGTGTCCTTCTAAATTAATTCTGGCTATATTTCCATTGCCCTACTTTACAAGAGTCAGTTGCAGTCATTTCTCACATCCATAATGCTTAAACAATTTTTTTATATCATCAAAAAATTAATACATCTGATTTAAGATTCATATAACATAAGGGACGTGGGTGGCGCTGTGGTCTAAATAATAATAATAATAATAATTTATTATTTATACCCCGCCCATCTGGCCGGGTCTCCCCAGCCACTCTGGGCGGCTTCCAACAAATATAAAGATACATTAAACCACTGAGCCTCTTGGGCTTGCTGATCAGAAGGTCGGCAGTTCGAATCCCCGTGACGGGGTGAGCTCCTATTGCTCTGTCCCAGCTCCTGCCAACCTAGCAGTTTGAAAGCATGCCAGTGCAAGTAGATAAATAGGTACTGCTGCGGCGGGAAGGTAAATGGCGTTTCTGTGTGCTCTGGCTTCCGTCACGGTGTCCCGTTGTGCCAGAAGCGGTTTAGTCATGTTGGCCACATGACCCGGAAAGCTGTCTGTGGACAAACGCCGGCTCCCTTGGCCTGAAAGTGAGATGAGCCCCACAACCCCATAGTCATATTTGACTGGAATTAACCATCCAGGGGTCCTTTACCTTTTTTAACCTCATATAACATAAACGCCCAGAGTGGCTGGGAGGACCTGGCCAGATGGGCGGGGTACAAATAATAAATTATTATTATTATTATTATTACATATATGTGAAAAAACCAAATTAAATACCAAAGTATTTCTGATTATTAATAACAGCACTCCCAAAATTGTTGGGTTGTGTTTCATTTGGTTCCCAATTTCATTGTTTGTATAATTTTTGTAGAATTACTACCCTGTTTTTCAGTGTTATTCTATTTTTCAGTCATACAAAAGTCTTCCACTCAGTGACAAGGGTTAATCTGGCCATTGTTATAAAATATAATACAGCTTCTTATATATTTTCTGCTTTTATATTTGCAGATATATTTATATTTTCAGATAATTAAGCACACATGATGGTAGGTTAGGAGTGACGCTATTACTGAAATTTCATTAAACATTTCTGTTAACTGTTTCTGTATATATTGGTTCTCTTCGTATTGCCACCACATTTGGTAAAAGTCTGCTATTATAAGAGAAATGTTGGACAGGAAAGGCTTTGAAAGTTTCCCTAGTAAAGAGTTTAACATTCCCAGGGTTTGCTTGCTTGCAATCGACATGTACATCTGGAAGCCTGTGGGAATGGTCTCACAAATACATCAAGCAATTCAAGATCATTGGTGCACTAATGGCTGAGGAGTAGCACACATGCTATTTGATCTGTTTCTCCAGTGTTTCAGATTCCTTATGCATAATCAGAGGTCAGAGCATTGGAGAGCAGTAACAAGTACCAGTGCCAATTTTGGTTCTGAGTTGGCATGTGCATTTTTGGTAGGAACACTGTCACAGACTGCAATGTGGGTGGCCTATGATGGCTTTTAAAAGTAACTTATTTTAAATGTGCAAAATTAAAGCAGCTGGCTTTTTCAGCACGCTATAAGCTGAGCATCCAAACTCTCTTCTTCAATAGAATCAAGATTATTTGTCAAATTAGACATCTTGAAGCCACTCATCTCTGTGCAGGTGAGCTGTACATGGTTTTGCAGACTGTTAAAGTAAAATAAATCTTCCCTTTTTCATCAATACCGACCTCATATGCCTTCAGCTTTGGATTATTCTATTATGCAAAGGAAATACTTTATTGCTTGCTCTTTTTCCAAAAATTAAATTTGGCATGAAAAATGTTCCCTATGAGAAAAAGGGGAGCTGTTTTGATACGTCCTTCTTTATCTGAGTACAAAATCATTGTCATATTTCGTGAATGGAAGAAGCATTTACAAAGCAAAATCAGATGCCAAGAGAGTTTCCTGAGCAGAGTCATTGGGGAAAGTGCCAGACTGCAAGTCTTTATTGGATTTCCTGTATATATTGTGCCAGGGATGCTAAAATAGAAGGAAACTCAAATAGTCTTCTCGGCTTTCACAGCTGTCTTGTGTAGAAAACCATTTTTGCCAATGTTCTGCAAAATGCTACCATTCCAGTACTCGTATCTAGAGCAAATAATGACATTATGCTGGTTAAAATATGTGTTGCTTACTACTGGGAAAAAGCAGAAAATAGAATGATGTGTGTCTTTTCTGTGGCTAGCTCTCAAAGTAGCAGGTATGTGGGATACAATCGAAATATAGCATTTTAAATAGGTATTATGTGAGGAGACTATCAGTCCCAGATACAATGCAACTTTGGGTGTACTTTAAATATTACACCAGCAGCCTGTACTAATTTTGCAGGTTTTTGTTGAAAGAATGTGATTTTAGTGTATTCTGCACCAAGAGAAAATGGTAGGACTTAGAATGGCCTGGAAGTGTAAGAGAGGTTACTTTAGAACCATTGTCTTAGCCTAGATGACATTCTAACAGCCAACTATATTTGTTGTTATACTATATAGATGCTGAAGTATGAGCCAGAGTTCAGCGTTTGAATGCTATACTAATAGATTGCAATTACTGAATTGTTCCCGTTTCCAATTTTGCAGACCTCAGCAGTGTCCCAACGAATAAGTCCTTGTTCCACGCTGACCAGTAGCACTGCTTCACCACCTGCCAGTAGTCCCTGCTCCACCCTCCCTCAAACTAGCACCAAGGATGTTACAGCAAAAGACTGCAGTTATGGAGCTGTCACCAGCCCCACTTCTACTCTTGAGAGCAGAGACAGCGGCATAATAGGTGAGTCATGTTCTTGGGCACCAGTAATGCTATGTGTCTTGGAATCATGTTTAATAGAATGTTTGTGACATGAAGAATTGGCATGAAACTGCTGAATTAAAGCTTACTAAGATTGATTCTATTTGCTCAGGCATGAAAAGAAACAATACTTTCCTTTCCTACTACAGGATTAAACTTAATAATGAGAGGATGATTGTATTAATACAAAGTGCTGCTGTTATGAATGGTCACTGTCCTTATTTTGCATACAGCTACGCGTCAATTTAATAGTCGTAGAGTGTACTTTTTGCATTTGATTGTCATTTGATCCCACTATGGACCACTTACACACACACACACACACACACACACACACACCCTGAGGATAGTATTTCATTCATTGGGTGAAGTGGACTTTAGTCGTTTAAAAGCATATGCCATAATAAATTCATTAGCCTTTAAGGTGCAACAAGACTCTTTGTCATTCTAACCTTTCTTTGGGGTAGAGTATATCCTTGGGATGCTCAGTAGATGAGCCCTCCAGTTAACTTGCAGAGCTTGGATCAAGAGAAGCAGTCTCTCAAAATAAATGTATTTCACAGAGTCATGGTCAACTGCAGAATCACTATCATAGTACTGTTTTGTTTCTCCTGTTAGCAACAAAGTGCAAAGCTTCTCCAGGTCCTTGTGCCATTGGGGACCTAACTGCTGTTGTCACCTTGGCTCAGAAATTTACTTCCATCTGCAGTAACCCTGATTCCCAGAGTGTTCAGGAAAATCAGAATTGAGAGAGTAGATATAATCTGTGTTACCTCTCAATAGTACCCGCTAGTGAAGCTATTGATGTGATACCAGAGAGACTTCCATTGGAGTGCAATCTTATCAACTCAGGGACTGGCAAATGTCTGCCTCTTGGTTATCTGACAGAAATGATCTCAACAGCTTTCTACAACACAGTTTATGAAGTAATGTGGAAGGTGTGTATTTTGTGGTGTTGGAGGAAGTGAGCCGTAGCTCTTTGTGCTTCTTTCAAGTAGAAGTTAGAATTGCCTTAACTTGTCCTGTCTCTCCTGTGTTCCCCCAATCCTTAAAATACTTAAGCAGTTTTTTAAAAGATGGAGTTTTGACATGGGAAAGAGGACGTGTTTATGTGTACCAATAGAGCACTATCTTGTCATATTCAACATTTTCTGTTGCCTCAGTAATAAAAGTTTTAGCTGCCAATTTCTTTGTGTAAGACATTTACCTCTCAACCCTTACTCTATTCTCTTCAGTAGAAAAGTTATCAAAATAATTCTATTATATTCTTCCCCATTATAAATTGTTAGAATTTCTTGTTTGGAATAATGAAAGGGAAAAAGGTTGATACAAGTGTGGCTAGAAAACAGATTAGAGTTACCCTTTTCAGTGCAAGCTGGATTAAGAGCCACGTGTGTCCAAAAGTAAATTCTCAAATAGCAAGCAAGTTTGTAGTATATTTGTTTCAAATGAGAAAAAAAGAGAGATTTGTGCTCACCCAACACCATTCCTTTGATGAACCACATTTCTTTAACCAGAGGCTGCACCGGAGGATTCTGTTCTTGCAGAAATATTCACTGCTTGGTTCATTTCCATGAGGATCACATGAAAATTCTAATCAAATGCTCATTCAGTGATCTGTTTTGCTTCAGTGGCATTTTGGTAGGTCCGGCTCATAAGTCTCTCCAAATCCGCTGCAACTTCTCTCAGAGAATCCTCCTTTTTCTTTCTTCCTCTTGTCATTCCTGCTCTGGTTCCTGGCCCACTCTGACCGGTGGTTTGATTTAAACCTTTGATCAAAACCCCTGAAGTCTTCATCTGGGGCCATCTCTCGCTGGACTTGAGAGGTTGAGCCATTCAGGCTAACTGCCAGTAGTTTCTGTTTCTTTCTGTCATATCCATTTTACTGAGCATGGTCTCAATATGAGGCAGATATGCTTCTCAGACTGCCTGGCTTCCACAGGCTTCTGAATTAATCCTACTGTAAGGGATTTGATCCACCCCACCAAGGCCTTTACATGAGGCTTTCACGCAAGGTGAAAAAGTTTAAGGGTTTCCCCCTCACCAATGGCTACAGCTAAATCTCCTTCAAGCTACTATTAGAATAGGTTGCACTTTCGCTGGTCAGCAGCTATTCATATAGCTTTTTGCTCTTGTTTGCATTGGAAGGCCAGAACGTAGATAAAGCCTGCTTATTTTCAGCATCTGACTGTAGTAGTATTCCAGTCCAAGCTCATTAGATACTATACATCTTGTGGAATGTCTTAACCAGACTCAGATGGGATCTGTGCGGCTGGGCTTTTAGGTCAGCTTTGATCCCTTTAGCTGCTGAGCAAGCAAGGTTTTCACCTATTCCTGTGCAGCCTTCAGGGTTGCTTTAAGTCATCTTCATCTCCTAGTGGGATACCCTGATACTACTAGAAGTGCTGCTGCAATTTTGTACATATTGGCTAAATCACATCACATCACAGTTTCTCCTGAAAGAAGCATTGCTCTACTTCTGACACTAGGGTTAAGCACTCCGTACTTTCTCGAGTATGAGAAATCCAGGGAACTATGGGATTTAGTTTCCTTTGAATGAAAGTACGTTACATACTTAAGTTGTCACTGAAGTATCTGTTTTATTTACAAGCATGGCATAGTAAAAGCAAATATATTTCAAAAACAGGCAGTAAAACTGATGACCCAAGGCAGCTCCCCAGCAGATGCCAGTGCAGATGAACTCACATCTGCCTGCCTGCCTGTCTACCTCCATCTGTGTCCACATCTGTCTGACCTCAGCATCCCTCTCCCCATCTGCTTCTAGTGTTCATTCTGTCCTTCCTCTAAACCAGTGTTTCCCAACCAGTGTGCCTCCAGATGTTTTGGGACTACAATTCCCATCATCCCTGACCACTGGTATTGCTAGCGAGGGATGATGGGAGTTGTAGTCCCAAAACATCTGGAGGCACACTGGTTGGGAAACACTGCTCTAAACCAGCCTTTCTCAACCTTGGGTCCCCTGCTGTTGCTGGACTACAACTCCCATCATCGCTGACCACTGGTCCTGCTAGCTAGGCATGACGGGAGTTGTAATCCAACAACAGCTGGGGACCCAAGGTTGAGAAAGGCTGCGTCTAAACTCTGATGGGTGCCTTATTTCAAAGGCATTGGAGGGGAAATCCCTGGCTACCCATTGGTTTAACAATAGGTCCATTTGCGCTAATCAAGGCAGCCAAACTCATAACAAAGATTACTAATGGAAGCAATAGAAGCCTCAAAGGAAATTTATTGCAAACTAAGTTTATTGTTCTAAGATTTGTCGGTCCATGTAGAGTCTGCATATTATCTCACTTCAATTGCAGTTTCTCTCTGTCTCTCTCATAACCCATAAAGCAGAGGTTTTCAACCTTTTTGGGTCCAAGGCTCCCTTGACCAACTACATTCTTTCTGCATTTGATGCCTGCCCCCCAGCCCTCACACTTCCTTTCTAAAGCAAAGCTCTGGTAGGGTCCTAGAGTCCTCATTCCAAAGCATAGTTAGTGCATTCCCAGATTTGGGAAGTGGTGGGAGGGCTCTAGGACCCTGCCAGAGCCTCTCTTTGGAAAGGGGGGGCGTGGAGTTTCAAATTGTGCGGCCGGTGGGTTCCATCTCAGAGTACTATTGTGGCCCACTTGGTATGAAAAGTTGGACTGCCCTTGTTTATAGCTTGCTAAGATAGTTTCATACAGTGATGTATACACTAAGAATATCTAGAAAAATCTAGTTGACCAGATTTGTGTGGGGTGGGGGAAGTTACCCTGGTCAAGCTCATAATTGGGCTTAGGTAATTAGTTTGTTTATTCCTTGGCCAGTTGTGAGCCAAATTGGACCTCATCATGCACACTCCACAATGTCTTTGACAGTGCAGTGGGCTCCAATCCCACCTCCAACTGTTCCCCTTCCACCCCACAAACTTCTTCCTTGCTTGCTCTCATTCACCCATGTTTTTCCAAACTCCCTTCTAACGCATGACGCCGCCCATGTGCCTGGCTGCTAGATCCAGTGGCAGAGGAGGCAATAGCAGGCCTCTCCCCACCCTCCACCCCGATCTCCAGTTCTGGTGCCTGCTGCACTGCTATGCAATGTGCCGGATGCAAGCACACAGGGAAGTACAATGTGCTGGGAAGATGGAGAGTTGAGAGAAATGTCTATCACTTATTTCCTCACTCCTGCTTTCAGCCAAAGCAGCAGGAGCAGCCAAGTAAGTGGATGGAAAAGGAGGAGGCTTGGAGGATCATACACATTGGGGGTGGCAGGGACATGGCTTGAGGGCTGTGAAGGAGGACAAGTGTTGAATTCTCAGATTGAAATCTAAACTGCAGAGAACAGACTCCAGATTTCATATTTCAGGGCTGGGTGATATAATGCCTGCATACACAGAAGCCCAGAGCCAATGGCTGGTAGTCGACTAATGAGTCCTGTCAGCAGAATCCCTGTGCAAAGGCTCCTCTTTGCACAATGGGAATTCTCTCTCTTCCCCTGCTTGCCCCCCAAAATTGGTTTTGGGGAGTCAGGAGAGTGGGGATCATTTCATCTGGCAAGCTGAAATGCTTGCCCTGGTGGAACAAATTGCCTTAGTGCAATGTTGAATTCCACCCAGTGATTGTGTCCTGTTTGAATGATAGCTAAATTAACCCCGCTGGAGGCAATGTGAGAGAATGACAGAGAAGTGGGAAGTAGCCGTCATCTTGAGTTCACTGTAGCAATGAACAGATTGATGAACAGAACAGCTGAGAAGGAAAGACAGGGCTCCTGTATATATTATGTTGTAAGAGCAAAACTTCTGCTTAATGATAAACTCTAGCAACTAACAGTTTGGCCTTTGTGACCTTCATGTTTCCTTAAATACAATTTGTGTTGTTATATTTTTCAAACTGCAAATGTATATTGGCATATTCATCTCCCCTGTAATTCCAAAGCTTGCATTTATGTGGGGCAGTATAGTTGCCATATGTCATCTTATATTCAGTTTCTGATTGTCAAGGAAAAATACACATGCTTGCATAGCCACAGTAGACAGCACTCATGCATAAGAGGAAGGGGGAGGTATCAGCAGACTGAACTTCTAGGTTTGCAGAAAACAAAACAAATAAAACCCAAAAGGTATCGGCAAAGATCTTGGTCTTTCTCATTTAGTTTTTTTTTTTTCTTTTCCCAAAATCCAGAGCAAGTGCAAATAATTTTCCATATTGCAGGTTGGAAGGGCATATATCTGGGAGAGAGTGGCTTAACTGCAACATTTTGTTGTGCGGACCAATTTGGATTCCATAATCTTTGAATTTACAGTTCACTTTTTGGTATCTGATTGCAATGCAAAATTATGTTAGGGTTGTCAGATTGTTAACTGATAGACCACACCTGAAATTTGTGCCTGAAGGCTCTGCAGCACCACCTCTCTGCTCTAGCCTTAACACTGTTGGTCCCATCGCTCACCAGAGATCTAGGCTTGCCCCACAGCAGACAGGAGAGGATAGTATACAGATCAGCAGTGGGGTAGCAGGCCAGAAAGTGCAATGGCTGCATTCGTACTCTTATAAGGCAGCTGAAGAAATAGACATTGTTGAACCATGACAATATTTACCTTCATCTGTAGAGTCACACTTGAATTAACTGCCTCCTTTGTTATTCATGTTCTCTGTTTGTTTGTTACAGCAACACTGACAAGCTATTCTGAAAATATGGATCGTGCTAAGTATGGAGGGGAAAGCAGTAAAGAATTAGGATCTGGAGGAAACTTGAAACCTTGGCAGTCTCAAAAATCCAGCATAGACTCTTGTTTATATCGAGTGGATGAAAACATGACGGCTTCTACATACAGTTTGAACAAGATCCCTGAAAGGAACTTAGAGACTGTTTTATCCCAGTCAGTACAATCCATTCCACTCTACCTTATGCCTCGCCCAAACTCCGTAGCAGGTAAGAAATTCTTATTAAGTGCTAAAGTAAATTGTAATTAACGGTGAGCCAGAAACTAGTTACTTACATTTTTATCCCCCTTGTAAAAACTGTGTGAATGCTTCAGGTGTTTAAAATATTATTTCTGAAATAACATCCCACACTAATTTTACATTTCAAGTTATCCAGTGTCTCCTAGTTTTGTGTCCCATGGATCCTGCCTATCTCTACCTCAGTTGTGTCCTTGGCCAGGAGAAACCTGCTGAAGGATCACACAAAGCAACATCTCCACTCCTGATAGTTTCAGAAGTACTTGCACAGTGTCACTTGCTCTTGGTTCAATTTAACCCTCATATTTAATTAAATCATACAAACTTCTAAATGTGCTAATGAGAGATGAATGAAAAGCTGCTAAAGAGTGATGCTGCGTGAGCCGAGTAGTGAAACTGGGAGCGGAGGGGAACCAAAATAAGACTGCACAAGGCCACTGTTTGCAAAACTACGAACTCTAATCTTCTGGCATTTCCCCTACTCCTAGGAACAACTTTAATCCTATATGGGTCTTACTTCCAACTAGCTCTAAATCAAAAATTTCTATTGGGTAGTCGCCAATCCTAAATTGACGAGTGACTCCCTAGAATAATTTCACATGCAGGCAGCGACCATTTTAGGCGCGTCCATGTTGGGTGATAACACCGAGGCTGGTGCCTCCCCCCCAACGAAGTGTCACCCGGGATTCATCACTCCGGTCCCGTCACGCTGATGTGACCCATATCCAAGGACATGAGCACACGACTAGCAGAGTCCAAACAGAAGCTCAGCCTTGAGGAGTAAGATCTAAGCCTAATTTATTGCAAATTAAATCAAACGTAACAGAACTGTGGTCTAACCACTGAGCTTAGAATCCCCGCGACGGGGTGAGCTCCCGTTGCTCGGTCCCTGCTCCTGGCAACCTAGCAGTTCGAAAGCACGTCAAAGTGCAAGTAGATAAATAGGTACCACTCCGGCGGGAAGGTAAATGGTGTTTCCGTGCGCTGCTCTGGTTCGCCAGAAGCAGCTTAGTCATGCTGGCCACATGACCCAGAAGCTGTCTGCGGACAAACGCTGGCTCCCTCGGCCTATAGAGCAAGCGCCGCAACTCCAGAGTCGTCCGCAACTGGACCTAATGGTCAGGGGTACCTTTACCTAACAGAACAAAGAAAAACATGGCTTCTCTCTCTGTCTTTCTTCCTTGGGGAGAGAACAGCAAAAACAATAGCTATACAGAGTGGAAACAGCGTATCTCCCTTTCCGCTCACAAGACTCCAATAATCAGTGCTGGAATGTAAACAGACATGTGACATGTAACAATCCCACGCATCTGCAGCACGGGAGGAATGAAATTCTCAACAGTCCAATTCATGTATGATTGCTGACACGTGGGTCCTTTTGGACCCAGAAGAGGGTAGAACCGGGGTGGTGGGGGTGTAATGGGGTGCAATGGGGGCAGGGCACGTTTATGTGCATTCAGCAGATGCACACGGGAGCCGGGAACGGAACCCCCACACAAAATGGTTGGTGCTTGTAGTAACAGACCTCAAGTGGTACCCGGAGAACCACAAAAGGTTTATATCAGTGATATTGCAGAAACTAATAGATACTGGTTTGGGACACATATTTGCTGAGCTTGTATGCTTGGGAGAGGTGCCCATCAAACATTGTTTCCTTCATAAATTGCCTGCAGCTGAGAAATGAAATTCTGCACATGGGTGGGGGACATTTCTTCCCAGATGTCTCAGTGCTGGATGCAGAGGCACTGGAGAAAAGTCTTTTGTTTCATTAGAAAGGAGAGGTGAAAACATAAGCTAGTGTAGGGGTTTCCAAACTGTGGTCCATGGACCACCAGTGGTCTACAAATTTCATTTAAGTGGCCCACAGTGTGTTGATAAAAAGGGCAATTAAAGATCATACAGCATCTAGCACAGTGCACTACAATTGCTACAACAGGCAGAAAAAACAACTAAATGGTCTGCCAGGACCCTCAGCAATTTTCAGGTGGTCCATGGAGGAAATGTTTGGGAATCACTGAGCTAGGGGAAGCTAGCAAAGCCTGTAATAAAATTATTTGCAAATGCTATTGGTTGCTTGAGTTAGGAAGCTTCCTAGAACTTACTTGGTTAAACAAGCCTAAAGGCTGCATAGCTTCTCCCCCCTCGAAGTTTGAGAGCATCACTAGACTTGCTCACCTTGTCTGTGAGTCTTAAACACCCCCCTTTGGGGCAGGGTGCACTTGTTTTAGAGCTGAAATTAATATTCAGGGCTTAGGACAAAAGATAGCTGGGATTTTGAACCAATCTGATATAGTGCATTAGAAGTCAATTTAAAATAGCTGGTGACTCATTTCCAACCTGAACTGAGGGAAGTTTGCCCATCCCTAGTTTATATCACAATGGCTTTATAGAATCATTAATTACCTTTAATCCTAGTTAAGCTATATTTCCTTCACTCTTGGAAAGTTTTATCACATGCTCTGCTTTCTCTTTTCTTTTGCAATAACTTGTGATTAAGTGTTACCTGGAAACTAAATCTGACAGCATAACCTGAAGACACATGATCCAGAAGTCTTGCTAAAGTTGAGCAGGCTTGGATATGGTATGATTTCGTGGGGAAAAGTCATTATATCAGTGAAATAAAATGTTTATCTTAGCAGCCCCCCTCCAAACTCCAATGGAGCCTAGACTGCAAGGCATTGCCTAATAATATAAATGGGGGGGGGGGAAGCAGTAAAACGTTTAAGATTGTAGGCTATACTGGTATCTAGATCATGATAACTTTCATTTCTCCAGTCTTTGCCACCCTCAGCTGTCTGAAGATCTCCTGCTCCCTTAAACAGTTCCAGCCCACCTTTCCTCTCTTGCTAAACTTCCTCCAAGAGCACCTTACTTCTTTCAAATGCCCCCTCAAAATCTACTTTTTTTGTGAAGCCTTTGACACAGTAGCCTGGTTTGCATGTCATGCCAAGTTAAACTGGCTTACCTTCAACAAGAAAATTCTGGCCACCTGGCTGATCCCTTGCTCCTCTGCCTCCTTCACTATCAGGAGCTAAGTGATTTGGCTTAGCGTTATGTCTGAAACAGGGCTTGTGATTTGTCTCACTCCAGACAAGCCATGATCTGTAACCAAGCTTTGTTCATGGCTTGCCATTTGTGGTTTGTTTGGGAGAGACAAGTCCCAAGCCCGGATTTGCTTGTAATGCTAAGCTCCTGGCTTAGCTCTTCGTAGCACAGCAGCAGGGAGAGAGAGGAGCGAAGCAGCTGCCAGTTTCACATTGTGTGATCAAGGCCAGTCTCCTAGTTCTTGTGCCTTACTGTACCTAAGCCTAAGTATCTTTAACTGAAGTAGCACATATTCTTTTCCTGTTTTCCTCTGCCTGCCTCCACTTCCCTCTCCTTCCTTTGTTGTCTCCATTGTGTCTAATTATAGATTATAGCCCTTTGGCGCAAGGACATCGCCTCTTGTAACTCAGCAAAGCAACATGCACACCAATTATGCTGTATAAATCACTCATCTTCATTGCCCAAAATAGCCTCATATCTATAGAAATCTTTGACATGCTTCTTAGGACAAAGAGGTCATTTTTCTCTCCTTTGACCATAACTGCTCTCTATATATTCTCCATCTTTCTGCTGAAATAATATTTCATCAATATTTTTTTTACTGTGGAACTGTTCAAAACAACATTTTAACAGCATCTAAGCAATTTATTTATTGTATTTATTCGTTCAATTAAAATCCAAAGTATTTTACAAAATGCAAATGCAAGTGACACCTTTTGCTTTGTGTGGTTGTATATTATACTTAAAATTGCATATACATTCTGTGCCGGTTTTCTTTTTCCTGTTCCACGCAATCTGAATACCTCTCTTGTAGTTCTCTTTTGTGGGCTGAGTAGAAGGAAAATATAGACCGAGTGATTTTTGTGTTCATGGGGCCTTAAGTATTTTGCATTGTTAGTGACTGAAGCCATTCAGCAAACAACATCATTGTTGTTCAGCCAAACAACATCATTGTTTTCTATGTAAGCCTTCTAAAGAACTAATCAGGCTAACAGTACATTACAGTATGCTGCTATATCATTTTATTCTCACAACAGCCCTTTGAAGTTGGCCAGGTGGAGAAATAATTACTTGCTCCAGGCTACAGTTTATGGGTGAGAAGGTATTTTTGACCTGTGGTTTCTCTGTAACATATATTTTAGCCTTATGAACAAAGAGCTGCCTCCACCTAGTTATCAGGGTTGAAATGCATCTATTTTCAGGCATTGCATACACCTACCATTAGGTGACATGAAGGCATTTTATAGCCAGATGGAAGTATTCATGGCAGTGAAGTGTTTGCCTCATCAAACTGCAAAAGGGTCAGTGAGAGAGTTGAGAATTGCTTTACCTCAAGGTTTCAGGCTCCAATATACTCATAAACAAATCCCAGGAAAGGAAGGTCCAACCCTGTATCAACTCTAGATATAGTACCTGACATGATATATATTCTCTTGGAACTACTCAATCTAGGGCCTAAGAAATAAACAATTGGCTACTTTTAGGTCATTTTGCTTAGGGAAGCTAACATAATTAATTTAAGGAATCTTTCTCTCCATTCTTTAGAAACCTGCATGTTTACATTTCTATCTTTTTCTAAATTAATAGATATTAACATTCTAATAAGCATGACCAACATATCTGATGAAGAGTTTCTGTTGACTTTTCTTTGGTCCTGTGTTAAAGAGCATGAATTATTTTCTTTGATCCAATGAGCACAGCTCAGATGCTATACACCAGGGGTGGAGACCCTCCAACCTGTAGGCCAAATTAAACCTGCCAGGCCCTGGAGGTTGGCCCACCCAACAGTTTTGGGCAAAGCATGCCCATGTTTGTGGGCCTGGCAAATATGAAAGTTCAAACCGCAGGTTAAGGAAGAAGAATCTTCAGCGCACTTTCGGTATGCTTCTGATTCTTCATTTTGAAGACAAAACACTACACTTTTGAATATGGTGCCTTTTCCTGTCACCCTTCAATATGTATTGAATGAAGAGTGCTGTATATTTACTATAATGTCTTAATACCAGTCACAAAAGTGTGTCTCATCAAGCATTCTATTCATTGGCAGCCACAAGTTCAGCCCATTTAGAAGATCTAGCTTATCTAGATGAACAGAGGCATGCCCCCCTACGAACATCTCTCCGGATGCCTCGTCAGAGTATGGCTGGTGCTCGCACACAACAGGACCTAAGAGGTAAGCATTATATGTGTGCAGCTGTGACATATGCTGGGGTCTTTAGCAGCTACCACCCTAGTACAGATGCCTACTGAAGGTGTCTGAATTCTGAGAAGGAGTCTAGTGTAGTCTGGGCTATCTCTGGCTGTGCTACAGTAAGTTATCCCGAGCTATCCAAAACATAATTGGAATTGCTTTAAAGCAGGTGTTTCCCAAACTTGGGACTCCATTTGTTTTTGGACTACAATTACCATCATTCCTGACCACTGGTCCTGCTGGCTAGGGATGATGGGAGTTGTAGTCCCCCCCCCAAAAGCTGAAGACCCAAGTTTGGGAAATCCTGCTTTAAAGTAGTAAGATTTAAATCAAAAATAACCACCACCCTTTTGGCCACTAATAGGACAGTACAAATGGTGCTATCCACATACAGTGTGAGAACTTATACATATTGGTGGATTCTGTATATTAAGAAAGATTAATGTATATATTTAAAAAAGAGGCAGGTAGAGAAACCTTTTCAAATGTATGTGTGGTGGTGGGTGGGGTGGGGAAGGCCTTTTTATCTGCAATGTCCTATAGTATTATAGTAACATAATCTTAAAAACAGTTAAAAGCTCTATAATTATTGAAAGACAGAGCAGAATATCCAAAATAGAGGAAGGGAAATCTGCCCACCCCTGTTTTTATAGCCAGTATTCGAAAAGTGGTTTGTATGAGGCCGTTGGAGAATCCCCCTCCCCCCCCCAAAAAAAATCCTTTCCCATCGAATTACATTTCCTTCCACCTTTTCTTAAATTTTCCAGCTTCTCTGTATTTGAATAGAGCAGTGCTATAGTAGCCAATGATACCTAAGTTCAAATGGATCACTTGAAAAGCTCACCATTGTTCAGGACTAGAATGTGGCACTCGGCGCTTCCTTAACTATAACTAATTATAGTTACTGAACTGTACACATGTTTTCCCCCCCTTTGCAGTACGCTTTGCACCTTACAGACCTCCTGACATCTCTCTGAAACCGCTGCTTTTTGAGGTGCCCAGCATCACCACAGAATCTGTATTCGTTGGCCGGGACTGGGTGTTCCAAGAGATTGATGTACAATTGCAGAGTGCTGATGCCAGTGTGAACAGAGGTGTGGTGATCGTTGGAAATATAGGCTTTGGCAAGACAGCAATCATCTCCAGACTGGTTGCGCTGAGCTGCCATGGCACACGCATGAGGCAGATTGCTTCTGACAGCCCCCATGCATCCCCAAAACGTAAGTGAAGAGATGTACTAACTGTTGTGTGCTTATATGGGTTACATATTATCTAATGGAGATGTGCTCCTATATCCTGTACGCAAGCAGGTTGGGACAGTTCCTTGCATTTGTAGGTGTGAGAAATTCCATTATAGGGATTCTGAACTATTCATTTTCCAATCATATACTATAAGAGCTTGGAATTGCTAGAAATCCAGCTTTTATTTCCAGTGAATCTAGACTTGTCTTTCCACTTACTACAGCTCAGATAAGAGTGTTGGCAGCTATCTGCCTATATACTGAAACATTTGGGTACCAATCTTTACAACGAGGACAAATACAAAGAGTTCTTATTGACTTCTCCACAATTAAGACTTCTTCCTCTGGAAATCATACTGAGTTCAAGCCAAAGGATCTTTTGGAAAGCTATTTTTAGTGGCCAGGAATATATGTCAGCTTGGGTTTATTTAATGTACAAAGCTTTGAATGGGTTTGGTAGTACTTATGCATCAAGAGCCTTCAGGGTGACATAAAAAGCCTAATAGAAAAATGCTTTTATTGATGGTGGAGAGGTACTGTGGTAATTTCATTCTGGGAACTGTAGGCTGTGCCTGCCTTGCAGGCTATTCTAGTTTTATATGGTGCCATTTTGGTTGCATTGCCCTAATGTCCAGCTGCCCACTCCTACATTCCTTTATTTGACTCCTGTTTTCCATGACCTGCTGTTTACAAAAGTTGGCTTGTGTAAGGGAAATTGAGCTGTCCTTCTAGGGTGCATAGATGTGATTTGCTTGCTTCTCACTCTTTCCACTCTAAGTCCATCTTTCCGCCTTTTCTGCATTGCAGATGTTGATGCAAACAGAGAGCTCCCCCTCACTCAGCCACCTTCTGCTCACTCTTCCATCACAAGTGGAAGCTGCCCTGGAACCCCAGAAATGCGCAGACGTCAGGAGGAGGCTATGAGGAGGCTTGCTGCCCAGGTATTACTTCCCCACCCAAACTTTTCATTCTGTTTTTCTTTCATATGGATGAAGCAAACCAAGGGAAAGGAATAGTGTCCTGCTACAGATAATTAACAACTATTTATTACGCTATAGCCATGCTAAAATTCCAAAAGATTCATTCTGCTTGCACAGAGATTCCACTAATGTCAGAACATCTCTTCCACCTCTTGGGGTTATTCCTTCACCAGTGTTGAGTGGGAAGTCTTTCCTGCAATGTGATACTACGAAGATACTAGCAAATACTCCCTTTCTTTGATGGTTGGCTGGTTTGTTCTGAACAATGAAGTCACTGTGTGGAAGCATTGCTAAGTTAAATGACCACTGTTTGGTTTTGTGGGAGGGAAAAGAATTAAAAATACACAACTGCATCAAACCATTATCTAACCCAGTGTTTCCCAAACTTGACTCTCCAGCTGTTTTTGGACTACAATTCCCATCATCCCTAACCATTGATCCTGCTAGCTAGGGATGATGGGAGTTGTAGTCCAAAACCAGCTGGAGACACAAGTTTGGGAAACACTGATGCAACAGATACACTCAAGGTGGCGAACCTCCATCCCTCAAGCAAACCTTGGTCCACCAGGTGTTCCAATTTGGCCTGCAAGGGCATTTGCTATACCCACCTGTCACTTAGCTGACATCAGCTAATTGATGCCAGCTGATGGACAGGAGGGCAGAGTTCAACTCTGCCTTGGCTACGTGAATAGGTGTTCTCAGCCAAAAGCAGGGTTTAGTGGGGGCACTAAAACCTGCTCAGTTTTCCTGTGCACACTTCTTCCTTACTTGGAAAAGACTCCCATAGCCAGTGCAAGCATTCCCAGTTTTTACAGGTCTCAAGTGCGAGAGGGACTTCTTCCACCATGCTTGCAAACTGCACATCTCATGTGACGGGGAGGGGAGTAAGAAAGTTTCCTTTTGCAAGCATTAGCGGAATGTGGGAGAAGTCCCTCCTGCAGCTAATGCCTGTAAAAAAAGGGGGCACCCTGCTGAAGGGTGAGGGAAGCAGTTTCCTGCAGTCCTTGTAAAGGACTCTGAAGTTAGGAGACACCCCCTCCCCCCGAGCTACAAGTACCCTTAATAAAGTACAGTTCCTCAGAGCCTATGGGGGAAGCCATGACCATTAAAGTGGTTTAAGGGTGCTTTAAATATATGGTCTAGGTGTGAACCTAGTCACTCTGCCCCTCATGTCAAAGACATTTAGCACAGGATCCTCCTTCTTGTTAGAGTGAGGGAAACTAGCAAGCGAATGTGACTATTTTTTAACGTCTGTCCGCAGAGGAACTGATGTTTGTTTCCCCTTTTGCAGGTTGTTGCGTACCACTACTGCCAGGCTGATAATGCCTACACCTGCCTTGTGCCAGAATTTGTACACAACGTGGCAGCCTTGCTCTGCCGCTCCCCACAGTTTGCTGCCTACAGAGAGCAGCTGTTACGGGAGCCCCATCTACAGAGCATGCTTAGCTTGCGGTCCTGTGTTCAGGATCCCTTAGCTTCTTTCCGGAGAGGAGTTCTGGAGCCCTTGGAAAGCCTTCATAAAGGTAGTGAAAAGCCTGAGTTTACCTTGATAGCAACGCACAACTGCAGCATCATTTTAAAGCATAAGCTGAACCTTTTTGTCCATATCTTTCTCCCACCTCCCTATTCCCAAACTCTCAGAACGAAAGATCCCCGATGAAGATTTCATCATATTAATTGATGGGTTAAATGAAGCTGAATTTCACAAACCTGACTATGGGGATACAATAGTATCATTCCTCAGCAAAATGATAGGGAAATTTCCATCCTGGCTGAAGCTGATTGTGACAGTTAGAACAAGTCTACAGGTAGGTTGGGGACTAGTTTTTCCACTGTTCTGTATGATAATTGCTTTTCTCTGAATGGGGGCAGACACCTTATGTGGCCTCTACTGTGATGGGGCTATCTGTTTGGAAGCAGATGATTTATGCACAGTTTGCAAGGCATATGCACTGGTTGGGAGGAAATGTGGGACACACAAATGTTTATTAACCACTGCAGCCTTACGGTATTAAGGTAACTGTCTTGTTTAAGATTACCCTGGCAATTCCTAACTAAAAGAGAAGATAGGAAGCCACCTTCATTGTCTACAGCTGCAAATAGAATTAGTTCACTTACTAAAGCTGAAATGTTGACTTCTTAGGAAATGAAAACTGTTACAATTCAAAGGAAGATGTGCTTTCCAACCAGTATTTTAAGAAGGCAAGGCCACAGTTAGGTGCACCCAGCAGGACTTCTGGTCTTTTCTCATTGTGCATCGACATGAACTGCTTTTGAAACTCCTCTAGCTTTCAAGAGTACATTGAATGCAATGGAGAAGATTGATATATTAAAAAGAAGTAAATCCCCAGCCTCCACTTGACATTGTGGTTAATCCTATGGTTCTCTGAATTGTTCCCAATACCAAAACAATAATGGCAGTCAGTCATTTGCAGCTGCTACATTTGGATAATAAAAGTACATCTACCCACCTGCTGGTTTACTGATGAATGGTTTGGCTTCTTTAAAAAATTGACTTTTTCAGCAGCAGCATATTTTTCCCCCTCTTCATTTTTTAAAAATTAGTTTTTAACAAAAGTGCACTTGTCACCTTTGAGACTAGTAAATTTATAGTGGTGTGAATATTTATAGACAACATAACATGCATAAACATGATGGAAAAGGTGATAGAAGAGTTAAAGTACAAAGGAGGATAAAATGCATTCTTATGGCTATCAGGGGCATAAAATATTAATAGAACACATTACTAGAACATCTGCTTGAGTTTTTAAAAACTGCTGGAGCACTGGACTTGCAAATGGAATGTGTAACTTAGGGGAATGCAGTTTTCTCAGTGAGAACAACCTGTAATCTTCAAACCTTGAGAAACAAAAACATTTATTAGTTAATTCTAGCACTGGCTTAGAATAGCGCTGAACACTTGACACCTTTCCTTCCAGCCAAGGTTCTCACATTGTTATGGCAGAAAAACAGTTGGAAGCAAGTGTGGAAGAGTGGAAAACATAAGCACAACCCTATTGCTAGTTCTAATCATGCCTTTCACCGTGGTTCCCATACCTTGGACTCCACCCAGTGTGTTGTTCCATCTTTACTTTAAAAGTGCTGGTTCCAGCCTCATTCCAAGGAGAAAGCCCATTTTTATTTATTATTACTATAAAAATCAGAGGCTTACTATGTCAGGTTCCTACTGGAAGACCGGACAAATGACAGAACATTAGCAGTGGCGAAGTTTCTATCGGTGGTTGCAAGAACCAATGATCCCTATTCCTAAGCCTGAACAAAATGCTTGTGTAACCTGAAGGCGGGCTGTCGAAATTGTGTATTGTTTTGTAATGAATTGTTGGGTTTCTGGACCGTAATAAAGATTGATTGATTGATTGAATATACTGATTGAATACTATTTAAATCCCTATTTAAATCCCTGAGGAGGATTCTCTTTTCTATCTATTGCTGTGCACATCAAAATCCTGTTCTTTTAAAAAGGTGGAAGAGTAGCCCTAAAGACATCTACACCTTTGGAGATCATGCTTCTCTTGGGCTCTTCTGCGGGGGAATCAGACTTCTGTCTTCTGAAAAAAAGACTGATGAACCATGATGAAAATACAGAATGATAATGATGGCATAACGTGGGTGCCCCATAAAAAAGTGAATGAACAAAACATGGCAGTTTCACACTAAACTGCTAGTGTAGAAGCACCCTAGGTCAGTTCATAAAGGGCAATGACAGACCAGAAACAAATCTGTAGAAACTCTTGATTCCATTATCCCTTTGCTCTCTCTTGGTTGTGGTTTTGAAAGGCAGTTTGGAAATTTAGCTTTGTGTTTATTTCAAAGTCAGTTTAACTGTACCACCCAGGTTTAACAAGTGGCGTAACCTCATTTGGAGCCAGTATGACAGCATGCCTGGCCTATAACTCATAACTATGTGTGCCAATATTTATACTTCCAGTGGGAGACTGATTGTATTTCTCCCATTTTTAACTTCTCCATTATTTACTTTATTCTTTTTTTTTTCTTATAGGAAATAATTAAGTTATTACCCTTCCATAGGATATTCCTGGACAGACTGGAAGAGAATGAAGCTATAGATCAGGATCTCCAAGCCTACATCCTACACCGAATACATAGCAGCTCTGAGATACAGAATAACATCTCTCTTAATGGCAAAATGGACAACACAACCTTTGGCAAACTTAGTTCTCATCTCAAAACCCTGAGTCAAGGATCCTACTTGTACCTTAAGCTCACGTTTGATCTAATAGAGAAGGGCTATTTGGTGTTAAAAAGCTCTAGCTATAAGGTAGTCCCCGTCTCCCTTTCGGAGGTGTACCTACTTCAGTGCAATATGAAGTTTCCAACACAGTCTTCCTTTGACCGGGTGATGCCTCTCTTAAACGTGGCGGTGGCATCTCTGCACCCCTTGACCGATGAGCATATTTTCCAGGCCATCAATGCAGGAAGCATTGAAGGTTCCTTGGAATGGGAGGACTTTCAGCAAAGGATGGAGAACCTCTCTATGTTCCTTATCAAGCGCAGAGATATGACCCGAATGTTTGTCCATCCATCTTTTCGAGAGTGGCTGATCTGGAGAGAAGAAGGAGAAAAAACCAAGTTCCTCTGTGACCCTAGGTAAGTAACCCATCACCTTGTGACAGGAGAAGACAGCTATGAGATCACTTCATTTTTCATTAATATACCTCTGTGTATTGTTATTGAGATGCGGCTAAAAAAGATGGCCCATTTACAATAGGAAGAGAACCAACCGGGGGGGGGGGTGTTATTGGGTTGGTGTTGTTTTTATTTTGATTATGTATTTTGTGGTTTTATGTTCTGATTTTATTCTGTGAACCAGGTATAGAGGAGTAGTAGTAGTAGTAGTAGTAGTAGTAATAATAATAATAATAATAATAATAATAATAATAATTTATTATACCACACCCATCTGTCTGGGTTTCCCCAGCCACTCTGGGTGGCTTCCAACAAGAGATTAAAAATGCATTAAAACATCAGTCATTAAAAAGTTCCCTAAACAGGGCTGCCTTCAGATATCTTCTAACATCAGATAGTTGTTTATTTCTTTGACATCTGATGGGAGGGCGTTCCACAGGATGGGCGCCACTACCCAGAAGGCCCTCTGCCTGGTTCCCTGTACCTTTGCTTCTCACAGTGAGGGAACCACCAGAAGGCCCTCGGTGCTGGACCTCAGTGTCCGGGCAGAACGATGTGAGTGGAGATGCTCCTTCAGGTATACTGGGCCGAGGCCGTTTAGGGCTTTAAAGGTCAGCACCAACACTTTGAATTGTGCTTGGAAATGTACCGGGAGCCAATGTAGGTCTTTGAAGAGTGGTATCTATATTCAGTAAATAGCAACAACAACACTAAGATAATCATTCTCTGATTACTCTCGCTATGTATGGAAGTCTGTGAAGGAGCATCAAAAGGCTGGTGATGTTTGAGGGCATACACCTTTGTGTTTCTTTGGATGTGACTAAGGAAGATGATCATGTGCCAAGATCCTTAGTGATTATTCATTGTATTTATTTTTGAGTCAATACCTCCACATTTAACTTGATGTTAGAATTTACTTTGACTCTGCTTAATGATGATGATGATGATGATAAGCATTTTGGTATTCAAATAGTTTTACGTACATTATGCTGTTGTAATCTTTACAGAACAAAAAGGAGAACAGGCTCTGATATTCACTCATGCACAATTCTTTATTGTAGCTCAAAATGTTTCAGAATATAAAACTCCTTCAGGAGCTTGAACAAATCTAGCAGGTTCTTAAAATACCTTGTTCTTGAAAGCTCAAGAACCATCTTGAAAAAATGGTAGAGCTAAATGTTTATTGTCTCAAGATCAGTTGAACGTAGATTTGGAGGGCTTAACAGATGGAAGAAAACTTGTAGGGGGAAGCTAACACTTTGAAAGACAGGAATAGAATTCAAAATGACCTCAATAGAATGGGAAACTGGGCCAAAATTGGCAAAATGAAATCAACATAGACAAATGCAAAGTTATGCATTTAGCCAAAACAACATAACTAATCAAATGCACAGGTATAAGATGGGGGACACCTGGCTTGACAGGTGAAAGGGATCTGGAGACTGTAGTCAATCGTAAGCCAAATAGGAGTCAGCAGTGAGTTTTCAGCTGCAAAAAAACCCTGAATATGATTTTAGGTTGCATTAATAAAACCATCTTTTGCAGCCGTCCAAAAACTGCTGCCCCTGAACTGGATTCCACTTGTTATTAGTGACTTCATTCTCTACAGAACCCACTTGCTAATACAGCAATGTGTCTACTGAGAAATATCAGAAAGGCAATGGAGTGCAAGGCTCTGGGGCCAGAGAACTGCATGTCCAAGCGTCTAAACTCCTCAGCAAAGGAACAGAGCTTTGGGGGTGGGTTGGGGAATAGTCCGGCACAGGGAGTATATAAGGGCTCCATAGGGACTAAGCACTTGTCTGAACAAGTCATCTATGATCTGTCCAGGGTGCTGAAAGTCCTGTCTGTGACTGCCTTTGCTGTCCAGTGGTTCCTGACCTTGAACGGGACACCTGCATGGTTTTTGTGCCCGCATTCACCTCAGTTCAAACCAGTTTACTGGACAAACCTCTTCCCAACACTACCATGGTCTCAGTCACATCTGAAGTGGACATGACTCCTCTGTAGTGAAGTATCTTTAAACTATTCATAAGTTTGCTTCTCTCCCCTTGCAAGAAAAAAAAATGCTCTGCTTCAACCTCCACCTGCTCTATGACTGCAGAACCAAAGGGAGGCATTCCCTGGCCTTTTACCACCACCGACAATTCCAAGGGCCCCTGGGAGGCTGCACCCAGCCTCACTGGAAGAACTTTGTGACAAGTATGAGACCAAACTGGCCCCATTCACTGGCTATTGAAGCAACAGCTGCTGTAATGCTTGCTTTTCTCTTCTATTCCTTTTTCCTTTTGCATCATGTTTGTAAGCCTATATTAAAAGCCTTATGATTATGATTTACATAATATAATCTCTGATAATCTTAACAAAAATATTAAATTATGAGACTTCTTTGATTTCAGGTAGCCAAAAATTAAAGTTAAAAAGGCATACTGTAAACTGCCCTGTGATCCTCAGATGAAGGGTAGTATAGAAATTTTAATAATAATAATAATAATTAATATTTTTTTTTAAAAAAAGCCGGTCACTGCAGCTTTAAACGCAAGTCCCAGCCTGGAAGCATGGGTAGTGGTGGTTAATTGACTCTGTCTGCTAGCTTAAAAATATATTCTTGTGGCACTTGCCTTGATTTCATCGGTTGAGCTCTTCAAAGGGGTGAACTAGATGGATTTTGTAGTCACTAAGTTCCCCTTCTTCAATAGGGCACGTGCAGAAATAAACCACTACTGCTTCCAGCTCCAGGAAATAGGGATTGCCCACTGCAGTGGGTAAGAATTATTATTATTATTATTATTAGTCTGTTTATATCCTGCTGTTCTATTCAAAGTACTCACTCAGAATAGAATCCATCATTAAGTGTAGCTTCCTACAAGAAGGGGTCACCTCAGACTTTGAAAGATCTTTGCTTCTAATATCTTTCCGCTATGTTAGTTCTCCTAGAGAGAGGAATGAGCTACAGTGCTATCTAGTAGTTCAGCAAAGGTTTGATCAAAGCTGATGAACAATTAAGGACAACGTGGTCCTGATGTGCATCAGCGTAAAACTAACAAGGGTTATCAGGAGGAGGGAGAAAAGGTCTATCTCCTTCATTTCACAGTCTGAGTGCTAACTGTCAAAAGATACATTGGAGTTAGAATTCTAACTTCCACCATGATTCTTCTTTTCTCTTTTGCCTAGGAGTGGCCATACGTTGCTCGCCTTCTGGTTTTCCCGTCAAGAGGGAAAACTCAACAGACAGCAGACTATTGAGCTGGGCCATCATATTCTCAAAGCACACATCTTTAAGGTAGCAAAAAATTGTGCAGTGGTATCTTCACCTTGAATTTGAATGGTGTTTTCAGAGTACATGAAGAATGTTAAGTTTCTGAGATCCTCACTAGTACCTAGCCTGGTCAGCCACAAATTATGGTAAAGGCCAAGGCCCTGTCCTCAGGTATCCTCAAAACAGGAGGAATTAGTTATGTGAGGACGCTGCCTCACAACGGCCCTCCATGATTTTCTGTTGCTACCAGACAGCTGATTCAGCAAAAGGTGACCAAGGGTGAGCAAGAGGAGGAGAAAGAAAGGTTCTTTCCTTCATTCAGTTTCATGGACCTATTCATCCTTTTCTTTCCAGTTTTGGGAGAGAGGAGGGTAAATAAGAGAGAAGGTCTCTCTCCTCCTTAGATCTTAGGGTAAGCAGCTGGCAGGAGGAAGACATTGGTGCCCCTAAATGGGAACTGAATTTGGCCTGGAACTGCTAGTTAGTGACCTCCACCCTCCCTAGATCTGTATCATTATTCTATTCTTCTCATACCAAACACGGCCTATTGATCAGAAATGAATTCCTTTGATCGGAAATGAAAGCCCTTTGGCATGAGTAGCTTTAAATCCCTGAACACTAAGGAATGTTTGAGAAGCAATTAATTATTAGAGGTCTCATTAGCACTCTGATTTCTGTATGAGAAGTACTAAGTAGTAATATCATGTAGAGTATGTTCTAGTTTAGTTTAGGATTTTCCATTTTCTGAGTCAAAAGATTGCTCAGTGCTGCAACCAACTTGCTAAAAGCACCTTAGGAACAGTCACTGTTAATTGTAAGCCCCATGTCTTGACATACTGTCCCAAGGAATATGACTTACAGTGTGCAAATTTTATTTTTGGAGGGGCTGTAGACAAGAGCTTGGGTGACCTTCCCAATAAAGGTTCCTAAAAGAATCCTTAGGGGGAAATGGAGTACAGTGGTCCCTCGACTTATGAAGATAATCCGTTCCGACGGGACCTTCGTAGGTCGAAAACATCGTAAGTCGAGTCCCCATAGGAATGCATTGGGGAGAAAAAATTCGTAGGTCGAAAAAAACCGCATCTAAACTTCGTAAGTCGAGGAAACCCTATCTAAAACGGCCGCAACTTCCTTTCGGAAGTCAAAAAAATTCAGAAGCGCGCAGCCGCTTTGATCCCTCGTAACTTGAAAACAACGTAAGTCGGGTCATTCATAAGTCGAGGGATCACTGTATTAGATTGCATTGCCTTTTTCAAAAAATGTTAGGCTATTTATGATATTGATTCTTTCAGAATAAATGTTCCTTATTCAGCACTGGCTCACCTCTTTCTTTGATTCTTCTATTTTTTGTTGTGTATTTTTGCTAGTACTTGTAGTATGCAGCCCACTGGACGTGGGGCAAAGGGATTACATCACTTCTCTCCCTTTCACGATGGGATGTTGCTCCTTGTACCCAAGAATTCCTACTCATGTGATTTGGTTGGAGGTTGGGGTTCTTATTTGAAATGAGGTAGACTTCAGAGCATCTAGAAAAGAGTAACTCTTTGGTGCTCTGACGTAACTTGTACTGAGTAGTAGGACTTAATCCTTGGAGTTTTGTCCTCTCCAACACTCCTACTTTCTCTTTAGAATACAATATTCTTGTAAAGTTGACATTGAATCCTTGCTAGTCAATAGGGGTTAAATGAGCCATGTGTTAGTGATGCATAAAAGAAAACCAGTACTTTGAATTATCAAGTTTAAAG
The DNA here is from genome assembly GCA_034642065.1 of Darevskia nairensis. NCBI lineage: Eukaryota > Metazoa > Chordata > Lepidosauria > Squamata > Lacertidae > Darevskia > Darevskia nairensis. Next base: position 1,031,808 of record JAWWNI010000405.1, read on the forward strand.
TGTGTCTTTTGCAGGGACTGAGTAAAAAAGTTGGGGTTTCCTCCTCAATTCTCCAAGGGCTTTGGATTTCCTACAGCTCGGAAGGTCTTTCCATGGCGCTGGCCTCTCTGCGGAATTTGTACACCCCTAACATAAAGGTACGAGAGGGGAATTATTTTTATTGAGACTATGGCAGGCAAGGGAAAGTATTAAGTTTTTCTTCACTACTCCCTTCTCATGGTGGGGTGGGGCTACAGCTGTTGTTTACATCTTTTGTAATGTGCATGTTAATTGATCTAATGTCACATCTAATTCCGCCTTTGGTCAACTTTAACCCTTCTTCACATCTGCACAACCCCTTGGGCAGCCAAATGTCTCTCTCAATTCTTACCATTCAATGAGAATTTCGACTTCTCTTTCTATCACTGCCTCCTCTTTTCAGCTTTCATTTTATTTCCAAATAATATTTAAAATGCAGAGAAAATGTAACGTCTATTCTAAATCTATGCCAACAGCTCCCTAGGCTTGGAGTTATAAGGTAGCATACTTCCAGGTACCAGGTGTTTGGGACAGACAACAGGTTTTCCTTGATTATGGGATTTTGAGACACATCTGTTTGACTCTTGCGTGGTAGATATCAAGGCAGATTGGGTTTTTTGTTTTGCTTTAGAACATTTCTGTAGCACTCTTCAATTTGAAATTCAAGTGTTGTTCGTAAAATAGCATTAAAACACGTATAAAAATAAATAAAGGAATACCGCATTTTTCCGTCTATAAGACGCTCCCATGCATAAGACGCCCCCTATTTTGGGGGGCTCAAATGTAAGAAAATGGGGGGAGATGGCCCCGTGTATAAGACACCCCCTTATTTTTGACATTTTTTAGGGAAAACTAGTCTTATACACGGAAAAATACGGTAATTATTGGCAGCACAATACATTAAAAGAGGTAACAAAGCAAAATATTAGTACTTAGATTGACATGTCGTACGTTAAAGGAACTTAATATGAATCTTAATATTAAAATTCCTATCTAGAGCCATAGATAGATGTTTTTCATCCTTTTCCCTGCTGCAACCATCAAAAATCTGACTCTAACCCAGTGATTTCCAAACAGTGTGCTGGGGCACACTAGTGACACCTGAGCTAATCACAAATGAGTTGTAAAAGTAAATAAAATAAAATAATTGAGGATCTGAGTGTGCTTCCTTCTAATCGCTATCCTCAGAGGGCAGTTAATTCTGCACTCTGTCTGCATCTGATTGATTTAGTCATACCTGCTGCAAAGGAACACCTGAGTTCCTTAACCTCAGAAAAGAGCGCCTACTGCATCTCAGCTTGAGTCACTGCTTTGAGAACAATTCCTCCCAGTCAGAAATGGCATCAAGTTACACAGAAACACACTAGTGTATTGGAAAGCAACATATCACATTCAGTGGTGACCTCTGGAGAGTGTGTGCTTAAGGAGGCAACATCAGAGCATCATTGGAAGTTCCTGAAAGTTAAGGAATTGTTCTGTCAATTGAAATAACCTCACCCACCATAGAATGTCAGTGAGTTTGGTAAGACTCTGGTGACTTGTAATGCCTGCCTTAAAAGGAAAAAGGAGCATGATGATCACCAAATCTTTATTTGGACTGGAATTTAGCCAACGTACCAACTTACCTTGCTTCTGTACTACTGATGACAGACAAGAAGGGAAGTTCTCTTTCTCTCTCTCCCTCACCAGAAAAAAATAGATTTTGCAACATTCAAGGTGCTGGAAAGAGGACAGGAGAAGTAGAAAGAGAGAGAGAGAGGAAGAAACGTCTACCTCCTTGTTAGTGCCAGAGGACAGCGGAATGTGGGGAGCGGGGACAGCAGTAGTAAATTTAGAACTCTTATGGAAAAAACTAACATTTTCCTGTGTATTCTCTGCTTTGGCTAAGAATTGCTACCCTGTTTCCCCCTTTTTAATACGTAGTCATAAAGTAAGCCATGGCAGGGTTTTTTTACCTTTGTGAGAAGTAAGACGTACCCCAAAAGTAAGCCGTGGTGCCGCCATTGTTCCCGTCGCCTCCTCAGCCCCTCCTGCGTGCGCAGGGAGCCAGCAAACCAGTGAGAGGCACGGGGGGGAAAACGCGCCACTTGCGGAGTTCTGCCCTGCCTGCTTAGCGCGCAGGGAGAGGCGGGGGGGGAGACGCCTCTTCCTGCCCCACCTGTTCCCCATGCGCAGGGAGCCAGCGAACCAGGGAGAGGCGTGGGGGGGGGAAACGCGCCTCTTGCGGAGTTCTGCCCCGCCTGCTCAGCGCGCAGGGGGAGGCTCTACCATACCATACTGACGTAATAAAAATAAGACATCCCCTGAAAATAAGCCACCCAGTTTTATAAGACGGTGTCTTAAAAGGGGGGAAAGACGGTAGACAAATCAAGCTTGTGGCAGGGGAGGGAAGCTGCTAATCCCTAGTACACGAAACTCTTTCGTTCCGTTTTTAATTGAGAAAATTGGCTCATTGAAGTTTACAGAATGCTGATCTCATCCTTTCCCATTTCTTTCTGTTTAGGTCAGTCGGCTACTGATCTTAGGAGGTGCCAACATCAATTACAGAACTGAAGTGCTAAACAATGCCCCAATTTTATGCGTCCAGTCTCACCTTGGTTACACAGAGATGGTAGCTTTGCTGTTGGAATTTGGAGCAAATGTTGATGCCTCTTCGGAAAGTGGCCTGACGTCTCTTGGATATGCTGCTGCTGCTGGCTATCTAAGCATTGTTGCCCTCTTGTGCAAGAAGCGAGCGAAGGTGAGGAAGGCATTGAGCTGGTGGCTGTCCTGTTCTCAAACCTGAGCAAGCAAGCCACGGGTGGGCTGCCCATGCCCCTTAGGCTGCATTCCTAATCGTTTGCATCCTTGAGGCTGTGTCTTCTAGCTACTCTCTGGGGTAGTTACGCTAGCAAGAGCATGGGCAACAATTTCATTTTTGTTTCTTCATAAACGTACTCCACAATCTTCACTGGTTTGTGGTCCGCAACTAAAATCCCAGAGCAGTTCATTGGCAACTCAGGTTTGGGTAAGGATGTTGCTGAGCTGTTGAAGGGATAGGTGCTAAACTTGTTTGTCTCGGCGTTTAAAGTTCTCCTGTTTTAATTTGCTATCACTCAAATACAGAAAGCAAGGCTAGAGTTCATAATCTAGTTATGCACAAACATGGTAAACGCCAGCCGTTGGGGAATATGCCTTTTCCCTTTTTACATGACACTTCACACCAAGTGAGACGGAGTAGCCAATATCCCTAGGATAGTATTCAAAAATCTAATACATCATGAAGCATATCCTGGCAAAACCAGGAACTTTAATGTAACGGATTAGAAGAAGAAGAGGAGTTTGGATTTGATATCCCGCTTTATCACTACCTAAGGAGTCTCAAAGTAGCTCACATTCTCCTTTCCCTTCCTCCCCCACAACAAACACTCTGTGAGGTGAGTGGGGCTGAGAGACTTCAGAGAAGTGTGACTAGCCCAAGGTCACCCAGCAGCTGCATGTGGAGGAGCGGGGACGCGAACCCGGTTCACCAGATTACGAGTCTACTGCTCTTAACCACTACACCACACTGGCTCTCAATCATTGGGGATATGATTTAACTATTTGTTCAGGAACATGTCATATCTGTCTTCATAATTAAGATGGCTAGAAACTTGTTTACATTTTAGGTTAAAATTAACTCTCTCAGGCTCCTGAATGTTGTAAAAGTTCCTGAAAGTGGTCCTCAGTTTGCAGAATGCTCTCCCCAGGGAGGCACACCTGGTACCATCTTTAGACATCAGGCAAAAACTTTTCTCTTAATCTGGGCTTTTGGCCCTTAAATTGAAGCAGGCGGCATTGTGGCCTTTTTTAATGGGGCAGAATTTGTTCAGCCTGCCTTCTAATTGCATAGCTCTGTTTTTAGGGGTTTTTTTGTTTTTAATGTGAGTTGTTTTTGCTCACTCTATAAGAATATATGACTGTTCAACATGATTCAGAATTGAATAGTCAGGGACTGGGAACTTTGAGAGTTTAAGATTGGAATGTGGAAATTATGAGAACAACAAGAAGAAGGCAGAAAAATAATTATGTGAGATGATTCTTCAGAGGTCCAGAATATGGGAAGTCTGTTTAAAATTTAATAATTAATAATTTGGATTGTAATTTGGTTTTTTATTTTATTTTATTTTTCTTGAATTGGATTATGGTTTGATTTGTTATTGGATGTTCTTAATGGAAAATTAATAAAAATTATTTAACAAAAAAAGAATATAACTATAATAAATATAAACAAGAACAACCACAGCCTTTGGCAGATTCTTCGCTTCTAATATGGTCCATTTTGGCTAACCTCAGAAAACATCCAGGAACCAACACCTCTCCAGGAGCCTGCAATTTTACGCTGTCTCACTAACCAGCTCAATGCTTTAGGTGACATTTGTGCTCTATAAGATCACTATGTCATTCTGTCTTGTTACCGAATGACAGCGTTTGCTTCTAGAAAGCTACTGTGGTTTTCAGTGAACATTTGCTGTTTCCCAAAAGTAACAGCAAGACATTCACTGAAAACCACAGGTAGCTCTCTAGAAGCAAACACTGTCATTCGGTAACAAGACAGAATGGCATCTAATTCCCGAATTAGATGTAAACAATAGATTTCTTCAAACTAGCTTTGCTTATTGGAGTGGGACTTGGTAGATGTTACCAAATGGGGAAATGTAGCAAAGAGGTTTGCAGATCACTGCCGGTGCACATAGCAATTGTGTGTTGCAAGTTTTGTCCTGAGTTTATATTCTAAACTCCATTTTAAATGTCATTGCTCCTTGCAGATGAAATCCACGAGAGTGGTTTGTGCTACATGCGAATAATGTACTTGTGGACACAGAACACAGTTGTCATTACAAAACAGGCACCAGGTTCTGACTAGCTCTGCATATATGGCCAGAGAAACATGGAGAATTTTTCCCATCTGAATGTGGCAGTGTTAGGAAAGCAGGAACAGAAACACACAGCAGTGGAGTTAAATTTTAATCAGCCATTTTTTCCTTTTCTTGAAAAGGTGGATCACTTGGACAAGAACGGACAGTGTGCACTGGTTCATGCAGCTCTCAGAGGCCACCTGGAAGTTGTCAAGTTTTTAATCCAGTGTGACTGGACAATTGCTGGGCAACAGCAGGGAGTGTTTAAAAAGAGTCAAGCCATCCAGCAGGCGCTGATTGCTGCTGCCAGCATGGGATACACCGAGGTAAGTTGTCGCTCAGCCTTGCTGGATCCTCACTGGCCAAGCGGCCTTTGTGTTAAGGCAAAATACTGAGTAACTGTTTTTAAAACAGTGCGAGGGAGGGTTATGCAGTTACCGCGGGAGCCTAGGTACGCCTTTGTATGCAGCAAACCTTTCTGACCATCAAGTGGCTTGAGGGAAGTCACCACACCTTTAGCTCTGCAGCCAAAAGCTGTGGACAATCTACTGACTTTTGGTTGTTTAAAATAATTTGCTTGCCTCTCCTGTACTAGAAACGACATGCAAGGTGGCTAACAACAAATCGTTAAGGAACATAAAAACAATTGCAAGAAAAACAAGAAATGAAGGAAAATTGAAATTACGTATACCAATAAATTGCAGATAAAACATTTCAGGCAAATTATACAAATTAAAGCAATTCCAGCAGCCCATACCATACAGAAACAATGACCCAGAGAAATGAATGTGAAATAGAACAAGGAAATGAACAAAATACCAAAAGCCTGAATAAGTAGGATAGAATTCTCCTAGTATCTAAAAGAAAATTAACGTGGCTCTTCTGTGGGCTCAGGTTCCATAGGCAGGGTGCAACCACAGAAAAAGTCCTCTCTTGGGTACATAAGAGCATAAGAATAGTACACTGGATCAGGCCAATGGCCCATCTAATCCAGCATCCTAGGCTCACAGTGGCCAGCCAGATAGAACATGAGCAGCACTCTCCCTTCCCATTGCTGCCTCCGACTGTGGAGGCAGAGCATAGCCATCATGGTGAATAACCCACATCTAACCTCTGAGGCACCTGGGAAAATGTTATCAGGCAGACTGAAGTGGGAGCAGGACTGTGTTGTCTCATTAGCTGGTGTAGAGGATGGGGAACTTCTTTCAGCCCAAAGGCTACTTTCCCTCACAGCCAACCTTCTAGGGCTTGAAAGGTCAAAGGAAAACATAGCTGTCCTGTACAGAACTAGCTCAGGTTTCCTAAGAAGTTTCAAAGACAGCTGGAAACATTATACACTCTTAATATAATATCCAGTAATTAGTCTGGATGTTCACACATGGATAACTGATGGCACAGCTAGTATACCATATTTACTCAAGTGTAATGCGCCATCGAATCTGATACGCACCTCAGTTTTCAGAACCTTGAAACCAAAAAAAGTATTTGCTGATGAATGTAAATGTGCCATCGAATCTAATGCGCACCTTAATTTTTGCCACGTAATTTGGCCAAAAAAGGTGAGGATTTGGTTCGAGTAAATACAGTACCAACAATTGTTGAATGTAGGCTAGAGTTTTGAATGTATAGTGGACCCCTTTAGTACATCAGGTTCCTCATGAATCTTCCCATGTGGGTTTTTTAAAGGTTATTAAGTGTATTAAAAAACAACAACAACATTGTGACTTGTTTGTTTAGCTGGATGTCCTGAGATTGTGTGCTACCTTCTAAAGTTGTTTCTAAACAAATAAATAAATTATGGTGGGGGTGAGGGTGGGTGTTTTTGTTGTAAAGGCAAATAATTATTTTAATGTGGCTGGGGAGTATATTTCCTTTGTGGAAAAGTGCCAGATAGGGAATTTGTTCAGTCCTTTTCCATTTGTTTTGTTCAAAGCAGTTACAGCTTCAGATTATCAGCAGTTTATTTTTAGACACGCAGAGAGTTCAGAAACTGACAAATTTCTTTGTTTTTAGATTGTCTCCTACCTGCTTGATCTTCCAGAAAAAGATGAGGAGGAGGTAGAACGAGCACAGATCAACAGCTTTGACAGTCTCTGGGGAGAGACAGGTAAATTCTGTGGACTGTTTGTGACTCCCCTTGCATCCGTTGAATACATGTGTGATGTGCTGAAAGAGATTGGTTATCCTCTGGGAAATTCACAACAGTGCCAACATAAACCTCTGTCCCTTAATTTTCAGGGTGTTGAGTATCGGTTGTTTCTTCTGAGTTTAAAGAGGAAAAGCTTATAAATATTTTATTTATTTCAATATTTATAGGCCGCACTTGAATAAAATTACAGTAAGACAATATGCATAAGAACATGACATCCCAGGAAGAGCAGTAAAAGCATCAATTAATAAAATACTGCTTGCTATAAGAAATTCACCTCTCAGCAGCTTGTCTGAATAACACAGTTTTCAGATGTCTAAAAGAAGGCAGGGACAATTCTTGCTGAACCTCTACCAGCTCAGTCTCTAGTAAAATCCAGCTGAAGTGGCCCATCAGAGGGTGCCAGTGATCATGGTGGAAAATATGGAGTCAGGAATTAACACAAGAACCTTGAATCTGTCTTGGTAGTGAATTGGCAACCAGTGCGGCTCTCTTAGCAGAGGAGTAACATGTTGCAAGTAACCTGCTCCTCTGAAGTGGACCTGCCACTGCATTCTGCCCTAGTTGCAGCTTTGGGACCAGATACAAGGGGCAGCCCCACGTAAAGCGTATTACAGTAATCAAGCCCCTTGAGGTTACCAGTGCATGGACCTCTGCGGCCAGACCATCCCAGGCCAAGAACGGTCCCAACTGGCATATCAGCCCAAAGCTCATACAAGTCAATGAGATGACATGGGCCTCTAATGAAAAGGACAGATCAATGAGTACCCCCAAGCTGTGAACCTGCTTTTCAGAGGAAGTGTGACCCCATTCAGAACTGTCCATCCCATTTTAACTGAATTCTCATTGTATGGTCTTATCTGGTTTTTATTTCATTGTATTCCTTGAGCACCACTTAGAGACTATTGTAATTAAAGGTATATAAATTGAAATAAAAAATAGGATGAACCACTACAACTCCTACTCCTGCAGAAGTTATACTCTGTTGTACGTTTTGCACGTTTGTGGTCAATTGGCTGCCTTGCTTATTTTCATTATCCTGTTGTCTTCAAACTGTGCTGCTAAGTTGCATCCTAACCCAGGGATGCTGACATGATAACAAAAGCCAGCCCTTGAATTAGCATTTATTTCTTAAAATCAGTGCCTGGGAGAAATGTGAATATGTAGTCATAGATGGAAATGCAATTGTTGCCTCACTTTGGCTCAGTTCATACATAATGCTAAGCCAAACCATGGCTTTGTGTGAATGAGCAAACGTGGGTTTCTGAAGTAAAGATCACAGCTGGTGACCTACTACCCAGTCCTGCTGCTCCCACATTACCTGGGGGGGTGTAAAACAGGATCAAACCTTGGTTGCAGCTCATGGTTTGAGACATACCATGAGCCATGGTTCAGAGTTAGAGCTAAGCCAAACCATGGTTTAGTCCTGGGTCGTGTAGCAACAGCAGGACTGAGGAAGGAGCACAGTGGCCATTTGCCCTGAGCCATAGTTTGGTTTAGCGTTATGTGTGAACTAGGTCAGTGTGTGCTCTTACTTATCTCTGAACAGTGCTGGGCTGGATACTCAAAAGAACATCCTGATAATCCACTATAGAAGGTGCCTCCTTATTTTTGGCAGAGAAATGTGGCATTATCGAAGACAGTTGCTTCATGGCTTCTAATTTAAAATTGATTCATTTTGCACAGCTAGCAGATTCACCCATCTCAATGAACTTCTGAGAGATCTGGATCAGGGTTGTTTTACAGAAAATGTTCATTTGCATGGAGAGAGGGTCGGTGCGAATGCTTCAAATAGCAGAGAGAGAAGCCAGGCCAGAATATTCAAAGAGGCAAATTTAAGCAGCACAAGACAAAGGACTTGGTCTGCTGGAGAATGGGAGGGTGAGGTGGTGGCTGGGAAAGAAATTGCTTTGCCGGCAGTTTATTGTGTCAGTCTGGGAAAGAGCAACTTCAAAAAGTACTTTCGTCTGTTTTTCAGGGTGAAAGTGTCTCCTCTAACCCAGACAGTACACATTATGGCAGGCACAAGGCACTTCCATGTTACACAAAACTCTTGAAGTCTTGAGAATGAATGATCGCTTGGTTGTACAGAAAAGGCTTTTGCTGCCGGTGGGCTCTGCCTTGACCTAAGAAGGGAACCAAGTTTGCATTTAGATGGAATCGTGTCTGTCTGATAGTTGCATTACAGGCTTTTCCCTGGTGAACTCTCAAAAGTATTGCAGATGAAAATGCAGGGTTTTGTTTTGTCTTCTTAAAAGCGTCTGTCCAAATTGCATTTTGGGGGCCAGGGAGTCAAATCATTCAGTGCTTTGGTTCAGTTTCAGTTGAAATTGAAGTTCTTTGTGCTCAGCCCAATAATTTTAGAAACACATTCAGCATGCCTAAATTAGTTCAGTTCTGATTCACGTGAGAAAATGTTAATGCCATTCACATATGAACAGATGACCCATATAATTGTACTGTTCTATATGGTTAAACACACTAGACAGAAAACTCTGCCAATTGTACATAAATTTGAATATGGGGGAGGAGGGCACAAGGGCATAATAGGTTGATTTGGGATTATTACTTAATATGTAATATCTTGAGAAATGTAACAGTTCAAAAATTTAAAATGTATTCACCCACCCCCATGCAGACAGATTTTCCCTCTCTAATCCCTTGGAACCAGGGCTGGCCCACCCATGAGGCAAGGTGACGCAGGATCCCCAGGGGCAATGGATGCAGCCTCCAAGGAATGTATCACCCTCTGCTGCTGCCTCGATGGCAGCAGCAGCTGTGGCCCACTCATTGGAGGCCGGATCTGCCCCCCCTCTTGCAGCCCCTGCTCCCCAGTGCTGCCTCTGCAGCGGCCTTTAGAGAATAGGAGGTGCTGCTGGTCTCCTCTCACCCATGTTCCTGATGTAGATATCCATCTCCCCTCCCCTTCACTCAGATCTTCACTCATCCCTTCTTCCCTGGCTGGTTGGGGTAAGGGGTGGGGTGCCATTTTGTGGTTTGCCTCAGGTGTCAAAATGTCTTGGGCTGGCCCTGCTTGGAACTACCTGCTTATTAAAATGTGCCCTGAGGAATTACCGTGCACTGTACTGCCAGCGATCCTGCACAACTGGCTACTGCAGTTGCAACCTGATGGGAAATTTACTTTGTAATAATAATAATAATAGCAATAAATATGTGCGTAGATCTATGTACGGGGGTGGGGGTGGGGCGCTACCCCAAACAAAGTATTCTCTCTGATATCCTTAACCAGGATGTGGAGAATTGAACTTCAGTCTTTCCTCGTCTCTTGTTACTTAACATATATCAATTACCATGAATGATGCAGATTAAAAAAAACCCATTGTAAGGTCCGTGTGGTGGCTACTCAAGAGTAACGAAGCTAGACTCCAACCTGTCTTTTTACAGGTTTATTGTGCAAACTATTTACAGTGCAGAGCAACAATGTCCATGACTGTCTCCGAATGAAGTATATTATTTAACCAGCTTTGTTAGCTGTTAGCTGAAGAAGCATCCGAAACAGTGATTTACCGGAACACTGTCCGGCGGTTGTGTTATTAATAAAGAAAATTATTTGAGTTTATCATCGTTTATCCTACAGTGGCCGCTGTGTGGCTTTTTTTGTATCCTGTCTCAAGACTGCCACCCACTGGTTTGTTTGTCTCAGTCGCTGGCAGAATCTGGGAGTGGCTCCTTCCGGCTCCGTCCCCAACATAAGAACTTAGGCATCCCTAGTCTTCTCCTGTTCTCTTTACGTTTCACCCCTCTGTGCAATTGGGGCGATGGAAATGGCGTGCCTCCCTCCTGACTGCGGGACCTCAGTAACATCCCCAAGCCCTCTCCCTGCCTGACTGCCTCGTTCCCCTCTCTCCCCGCTGGAGTCGGTGCTCCTTTCCCCACTGGGCGAGGTACTTCTGTCCAGGAGGCGCTGGGGCTCTCTGTATGCCAAAGGGTCCTCCACCTCCCTCCGCTGAACAGGTGGCGTATCCCTGACACCCATTGAATGTGTTTTCTAGTCAGTTAAGCATGTGAAGGGAAGCCGTGGGAGTGAGCACGCTAACTCCATCCTGTCCCCAGTTGAAGGATGAATTGGGGAGTTTTCTGTGCTCATAGAGGCTACCCACACGTTTTAGAAACTGGGAAAATACATGGGGAAGAGGAGCCTCCCTGCTTCCGGAGATTACCCTCCAACATGGAATGGAAGCAGGAGGTGGAATTAGTGTGTTCATTCCCTTGGCCACTGGATAATGCCTGAAGAGGGCTAAAATCTTTCCAGGGTCTATGCTACCCTTTATCTCTTGGGCGAATCTTGGAAATTGTAACCTAAAGCCTTTTTTTTATTTTTAGGACCACAATCCTTTTATCATGTTCTTTTTTTAAAAAAAGAAGCCTGTAGGCAGGGATTATTTCCACTTTAGCCATCGCACAGCACTTAGGTGCATACCATGGCTCAAAGTCATGCAGCAGCAGCAGCAGCAGCAGCAGCAGCAGCAGGCTTTCTTTTATTCCGATTGGTCTTTTCTCTCTTCCAGCCCTGACTGCTGCAGCCGGACGAGGCAAGCTGGATGTTTGCCGTCTGCTTCTGGAGCAGGGAGCAGCTGTAGCCCAGCCCAACCGACGTGGAGTCGTTCCCTTATTCAGTGCCGTTAGACAAGGCCATTGGCAGGTAAGGGGAGTGGGAGGGAGAAAACAGCTGCCTGTCCTTGTCCCAATAAGGTAACAAGTATATATACAGCTTGGATTTTTGGAGCTGCTTCCTGTATCATTTACATCACATGGGCCTTTTCGTGGGATATCCTTAACAACGTGAGAGGGTTTCAACATGTGTCTTCCTATGGTGAAGTCCTGGGAGGATTGCTAATCGATTTTCAATACCTTGCCACAGCATCTTAAAAAATAGATAGGTGCCTGTCTGAAGTTTTCTGTATTTTAATTATGGAGGCTTTTAGATGTATGTGAGTTCTTCAGGAATGTAAGATGCAAAACAGGGAGCAAGGGAACTGATAACTGTGGTATTCCTAGGAATGCAGAAGGAAAAGGAGATTGCTTTGATGTACTGCCAAAGAGAGCATTTCATACCAAATGCTCTTCTTCCCTCCTTTATTTTTAATATTATTTATTGCATTAGCCATATGGCCATAGCACATAATGAGAAACCAGGCGAAAACCTGTCGCGAATGTACATAAAGTACAACAGATAAATTTTATACATTTTGTGCAAATAGATTTAAAAACTTTAAGTGTAAAATCATGCTGAGTAAAACAGATAAAATAAGAGCAATAACAGGGCATGTCGACAGTGACTATGTCAGGAAGTTACATAAGTCTAGGTCTAGGGTAAGTTAGCCAAAGAGGTGGCCCTGAGTTTCAGTGCCTGTAAAATATAGATAGCCACACCACGTGTGACCAGGGGGTTGCCGTCTACCAGTAAGTACTTCATGCGGTCGTCGTCCCGGGCGATGGTCGGCGGGATTAAGAGGAAAAGCCTGGGTCTAACTATAGCATATAGAGGGCAGTGAAAGAAAAAATGGGTAAAGTCCTCTATCTTTCCCTTGTTGCATGGGCAGAGTCGAAGATCCAGCGGAGTATTGGAAAATACACCCTGTAAGAATGCTGTCGGGATGGCGTGGAATCGTGCTAATGTGAAGGCCCTTCTTAACTTGGGATTTATCAATGGGCCGGAGATCTGACTGCCTCTAAATGTGTGTGATTCACATGTAAACAATGCCTACCTCTCATTAGAAGAAAGCTTATGGTTCACAAATGCAGATAGAGATTTATTGTGCTGGAAGGAGCATGTTTTACCCCCAAGGTGCCAAATGTTCCAATTTAAATTTAAGCAATTTTTTTCTACATCATGTAGAAAGCTCCATTAGCCTATTCCAACATAGGCAATTCACTCTTTATCTCCCATGTAGCCCTTTTAGCTTCTCCCACACACCTCAATGATGTCCCCCCAACCACCCACCTTTTAGCAGTCCACGATTCCAGTCCGTTCCCACCTAACATTTGATAAATAAGGGTGTTACCTGGTTGGCATTGTTGTGTTTTCCGGTTATGACGGTTGGTAACTCAGACGTCGCTGCATTAATTTAGAAATATGGGGTTGCCAGTGTTTTTGCAACAGTTATTCCAGTACAGCCCAGCATGCAGATATAAAGAAAACATACATTATATATGGAAATGAGAGAGGGACCAGATAGCTCAAGGTAAATGACATGGAGGCAGCAGGATGGGAGCTCAAATCACCCAGAATCTACCCGAGAGTGTACCTTAGTAGCCTATACCATATATTAGCTTCTATCATTGGTGGGGAACCTCCATCCCATGGGCTGGGTACAGCTCCTGTGAACTCTTAATCTGTTCTGCCACCCCCTCACCAGCTCTGTTCTGCTTCCAGAAACTCACTTAGCAGCCTCCATTGAGAATCAACATGGAATATGCTGCTATGTCTTTCTCTATTTCTCCACTCTCTCTGTGGTTTTCCCTCTTTCTCCACGCTCATCCATGGTGCAGTTGTAAACAAGATGCCTTGCTTGACCCCCTCGGCAATCTCTCTCTCTCTCTCTCTTTTTCTCTGAGCTTTCCCTTTGCAACCTCCAATAATTTGGAGGTTAGCAGATTTAAACAAATCTGTACATCTACTGTTGTATGCTGTCTCTCTGGAGGGAGATGGCAGCGGACCTTTTACAGGGAGGTGCTCTAGAGAGACAGCTTGCTCCAGTAAGTAGGTGATGAAAACATGGATCACTTTGGAGGTGCCCCACCCCACCCCAGGAAGACCATTCAGGCTGCAAAGGTGTCCTTTCAAGGTGTGCTGAGGGTGAGCCAAAGCTGGGCAGAGCCACAGACCCTATTTTCCAAGGAAGCCCAAAACATTTGAATGTTGCAATTTGAAAATCCTAACTGGCCTCTCCTTCCCCTTCCCTGGCAGTAAAAATAGCATAATGTATAGTCACTGTGTGTGTGATTGTGTGAAGAGAGACATTTCTGTGAATAGGGTGTGAAGCAGGTGCGGTTGTGAGAGTGAATGTGTTGGGTTGAAAAGGATTCTTCACCCGTTGTCTAGAGGAAGGATGTGCAGAACATTCTGAAAACTTCACATCCAGTTTAAATAAAAGTATTTCTTAAATGTAAATTCAATGGATATATGAGGGATGTTTGGAGGTGGAAGATTTTGAAAGTACTAGACTTAAGTAGGTGTAGCATAGTGACATTTTAATTGCAAACTGAAACTTGTCGTGAGTACAGAGCGTAGGGGCTTATGCATTTTTTCATGGCTCTCAAACTGTGCACCATTTGTACTCAATGCATCCTTGCTTTGTATGCTTTCAGATTGTTGATCTCTTACTCACCCATGGTGCAGATGTTAACATGGCAGATAAACAAGGCCGGACTCCTTTGATGATGGCGGCTTCGGAGGGGCATTTGGGCACTGTAGAGTTCTTACTAGCACAAGGTTAGTTTGGAGTGGTGTTGAGATTAAACCCAAGTATGTGTAAGCAGACTCCAAAATTACTGCGAAGATAGACCTTGAGGTTAGCTTTCCACAAATTTCATACCGTTGGATGAAATCATGCAAGCTAGACTCAATTCAGAATTAGGATGCTGTATATGAATGTTTCATTTACAGTGGAATAGCCTTACTTAGTTGATTCACTTTTTACAGGGTCGTAACTTTGCGAACAAAATGTCCCATCTCATGATTTTCCAATTCAGGTGCCAATCCCACCCCCACCCCACCCCAGTCTACAGGTTCAGAAAATCTGACTTATTTCAACTCAGCAGAATAGCTATCGGTGTAAATGACCAAAATCATGCTGCTATTCTGGCTGGCCACAACCTGTAGAGATTGCACCAGCCGTATGTTCCTCTATCCTTTGTTTCTGCTCTCTAGGAATCAGCTCTATCACGTCATTCTTTTCCAAATGGTATTACCTTTATGGTCTGACAAGTAAGCACTTCAGATGTCAGCAAACTAGTTGGTGGCAATTTTCCTCCAAAGATACCTGCCCAGCCAGTATATGGAATATTGCAGGGGACATAAGCGTCTCTTAAATAAGCACACACTTCCATGGAAGGAAAAAAAAAACTTCCAGGAATGAAACTCTTAAGGAGGGGCACTATGAGTTGCAGGTGGGTTTAGCGTATTTGGAAACACCCCTAAGCAGTCTTGCTCTGTGTTTTGTTTTTTTCCAGGATCCTCCATTTCCCTAATGGACAAAGAAGGACTTACTGCCCTCAGCTGGGCTTGCCTAAAGGGACACCTTTCAGTTGTACGAGCTTTGGTGGAGAGTGGAGCTGCTACAGACCATGCCGACAAAAATGGGCGCACTCCATTGGATTTAGCTGCTTTTTATGGTGATGCAGAAGTGGTAAGTGGTTTTTTTTGGGGGGGGGGGAGAATTCAAATCCAAGAGAGGAGGTTCAGGATGATGTCAACCTTTGGAAAACCCTTGCCAAACTTTTTTTAATTAATTAATTAATTAAGTTTGTATACTGCCCTTCACCTGTAGATCTCAGGGCAGTTCACAACATAAAAATAGAAAGTAAGAAACACAGAATACATCATAAAAATAAGAACAAAAACCAATAATTCCCTCCCCCACAACACATTTAAAAGGGCACCAGATGTTAATCAGCCAAAGGCCTTGATGAAGAGGACATTTTCGCTTGGTGCCTTAAAGTGTATAATGAAGACACCAGCTGAACCTCCTTGAGGAGAGCATGTCACAAATGGAGAGCCACTGTAGAAAAGGCCCATTCTCATGTTGCCACCCTCACAAAAGGGTCACATGAAGAAGGGCCTCAGGTGATGAGGGTCTGAGTAGGTTCATATAGAGAAGCGTGATCCTTGCGGCATTGCGGTCCTGAGCTGTTTAAGGCTTTATAGGTCAAAACCAGCACTTTGAAACTAATTGGCAGCCAATACAATTGGGCCAGGATCAGTGTAATATGCTCAAACTGAGCAACCTCGCCGCTAAATTCTATACCAGCTGAAGTTTCCAAACTGCCTTCAGAG
The DNA here is from genome assembly GCA_034642065.1 of Darevskia nairensis. NCBI lineage: Eukaryota > Metazoa > Chordata > Lepidosauria > Squamata > Lacertidae > Darevskia > Darevskia nairensis. Next base: position 1,047,871 of record JAWWNI010000405.1, read on the forward strand.
GCAGACCTACGTATAACGCGTTGCAGTACTCTAACCTTGAGGTTACCAGAGCATAGACAACAGTAGTTCGTCTGTCCCTGCCCAGATAGGGGTGCAGCTGGTCCACCAGCCGAAGCAGATGGAAGGCACTCTGCACCACTGAGGCCACCTGAGCTTCAAGTGACAGCAGAGGCTCCAGAAGTACCCCCAAGCTGCATACCCACCCCTTCGGAGGAACTGTAACCCCACCAAGAGCAGGCAACCTCCCATCCATCTGATCTAGGGAACCGCCCACTAACAGTGCCTCAGCCTTATCTGGATGGAGCTTCAGTTTGTTGACTCTCATCCAGTCCATTACCGAGGCAAGACAAAGATCCAGCACACCTACTGCCTCACCTGCAGATGTAAAGAGGGAGTAGAGCTGTGTGTCATCAGCATATTGCTGACAGCGTACTCCAAACCTCCAGATAACTCCACTCAGTGGTTTCATGTAGATGTTAAACAGTATAGGAGATAAAACTGAACCCTGAGGAACCCCACATTGGAGGCTGCATGGGGCTGAAAAACACTCCCCAAGCATCACCCTCTGGAAATGTCCAGCCAAGTAGGACCGGAACCACCGCAAAGCGGTGCCACTCACCCCTAACTTGGACAGCTGCTCCAGGAGGATACTGTGGTTGATTTGCTGAGCTAATTGAGGAATGTGGCCACAAACCACCTTCAAATTCTTATCCTACAGTAGTGGTCAACGTTTTTGGAAAGCACACCAAGGGAGTTTTGCTTCTAATGTACTGAGCTGAAAGAAAAAGAAAGAACAAGCCTTAGCCCAACGGTATAGTGTCAGGCAAAAGTAGACATCACACTTCAACACAATGAAGTCTGCAGCTATTTGCTGTGTGGCATATATGCTCTCTCTGATTTGGTATGGCCTGGAGTGTGTGGTTGGCATATATGGGTGGTTTTACCTTTGAGCCGGGGGTTGGATCTGATGACTTTTTGATTCATTCCAACTCTTAAGTGCCTTCAGGAGTCAAATGAGGTGAAGGAATAAAAATAGTTGGGTTTGCCATTTTAGCTCAGCATCCCACTCTCAATTCTTTTGAGCTCAAAAACCTGCACTTAATTGCATGATCATAATGTCTATGACTTCCAGGGTGATGCTGATTTCAATTGCTTGCTTATTTGTAGGTTCAGTTCCTGGTGGATCACGGTGCCATGATTGAGCATGTGGATTACAGTGGGATGCGCCCCCTCGACAGGGCAGTGGGTTGCCGCAATACTTCTGTTGTTGTCACACTACTGAAGAAAGGAGCCAAGATAGGTAGGGAACAGTCAAAGAAAAGAAAACCCACCTTATGAATCTCTCAAGAGCCATATTTCCTCCCAGGTTGTGCAAACATGCGGCACTCGTATGAAAAAGGCATGTCCAGTTTTGAAAGAATGCGGCTTCTGTTTCACCAGCAGAATGCCAGCATTCCTGTGTGCTTTGGCTGCTGTGTTGTGTTAATCGAACATTGGCTTTCCCCCCTGCCTAGCTCTTGGCAAACTGGGGGAGTAACTCTTAATGAGGTTTTTCCTCTGAGAATGACCACCACTTCGACGGTTCTGCTGTGCTGATATGCTGCTGTCAGCTGTTGCTTTCCTTGCTCTGTAGATGCTTCCAGGTTTGGGCATTGCCTGCACTGCTCTACTCCCCTACAACCCCTCGCGTCACAAGGGAATTTGCTGGTGCCTTGGCTGCTTTGCTGCCTGCCTCTCACTGCTGCTTTTTCCTTTTTTTTAAATTCACCTTCATCCATTTTTTCTCCCTCTTCTACAACTTTTTTGTTTTCTCCTTTTCTTCAAAGGCTGTCAGACGCTACCGAGTCGCCCACGAGGTATACATCACTGCTGTCATCATCCAGCTTGGTGGTCTGACAGCTCTGCTTTCTCTTCTATGGTTTTGCCTGCCTGCATTCTCTCCCTCTCTTTTCATTTTTTCTCACCTTCAAACAATTATTTTTTTCCTTACTGTTGCAGAGAATAACTTGACCTCAAGACCTAATTCACTTTTAAAATGCTGCCAATTTATTTTTTTTACTCAAAGTCTTCTGGAAGTTGCTTCTCCATGCCTTTCTGGCTGTTTGAGAGCTCCCCTATTTGACAATTAGCTTGCCAAGTGAGACCATGAAGGCTTGGTGGATTTATAAAGGCCTACATAAAACAGCTGTAGAATTGGGCTCTTGGACTGCATTATAAGGGGAGTGTATCCAAAGTACTTCACAGGTATAAGCCCTGTTTGAAGTGAGCATTGTTCTGAAACACCGAATATTTTTAAAACTCTGTTCACGTGTTGACACAAATTTATCACAAATAAATTTTCAGGCCCAAATACATCCAGGTTGCTGTAGCATACCATATTTAAAGTTTACATGGATTGATCTATATTGCTTGTTAAACCTTTTGATTTCTTCACTAATCACATTTTCCAGAACATAACTGTCTTTACTTCCCACCAGTGCTAATTGGTGGATATTGATGCCTTCTTCTCCAGCATTTGCGAGTCATTTCAAATGAGCTGAAAGAAAAGATTGCAAGCGAAAGGCGTTTTTAGCTTTGAAGCATTCTTGTGAAAACCCCACTCTTTTGTTGGGACCTTGTTGCTCCTTGGGTTGGCTGCACCAAGTTGTTCTCTCCAGCAGAAATTTCTCCCCCCCCCCAGGATGTTTATCCACCTTAGCTTTCCTCCCTTACCACCTTTTGCATTGTATGAGTTTTTTACCCATCATGCATCCTGTACACTACAGGTCCAGCAACCTGGGCGATGGCCACCTCCAAGCCAGACATCATGGTCATCCTCTTGAGCAAGTTGATGGAGGAAGGAGACATGTTTTACAAGGTGAGAGATGGGAAACTGAGCTTTTCACCAAGTATCAGTAAACGACCTTGTATCTAGTTATCAATGTTTATTTCTTTGCTGCTGCAAGTGCATCAAAACAGTTCCTGAGCTTCACATTTTTTAAAAAAAGCATTCCCCCCCTTGCTCTTCTGACTATGCCACAGGGTGATTGAGTGGGTGTCAAGTCTATGATGTTTCTTTATTCTGCAGAGTACCTTCACTCTCTCAGTGGCTAAAAGAACCTAATTTGAATAATTTGAATTCAAATGAGCAAGTATATATAAATGTGCTTAATTTGCATAATTCATGTGCATCAGTTAATTTCTAATTTTTAGCACAAGCAGTCCTGACTGTAGCTTGAATTGCTGAATGAATAAAAAATCCCCTAGTCTCAGAACCTGGCAGCAGGTGCCCTTTACTCCAAAACACTGCAGTACATCTAAGTTAAGGGTTGCCACTGTAGAACATCTCTTTATTTTTGATGTTTTGATCTGGTGGCTCTTGGCACTGCCCACAGCCATTGGGATTAAATGCATACAGTTGGCATGTCCATAGAACTTGAGACCCCATTGAGCCCTGTGTCTGACAGGATTGTCCGTAGCATCACTGCTTGACTAAATTGCTGGGCTTTGTGAATCAAAACAGCAGCAGTAGCAGCAACCACAAAACACCTTTATGTTCTCCAATATCTGGAATAGCTTTTTTAGAATCAAGGTGGTTCTCTTAGTTCAGAATCTTGAGCTACTGCTTGGCTACAGTTTATACCTTGCACTAAAAATTAAAATTCTGCACCACATTGCTACTTGCCTTGGGAGGAAAGCCTCTGCTGGTGGCAATGGGATGTTGCCATCCAGTGTAGATATTACGATGATATGAGCAGAAGACACCAAAAGATGCACTAAGCTTATGGAATGCCTTCCCCCATGAAGGTACCTTGGTTTCTGAACAGAATGCATTCCGGGTGTCCATTCGACTCCCAGAACTGTTCAGAAACCAAAGTGCAGCTTCCGATTGGCTGCAGGAGCATCCTGCAGCCAATCGGAAGCTGTGCTGGACGTTCGGCTTCCGAAAATCGTTCAAAAACCAGAACACTCATTTCCAGGTTTTGATCGTTCGGGAGCCGATTTGTTCAGGAGCCAAGGTACAACTGTAGTTTGTTTCCTCCCTTGCTATTTTCTGCTGGTTGTTAACCATTATATTTTGGCAGGGTTTTGCTGCATCTGACAGATAAACCAAGCAAACCTACAAAATTAACTGATTCTCGTGTGTTTTTTAATGATAGGTGTATATTGTTGTTTTTATAAAATTGTAATTTGTAAGATATTGTAAGCTGAGTCTCCTTTTGCAACAGCAAGGGGTGGGATATAAATGGTTTCATAAAGTGAATGAATAAATAGATGAATAAAAGGAGAGGCATTGGAGGCAATAGGCCTGAGATACAGAAACTAGAGGCAATGGGGGAAAGACAGGTGATTTAAAAGTATGTGCCACTTACGATATTATGGAGGTCCCTTTGCACTGACCCCTCCATTTCCAGGACTGGAAGTGGTATTGTAGGCAAGAGGCTCTTTCCTGCCAAATCCATCCTTGAAATCCTTCTGCTTCTATAGTGGGGAAGCCATTAATAGTTCAAAATTTCCTTCAGCTGGGAAATCAGCCATGTGTGAGGGGGGGGGGGGGGAATGGCCACTTTTTTCTAAGCCGTATGTCAAAGTAGTACAGGAAGAGGTTCTGTTTGGCAGGAACCTTTGGGCAGTTTATATTACTGCCAGGCACATGTTGTTAGTCGGTCACTTGTGTTCTCGTTGGTCCCCTGTCCATGGTGAGACGGACAGGTAATTGACCAGGTCACTTCAGACTAGTACCAATGTGTGCAATACCTTTGGACATACTGACATACTTCCAGTGAACACGATGTGCCCAGTCATTCTTTGAGCTAACCTTTACCCAGTGTATTTAGTACAGTCAATCCAGTGGCATCTTAAGAAAACCCAAACAGCATAAAGTATCACTGTGGTGATAATATGAACCCTAAACAACCAAAACCACCACACAACGGCTGAAAATGTAATAAAAGATTTACTGGAATACTCTTCTGAAAAACTAATAGTCCTTCAATTAAGCCACATGATTAACAAAGCCATATATAAGTGATATAACAGAATGTATAATGTTCACGTAACTGAACCATTCAGCAACAGGTTGGGTATAGCAGCTGTGCCTGTGGAGTATTTCACATGTTGTACTGATCAGAATGTTTAACCTGAACTGATGAAGCTAGATAGCAAAACCTGTGAGTAATCCGGAAGACAGGTCTTCTTCGTCCTTCTCATGTGCCACTTGTGTTGATTTCGGCTGGATGGTGATGTTGCAAGACTCATATAAATACTCTTCATCTACTATTACATCCATGAGACTTTTGCCTTTAACCGTTGAAGAATTCCACCATCTACTCACCATCAACTAATTGTGAACGTTTTGTTGGCACCAAGATTTTGTTGCTATACCCAACCTGTTGCTGAATGGTTCAGTTACGTGAACATTATACATTCTGTTATATCACTTATATATGGCTTTGTTAATCATGTGGCTTAATTGAAGGACTATTAGTTTTTCAGAAGAGTATTCCAGTAAATCTTTTATTACATTTCCAGCCGTTGTGTGGGGGTTTTGGTTGTTTAGGGTTCATCTTAAGAAAAAACCCCTAACCATTCTCCAGGGTCTGAGCTTTTCAGCTGTGCTAAGCTTTCTCCCTCCAGTATCAGAACAAGAAACCTAAGAGCACGCCAGAAATTAATTTACAATCTACGGAGGAAAGGTTTTCTCTTAAAGACTTCCATGCAGCCAAATTTCATTCGGCAAGGAGCGACAGCTGCCATGCTTATTTCTAGATCCCTCTGATGCAACTGTGTAGGCACATTCAGCTGTCTTCAGCGATTGTCTTATAACTGCTACAATGCTGAAATAGAAAACTGAGTGGTGCATTTTGACCTGTTTGCCATTCTGCTAGAAAGGGAAAGTGAAGGAGGCTGCGCAGCGCTACCAGTATGCTCTGAAGAAGTTCCCCCGAGAAGGGTTTGGAGAGGACCTGAAAACCTTCCGGGAACTGAAGGTGTCACTCCTTCTCAACCTCTCCAGATGCCGGAGGAAAATGAATGTAAGTGGCCTCCTTCTCAAAGCCCCTTCCTGGCAACGATCCTTTCCCAGCTCCCTTTCCTGTTCCTAACCACTCCCTAACCAGACTCTTTCCCAGACTCCTGGAATGGCCTTGAAAAACCTCCACCTTTTTGTAACCTGGTTGTCCTTCACAGAGCACTGGCGTTTTACAGTTCTGAAACAGCCAAGCAATGGTTTGAGATTAATTTCAAGCAATTAAAAATTCATCGCTATATAAAAACAGCTGTTATAGCTCTCTTTGATTTATTTTTTTTTTCTCAATGTCTGTATGTGTGCAGATTGGAGGATGCTGTCGGACGTGTAATGCTGTCTATAGCCTTCTGAAGCTCTTGCTTTCTCTTAGAGCAGTGACTCAGAATCAGAAACACATACCCCACACCCTCCCATCCTCCTCCTGGAGCTGGGCAACAACTCGCGTTAGTTGCAATCTGTTCCTGCGTCTAAAAACATAGCATGGGAAGTGTTTTTACAAGTGCGTGAAAGAGAAACAATACTGTTTATGCTAGGAATCCAGTAAATGTCTCCGCAATATAGAAGCCAACTTATATAATAAAGCTTTTCACATTTGGATTTAAAGTCAAGGATTCGGCTTGCAAACATTTTAAAGAATAGACATGTTTTAATCATATCTGTTAAGTGTGGCCACAGAGCTAAGAAACTTACATTAGCGTTGAATTTGCAGGTAGCAGAAATTGTTTAGGGAGTGCTTTAATAGGGAGGAGAGAAGCAAGAAACTAAAAATGTATGTATAAAACCAAACATACCCAATGAGCATATCCAGACCATTTTGAAGGGTTTTCTTAACCTTTCCAAGGTTTGCATCTTCCTTTTTTATTGGTTAGCAAAAGAATTTCAGAGTTTCTGTATAAGTAGAGGCTTACTTGAATGCCCTCATCGCAGGGTTGTGTTGCATAGTTTCACTGCAGCCATCCACTCCAGCCAGAGTCAGCAGCCGTGTTAAGGTACCCTACACCCAAACATTCAGCCCAATCACAGTTGGCAGGGTGAGTTGCCAGCATTGAAACTGGCAAGGGGCAAAGCTGTGCAGCTATGAACCCTTTCACATGTTCCTTTAGCACACAGTTCAAGAGAACCCCCCCCCCAAAAAAAGGCCATGAGAAGAGCAGATTGATGGACACTCCTGTTTCCACAGTGCCCAATGTAAAGTTCTAGGCCACACTTTTAGATTAGCGGTGCAGGGAGGAGATTAACAGTAAGTGCATACACTGAAGAAGACCTGTCAAATTGACAGAATCATATATCCAGCAAGGTTTCCAGGGCAGGCAGAGTGACAGCAGACCGACTGAAAAGACACACAAGGAACGAAGTGAGTCCTTATAGGCCCAGCTTGGGAGTGGATAACCTCGTAACTTCACAAAACAGGGTTGGATCTCTCGATACCAGCTATCTGTGACATGATTGTCAGTGTTGGAAAATACCAAGTCCACATATAAAAATATTTCCATGTCATATTATTATTTTTTCTTCCCAAATTCTCTGTGTGTGTATATATTCAATGACTTATCTACGCACCTATTGTGATGGCAGGATTTTGGAATGGCGGAGGAATTTGCTACTAAAGCACTGGAGCTGAAACCGAAATCTTATGAAGCTTACTATGCAAGAGCAAGGGCCAAACGCAGCAGCAGGTGAGAGGAGAGCCAGAGAGAAATGAAAGGTTCTGTTCTCCTGAGGTTTGGGTGTGACACATTCCAAAAACGCCCCCATTCCACACAAATGAATCTACAGCAAGGGATTGCCCAAGGGAGACTATAATTCTAACCCTCAGAAATACCAGGTTAAGAATCTCGCCCTCTTCCATTAAGCTGAGCACCTTCCACAGTTCCAAATATAGTAATTCTGTAAGTTGGACCATGGTGTCCTCAGAGCATTCTGTCAGTGCTAGATTTATTCACATCACTGAAGCATGCAGCAGCTGAGCATCTGGAGGGCATGTTTGGGGGTTAACTAGTGATTGCTCTGCTCTGTGCTCGAAATTAGTTGTTGCTATGGGATGAAAGCAGTGGGATCCAGTTGTATCTGTGTTCTGGTTGGTGCTTAAAGGGGCCTGGCTCATCTGCTGCAGGTGGGATCACATTTCATAATCCTGAACTGACTGGAGAGCTTTGCCTTTCAGCCACTGCTAGCCTCTTTGCTCAGCTCATGGAGTAGGGTACCTGCTGTGACTGTTTGGAGCTTTGTTTTGTTCCAGAGTTTCTTTTGTACCTACCCATTTGATCATCACTGCTGAGCTGGAGGCCCTGCAGTTTAACCTCTCAGCTCAAGGACGACCCACTGAAGTGGCAATAAACCCTCATCTGGGTCTCTCACTGCTATAATTAAACTTCCATTCCAGAAACAAAGCTCTATGAATTGAGCCACACTTTCCCTCTTTTAGGCATTCATATTCGGCTCCCCACTGCTTGCAACAAATTGGCAACCAATTTCCTTTCTGGGACTTTCCTACATTTCTTCACTCAGGGTCCATTATACCACTTTTTCTTTTAAAAAAAGCCTTCCCTTGCCATACCATGCCTTGCCTCCTAGCATCAGCAGTCAGGGTAGGTCAAAGTTTTGGGGCTTGGGGAAATTGTTGTGTTTTAAAAACCAAACAATAAAACGAAATGCATGAAGGGCGTAGAGGATGTTCTCTACCAATCACAATCACATTCAAGTAGATGACTGTTTTGTTGAAAAGCTACCAGTGTCCCTGTAAATGACAACCCACCTCCCCCCCAAACTCCCCACCCTTCTGTTCCTCAAAAGATAGCCAAAGGCATTGTGGGCTTGTGTCAGGCACTCTCCCCCTTCCTCGTTCCCTTCATTCCCAAGAGAACAATTCTCAGAGCAGAATGCATTGGCTGCAGGAAGGCCAGAGCTTGCCACTTGCCCGGAGCATTGTAAGGGCTTAAGCTCAGACCTTAAATAGTTGGAGGGGCACAGCTAAACCTACCCTGCATACCATAAAGTTGCCTTCCTTGTTCCCTTCATTTCCAAGAGAGCAATCTTGGGAAAACTGGCTTGTGTCCTCTGCTGGGGAAATGGAAGAAACAGCCAAAGGCTGAAGAATCTGGTTCTTACAGGACTCGGTACATCCTCCCCACCATGGCTAGCAATGCTTTTCTTCGCAAGAAACTTGTTGCTTAAGTCTTACCAAATCCATTCCAATCCAGAGTAACTTTGCTTCTTCTTTTTTGTCCCCTCTTTTGGGTCAAGCAGGCAGTTTTCAGCAGCGCTGGAGGACCTGAACGAGGCCATCAAGCTCTGTCCGAACAACCGTGAGATCCAGCGGCTGCTGATGAGGGTGGAGGAAGAGTGCAGACAGATGCAGGCGCAACTACAGCAAGAGCCTCTTGCGGTATCTGAACCTGAAACGCAGCACGAAGAGTTGTATGCAGTGCAGGACATCTTGGAAGAGGAGTATCTTGAGCAAGATGTAGAAGAAAACATTTCTGTTGGCTTGCAGACGGAGTCACGGCCGAGCCAAACTCTGCCCATCATCCAGAGCCCACCTTCTTCCCCTGCCCACCGAGACTCTGCCTACATCTCCAGCTCACCACTTAGTTCACATCAGGTGTTTGACTTCAGGTCAAATAGTTCTGTGGGGTCACCAACAAGGCAAGGGTACCAGCCCACCTCCCCGGCACTCTCCCCAACGCACCAGAACTCCCATTATAGGCCTAGCCCAGCACACACATCTCCTGCTCACCAAGCCTCGTCTTACCGTTTTAGCCCACCTCCAGTAGGTAGCCAAGGAAAAGAATATCAAAGCCCACCTCCTTCTCCCCTTCGTAGAGGCCCTCAGTACCGAGCCAGCCCTCCAGCAGATAGCATGAGTGTCTACAGGGCTCAGTCCGGCTCACCAGTACGATATCAGCAGGAACCCAGCATCAGTCAACTTCCCAGTCGGCCAAAGTCTCCACTCTCCAAAATGACACAGAGGTCCTTCCAGATGCTTCCGCTGCCTGTTGCAGTCCCCCAGCAAGGGCTCAGGTTGCAACCTGCCAAGGCACAGATCGTCAGAAGCAACCAGCCCAGTTCGGCTGTGCACTGCAGTACTGTGATCCCGACGGGCACTTACGGTCAGGTGGCCCATTCAGTGACCAGCAAATACCAGTCGGCATCGACGGAAATGGCTGCTGGCCAAAATCGGCTGGTCTACCAGAGCTCCATTGGGGGAATAGCGGGGGATGGGCGGCCCATGCAGCACGTTCAGGCCAGTCTCAGTGCAGGGGCCATCTGCCAGCATGGAGGGCTGGCTAAAGAGGATCTTCCACAAAGGCCTTCCTCTGCCTATCGCGGTGGGATGAGATATAACCAGACGCCGCAGATCGGGCGCAGCCAGTCAGCTTCCTATTACCCAGTCTGTCATACAAAGCTCGATCTAGAACGTTCCTCCCTACCCACTAGCCAGCTTGGTTCACCAGATATCTCTCACTTGATACGAAGGCCCATGGCAGTAAACCCCAATGAAATAAAACCTCACCCACCGACCCCAAGGCCTCTGCTTCATTCTCAAAGTGTTGGCCTCCGGTTTTCCCCTTCCAGCAATAGCATCTCATCCACTCCCAATCTGAACCCCCCCTTCCGCCCTTCTGCTTCTATTCAGCAGATGGAGATCCCCCTTAAGCCAGCCTATGACAGGTCATGTGATGAGCTTTCCCCAGTCTCTCCAACGCAGGGCGGTTACCCCAGCGAGCCTGCCCGCTCCAGGACCACACCTTTCATGGGAATCATTGATAAAACGGCCCGGACTCAGCAGTATCCCCACCTGCATCAACAGAACAGAACCTGGGCTGTGTCTTCAGTGGATACTGTCATAAGCCCCACGTCCCCCGGAAACCTCCCCCAGCCAGAAACATTCAGCCCGCCTTCCTCAATCAGCAGCATTGCCTTTTATAACAAAACCAACAATGCACAGAATGGCCACTTGCTGGAAGACGACTATTACAGCCCACATGGGATATTGGCCAATGGCTCCCGAGGAGACCTCCTGGAGAGAGTTAGCCAAACCTCTTCGTATCCCGATGTTAAGGTGGCCAGGACACTGCCTGTTGCACAGGCGTATCAGGACAACCTCTATAGGCAACTTTCCAGAGACTCCAGGCAAGGACAGACATCCCCTATCAAACCAAAGAGACCATTTGTGGAGTCTAATGTGTGAAACGGACGTGTCTTGGAGTAAGAGCCTTGTTTTCAGCACACTTTTCCCGGCTGAATTCCCATATTACACTGCTGTTTTTCTTCCTCCCTTTTTAAATTTTTCATTCACCTAGCAGGCCACCAACTAGGGGTTTTTTCTGTGTGATGATGAGGCAGTCCAAGACATGCTCCAAACCCTTCGCTGCACACAGCTGACCTCAGATAAAGCCAGCACTGTACATGTCTTCAGCTGTCAATTAGGCAATGTTAGTACACGGTGTTGGGGCTAACCTAGAAGGAATCTATACTCACTCGAGAGACGTAACCAGCTCTTTGAAAAAACAAAATGTGAATTTCAAAATTCAGATTGGTTTGAATATAGGCTTTAAAACACTTACTAAATTTTCCTCCAGAGTACTGAGCCCTTTTGACTTGGAAATTGCACTCTTTCAGTCAGCACAGTGCTGTCCACATTGTTTTGTTGTGTCCAAAGAGCTTGTTGACCTGCACAGAATGGGGCTTTTATTTTGTTCGTAATACAATGAGGAGCTATGCATAAAACCCATCCTGCTTTATCTGGTGTGATAGGATTGAACATTAGTACCGGTATTAAGGGTTCATGGTTGTGAATTTTAAAAAATCTGTTGGTATGGACTTCCACGGGTAACATTGCTTTGAAAGGCATGTTTGGAATGATACTGTTTTGATTTCCTCTGAGGCAGTTGAACAAATATTCAGGGAGAAATCAAAGTTCTCTCCACTTTAGCCAATCAGTGGGTGGCTACCTCGGTCTGTATATCGGACTTCCTGTCCATTTTCAGTGGGCTTCTCCTCCTAATGGAACAGCACCTTACCGATTCACACTCCAGGTATTGTTCCCAAATCAAGAAAGCTCATTATAAACTGTGAGGTGTCCTATCATTTTAAAGCATGATGGGGGAAACTGAGAAAGAGAAGCAGAATTTGTACAGGGACTCCCATTGTGACGGTTAATGCCCTCCCACTAGAAGTCAGTATTAGTACACTCGTAGCAATGCTTCCTGAGTTAGAGATCCATTGAGCCATCTCGGCATTCCTTTTCCGGCAGACACTTTTGGAGTGAAACACTTTCTTCCACTCTTCTTCTCTGGTTGTGGGGCGGTGCGATTTGGGTCATTTAGACCAATACGATACTGATGTTTGAGGAATATGCTCTTAAGTGTTAGAAGCTGGAGCTGTTTTTCCAGGCCAAATACAGAAGGCAGAACTGGGTGGGAGAAGATCAGATGCTGACAAAAATTATGGCGAGGAGTTCTGAGGGCAATTAAAGGTCATTCCTGAGTTGCAAGGGCTTTTCAGATTCATGCCGCTATAGGTTAGCTGCCTTCATTCTATTGGGGTATGAAGAGTAGTAATCTGTGAATGTATGCAGGTGCTCAAAAGGTCATCAGAGGTACAGTGAAATGGCAGGAACACAAAGGAATGCAAAATCACACTTGGCCCTTTCTTCATTTTGGTTGGACAAAGGATAAAGCTGGCTTCCTGTTAATTAAGCAGGGTTTTTTTCTCCACGCTATGATTGCACCAGCCGTGGACGGCTAGTCTTTTGTCCCAGCTGAAACGGAGTTCCTCATTTCTGTTATCAGGATGTGCAAAATGATACAATGATTTCTGAAACATAAATCAGGTATATACATACCCTTTGCTTCCTATGATTTACTTTCAGTACTTGCCTTCTTTCTGAAGTCCGTTTGCTGTCCTCAGGAGTCCCTCCCTATAAATAGAAAAGTGATTAGAAAAGACATTTCCATTAAACAGCACCTTCAGGTGAGGTTGGCAGGTTCCATACCTGGAAGTGTTACTGACAATGCTTTAAAGTCCTGGAATTCAGGGACGCAAAAGAGATTAATGTAACAGTTTCAGGAAATATTTCCATTCTCAGAACGAGTAGTCCTTGTTTGAGTGTGAAGGGGATGTTTTCAGGGGGTTGTTTTACTTTGGTTTTTACTTTGATCTTTCCTTAGGACTCTTTTTGTACATCTTTTCCCAGCTCTTAACTGTTGTATTCCAGAACCTGCAGTAATGGAAAACACTTAGCAAAAGAGGTGTTAGCATAATTTCTTCTGCTGCTACGGGGCTTGCCAAGGCGTACTGGTGCCCAGCAAGTCCAGAATTTGGCAGCTACATTTTTGGGGGATATGCTTTTCCGCTGTTTCAACTTGCATGTTGAAAGGGACAGTGCTGTGCCCTCTTGTGAGTGTGTGTATGAGAGAGGGGGGAGGGAGCTTTCGTACATAACCCAAGATATAAAGAAGGTGCAACTTTAAATTTGCTTTCCTTTGTTTTGGGGATGGATAAAGCTACTTCCTGCTTTCCCCACACGTTACTTTTGTTGTCCTGGGGAAGTAAAAAGGGTTGATAACCTCCCCCCCTGCACTCGCTATATGTAGGGATCATCCTTATGATTTTAGTGTTGTCTTAGACATTTTTTCTGCTTTATAAAGACAGATTACTTTAAACTCTTAAAAACTGGAATACACACCACCAAACAGGAATATGTTTGCATGTGTTTATTGGTGATTTTTCTTTCCTTAAGAGATTTATGGCAACTACTTTGGAACTGCTTGTATCATGCAGAAGATAGAACCCATTTTACTGCAGCGGAGAGTGGAAGGTCAAATTAATTGTTTCCGTTGTTTGCCTTTTGGGCTACGATAAAAGATCCTTGCACCAAATTGTTTGGTATGGCTGGAGTGCACCGAGGCATTACCTGCTGTCTTTCCCGATAAAGCAAGTAGAGAAACGCAACCAATTTTAGCTGTCTCCACCATGCGGGAGGCGGAGGAACAATGTTGCTGTCATGCCGATCCGATCACCTTTGCAGTTCCAACATACGAATCTTCTTGATGGCATAATGCTGTAGTTCTTGAATCTGGCTGCTTTGCTCTGCTCTTCACTGCCATGGGGTTCCCAGTACCATATCTGTTTACATTTAGTGTTTAGTGAAAGAAATGGCATGCACATCCAAAACGAGGTTTTAATACTTCCATTGGGCAGGGTTTCCCCCTCTTCTCCCCCCCCCCCCCGGTACTGTGTTGTGATTTCACAGGATTTTTGCACTGATGGGTTTGTCACCTGCTCTCTTTGTAAATGGGGGGGTGCACTTTACAGTTTCATTTGTCACTATGATAAATGCTGGTTATTTAAGTGTGATCGGTGTCTTCATTAGAAATACAACAGAACAGCTCTCGTCTTTCAGTGTATTAAAACAGAAGCAATGACTCAAAATATATAGCACAAGTATTAGCTGTTGTACATAAGCATCAAAAGGTGAAGTACTTTTTTCAATATAAAGAGAAACATTTGCTGTGACTTATTCAAACTGATCTCCTAGCAATTCTCTTTAGGAGCACCTGAGGCTTAATTGTGACTGCTTTTAGTTACCAGGTAACACACATCTCAGCTGAAATAGGAGCCGTTTTTGTCTTAGAAGTTGGCAGGAGTCAGTTCCTTCTGTATTTGCTCTTGGCTTAGACCTCGGTTGCTCATTGTGTCCTCTCCTGAAATACAATGTGATAGAGCACAAAGCAATTTCTTTCGCTGTCCTTTCTGCAATTCAAATGCCTTTCCAAGTGAGGCTTTTTCTACTCAGGAAAGTGTGATAGAATGGCTAACACTCACTCACCCACCCACCCTGAAGGCTCCCAGATGCTTTTTTCCTTTTCTTTTAAGGGCCATGTAAAAATAGCTGCACCTGTCTCCCTCTCGTAAGCTGGAGTTTTAGAACTCTCTTTACCCGCACAGTCAAACACACCAAATAGTCCAGTGGCATTTCTGCTTTGAATGTATGCCTGTGTACGCCACCACTTCATCTCATTCTGACACTGCAGAAAGCTTCTAGGCTCAGTGGAAGGCTTATTCTAGAGCTAGAATCTAGATGCAGGTTTATGGTGCATGTGTTATGGCTCTAGAAGCAGTACCAGCTGCTTCTCTCTGAGGACCAAGCTAGACCTGTCCTTAATTGTGAGAATGCAGTGAAGAAGCACTTTTTGTTTGTTATGTTAGTAACTGCCATATCTGAGCAGCCTCAGAACCATAGGGACCAGGAGGGGGGGAGTTCCATTTTACTCACTATGGTCCCAGCAACAAATTCTAGAAAGCTGCCAATGGAGTCTTTCTTTAAAATGTAAAGAGCACCTTCTGGACTTTGGCACACGCAGAGACTTCTCTCCACCCTCTGCCACAGTCTCAAGGTTTTGCAGGCTTCACCATGGCTGCTATTTACATACCGGAAAAAATCTGTGTGCTGTACTTTAATTGCATTCAAGCAATTAACTTGACCCTGGTTTGAGTCTGCCTCCCAGAGTCTCGCCACTTGGGTGCCTATAAACTGATGCTGGCACCTGGAAATTTGAAACAGAGGGTGGAATTCAACACTAGGCCTACTCAGAATAGGCTCGCTGAAATGAATGGACATGACTCCATTAGGTCTTTTCACTTCAAAGGGTCTACTCTTGAGTAAATGTTGGTTGAATTCCACCCAACTAGTCTGAGCTGGCTCTTTAAAATAGGATAGGAGTCTGAATACATTGCAAGGTCTGCTTTGCTCCAGGGGAGAGAGCTATCAGCTTGGAACATGGCTCTACTGCTAGCTGGAAGAAATGTACCGTACTTAGAGGCAAAGAGTTTATTTGAGAGTGGCTGAAAATGTGCAGTTTCAAAGAGGCAGAGGTTGTCCACATATGCAGAACATTTGGGAAGGAGAACGTTTCCTTTCAAATACTAAGCCTGAGGGCTGTTTTTCTTTTATTACATGTATTTCTTCTAACAAGCATTAGAGAATGGACTGCGGAGAAAGGAGGGAGTGGGGGAGCCTGCACATATTTTGTGAAAGCCCAAATCACTGGCCTGGCCTTTTGCAGCAGTTAACAAAATTGCTACCGTTCCAGATCCACACAGAAAGTCATCTAGTAAAAACCAAAGTGCCAGCTTCTCCACGCCTTACATAAAGCAACGGACATCACTGCGTGCCTAGAAATTATTCTCCTTCTCTGCTTAAGGGTGGCCCCTTGCAAACTCTTGGGTGGCAGGTGACATCTCTCCCCATTTCCCTTTTCTTAAATACACTGGGAGTCCCAGGGCCTTCATCTACCGGAGTTCAGCTTATAAAAAGGGCTTAGAAGGGGACAGGAACAAATGTACCTCCTTTGACATGTTAGATGCCTTCACTAAATGTATGGTTGCTGTGGGAAGCGAAGGAGGAACTTGGGGCACAAGCACAAAGGGGTAGAAAACCTGAACTGCTCTCCCCCCCCCCCCCACCGAATTACTTGAACTCAATTGCTGGATGATTTTTCTCCCCTGACAACAAAAACATATTAAGGGCTGAAATTACATAGCAGGCCATTACGTTTGCAGTTCTTGATTATAATCCACCTGCTATACCAGATTAGGCCCCTCCTGGCAAATGAAACCCTGTAATCCTCCTTGACAATTCCTTGGGATCTTCTCCACAGAACTGCTTTCCCCACAGAAAGGCAGACACCGCTGGGCTGGGGCTGCTTCTGAGTCGAGAGGCTACTGGGGAAACGGAACGAGGTTTTTGCACTTTTACGCTTGCATAGAAAGGGAAAGAGAGAGATGATGCTTTTTCTTCTGGCTGCCGTCACACTGAGTCCATGAGCAAGGTGGGCCAGTTCAACTCTGTTCTGCCTGGACATGCACCAGACCCTGAGTCCATTTCCTAGGAGTACCCGCTGTTATTTACCGATACTGACATTTCCACAGAGCGCAAGGCACTGATCTGTATAGTTCCAGGGTTTGGGGTATTTTTGGAGGGGATGAATGTTTTCCACCAGTTCAAACGCGTTTCCATTCCGATGGTGTTCTTTCATTTTGCATTTTCTTCCCTATGAGCATTGCAGCATTTTGCCTGCCTTGTCTGCCTCTGTACAGTAACACAGCACTCCTTTGTATTAAAAAATAAAAAACCTTTAAGGTTTGCCATCCTTCAAGACACTTGCTGGGAAGACACTGAGTTCTTTTTTCCTTTTAGCTTTTCTATAATTCTGATGTAAAGGATTTTCTCTGTACAGTATAATAATATTCAATTGCATGTTCTGTTCTCTTACTGATATATTGAATCACCAACACAGTTGTGATCTTTTGCAGCAGGGCAGTCGCACAAACCCCTGCGCTCGGCTAAGACTCTTGGCCACCCCTGTATAAAAGGAAAGAAATGTGTTTCTTTCCCTTCACTGTACTTGCTTGAGCAGAGTTTTATTGTCTGTACATGTGAGCTGTCAGATAGACGTGGAAAAAGTTCAAAAAGAATGCATTCTCCCCTGCCCCTCCCTAATGTATACAGATTGTAACCTGTACAATGAACTGTATGTATGAAAAAAATGTACTTATTTATAAATGGTTAACACTTGGAAATATTGGGTTGACTACTGTGTTCAGCATGTCTGCTTCAAATATCTAGCTGGTGGAATTGGGGAGGGGGGGGGAGAGACACATGGTTTCCAGGCACAGCTCCTCAGCTAATTTGCCAATTTTATTTTACACCTTGACTTACGAGTTGATAACACAGCATGTATCTTGGCTCCTTGCAAACTACACTTCTTGGCTTCATCAGCTCCCATTTCAAATACTTATACCATTGGCATATTTATGCTCAAGGGAGCAGTTGGCAATACATGATTTGTTTTCTGATTGTGAGTTTTTATGTGGCCAGGGGGACTGGGGTAGTAGTGCTTCAGTTTCCATTGGTAAAAGACGGCACAGTTTGTTTAAGCTAGTCTTACAGACACCTCTGGTTATTGGCTCTCCGTGTTGGCTGCACTACAGTCATAGAATCACAGAGTCGTAGAGTTGGAAGGGACCCTGAGGATCATCTAGTCCGTCCACACCCACACCCACACACCCACACACACCGCAATGCAGGAATATGCAGCTGTCCTGTATGGAGATCGAAGTTGCGACCTTGGCATCATCTGCACCACACTCTTAACAAACTGAGCTATCCAGTATCTAGATAAGAATCTCATACACATACAAATGAAAATCATTTTACCTTTGTGTTTGGGAGGCAGCTAAAGAAAGGAACCTTGACAGAAAAACTCCGAAGTAGAGATGTACTGTAATTAAACGAGGGGTTGCATCTTGATGGATATGATTTTAGACCTCGCAGTGGAAGTTTAGTCACTGCATTTCTGCTACATTCGTGACACACACATCATCTTCCCAGGATCTGAGATAATCTCTAGTCCTGGTCTTCAGTAGAATCTGGATTTGTGTAGCACTGATTAGCTAGCCCTTGCGTAAGTCAAAAACCTATCTGCATACCACTGTTGGGACAGAGCTGTGAAATAAATGCACTGAAACTTTTAGTACTGTAAAAACCTGGATGGATGAATATGCAAATGCTGAAAGAATACAAGAGCAAGTGTAAAGCACGGGTGGGGTAATGAACCACAAGAAGCAATCACATGTTCAAATTGGAGGTTGTATGTGTGTCTTTACAGGAGCAAAGCCAAAGTGAAGCTGAGATCACCCCACAGCAAAATGAACCTCACATCTGTTCCTGCTTACAGGTACGGCCATACAGAGGACGACTGCTATGTCCACAACACATTCCAGACAGGATTACAGTAATCATAGTTGCCGTAGGGTGGAGATTGTAGAGAGGTTTGTTTCTGGAGGCGCACTACAGACACACAGTCAGATGCACCCACTCTTCAAACCTGATCTGAATCCATGCTCTAGCTTAGGCATAGGCAAACTCGGCCCTCCATATGTTTTGGGACTACAATTCCCATCATCCCTGACCACTGGTCCTGTTAGCTAGGGATGATGGGAGTTGTAGTCCCAAAAACATCTGGAGGGCTGAGTTTGCCTATGCCTGCTCTAGCTGCATTGCAGTATATAGTTAACATGGCAGAGTTTGTTACTAAGCATTTTCAGTATGCTTGGGGACTTGTGAAATTTAGACTCTTAAGTACTATACAGCCTAGTTTTTTCTATGTTTGGAAGCAAGACCCATTTAGTTCAGTGAAGCATTCTTCTAAGTAAACATTAGGATTGCATCCTTATGTAATCTGCCTACATCCAGAAACACAGGTTCTTGGCAGTGCTTTTGGAGCCGCTCGCCTCTTGCTGCAAATACTGACTGAAATCAAACTCGTCCATCAAACACAAAATGTATGGCCGATACAAAAACAAGTTGGCCTGTGCTGAGACAACATTTAGGTTAATGCTTTTGTTACAGAGGCTGGATTGTTTTCATTTTCATTCTGTTACACAATCTTCCAATAGAGAATTTGTGGTGCTTGCAAAGAAAGGTAGCATCTTAACTAATTTCAGTGAGTTTCCCGAAAAATGAATATATATGTGTGTGATGCAGATACTTAGCATTTTAAGCACCTTTCAAATACCCAGAGCTATAGCTAAATAATCCTAAAAATGGCCCTGCAAAAGTTGGTCAATAGTATCCCCTTATTACAACTGATGTATTTAAAGTCAAGTCAGTAACCTGCAAAGCAAAGACTTCCATTACATAAGAGACTGAAATGAAACTTAAATGTCCTATCTAACATTGGCTTTTCAAATCCTATAAATGGGTATCTTTTCTCTGCCCAAAGTAAATGAAGATTTATTGATTTATAGCAATTTGAACCATTGGAAGGCTAAATGAGAAATTTCACCACCACCAAAAGCTCCCAGAATAGTTCATTTTCTGCATGCAGTTGCCAATATCAAAGGAAAGGCCTCCATCAAAAATCCTTGAAAGATAATGGATTGTCAGATTCTGGATTTCTATAAAAACTCGGTGAAATAAGAGAGGTCAGATTTTTAAGTCAAATCTCTACTGATTGAGGAAGAGGAGACAATTGCAAAAGCAACACTGTTGACTCGGTGTTCCCACACACTGTGTTTGGTCATTGCTATGAAAAGAAATGGAGAAACTATCAAGTCTTACTTAAAGGCCCTTATTATTGGGGGCGTCAGAAGTCTCTCGGGTATCATTTTGAAACTGATATGCAAGATAACAATCTTTTTAAATAAGGTAACTTGCTGCCTTCCCAAAACCCAACAACTTTTGGATCCCATCCAAGCTGGGATCAAGCCCAGAAATCTCTTGTCCATCAGCCATTGATTATTTTTTGCCCATTGCAGGAAAAGCCTGAGCATGAAGAAAATCAATTTCCAGAGGGGGGGGGTGGGGGCTCAATCGTCACCATGGCTTTTAGCCACAGGGAGCAGGGCACAATCCCCATTCGCAGTAGGAATTCTGGCGACACCCTCCTGTACACAATTTTTGGAATGGGAGCGCTGCTCACAATGCTGTATTTTGAGGAGCCAGTGAACATACCTGTACAAAAACAAGATGTACTGTGGTTGTGCAACGGTGAAATAAGGATTGCTTACCTGTGTGCATGCTGCAACACAAATCATACTGACAGCACCACCTGCTGGCTCTGCTGTTGGTCCTGGGTCAAGATGTAGCTCTCAGCTGTTCCAAAGGCAACCTACCAGGAGGAGAACCACGATATTGACAGGGATGCTCTTGTCACAAAGGAACTGTAGGTACTGTCACTTCCCTTAAAAAAAAAAAAAGTGTTTGCAAAGGGAGCATGTTAAAATTCGCATGGGTTCTGCAAATGTTGACATGGTAAATATTTTCTATTATACTTTTGTCATGGCCACAGTCCCACCCCAGCCCCTTGCCCCTTCCCCTAAAATGATACTGGATCTGGAGCGTAGGGTAGGGTACAAAAGAGTGGCTAGCATTAAAAAAAAACCCAACTTGGGAAATATGAGAGAAGCTGTGCTACAAGTCACTGCTGATAGCGAGTCTCGCCCTTGGGAAACTCATAAAATGACTACCCCGCCTGGATAAATTTGGTGAAATTGTCGCCTGCCCAAATTTCCCTGCCCACAAATAGGATGGAGAATTGTAAGAGGTGCACAGCTCTACATTGCTGGGCAAGGCAGAGAAAGAGCTGCAATATGGAGGAGGAATGGGATAAAAAAACACTGGTTGTTTTTATGTGTGCCCAAATCCGCCTCTACATTCTTATGCTACGAAGATTCCTTTCCCAGCTCTGATGCTCTTTAGAGAAACTGTTTAGCAGCTTTGTAAGTTGGCTGTGCTCCCCTTGCATCAACAGCTCTCATGTCTGTTTGTAGAAACCGGGGGTGTTTCAGCAAGGGCTGAGGTGGTTTTGCAGCAGAGATAGGCAAGCTCCCTGCAGACTGAATTGAAATTGGCTTCATAGGGGCAAAAGCTCATCTGTACTGAGAGAGTTCTCTGCCTGCTTTGTAATGCTTCGTGTGTGGGCCGTTAATGGTGCTGGGCGCATATATTATATTGTAATGCCCCACCCCCACCCGATTTTCTGAGTTTAGCTAGAAGTGAAATAAAAATGGCTGCCCTACATGGTACTTAATACTGTGCAATATGATCAAGCAGTGCCCACCCCATGGCAGGATCTTGGCTTCCTCTTTGAAGCCAGAGCAATTTGCTCGTCGTTTTTTTTTCTTCTTCTTCAAATGATGAGCACAATTTTGCAATTTCATAACTTCATAATTGCACTCATAAAAATTAATGAGAGTTTGCTCTGGTTGAGATGAAAGCCCCTCTCCCTGAACTGGGGCATAAGATGCAAAGAGGAAGCCTATAATTAAAGGAGCCCGTAGCCTTGAAAGGCTTCCGTTGAGCTTTTCCAGTCCACACTGGGCAGGCTAGTGCTGCAATAGTGTTTCATGGCCAAAAATACTGCCCAGAATTGGTTCAAGAAAAAGGCAACAGCACAGCTCAACAACTTGAATGCATCTGGGTAGCAATCTGTGTTCAATTCCAGACTAAACAGCTAGTTTGGCTTCATCTGCCTTGCACTCACACCAACAACTTCATCCATGGCAAGCAGCTGATTGGTAAATTTGCCCCAAATCTTCAAACACACAAACAGTACGTTTCCGGGCACAATTCAAAGTGTTGGTGCTGAACTTGAAAGCCCTAAATGGCTTTGGCCCAGTATACCTGAAGGAGCATCTCCACCCCCATCGTTCTGCACGGACACTGAGGTCCAGCGCCGAGGGCCTTCTGGCGGTGAGGTTGCAAGGAACCAGGCAGAGGGCCTTCTCGGTAGTGGCACCTGCCCTGTGAAACGCCCTCCCATTAGATGTCAAGGAGATGAATAACTCTATAACCCTAAGGCAGCCCTGTATAGGGAAGCCTTTTAAGGTTTAATGTTTTATTATGTTTTTATATATGTTGGAAGCTGTCCAGAGTGGTTGGGGCAACCCAGTTAGATGGGTGGGGTAGAAATAAATTATGATGATGATGATGATGAACAAAAGAGGGCATTAGATCTAGATGGGAGATAATAGTTCCTTGAAAACATTTTATCTTATTAAGTAAACAGAGAAAGTTGTCAGCAAACAGCAAGTTGCTTGGTCTGGTCAGGTCTTGGCATGTATAGAGCATTCAGCAAAAAATTCATTAATGGTTAAAATTAATGACTTTCTGCACACATTCACCCTGCATGTGCATTCAACATTCTCAGCCAGAATAAAACAAATGAAATGAGGTTTGGTTCATAAGTCAGCTGAGCATTATGAGCTTGACAAATACATAGAATGAACAAGGTACACCAAGGTACAGTGGTACCTCTGGTTACGTACTTAATTCGTTCCAGAGGTACGTTCTTAACCTGAAGCACCACTTTAGCTAATGGGGCCTCCCCCTGTCGCTGCACCACCGCTGCCCGATTTCTGTTCTCATACTGAAGCAAAGTTCTTAACCCGAGGTAATATTTCTGGGTTAGCATACAATTGTGTATGGCAGATGCTGTCTCCCTGGTTCACTCGCCATTCCCTGGACAGTCACTGAGGCAGAGTGCTCAGTCATAGATGGTGCATTGACTACAAGAGCCACAAATCAAGTTCACCACATGAAGGAGGGAGGGAGGGAGGGGAAGGGAAGGGAAGGGAAGGGAAGGGAAGGGAAGGAAGGAAGGAAGGAAGGAAGGAAGGAAGGAAGGAAGGAAGGAAGGAAGGAAGGAAGGAAGGAAGGAAGGAAGGAAGATACTGTAGATAAATAGATAGATAGATAGATAGATAGATAGATAGATAGATAGATAGATCGATCTTGGTGAATCACATAAACCTGATGCATGTCGTACACACTCTGCAAGATTGCTTTTTAAAAAATCATTTGGGTGAGAGGTCTCATGGTGCATAGTTTACAGCTCAAGTGCTCTTGGTTCACCGAAAAATCACAAGCAACTTTTTGTGTGAAAGACTTCAGAATCCACGAGGAAAAACTGGTCATGCCTGGAGGTAAACCGAAGACCTTCCTTCCACCCATTTTTCTTACTTGTTTATGTCATTTGGCCACTAGGTGTCAGGGAAGGCTCACAAAATTGGATTAAAGTTCCTCAGATTTGGTGGCATTTGAAGGAGGTTTAAAACTTTGCAGTTGAGGGAGACCTAGATTCACCCCAAAAATGCAAGATATGCGGGTGGTTTGTGTGCGAGGAGGATGATTAGAAGCCAAACAGTTGGGATTAGATAAGCCAAACGTATCAGACATGTTCTTTATGCATCAAAATGCAAAGTTCCTATGAAAAACCACTAAAATACAATGATAAGCATGGATTCCAGGCACACAAAATCTGCTTGCAGCTGTCGCCTCTCAGGTCAACTACGTCAACTCTTAGTTCAGCTATGCATTCAATGTCCATATACAGTACTCTTAAACAACAACATTTCAAATTAAAATTGCCATACACATTTCAGCCAAATTATATCTGTTGCAACAGGGCCCTCACTCCCAAAATGGAGGAGGGAGGAGGAACCCAGAACAAGGGTGTGCCAGCTCCTATATAGACTTTTGAAATTCCCCATCTCGCTTTATTGGCCGAGGGACCCAACGTACAGCTTCCGGGTCATGTGGCCAGTATGACCAAGCCGCTTCTGACGAACTAGAGCAGTGCACGGAAACCTTCCTGCCGGACCAGTATTTCTCTGCAAGGAAGGAGGGGGTGATTGTCTCAGTGATAATTCCTGGCTTCCTGATACCTGAGTGCCAGACAAAAGGGTATGATTAACTTGGCTGGGAAACAGGGAAATATAAATATCTCTTTTATTTTACTTGATGGGTTTTTGGTGGAGGGCAAGAGGAGGCATGGGGAGGGTCAAGGATGCTCAGATTACTGCTACCAGACCTCCCCTTTCATGATGTAACTGTGATGTATCTGGGAGGGGGTCCTGGGTTACACCCCTTTTTGTGATGTATGTATGATGTATAGGGGGGTGGTCTTGAGTAGGAGTGGGGGAATTTCAAAAGTCTATATAGGAGCTGGCACACCCTTGTTCTGGGTTCCTCCTCCCTCCTCCATTTTGGGAGTGAGGGCCCTGTTGCAACAGATATAATAAAGATTTTGCTTCTCAATTTTTCTCTGGTTGGCCTCTGTAATTTACTCCTACCGATGGAGAACCTGAAAAGGCTCTTGTGTACCCCATAAGGGAATAAGAGCAGATTTCTGTTTATTTCATAAGCTAACAAAATTATTTAAAATACATAATGCCAGTGTTTAAATGGTAGAGGCAGCTCCCTACCCCTTTCCTACCAAAGGCTTTTGACTTGGCTCTGCGTTGCACCTACCCTGTTCTTACTACAATTCTGCAAGGTAAAACCTGCCAGCTTCTAAGCTGACAACAGAAGAACTTGCCATTCTTAAGAGATTCTGCACTCCATCCTGTGCTGAAAGGACGCTGCACTAGGCTTGGTGCATTGCTTGCTTGCTGCAGTCCTTGTTATGTTTTGCTGTCAAAATCCAATTGACACATGAGAGGAAATGCAAGAGCTTGGAAAGCAAGAATTATCAAGGAGAAAGCCAAGCCATCACTTGACAGATGCTGCGAGCTACATGGTTCTTCCAGGATGGGCTTGCTTGTGTGCATTTAGGCTTGGCAGACCAAGGCCATGCAAGCTGCTTCTTCTCTTTCAAGCCTGCAAATCAACAGCATGGAAATGTTTGCTGCTTAAAATCAGACCCGGCGCCTGTCTCATCACACGTTCTTCAAGCGGAGCAAGGCACACAGAGCCCTGACAGTTGTTATTTCGGATGATAGCAATTTTGGCACAAGAAATCTTTCTTTTTTAAAAAATATTTTTTATTGACAACTTTTAAATTCCACACAAAATATCAAACAATACAATCTCATTCCATTTCCCCCCCTTTCCCTCCTCCCCCCCAGGACTTCCCCCAGCTTCCATAACTCCTTTATTAGTTCTAGATTTTTCCTGCATATTGTCCATTCGAAGTTTTGTTTTCATATTGTTCCAAATCTTAATTATTAATAAAATTTGTGTATGTTTATTCAAATCCTGCCAATGAATCTAATTCTGTTTGTTGTTTTTTCAAATAATTTGTAAATAAATCCCAATCTTCTTTAAAGTCCCGATTGTCCTTTTCACGCAGTTTATTTGTTAATTTTGTCAGTTCCGCATAACTCATCAGTTTTTCTTGCCATTGCTCCTTTGTTGGTAATTCTTCTTTCTTCCATCCTTGTGCTATCAAAACTCTTGCCGCAGTTGTGGCATACATAAATAAATTCTTTAATGTCTTTGGAATATCTTGTCCTAAAATCCCTAATAAAAATGCTTCTGATCTTTTAAAAAAAGTCATTTTAAACATTTTCTTCAGTTCATTATAAATCATTTCCCAGTATTTTTCCACCTCTTTACATTCCCACCACATATGATAAAAAGTCCCTTCTTTTTCATTACACTTCCAATACGTACTTGTCCCAGTTTTGTACATTTTTACCATTTTGACTGGCGTAATATAGCATCTGTACATCATTTTCATATAATTTTCCTTCAGTAAAGAACAGTCTGTAAACTTCAAATTTACTTTCCACAGTCTTTCCCAGTCTTCAAATTGTATATTGTGTCCAAAGTCTTGTGCCCATTTGATCATCACCGATTTAACCTCCCCATCTTTCGTTTCCCATTCTAGCAAAATACTGCAAGCTTTTTTCAGCAATTTCTCCTTTCCCTCTACCACCTCTTTTTGGAATCTCGAAGTTGTATAACTGAACCCTTTTTTAGGCACAAGAAATCTTTCAAGCAAAAAAAAAAAAAAGCATTAGGGAGTAATATTTTGGCTTTCAGGTCTGAAATAGCCATTTTGAACCTTTGCTGCAAACACTACGGCAATCCTTTTCATTTAAAAAAAAAAAAAAAGTCTAGGCATAAGCATGCTGATCCAGTAGGGGGTATCTTATGGGGCTGGCTGGCCTGGTAGCCTCAAGCCTTGCTCTGCATATCCTTAGCCAGCGCAAGGACAATGTTAACATTTTTCAATGGTCATTCACTTTAGTATGTCCCCAGTTCCCTTCTGACTGCGCATGCTGCTGAGCCCCTCTTCAAAAAGGTGTAATGACACCTATCAGCTCTTCAATGATGTGTATAGAATGGGAGAGGTTAGATTTAGCTACCTTCCTGACACAATTACTGCTTTTTGAAGAAATATTCGTGGTGCAGCTACATGTGTTTTTCCAAAGGCCGCCTCCCATGGAGGATGGGAATAGGTTTTGTGTTCTGCCACAGCCGCCCTGGGTAGATATGGGACACAATATTTGGAAGCTATCATGAAATCTGTCCTTTTGAATATCTCTCCTGCGAGGTGTTTGTTTAGTTTATTCTTTTATTCTTTTTCGCATTTGTGTTCACAGGTTCTCTGCAAATGTACCGGCTGGGTGTTGTGTGTGTTGAATGTGATTTATCTTGATTTCAAGCTGAACATTGTAATTAGGTCCCCCCCCCCCCATAATATTCTAGTGGTTGCAGCTGAGATATGTGCATGTGTGTATATCACAATCATGTTTGTTTGTTTTTTAAGAAAATGGACTGCAAAAAGTTACATGGATAATCTAAAATGTCCCACAGTAGATGGTTTCACAGACTTGACAGCAAAACAGCAGATACCTGCATTGCATCTCTACAATTCTATGATTCTGGTTCTGTGATTCTATGGCTTGGAAGGCTAAAATGTAAGTCATTTATTTATTTTTCATTTAAGAAAGAGAATAACAACTCCCAAGAGAGGAGAACATGTTTTACTGACCCATTTGAAACAATACCATTATTAGTATGGAGAATGATAACAATCTTCTTCCCCAAACAAAAGTTCATGAAGAACTGAGAAATATTATCACCTAGTGGGATATGAGCAGAAGAACTATTAGATAGAGACAGAGGACTCGGCTACATTCAGGCAATTACATCGTTATAACTACCGTATTTTTCGCTCCATAAGACGCACTTTTTTCCTCCTAAAAAGTAAGGGGAAATGTCTGTGTGTCTTATGGAGCGAATGTGTGGTCGCTAGAGCTGAACTGCCCAGGGGAAAAAGCAGATCGTGCTTTTTTAAAAAAAAGAGAGAAGGGGGTGTTGAAAGGAAGCCCGCTGAGCAGCTGCTCAGCAAACGATCGGGGAGAGAGATTCCAGCCCCGCCCCCTTGCAGAGGGAGGCTGTTTCCCCAGCGACATGTGACTGGCTGATTAGATTATCTGTCTGGAAACTATAGAAATGGCTTCCTGAAGCTGCAGAACCGTGAGTTAACCCCCATAAAACAGGGTTTTTTCCCTTTGCAAAGTAAGCTCAACAACTTTGAGCTGATCCTCAAAAAATGGGGCTTTTCTCCTTTGCAAAAGAAGCTGCAGAAATTTGAGCTGATCCACAAAAAAATGGGGCTTTTCCCCTCTAAAAACTAGGTGCGTCCTATGGTCAGGTGCGTCTTATAGAGCTAAAAATACGGTACATTGTAAACATCAGGTGTCCGCAAACTTTTTCAGCAGGGGGCCGGTCCACTGTCCCTCAGACCTCGTGGGGGCCCAGACTATATTTGGGTGTGTATGAACAAATTCCTATGCCCCACAAATAACCCAGAGATGCATTTTAAATAAAAGCACACATTCTAGTCATGTAAAAACACCAGGCAGGCTCCACAAATAAGCCAGAGATGCATTTTAAATAAAAACACACGTTCTACTAATGTAAAAACAACAGGCAGGCTCCACAAATAACCCAGAGATGCATTTTAAATAAAAGGACACATTATACTCATGTAAAAACATGCTGATTCCCGGACCGTCCGTGGGCCGGATTTGGAAGGTGATTGGGCCAGATCCGTCCCCCGGCCCTTAGTTTGCCTACCCATGGTAAACATGCAACACCAGATGAGTTTGATTCTTGGGCAATCCGATTTTCCATTATGAGCTTTAGAATGCGTTTTCCTGTAATGCTTTTTTAGATGTCTCGATCCAGCCAGAGTTACTGGGGGCAGAGTTTAAAGAACCACAGTATACCACAAAGCTCCACCTTATCACACTGTGGCACACATTTTAAAAATTGGCAAACTTTCCTGTATTACCCATGCGGTAGGTTAGCTGCCTGTATTCACCCATTGTCTTAAACTCAGCCAACCTTACTAATGGACTCTTTTTAGTCTTCAACACCTAATCAACGCTAATGGGTAGCATCTGGCTTCCAGTAGCTCATTGCTCCAAGCATTACATAAAAGCCATCCAGTTTCTTTCTGTTGAGCAGATCACATGTTGGGAGGGGGGGGCGGATCTTTTGAATCTTTTTATATTATTATTTCATTTCTTTTTAATCTATCCCTAATGAGCAGCCTGCACATAGCTCTTTCATTTCAAGTAGGCCTGATTTTATTAAATCTGTCTTGGCTCTTTAGTGTATGAACCTCCAACAGCCCGTAACAAAATTCTCACTGAACTGATTCCTCTCTGTCTTTTTGCTGTTTCTGACTAGAATGCTCTGAAGCTTCTGAACTGGAGATGATCCTGGAAGCAGCGAGATCAATCTGAGGAAAATGCGGCCGGACACTGAGCTTTTCCTAGATGATTAAATCCCGCAAATTTTGACCTTCTTGTTCAATGAACTGAGATGTTGTGGACCTTTTTTTGTTCAGGGAGCAAATATTTTGGGCCCATTAAATCTAGCACAGTGTCGTGCAGTATTCAAGAAAGTGATACGGAAGATTTTTATTGCACATCCAAGTGGGCATAATAAGTATCTTTGTTGATATTTCCTTTGGATTTTTGAAACTCTTTCCAGTTTCCACATAGAAAAGTCCAGACTCAAGGAGTTATCATCCCTGAATAAAAAAAGCATTTAGCATGTCACCGTGGTCTCTAAGACAGGAAGCACGTCATTGTCGAAACTGCTCAGACCAGTGATCTTCCCTGCTTACTCTCTGAAAAGCATCTGCCAGCCCCTCAGCCTTCTCCATATGCCCTATAGACAGCATCCCATCTTAGCAAGTAAAGCTGGAGTCTCCTTCTGTTGATACTGAATTGTCTTCATTTTCCTCATCTGTCTATACACCAATGCTACCAGAATATCCATATCATCCTAAGACACCCAAAAACTTGCTCCTAACTTCTTCTTTTAGCCCTCCTGAGTGCCCTTTTAAGCACTGCCTTTGAATATTTCTATTGCAGCAAGTCATCCCCAGCCAGGATACGCCTGTTTGAAAAACCGTATTATGTTCCTTAATCTCCTCACTACATACACCCAACCACCAGTTGGTGAGCCAGCGTGGTGTAGTGGTTAAGAGCGGTAGACTCATAATCTGGTGAACCGGGTTCGCGTCTCCGCTCCTCCACATGCAGCTGCTGGATGACCTTGGGCTAGTCACACTTCTCTGAAGTCTCTCAGCCCCACTCACTTCACAGAGTGTTTGTTGTGGGGGAGGAAGGGAAAGGAGAATGTGAGCCACTTTGAGACTCCTTTGGGTAGTGATAAAGCGGGATATCAAATCCAAACTCTTCTTCTTCTTCATGGGGACATATTCTAACCGCTTCTCGTTTTGTTCCACTTAGGAATAGCTGGAGTGGCTGCCCCAGTATATTTTGCAGCCACCTTTCATAAAACTCCACATCATCGCAGCCGCCATAATCCTCAACAACAGCCAGGCATATAAACAATTCCGAATTAGCCTTCTTACAGTTCATTAGACCTTTGAGCCACATCTATATCATTTCTGACTAGTAAACGTTCAGCCCGTTAAATTAACGGGCGCTAGAAGGTATGTGGTGAAACATTTGTAAAAGCAGGCTGAGGTCCCTCTACCCCTTTCCTACCTCTGTGGCCCCCTCTACCCCTTTCCTACCTCTGAGGTACCTCTACTCCTTTCCTACCTCTGTGGCCCATGTACCCCTTTCCTACTTCTGTGGCACCTCTACCCCTTTCCTACCTCTGAGGTCCCTCTACTCCTTTTCTACCTCTGTCCCCTCTACCCTTTTCCTACCTCTATCTTCCCTTATAGCCCTTTCCCTACCCAGAACCCATCACTATTTACCTCTGAGTGTTCGTGCATGTTGTCACTCTTCCCTTTTCCTATCTCCCTCGCCCCGGAAAGGCACAGCCCCGCCCTTGTCCGCTCCCGGCCAATCCGAGGCCTGAAGTCTCTGCATCGTCCAATCCCTGCGTCCCTCTAGGACATGCTCAGTGGAAAATTTCCACTGACACACAGAACGCACGCAGGGACACAGGGATATTATTATATAGGATTCCCCAACCCTCATATGAAACCTGGGCATCACTGTCCATATTGCTCTCCTCAGTAACTTCTTACTCACCCTGAGCTTGCAAGACTTTCAGACAGGGCGACAGTCCAGCAAATGAGTCAAACCGAGTGGGAATTCCATCACTCTAAACCACTAGTACATAACCTTCACGTAGCTTTTCCAGGAATTGCTCATTTTTTTTGTCAGCCTTCCAACTTTCCCAGAGGGAACTGTGACTAAAAATCACCACACAATATACAAGGACCCAACACCACCTCCAGGAGACAATTTAAACCATCTGCGTCTAGAGGGAGACAGAGACTATACGAATTAAATACCCTTAAAATATCAACACTTAACTAAAGGGGTATCTAAAGCAACATATTCAAGAGAGGTCTCCAAACCCCATCCCACCCCCCCCATCCCCAGCTCAGCATAATTCAAACCTTCTTTAACAAATATCGCAACACCTGCTGCCCCTATCTTTCCAAAGAGCCATGTAAGTCAACTATCTGAACTCCAGAGACATGTTTCTTGTGTTCGGACCAAGTCTGGGAACACCTGCAAATTAGTCAGCAAATGTTTTAGTTCCTGGCCATCAGCCACTAAACTATGAACCTCCCAACTCAGTAGCTCCAGGCCAACCATGCTCTGATTCCAAGCACCCTAAGATCTCATAACCACACTCACGTCCAAATATTTCTAAGGGGTCCTTAATATCATCATCTTTTTTCCTCAGTCTGCAGTTGCTTACTTCAACTATAAATGCAACAAACTTTTCTTCCCTCACAAACAAAGGATAAGTATAGACTTTCTGCTCCCCCACAATCAACTCCACCTGCACTGAAAGATAAGGAGGAGCATGAGATACCACGGCATCGGGCGCAACCTTCCTCTGCTCCCTAGACTGCCCAGCTTTGGTGGCAGAGGGTAATCCCTTCTTTCACTTGCAAAGTTTGGATGTCCCAGGCTTTTTTAGCCACTGGACAATTCCTAGACCAGGTGTCGGGAACAGGCCAGCAATAAATCACACAGAGTAAACAAAGTTAACTCTTTATTAGAAGAAACAAAGTCAGCTCAGGAGTGCCAGGCACAGCAGCTCTTCCTGGTAGGTCTTGCCCCTATGTGGCAATTGTGGAGACTGAAGGTCCCTGCCTTCCCACAGCTGCCTGTCACCACCTCTCCCGGGTCCTTCCCAAGCAACCTGAGACTATGCCAATGTGCGTCTCTTTGCTCCTCCCTCTTAATACCTCTCCTGGTCCTGGGAGACTGGGTGGAGGGGAGCTTGTTGCAGCAGAAGGGGGGGACGCCCTGGCTTCTTCACCAGCCTGAGTAATCTCTACTTCTTGGCCTCCCTCCTCTCCTGCTTCAGTTTCTGCTTCTGAGTCTTGACTTCTCTCTGCCACAGACTCTCCCAGTTCACTGAGCCCTGTTGCTCCTTCAGCTTCCAACACCTCTTCTTCCTCGTCTTCTCCCTGTGACCACTCATTGTTGTCCCACCTCCACTCCCCGGGCTCTGAGACTTCTTCCCCTGTAGTTCCCCAACTGGTTCCTCCCATCATTCCTCTGTGTCCAACCAGTTTGTGACACGTATGTTCTTATTTCTCTTTCTCGCCCACCTAGAAATATAGTTTGCCCCTTCTGTGCCCTCCCAGAATTTTTTTTCTGGTGCCACCACTGGCCATATCTTATCTAACTATGCCAGTCCTAGCTGAATGGTGGGGATCTGACAACTTGTTGTTGATTCCTATGAACAATAAAATCACACCAAACTGGCGGGAAAGTATCTATTGCCTTTTGATTAGTTGCCAATTTTCACTTCTCTAACCATTTTTCCAGCAAGGCCACCTGCCAGATTTAGTTGTACCATATATTTTTAACTAAGCCCCTCTAGGTCCTTTCATGTCTGCAAGATCACTGTCTTTGCAACAGATAACAGATAACTAAGCAAGTCTTTCTGCAGGCTTTTGTTTTCTCCAATAAATAAGGAGAGAAAATGTATTTATAACGGGACAGGACATGGGGGAATCACAACAGAACATGGGGTAGGCTTACTTTTCATTTGTCTGGTGAGGCTCATGTGCCTTTAACAGCTGTGCTAAAGCCTTTCTCAGTATAAAGATGTAATGGCAAAGGACACTTTTCTTCGTGAATCCTAGCTATTAATCCAGCTATGGGGAAAGGACTTAAGCACCATAGCCTGGAACAGATTGTGTTTGGCATTTAAAACTGAATGCACTATGACGCAACCTCTCAAATTTGTTCCTATATATTTGAAGCTTGATTACATAGTTTTTCCAACTCAGGCAGGAATAAGCTTTGTGTTTAAAATACACAAGCAAGCAAACAACAACAACAAAAACCTCCTAGGTTTTCAGCCAATCTATGTGTGTGTGCATGTTTGTGCGTGTGTGCAAGAATTGTGTATCTTTATCAAAGTGCTAGGGAGTTAGCAGAGTGGCTCCGTCCCACCCAGTGAAATGCTTCTGTTTAAAAGTGAGGCATTATTTATTTTTACTGTATTTTGGAAACAGCAAAATGTTTCAATGCAGGGTTTTTATTCTTTACCAGCTTAGAGCCATATGCCTAAAGCTGGTGGAGGTTGGTGAGAGGCTATTTTTCTTTGCATAGCAAATGTTCATTCAGCTGCCCTGACCACCACCCTTAATAATAAAATAAATAAATAAATAAATAAATAAATAAATAAATAAATAAAGGTTGAGAAGAAGCAGAAAACCCAATTGACGTTCGTTCTGATTCAGTGGTAAACAGCGGGTTTTCCCAGGGAAAGCGGCAGGTCAAACAACAACAATTGGAGGAGAACCTAGAAATCCCAGAGCTGTGCCTGAAAAATACGGCACAAAAGGAAATGTGGCCGAGCCCTTCCCTGCTGCATTGCT
The DNA here is from genome assembly GCA_034642065.1 of Darevskia nairensis. Taxonomy (NCBI): domain Eukaryota; kingdom Metazoa; phylum Chordata; class Lepidosauria; order Squamata; family Lacertidae; genus Darevskia; species Darevskia nairensis. The sequence goes on from JAWWNI010000405.1 coordinate 1,081,537, forward strand.
TAAGTTTTCCCAGTATATTTGCAAAGAAGGAGGATGGGGAGAAAACCAGAACAATTTGGCCCCACCTCTGCGAATCCCCTAGGGCAGGGGTGGCCAACTTCCAAGAGACTGCGATCTACTCGCAGAGTTAAAAACTGGCAGTGATCTAACACCCTTTTGGGGGGTTCACGTAAAAGTTGTTGAGCTTCTTTAGGGAAGAGGAAAGTGACGTTGAGCTTTTTTTTTTTAGGAAGGAAAGCCCTATTTTTGGTGGTTCAGGTCATTTTAGGGGTGCAGGGCAAAGATGTTGCGCTTTTTTTAGGGGAGCCAAAGTATTTTAGCTTCTTTGGAGGGAGCCGCTGATCTACCGGTGATCTACCACAGACGTCCAGTGATCTACCTGTTGGACATGCCTGCCCTAGGGCATGGGTAGGCAAACTAAGGTCTGGGGGCCGGATCAGGCCCAATCGCCTTCTCAATCCGGCCCGCGGATGGTCCGGGAATCAGCGTGTTTTAACATGAGTAGAATGTTTGCTTTAATTTAAAATGCATCTGTGGGTTATTTGTTGGGCATAGGAATTCGTTCATTTCCCCCCTCCAAAATATAGTCCAGCCCCCCACAAGGTCTTAGGGACAGTGGACCGGCCTCCTGCTGAAAAAGTTTGCTGACCCCTGCCCTAGGGCCTAGGCCACCCCACCAGATCTAGCAGTCACTAGCTGCCACTCTAACGGCCTTCAAGTAAATCTGATTTTAATTGCATTATCTGAGATTTCTGATTGCAAGAGTGCCCTGGGTTTCCAAGGTGCACAGAAGATACTGTGTTGTCTTTTTTATGCAGTTCCAAATTCAATTTAGCATTTCTTATTATTATTAAGCATCCATACGTATATGTACAAAATAGTTTTGCAGCTGCAACTCTCTCTTGTTACACAGCTTCCCTATAACTTTATAAAGATGTGAAAGTAAATCTTCCATGTTCTGATCATGCCGAGAACTCACAGCCCAAGCTCCTTGAATCGGGTTCAGGTCCATGCAAGCTGCTGATCCCAAAATTATTCATAAATATAGTTAAATAAATAAGAGCCCCATCTCCAGGAACTATATGAAAAATCACTTAAAAAAAAAAAAAAGTGTCCCACACTAACCTGAAACCAACAACCCCATTGACTTCAATAGCATTTCCACTGTATTTCTTCCACAGTAGAAGAATTTCGTATGTTTTCAGGGACTCATTTTAACCAGTCAATTACTGTGTCCTCATTGCTACCACAGTTCCATTTGTCTCTATACAAACCAGGTCAACTTAGATTTTGGCTTGTCTATGATGCCCCTCCCCTGAGAACATTCTCCTCCTTCAGCTTGTGTAGCAATTCTTGCTGTTGTCCTACTTGATGAGTCATCAAGACCCCCACCTCCTGCAACGACACCACACCATCTGACTGATTCACCAGTTCAACCGCTTTACTAGCGAATTTCTGCTTGCAAACTCTTGCAAGTGCTGCCATCCTTATAGCGGAAACATATTGCTGCATGGGCTGCGCAATCCTGCTTTCCACAACCCTGTCTGCAGAGAGCAGGTGTAGGTGACTGAAACGTTCTGTTAACCGCTGCTTGAGCTTTACGTCAGAGAGCCAGTGTGGTGTAGTGGTTAAGAGCGGTAGACTCGTAATCTGGTGAACCGGGTTCGCTTCCCCGCTCCTCCACATGCAGCTGCTGGGTGACCTTGGGCTAGTCACACTTCTCTGAAGTCTCTCAGCCCCACTCACCTCACAGAGTGTTTGTTGTGGGGAAGGAAGGGAAAGGAGAATGTTAGCCGCTTTGAGACTCCTTCGGATAGTGATAAAGCGGGATATCAAATCCAAACTCTTCTTCTTCTTTACGTCTGCTGATCTTCTTCACCCCGAAGATTTGCTGCTTTAATTCTGCTGCTTAGCATAACTGCACAACTCTATTCAACGCCAACTCAAGCTTCTCCAACAAATGTCATTGCAACCCAGAATGGTTTACAGAATGCCACAATCTGATCGATCTCTTGTGAAAGCTCAGCTCTCCGAAAGTTAGGAGGGAAAGGATTGGACTCGCCATTTGAGAGAAACGTTACAAAGGTTTCTCTGTCTTGCTGAAACCTTTATCTAAATTTATACCTTCCCACTGTCAGTTTTAGGAAGACAGTGCTTCCCACCAGTGCCTTATAGCTGTTTTTCTCTTCAGCAGTCAGCTCAGAGGAATAATACAAGTTTCACACATCAGTGCCGGCCACATTAAGAAAAATAGCAATTTTCTGAACATCTGTCTTATAATCTATGTAGCAAATAAGAAATGTCTTCCATTTCTCAGCTCCCTAGTGCGAGAAAGATAAAGGACTCAGAGCCCTCAAATATTCCACTGTACTTTCACACAATATATGTCACTCCTGGTACCATGTGTTGTTTTCTGGATTAAGTTCTAAATTCAATGTAGTAAAATTTAGAGCGGTTATTTTATTAATGGATGAGCAGACACATATGTGCAAATTCCACCAATTGAACCTAACCTTCTCTACTTGAGAAAGCTAGTGGGGAGGCTTGCTCTTAAGAAACATTATCAACATGTTCAAAGGTCTGACAAGACAAAGAAAGCTGGTGGATGGTTATAGCCAAGGCAGAGTGAAATGTGATCACACACACACACACACGTTAGATGCAGTCTAGGTTATCGAGTCTTAGCTGGCTATACTAGGAACATAGGAAGTTGCCTTATATGGAAGTCCGGCCACTGCTCAGGCTTGCACCCCGGAGAGGTCATTTTGGTGTTAATGCAGCAAAAACAGCACGGGAGGCAGCAGTTATGAGTTACTGGTCTCTGCAGCCACATCAGGCGCTGAGATTCCCCACCAGTTTGACTTCACCCCTGGAACGCACTCTATTGTCTCAAGGCAGATGGATACCAACAACCCTTGGTCCATCTAGCTCAGTACTGTCTACACTGATTGGCAGCCTCTCTCCAGGGTTACAGGCAGCCGTACCTAGAGATTTCATTGGGCAGGCCTCCTCAAACTCAGCCCTCCAGATGTTTTGAGACTCCGGTTCCCTTCATCCCTGACCACTGGTCCTGCTAGCTAGGGATCATGGGAGTTGTAGGCCAAAAAACATCTGGAGGGCCGAGTTCGAGGAAGCCTGGGGATTAAAGCAGATGCTCTACCACTGAGCTATGGCCCTTCCTACAGAAGACAAGTTATGCACCCAGAAGCACCACTTCAGCCTGTGAGCATTTCCAGCGGCTAGAACCAAACAGGAGCCCTCCAACGTTGTAACGGCCAGAAAACAGCAAACCTAACCACCAGGGCTGTCCAGCTGCTCTTGCCTTTCCTCTGCCATTTAGGGATGCCAATCTCTCTCTCTCTCTCTCTCTCTCCCCCTGGCCACTGGCATTCCCTCCCCAGAGTGTTCCTTTCGGCAGAGTTAACAGAAACAACTGTGTTGCTGACAGTTCAGTAATCACAAAAAGCATCTCAGCACACTCCAGTGCTGTTAACTTAGCTATGACATGGCTCATCATGGAGAGAGGGAGGGAGAGAGGGAGAGGGAGAGGGAGAGGGAGAGGGAGAGGGAGAGGGAGAGAGAGAGAGAGAGAGAGAGAGAGAGAGAGAGAGAACAGCAGCTTTTAGGGGTCTGCTTTAGTGGCTAATGCACAAGACTTGCGTTGTGGCGGCGGCGGGGGGGGGGGGGGGAGAAGCAGTCACAAAACATTCCTCAACCAAAAGCGGCAGGCCATTATATAACCATATAAATGACTGCCCTACTGCCGATGAGAGAAGCTTGTAGTTTTTTCAGTGGGAAGCTGCTTGCGTTTCTCCTAGAGTAAAGAATCTCACTTCTGGAAGAAAATGCAAGTTTTCTGTGTGTTTTCAAGGGGAAACGGGGTGTCATAAAGAAGAACCACAAGTCCATGCCTGGCTCAAAGGATGTGGGCGGGTACTTCAAAGGGCAAATCATTCAGAATCGTCCCCCCCCCAGTTCACCACCTAAAACTGGACATTGGACATTGAGTTTGGGAGGGCTGTTTTTGTTCAGCCCTCCCTGCATGACTTGCATTGAGTTAGGACTCTGTCCTGCAATTGGCTGAGTGCTGGAGTATCTAACATAATAAGAAAGAAGAGCATGCACAGAGTACCTTTTCTTCACCAAGAGGCTTGAACTCCGTGTATGCTATTTTTAAGCACTGACTAAAAGTCACGTGTCAGATCTTAACCACCAGCCAGTTTTCTGGAACAAAGGAAGTATCAAAATCTGCCATGTAGCAGATGTGAGGAGGAATCTTAGATGTATCTCCAGAAGTTCCTTTCTCTGGCTCTCAGGACTCTCCCCCACATTGCAACCCTTTCCCAGCCACATCTCTCACTGACTCTGTTTGCACACTCCATGAAGGTTTTTGTCTCTCTGGTAACGCCTTTTGCTTGCCTCAGTGGAGGACTAACCCACCGTACCAAGCTAAACTCTGCATTTGTCCATTGTGCTGAAAAACTTTCCCCACTCACAGACCCTCCAAGTGTCCCTATTTTCCAGGGAAGGTCCTGGATTTACAGAAGCCGTCCTGGTTTCTGGCTTGATTCTGGAATGTCCCGCTTTTCCTTTGTTGTTGTTTAGTCGTTTAGTCGTGTCCGACTCTTCATGACCCCATGGACCAGAGCACGCCAGGCACTCCTGTCTTCCACTGCCTCCCACAGTTTGGTCAGACTCATGTTGGTAGCTTCAAGAACACTGTCCAACCATCTCGTCCTCTGTCGTCCCCTTCTCCTTGTGCCCTCAGTCTTTCCCAACATCAGGGTCTTTTCCAAGGAGTCTTCTCTTCTCATGAGGTGGCCAAAGTATTGGAGCCTCAGCTTCAGGATCTGTCCTTCCAGCGAGCACTCAGGGCTGATTTCCTTCAGAATGGATAGGTTTGATCTTCTTGCAGTCCATGGGACTCTCAAGAGTCTCCTCCAGCACCATAATTCAAAAGCATCAATTCTTCGGCGATCAGCCTTCTTTATGGTCCAGTTCTCATTTCCATAGATCACTACTGGGAAAACCATAGCTTTAATTATACGGACCTTTGTCAGCAAGGTGATATCTCTGCTTTTTAAGATACTGTCTTAGGACGTCCCTATTTTCATTGGAGTAATGTTGGGGGACACATCGCCTCTTTCACCAGGAATGGAGAAGCACTGACTCCCCAGATGTTACACTCCCCATGAGCCCTAGCAAGATTGGCCAGGGATGAAGGGAGCTCAGTTCACAGCAACCGCTGGAGGGCCAAGCGTTCCCCACACCTGCCTTTGACCTTCGCCCCACAGACTCCTGTGGTTGCCCATTGTGAGTTATGATGCACTGATTATGGTTAAGAAATGTGCCTCTTAGGGAATAGCAAAAGCTCTGCAAGGAAAGCAGTATTTAATCTGTTTCAGAACAGGAGCGCATTTTGCATTTGTGGCCATTCTGATAAGCAGCATTGATAGCCACATGGTAATTAAACTTGATGACTGCAACTCCGAGAACAGGCATGCTAATCAGCCCTCGGGGCTAGAGCGCTGGTGATATTTTTAATCTTCTCTTTAAGAGAAAATAATGAACTTTGGCACATTATATGGACTCATAAAAGCCTCTAAGAAATACACAGGCTTCCAGAGATATCACCTCTGCTTCTTGTGCATTGCCCATGGTTCAAGAAGAGAGTCAGGGGGAAACAAATGCTTGTATATATACATGGTGCACATTTCTTATGGGCTTCTTCTGCCTCCCAAATGCACTTGTCAGGTCCTTGTTTGGCTCTTTCACCCCTGCTTCAAGAAGCACAGGTTGAATCCCACTCATATGGACTTAGAAACCACCAACAAACCATTCCTTTGGCTCAGTTTGAGCCTCAGTTTGTTAATTCTCATAGCCGCACCTGGCTCTGAAGAGAAGGAGGAACAGAACTGTGTGCCATTTTGATGACAACATACTCCAAACCCCACTAAGGAACTTGCTCAGTGGTTCCATGGAGATCAGGGGTGGTGAAGAGCATCTTAGGGAATCTCACATTGTGGACGGTCCCTGTGGAACTGAGCTGAGCACCGGGATTCTTTGATGGAATGCATGGGCTTTAAATATATGGGGTGGATCATCTGCTACCTGATCTTTCTGACTGGAGATACTGGTAAATTGAACTGAGGACTTTCTGCATGCCAACCAGGTGATTTGCCACTGAGCTGCCCCAGTTGTACATGCCCGAGTGAGTGATGTTCTGTTGTGAGCTGCCCTGTCACCCAACAACAGCGCCTTCTGATTAGAATGGAAAAGTAGCCTGAGCTTCTTCCATGGGAGCGGGGAGAGCAGTTTGCCTTATTTTCTAACTCAGTCCAATGTAAGCCTGGGGGATGTTGTCCATCTCTATTAATTAGTGGGATGGTGTTGGTGGAGGCAGTGACAGTGTCAAGGGTGAGAGAAGGGGACGTCACAGACAGCAAGGCCACAAGTAAGCAAGATGCCAAAGGAGGGAGGAAATTGCACCAAGGAAGATGTGGGTTTTTCACCCTGGCCTGCCTGGGGATGTTGGTGGCAGAAAAAGCCTTCCATACTTTGCACAGCAAAATCTGAGTTTTGTTTCGCTTCTACCGCTGCCTTCTGGAGAGGCATGGGCATCTGCAAGGGGGGCACTTGTCCCCTCCTGGACTCCTAAAGGTATTTGTTTATTTACACCCAGTTAGTCTGTGTGCTTGCAGAAAATTACATGAGTGTTGTCCTGCAACTGAAGCAATTAGCAGGATCAAAGCAACACCACTTTTGCACCAGTTATTGTGTTCGTGTCACCGGCAACATCTTTCATGGCCTTGTCTTTTACTTACTTACTTATCAAACCTTTATTAGGCATTTTACAGATAAACCCGTGAGAGATAGAATCACATACAGGAGCCTTAAAGTATATACAAAGAAACAACAGTTGAGTACGTAGGCTGATTGTATGTATGTATGTATATGTATGTATGTGTGTATATATATATATATATATATATATATATATATATATATATATATATATATATATATATATATATAATCTAGAATTTCTTTCTGTTAAACTACTCCTTGGGGCACTGCTGCCAAAAACTCGGCTACCTCCACAGTCACCCTTTGGTCAATGTCGGACAAACAGAATCCAACACTTCCACTGTGCAGAGGTTGCAAACCACCCAGGAGGGGGGACAGCACACGTTCACACAGCATACTGTGCAGTGGACAGTGAAAGAGAATATGCTCAACAGTATCTGGGACATTCAGGGAACATCTGCAGTATTTCTTGTTTCTGGGAATGTTCTGATATCTACCCCTAACAAATGCTGAGGGAAAGACATTCAGTCTTGTCTTTTGATCCTAAGCAAATATTCATCAGTGCTGGTGTCAGTCACCCAAGTTCTGCAGTCTGTGAAGTTAGATGTAATGGAAATGAAAGTGTATGTATACCAAGAGTTGCTGGAAGTAATGGAACAACCCAGAGAAACTAGTGAGGAGACCTTTAGCACAATAACAGAGAACAACAAGAAACTGGCACGTGACATGGAGGAAGAACTTAAAGCACCCAGAGAAACAATGCAACAGAAAAACCCTGCCAATCATCTCAACCAGTCCACAGGACAGTGATCTATCTACATTCCCTACCTATATTCACTTATTACCTCTCCAACGACTTGTTTTGGTGATGAAAACCAAAACGGCATACAATTTGTTTGAAACTACACCCATCTCAGATATGCCACACTGAAGAAAAAGACTTTTAAGTGCTTTACAAATTCGAAAACCTTGGGAATGAGTTGTGGGCCAAAAAAAAAGAAAGTGCCCAAGAAATATACCCATCATCATATGACATATGCAACCTGAACCTTGTTGAACCATTGCACCACACAAAACTGTTCCCTGCTATTAGAATGGTCACCCTTACATCACTTTCTATCCCAGTCACAACATGCACCATTGAACAATTCTTTAGCACTTTGAGCAGGGTGAGGTCATTCAACAGACCGATTGGCTTGTGTCTGCTGAGTGCCCATAGAGAAAAGCTGTAGGAGAAATCTATGGAAGAAGCTACTGACCATTTTGGTCAAGAGCCTGTCATGGGGCAGTAGTTGGCTTCACCTGCTGAGCAGCAGCCTGAAGGAGCAGAAGGCGAAGTGACCCCACCTGCTGCTAATCAGCCTTCTTGCTTCTGATGAGACCCAGCTGGCTCCAGCTTTCTTAAGCAGGGTTTCCAGCCTCGGTCAGTTGCTAGAAACAACATTTGTCGTTCTTGGCCAAACCTTACTGCTTCTCATGACCTTGGACCCTTGGCTTTTTTGACCCCTGGATTGTCTGACTACGTGAACTGAAATACTCCTGGCCTTAGGACTGGGCTGAACCTTGTATACGGACTCTGCCTCCAGTCAAGTACCCCCTGAGACTTGGCTGGTTGGCTGGCTTCTCCCTCCACTGAGCTCTGCTGTGGCTGGCAGTACAGGGTTGCAACAGATCCTCAAAGACTCCAGTTAAGAACACAAGAAGAGCAGGTGAGTCCGACCAATAGACCATCAGCCAGTCTAGCTGCTCGTTCTCCCAGCCAACCAGATTTTATTTTTGTTTCAAGAACGATACACTTTCTAGTAACATATGTCTTCCTTTATGTTATGGACTGGCAAGCATTTACAAAAGGAAAGAAAGAAAAAGTCTGAATGGCTCTAGCCCTTATGTCTTGCAATTCACTGCATCCGAGGCAGATTCTGTGAAAAGCTGTGAGTCTTATAGCTTTATTGTGCAATGGGCAAATGGAAGCTGTGTGTCTTTCTCGTAGTGCCCTACTCTGGGGTTGCCAATGTGGTTTCCACCAAGTCCTAGCCCATCAGTCCTAGCCAGCATGGCCAATGGCTAGGAGTTGGTAACTTCTAGGTGTTACGGGACTCCAAGTTGGCTACCACTGTCCTAGATTTATCCCACTAAATGTAGATAAAGTAAATGTGATGTGGTCCTGGCCAGGACAACAGCAGTTTCTGTGTATCATGTGGGTGAAATAGAGGACAGGGACTGAGACATGGGGAAGTGATTTCATAGAATCATAGAATCACAGAGTTGGAAGAGACCACAAGGGCCATCCAGTCCAACCCCCTGCCAAGCAGGAAACACCATCAAAGCATTCCTGACAAGTGGCTGTCAAGCCTCTGCTTAAAGACCTCCAAAGAAGGAGACTCCACCACACTCCTTGGCAGCAAATTCCAGTCAAACAGCTCTTACTGTCAGGAAGTTCTTCCTAATGTTTAGGTGGAATCTTCTTTCTTGTAGTTTGAATCCATTGCTCCGTGTCCGCTTCTCTGGAGCAGCAGAAAACAACCTTTCTCCCTCTTCTATATGACATCCTTTTATATATTTGAACATGGCTATCATATCACCCCTTAACCTTCTCTTCACCAGGCTAAACATACCCAGCTCCCTAAGCCGTTCCTCATAAGGCATCGTTTCCAGGCCTTTGACCATTTTGGTTGCCCTCCTCTGGACACGTTCCAGCTTGTCAGTATCCTTCTTGAACTGTGGTGCCCAGAACTGGACACAGTATTCCAGGTGAGGTCTGACCAGAGCAGAATACAGTGGTACTATAGCAGACATAGGCAGAAGGCATGATGTTGTGAGTAGGCAGGGGTTTGATAGCAATTGAGCTCTGCCTCTGCTTTGAATAACCACGCTTAGCCCCCAAGGATCCCATCCTCTGAAAATAGTAAGTGCTGTCCATTTTACCCTTCGGGGACGTGATATTTCAACACTAAAGAACTGCAAATGACTTGCGAGTGCTACTTTGAAACTGCCTCCCTTCAAAGAGAATCTTTCTCTTCATAGTCTATTTGCTCCCCTTATTGGTGGGCTTTAATTTGAGAGGGAAGTATTGGGAGGAGCATGGCAGCCTAGGGTTGGGAGAAAAGATGGGGCAGGCCTGCCTAGTCAAATTCAGCCAGGTTTGCCATCAGATGAAGATGACTTTGCAGGCTGTGCCAACTCCATTCTGGGAAATTCTGGGATAACTGCTTTTGCATTCATTTCACCTCAAGATTCTGGTGCTACAAGCGAAGTCAGTCGTTCAGTCCCATTCCTGTAGTAATGGTGAGTGTCGTAGGGATCGGCCTGACCAGCATTGGATTAAGGGTGACTTGGGTGCCCAATGGGGTGCAAAATTGAGAAGATCCATAATTGAGAAGATCCATTCGGGGGCACCAAATTTTGGCCTCGCACAGGGCGCCATATTATAGAAGAAGAAGAAGAAGAAGAAGAAGAAGAAGAAGAAGAAGAAGAAGAAGAAGAAGAAGAAGTTTGGATTTGATATCCCGCTTTATCACTACCCGAAGGAGTCTCAAAGCGGCTCACATTCTCCTTTCCCTTCCTCCCCCACAACAAACACTCTGTGAGGTGAGTGGGGCTGAGAGACTTCAAAGAAGTGTGACTAGCCCAAGGTCACCCAGCAGCTGCATGTGGAGGAGCGGAGACACGAACCCGGTTCACCAGATTACGAGTCTACCGCTCTTAACCACTACACCACACTGGTTCTCTGGAAGATTACCAGAGTCCACCTCTGGCATGACCCCACCATCTTAAGGTGTTTAAGAGGCACATGCAATATGAAGGGGAGGAGATAGTAACTTTTTTCTTTGATGAGTCCTGCTGCCCCCCCCCAAATAATTGTCTTCAGCACAAGACACCAGTTGCTTCAGGAAAGCTGTTCCGTGTCTCTCACTTGTTTTCCTTGCAATCAAGAACTGGAGGAAAAAGGGGGAGGATTCCAAATCCAGGGAGTCACTTCTGCTTAGCTCAGCCTGTGCTGAGTGTGCAGGTTTTAACAACAAGTCAGCAATTCCCATATCTTCAGCTAATTATCTCTTCTGATCAGCTACTGGCGTTGCTTATTTTTTCTAAGGCACAGCCCTAAAATATGAACATGAGGGATACGTGTTGTGGACTGGCAAGCGGTACGTTAAATCTGCTCAGGAGAGAAACCCAGTTTATATGCTGATAAGGTGGTGAGAATAATAACCGAGCCTAAACATAGGAAGTTGTGGTTTAAGGCTGTTCTTGGAGATCTGGCAAAGTTGAGAGAAACGGGGGGTTGGTGTCTTTGCCGTACAACTGTTTGGAATACAGGGTGTGAACTCATCTTGCCCGATGCTAAATCAAGGAGATGTTTCTCTACCAAGGCAAGATCTTCACACAACCTTCTTGTGGGCTCTGGAGCATGGGTAGGCAAACTAAGACCCAGGGGACGGTCCGGGAATCAGCGTGTTTTTACATGAGTAGAATGTGTCCTTTTATTTAAAATGCATCTCTGGGTTATTTGTGGGGCCTGCCTGGTGTTTTTACATGAGTAGAATGTGTGCTTTTATTTGAAATGCACCTCTGGGTTATTTGTGGGGCATAGGAATTCGTTCATTCCCCCCCCCCCCCAAAAAAATATAGTCTGGCACCCCACAAGGTCTGAGTGGACCGGCCCCCTGCTGAAAAAGTTTGCTGACCCAGAAACATCTTCTGTTCCAGGAGGGAGGGAGAGCAGAAACATTATCAGACAACAGACAGGCTGTGAAAACAAGGCTGCAGGCATGAAGATAGATACCTGGTTGTACATTTTGTTATGGTATACTAGAAGCACCTCTGCCTATTATGATGGCACCGGAAGAATACAAAACTGAAAAAGTAAGCCCTTTGTGTAGCTTTGTGGGACACAGAAATGAAACACAGTATGAAGCGAAGAAAAGGTTTTTCCAGTGCCTCAGGCATCGGGAATCTCTGGCCTGTGGACCAGATCAGTTTTCCAAGTATGGCCTGCAAGGCCATTTTCCTTCAGCCATGCCCACTTGCCTCATGCCAGGGCAGGTAAAGGCATAGCTGGAAAGGAACAATTGAGGGTGTTACAGTGTACTCCCAATTGTTGTTCTGAAAGCAGGGCTTTCATTGGACGCCTTTTAAATTCGGCACCAAATGCAAAAGCCCTCCTGATTGGACGCCCGAAGCAGAGCTCCCATTCCGTTCTGGATTTAAAGGGACTTCCCCATCTCCTTTGCAGCCCAACTTGAAATTGACCCAAGCTGGAAAGGGAAACTATTTGGAAGTGGGGTTTGAATCCAGGGAAAACATCTGAGATTTTTCTTCTTCTCACTCCCTGAAAGAAAAGGAAAGCCTCTTTGCAGAATTCCTCTCAAATATTCTCCACATTATTTTTGTTGCAGCCATTATTTCTCTCCTCACCCCTGCCAATATTACTCTGGAATGATGCGGGTCTTTCAACTCCTTCCTGATTGGTTGGCACTCCACCCAGCACTGATTGGCTTCTAGGTCTCAAGGGGGATGACCCAAGATATGTCCATCACAACTGCCTTCTTTGGGAGTGAGTTCCATAGTTTAACATAGTTTAACTAGGCAAATAGCTACTTTCTTTTATCTGTCCTGAATCTTCCAACATTCAGCTTCGAGTGTTATAAGAGAGGGAGAAAAATCTTTTCCTTATCCACCTTCTCCATGCATACTTCTATAAATTGATACCATGTCGCCTCTTACTTGATATCAATGACGTCCAAGTTTCTCTAAACTTTAAACTCCCAAACGCTGCGAACTTTCCTCATAGGGGAGTTTCTCCTGTCCCTTGGTCATTTTGGCTGTCCTTCTCTGAACCTTTTCCGACACTACAACATCCTTTTTGAAGGTGAAGCAACCAGAACTGTACACAATATTCCGAATGCAGTCACACCATAGATCTGTATAATGGCATTATTGTATTGGCAGGTGGTTGTTGTTGCTTTAATTCCTTTCCAGATAATCCCTTGCATGGAATTTGGCTTTTTCACAGCTGCCACACACTGGATCAACATCTTCCACTGAGCCATCCACTGCAACCTCAAAATCTCATTCCTGGTCCATGACCTTCACTTCAGACCCCATGTGTATATGAAATATGATTATTTTTTCACATTGAGCCCAAGGCTTGATGTGGCTAAGTCTCCTCGTGTTAAGCTATGATTTAGCATGACCTCAACTGCATCCAGGACGCGGGTGGCGCTGTGGGTTAAACCACAGAGCCTAGGGCTTGCCGATCAGAAGGCCGGCGGTTCGAATCCCTGCGACGGGGTGAGCTCCCGTTGCTCGGTCCCTGCTCCTGCCAACCTAGCAGTTGGAAAGCACGTCAAAGTGCAAGTAGATAAATAGGTACCACTGCAGCGGGAAGGTAAACGCCGTTTCCGTGCGCTGCTGTGGTTCGCCAGAAGCGGCTTTGTCATGCTGGCCACATGACTCGGAAGCTGTACGCCGGCTTCCTCGGGCAGTAAAGCGAGATGAGTGCAGCAACCCCAGAGTCGGACACGACTGGACCTGATGGTCAGGGGTCCCTTTACCTTTACAACTGCATCTATGATTGGCCCAAGGTCAGCTGTTGTGCTTCATGGGCGAGTGAGGAGTTGAACTTGGGTTTCCCCAATCCCACACTCTAACCGTTACATGCTACTGGCTCTTATTTCTGATGTCTAAGCATTTATTTGATTGAAACAATGTACAGCTTGTCCTCAAGCTGCACCTATGCACAGATGAGGTACAATATGAAGTTAATTAAAACAACCATGAATATAACAAGTGATTTGTTTTTTAAAAAATAAAAAAGCAAAGGAAAAAAATCTAAATAGAGAAGGCTGAACAGCCACATTAAAAACCTTAAAAAAATCTGAGCAAATGAACATGCCTTCAGCTGGCACCAAAATGACAACGTTATCGCTGCCTTATGTTTCTCTGAGTGGAGGAGATTCCCCAAACACGGAACAGTTGCTGAGAAAGCTGTCTCCTACATCATCACCAACTGTTGTTGTTGGCGTCAGTCTGCCTCGAGAGACAATGGAGTGTGCCTTGGGAAGGGGTTGAAGTCAAACTGCTGTGTTAGGAGCACCAAAGTGACCTCCCTGGGGCGCATGCTTGGGCAGTGCGCATGGATGTCCTGGGCTGCCCAGGCAGCAAAACAACAAGATCCCCCTCTCTGTCTTGCTGATGTGGACCAAAGAAAAGCAGAGCAATAGGTTTGGCACCAACTTGGCTGCAGGAGTTGCCAGAAGGAGGCGTACAAGACGCCATCCAACCATTTCAGTGACTCCCTGAGCCTCTCCTAACTCTGGAAAATGCAGAAGAGTCCCCCCACTCTTTCCTTTGATCTTAAAGAAAGCTGATAACAGGAAGTATAGCTATCATAGATCCCTGACCAAAGAAGAAAGATGGAAGATTTGGGGGGAAACTTTCTATTTCCAGTAAATCAGTGATGGCCAAACTTGGCCCTCCAGCTGTTTTGGGACTACAACTCCCATCATCCCTAGCTAACAGGACCAGTGGTCAGGGACGATGGGTAGTCCCAAACAGGTGGAGGGCCAAGTTTGGCCATCACTGCACTAAATGAATCATCTTCTTTGGTGATCACATGAGTAAGATTCTCTTCCATGAACGCTGTCTTAACAGTGAGCCCGTAAGTGGTTGTGGAGCCAATTCTGGATCCACATGTCCTTCCATAGTGGGGACATAGGTTTCTGGGTGAGAGTTGATCACTGTGAGGGTTTGCCAAAGGTGCCTTCCTCTTAGCACATTTCTCCCATTCATCCTGCGTATGAGTGTCTTCAAAGTCCATGACACCTTTGGTAAGGGCTGTTCTCCAATTGGAGCAGTCACAGGCCAGTGTTTCCCAATTGTTGGTATTTATACTACATTTTTAAAGATTTGCCTTGAGAGAGTCTTTAAACCTCCTTTGTTGACCACCAGCATTACGCTTTCCATTTTTAAGTTTGGAATAGAATAATTGCTTTGGAAGGTAATAATCAGGCATCTGAATAACATGACCAGTCCTACGAAGTTGATGTTGAAGAATCATTGCTTCGACATTGGTGATCTTTGCTTCTTCCAGTACACCATTGATGGAATCTTTCAAGGAGTTGGAGATGGCATTTATAAGTGGTCCATCTTTCACAAGCATACAGTAAGGTTGGTAGTACAATAGCTTTGTAAACAAGCATTTTGGTTTCCCTGCAAATGTCATACAGCATGCTCTGTTCCTTATCCACCATCACATTACAAATGCTGCACATGCCAGACCAGACGTCTCATAAGAAGCTTACTTCTCCCCAACATGTGCAATGCCATCATTATTGCCTCCGTTATTACTAATGCCATTCTTATCTACTGCCATTAAGCATTTCTTTGCACAAATTGCCAGCTACTAATTAAGCCAGTTGGACGCTAGTTCAATAGCTTAGTGAGATTTGATACAATAAGATTTGTGAACCCCCCCCCCTTCTTCTTTTTTGCCTTTTTTTGGTGGGTCAGGTTGGGGGCTGGTAATTGCAGTTTGCACAAGACTCCATGGAGTGAGTTCTGGACATATAATGTAGCTCTTTGAGCAGCATACAGCTGCTTCCTTCCCCCACTCAGTTTATCAGAAAGCTGTGTTTTATACTTGAGTTTAGCAATGAGTTATTTGTAAGCCCTGAACAGGAGGCAAGTCAGTTCAAAATAAGGAGAATTCTAGACAACTGGCAACAGCCGAAGAAAAGCACACCTCTGTGCAGAACTGTAGCGGACCCACCACTTAATACCACCAATTAATAATCCGCCGGATCCACTCCTGCTATCTGCCCCTTATTATAGTGCACCCACCTCGCTGTGCACCAATTAGACAAATTTCTACAATTTACCACAGGTTATTGTGTGGGGGACTTGTGTGAGGGAAAACCTAGTGATTAGAGTCTCAGGCTGGAGTTGATTAAACAAACAAGAAAACTCTTTATTAAAAGAGGTTTGTGAAACAAAGTGGGGTCAGGAAATGTGTTCTTTCGGGCAGAATACTATAAGCACAGCTTTTCTTAAACCGGTTACTCAAAAATCAGTTGTTACACTTCAGGTGGTAGAGGTTCAGAGGTTCTAGAATAGATGGTAAAATGCTCGACTTGGTTTCCGTTACTTAGGTATTACAGTTACAGGTAGGTAGTCGTGTTGGTCTGCCATAGTCAAAACAAAATAAAAAATAAAAAAAATTCCTTCCAGTAGCACCTTAGAGACCAACTAAGTTTGTTCTTGGTATGAGCTTTCGTGTGCATGCACACTTCTTCAGATACACTGAAACAAAAGTCATCAGACCCTTATACCTACCTGTAACTTTGTTCTTGGTATGAGCTTTCGTGTGCATGCACACTTCTTCAGATACAGAAGAAGTGTGCATGCACACGAAAGCTCATACCAAGAAAAACCTTAGTTGGTCTCTAAGGTGCTACTGGAAGGAATTTTTTTGTTTTGTTTTAGGTATTACAGTTAAATACTTTCAGGACCATACAGTTTCCTTCACAACTTAATACTTTGGTTCATGAGCGAGGGGCACTTCTCAGTTACCCACTCTTTTAACAATCCCACACCTGAGGTATTCTAAATGGCATAGGATCACTGCACCCCTTGTTACTGGTTGGGAGTCTTCTGTACCTAGAAGAACTCTCCCCTCCTTGCTATACCGAGATACAGGTAGCCTGAATTCCCACAGGCTCAGGCTCAGCCCTCCCAGGACACTCCTGTCTGTATACCTTCCCCAGACCCTCAACCTGGTCTCCCTACCCAAGCTGTGAGGCTCTGTCCTCTCGCTACAGATAGTCTCCTCAGTGTGGATGTTTAACTTGGCTCAGAACCAGTTCTCCCTATCTCACTCCCTAACTCCCATCTCCCAATCAAACCCTATCTCTTAACCTGAACCTTGGCCCTATCTCTCATCTTAAATCCAGCCCCATCTAACACTCTCCCTCAGAAACTGCTCCTTTTAGTCTCAAAAGGTAAAGGGACCCCTGACCATTAGGTCCAGTCGCGGATGACTCTGGGGTTGCGGCGCTCATCTCGCTTTACTGGCCAAGGGAGCTGGCGTACAGCTTCCGGGTCATGTGGCCAGAGCAGCGCACAGAAACGCCGTTTACCTTCCCGCCAGAGTGGTACCTATTTATCTACTTGCACTTTGACGTGCTTTCGAACTGCTAGGTGGGCAGGAGCTGGGACTGAGCAATGGGAGCTCACCCTGTCGCAGGGATTCAAACCGCCGACCTTCTGAAGCTGCCGCCCGCCCGGCACCCCTTGGTGCGCCGGCATGAGCAGCCGTTGCACCAAGGGGGTGCCGGGCAGCGGCTCCGGGAGACTCTGCAGCCCGCAGAGACTTCCGAAGCTGCCGCCCGCCCGGCACCCCTTGGTGCGCCGGCATGAGCAGCCGCCGCACCAAGGGGTGCCGGGCAGCGGCTTCGGGAGACTCATGATGCATGCACACGCCGCGACGGCCCGCCCCCGGGGGTGCCTCTTGGCTTCCCGCCCCGGGTAGCCAAGGGGCTAGGAACGCCCCTGAGTGATGCCGAGGGGAGGGGATAGTCTTGTTGTCTGGGCAGCCCAGGACCTCCATGCACACTGCCCAGGCTTCCACCTTCACTTCACTTCAGTGCTGCTAACGCATTGATTTGATTTCACCCCCAGAGGCACACTCCATTGTCACTCGAGACAGACAGAGGCCAACAACAACAATTGTAGTATTCATACCCCACCAGCTAACCAAAGGTTTTAAGGCAGCTTGCAATATATTTAAAGAGGTAAAGGTAAAGGGACCCATGACCATTAGGTCCAGTCGTGTCCGACTCTGGGGTTGCGGCGCTCATCTCGCTCTATAGGCCGAGAGCCGGCGTACAGCTTCCGGGTCATGTGGCCAGCATGACGAAGCTGCTTCTGGCGAACCAGAGCAGCGCACGGAAACGCCGTTTACCTTCTCGCCAGAGCGGTTCCTATTTATCTACTTGCACTTTGACGTGCTTTCGAACTGCTAGGTGGGCAGGAGCTGGGACCGAGCAACGGGAGCTCACCCCATCGCAGGGATTCGAACCGCTGACCTTCTGATCAGCAAGCTCTAGGCTCTGTGGTTTAACCCACATATTTAATAGACAATAAAAAACATGCTGGGGAGAAAGTATAAGTCTGTCTGTTCCCAGTTCTCGGATGTTCCTGCTGCCGCCTTGCCTCTGAATCAACCAGATGTGAAACTTTGATCTGTTCGCACATCAAAGGGTTGCAGTAAAAGTTAAGTAAGCAAAAGGGAAATCAACAACCCTAAGTCACCGTCCTTTCACCCTGGACAAAGCCATTCCTGTAAACAGAAGCAGGTATTTGCTGCTCGTGGGTGGAGGAAACTTTTCTGTAGATAAACTTGTTGCCAACTGTCGGTCAACAAATGGGAATGTAGCTGAAGATAGACCCTATATTTATTTGTTCGAGTGCGGAAGGCTGGGGGTGATAACAGCCTCTGGGTCTTGAGGGTCAAAACAAGCCTTTTTCTGTCCCGCCCTGCTTCCAACAAGATTGATGGATGAGGGTAAAAGGCCTTTCCTTGCCTCTTAAAACAGGCAGCCAGTGAATTGGGTTGGGGGAGAGATTTATTCTAATCTGACATCTGGAAGTGGCTGTAGTTCATTATTGCCAACGTACTCCTTGCAAGCGAGACAAGAGGCAATAGTAGGCTTTGCAGAATCCTAGACATGCCCAAAGGCAGGATGGCTCAATCGGTAGAGTATGAGACTCTTAAGAGAGTGTGTGTGTGTGGAGAGCCAGTGTGGTGTAGTGGTTAAGAGTGGTAGACTCGTAATCTGGTGAACCGGGTTCGCGTCTCCGCTCCTCCACATGCAGCTGCTGGGTGATCTTGGGCTAGTCACACTTCTCTGAAGTCTCTCAGCCCCACTCACCTCACAGAGTGTTTGTTGTGGGGGAGGAAGGGAAAGGAGAATGTTAGCCGCTTTGAGACTCCTTAGGGTAGTGATAAAGCGGGATATCAAATCCAAACTCCTCCTCTTCTTCTTTTTAAGAATAGGGCTTAGATAATGGGGCTTAGAACAACATTGAGTCTGATGCTTTACGAATTTATCTTAAAAGTAGGCATATGATTTGGGATTGAAGTATTAAATACACTGCTGTAGGCATTGGCAGTGTTATAGGAATTCTAAGGTATCGAATATAGAATAAATGTTGATAATTGCACAAGGCAAACGCACATACATAAGTATATAATTCCAGTGCTTTTTTTTCTTTAAAAAAATGTTTAGGGGTTCTCTCATTTTCCAACTCATATTGAAATACTGCCCCTCAATGAGGTCAAGCTTACATTCAGAAAATGTTTAGGGGTATGCGTACCCCTGCGTACCCCCAGAAAAAAGCACTATATCAGCAGTATGCAGTAAAATGGGATTGGAAGCACCTTTTTTAGGCCTTGCCAGATTCACTTCTGACAGGCTATGAGTGAGGAGGTATTTTTTACAAACTAGTCTTTTGAAATCACTGGAAGGATGCTTTTTAAGCATGCAGAATTCTGCTTCAGTCTCAAATGCTCAGAGTAAAAATAATAGTCAACAAGCAAGCAAGCAGGCACACACACACACACACACAGCGCCTCCTCCTCCAATCTGATTTGGCATTTCAGAGTGGCCCTAATTTGACTCAAGCTGATCCGACCCCCAATCTGATTTGGGAATCTGGTATGGCTATGTGGTCAGAAGCAGGGGTGAGGTGGAGAAAAAGACACATTTAGGCTGCCAGTATTCCTCCTCCTCCTTCCCATCTCACCACCGGACCACCATCCTTTCGACAGCCCTGTGTTGCTTTAGGGTTGCCATACGCCCGGAATTTCCCAGACATATCAGAAATACCGCAGTCAGCAGTAGTGTCTCTGGGCAGAAATCAGCATAAAATATCTGGGAAAATCCAGATGCGTGGGAGCCCATGCCTGCAGTGAAGAAGAAGAGTTTGGATTTGATATCCCGCTTTATCACTACCTGAAGGAGTCTCAAAGCGGCTCACATTCTCCTTTCCCTTCCTCCCCCACAACAAACACTCTGTGAGGTGAGTGAGGCTGAGAGACTTCAGAGAAGCGTGACTAGCCCAAGGTCACCCAGCAGCTGCATGTGGAGGAGCGGGGAAGCAAACCCGGTTCACCAGATTACGAGACTACCGCTCTTAACCACTTCACCACACTGGCTCCCAGTGCCGATTTTCCATAAGAATAGATTAAAATTGGCTTCCCCCCCCCTTTCCTTATCTTTCTTTCTTTCTTTCTTTCTTTCTTTCTTTCTTTCTTTCTTTCTTTCTTTCTTTCGCAATTTTGCCAAGAAAGCTCAACAAGAAAGCCCCTCCCCAAATAAAAAAAAAGCTCAACAACTTTTCTGTCTGGATTTTCGCTGTCTGAAACATGGCAACTCTACTAAGGGTGCATCAGATCTGACCCGGGGTCATTCAGAACTGCCTCATTCCCAAAGCAATGATAACTCAGGTTGACCTGAATCTTCACAGGCTAGCCAAATCTGCCGTTTCTATGAAGAAACACAAAACTAGAGTAAGTCTACAAAGAAACATGAGACCAGAACCTGTTCTGGTACTCAGATGGCCAACAGACCTTGCTGATAGAACTTGGGTTACAAAATTTCTCCCCTAAAATTAAAATAAGCAGGAAGAGCACCTTTTAGCTCCAAGTGAAACCATCCACAGTGGCAATAAGGGCCTTGTTCCTGGAAAAGTGCAGGCTCAAATAAACATGAACTAAGTCGCAGGTAGTTGTTGCCCCCTCTCCCTGCTTTAAAATGCAGCTGCAATAAGGAATAACCGTCAAATAAGTTTATAGAATGATGGATTTTATTTACAGTGTTCTTCAGTGATATATTTCAGGTCAATACCCAGCTCTATATCTCTTTTGCTTTATATTGCAATTGTCTATTTTCCTTTTACTATTTAGCATAAGTTTTGCATTCAGAAACTGAGAAATAAAATCTAATGATAAATAATGTTTTAAAAATGAAATAAAATTCAGCAGCAGAGGCTGTCATCTACCACAGATGCTTTATTCGGCTTTAAAAAAAAAATCTCTTCCTCTCTCTTTCTGTCAAGATCCACACTATACATTTAAAGCACATTCAAGCACCACACATTCGAAGCATGTGACTTCCTCCAGAGGATCCTGGGAAACTAAATCCCCCCATGCTACAATTCCCAGCACCCTTAGCAAACTACAGTTCCCAGCATTGGAGGGATCCCATGAACATTTGAATGTGCTTTAAATGTATGGTATTAAGAAAGGATGTATGCCAAAAAAACCTTAATAATTTTTTTTAATTTTTTTTTAATGTATGGTATTAAGCTACCCCCCTCTCCCTTCTTCACATGCATACACACCTGTTTTTCACACTGCTTCCTTTGCCCTGGATTTCGCCCCACCTCCTAGCAAGGATTGGTGAAAGGGTGGTGAATACCTACAGCTAAAGAAAAAAAGGGGGGGAGAACATGTGAGGCTATGTGTTTGAAGAACAGCAAGGAAAGAAAAATACTAAGGCTGTAAAATAATTTATTTACTGGGAGGAAAGTTCACAACGTGCCATGTGAGTTATATAAAATTCTTTCCTTTGATTGGATGCAGTGAAAAAAGGGGGAAATAGATGTTTTTAGCAAAGGACATAGCATTTAGTGCGTGGGTAGGCAAACTAAGGCCCGGGGGCCGGATCTGGCCCAATCGCCTTCTAAATCCGGCCTGTGGATGGTCCGGGAATCAGCATGTTTTTACATGAGTAGAATGTGTCCTTTTATTTAAAATGCATCTCTGGGTTATTTGTGGAGCCTGCCTGGTGTTTTTACATGAGTAGAATGTGTGTCATCCTTTAAGGTAATAATAAATAAGCCTTTGCAGGCTAATTAAGAACTGCGCCTTACTTATTTATTGAAAGCATTTATGTGCAGCCATTTGTCAGGGCAGCTCTCTGAAGCTGGTTATGTAAGACATCAATAAACATCGTTAAAAATGATAAAATAGTGCAATATTCACTGGTATTAAAGGTCTCAGATAATGATTACATGGAGGCATGCTAGGCCAGGGGAACATATTATGAGCGTGAGCATGTCTACTCAAAAGCAAGTTCTGTTAATTTCAATAGGACTTCCAGGTAACTGTTTTCCAGAAATCCCACTTCAGAAATACGGTACAGAATACCAGGAGACATTAGGGTTTCTTTAACCTAACAAAGGAAAGTGTTTAATTTACAGGGCCGGCACGTCCATTTAGGCAAACTAGGCAGTTGCCCAGAGCGCCAAAATGGAGGGGGCGCTGGCCAGCCTGCCCCCCGCCCCCCGCCGCCCCAACCAGCGGCAGAGCGAGCAGGTTGGGGCGAAAACTGCGGCGACAGGGGTGCCAAAATGGAGGGGGTGCTGGCCAGCCTGCCCCTCGCCCCCCACCGCCGCCCGGTGCCGCTCCAACCAGTGGCGAAAATCGCGGTGGCGTGGGGCGCCCGACGGGCAGGGGGCGGGGCACTGTACGTCAAGCGCAATGACATCACGTGCCCCGCCCCCTCGCCTAGGGCGCCAAAACCCCTAGCACCGGTCCTGTTAATTTAAGCCAATGCTCATCAGGACTTAGAACTAGAACCTGGTTTGAATGAATGGGTCTATCACATGGGGTCTCACAAATCCTGTTGGGAGAGACAGATTAGCCCTAAAGCTGACCCTTACCTTGCCTACAGGGTCCTGCAGTCCTGAAAGCAAGCTTTGGGGTGCTCTCTTAAACTCCCAAGTGTGCCTAAGGGAGTGCATGTAAACTTATCTCTACCTGAGCAATTATCTACACATACCTGCCACTGAAAATGGAAATGTGCCAATCATGTCCTACTCCCTCACTCCACCTGCCAAAGATAAGATGGGGACACTGGGCTTACTGGTAGTGAAAAGGATCTCAGGGTCTTAACACAAGCCTAACATGAGCCAACAGTATGATGATGCAGCAACAGCAAGAAAGCTAATGCTGTTCTAGGTTGCATCAACAGAAGTATCGTGTCCGGATCAAGGGACATAATAGTACCCCTCAGTTCTGCATTGGTCAAGCCACATCCGGAATACTGTGTCCAGTTCTGGGCACCACAATTTAAGAAGGATGTTGACAAGCTGAAACAAGTGCAGAGGAGGGCAACCAAGATGATCAAGGGTCTGGAAACCAAGCCTTTATGAGGGAAGGGTGAAAGAGCCGGGTATGTTTAGCCTAGAAAAGAGGAGACTGGAAGGAGATAGGATTGCCACCTTCAAATACCTGAAGGGCTGTCACACGGCAGATAGAGCGAGCTTGTTTTCTCCTGCTCTGGAGGGTTGGACACGAAGCGATGGCTCCAAGTTTCAAGGAAGGAGATTCCATCTAAACATCGGGAAGAACTTTCTGAGAGTAAAAGCTTCTTCAACAGTGGAATGGACTCTCTCGGGAGGTTGTGGACTCTCCTTCCCTGGGGATTTTTAAGCAGAGGTTGGATGGCCATCTGTCATGGATGCTTTAGTTGAGATTCCTGCATTGCAGGGGGTTGGACAAGATGACCCTTAGGATCCCTTCCAACTCTACGATTCTTTGATTCTATGATGATATCCCACAAGCCTTGGGGGCATGTATATGTAGGGGACCTATAAACCTTTTTTTCTTGCCTGGGCCCAGTTGTTATATGGACAGTGTTTACTGCAGTTGTTCGAATCCCCGCGACGGGGTGAGCTCCCGTTGCTCGGTCCCAGCTCCTGCCAACCTAGCAGTTCGAAAGCACGTCAAAGTGCAAGTACATGGGTACCACTCCGGCGGGAAGGTAAACGGCGTTTCCGTGCGCTGCTCTGGTTCGCCAGAAGTGGCTTTGTCATGCTGGCCACATGACCTGAAAGCTGTACGGTGGGTCCCTCAGCCAGTAACGCGAGATGAGCACCGCAACCCCAGAGTCGGACACGACTGGACCTAATGATCAGGGGTCCCTTTACCTTTATCTTTACTGCAGTTGGGATAAAATTATGAAGAACTGTATTCTGGGGCTTTGGGTTAGTAGGAGGAAGAAAAGGAATCCCACTGTCAGCCTCCCCTTCTCCACCCCCCATACTTGCATTGAAGAATACTTGGAAAGAGACTAAATAAGAAAGCTGAAGATATTTGATGTGAAGAAGTGTGAAACTTAAACTGTATACACAGTGTATACTATATTATACAACAAAGGGGGAAACTTTGAAAGGCAAGGTAGTGTGTGAAAAAATAGCTTAACCTAATCTAGTTTGGAGGAAATTTAAGGGTTGTTGATAAGAACAACGATGATAAAGCGAATGAATTAATAAAACTACATGGAACACAAATAGAAGCACTTACAGGAGCTAGCAGTGTTCAACAAACTGAGGAGCTGAACAAAAAAGGGTTTTCAGAAAATGAGAAGATGCAGGTATCAAATCAAGAGGTCTTCTTGAAGGAGGGTTGAATGTCAGACTTGTTTTAAATTTGGAAGGGAAGCTCCATGTTTTATTTTAACTTGAGAAATGGCAAAACAGTAGGAATAGAGCATGTCTTCTGGATTACTCATGTGGCTGCAAAAAATATTAAGCTTGCCAGGAGGTGATGTTAGAGAAGAAGTTGAAAAATGAGGGTGGAAAGATGTTCAAATGTTAATATCCATCCAGGGATATTAAGAAGAAGAGTGCATAAGTTTCTAGCTACATGCTGGGGGGGGACGGGACAGGGATGGTAGATATGGGTGGTAGTGGTGCTCTTTTAGTTAAATGTACATGTTTAAGATTGAAGAAGCACATCTACTAAAAAGACAGCCCTCCAAAATCAAAGGCAAGCTGTTTATAGTTTTGTTGTTGTTGTTTAATATCATCCTTTGATCTCCCCCATGAGAGATTATGGAATAAGTTGAATCAGACGACTATGGGTAGTGTTTTTCTTGATCCAGGGTTTATATCAAATCTCATCAGGCCAGGCATATTGTAGTAATAGCAGTAATCTCTCGGGAGTAGTCTTCCATCTCTGAATTCTGGCAAGTATGCAATGTTGCTCCCATCTTATTTAACTGATCTTCCCTCAAATTTGTGTTCAGTATCTTCTCACCCTTTTAATTACACATTTTAGTATATGCATATAGTGCTGTTTTGATTTTGCAAAGCTATTTGGGTCTTCTACAATGGCTTATTTGATTTTGCAGATTATTGTAGAAATGAAATTCTAGCTATTAAATATGATAAGTCAAAGGTCACGGTATTTTTTTTTTAAAGGAAGGTCAGGTAATCCTGGACTGTGGCTGACCATATCATAGAGCAAGTCCATTCTTGTAAGAATATCAGAATTTGCTTTCGTGAATCTACCTATCTGGAACATGCAGGATAAATGAACAAAGTCATCATAGTGCATATGGTAAGAGCATTGCTTTTATTTTTATTCATAAAAATAAGTCAACTTGTCCCAGCAGTGACAGTGTGCATTGCAAAAGTTGTGACTCTGGTTTTGTTTGGAACATTTTTTTAGAGCTCTTTTGGGCATACACAGTTTTTCTGGTACTACTTTTAATTTTTGAGCTCATCTTAGCTCATTAGTTTGGCATAGATACATTCTATTCATTATTGGCTTCAAATTTCACATTACCTGATGAAATGTTATTACGTATATTTCTAATAACAACTTACAGAGCCATGGAACAGCAGCAATTGGAGTTATTTGGCAAATTTGATAATAATATTACATAATCCTGAATTTTTGACCATTATCCACAGTTGTCTGTATGACTCAGTGGAACTGTGTGTCCTTTTGTCAAATTTTCCTTCTTGCATTCCTTGGTTTGTTCTTTTTTGTGAATTAAATAAACTAAAAAAAAACCTTTTTTTATGGCTTCAAATCTGCTCCTCTGCCTTTCTCCTCTTGGCAAATCAGGTGCTGGTTGACTATTTTGTCCTGATGAAGGAGAATGAATCAATGGATTCATTCTTTTCTGCTGTCATTGGAACTAGTGCAGGCCAAATCTATGGTTAAGCAGAGAACCGTTTTTTTTTGATTTGCAAAACAAAAAAAACGAAGTCTATTAAGCAGCCCACCAAGACTCCCACACCAATTTTCAGGGTGAAAAACCATTGAGAACCATTGTTCTAGAACCCATGATTTCAAAGGCAAAGTGTACACTGCTTTATCCAACACAAAAACAATGAATCAAGACCTAGACTGCATAGTGTTAAGACTCCATAGGAGATCCAGAAGGGTGCTTCATCCTAGTTCAGATAGTATTTAATGGGACAATTGTCGCATTAAGAAGCATTTGTGTCCCCAAATATTAGGAATGTGTCATAATCCAGCCAAGCGAGGGAGCTGTCCAACAGTCTGAGGGTTTTATGTGCAGGAGAAGAGCTGTCCAGAAGTTTGTAGGACTAGGAGCCAATCTGTGGAGGCTGTTCTACTAGCAGCATAAAACAGCAACTGAACAATCTGGCTACACCTCCCTTCCTGGTCCATGGTTCTTCCTCTCAAGTATGAATCAGAATTGGGATGCTTCTTGTTGCACCTTTGAGACTGAACTATGGTTTGGATGTATTGTCATCTACTTTATTGAGAACTTGGCTCCATCCAGCGGACGGCAGGTGGCAGAGGCCAGGCACCCACAGCAAAACTTTTATGGGTGCTCCCTGGAGTTGGCCTCAGTGGTGCATAGTTTGGTACTTCACAGGTAGAGAGCTCCTCAACGAGCTTCGTGCTTCGCAATGGGCATTCATCTTTTCCCATTTTCATGGTCTGACATCCTTGGCAAAATATTAATTTTTTCTTTCTCTTTTGGCACCTGGTTCCCCCCTCTTATTTTCTTTTAAGCCAGTTTAGCCAGTGCTATTTTTTTCTAGAAAAAGCGTTGTCAGAGCTCCAATGAACGTCTCCCTTGTTCTCTTATAATGACATTGAGAGGTGCCAGAACTGAATTTTGGTGAGTTCCGGCTGAAAAAAAAGCCATGCACTGCCCACCGTGCCCTGCAAGCCAGTGGTGGCTACCGCCTTACCTCTGGTGCTCTGGCACCATGGTGGCAACTGGTGGCAACCTCCACCGTGGGGCCTCTGTTGAGGCCCGTTGCAGCCACGGATGTATTTCAACAGAGGCCACACAGCAGAGGTGCAGGCCCTAGACCAGTTGCCACCACGGCACTGGAGCATGCAAGCTCATCGCATGTCATGATGTGGTGCCGTGACATCATAACATTGTGTTGCAGCGATGTCATGACAGTGTGGTGTGGCCCCAGTTGATGCACCTGTTATGCACACTAGGCACCTTTTGGGAAGTGTGTTTGAACAAAGCCACCCAAAACCATCTTTGGACGGCTTGCAAAGGTGAGGTTTTCAGTGGCTACTACTGAAGATGGCTATATCACCTACAGCACTAGAAGCAGTTGCTTCTAGTCACTGGGGAACATAAGCAGGAGAGGGTCGTTATGTTCTTGTCTTGATTGTGAGCTTCTCATGGGGAACTGGATGTGTTTTCAGTATTTTGTTGGGAGCCACCTAGAGTGGCTGTGGCAACCCAGTCGGATGGGTGGGGTATAAATAATAAAATTATCATCTTCATCTGGTTGGCCACAGTCAGAACAGAATGCTAGACGAGATGGTTCTTTGCTTGATCCAGGAGGGCTTTTCTCAGGTTCTTGACACGGCCGTCTTAAGCATATCCGGCGCACTCACACACACACCCGTTTCCCAGAGTTTTTTAGGGAGGATGGCGCTGCGTGCGGGACTGGAGGAGGCGGGCAGCGGCTGGAGGGCGGCTCCTCTGGCGGGAAAGAGATAGAGGCTGGCCTCTTCGTGCTGCGGTGGCCACGGCAGACGCTCAGCGCTGCTTCGGCACGGCATGGCGGAGGTGGGTGAGGGCGGCGAGCTGATGCCGGGAGGTGCCGTGTCCAGCCTCCACCTCTTCCCTGGTGCCCTCCAGAACTTGGCGCCCCGCGCCACTAGCCTCTATGGGTAAGACGCCCCTGGTTCTTGAATATGGGGTGGTGCCTCAGAGGAAACCCTAGAGGGAGGAAAGTGCTGTGGCCTTCCGGATGTTGCCGGACCCAGAATTCTCTTCAGCCTCAGTCATCATAGGAGCCCAACTCCTAGGAGCTGAGGTCCCTTTTCCCCCTCCATAAAATATTTGAGCACACCCCACACCCCCAGTTAACGGACATTGCCATTCAAATGGTGTGCATGCACCATGTCTTGCGATCAATTATGTGGGGTGGGACTTACCTCCCTCTTCCAATATCTCATTCAAGTTGGTACCCCTGGACTAAGCCATCGCTTTTAAAAAAACCAAAGTCCTGGTACTCAAGTGCCATGGGGGCCACCACAAAATGGCCGCCATGGGCAGGAGGTGGGGAAGAGGGGCCGGTACTCGATGCTGGTGAGTGTTGT
Source organism: Darevskia nairensis (assembly GCA_034642065.1). NCBI lineage: Eukaryota > Metazoa > Chordata > Lepidosauria > Squamata > Lacertidae > Darevskia > Darevskia nairensis. Next base: position 1,109,756 of record JAWWNI010000405.1, read on the forward strand.
CACAAAAGAAGCCCTGGTCCCAGCCAACAGGGCCAGTGCTGGTGAGGGCAGTCGTTATGGAGCAACACCTGGACGGCCACAAGTTCCCCACATCACCTTCCCCCCATCTGACCCAATCAGTGGACGATTCCATGCGGTGCCGGAGGGGGGAAGCAAGGGTACCTCACCTCACTCCTTCTTGTCCCTGGACCCTTGTGGCTTTCTGAGGAGAAAGCGCCTCTCCCCCGTTGCTCCTTTGGTGCCTGCCTTGCCTCAGGATGTTTTTGGTGTGTGTTTTCCCGCCCTCTGGCGTCGCCACCCAGGAGCGGGGTCTCGCGGTGGCGCGAGGGAAACCCCGAGCGCGGAAGAGAGGCCGGAGCAGAGACCTGGCGGCGACTTGGGGGCCAATTGGGGAGGCGAGGAAGGCAGCGCTCGCTCGCTCCCTCCACTGGAATGCTTTCCTCTGAGGAGAGCAGGCGAGCTGCGTCCTGCTCGCCTCCGCTCTCCTCCGGCCGGAGAGCAGCGGGCTCCCCGGGGCGCCTCTTCCCCCCCTGAAGTCCCTTCTTTTCCTCCGGACTCCACCCCACCCCACCGATTCCCCATCTCCCGGCCCTTCCCGAGGACGGGCGGCCAAGCTTCTCCAGCTCCCCGCGCTCCGCTCTCTGCCTCGCGCTCTCTCTCGCGCGCCCTCTTCGCCTGGGCGCGCGTTTGTTTTGCCCGTGACGGCGGCGAGGCACCGGAGCGGACTTTGGCAAGGCGAGGGGCCGCCCTTGCGGCGAGTGCTTGGCGGCGGGCGGGCAGCGGCGAGCCGCGGAGGGCAGCCTCGGCGCTTATCTGCTCCGAGGAGCGAGGCAGGCGCGGCCGTGGGCAGGGTCTCCGGGGAGCCGGCGGCAGCTTTATAAGCCGGCGCTCTTCGCGGGGACGGCCTCGTCTGGCGCCGAGATGCCTCCTGTCACCACCTTCCTGCTGCTCTTCCTCGGCGGCGGAGGGGCGCTCGCCCTGGAGGGCTCCCTCATGCCCGGAGAATACAACCACACCGAGGAGGGAGCCGCGCAGTTCGCCCAGGACTACAACAGCACCGGCGAGACGGTCTTCTTCGAGACCGTCTCCGCCAGCTGGAATTACAACACCAACCTGACAGACTTCAACTCCAAGCAGCAGGTAAGCAGAGGAGCCCGCTCCGGCCGCCCAAGCAGGCAGCACCTGCCGCTCAGGAAGGCGGAGGCGAAGCCCCTGCCCCAGCCTCAGCCGCAACGAGACTTTTCTTTTCTGGGTGCATCTTTCTCAGGCCGACCGTTCTCACTTTTCTGCGTCCTTCCTTTGGCCCTCCTGCTGTAACTTTGACACTTGAGCCAAGCTGAAAGGTCACAGCGCGAGCCTGGGCAAGCAGGGGTGGCAACTTGAATAAAATATTGTGGGGGCCCCAGGTGAGCCCCGCATAACCAGCCACATGACACGGTGCACACTATTTGAGTGGCAACGCCCGTCAACTTTGTGGGGGGGGGGTCAGCCCCCTCAAATGTTTTATTGTGGGGGGGAACCGAAGCCCCCACAGCCCTTAGGAGTTGGCTCCTATGGGGCGAAATATCCACCTCCAGTTGGGCCTAAAGCTCTCCTTCTGCCCCATAGGAGCCAACTCCTAGGGGCCGAGGCCCCTTTGGTCTCCCCCCAATAAAATATTTGAGGGGGTCGCCCCTCCAAAGTTGATGGGCGCTGCCTTTCAAATGGTGTGCATGCGCCATGTCATGTGATCAGTTCTGCGGGCAGAGCTTACCTGTGTGTCCCCCCCCATCCCCAACATTTTATTCAAGTTGACATCCCTGTTCTACCCCGCCACAGTGAACGCAGCAGTTTATCCTTATCAGTTGCCTCTGATGCCAAAGTGCCAACATATATATAGTGTCTGTGTGTGTGTGTAAATTAAATACAAATTACAGTATATTATTGTCACGGAATAATATTTGTTGCTTCTAACTTCAGGACCTTGGAGCAAATTCTGGATCTTGAGCAAAGCCTGGACTAGCCTGGGGTTTCCTTGTCTTGATGCTTTTTTCCGCTGCCACCCGATCTGACCCCGTCTTGTTCATTTTAACATAGAGTCAGTCGTTTCCTGCAGTGGGCTTTCTGGTAGCCTTTTATATCCTGTATACAGGACCTGTTGGGAGCACTGACATGACATTAAAGATAATCAGCTGTGGTAGTCAACATTCATTTTTGTATGCCCTGCCATTGTATGCCATTTCTCCTCCTCGTGATGCTGTTGGTGTTCCATTTTGCAGACGGAGAAACTGAGACAGGTTTCCCTGAGGGTGCTTAATGATCCCCAAACTGAGAAGTTAGAAAATGCAGTGATGGAGAGCTGTGGACACAGTTACACCTTCAAAGCTCATTCGGAGCTCATTGTTTTCCCTCAAAGAATCATGGGCGCTGTAGTTCCTCCCTCACAGAGTTACAATTCACAGCAGTGCTTAACACACTACAGCACCCAGAATTATTTGAGGGGGTGGCTGTACTTCCAGCATCGTTAAACGGTATCGTATGTTCTTGGTGTGCTGCTATTGTTCCCTCCACTCGCTGCCTGAAGTCCCACGCAGAATTTGATTCCTCCTCCTGAGGCATTGATCTCTTGTGGCTTCTTCTCTTCCTGGGCTGAGCATGCATTGGAATGAGGTGGTGAGGGATTGGGGGTGGAGGAGTGTAAAATCCAGTAAGCCAGGTCATTGGCTAGACCAAAGTAAATACCTCTCTATCTAATGGAGAACTAATTGGTGATATTCATTACTATAAAATATTGGGTGGGGGGGATGATGTACCACAAGTTTAGATAGAAGTTTGGGTGCGGAGGGCAGAAGATAAGGGCTGGTGGTTAAATGGAACCTGCATGAACAGGGGTAGTCTATCCCTGTTCATCCTGCCGCATCTCAAAAAAAGGACATTGTAGGGCTGGAAAAGCTGCAGAAAAGAGGAACCAGAATGATTGGTTGTGGTTCACTTCTCCAATGAAGAAAGGTTGCAAGAGTGGTGACTTCCTTCCGTTTAGGAAGCAGGAGATTTAAGGACGGGCATATATAGAGGTTTCTATAAGTCTGCATGGTGTGGAGAAAATGGACGGAGATAGGATTTCCTCCCTCTCTCATAATGCTACCGTAGAACTTGGGGCCGTCCAGTGAAGCTGCATAGTGGGAGATTTAATAGAAAGAAGAAGAGTCTGCCTAGTTGAACTGCGGAACTCACTGCCACAAGATGTGTTGGCTGTCAGCTTTAGGTGGCTTTAAAAGGGGGTTAGACAAATTCAAGGGTGATAAGACTATCTATGACTGCTTCCTCCAGGGCAGCAGGGCCATAATTTGTATCTTGGCACCTGGAGCAAACAATGTGAAATACTTATTTATTTATTACATTTCTATCCAGTCTTTACTCCAAGGAGCTCAAGATGGCGTACATAATTCTCTTCCCCATTTTATCCTTACAACAACCCTGCGAGGTAGGTTAGGCTAAGAGTGAGTGACTGGCCCAAGGTCACTCAATGACCTTCATGGCTTGGGGTTTGTCCTAGTCTGATGCTTTAACTCAAGTCATGTCCAAAGTCCGTCTCGGGGGCCTAATCCGACCCACTGGTTGGTTTAATCCGGCTCCTGTGCTAGTTTATTTGCTGGGGTAAAATCCTAAAAAAAACCTCAACAACATGAATCCTAAAAAAAGCTCAACAAATTTGGTTGGCCCTTTGGTTGGCCCTCACGGCCCTTCACTTCATCAAATCTGGCCCTCTTTGAAAAAAGTTTGGACACCACTGCTTTAACTACTACATTATACCAGCTCTTCCATCCCTAAGCCAACCACATATTTTACGACATAAAAAATTAACAGCAGCTGCGACAAAATGATAAACAAGTAAATCCATGTAATGTAGACTATTTAATAATATATGACAGTATTACCAGAATAAATCAGAAAATGGAAGGTATACTTATTAGATCTCACAGAACACTAAAAAGAATAGTAAAAAAATAAAATAAATCACAATATTATACACATTTATTTATGATGTAACCCTCCAAGGTTTGATTGCAGAAAAAAATGTTTGATCACTTGGCTGAAATTTATTTGTTCTGAAATTTCATGTTCAACTGAAAGGATTGTCATATTTGATCTCAGGTAGGTTTTAATTAATTCTCGCTAGCTGAAGCTTCATTCACAGGATGCTACCATAATGTTTACACAGCTGCCACTAAATTGTGCAATACACATTATTATTTTTTCTTGCAGCGACATCTCACCCACAACCAAAATAATATTTAGTACTGCCCATAACCAATAATAGGGGACGCAGGTGGCACTGTGGGTTAAACCACAGAGCCTAGGGCTTGCCGATCAGAAGGTCGGCGGTTCAAATCCCCGCAATGGGGTGAGCTCCCATTGCTCGGTCCCTGCTCCTGCCAACCTAGCAGTTCGAAAGCACGCAGTGCAAGTAGATAAATAGGTACTGCTCCGGCAGGAAGGTAAACGGCGTTTCCGTGCGCTGCTCTGGTTCGTCAGAAGCGGCTTAGTCATGCTGGCCACATGACCTGGAAGCTGTATGCCGGCTCCCTCGGCCAGTAAAGCGAGATGAGCGCCGCAACCCCAGAGTCGTCTGTGACTGGACCTAACGGTCAGGGGTAAAGGTAAAGGTAAAGGGAGCAGAGGGTCAGGGGTACCTTTACCTTTATTACCAATGATTTCAACTAACACATTATTAAAAGAAACAAATGCTATTTTTGTTAACGTATGTGTGTACGCTGTTGAATTACTTTGCAGAGTTAGCACACCTTTTATTTGTATTATAAAATTTATTTACTGCTTGATTGTAAGGAAAAAAGAAAAAAACAAAAGACCTCAGAGCAGTTTATATATATATATATAAAAGCTGGCTGCATATCAAATATTTGTTACCTTAATTCAAAGCAACCACACTCAGACTTTAAGAATGAAATATAAGAAAGTTTAGTTTATTATAAGTAATACATATTAGGATAATGAAGGCTTCCTGTTCTAACTAAGTTGGAAATGCAATGGAGCCGTGCTTGCCCTTTGACCTCTGCAGGAGAAAGTGTTCCTTCACACAGCACACAGGTCAACTCAACTCAACTCCCATGGGACGCAATGATTGCCACCAACCTGAGCAGCTTTGAAAGAGCACTGGAGGAATTCGTGGAGGAGAGGGCTATCAGTTGGTGCTAGCTCTGGCAGCTATGCCGTGCCTCCGCAGTCAAAGGTTGTATGCTTCAGAAATGGATGCCAGTTGCTAGAAACCGCACAAAGGGAAAGTGCTCTTGTGCTTTTGGTTTCCCACAGGCACATAGCTGTCAACCCTCCCTTTTTTTGCAGGAAACTCCCTTATTCCAATGCCGTTTCCCGCTGCTATCCCGGATTGTTGATATCCCTTAAATTTCCCGGATTTCAAAGGAAGCAGCTCCTCTCCCTCCCTGCCGGCCAGGGAGGCTCCTCAGCTGTATTGCTCGGCTGCCAATAAGGAGTCTGAGACCGACTGGGGGCGGAGCTTGCATGCCTTGTGCAGTCAGACCCTCATGCCCAACCAGACAGACAGCCTGCCTGCCGTCTATGCGCGTGCTCTTTCGCTCACCTGTTCGCGCACAGCTTCTGGAGCGCAGGGTGGCGAGGCTACTTGGTGCCATTGCACCGCCCTCGCGGCATCCCTTATTTTTCAAATCTGAAAGTTCGGGAAAAATCCCTTATTTTCAAATCCGAAAGTTGACAGCTATGCACAGGCACCTGGTTGGCCACTGTGAGAACAGGATGCTGGAGTAGATGGTCCATTGTGTTGATCCAGCAGACTCGTCTTATGTTCTTCTGCTCTTATGAGAGAGGCACAAGAAGATGTCTCCTCCGCTTTCTTGACTTCAGAAGTACAAGTGGGAGAAAGCGGGGAAGCAAGAAGTTAAGGCAGCAACACTAAAAACATCAGTCTAGGATCAGAAGAGAGGTCAGCACTGGCAAAGGACAGTGAGGTTGGAGGTACACCCCTCTATCTACTTCCTCCCCATGCAAACCTCACCAGCATTAGGTACAAGCTGAGTTGCATCCCAACCGTTTCAACATAGACACTTTACAGTTATCATGATTATGGCGCCCCCGTGAATCAAGGTCCCCATTCACCCCATCTTTTTCTTCCAACCCTGCAAAGCAGAACCTGATTCTGGGATGGTGTTACTTCACGGGATGGACCCTGATTCCAAATACAAGTTTCTGGAAAACAACAGCAGGAGACAGCTGTTGCTCTTGTTTATTTATTATTGTGTCCTGCTTTGTGGGCTTCCCGTAGGCATCTGCTTGGCCACCTAGTAGGAGGAGCACATTGGGTGAGTTCAAGAAGGGCTCTTGTTATGCTCTCTAGTGTGCTATTTGTGGGCTGCCTAGGCAGATCTGTCTGACCGCTGTGGAATACAAGATCCTAAATTAGAAGGACTCTTACATTTGGTCTGCAAGGTTTAGCCCTATGTTCTTACTCAAGTGAGCATGCCAGCCAGGCAAGCTGGTGCAAGCAAAGGGCAAATGGTGTAGAATCACTGGCCTGGATTTTCCACCCTGTGCTGCTTCTCCAAGCTGTGGCTAGAAAGTCTGTGTCCAAGGGGAGCAGGTGATGAGTGAAGAGGAAGTTTTGCCACATACTAAAAGCAGATTTCTGTTTTTGATATCTTAGCCTTCTGTTCCAGGTTAAGTAATCCAGAGTGCTCCCACAAGTCAGATTTAGTTCTCATGGTTGGTAATGCAGATCTGAAAGTGCACTCTGTGCAGAAAGCAAAGATGCCCTTGGAAAAGATTAAACATTAAACAACAGCAGCAGCCTGCTTTGTGGGCTGTGGCAGTTGATTGCCAGCATGGAGGTGGCAGTCTGAGAATTGCTGCAAATGTCTGGCTCCTAGCCTGCCTCTTCTGAACTCTTTGCAGCCTCCTCTCTTGATGTGCAAGCATAGGAAGGGAACTTCCTTCAATGTTAGCACTCACAATGAAGAATGAACTGTTTCCGACTTGCACACAGGATCTAACAGAGGAAGTGATTGTTTAATTCTGTGTTTTAACAGGACAGCAAAGTGACATGTCTTGCCAAAGAACAAATAGAAGTGAGGGCTGGTGGCGTATACCGTACATTTTCCAGGGATGCCCTTCCAACAAGTCTAGGTAGTCTAGAGCTGTGGTCACACTCTGTTTCTTGCACAGTGACTGCATTTCCAGTGCTGGGCTTTTAATCCACATTCCCACAATGATATTCAAAGTGCATATGTATTTTGTTTTTTGTTATAAGGTACTACTGTTTGATACATAGTTTGTTGTTTCTCAAAACAGCTTCCTTCTGTCTGCAGTCCATAAGCTAGGGGTCAGCAAACTTTTTCAGTAGTCCACTGTCCCTCAGACCTTGTGGGGGGCCGGACTATATTTTGGAGGGAAAAAATGAACGAATTCCTATGCCCAACAAATAACCCAGAGATGCATTTTAAATAAAAGCACACATTCTACTCATGTTAAAACACGCTGATTCCTGGACCGTCCGTGGGCCGGATTTAGAAGGCGATTGGACCGGATCCGGCCCCCGGGCCTTAGTTTGCCTACCCAAGCCATAAGCCATTCCTAATTTGTCTCTAGCCAAGATGTAAACAACTTTGTACAGGGCAAAGGCATCCCTGCACATCAACACCCCCCGGTGTGTTCACTGTACTCTAAAGTTGTAATGTGAATACATGCCTTTTGACTGCTTTGTGCAGTGGGCAGAAGATGAGGTGGACTTTTCCTTCCCTGTATGTCTTTTGTGGATATTTTCTGCTCACACAAAGGGCAAAGGAATTGATGTTGCAGGGAAGCTAGGAGACGGCAGGTGGCATGCAAAGGGGCTAGCCAAGAAGAGAGAGGCTAAGCAAGAATGGAAGGTGTTGAAAACATGGAGAAGGTTTAAATGTTGAATCCTGGTACAGTAGAGTATCTTCCATAGCGTTAGCTGAGAAACTGACATGTCAACCCAAAACTGCCAGAGGAAATACTAGTCCCTTATTATTTTACAATAATTTTGTAAAGAAACAAGAATGTGACAGAAATCATCCCTCGGCGCACATAAGAATGTGACAAGACCTTTCAGAATAATTTTTGAAATGTTTATTACAAGATATTGTACATGCTGGTATGCGGATCAGGATGCGTTTTGTAATTTGTTGTTATATGAGTTCCTTAGTTTATTCTTCTTGTTATTTGAAAAATAAGGGGGGGGCCTTATTTAAAAAGAAGAGAGATGCTAGAAGACTTGAGGATTTGGGATGGGGCCAGGGGTATTAGTAGTGCTATTTTTCTAGAAAAAGAAGTGCCAGAACTCACCACGAACTCCTGCCTTGTTCTCTTATAATGGCAATGGCGCCCACCTGAGAGGTGCCGGAACTGAGTTCCTGTGAGTTCCAGCTGAAAAAAGCACTGGGTATTTGTCAGTGGAAAGGTTGTCATGGACCCTAGCAGAGGCTGATGGCCAGTGTGAATGTGTGGTGGAGTCCAATGAAAAGACAGTGTGTGTGTGTGTGTGTGTGTGTGTGTGTGTGTGCATCAGTTGTTGTCAGGGGTAGGCAACCTAAGGCCCAGGGGCCGATACGGCCCAACCGCCTTCTAAATCCGGCCCGCGGATGGTCCGGGAATCAGCGTGTTTTTACATGAGTAGAATGTGTCATTTTATTTAAAATGCATCTCTGGGTTATTTGTGGGGCATAGGAATTCCTTCACTCCCCCCCCCCAAAAAAAATAGTCCAGCTGGCCCACCACATGGTCTGAGGGATGGTGGACCGGCCCACGGCTGAAAAAGGTTGCTGACCCCTGGTTTTTGTCTTGCTCTTCTTGCAGGGTGTTGGAGGCAGGCACAACAAGAAGTAGTTCAGAAAGAGATCCCTCAGATTTTTGAGATGACGTTTCATACTTGAGGTTTCCTCCCCAGACGGGATAAATATTTTGCCTCCCCAACCCAACCCTCAGCTTGCAGGACACAGCACTCTCAGCTAAAGCTGCACAGATTTCTGTACGGGGGAATGTTTGAAATCATTGAAATAAGTGAGACCTAAAAGTAACTACCGGTAACAATAGGTGCGTTGTGATAGATGAGGTTCAATAGCATCCTCTTCCCATCAGGACACCTGTTTTATACACTAAACAAGCTGCAGTCAGATAGGGCCAAAATACTTCTGACCATTGTGTAACCGTCCACCATCTTGCTCAACATAGTACTAAGGGCCCCATTAAGCATCTTTATGTGGCTTTTGTGAACTTTAGCTATGGCATGTGATTCAGCTGATAGAAATCACTTACTGTATGTTGCAAGTTAGGTAACACTAATATAGATAACTGCCTGTTGGCAGAAGCCTGGATAGTTATATGTCAAGAGTGGGAAAAGCCAGATTCCTCGCTATCATGAGACTCTTGGAGAGACAAAGATATGGAACGCTGATTTATTTAAATATTTATAAGCCATACGTTCATGAAAGTATAGCAAAAACATCAAAAAATGCTGGTTGGTTAAAAAAGGGGGGGAATTCACATTGTAATGGTTAATCATAGCTCATATGGTTAAACGAACTAGTATAATTAAGGACAGAGAAGGCAGGCAACAGAATAATAATTTTGTTCGTTTTTTTCTGGAATAACAAAATACAGGATGCAGTTAACACACACACCTTGAAATAAAAAATAAAAAATAAAAAAATTCCTTCCAGTAGCACCTTAAGAGACCAACTAAGTTTGTTCTTGGTATGAGCTTTCGTGTGCATGCATACTTCTTCTTTTTATTTTGTTTTGACTATGACAGACCAACACGGCTACCTACCTGTAACCTTGAAATATAGATTGTGTGGCAATGTCCCTCCCTCCCCGTGGAAAATAATGACGCGACACATAATTTTAATGGGCGAAAAGGCCACAACTTTATTGGTTACGGATGTTGAGTGGTATTGGCTTAGGCATTGGACCCTATCCGACTATATCCGACCCCAACCCATGTGTTGGCAGTCCTGGAAGGGTTAACCACCAGTAAGGAGGCCAGTGATGCACATCAACTGGAGCTCCCCCTGTGATCACCGTTAGGGGCATGCCTTAGGCACTAACCTCCCTAGGCTTCGGACAGGGCCACACCCCCAGAATCCTTTAACAGAATCCCTTTCAATGTGCGGGGGAGGTGATGACGCTTCAGACAGCAGGATCCACTGTGGGAGAAGTGCACATCTTCAGGACAGACGGTTGATTCTGTAAGACTCCAGTTCTCTACAAGGGGGCAGAGTCTAGAGGAGGTGAACTGGAGGCAGGAGCTGCCGAGGACAGAGTTCGCTTCCAACCTTCGTCAGAGCAATTGGCTCACTAGGAACTTTTCGATGGTTGTCTGTAACCATTCAGCTGCCTTCCCATGGGGCCTCCTCTGCAGGACCAGAACGGGACACCAACTTCATTAACACAGATTTACTGGCCCCATGGTGCTCCCAAAATTACCTGTAACAGTTTAAAATAGTTAATAATAATTAATAAATTGCAAACCTTCTTCTGCTTGCTTATCCAAATTGGCTGGCAGCTGTTTATTTGGTAGCTGTTGGTTCCCATAACCACACACACTCAACCTACCGTAAATAAGTTTGCCTCTTTCTCCTCCGTTATGCACAAGTCACCACAAGTCTTCTTGTGGATAGAGGATACAGGTGCCAAAATAAGACACCCCCACCCCACCCCATCCTCAGAGCCAAAACAACACAACCTTATCAACCAAGTCAGTATGAGAAGCTAATCTGTTGCAATTCCTTCCATCTTGTGCTTAGCTTCACTGCTTTTCCTCCTCAATTAGAACCTCTCAATAGCTGTAAAAAAATCAACAGAGCAACACAGCTCTTGCCTTAGCCTAGGGCTGCTACTTCTGCATGGTTGGGGCTTAACAAGCTATCCAACGTAAGTATAAGAATACATTCTCCACGTATATGACATACAGTAGAACCTGGTGTCCGGTGCAGAGCTTGGGCATCCTGAAAACCAGCTTTCAATTCCTAAAGGGGTGGGGGGCAACTGTTTAATTCTTAAAGCAAGCCAAGACAAGCATGTATGGTTTCACATAATTTGTTTGAGCTACAGAATCCAGCTTTTCTTGGCACACAATCTGGGCAGGGCATTTTAGTGCGAGAGTATACAGTACCTGAAGGGACCCAGGTGGCACTGTGGGTTAAACCACAGAGCCTAGGGCTTGTGATCAGAAGGTCGGCGGTTCGAATCCCTGCGATGGGGTGAGCTCCCGTTGCTCGGTCCCAGCTCCTGCCCACACAGCAGTTCGAAAGCACGTCAAAGTGCAAGCAGATAAATAGGAACCACTCCGGCGGGAAGGTAAACGGCGTTTCCGTGCGCTGCTCTGGTTCGCCAGAAGTGGCTTTGTCATGCTGGCCACATGACCCGGAAGCTGTACGCCAGCTCTCGGCCAATAAAGCGAGATGAGCGCCGCAACCCCAGAGTCGGACACGACTGGACCTAATGGTCAGGGGTCCCCTTTACCTTACCTTTTTATACAGTACCTTGGCTTCACTTTTAGTTAGTGTCAATCCATTTACTTCAACTAACTGTTTCTGGGTGTAATGCTAAATCATAATGCATGAACATGGTCCCGTTTCTACTCTTTTCCACTGAAATAAAAACCACTGATATTGCAAGCGCAAAGCATTTGCGTTTGTGTTCAGCTAACCATAGTTTGTTGTTATGTCTGAAACTGGCCAAACCATGATTATTTTTATTTATTTATTTAGACTGTTTATAGCCCAACCTTCATCTGAAGATCTCAAGGCAGGTAGCAGCATAATTCAATAAAATACCCATACATAAGATCATAAAAGCACAATAAATGTAAGGTAACAACAATGCTTGTTTCCTGCTCTGGAGGAGTAGGCATGTCCCTTGTCATGACACCCAACCCCAAAGACAGAGGAGGATGAACTGGCAGAGCCAGGGGCGGCTATGCAACCAGTTTGAGGAACTGAACCAGGTTCTTGATACTGAACCTTGGTCTTGGTTATGAGCCTGACTATGCCTTTCTCTGAATGGAGTTCATCTGAGGCATCAAGTACCTCCTACCAGTAATGAACAGTATGGCGATGGGCAGCACTCCCCTGACCTCCTGACAGCTGTGTTGCTGCTTACTGGGAAGAAGGAGGAAGGCAGCTGGGAGGTCGATGCCATGCAAACACACCAGCAGGAATGCTGGGTTGACTCTGCCAGTGCATTTGCACCATGCTGACCTCTGCTGCCTCTCACCCCTTCCTTTGCTTCCTGGTAAGCAGTAGCAACTCAGTTGTTGGGAGATCAGGGTAGCTGCTACCCCACCATGCCATCCACTACTGTTCCCACTCCACTGGGCATCTTGGAAGTTCAGAGAGCACATTAGGAGAGAGGGCACAGAAAGGAGGAGAAGCACTTGTGTTCAGACCAGAAAGTTGGTCCTTTAAGGATTTGCACATCTCAGGCAGGAGAGTTTAGGAGACAGAGACTTGGATGGAGGGACTTAAAAGAACTCATTCTGCTTCGAGCCTTTGCCAAAGCAGGCTGCTCACTTGGAGCTTTCTGTGCATTGTGGATGGGTCAGTACATTCCTGTACCATGATGCCATAGTTCAGTGTTATGTCTGGATGTAGCCACTGATTTCAGTGGCGCGTGAATTTGAAAGAGCTTGTGCATGACTGCTGGTCTTGCTCCAGGTTGTGTATAATTTCTTTCTTGGAACACTGGTGGGGAAAAGGCTATACACAACCCAGGTTACACTCACAACATATGTTTTAAGCACTTTTACACTGCTTTAGATGGGATGCAGGTGGTGCTGTGGGTTAAACCACAGAGCCTAGGGCTTGCTGATCAGAAGGTCAGGGGTTCGAATCCCCGTAACGGGGTGAGCTCCCGTTGCTCGGTCCCAGCTCCTGCCCACCTAGCAGTTCGGAAGCACATCAAAGTGCAAGTAGATAAATAGGTACCGCTCCAGCGGGAAGGTAAACAGCGTTTCCGTGCGCTGCTCTGGTTCGCCAGAAGTGGCTTAGTCATGCTGGCCACATGACCTGGAAGCTGTATGCCAGCTCCCTCGGCCAATAAAGCGAGATGAGCGCCACAACCCTAGAGTTGTCCGAGACTGGACCTAATGGGTCAGGGGTCCCTTTACCTTTACCTTTACACTGCTTTAACAATCATTACTTTCCCCCCAATGAATCTTGGGAACTTAAGGGTTGCTGTCTGACCTCACCAGCCTACAATTCCTAGCACTCTTAACAAACAGCCACTCCCAGGATTCACCATGATTGTTAAAAGTGGTATAAGAGTGCTTGAAATGTATTGTGTGAATATGACCACACACTGGATCTGCAAACGTGGAGAGACAGAAGACCAACGTAGCCTGAAGCCCACAGTATTTGAGAATGGTAAAATCTGTGATGGTGCCTTAAAGGAATGTGACTCAACCTGTTCAGATACAGTGATACAACAGAATGGGTCCAGTTTGGAAATCAAAGAAGGTCTCTAACCGAATCAGTTCATGCACTGGAGTGTGTTTTGACCCTTCACATGAAGCCATACATGTGAAGGGTATCTTATCTTATCTTATCTTATCATCTCATCTATGTGATTGTAGTGATTTTCACAAAGGCATCCTTCACACAAATGAAGTAGCCTCCACGCACCTGCATTTTCAAGCAGCTGCTGGCCACATTGTGTGTGTGTATTGGGCCTTAGAAAGCTGTAATTGTGGAGCAGCCTCTGTAGACCGCTTGCAGGAACAGTTGTGTCCCAAAGTTGTGTCCCTCTTCCGCAAAGTATGTTTCCCCCATTCTGGGCTTATCCACACTTACCTTTCCTTCGTGCTTTACAGGCACGTTCCGTACCTGAGCGCCCTTGCTCCAGAGTTTTCCATACAAAAACCCACTCTTTAAAGCTGACTTGAAGCTTTAAAACCCAAATTGCTGTTTGCTGCATTTCAGCTTTAAAGAGCGGGTTTTTGCAGGGAGAGCTCCGGAGCAAAAGGGCGCTTGGACAGAGCTTTAAAGCACAGACCTGTTCCTAGAAAGAGCAGGACAAAAGATAAGCATGGATGAGCCTTTATAATACCCCCTCCCTACCCCCACCTCCGCTATCTACTCTTCAAGGGAGGCCTTTCTAACTTGCAGAAGAGCTGTAGATTAAAAAGTCCACACACACACACACACACACACACACACACACACACACACACACAGAGTTTGCACTCCCTGCCTTTTCTTAATGGAACATTCAAAACTCCCACAGTCAGAGATGGGATATTGTATGTTGGTGTGGATCTTGTTTACCTTTGTAACATTTTTTTCCTTGGGGACTGAGTGGAGGATTTCCTTTCTGGTTTAACTACTATATACAGATTCCCTCCTAAGCTAGTGTCCCTGAGACAGGGCTTATCCACACCCTCTTTTTCCACTGCTTTCCCCACCCCCAACCTCAGGGAAAACTGCTCCTTAGCACTCAATCGGAGTAAACAGCAACTTGGATTTTCTCTGGATTGATGTTTGTTCTGATTCAGAGCTAAAGAGCGGGTTTTACCTAGGAAAGGAGCAGAGCGAGGGGAAAACCACTTGGACCTGGGCCTAAAAAGCATGAGTCAAACGCAAACAACTTGGACCCACGCTTTCTAGGCGTGGATCAAGTGGAAGTGTAGATGAGCCCTAGTCTTGACTTCCAATTGCCGGACGTGGATTGACTCATTTTATGGAGCCATTTGAAGCTATTTGGTCTGCAATCCGCTTTCTGCTGGGTTCATGCTCTCTGCTTATGGTGAATTGTGGTGTGGATTGCCAGTAAGCAAATATGTGGGGTGGATGAGCTGGTCAGATCTGGTGCTGCCCCGCAAGGCCTTTCCAGCCCTGCAAGTCAACTCTAAATCACCTATTTATGAATCCAGATTTCTCTCCTCACTTTAAGTGGCTACAGTTTGTGACTGTGATAATGTTTCATTTATTTTGCTCTCGGGCACAGAAGACAGTTTACATTGATTGGGGATTTAGACTGTTTTGAGGAAGTGTAGCCAGTTTTATACTAACTGCAGAGCGAGCTGATGGCATCATGCTATACCAGTGCTCCAGTTGGGGATTAAAATAAGACAAGGTGGCCCTGTCAAAGATTGGTGGAGAAGCTGTAAATAAAGGCTAATGAGGTATAAGATTAGGCATCACCATTGTGAAGTCTATATTTCTAGCCCATCAGCTGGTTGTAGGCAAAGTAACTCTACAGATAATAAAGGCAGCTGAGATTGGCTTTATTAAATACTAGCTGACCCGGCCACGCCTTGCTGTGGCTGATTTGGTGTTGTGGTGTGCTGTTTAACGTCCACTGGAGGGCGCTATTGTTTTTGCACAAAATCACATTTTTACCTGGGAAAGGTGTGGTATTTGTGCAATGTACCAGTAAGTACATATCACTCCCTTATGGGCATGGAACGTTGTGTCGAAATTTGAACGGAATCAATCAAGGGGTTACGGAGAAAGGCAATCGTTAACAAACATCCAACTTGAACGATTTTATATATATATATATATATTTCAAGACAACAGTCTGGATTAATAAAGAATTAATAAACCATTTATTACAAGAGGTGAGATGCAACACAACCAGACACGGGGAAGACCTTTCTGGCACAAAGATAGGCCAGTCTGGGAAACCGCCGTCCTTGAGAGAAGAACAAATAAGCTATGGTTGACACATGGATAGATCAAGAAAGATCTATGTGTGAGTTAATTTCATAACATATGCCAATACTTCAGGAAATGAACAATCCATGCATCAGTGTTTTGCTCAACATGGTTGATCTACATTTATATTCAGACATAGTCATTTTTCCTATTAGGTTACCAATGAAGCAATATGAAGTGTTGTTCTACTAACAAACACAGGAAGTGGGTTCAAAGTGAAGATTAATTTATCTTCACCTTAAACCCACTTCCTATGTTTGTTAGTAGAACAACACTTTATATTGCTTCATTGGTAACCTAATAGGAAAAATGACTATTACTCATACTTAACCTAAGCACAACCATAAGTGCTCCTGATGAGGCATTCAGCTATGTGATGTTGAATGTTATCTGTTAACTTTGTTCTATCCTGCTTACCCTTTGTATTGTTTTTTGTTTAAACCAATTCATGAACCAAAAACTTCTATGTTGGCCACTGATGATGTTGTAGATATTACTGACATTTTATTGTGCTGTTTTTGTGATATGCAAATGACACAAGAGGACTTGGTCCATTTATTTAATAGGGACTATTGAGGGGGTATACAATTGCAGGCACAAGGCGCCCGATCTTGATAAAGGCCGCAACCAGGAGCAAAGGGCTAAAGCCCTCTACCCTCCACACTAGGGTCCTAATCCGGATTAGCTTGGACCAGGGGTAGGCAACCTAAGGCCCGTGGGCCAGATGCGGCCCAATCGCTTTCTCAATCCGGCCTGCAGACAGTCCGGGAATCAGCATGTTTTTACATGAGTAGTATGTGTCCTTTTATTTAAAATGCATCTCTGGGTTATTTGTGGGGCATATGAATTCGTTCATTCCCCCCCCCCCAAAAAAAAGTCTGGCCCACGACAAGGTCTGAGGGAGGGTAGACTGGCTGAAAAAGGTTGCTGACCCCTGGCTTGGATCATTTGTGTCCTAGCACCCAAAAAATAAATACAGTGGTACCTCGGGTTAAGAACTTAATTCGTTCTGGAGGTCTGTTCTTAACCTGAAACTGTTCTTAACCTGAGGTACCACTTTAGCTAATGGGGCCTCCCGCTGCTGCTGCTGTGCCGCCGCACGATTTCTGTGCTCATCCTGAAGCAAAGTTGAGGTACTATTTCTGGGTTAGTGGAGTCTGTAACCTAAAGCATTTGTAACCCGAGGTACCACTGTATATATTTTTAAGGCACAGCTACACGGTTCAGATAATGTGTGCTCTATGGACCGTTGGCTGGCTTCAGCTGGGAATAAAAAATTTTCAGGGGTGGAGGTCTGGCTGGATATGAAGCAAGCTGCTTTAAATATGGCTGTTAATTCCCCCCCCAGCTGATTTTAACATTGTGTTATTTTTATTTCGCGTAACACACCCTGGGACCTTATGGCAAAAGGGCAGGTTAGAAATGCGATGTAGCAAATAAATAGATGGAAATGTGGTCAAAAGCTCAATAATTAGTGTGGGGGCAGATTGCAGCTCAGTGACTGCCACAAATCCCTATTTTCTTGGAATCCTTCAGTTCTGTCACCCTAGTCTTTCAAAGCTGTGGTGGAGGGGGGTGGGACACTCTTATCTTAAGCAAAAAATTATGTACTGTAACTGATGGATTTCTGCATGCAAATAGGCTTGGTACACAGGATTTCCTTTCTATTTATTTTTGGCACAGTTTGCCCATATTTCTGTTCAGGCTTTCTGTTTGTTGTTTCGTAACTCTCAATTACCTGCTACATTGGGGAGTTTGTTTTCCCTACGAAGTGGCATGTTATTTTTGGAAATTGCCTCCTAATCTACAAGGAAGCACATTTCCTGGTAACAAAGTTAGCACCCACCCACCACCTTCTGATTTGGTAGAATGTTTTTCCTTTACTCCAGTTTACTCTGGCATGCAGTTTTTGTATGAGGTTTGGAACTCTTACACTTCTGGACTTCTTCTTACATTTTGAGGACCTATTCTTCCATATCCTTGAGGTATCCAGACACAGAGGTTGCAGCTGAGGGGATTCCTTTTCTGTCATCAGCTAGAAGTGGAATTTAAAAGGGTGATCCTTTTATCCTGTTTACTCAGAAGTGTTGTTGTTCAGTCGTTCAGTCGTGTCCGACTCTTCATGACCCCATGGACCAGAGCACGCCAGGCACGCCTATCCTTCACTGCCTCTCGCAGTTTGGCCAAACTCATGTTAGTAGCTTCGAGAACACTGTCCAACCATCTCATCCTCTGCCGTCCCCTTCTCCTTGTGCCCTCAATCTTTCCCAACATCAGGTTCTTTTCTAGGGAGTCTTCTCTTCTCATGAGGTAGCCAAAGTACTGGAGCCTTAAGCTCAGGATCTGTCCTTCTAATGAGCACTCAGGGCTGATTTCTTTAAGAATGGATAGGTTTGATCTTCTTGCAGTCCATGGGACTCTCAAGAGTCTCCTCCAGCACTATAATTCAAAAGCATCAATTCTTCGGCGATCAGCCTTCTTTATGGTCCAGCTCTCACTTCCGTACATTACTACTGGGAAAACCATAGCTTTAACTATACGGACCTTTGTCCGTATAGTTATAATTTTACCCATCCCTACTCAGAAGTAGGGATGGGTAAAATTGTCAGTTCTGGGTTCTCTCCATTTTTCATTGTTCCAGCCTTAAGTTCACAGTTCCACATTAGTTTGCCATTCAAGCAAACAAAATCTCATGAAAGTTCATCCACATTTTAGTGCAAATCTCTCCAAATATACATATTTTGTATGTAATTTTGCCTAACATACATATTTCTGCAGACCATTTTTCCTTAATATAATGGGTTGTTGTATGTCATTTTCACTAATATATGCCGTTTTGTACAGGTTACTTGACCAGAGATTTCAAAGGACGGCTGTGGTTTGTTTTATCTTATTGTTTTGGAAAATGCAATTCATCTTTAAATGCAGATTGAATCAAATTTCTACACCATCCCTAGTCAAAAGCAAATATCATTCAGCAGCACCCAGCAACTTTGATTAAACACTTCTTCGTTGCAGCTTTTGCCTCTAATTGCTCCCTGTTAAAGTGCCATGGCATTAGTGATGAGCTGCCCCTTAATTAGTAAGCTCTCATTCCTTGGGGGGGGGGGGGTGGAGAGCTTCAAACAGTCTTTCCCTCTCATTGTTTTTTCCTTTTTTTTAATTTTATGGCGAAATACTGTCATTTCACACTTCAATAAAGGAAAAGGAAAACCTCAGTAATTCAAGCCACTCTCCTGCAGGGAACAGGAACTAACCAGTTAATGGTCAACGGCACTAATGCAACGCCGTGCTGAACAGGAAGCAATTAGAGACAGAAGCTACAAAGTGAAAGTTTCTGATTGAGACACAGAAGCCCTAATACACACACATACACACACACACACACACAGGAGTTTTTATATATATACTCCAGTACAGTATATATATATATATATATATAAACTCCAGTACAAGCTGGCGCCGCAGTTGCATTGGCCGGGGGGGGGGGGGCAGGGAGGCAGGTAGGAATCAGCACCATATTAGGCCTGAAAACGATGGGAGGACAACAGCAGCCACAGCAATTTAAATGCAGCAGGTTGGCCTTATCATTGCCTGGATTAAGCACAACAAGCAAGTGGTTGCAGACTAAATCACTAGTGTGGAATTAACTAGGAAAGCTACAATGGTAGCAAGTCTTTTGGATTAACACTCTGACCCAGGGCTCTGTCCCAGACCCTCCTGCTCCAAAACACCCAAAGAGTTCCCCTATACTGGAAATAGTAAAGGTAGGTAAAGGGACCCCTGACCATTAGGTCCAGTCGTGTCCGACTCTGGGGTTGGGGCGCTCATCTTGCTTTATTGGCCGAAAGCCAGCGTACAGCTTCCGGGTCATGTGGCCAGCATGACTAAGCCGCTTCTGGCGAACCAGAGCAGCGCACGGAAACGCTGTTTAGCTTCCCGCCGGAGCGGTACCTATTTATCTACTTGCACTTTGACGTGCTTTCGAACTGCTAGGTGGGCAGGAGCAGGGACCAAGCAACGGGAGCTCACCCCGTCGCGGGGATTCGAACCGCCGACCTTCTGATCGGAAAGCCCTAGGGTCTGTGGTTTAACCCACAGCGCCACCTGCATCCCTCATAGAGCCCTCATTTATTCATTTCAGTGGGTGGGGGTGGGGGGTAGGAAGCTTCCCACATTTCTACCTTGGCTCATAAATATCTTCAGATGGAGTGAAATGTGCATTTAGAACTGAGTGTACAATAATATTTTTTAATGTATTTGCATCTGTACAATTCACCCACACCACCTGTTTTGATCTGATCTGCTTCTTTCCTGTTTCATTATGATAAGGGTTTCCTCCATCTGTAGGTTTTGGGTTATTCTGGGCAGTCCCTGGGTAAGTGGGGGCACTTCTGACCTTCCTACTCCCTAACTCCTTGGTCTGTGATGAGAACTGTATCTGGCAGATTATGCTGCTACCGCTCTCTTTTTGGCTTTTTAAAAATATACAGTGGTACTTCGGGTTAAGTACGCTTCAGGTTAAGAACTCCACTAAGAACAGAAATCGTGCTCTGGCAGCGCAGCAGCAGCAGGAGGTCCCATTAGCTAAAGTGGTGCTTCAGGTTAAGTACGCTTCAGGTTAAGAACGGACCTCCGGAACGAATTAAGTACTTAACCCGAGGTACCACTGTAATTTCCCCCTCCTGTTCTCGAACATATGAGAGCCAGTGTGGAGGGTATTATATTGAGTGTCACATCTAGGACTGATGAGACATGCGTTCAAATCCCTGTCCATCAGCCTAGCTTAGAAAACAGAGTTGATTTTTTAACTAAAAGGTGGATCTATATGGAGGACTGCTTTACCTTGGTGGAAGATGCACAATTCACCTTCCGCTAGAAGAACTCCCAGTTCCAGTACAGTGGTACCGGTACCTCGGGTTAAGTACGCTTCAGGTAAGTACTTAACCCGAGGTACCACTGTATATTTAAAAGTATTACAGGAGAAAAGAAGGAAGGATTTCGATGATAACGGATTCACCCCTTATTATAAAAAAATAAAAATAACAATCAACTGTTTTGCTGTTATATTTCAACATTTCAGTAAAGATACTGACAGAAGGGTACAGTCTCTGTTAAATGTGAGAAAGCTTTTACTTGTTACATTGTAAATTATTGCTTATTGTTGGATGGAAAGGCCTTCTTGCAAAATTTGAAAGCATAATGTTGATAATAAATAAATATTGCGGAAGATCCATGTCTAAAAAGTGTGCGGTTGGTTTAAACCTGAAACTGCAATAATCATGGAGAGGATGAAATCTCCCAACTCCACTGCCAGCACCCGTAGGTGCTTCAAAGCCAGCCGAAACTAATCATTTAGCTCAGTTGGTTACAGTGTGGTGCTGATATCGCCAAGGTTGCAGGTTCGATCCCCGTATGGGACAGCTGCATATTCCTGCATTGCAGGGGGTTGGACTAGATGATCCTCAGGGTCCCTTCCAACTCTACCATTCTATGATTCTATCACTGTGCATTTGTTATCCTGAGGAAAGAGCACAATGGAGCTACCACAATCTCCTTTCCTGATTTTTAAGGGCTGAAAAATGCAGCAATGGCAGGCAGTGGTGTGCTGAAAACAAACAAACACACACACACACACACACACACACACACACACACACACACACAGAGTGTTATTTAATGAGACAATAAATTGCAATTAAAATTTATCAGAAGGGGGAGAAAATTTTAGTGAAATTATCACAAGCTAGGTGCAGGGTTTTTTGTTGCACTTACTTTACTTTACTTTTGGGGTGGCAGAGGGGTGCTCTGGAGCACCCTTTTGCCCATCCTACAAATCAGTCTGCACCCTGCAGCCCTCCCAGGTGCACATACTTCATGAGGTCGCCCCTTCCCATGTGGCGTTTTCAGATGAGAAGGTGTGGTGGGCAGCTAGGGAATCTGCAGAGGAAAAATGCACCTGCCATGCTTGACCGCCTTGCAATAATAATAATAAGGTACGCTCAAAACCCCACTTCTATCGGAAGTCTGAAGAAATTCTAAAATGTATTGAGGATGAGACCAAAACAACCTCCCCAAAAAGGAAACTGTTGCTTTGCAAGACCTTTCAGAAACTGCAGGGCAGACTTCAGCACAGCATTAGTGCCAAGGGTTTTGGTGGCTGCCAGTCTGTCTGGGACCAACCAAGACGGACCGTTGAAGGTACCCAGTAACTGTGTGCTTACATATTTACCTGTATCTATGTATTCCACCCCCCCCCCCTTTACAGGTAGCCGCCTCTTTGAAGGAGCAAGAATTCATAGAGGTTTGGGGGAAGAAAGCAAAGGAGAGCTTCGGCAGCATCTGGCAAAACTTCACTGATCCTCAGCTGAAGGAAATCATCAGATCCATCCAGACCCTGGGGGCCTCCAACCTACCTATGGATAAGCGTCAACGGGTAAGGACACAACTCCAGACAAAGGGAGTCTACACCTGCGTGGTGGGTATGGATGATTCAGACTTATATACTAAGCAGTATATACATTGTTTGGGACGCGGGTGGCGCTGTGGGTTAAACCACAGAGCCTAGGGCTTGCCGATCGGAAGGTCGGCGGTTCGAATCCCTGCGACAGGGTGAGCTCCCGTTGTTTGGTCCCACCTCCTGCCAACCTAGCAGTTCGAATACAGGTCAAAGTGCAAGTAGATAAATAGGTACCGCTCCGGCAGGAAGGTAAACGGCGTTTCCGTGCTCTGTTCTGGTTCGCCAGAAGCGGCTTAGTCATGCTGGCCACATGACCTGGAAGCTGTCTGCAGACAAACGCCGGCTCCCTCGGCCTATAGAGCGAGATGAGCGCCGCAACCCCAGAGTTGTCCGCGACTGGACCTAACGGTGAGGGGTACCTTTACCTTTACCTTATATACATTGTTAAAATAAATAAAATACAGATACATAAATAAATTCCTAGTGACATCTCTGAGGAAGCTGATTATCTGCTGGGGTAAGGTAAAGTATGTACCAAGTTGCTGGCCAGCTCCAGCCTTTTGGGACTCCACAAACTACCGGTACATTAACAGTGCAATTTTATATAGGTCTACTCAGAAGTAAGTCCCATTAGGCTCAATAGGGCTTACTCCCAAGTCAGTGGATGTAGCATTGCAGCCTGGTGTTGAAGTCTCCTCCAAAGGAGCCATTTATGTTATTCTTCATCTTAGTTCATATGCAGCATCCAAAAGTCATGATAAGGTTGGAGGGAGAGACCAAAGAATGTAAGCTACTGCAGGGCTGCCCCACGAGGACTAGTGACTTGTGTCAGAGAGGTTGGCCATGAAGGCTAAATTCCTGCTTAGTTTTCCAAATATGCCATGGAGATAAGCGAAGCATTTAACAGCAAATTCTGCCTGCCAAGCCAGAGAGAGAGCAAGAGAGAGAGAGAGAGAGAGAGAGAGCTCAAAGGAGTTCTTATCCCCTCCTGCTAGTAATCCATCCTCTTTGCTTGTTCTTAGTGTTCTGCAGCTAATTCTTTACAACTAGTCTAGTGGTGCATGTAAAGCAATTTCACAGTGATGTTGCTTCAAACTGGAAAGAGAGTCCTTCGGTCCTTTCTTGAGTTCTGCGGATAGAATGATCTGACCATCATCCCTGACCTGTACGGGAATCCCTGTTGTTTTAATCCAAGGTCAAACTAGGTGGTCCCTCGTTTCTCAATTTTAGCAATTGTGGCAGCATAGCAGTGGTTAACAGTCCCCCCTAATGGGCAAACAGCAGCTTCCGAGGAGTGATTTTCAGTAGGAAAATAGCTCCGCGTTTATGCATCATTTCCTCAGACCCAGGGTCCCAATCCAAATGGGATGCTGTTGCCAGAAATTTCTCCCTATGTACCAGCTGAACATGGGAACATAAAACGGACTGGATTCCCCCCCCCCTTTTTTAAATCATTTTTATTAAACGAAAAGAAAAACACTTTTTTTAAAAGCATGTTATTATTAACAGTTTGGTTCGTTGTAAAATTCCCAACTGCTAAATAAAAGTTTGAAAAACGTAATTTATAACACAGGAAAGAAAAGAGAGAAGAAAAAAGGGGGCATTATCCTTTGTATGCCAACATGTTATAGATGCCTACTTTTCCATAAATCCACCAATCTACATTGCTAAGAAACATGTTGCACTATCAAGGTGATCCAACACACAGCCTGAGGGCCGCATGTCGCCAGTAAGGCCTTTTCTTGGTGGCCCCTGGCAACATTTGATGGCCCCCTCAAGCCCTTGCGCTGCCTTCCCAAGCCGTGGGGCTTTGACAGGTCCTAGAGTCCTCCCGTCTCCTTCCCAAAGCCTAGTTAGTGCATTCCAAGCTTTGGGAAGGAGGTGGGAGGGCTCTAGGGCCCTGCAGAGCTTCATCCCTCCTTCCCAAAGCCCAGGTTCCAACTTCTCCAGCTTTGGGAAGGCAGAGCAAGGGCTGGGGGGGCATCAGATACCGGCCTTGCTCCCCCCCCTCCACATGTCTGTATGCATAATAAATACAAAGCAATGCAAGCTTAAATAAGGGAGCAAACAGTGTGCAAAGATTCTATCACACATTCTATCATACATTAAAAGAAACCATATTATTATTCCTCTTTTTTATATCTTTACCTAGAAAAACTTTCATTATAAGGGTTGGGGGGCCGGTAGGTGAAAAAGAATTGTGAGCTATTCCAGATACGACTAGCATATTTCACAGGGGCTGTTATTATTTGTGTTGTTTTTATTTTCAAACAAGATAAAGCTCTGCCATGTACTCGAAAAGGGCTGGATTAGAATATTATCTTCCTGCTGTTCCTATATGGGTAATGGTATGTACAGCTAAGATGCTCAGTTGTAGCCAAGAAAGAACAAATTACCCCCCCCCCCAAAAAAACCCCCTATTTTCCTCATTCTCCTGCTTGATAAGGAAGAATAAAGGTAAAGGGACCCCTGACCATTAGGTCCAGTCGTATCCGACTCTGGGGTTGCGGCGCTCATCTCGCTTTATTGGCCAAGAGCCGGCGTACAGCTACCAGGTCATGTGGCCAGCATGACTAAGCCGCTTCTGGCGAACCAGAGCAGCGCACGGAAACGCCGTTTACCTTCCCGCCGGAGCGGTACCTATTTATCTACTTGCACTTTGACGTGCTTTCGAACTGCTAGGTGGGCAGGAGCTGGGACAAAGCAACAGGAGCTCACCCCGTCGCAGGGATTCGAACCGCCGACCTTCTGATCAGCAAGCTCTAGGCTCTGTGGTTTAACCCACAGCACCACCTGGGTCCCTTAAGGAAGAATACCGGTACATGAGCTTAATTTACTCCTGGCAGTCTGGTTCCCAGGGCAAGAAGCCAGTTTGTGGATTTTTTTTTAAAAAAAACACCAACAAACTAAACTAAAAAACGTGGGAACTGTAGCTGCAACTGTAGTTGCAATGATGACAAATATTTCATTTTGCCTTTTTTTTTTTTCAAAGTTGTCATAAAGTTGTTCCTTCCACTTTCAGAGTAAACATATCCAACCCATCCAAAGCTTGTTTTGTGAATGGAAAACCAATCTGAACTTTGTTTATTTATAAGGAAAGATTAAAAATAAAATAAACAGCTGCATAGCAGAGTACATCTGCAAGCTAGGGATTATACCCAAGTGGCTTTTGTTTGGTGTCTTTTATAGTCTTTTACTAACTGCAACTCGGTGATAGAGGAGCGTTGGAAGCTGCCTTTAGTGAGTCGGACCACTGAGCTACACATTGTTGGCGCTGACTGGCAGCAGATTTCCAGGGGTTCAAAGAGGGTTCCTTCCCAGCCCTAGCTGGGGATCTCGGGGGTTGAACCTGCGACCTTTTGCATGCAAAGCTTTGCTGCCAAGCTTCTCCTAGCTCAGCTTTGTCAGCACACAATCAGCCAGTGGTACCAAATACCCATTCTGGCCACCTGGGATTCTGCACTGAAAAGGCACAAAGAGTGTGGCAGAACGGGAGCTCATAGCTCCAGCTGCCGGCTAGTTGGCCCTTCACTACCTATTAATGAAAGGCACAGCCACCAAGCAAGAAGGCCCACGTGTCCCAGATGATTGGCTGCAACGCACCTTATGAACCCTACTGCTCTAGTTGACCTCTTTTCCTTGGTGCCCAGTCTTACTCCCTGGAATTTATTACCTTTCTCCCCACCCCTTGCCCTGGAGTATTATACCTACTGGAGATGGTTATCTAACATCAAAGCACTATGCCATTCCCCCCCCCCCCCGAGCTCCTTTCTTCTCTTATGTACCTTACCCTAAACAGAGACGGACTTTGGCCTTTCAGATTTCAGAGACTCCAAAATTGAGCACCCCCTATGCCTCTCGTCTTCCATTCTGCTCAATTCACTATGTCATCGTTGCAGCGCCCAATGTGGTGGAACTGGTCACACTGCCCGAAATCCACCTCTGCCCTAAAGGCTGATGTAGTGCTTGCCTTCTCCTTCCCTTCCCTGCAGGTCA
Organism: Darevskia nairensis; assembly: GCA_034642065.1. NCBI lineage: Eukaryota > Metazoa > Chordata > Lepidosauria > Squamata > Lacertidae > Darevskia > Darevskia nairensis. The sequence continues at coordinate 1,135,919 of JAWWNI010000405.1, forward strand.
GAGCCAGTGTGGTGTAGTGGTTAAGAGCAGTAGACTCGTAATCTGGTGAACCGGGTTCGCGTCTCCGCTCCTCCACATGCAGCTGCTGGGTGACCTTGGGCTAGTCACACTTCTTTGAAGTCTCTCAGCCCCACTCACCTCACAGAGTGTTTGTTGTGGGGGAGGAAGGGAAAGGAGAATGTTAGCCGCTTTGAGACTCCTTAGGGTAGTGATAAAGCGGGATATCAAATCCAAACTCTTCTTCTTCGTCTTCTTTCCAAATTCCGTCATTATCTGTCCTTGCTCGCCACCCTCCCTTCGCTTTTTAAGCTGTGAAGGGTTGCTTCTGTACACCTCTACTGCCCCCTGCCACCCACTTTGCATTTCCCATTTTCTCCCAGCCCACTTTGAATTTCAGCCCTGCCTCCTCTTGTTCCGTTGACAGTGCATGCCTTGGCCAGGTTATGGTGGTGAGAACACCAGAGTCCTGACTTCCACTCCATGGCATGTAGCGTGGCCTGAACAGGGTCTTGATGGTGCAGGCAGCATCGCCACATCAAAGGCATGTGAGAACAGCAGACTTTTATGCTGAAACAAAAGAGACTCGCCCAGTAGTTTTGTACTTTCAATAATGCAAGATTATAAGGGAAACGATGGTGTTTTTGGTCCCCTTCCTGACTTGGCTGGCTACAGACATCTAAGTTTCAAGTTCATCATAAAATAAATAATTTTGAACACTGCCCAGGAAGCCTGTGTTTGAGGCAGCCTCCCTGGGTATCCTTGCTGTTGCCACCAGGCAGCCATTCTCTGTTGAAACTGTGATAGATCATACAGTACGAAACATACCTGAGGTTTGGAACAGGTAACATTGTGGGTGGGCCAAAAAGGAGTGATTTCGTAGAACTAACAGGTATGGGACTACCACACTAACCTGGACTATTTCTCTTTCCTTTCTAAGTATAACACTATTCTGAGTGAGATGGACAATATCTACTCCACTTCCAAAGTATGTCTGCCAAATCAGAATTCCAGCTGTTGGGCTCTAGACCCAGGTGTGTATCTTCCTGTTCTGATTAGTGTAACCCTCTCACACCCCAATCTACGTGATTGCTTTCAACATGGGAGCACCTCAAGGGGGATGTGATTTGTTGAGATCTGAGGGCTGTGTCAGAAATACCACAAGTCTCATGGTCACAGGTAACTGTGACATTGTAGTGGCATAAAATGTCACATGCTTGCTTTGATGTTTACAAATATTTACATGGTGCTTATCATGCCACAGATTGTCTTGGTTCATATTCTACAGCACTTGTGGAACATGTGGCCATCCTGTTGTTGTTGTTGTTGTTGTTGTTGTTGTTGTTGTTGTTGTATTCCAACTCCTAGCCACTCTAGGAAGCTAACACAGCCAATGGTGAGGGATAGTGTGAGCTGTAGTCCAAAAACACTCAGAGACCCACAAGTTCTCAACTCCTGTTCAACAGTATGCTTATTTTTCAAGTGTGAAAAACCATCTTGCCCCAACAACTCTTGACATTGCAACAGTTGAAAAGCCTGCTTGATTTGGAGCCCTTAAAAATATGTGTTTCAGCCATTTCTTTGGCCACCAAATGTATCATTGTACATTGATAAGGGCTAGAACAGAAATTATGTGTAGCAGCTGTGTCCAAAGATTGAAAACTAGGGCACTTTTGAGAGAAGTTACAAGCTCTCAGCTGTCAGCAAACCCAGAATTACTGTAGTGTTTCCCAGTTTGAAAGACAGAAACTAGTGCTGTTGAGATGCTTCTCAATCTACCACTGAATCAAAAGTAGCCCCAAACTTGAGGGGAGGGGAAACCCTTTGTCCCTGAACAATAACACTGAATAAATGAGGCACATCACCCACAAAATGGGTTCTTTTCAACCTGTGACCATTTTCTGTGTTTGTTTTTTTTGTTTTTCGTTTCTGGTCTCTTCTCCCGCACTCACTTCTCAGAGATAACGGACATCATGGCCACCTCTCGCAATTACAGGAAACTGCTCTATGCCTGGGAAGGGTGGCACAACACAGCCGGCAATCCTCAGCGGCCCAAGTATGAGGAATTTGTTGTACTAAGCAACGAGGCCTACAAAATGGATGGTGAGATGCTTTGAATATGGATTGGGGGCTGGAAATAGGAAGTGGGCCACTCATGGGATCGAAAGACTGCTGTAAGGGCTTGGGGTTGTCTCCTCGAGAGTAAAGAGCCAGAAACATCCGTTCTTCTAAAGCTAATACTTTATTTACAAACTATGTACATCGGAGCGTTTAAGATTCATGTCCGCTTGAGTCGGTTCCAGAATCCGGGAGTGACTTTCGCCGGTTCCTCCCCCAACATAAGAGCTTTGGAATTCCAAAGCGTCGCCTCCTTTCCTTACACTTTCCCCCCCCCCTATGCAGCTGGGGCGACGGAAGTAGCTGACCGCTTTGCTCCGCAACCCACTCAGGTGGAGCTAGGGCTCTGTCAGCATCTCTGGCCCTCAGCTCCACCGCACTGCCTGGCAGTTCCTGCTCCTCACCACTGGGGCTTTCCTTACTATCCCCGCTGGACTCAGAACTGCTTCCCAGGAGAGGCTGCACCTCCCTCCATCCCTCCTTCCCCGTCTCAAGAGCCTTGCGTGAGGTCAGATCCCTGACAACTGCCTTACGAAGAAAGCTGCAAGCAGCTGGGGCATTTTAGCTTAGGCCAAAAAATGTGATTGAAAGCTTCAGAGAAGGCTTGAACATTGTAGCTCTCCCTACTGCCCGCCTTTTAGAAATGTATTCCCCATGTTTTCTAAGAGAGGACCCATTTGAACAATGGGTCTGCAATGCCAGAGTGAAGCCACTGTGATCTGACGATTCATGGTGTGTTACCTCAGCATGTCCATTCTCAACTGATTTACATCCCGTTTTGAAAATATTTGAGGGAATGGTGAGCATGTGTCAACGTGTTTATGAGAGGGTCATCACCACCACCAGTGAATTTTGACATACCCCACCACACAACCATGCCAAAAATGATCATGTGAATTGGCTTTCAGTTTGTGTTTGTGTGCTCTGTGCCTTTAGAACAGATAGACATTGAACAACACAGATATATGATGTGGTGCGGAAATGATTCTTCAACCTTGTGTTGAGATTATGCATGTGTGACTTCCTTTGGATTTTGTGCTCTTATTGGCATCCAGGCTTCAAGGATACCGGTGCCTATTGGCGGTCCTGGTATGATTCACCAACTTTCGAGGATGACCTGGAGCAAATCTATCACCAGCTGGAGCCCCTTTACCTAAACCTGCATGCTTTTGTCAGGAGGAAACTGTATGAGCGGTACGGCCCTACGTACGTCAACCTGAAAGGCCCCATTCCAGCTCACTTACTGGGTAAGATGGCAATAAAAAGGGGATGAAGTGGAGGTCATGCAATAGAAAATCATGATGGCTCATTTCTGAATGCATGAAGTGTCCTGCCACACTCTACAGGCTGACCAGTTGGGCTGCTTGAAGCTGTCATGCCTAAGAGTGAACAGAGTCCATTTCTATTGAGTCTCATCAGTGCTAGTGATGATGATGATGATGATCTAGTCACTTTTCTCACAATTGTGACCCAAAGCGATTTACAAACACAATTGAAATAGAAAAAAACCAATTGCAACAAGCAAAACCAGTAAAAACCTTAAAAACCAACATCTATAGCAATAAAACGCTGGTCTTAAAGATCCTATTCCACTACAAGAAGCCACAAATGCTTTAAAAAACAGCAACACACCATCACATAAAGGGCTAAAAGTCCAGGTAAAAAGGGGGGGGGTTGCGTGGCACCTAAAAACAGGTAAAGATTACGGGATCATAGCTCAGTCAGTAGTTGGTAGAGCCTTCGTATGGGGAGAACATTCCACATGGGGAGAGCCATCACTGAAAAGGCCTATTGGGTTGGGTTGGGTTTGTATGGGGAGATGTGGTCCTTGAGGTATTGGGGTTCTGGACAGCTCCCCTGCACTTTGAATGGAGTCTGGAAACTAATTGGTAGCCAGTACAGTTGTGCAAGAATTGGTGTAAGTTTTGCCTGTCCTGTCAACAATCTGGGCAGCAAATTCTGCACCAGCTGCAGTTTATGAACCATCTTCAAAGGCAGCCCCATTTATAATGTGTCGCAGTAATCCAACCTAGAGGTTGCCAGAGCCTACACCAGGCACTCCCAAACTCGGCCCTCCAGCTGTTTTGGGACTACAATTCCCATCATCCCTGACCACTGGTCCTGTTAACTAGGGATGATGGGAGTTGTAGTCCCAAAACAGCTGGAGGGCCGAGTTTCGGGATGCCTGGCCTAGACCAGAGGTTTTCAACCTTTTTGAGTCCACGGCTCTCTTGACCAACTACATTATTTCTGCGGCACCCCTGTGGGGCTCAGGAGCCCAGTTGCGTCACCCCTGCCTGCAAAGCTGGCAGCCTCTCACCCTTTTTCAAACAGCCTGCCTGGTGGGGTGTTTCCTCAGCCTCTCTCCTTGAGAGTCCTCCGGTCAGCTGCTGCTGCCGCCTCTGGTCTCTGAGCTGCCCTCCCCCCGGCCCCAAAGAGAGGTGCCTCCTCAAACTGCCCTACAAGGACCTGGGACTTGTCTGTCCATTCCCAACAGCAAGGGCTGGCAGACTAGCTGGCTGGGCTCCCTCGCCCGCTTGCTTGCTTACTCCAAGGCCACCTTAGCTCCTGGCAACCAGCACCCCCTGACCAGCCCCAGAGGCACCATTTGCCTGCTGAGCTTGTAGCCAGGGCTGCTGCAACAAACAGCTGTGCAAGCCTTTGGGAGGCAGAGCTGCAAGAGGGCATCAGAGGAGGGAGGGAAGGAAGGAAAGAAAGAAAGACAGAGGCCAGTGTTGCCCACAGCACACCTGACCATCATTCAAGGCCACGGCACACTGGTCGAAAACTACTGGCCCAGATAACAGAGTTTGAGGAAGTCCTTCCAAAATGCATCTGCCGAAGAATGGGAGAATAATGTTCACAAGAAGCATAACCTCTCACTCTCATAAAAACCTTGGAGTAGGTGCTGCCAGTCTTTCTGGATCTTTGGGCAGCCTGGGTTTCTTGGTTGTTTAGAGCATGGTGCTGATAGTGCCAAGGTTGCAGGTTTGATCCCCATAAGGGACTGGTTGGACTAGATCAGGCTTCCTCAAACTCGGCCCTCCAGATGTTTTTGGCCTACAACTCCCATGATCCCTAGCTAGCAGGACCAGTGGTCAGGGATGATGGGGATTGTAGCCTCAAAACATCTGGAGGGCCGAGGTTGAGGAAGCCTGGACTAGATGATCCTCGCGGTCCCTTCCAATTCTACAGTTCTATGATTCTATAATCTGCAAACCAGGGAAACTGTCATGGTTGCCCCATAGTCCTGAGACTGTTCAAACTACTCAGCCCTAGCTACTATTAATGTATCCAAAAAAGAGCACATTGCTTGCATCCACATGTGTTATCTTCGATGGCCCTATGAGATCTAACAAGACTTGGGAAAGAAACCACAGTTATTTTTTGCTTCCATGCCCCTAATGTGGAAAATTGACAAATATAGCTTCCCGGTGATATTGCATCATAAGCTGCTTCTTCTTGCTATTATTCCTTATGGTAGGAAAAGGCTGGAACTAACTGTTCGTCTCAAGCTAAGCTGTGCTGCTTTGCCCCCTGCAGGTAACATGTGGGCCCAGCAATGGAACAACATTTATGATATGATGATCCCTTACCCAAATAAGCCCAACCTAGATGTCACCAATACTATGAGGCAGCAGGTAAGGTCATCCGTGTTGTTATTACACATGCTTTTCTTCGTACATGTTTGCTGCTTTGACTGCAGTCTTCATATAGACAGCAGTGATTGCGAGTGGAAACAAGTACATACCTAAACATCACTGGGTATGGGGTGGTGTTGCTGCCATTCTGCAGTGAGATGCTGCAGAATGTGTGCATGCATTAGGGGAATAATGAGTATTGCCAACAAGAGAACGCCTGTATTATGGGTTGAATCTCAACTTGCCATTCTTAGAATAGTAGATCCATTGAAATCAATGGGGCTTGTATTAGCGACAGCTAAAGACCCTGATGTTGGGAAAGATTGCGGCACAAGGAGAAGGGGACAACAGAGGATGAGATGGTTGGACAGTGTTCTCGAAGCTACTAACATGAGTTTGACCAAACTGCGGGAGGCAGTGGAAGACAGGAGTGCCTGGCGTGCTCTGGTCCATGGGGTCACGAAGAGTCGGACACGACTAAACGACCAAACAACAACAACAACAAAACCTAAGCCCTGCTGATTTCATTCGCTCTGCCCTTAAGCATGGCTATGTCTGGATCCAACCCAGTCATCCAAGAAAAGGCATGCTATCTCATTCTGTGGGTGGGTCCTTTCCTTTCCTAGAATTGGAACGTAACGCGCATGTTCCGGGAGGCGGATGCATTCTTCACCTCACTTGGCATGATTGAGATGCCACCTGAATTCTGGAAGGAGTCTATGCTGGAGAAACCGACAGATGGCCGAGAGGTGGTGTGCCATGCGTCGGCCTGGGACTTCTACAACCGCAAAGATTTCAGGTGCCTACTGCATGTGAAAGGGCCTTGCCTTGGAAAGGGGGAACCAAATACCTTCTTGGAAGAGAACCACAGAGTGTGCTTACCCAGATCCTTTTAAAGAAACATAGGTCCTTTAAAAAATGGTCAACGTCCAGTTTTAGTAACAACATGTGGTTCAATTTAAGCGGTATAGAAATGAAATGAATAATGATAATAAGTACTAGTTTCCTCCTCTCAGAGCTACAGATCTCAGTACCCTTAACAAACTGCAGCTCACAGGAGTCTTAGGAGGAAGTCATGTGCCTTCAGTGTGCATTGGATATGCTTTAAATTTATAGCGTGTATCAGCAATAAATCTACTAAACGTATAAACTAGTTTTGAAAACCTTTTCCGTGTGCTAAATCTTTCCTGGGGAACCATGGGAACTATAGTGTGCAGGAGCACTTAATACATTAAGGCGTCTTTGAATCTCTCGCAAAGCTACCAAGAAGGACTGGTATTCCTAGGATTACATCTGTGAGAGCTTTAAACAATTTAAATTCTATATTGATAAGAGGGAAGGGGCGGACCTTGGTAATATGGTGCCCTGAGTGAGGACAAGATTTGCTGAGGACAAATACTTCATATTTTCACAATATTTCCTTTTGGTGCGGTTGCTATTTTTAATGGATCTTCTAAATAGGTACCTGTACGAATATAGGATGATGGTGATGACTTAGCACCCCCTTGGCTCAGTGCCCTGTGCAGGGAAACTGAAGAGGGACTTCCTTTTCAACTCTTCTGAGGACTCCGTGTGCAAAAGGGAAGCAGGAACAACCCTTCCTCCTTCCAGTCTGTCAAGCAGGTGCCCTATTAGCTCAACTGATGCATTTTAACAGAAGCAATGTTGCATCCTCACCTTTCTGCTCCATACTTTGCAGGATAAAGCAGTGCACAACCGTCACCATGGAGCAGCTCTTCACAGTACACCATGAGATGGGGCATATTGAATACTACCTGCAGTACAAGGACCAACCTGTCTCCTTCCGCAGTGGGGCCAACCCTGGCTTTCATGAAGCCATTGGCGATGTCATGAGCTTGTCCGTCTCCACCCCCACCCACCTCAAGAAAATTGGGCTGCTTGACCAAGCCACTGAGGATATAGGTAACCGTTGAGCACTGTGGGTGATGTAGGAGAACTGTGGTGAATAGGTAATCGATAGAGTTGATGGGACATTTCTCAAGGGTCAGGTTTCCAGCTGAGATTAGTTGCTTTCAAGGCGTGGAGCCAGACTTGTATCACTCCAGGGCTTCCCAGCTGCTGAAGAAGAAAGAGAAGATCCTAGACCAGGCATGGCCAAACTTACCCTCCAGATGTTTTGGGACTACAACTCCCATCATCCCTAGCTAACAGGACTAGTGGTCAGGGATGGTGGGAATTGTAGTCCCAAAACATCTGGAGGGCCAAGTTTGGCCATGCCTCTCCTAGACTGAAGCCCAAAATTTGCCCTCCACTCTTTATTGCTGTTAGGGATTGGGGAGCCCTTCATATCCACACCTGTTCCCCTTGGGCAACCCAGAGGGCAGCTTTGTGGCTGCTCAAGGTCTGACTGCTGTCATCCGTTGGTTTGGAAAGGAATTTCCTATAAAGTTAGATGGGTCTTTGTGCCCCGACGCTTGTGGGTCACTTGCCCAAGTCATCTCAAGCTGCTCACTCTGCTCTTGACTTGTGGCACAAGATCTGCAGGGTGCTTCTCTGCAAACTGCATAGGCGGATAGTCTGCTCTTATTCCAGCTCTGAGTCTTCCTCCTCCTTTCCCTTTTTTGCCAGTGTGCTCTCTAACATACATTCAAGCAACTCCGGCTAGGAGAGGCTTCTGTCTTTGCCTGGGGTCTCCTTCCTTTTCTGCCTCACTCTGTTCCTTGCAGAGAGCGACATCAACTACCTATTTAAAATGGCCCTGGAGAAGATCGCCTTCCTGCCCTTTGGCTACTTGATAGACCAGTGGCGATGGAATGTCTTCAGTGGGCGCACCCCTCACAACCGCTACAACTATGACTGGTGGTACTTGAGGTAAAGCCCCCCCCCCCAGCAGTGCAACTGTGGCTGCCATGATGGCTGAGCAAAGGAAGCCATTGTTTCAAGAAACTGTGTGAGGGGAGGGGTCTCCCAAGCTGATTTCAGGTGATAGGACTGAATTTCAAAATTGGGAAGGAGGAAGTCCATGTTGGCTTCAGGGACCCATATATCTTCTCGACAACTGTGTGTGTGTGTGAGAGAGAGAGAGAGAGACAGACAGACAGACAGAGACAGAGGAGAGGGAAATTTATGAGTATGTGTGAGTATACGCAAAGTTATTAGGAAAAATATTCAGGAATTTATTCAGTTATATTGCTTATATTCCACTTTATAACCCCGAGAGGTTTTCAAAGCAGTTTTCCAAAGAATCCTCAAACCTACAGAGGTAGGTAAAGGTAAAAGACCCCTGGACAGTTGAGTCCAGTCATCTTGACTATGGGGTGCAGCGCTCATCTCACTTCAGGCCGAGGGAGCCGGCGTTTGTGTGCAGACAGCTTTCTGGGTCATGTGGCCAGCATGACTAAACCGCTTCTGGCACAGCGGGACACCATAATGAGTGCCAGAGCGCATGGAAACGCCGTTTACCTTCCCGCCGCAGTGCTACCTACTTATCTACTTGCACTGTTGTGCTTTTGAACTTCTAGGTTGGCAGGAGCTGGGACAGAGCAACGGGAGCTCACCCTGTCGCGCAGACTCGAACTGCTGACCTTCCAATCAGCAAGCCCAGGATACTTGGTGGTTTAGACCACAGCGCCACCCGCTCCCTATAAAAGTCATATTCAAGTCAGGAACAGAAATAATATGGTGACTTCTCTGTTTGTGACCTTGGGCCAGTCACCATCTCTTGGCTTACCTCACAGGGTTTTTGTGAGGATGAAATGGGGGCGGGACCAAGTACACCACCTTGAGCTCCTTGGAAGATAAACGTGGTATAGAAATACGACAAATAAATAAATATAAATAATAAACAGCATATCCATGATGCATATCAAATCTAGATTAAGAGCAAACAACCTGGAATCTGCTTCATTTCTAGAGACTTGTGCTAATGCTGTTCCGTTTCTTCTTTGCCCACATGGCTGACTTTTCTCCAGAACAAAATACCAAGGAATTTGCCCTCCTATTGCAAGAGATGAAACCAACTTTGACCCTGGTGCTAAATATCATATACCTGGCAACACACCTTATATCAGGTACCGGGAGCTGAAAGAGTTGGGGAATGTGGAATGTGTAAACGAAACATGGTGAGCTTCACTGATGTGCTTGAGTGAGGCTGGTGTATATGGAACGTCGAGTGCATTGCAATGTTCTGCAGTGTTGAACTACCTGAAGGTTCTGACAAGCAGATCTAAGGTAGTAGAGAAGGACGTGTTGAATTTTTCAACTTTTGAATTCCCAAAATGAGCGGTACTAAAAAGTTGTAAGATGACATGGGAATTCAATATACAGTGATCCCTCGACTTACGAATGACCCGACTTACGAGTTTTTCGAGTTGCGAGGGATCAAAGCGGCCGCCGCTTCCGAATTTTTTCGACTTCCAATCGGAAGCCGCGGCCGCTTTAGATGCGGTTTTCTCGAGTTCCGAAGGTTTTTTCGACCTACGAATGCGTTCTCCAACACATTCCTATGGGGACTCGAGTTACGATGATTTCGACTTACGAGGAATCCATCGGAACAGATTAACTTCGTAAGTTGAGGGTCCACTGTATATTTTGATTAAATTAATATAATTTAGTTTTGCCTGGAAAGTAAAATGTGTGTAAAATTGCATAGAGAGCATTAATAATAATAATAATAATAATAATAATAATAATAAAATTTCTTATTTATACTCCGCCCATCTGGCTGGGTTTCCCCAGCCACTCTGGGCGGCTTTCAACAGAACATTAAAATGCAATAATCTATTAAACATTAAAAGCCTCCCTAAACAGGGCTGCCTTCAGATGTCTTCTAAAAGTCTGGTACTGTAGTTGTTTTTCTCTTTGACATCTGGTGGGAGGGTGTTCCACAGGGCGGGTGCCACTACCGAGAAATTATTGAGAAGTACTTGCAGTTATATTATTATTATTATTATTATTATTATTAATCATTATCTGATATTTTCAGAAGGTAAAATTAAAACTCTTTGATTTTCCAAAAGCAGTTTATGTGCTTCTCAATCAAACCTAGACTTACCAAGCTAAATATTGCTCAGTCACAAAAAAATAGCAGATTTGAATTCCTCACACCCAAAAACATATTTTAAAGACCCCCACACTGAAGAAATTTGCAGAAATTTCACCCCCTAAAATGACACACCCTAGTGGCAGAGGAAGGCTACATGGAGGTAAAGGTAAAGGGACCCCTGACCATTAGGTCCAGTCGCAGACGACTCTGGGGTTGCGACACTCATCTCGCTCTATAGGCCAAGTGAACCGGCATTTGTCCGCAGACAGTTTTTCCGGGTCATGTGGCCAGCATGACTAAGCCGTTTCTGGCAAACCAGAGCAGCGCATGGAAACGCCGTTTACCTTCCCGCTGGAGCAGTACCTATTTATCTACTTGCACTTTGGCGTGCTTTCAAAGTGCTAGTTTGGCAGGAGCAGGGACCAAGCAACAGGAGCTCACCCCGGCGCGGGGATTCGAACCGCCGATCTTCTGATCGGCAAGCCCTAGGCTCTGTGGTTTAGACCACAGCGCCACCCGTGTTAGGTCCCCCAAAATCAATTCTGAATTCCATACTCTTTAGTATAGGAATGAGGAGCCTTTGACCCTCCAGTTCTGTTTGACTTCTGCTTCCCCCAACACAGAATGACCCACAATTGGGGATCATGGGAGCTGGAGTCCAATAATATTTGTAGGTCCAAAGGCAACTCCTCCCCCAGCTGCTTTAGAAATGCAGAACTTGCAGAGAGTTCTTGACTAGCGTATTTTTTTTAAGGCTGGGTGAGAAATTGCAATAAGTTGTTCACATTTAAAGGTGACGATCAAATTCACACTTTCTGAAACAATATCAGAAACTAAGCAAGCTCATCCTTTGAAATTTACACTTATCTGAATTTTGCGGTGCAAACAATGTTTGCAGAAGTGCTTATATTAGTGGAAATTGCTTGTAGAAATGTGCATATTTAGGAGAAATTTGCCCTAAAACGTTGATAATCCTGCAAGAGAACTAAAAAAAAAAATAATCACCAATTTGCTGCAGAAAATGGAAAAAAAGAAAAACTAAGAAGCAAACTGGCAGATCCTTCCATGCTTCATTTTTTTTTAACTTTATGCCTTCAAAAATTGACTCTTGTTCAGTATGGCAGAATTTGCTGTGATATTATTAATATTATTAATAGTAGTAGTAGTAGTATTTGGGTGGGTGTCCTACTGAAGAACTGATGGGTACCAGAAGTATATGGATTTTTGTTTTGTCTTGGGCAGGTACTTTGTCAGTTTCATCCTGCAGTTCCAGTTCCACAAGGCGCTCTGCCAAGCTGCCAACCACACTGGCAGTCTTCATACCTGTGACATCTACCAATCCAAAGAAGCTGGACAGAAGCTCAGGTGACAGCAGGGAGAGATGGGGAAACAGCAAGGCATGGTCTCCTACCTAAATGGCATTAGAAGCGGGTGGGAAGAGCTAGGCTAACAGTTCTCTGCTGGGGGGCATTTCCCCCTTCCTGGCAGCCTGATGTAACAAGAAGGGGTACAGCTGTGTTGGAAAAAGCAAGAGAGCTGTGACATGCAGAGCTGAGGACTGCGATCACACAGGTGTGACCACACTCGGGTTGTAGATGTGATCCCCTGACGTAATCCTGGCATAGCTTGAATGCCACTGGGCACTTACCCATTAGCGGGAACCAGATGCTCGGAAAGGAGACTGTACAAGCATGCAGTGTTGGAGAGAGACCTTAAGAATGACATCACCCACACTCTTCAATGGAAGGGTACCTCCGACACCTATCATGCTTGTGGGGTGGCCACCTAGGCACATAGGGAACATAGCTGTCAACTTTCGGATTTGAAAATAAGGGATGCCGCGAGGGCGGTGCAATGGCACCAAGTAGCCTCGCCACCCTGTGCTCCAGAGGCTGCGCGCTAACGGGTGAGCAAAAGAGTGAGAGCGTAAACGGCAGGCAGGCTGCCTGTCTGGTTGGGCGTGAGGGTCTGGCTGCACAAGGCATGCAAGCTCCGCCCCCAGTTGGTCTCAGACTCCATATTGGCAGCCGAGCAACGCAGCTGAGGAGCCTCCCTGGCCGGCAGGGAGGGAGAGGAGCTGCTTCCTTTGAAATCCGGGAAATTTAAGGGATATCAACAATCCGGGATAGCAGCGGGAAACGGCATTGGAATAAGGGAGTTTCCCGCAAAAAAAGGGAGGGTTGACAGCTATGATAGGGAAGCAGATTCCATGAGTTCCGAGGGCTGAACTCACCCCTACTACTCCCACTGACCATAAAATGCAAAGCACCTTGAGTCACAAGTAAAGAGCAGCAGGAATTGAAGTGCTTGCAGAGCAAGGAGCCACAAAAGTCTACAGGACATAAAAGTTCAACTATTCACGGTGGGAGGTGGGTGGGGGGCTGAGCAAAGCAGACCCTGGCCAGCTTACCTGGCAGTGTTGATGGGCACTTCTGCTCCAAGCACCACTGGGTGGCTAGGACCTGCCATTTTATTTTCCCAACATGTCCCAGAGTCATGCTTCTTCTGGGAGCGTAGTGGAAAATTTAAATGCTAACAGGACCCAGCCATCCAGTGCACCTGGCAAAACAAACACAAAAACTCACACTTTTAAAATACAATAAAAAAGAGGGGGCGTTGGGGCACGGGCAGCTGCCCAAAGGTACTTCAGTTCCCACTGCCTAGTTGCTGGCTGCTTCAGAAGTTGTGGCAAGAAAATAAACCCAAACTGCAAGGTCTCCTCAAATCCCTTGTGTGGTGCGGGAGTACACAGCAGGCGGAGACTGGAGTCGCCTGGTCTTGTGTGTCTTCCACAGTGGCTATCAACATGAGTAGCTGCATCTACATCACTACCCATTCCTCTCTTTGTTTTCTTCGCTGCAGCGAGGCGCTGAGGGTTGGCTCTTCCCAGCCCTGGCAGAATATTCTCCAACAACTCACTGGCACAAATAAGATGGATGCCTCAGCATTGCTGGAGTATTTCAGCCCTGTTACTCAGTGGCTAGAAGAACAGAATAAGCGAACCAATGAAACGCTGGGCTGGCCAGACTTTGAGTGGCGTCCCCCCGTCCCAGAGGGCTACCCAGAAGGGCTTGGTAAAGTTTTCAAGGCACAAAGTCATATGGTGGGGAGGCCTGCAGGAGGGTGGTTTCACTATGACCCTGGTGCTTGGGCTTAACTGTAGCAGGTCTCCAAAGGAAAAAAATGGGGGGTACCAGATGACCACCTCATTGCTTGGCTTTGCCATTGGACCAGGGCAATTATAATCCACAAGGGGGCACTCAGCTTGTTTTATATTTTGCAGTGGAACATAGGAATAGAAGTGGCAGCCTCTTACATAAACAGGGGGACAACATAGGACACCCGGCTGGGAAGAAATGACTGGTGCAGCTGGAATATGCAGTGGTTTTTGTCTTGTTTGTCTGTGGGAGAAGGAGGACTGTGAAAGCCCTGGGGAACAACTGACTTCACTGCAGGATGACTTTTAGGGAGACCAGGAATAGGGAGATAGCAGGCCGTGCTTTCTTCCTAGCATTGATAAACCACAAGTATTGCTCCTTGAAGCACCTGCTCTTTTGCCTCTGGGCTGGCACTTGGTAGGGCAGGAGCCAGGCAGCAGCCCTTTTGAGGGTGAGATTTGGCTAGCTAGCTGCTGACTTGACTTTTGCTGTCAAGGGGTATCGACCCCCTTTGTAAAGACCAGGTGATATGTCTACTGATAAGGGGGGAGTGCAGCCCTTATCAAAGCAGTGGGAGGCCAGCTGTTATGTCTCTCTACTGATTGCAACCCTTGTCAGCATCGTGAGACCGGCTCTCCAACCGATGGGGTTCCATGCCCCTGATGTAACAGATGAATTGGAAGGTGGGCTGAGTTGCTGCCTGGTGAATTGGCTGAGCAGCGGATTCTAGAATGTGGGCATCTCCACCTGTGTGCTCATTTTAATTTCCCAATGAGCAAAAGTAGATGCTCAGCTAGTACTTACCTACCGCTCACCTGCTGGCTTCTCCTAACATTTCTCTTTAAGGGGACGGGAACGCCAGGGAATGAAAATGACTCAGGTAGGTCTGCAGAGTTACCAGGGCTCCGCCCTGGAGGGTGTTTTAAGGGATAGGGTTTTGTCCTAGAAGTGTGAACTATAATATTAAGAAGGATAGGTCCCCTGAGCATGTTCAAAATGCCTTGTCTTCATCCATGAGTAACCACAGCCAATAACTGCACATCATAGGTACGGAAAGGAGTTCTGATTCCATCAGAGAATGTAAAATTTCTGCAGGAACCTGGGACTTGTCTCTTTAGAAATTAGGTACTGGGCGTTAACGTGCTAGACTAAAAGAAACAAGACAGGGAGGTGAGTTAATTTCCCTACTTTTTCCAGCATTTTGTTTCTCCCTCCCCACCCTCTAACCTTTTCCAGATAAAATAACTGATGAAAACGAGGCTAAAACATTCCTGGCAGAGTACAACAGCACAGCCGAAGAGGTATGGAATTCTTACACAGAAGCCTCTTGGACATACAACACGAATATCACAGAGCCCAACAGACAGCTGATGGTAGGAAAACCAGCAGTGTGGTAGGGTCAGTGGTGGTGGTGGTGGGGAACTCAGTTCAATTCACATTTAAAGGGGAACCTACCCAATTCACGCTTTCTGAAATAATATGTGAACTGAAACACAGCCATCTTTCGAAATGCAGCCCCCTCCAAATTTTGCAACAGAGTTCTGCAGCTGAGTAATATGCATTATATGCATATAAAGATGCATATAAATTAGTGAAAAGGCTTTGAAAAACATGTCTGTGTTAGGGAAAATGGCATACAATTTATCCTGTGTATAACAGGGTAAATTTGAACAAAAATGCTGATGAATTTTCATGAGGAATTCTTTTCTAATAAAAAAAACAACGTCAGAAACGGATGTGCAAACATAGAGAAATAAACAGAAACTGACAGATTTGTGCAACCCTAGATTGTGTGGTTAGTGTTGTTGTTTGCCCTGAGAGCCAGTGTGGTATAGTGGTTAAGAGTGGTGGACTCTTAATCTGGTGAACCGGGTTCGCTTCCCCGCTCCTCCACATGCAGCTGCTGGGTGACCTTGGGCTAGTCACACTTCTCTGAAGTCTCTCAGCTTCATTCACCTCACAGAGTGTTTGTTGTGGGGGAGGAAGGGAAAGGAGGTTGTTAGCTGCTTTGAGACTCCTTTGGGTAGTGATAAAGTGGGATATCAAATCCAAACTCCTCCTCCTCCTCTTCCTCCTCCTCTTCTTCTTCTTCTGAGCCCAAGGGAATGCTGCCCTGGGTTCCTTCACGAGGATGGGTGGGAAATAAATTTTATCATCATCATCAATAGGTGCCACTAGACTAGGTGCGACAGACAGAAGGACCTGAGTAAAGTACCTTACTTCCTAATTCAGGAGGAAAGGAGATACCTTTCCCGCCCAGTCAGATATTTATTCTGACTAGAAATACCCTCTCATAGAAGAGCATTTACTCTAGCACGAAATCACATAATGCCTTCTGCAGTTCTCCAAGGGAAGTACAAACGGAACCCATTGTGCGAGAGATACTGCCTGTGTGGATCTGGAGAGGTGGAAACCACTGACCACATACTTATGCGATGCTGCCTCTACGAGGAGGAGCGAGGAGAGCTTATCCACACGATGCTGACTGCGCTACCTGGACGTGCGGACAATTTCTATATGGAGTGGCTCCTTTCAGATATTAATGATAATGTAACAGCAAAGGTAGCCAAGTTTTGTGCTAGAGCTATAAAAATTCGGTCCGTTCTAGCTAGCAGCATCCAAACAACTGCAGGACAGAACTAAAGACGGACCAGTGTTATAATTGACCGCAGCCCTATTTTTAAAGTAAAGATATCGTCTTTTATTTAAAATGTTTAAAGTTTAAAGTTTATATTTATAGTTTATAGTTCATATTTTTACAATGTATTTTGGATTGTATTTATCGTGCTGGTGGACAACCGTAACAATAAATTATCTATCTATCTAGGTGCGACTAGACAGTTGTGGGAGTGCTGGAGTTAGAGAATGAGCTCGTCCTTTCCCCCTCTGTGATACAAGTGTGTTGGCTAATGCCCCTCCCTCTCTCTTCCATATGTGCCTTGCAGTTGCAAAAGAACATGGAAATGTCAAACCACACCCTGCAATACGGCCTCCAGGCTCGCATGTTTGATCCCACTGATTTCCAAGACCCCACTATAAAACGTATCCTGAAGAAACTGAGTGACATAGAGCGGGCAGCTCTACCTGACGCACAGCTGAGGGAGGTGAGAGTGAACCATAGAGTCGTAGAATTGCAGAGTTGGAAGGGACCCTGAGGGTCATCTGGTCCGACCCCCTGCAATGCAGGAATCTCAGCTAAAGCATCCTCAACAGATGACCACTCAACCTCTGTTTTAAATAATAATAATAATAATAATAATAATAATAATAATAATAATAATAATATTTTTTTATTTTTACCCCACCCATCTGGCTGGGTCTCCCCAGCCACTCTGGGCGGCCTCCAACAAATATCAAAATACATTAAAATATCACAGATTAAAAACTTCCCTAAACAGGGCTGCCTTCAAGTGTTTTCTGAATGTCAGGTAGTTGTTTGTCGCTTTGACCTCTGATGGGAGGGCGTTCCACAGGCCGGGCGCCACTACCGAGAAGGCCCTCTGCCTGGTTCCCTGTAGCTTTGCTTCTCGCAGTGAGGGAACCGCCAGAAGGCCCTCGGCGCTGGATCTCAGTGTCCGGGCTGAACGGTGGGGGTGGAGACGCTCCTTCAGGTATACAGGACCGAGGCCGTTTAGGGCTTTAAAGGTCAGCACCAACACTTTGAATTGTGCTCGGAAACGTACTGGGAGCCAATGTAGTTCTCTCAGGACTGGTGTTATGTGGAACCTTCATTCCATCCTTGTTCCTTATGTAGATCTTTACTCACCCCTTCTTCCCTGGCGGGGAGGTGGGGGTGCCAACTTGTGGTTCGCATCAGGTGCCAAAATGTATTGGGCTCAGGACATAGAAAATCAGTTATGGAACTTCCTGTCCATGGAGACCTACAGAATTGCCCTGTTCTTCGCTTTCAAGGAAGCTGGTGGAGATTTCCATCTGGTAGAGGTTTAAAGTGGAAGGAGCGGTGTTATTATCCTGACTTGGGTGCTGTTCGTGTATTTTCTTAATGATGATATTTGTATGGGATGTTTTATGATTTTTTTTTAAATTGCAGGCTGCTTGTGGGCTTGTTGAAAGCAGAACTTAAAAACCTGGAATAAATAAATTAATAATGTTTAGTTAAGTCCCCAAGGGACAGTTCTGTAATGAGGCCCTAGATCCTTGGAATTGAGTGTGTTGAAAATTAAGCTGGAGATGTAAATAAAGAGCATTCTAAGAGGCAGGCAAGCACAGTGCACCAGAATATTAGCACACTTGTGTTTCATTGCTTGCACAAATTCCGCATAGCAGAGCTCATCCAGCATGTTGACACAAGTATTTGTCTGGGGAATGAAAGCAGGAAGCAGATGCATGATCAAACCATAACAATAAAATATTTCTGTTCACTTCAAATGCATATAATAATACAGTTTCCACCAGTATTGCTTGGATCTTTTTGTCAGGCAAATGATGGTGAGGAGATCAGCCCATATTTTACCTCCTAAGCAAATGAATCCTTTTTCCCCCCTTTCAGTATAATCAGCTCCTCTCAGACATGGAGACAATTTACAGCGTAGCCAAAGTGTGCACTGGAGACACAAGCTGCAAGTCCTTGGATCCTGGTAAGTCATTTATACCTGCGCCCATGAAAACATACCGGACAAGACAGCTTTGTCAGCCTGAGAAGTAGAGCTGAGCAAGTGCTATCAGGACTTAGTTTTCATGGAAAAATAAGAAGACGGTGCTTTTGAGTATGCTCTGAGTGGCTTTCCCACACCATCATGTAATCAACAACAACCAACCTCCACATATCTGGGGGAAAGTATGTTGCAACTTCCAAGTAGTTTTGATAGCCCATAATGTTTTGACGTAGAAGTCAATCCCTACTAAGAAGTCATAAGGATGTAAGAGGAGCCCTGATGGGTCAGACTAAGGGTCTGTCTAGTCCAGCATCCTGTTCCCACAGTGGCCAACCAGGTGTCTATAAGAAACCCACAAGGAGGACATGACCACAACAGCACTCCCTGATTCCTGGTAACTAGTATTCCAAGGCACATTGCCTCTGATACATAATTGGAGCAGACTCTCTTGAAAGGTGGTGGAGGTTTTTCAGCAGAGGTTGGATGGCCACCTGTCATTGATGCTTTAGTTGAGATTCCTGCATTGCAGAGAGGTTGGACGAGATGACCCTCAGGGTCCCTTTTGACGGTACAATTCTATGATAGACATCGTGACAAGTAGCCATTGGTAGTTTTATCCTCCATTGGTTTTGTCTAATCCCCTTTTAAAGCTAACCAGGTTGGTGGTCACCACCCATTTTTGTGGAAGCAGATTCCATTGTTTTATTATATACTGTGTGGTCCGTCTTGAATATCTCAACCATGAGCTTCATTCAAGTCCTGTGGATTTTAGCAAAGGATGAGAAGTAGTGGGGCGAAACAGCCTTGTTCATGCCATTAAACTATATGAGGCACATGAAGTTCATGAGAGCAGCCTAAACAAAATAAAAAAAAATTCCTTCCAGTAGCACCTTAGAGAACAACTAAGTTTGTTCTTGGTATGAGCTTTCGTGTGCATGCACACTTCTTCAGATACACTGAAACAGAAGTCACCAGACCCTTATATATAGTGAGAGGGTGGGGAGGGGTATTACTCAGAGGGGTGGTGGGAATGGGTGATAGGCTGATAGCTGTGGTAAACCTGTTGACGACTGTTAACGACTGCAATTAGTCTTACAGGAAAAAGCAAGGGGTGAGAAGGTTAAAAAGCTTGGTAATGAGTTGCAATTCAGCAACTTCTCTTTCCAGTCTATTTCTGAAATTCCTTTGCAATAAGACAGCTACTTTGAGATCTTGTATAGAGTGTCCTGGGAGATTGAAGTGCTCTCCTACTGGTTTCTCTGTCTTGTGATTCCTGATGTCAGATTTATGTCCATTTATCCTTTGGCATAGGGTTTGGCCTGTTTGTCCAATATAGAGAGCTGAAGGGCACTGTTGGCATTTGATGGCATACACAATGTTAGACGATGAGCAATTAAATAGTCCTGAGATGGTATGTTTGATGTTGTTGGGGCCAGTAATGGTGTTGGCATCTGGGTTTATTGCAGGCTCTGGTGCCAGTGTCTGTGTTAAGTCTGGTTGTAGTATTATTGTGGGTGAGGAGTTGTTTAAGATTGGGTGGCTGTCTGTAGGCAATGAAAGGTCTTCCTCCCAGAGCTTGAGAAAGAGAACTGTCATTGTCTAGGAGAGGTTGTAGATCTCTGATGATGCGTTGTACTGTTTTAACTTGGGAGCTGTACGTGATTACTAGTGGTGTTGAGTGGTGAGAGCAGCCTGGGTGTGATGAGTTGAACAGAGATCAAAGAGAGGGGTGTGTGGCTTGATGAAGAGTAGAACCAGGGCTTTTTTTTCAGCCGGAACTCAGTTCCGGTATCTCTCAGGTGGGGTCCATTGCCATCATAAGAGAATAAGTGAGGCGTTCATTCATGGTGAACTCCAACACCTCTTTTTCTAGAAAAATAGCACTGAGTAGAACAGGCTGTGAAACACATTATGTAGGAAGGAAAATCTCTGTGGTGCAGGTGGGCTTTGAGAAAGGATATGAAGGGCGGTAGAGGGAGGTGGCGCCACAGTTAAAGAAGTGTACTATGTTTGTTTGGAGAGAACATAATGGAAGCTCAGAACTGGAAACCAATAGGTGAGCCTGCACACAGTGTTGGATTTAGGGCAGTGCTGGCCAAGGGGGCGCAAAACTGAGAAGATCCATAACTGAGAAAATCCATCAGGGCCGCTGAATTTTGGCCTCGCTCAGAGCACCATGTTACCAGAGTATTACCAAAGTCCACCCCTGCTGCACAGTGCAGAGGGAACAAAGGCAGGACAAAGGGGAGAGATATACACATTACAGCACGTATGGTGCATAGTCTCATACTTAATTCTTGCTTGACTTGGCTCTTTGTTTAGAACTCTCGGACATCATGGCTTATTCAAGAGACTACGACCAGCTTCTTAATGCCTGGAAAGGCTGGCGGGATGTATCAGGGAAGAAAATCCGAACCATGTACCAGAAATATGTAGAGCTGAGCAATATGGCTGCCATATTGAACGGTAAGCATGTTTTGCAATGCTGACTGCTCTAACAAAGGGAACAGTGGGTTGTAAGGGCAGAGGATGGCCCTTATGAATGCGGAACCCAAACTGTTTGAGGTGAGCCTCAAAAGTCAATGCAGACTTGGAAGCATTGTTGTCTTTTCTTTGTAAGTTGCTGCCTGTGGCAACAAAAAAAAAAGTGACTAGTAAGAATAATAGCAGAAAGTGTCCCTTGGCAGAAAGCCTACTTTGCCATCAGTAACTGAAGCTTTCCAGCAAAGACCACTGGTCTAACCACCAGAGCAAAGGCATGCACCGTTTGCCTAACCACTCAAGAGCAAAGCAGATAGATGCAGATGTCCACAAGTTCACTTACTCTGTTTCCCATGGCAGAATGTCAGGCTTGGAAAGGGGGAGTTGGAGCCTTTTAATACTTTAAATGAGGAGCTTAGAAATGATGTTCCCTGCTATGGGCTTGCAACATTGCGGGTTGGGGCACATGGCTGACCCCTACCATCAAGCAGCATGAAGCAGCTGCCTTAGACAAGCAGATGTTTTGGTTTCATGGTGAAAGAGTAGCAAGCTATTCATGATTTCATTTATTATGGTTGTATTTTCACTGCCAGGCAGGGGAGAAGTGCTTTTAAGATGTTCTGCCTTAGATGCCAAAATAACTAGGTCTACCTTGGCTTTTGGAGAGGGTGTCACTTGGTGCTCCACCGCAGGCAGTAACACCTCTTAGACCAGCCCTGGGGACACAACTGGAGAAGATGAAGAAGGGTTTCTATATTCTCATGTTCATGTGCAGGTCATTCTGACAATGGTGCTTTCTGGAGATCCCTGTATGAAACACCAGATTTGGAAGATGTTCTGGAGAACATCTGGGAAGAGCTTCAACCATTGTACCTCAATCTGCATGCTTATGTGCGCCGAGCTCTCTACAAGAAGTATGGTGAAGGTCACATCAACCTCAGGGGCCCTATTCCAGCTCATTTGCTAGGTAAGCCTTTCCACACCAAACTCCTGAGCCAGAAGACAATATTGGGCAACTCCCCATCATCTTTGTGATTCTGGAGGTCTACTCCATGGTTGTTTTTCCTTCTATTAGGCCATGCCTAGTGTCTAGGTTTTTAGGATTAAGGATTTTGTAGGAGGTCTGCAGCATATTTTGCGCACATTTGTTGAGCATAGCATATAGTGGCTCTTAGGTCAAGAAAAATAATATGTTCCTTACACGTGGAGAAATGTTATCAAGAGAGGGAAAATATAATCAATGATGCTATTAATTGACCTAACCTAATAGCTTGTCTGACTATTATAAGGTTGCCTTAAAATGCTTACAGTGTTAAAATGCTTGTTGTTGTTGTTGTTGTTGTTGTTAAATATTTATACCCGACACATCCAGATGGGGAAAAGACTGAATTGCAAATAAATTCAGGGGAATTAGGAGGAAAGAGGAAGAAATAGTGACATTTTCCAAAAGTCAGACACTGTAGGCCAGTTGTTGGGATGAGCAATTTGGAACTAGGTGTATAGAACATAAAGTGGCAATGAAGGATTACTGAAATTGTTAAGAGCTGCTATCTATAGCATCACAGAAGTTCAGGAAGAATTTAGAAACTGTTCAATATCAAAACTGCAAAGGCTATAAAGAAATTGGGTTCAGGATGGGACATGACTGAAAGCTGTGGCCTTAGAGAAGACATGGAGACAGGATATGGAAAAAATATTTTGAGTGACCAAAATTGGGGTCTTAACAGACATGCTAAGACATAAAAAGGGAGAAGTTGACTAGTTTTGAACCCTCAGCAAGACTCCAGGGGGCATGGGCTAAGGTGAGATCATAAAAAGAGGCTTTATATGACATCATAAATAAGAATTGTCCAATCATAATGCCTAAAATTCAGATGCCATAAAGACTTAAGTCATTTTTGAAACTATAAGAGGTATGCCTTAACCTCATGAAGCGGTCTTCTCTTCTGACTGAGAGCTCCCACTTTCAGAGGTGACAAATGTCTATTCTGCTTTAATATTGAGAATGTTTAAGCTCTGGCGGTGTGTGGGAAGGTTCATTTTTCTTGCTAAATAATAAACTAAATTATTTCTTGCTAAATAATAAATGCCTTTATATACATTTGTCTGTGTTCCGTATTTACCCTGGTCAAGTGGATGTGTCTGCTATTCCGCTCACCTCCAGGTTGCAGGAGTTGCTGGGTGTGTTTTTTAAGTGCTGTAGCCTCTTTGCAGCTCTTGAATAATCAGTAAACAAAACAGACAGATTCTTTCAGTGGAAGCAGACAGAACTAACACTTCAATGCTATTCACTGGCCTCTAATTCTCTGTAGATGTCACCAGTGAGACAGCCAATGATGCATTTAGTAGCTCTTTAGGAAGCATAAGACGGCGCCTTGAAGGCTGCTGCATAATGACTCTTGAAGAAGATATGCAGAAATGTAGTTAGAGCTGTTCTACACAGCTAGACAAAATATGACTTGATTTCACTACTTTTCCTTCACTACTGATTAAGTAATAATAGTATGATCTCCAATCCACATTGTGGATGGAGGGGAAAGTTCTTGTTTTGCATGGACAGAGTGACAACCTACTGTTCCCATTTGCCCTCCTCCCCCCCAAAAAAAACCCACCCTGATGGTTTGTGTGCTCAAGCACAGGAATGGGGAACAAGCAGTCTCTAAGGGTTTGGGCATTTTTTTATTTATTTTAAAAAATGAACAAAACAATTGCTGGGGGGAAATAGTGAGTTGTCTTGCTCCTGCTAACACTTGCATGAATATTCAAGAGATGTCTGTAACATTCCCAGAAGCGCTTTCTGTATGGCAATGGCAATAAGCACTGGATGCACTCTCTGGGATGTCACCTTATCACATTTCTCCCAGGTGCAAAACATAGCACTTTGAGCAGTTCACAGAATGTGATATTCCTCTAACTGAAGCCCAACTTCGAGAGAAGACATGGGAAGCAAAAAATGCACTTCTTGATCAAATGGAAAGACCATTATTATACACATTGTACCTCTAATATAGGGACACGGGTGGCGCTGTGGGTTAAACCACAGAGCCTAGGGCTTGCTGATCAGAAGGTCGGCGGTTCGAATCCCCGCGACGGGGTGAGCTCCCGTTGCTCGGTCCCTGCTCCTGCCAACCTAGCAGTTCGAACGCACGTCAAAGTGCAAGTAGATAAATAGGTACCACTCCGGCGGGAAGGTAAACGGCGTTTCCGTGCGCTGCTCTGGTTCACTAGAAGTGGCTTAGTCATGCTGGCCACATGACCCGGAAGCTGTACGCCGGCTTCCTCGGCCAATAAAGCGAGATGAGTGCAGCAACCCCAGAGTCGTCCACGACTGGACCTAATGGTCAGGGGTCCCTTTACCTTTACCTCTAATATAGTGGTAAGCGAAGGTGTCAGGCCTTTAGAAATGGGAAGGAAGTTATTGGAGAACAAAGTTATTGATTGTCTAGTCATTATGAATTCACCTTGAAGCACCCAGCCCTTCTTCCTTCTTCCTACTTCCCAAGTGGATGTTGGATCTAATTGTTGTGTTACCCATGGGTGGCTGGCTCCTTTGGCTCCTTTGCCCCCTACCTACGCATTAACTCTATTTTCTCTTTCCTAGGAAACATGTGGGCACAGTCATGGTCAAACATCTTTGAACTCGTCATGCCCTACCCCGACGCGATCAAAGTGGATGCAACACCCGCCATGAAAAGCCAGGTTGGTGCAGCTAGGTTTTATTCCATTATTATTTGAAAAGGTTTCTCTTGGGGACTAGCCTGAACCTTCATCCTGTTTAGACTTTTAAGGTGGGGCTCAAGGTTGTTGAGTTCTTGAAGTAGCATCCAGTTCCCCTTAACTGTACTGAAACCTTTAGCTCTCAAGGAGGGTGCTTCGGAGAGCATGTTGAATGCCTTTTCTTGATATCTACCCAGCCTAGTACCCACAGTTCCAGGCCAGGAAAGGAGATTCCAGGTGGGCCAGAAACGAACCACTAGTTTGCTGCCCTTACTTCTTGCTTCTCTCTGTACAATCGTATCTTGGTTTTCGAACAGCTTAGTTCTCAAACGTTTTGGCTCCTGAACGCCGCAAACCCGGAAGTGACTGTTCCGGTTTGCGAACGCTCTTTTGGAAGCTGAGCGTCCAATAGGGCTTCTGCGGCTTCCGATTGGCTGCAGGAGCTTCCTGCAGCCAATCAGAAGCTGCGCTTTGGCTTCCGAATGTTTTGGAAGTCGAACGGACTTCCGGAATGGATTCCGTTTGACTTCCAAGGTACGACTGTATTTTGTTGTGTATCTGCCATATAACATTGTGAAGTCTTGGTGCATGCAACAGCCCAGCCAGACCAGTAGGAATCCCAAACCTGCTTACCTGCAGCTATCGAGAGGAAGGTATTTTAGACTTTGCAAAATCTTTATGGAAATGAGATTCCGCAGAGGTAGGGCGGACCCCAAGGGTGACTTCCTTTGTGCTTTTGTACTGTATTTGATGCATGGGTGCTTTTAGATTATGGGAATGTTTAGAGAAAGGACAGAGAACCTTTTCCAGCTCAATGGCTGCATCCCCTTCTGTGCAACCTTCAGGGGACCAAATATCATTGGTGAGCAGCCCAGAGGCAAAAGTGGGTAGAGCAATTTGTGCAATAGGCTTGTTTCTACACACACACACACACACACACACACACACACACACACACCCTTCTCCAGGCAAGCAAGAGGCATTATCAGAGTTCAATGACACATTCCAGCCAGTGGGGAGAAACACCCAAGGATGCTGCAAAGCAGGGGCATGTTAGGGATGCGGCTGGGGAAAGGGTGTGGCCTAGCAAGAATACTGGGGGCCAGATGGAGAAGTGTGGAGGGCTGTATTCCACCCTTGATTTAGGGTTCGGCTCTACACCCCCATCAGTCTGATACCTCATCTGTCAACATATCACATTCCCGATTTTCCATGCCAAATATTTTGCAGATCTTTTTCCTGTTTTCGGCTAGCATGTAACATTACGCTGCAGCAGAAGCAGGAAGAATCGAGCCAGGAGGGGCGAGCCTTTCACAATTACCTTGCAGGTTCCACGAGACTGTTAATTTCAGGGTCATGCGTTCGAGCCCCACATTCAGCAAAAGATCCCTGCATTGCAAGGGATTGGATTGGATGACCCTTGCGGTCCCTTCCAACTCTCTGATTCTATGTGCTCTTCGTCCATCTCTTTGCTGGTTTTCCAGCTTGCCTCTTCTACACTCACTCTCCTTTCTGCAGGGTTGGACACCAAAGAAGATGTTTGAACAATCTGACAGCTTCTTCCAATCCCTGGGTCTCATCCCTATGCCACCTGAGTTTTGGGAAAAGTCCATGCTGGAGAAGCCAACAGATGGGAGGGATGTGGTGTGCCATGCCTCAGCCTGGGACTTCTTCAACCGCAAAGACTTCAGGTGCTTCCGTGGTGACTGGGTGGAGAAGGGCTGTAGGCAGTAGAGTCTTCTTTGTCCCTCCACTGCCATGGGCCTGTGGTCATGTGGTTCACCACCATCTTGACCCTTGGGTAGATCCATAAAGCGGAGGCTTTCCTCTTACCCTCCTGCACTTTGGCTGCCTGGCAGAGGGAGAGAGTTTACCCCCACCACCACGTAACAATCTCCCCCCCACCCCCGAAGAGATTCTGTCTTCTCTTTTCCTGAAGTTGGTTGTTCGTTTCTCCAGGTCACCACATGGGTGGACCATGGGACTTGCTATGCACCACTCTGCATAGGCCTTCCCCCAAAATCAGGGTGTACTTGTCTTCCCCACATTTCCACCAGCACCAATGCCTCATCTTTGCTGGGATTAGATACAACTCTGTTTCCCTCCCTTGTCTGCTGGGCTGTTTGCTGTAGTGCTCCAGAAAGATCCAGGGTTCAGGTGGGTTGTTCAGCTTTGGGTCAGGAAGAGTGGGGTGGTGAGCAAGAGAGAGGCAAGCAGGCAGACATCTTCATTGCAATTTGTGGCTCAGTTCACTTGCATAAATAATCTGGAGCCATTGCTCTATTAAAGAGCCAATGTGGTGTAGTGGTTAAGAGCAGTAGACTCGTAATCTGGGGAACCGGGTTCGTGTCTCCGCTCCTCCACATGCAGCTGCTGGGTGACCTTGGGCCAGTCACACTTCTTTGAAGTTTCTCAGCCCCACTCACCTCACAGAGTGTTTGTTGTGGGGGAGGAAGGGAAAGGAGAATGTTAGCCGCTTTGAGATTCCTTCGGGTAGTGATAAAGCGGGATATCAAATCCAAACTCCTCCTCCTCCTCCTCTTCTTCTTCTTCTTCTTCTTCTTCTTCTTCTTCAAATCTTTCAGCAATCTCCCTGCTCTCATGCCTGACTCTCGGTTGGCTGGTGAGGGAACTAAATTGACTGTTCCTCTTTTCCAGCTCTAATTTTCCCTTCTATTTCACTTTCCCTTCTATTATTTTACATGGACGTGACACCTTTCCCCCATATTTCTCTTGCTTCAGGATTAAGCAATGCACCTCTGTGAATATGGATGACTTAATAACAGTTCATCATGAGATGGGCCATGTCCAGTACTTCCTGCAGTACAAGGACCAACCCATCTCGTTACGTGATGGGGCCAACCCAGGATTTCATGAAGCCATCGGAGATGTCATGGCCTTGTCGGTGTCTACCCCAAAGCACCTGTACAGCATCAATCTGTTGAATCAGGTGGAAGACAACCCACGTAAGCAGGAGGGGACCACATGGGGACATTTAGTTGCCAAGTGCTCTCAGCAGCAATTCTTTAGAAATTGTGAGCTTTGTAAAACACCAGTGTTCACGATATCTTATAATTTGCCAAAGCAGTGGTTGAAATGGACGTATGCTTCCCAGAACCAAGTCTCAACACACTTTGCCCTAGATTCCACAGACTCAAAAGTAGGGATGCACTCAACCATTGTTGTGTTGCCTTTCAACCCAGATTGGCTTTTCAAATTGGCCCGGGATAAACTGAATTAGACATCATAAACGTTGACTAACTAGCCCTTGTTTGAGCATGTGATGTAGGCATAAGATTGGTTATGGGAACTTGTGGGATTTAGGAATTTGATAAATAAGGTGTTGGGAGGCAAAGAGTGTGGATACATAGAATGTAGTAAGATCACCTGGGGAGATGGGGCAGAAGGCACTGGGCTCTAAGACTCTTCTTGTTACTTTCTTTCTCCTGGCCAGAGAGTAACATCAACTTCCTGATGAGCATTGCCCTAGATAAGATAGCCTTCCTACCCTTTGGCTACTTGATGGACCAGTGGAGATGGAAAGTGTTTGATGGGCGCATTCCATATGAGGAGTACAATCAACAATGGTGGAATCTTAGGTGGGTATTGGGTAGCTGCCTGGAGAAGGAAACTATCTGACAATTTCGTTGTGCTTAATCATGGCTGAGTTCTGCCCATATGTTTATGCTGGGAGCAAGCTTGACTCAGAACTGAGTAGAGGGTGAAGAGCAAACATGGCCTGAAATGATCTATCTGAAAATGTGGATAGAACATTGCTGACTTTCTCCAGGTGGTGTTCAAGGTTAAAATGGAGCCTACCTTACTGGGGGTTGCCCAGGGTGCTACATTGGAAGGTATTCCCCTTCCAGACATGCCCATAGTGTGTATATTTTGGCCACAGAAAATCTAGGATAGGAATGGAGAATCTGTGGCCCTCCAGATGTTGGATTCAAGTTCCCTTCTGCTCCAGCCAATGTCAGAGGAGATGGAAGTTGTAATCCAGTAACCCCAGAGGTGCCACATCCCTGCTCTATGGGATGAAGAAAGTATTGAAAGTAGGGCTCTTTCTGGGGCAAATAAAACCATACTACCAGTAGTAATTGTGGAAATAGTTTGATGACGATTCCCAGGGGGCGTCTGAAGAAAAGCAAGGCCCTGTCCTGTTCCGAAGCAAGACATCTGCTCCTCTGGAGCAAGGGTGGAGGAACCTTTTTTTACCTTGTGGGTCACAGGCCAGGGCTGAGCAGGGCCAGAGGCAAATGTGGGTGGCGCAATGAATTTGACTTTTATCTTTGTACAGTAGGCTACTTTATGGGCACAAAAAAGCCAGAGGTTCCTACACACAGAGACACAAACAGGAAAGCAATTAAGCACAATTCAAGGGAATATTACAGCAACGCAAAAGCACTCAAGAGAGGTGTGGCCCGGAAAGAGCCCATGAAGCTATAGAGAAGGGCCTGGAGGGGCTGTGTTTGGTCCTCCCATCCTTGTTCTAAGGAGAGCAGATACCCTATGAGATCAGCACTCAGTGTTGGTTTTTGGCTGGTGATCTCTCTCTCTCTCTCTCCCCCCTCATTTTATCCCTACTGCATAGGTTGAAGTACCAAGGTTTATGTCCTCCTGTGCCAAGATCAGAAGAAGATTTCGACCCAGGGGCAAAATTCCACATTCCTGCAAATGTCCCATATGTCAGGTAAGGTGGTGATTCCCTGCCTGGCCTGAGTTATTCAGAAAAGGTTAGGCCAGAGTGTCCCATCTTCAGCTCTGGCCCTTGAGGAGGGGGTCCCGGGAGCACAGTGTGACCTTGGCCCTCCCATTCACCTGTCCCATCTCTCTTCCAGATACTTTGTCAGTTTCATTATCCAGTTCCAGTTCCACCAGGCCCTGTGCAAAGCTGCTGGCCACACAGGACCCCTGCACAGTTGTGACATCTACCAGTCTAAGAAAGCTGGGACAATCCTAGCGTGAGTAGTAAGCTGCATCTGCTGGGTGGGGCTACACTGTAAGATTCTACCGTAGAGCTTTCCAAACTGTGTCGCGACACGTTAAGTGTGTCAGATGCAGTGGGGAGGTGTGTCATGCGAATGCTCCCTGCTCACCTCCCAGGGCTGGAAAGGGGTTAGTTTAACACCTCTGGTTTGCTAGTAAAAAGTGAATTACTGTGTCGCGAAATGACACGTGTCTGAAATATGTGCCGCTGACATGAAAAGTTTGGAAAGCTCTGCTCTGCCTCTTTGGTCAGAAGCTTCAGGTATCTGTCCCCTGGGGCCTTCTCAGTCCTTTTGGTGTTCCTGTTTTGTCTCACAATGCCCCTTTTTTAAAAAAAAGAAAAGAAAAGAAAACCGATGTGGAAATGTGGATAACTGAAAAATGAGAAACGGAGCGAAACTGAAATTGACATATCCACAGCCCATCCTTTCTTGGGTGTAGTAGGACCTGTTACAATGCTAGGTCTTGCAATCCTACATAATCCCCACAACTTGGCAGCACTGCAGAATTGAATTCTGGTGGGGTGCTGTCAGGATGCTGTCAGTGGCTCCCGGCTGGTCGCCCAGGAAAGTATAAAGACAAGGAAAAGCTTCTTACAGTCCTTTTTTTATTTCAGACTGTACAGAGAGAGGCTATAGAACCCAGCCTCTTGGATAATGGCATTGTCCTGAGTGAATCTCCACCCCCCCACCCCTGTCTCACCCACTTCCTCATTTGTCGCCGTCATCACCTCCTCTATGGGTGCCCTCTGTCTTTGAGCTCTTTGCTCTCCTACTTTTAAGGCCCGCCGGTTTCTGGGAGATGGTGGGTCTGAAATGCTTTCTAATGACGACGTGTCAGCTGGGTGTTGTACTGGCTATCCCTTGATTTCCCAGCTTCCCCTCTCATCTGCTTCTGAGCTGTGACCTCCCTCAAACCCCTGTTGTAAATCTATACTGTCTTCCTCTTTCTCCTCCCCGGAAGGGTCAGGATGGGGAGGTGGTCTCCATCATTCCTCCTCCTCCTCTGCCCAGTCCCTGACAGCTGCTAAAGGAGTCCAGGGCTGTCCTATCAGATGCTGGGGACAAAACAATACGAGGTGACATTACACCCTGCTTGTTAGATTCTCAGAGGGATCGATCTCACTGCAGAGGAAGACAGGGAGGCAGCTCTTACGTTGTTGCAGCATTTCACCCACCCACTTCAAGTCCTGTGTGTGAATGTGCACACCCACCCCACACACCTTTGTATGGCTGTTTTGCTTTCCGCAGGAACGCCATGAAGCTGGGCTACAGCAAACCCTGGCCTGACGCTATGGAACTTATCACAGGTCAACGCAACATGTCAGCCGCGGCCTTGCTGACCTACTTTCAACCGCTGACAGCGTGGCTCGCTAACGAGAACAAGCGAAACGGAGAGACTTTGGGCTGGCCAGAATATACCTGGATGCCCACTGCGGGTACTGAAAGGCTCTGTAATGAGTCTTCCTCTCAAAAATCCCTATAACATGGAAATGGGGGTGGGGGACGGGAGGGGAGGGGAGCAGGCTCTCCCTCTCAAGCAAAGCTACAGGAAACCAGGCAGAGGGCCTTCTCGGTAGTGGCGCCCGCCCTGTGGAACGCCCTCCCTTCAGATGTCAAAGAGATAAACAACTACCTGACATTTAGAAGACATCTGAAGGCAGCCCTGTTTAGGAAGTTTTTAATGTGTGACTTTTTAATCTTTGTTGAAACCCGCCCAGAGTGGCTGGGGAAACCCAGCCAGATGGGCGGGGTACAAATAATAAATTATTATTATTATTATTATTTATTTTATTATTAAAGGAACTGGCCCATGATGGCCATTCCTATACTCAAAGCACCACTAGATTGTACCCCAGGTTTTGAAATAATTTAACTGCATTGCAACTTACCCCCTTCTGGCTAAGGGCACAAAGAGCTGATGAGTCCTTTGCCATCCAAGCCATATTCCATTTGAGCTGCCCCCTTCCTTTTTCTGTTTTTCTTGGTTCTCACCTAGGCCAGGTGCAAGAGAATAGCAGAGTCAATTTCCTCGGGATGTCAGTGAGCAGCAGTGACGCCGCAGCAGCCCAGTGGACCTTGCTCATCATCGGGCTCTTCCTCTTCATTACAACAATAGTTTTGGTGGCCAAATGCGTCATGAGCAGGCGTAGGGGAAAAGACGGCTTCGAAATGGAGCTGAAATGAGTTGGGGTGCTTCTAAACTGCTGTGCCTCCGCGTGTGAGTGTGCACGAAAAGACTGTGTGTGAGAGAGGAGTGCGCTGATCCTAATGAGAGTGTGAATGTGAGTGTGTTTATGTGTATTCATAATGTGTTCAATGGACATGAACAGAAATGCAGATGAGCTGTGTGTTTGCGAAAGGTGCAAAGGCTGTCTTAATTTTACCCATAGGTCTGCCGAGAGTGTGGATGCATGTTTGCGTGCATATATACACAATGCATGCCTGCATACAAGGGTTCCATGACTAATGTGTGTATGCACATGTATGTAAATGGGTTGTGAGTACATGTACATGCGCGTATCTCTGTGTGTGGCCTAAGGCCTACTTCAGGTGTGGACAATTTACTCTGCACATGTACTGACAGGTCTGGCTTGTGCGAGCTGCTGGGAGGGGCAGCCTTGCTGAAGCAGGCAGTTGTGTCAACAGTTGTGTCAACAGTTGTGTCAACAGAGGACTCTTCCTTCTAATTACTTCATCAAACCTTTTGATTATGCAAGAGCCAAAGCATTTAAAAAATCCCCACACAATTTTTTATTGTAAATGTTTGGATTCTTGGAAGAAGAAAAAGGAAGAAGAGGAAAGAAGAATGGGGCAGTGTGATCCAATTTGCTCATGGGACTGACTGGACTTCATAAACCAACATGGACTCAATGGGTTTCCTAAAGTTTGGGATATATTCATTTGGGAAGCAAGTGAATTATATATGGACTGTGGCCATTCTAGCAGGTTGAATGATATGCAGCAGGGGCTGTGTTGGGCTTCTCTGAAAGCCGGAAGGACATTGTGTATGTTTTGCATCTGGCAGTTAAAAAAAAACACCACAAAATCTGTTTGGTGCCTGGGTGACAATTAAAATGAATCACAGTCTCTACAAATTTAGTGGCTCTGCCGTTTTATGATAAAGGGGAACGGAACAGCACAAAATAGACTGCAAGCCAGCTGCTGGGTCCTCAGAGAAGGTCTATGTATGAGGAAAGAAAACGAAAATGCTGCTCCCTGGTTAAGTACACACACACACACCAGAGACTGACAGCTTTCAGGAAGCAAACACATTTTGCAAAGGGTGTCTAGTTATGTTTTGCTTTGTCGCATCAGAAGCAGACACACCCAAAAGAGCCAGATTATTATCTTAAAATCAGAAATGTCTACAATCTCAAAGGGTAAATTTTATCTCAATCTAGTGGTGTTTTTATGGTAGGTTTTTGGTTTTTTTTAAAGTGTGAAGTCTGCTGTTCCTGAGTGTGTGGTTGGATGGGGCGATGCGTTCATTCCATACAGTACTGATGGGAGAAAATGCCTTAGGCGCTGTGTTTTGAGTCTGTCCCTTGCAAGAAAGTGAATTTGCTCTTAATCCTGACAGCCTGGACTCAAGAGTCAGGAAGAGGATTAAGCAAATGATTTTTTTCTTCTGGAGTCTGTTGATTAAAAGCACCGTTGGGGCAGAGCAGCAGAGTTGCCACCATAAGGCTGCTTCCACACCAGGAGGACTGGGCGGGGGCGGTTGATGCTTCCAAGGGCGACATCTGTGCTCATCTCGTCCTTCAGGGCAACAGGAAACGCTGAACCAGCCCAAACACAAGGAAAGGCGCACCTGTAGAGTGACTTGTGGCACAATACCAATGAATTTAAAATGGGTTGAATAATTGCATCAAAGAGCTGGAAGGGAATCAAAGGCAACCGAGCTCAGCTTGCCTGCCAGTTCAACGTACGTAGTCGAGACCAATGTGTGGCACATTGGTACCCGACCCCCCCCCCCAGAAAGCTGCCTGCAGATCAAATCACTCGCCCAAGCAAAAGAGTCACACGGCACGTAACTAATTTGGCACATATGCCCAGTCAAACGACCCTCTGCTCTGATGCAGACAAGTACTGTATATCTCTACTAGAGAAAAGAAGACTGTAAAGAATTGTTCAGCTGTGATTCCTGCATTGCTGGTGATTGGACCAGATGACCCTTGGGGTCCCTTTTAACTCCACATGTCTATGAGTCTATGATCATTTGGCAGTGATAAACTGCTATCATCAAAGCAGCTCCCTGCTTGCAATTCTTTCTATGGCCATGAGATGTCCCCATCCGGTTCTCCCCCTCTGCTGTACCACATTTGCTCATAATGCTAAAGGGAAGCAGGACAGCTGTGAACTGAAACTGATAGAAGGGGGAGCTAGTTGGATGTTGGAGTGGAGTGAAATAACACCGTCATTATTCCTCAAGGCACAGACTATAGGCAGTAAAAGAGAATTGCCTTTGTCCTCTGCTCCCTACACCTGCCCGATGTTCCACAGGACTTGTGTCTATCCTAGAAGTTAGAGACCTGGCTATATAAGGCTGCTTTGTGCTGAAGGGGAAATCATTCCAGAAAGGTTCATAACTCTTCCCTGCAGCTTTCAACAGCAGTGCAAGATAATGCCAATGTACCGAGAAAAATACTGAGCTTTGAAAACTGATTGCAGGGCTGAGTCGGAACTGTAAATTATGCAGGGGAAATCCTCAAGTGGAAGCTGGCAGGAATTTAGTATTTCCTAGCTCACTTGGTAGAGCCTGAGACTCTTAATCTCGGGGTTGTGAGTTCAAGTCCCACATTGGGCAAAAGAGTCCTGCATTGCAGGGGTTGGACTAGATGACCCTCATGGTCCCTTCCAACTCTACAAGTCTCTGATTCTATTAAATCCACAGGGTGTGTGCTATTTTCCTGCCCTGCCACCCAAAAATGTAGCAAACACTTGAGCCAGCTGATCCATCGGAGAAAACTGCTTTATCTTAAAACTGGGAAGCTGGAACCAAATTCCTTCTGGAGGAAAATAGTTTACAAAGTCAAATTTGGAAAGTCAGGAGATTGAATATTTTCTGGACTGCAGATGTTGGAGGAGGCAGGCAAGATGGAGATGGACATGATGAAAGAATCTTTTTCTGATGGTCTGCCTTTTCTCTTTACTCAGATTGAAATAAGGAATAACATCAGCATGGTTTTTAGACTGCATTAAACACTGACTTGGGTTCGATGGTGGAAGAAAGATGGGATCTAAATGTAAGATATCTGCAAAAGTAGATTCTGGTTTCTGTTTCAAGCAGGAAGTCAAGGGGCATAAAACGAACCAGCAATATTTCTTAAGCAGCCTTGCCCTTCTTTTCACAAAAAATACTCTGGTTTCTCTTCAGATCGTATAAATCTTTCGCCTTTTCACAAACCTTGATTTTGCAGACTTACAGGAGCATGAACCGAAACTACAGCTCCTGGTATATGACTTCTGTCCACAGAAAGTACTGCAAATACATTCACAACCCTGAGTACAACTGGCAGATACTAGACCTTTTTTATTTTATTTTTTGCATCTAATTGGACTGCTAAATAAACATATTATCTGAATATACTGGGGAGGAGGCTGCCCCTCTAAATGCTTCTCATTCTGGTAAGACGGCTTGGATTCGTTTACTACAGAGTTTACAACCTTGAACTTCTAGCCTTTCATTTATATTTTATAAGATGCTTCCATCCTATCACCAAGTAACGGAAGAGTGAGAAAATTGCTCTAGACTGAAAAGCAATTCAGTGTTTAGTGCTTGATGATGAAACACAAACGGCTGCTCCCTTTAAAGGCTCCCTCTTGGCATTCCCCCACCCCCACCTCTGCAAAGTGAAACACTATTTCCAAGTCAAGATTAATTTAAGGGATCAGATGAGATATCCTGACCCTGGCCTCAGGTGGTGGTGGTGGGAGGAAACCCTCTCTGTTAAAATGCGGGCAACGTTTGAACTTCAAAAAACTGCAACAAAAACTGTGTGGCATTATGGATGATAAGATTCTCTAGTTACTGCAATTATCTTGCTGTTCATTCAAACTACCCCTTTGCAGTATCCCTGTTTAATATCTGCTGTGTCATCCATAATATGGCTCATCATACTAAAACAATAGGTCCAGTCGTGACCGACTCGGGTTGTGGCGCTCATCTCGCTTTGTTGGCCGAGGGAGCCGGCGTACAGCTACCAGGTCATGTGGCCAGCATGACTAAGCCGCTTCTGGCGAACCAGAGCAGCGCACGGAAACACTGTTTACCTTCCCGCCGGAGCGGTACCTATTTATCTACTTGCACTTTGAAGTGCTTTCGAACTGCTAGGTTGGCAGGAGCTGGGACCAAGCAATGGGAGCTCACCCCGTCGCGGGGATTCGAACCACTGACCTTCTGATCAGCAAGCCCTAGGCTCTGTGGTTTAACCCACAGTGCCACCCGCATCCCTACTAAAACAATAGATTCCTCCCATTCTTCTGGTGCATAAAGAGGCAGGACTGATAGGCTGTTAATGATAATGCTTGAGTTAATTCATCTGGAATGAGAGCCACCAGCGCTGGATTTAGGGTAGTGTGCGCGCACACACACACACCCCACAGTGCACTGAGTCAAAGGGGTGCAAAATTCAAACAACAAACAACAACTGTACCAAAATGAATTATTGTGAAAATAAGAAATATTGGGTGGAAGGGTGCTAAATTTTGGCCTCACACAGGGCACCATATTACCAAAGCCTGCCCCCGGAATCGCACCCAAGGATCCTGTGGAAATTTAAAGACGATTGAAGGTTGACGTAACCTTAGCATAGGTACCATTATTTCTCTTTCAAAAATCTATCATGTTTATTTAAGATCATCATCCCCCCCATACACTTTTCTACTTCTGCCCTCCTCCCACCCCATTTCTTTTCTGGTGCCATCACTGCACATTAATAACTGAAAAAGTAAGCATTGTTTTGAAAGTTGTCTCCACTACTGAGAGAGAGAACAACAGGTTGTGTCGAGGTGTTTTGGCATTTTCAGCTGCCGTTTCTAGATTGCATTTTGCTTGTACCAAGATGCTTTTCAGCCCTACTGCTTCTACTGTGCTGAGCTATTTTCCCCAGGAATTACAATTTGGCTTGTAAGCTCCTTTTAGAAATGCAAAGATTTGCCCAAACCACTCCACTTACGGAAGGAGTGGCTTAGATTTCAGCTTGTTGATTTACTTTGCTGACAGTAATGGGGTCTGTTGGGTTCACTGTGTAACAGGATGCTTTCTCAAACATCCTGCCTTTTTCAACAGAAAAGGGGGGGGGCTTTCAAGAGAAAGGGGGTAGTGAATGAAAAGAAGCAAAGAGAGAAATCAAAGGATTTGGTGTGAGCGATGTATTGATCATGAGTTTTCTCCAGATTGTGCACACATCAGTTGTCTCTGCAGGCCCAGCAAACATGTAATGTAACCGCAGCAATAGAAAATCAAATCCATGATCTGAAGAGACACACAGAGTCAGTCACTTTGCCCATGGTTGCAATCCCTTGTGTTACCAATTTCTATGTATCCGAAGAAGATGTTGCGGGGGAGAACTAGTCTTTGAATTCCTGATTAGATGGTTCCAGGAAGGCAAGCAAATGAAAATGAAGCTTCACATTTTATTGGAAATCTGTGACCAGTAAAATCCACTCCCTTTGTGAAGACAAATAGTTGTTTGGCTCAGTTATAATATGTTTCATCTTTCGATATCAGGCATCTGTTTGACTAATTAGAAATATGCTTAGAGATTAGTTCCACCTCCCTGATGATTTGGAGCTTACATTAGAAATGTGCTAGTTGGTTTGGGCCAAAATTTAGACTTGGGTAGGGGAGAATTAACCTGAGGCTGTATATTCAGAAGCAAAACACTGGATAGTTGTCTGTTCAGGATTTGCTGCAGGGGTGAAAAATCCCAGACACGCTAGGTGGCAGTATTGAGCTACTGGGGTTCATCACTGCCATAGTCAAGAATTCCAGCAGCAATAGGAAAGCGAGGCAAATAATTCTGGTATATGTATTATTTTGCACAAGGCAGCATGCCTAAAACTGTACTTGGGCTGCCTCCAAATGCATACCTGCCCACCCCCACACCTCCTCAAGCAATGCAGCAGAGAAATAAAAAGTTCCATGAGATAAAAAGCCAAAGCTATACTCTGACTGAAACGTGGCACTTGCTGTGGCCTCTGCTTCTGCATTGAAGGCTAACATCAGAAGGAATTTGCCCCTCCTTTGTGTTTGTGAAGTGCCCTGGAATATTAATTGAAAGGATCCCTGGAAAACTGTAATGCAGAGATGGTAATGGACTGTAATTCGCTTAGACCAATTTCATGCCTGAAAAATTATGTAGTACAACAACTGAGAAAAGAAAGCGTACCCTTAGAATGGCCATTCTTCTTCTGGCCTTTGGGCAAGGCAGAGAGGGGAGGAGAACTCTGTAGAGTTTTCTCTCTCTATCGAAGGTCATTATGAAGGAGAACAGCAAGGACATTTTGGCAAGGAGGGGACCACAGTGGCAGCAGCCTATTGGATCTGGTGTTGCAGGAGCTCCAGAAGGGGCAGGGAATGGAAGGGGTGAGTTAAATACGAAGAAGTCAAAGAACCTGGATCTGATGCCAAGGGAAGATGCTTCTACTTGATCAGTGAGGACCTGCAACAAAGCATTGCAAAATATCTCCAGCCCTTAACTTCTCAGGAAGTTGGGAACTGGCACTTTATAGCACTATTAGAAATTCACAGAATACATTTTTCTTTCCTTTCCCACCCTCCTAGAAACTTACCTAACAGGGTTATAAAATCCTAAAGGGCTCAAGAGTCGTGCTTGAGGGGAAGGGGGTAGCATGGGCAGTAGCCTGGTGGTCCACTTACACACCACCAACAAAGAGGATCTGCACCACTTTTCAAAGGATGGTGGTACAAATTTGCATAGAATTTGCATGTGCTAGTTCAAATGCATGGAGGCAAATTTATAAACCATTTCAAGTATGTAAAATTTTTCAGAAGGCAAGACAATTAATTTCCCAGCCAAATCACACCAAATAATTAAAAAAAATGAATTAATTTGCACCCCAGCCCAGCCCATCAGTTAATTTGCTCCCAATTAATTCCCTACCCAGATCTTGCTTCAAAATCATTTCCCTTCCAATTAACTGCCCCAACTCATCAATAAAAGCTACCCACTTCCAATTAAGTAAATAAATAGGGTGCCTGGGTGTGCGAATCCATGGCAGGAGGTCTTACTGTGAGATGAGCTGGCTGGTAGGCGGTGGCCTTCCTTCGTCTAAAAACTGAAATAATTCAAAGGCAAGCCAGCAGCTCCCACGCTATGCTGCAAATTGAGTCCTCAAATGCCTTTGGAAAAAGGATGGCACTTCCATTTCCAGGTGCATTGGATGGAAATGAAATGGCTGCTCCTATGGGCTCAGAAGGGTAAACTTTTCTTCTTCTATATAATGTCTCTGGAAATGGAAATTATATTGTTTCCCCAGGGGCATCTGATGATTTTATTCATAGTGCAGCAGCTGAGCTGCCAGCATCCTGATTAATTAGCTTAAGACAAACAAACAGAAAACACCAGCCACCTCATCTTGCTCAGAGCATCCCAGCAAGCATCTGGCTCGCCAGATTTTTTTTACCAGACATGAAGGGAAAGAGGGCATCAACCTGGACTGTGCAGGAAATGGCCATAGCTCAGTGGCAGAACATATGCCTTGCATGCAGGTTCAACCCTGCCTGGAACTCTGGAGAGCTGCTGCCAGTCAGTGTACGATTTGGAGCTACAGATGGACCACTGTGACTCAGTCTAAGGTAGCTTCCTATGGATGCGGGACTTCTTTGCATCTATGGTAGGACTGCACCAGCACCTCTGGATTCTGACATCTGATCTTTCAAGTCATCTCAGTTATCACCGGCGAGCAACTACTAAACCCTGACCCAAAGCTGGCCCTGTTAACTTTAGAGAATCCCTCAAATCCTTTGATGACCTACAAAGAGCTGATCGCCCTATTGCTAGCTGTGGCATGGGTGGAAGTTGCTCAGCATTGCGAGGACCCCAAAGGTCCATCCAAAATGGGATGGATGGGAAAGGATTGGGATATAGGGCTCTCTGAGCATTTAATACAACATAGACATGTGGTGCAAGGGCAGGACAGGCAGGACTCATTTGGTACCATTTGGTTCCCCTTTATCAGTTACAAAACTAAATCAGATAATAAGATTTAGGAGCCAGCTGCCAGGACCATATAACACCAGTCCTAATGGATCTACGCTGGGTCCCGGTGTGTTTCTGAGCACAATTCAAAGTGTTGGTGCTGAGCTTTAAAGCCCTAAATGGCCTCGGCCCAGTATACCTGAAGGAGTGTGTCCACCCCCATTGTTGAGTCCGGACACTGAGGTCCAGCTCCGAGGGCCTTCTGGTGGTTCCCTCATTGTAAGAAGTGAAGTTACAGGGAACCAGGCAGAGGGCCTTCTCGGTAGTCACGCCTGCACTGTGGAACACCCTCCCTTCAGATGTCAAGGAGATGAGTAACTATATAACTTTTACAAGACATCTGAAGGCAGCCCTGTATCAGTAAGTTTTTAATGTTTGATGTTTTATTATGTTTTTATATGTGTTGGAAGCCGCCCAAAGTGGCTGGGGCAACCCAGCCAGAAGGGCAGGGTATAAGTAATAAAATTGTTGTTGTTGTTTGTTGCTTGTTTGTAGTAGTAGCAGCAGCAGCAGCTGGGCAGTTTCTGTTATCAGACACGCCCCCCCCAACTGCCCAGCTGCTTAGTCCTTGTTTTCATGGCTAGAGTCATCATAGCTTTCCATAGTTGAAAGTAGAAGTTGGCAAATGTGTCCTCTTTTTTTGTTCTTCAAAATATGGCAACCCTAACATGCTCACTAGAAGGACAGATCCTGAAGTTGAGGCTCCAGTACTTTGGCACCTCATGAGAAGAGAAGACTCCCTAGAAAAGACCCTGATGTTGGGAAAGGTTGAGGGCACAAGGAGAAGGGGACGACAGAGGATGAGATGGTTGGACAGTGTTCTCGAAGCTACTAACATGAGTTTGGCCAAACTGCGAGAGGCAGTGAAGGATAGGCGTGCCTGGCGTGCTCTGGTCCATGGGGTCATGAAGAGTCGGACACGACTGAACGACTGAACAACAACAACAACAAAACTATGGAGGGATAATGCACTGAGTAAAAGAGATTAAAACTAATGTCTATTTCTCTTCTCTGTACAGAACCTTTTGTTTCTATCTCCTGCCCCACCACCGTTGTACTGGTTTGTTGCCTTATGAAATACCAATGAAATTATCTTGCAGAAAATTAAAACAAGCTACAGGTAGCAGTTACTCAAGAAGAATCAGTAAGGGAAGAACAGGCTGCTGGTCTGCCTATCGCCTCCCCACTGGCTCAGGTAATTTATTGCAAGCACTGTTGCTTGATTCACAGCAGTGTATGTATTTGTGTTTACTCCAGCTCCAGCATGTTCCCACCACTGAGTACGCATAACATTAGCCCACAACCCATTGGTTCTTGAGAAATACTCCTGTGCTTTGCCTAAAACCATGTTTCATCTGAATAGAAAACAGAAGCTGCAGCTAAGCTGAAGTGTGTCTCTTTTAGGCAGCCATTGCACATGTGCGAGGTGAATTGGACATCCTCACCCCACCCCACCCCACCCCACCCCACCCCATCTCTGGTGTGTACAGCAATGTAAGAAAGGGACTTGAAATGCAGTGAGGGGCGGGGGGGGGGGCAGGAATCGACCTCTTCATATTTCAAGCTACACATAGCCTGAGTCCGGCTATATCAACAAATGCATCCCTCTTTTCTCTCAAAGAACAATAGTAAACACAGCCCAGCTCACCCACATCTGCTATGACTGCAGTGCTACAGAAGGAGAAGGCATGATGGAAAGGAAATTGGGTAATAAGTTTTACTGGTCAAAAGCATGTTGCTGTTGAAAGGGGTCTGTTGTACCATGTCAGATGCAATGA
The DNA here is from genome assembly GCA_034642065.1 of Darevskia nairensis. NCBI lineage: Eukaryota > Metazoa > Chordata > Lepidosauria > Squamata > Lacertidae > Darevskia > Darevskia nairensis. Next base: position 1,177,647 of record JAWWNI010000405.1, read on the forward strand.
AAAACATTCCTGGCTTCAATGAATTTAAGGCTCTTTGACAATCTGCTTTTCTCCCCGTCCCTGTCCCCCCCCCCCACGCTTGTTTACTAGCTTATCTCAATCAGCGATGATGAAACTAAGTGGAATCTAGTTAGTAGGTTACATATTTTGCCCCAACTCCCACAATATGTACACCCAGCAGTGAAAGAATAAAATCCTTCCCTGCAGAACTCCATAATTTATTACTGCCATTCTGGACCTGTCTGCTCCTGCCCTCTCTCAATACCGTTGGCAAGACACCGTGCAGAAAACAACATAAATCTTGGACTGAAAGAAAGGAGAAGTGAAGATAATATGAGAAAGGAAGACTGAAGGAGAATTCTTTTGCGAGAATCCGCAAATGGATTTGAACTTGAACCAACAATGTCCCAATTCCAGAGTTGATTGGTATAGCAAGGTCCTAAGTAAATGCTTCAGCCAAAACTTGCCGGGGGTTATTTGAAGCTTCCCGGCTCCACAACTGCACAAGCAGCATGAGAACAGAGAAGAGGGAAGGGAAATAGACAGACAGGGGAAGGGCCATAGCTCAGGCTCAATCCCCAGCAATTCCAGGCAGTGAATACTGAGCTAGATAGACCAAGGGCCTTATGCTTCCTACGTTCCTGTGGAAGAGGGAAGGAGCATTGAGAATAAAGAGAAACTGAGTCAGAGACACAGGAAGGAAGAAAAGCAGGAGAGCGAAATGAAGTGAAATGAAGGGTGGAGAGAAAAGGCCTTTTCCGGATGTTGTATGTCTCTCTGTTTTCTTTTTCTTTAACACACAAACTTTTTTTTCTATATGTGTAGAAGTCTCCTAAGTATGGAGACAAACCCCTTAATTTTTCCTGTAAGTGACCTGCACACTTCCCTACCAGTGTGGTGTAGTGGTTAAGAGCGGTAGACTCGTACTCTGGTGAACCGGGTTCGCGTCTCCGCTCCTCCACATGCAGCTGCTGGGTGACCTTGGGCTAGTCACACTTCTCTGAAGTCTCTCAGCCCCACTCACCTCACAGAGTGTTTGTTGTGGGGGAGGAAGGGAAAGGAGAATGTGAGCCGCTTTGAGACTCCTTCGGGTAGTGATAAAGAGGGATATGAAATCCAAACTCTTCTTCTACTGATGGGCATGGGAATGCCAAATTCACTATTAATATACAGAATCGGAAGCACACAACAGCATATCCCCAGACACTAACAGACCCTCCAAGTGTCCCTATTTTCAAGGGACAGTCCCGGATTTACAGAACCCATCCCAGTTTCTGATTTGATCCCAGAATGTCCCGCTTTTCTTAGGACATCCCTATTTTCATCGGAGAAATGTTGGGGGGTACGGAATTATGCGACTTCGAGCCAAGGAGATAAGTAACTAGACAACCTCTAGAAGACATCTGAAGGCAGCCCTGTATATGGAAGTTTTATAATGTTTAATGTTTTATTAAATCTGAGGGAGGAGGTTTTCATATTTAGGGGGAAGGAAAAGTTGTTCCTTTTCCTTTTCTTCCACCCCTAACATTGCAGAGAAGAGTTTATAAGCTTAATGACACACATCCTATTGACTCTGATCTACCTCACCCAGGATACTAAAAATGATTAGGGACTCATGTTAGCCAATGCCTGTCCCTGCCCACAACTCACCCTCAGTATTGTATAGGGCTTGAAGTTGCTGAGGACAGATGTTTGGCTGGCTGTTTGGGAAATGAGGGTAACTTGTTTTCTTTATGATTTACAAACTAACACCATTCTTTATATCTGGGGAGTCCCTAAGATATGCAGATACTGCTACCCTGTTACATTTAAGATGTGCGGATCCAGAATTAGCCTCCGCAGTCACCTACCGACACACTGTTAAGACCATATTCATGGAGCACAATCTTACTCGGCTATGAGTGATCACCAAAGATGGAGGCGATGAGGAAGACATTTAAGAAGGATATTGACAAGCTGGAAGGCGTGCAGAGGAGAGCAACCAAGATGATGAAGGGTCCGGAAACCAAGCCTGATGAGGAACAGTTGAGGGAGTTGGGTATGTTTAGCCTGGATAAGAGGAGACTGAGAGGAGATATGATAGCTATCTTCAAATATCTAAAAGGCTGTCACATAGAAGATGGAGCAGGCTTGCTTTCTCCTGCTCCAGAGGGTAGGACCCAAACCAGTGCACCCAAACCAATGGCAGAGCATGAGACCCTTCATCTCAGGATTGTGGGTTCGAGCCCCACATTGGGTGAAAGTTTCCTGCATTGTAGGGGATTGGACTAGATGACCCTCTGGGTCCCTTCCAACTAGACAATTCTATGGTTTTTGGACGTTTCTGCTTCACTGTGGAAGTGATAGTCATAGGACCACCAAAGTTGAGGTTTGGATGGGTGGAAGAATATGATGGCCTTCTATTAATATAAGGTTATGAAGGTTGAGAGCAAACATGTTTTATCATCTTTTTAAACAAATACAGCTCCTTATCAAATCCCATAAGCTCCACCTCACAAAAACTTAGTTCTCATTGCAGTTTCCCCGCACTGCACAAAATGCTTTCAGCAGCATGTTTAGAACAAACCCTGAATCTTGTTACAGCTTTGTTACTACAGCTATCTGCGATGGATGCCAAGTGCTAGACGGCGAGGTGTCTGCTGAGGAGCGAGGGTGAGATCTCCATCTCTTCTTGAGTGATCGGGGCAGGAATCCTTTGTTTCCTCCACGTCTCCTTCCCTGACCCCCCAAGCAAAAGACTTGAGAGTGCAGTGCCAAAACAGCATGCTCGCAAGCACAGCTGAACAAAGCGGTCTAAGCAAAATGCCATCTCGCAAGTTTCTTCTGCTGGGAGTCAGCCGCTGCTTCCCTGCTCCTATTTTTCCGCTGCCCCCGCCCCGCCCCACCGGCTCTCCTTCCGCCCCCGGATTACCAGCCGGCAACCCGGGTGGCATCCTCCCTTCAGCACCACAGCTTGCGAACAGCTCCCGCTCTCATCTGGGTCGGAAAGCATTCCCTTGCCTCTGGCTCTGTGGAGGAGCCGAAACGGGTGGGGGGGGGGCGAGAGGAGAGGAGGAGACCCCTCCCACGCGCCCGCACCCTCCTCCCAGGCAGCCCGAAGCCTCCCCTCCAGCACCCACGGTGCTGAGCTGTTAGAGCAGAGAGGCAGCGAGTTCTTTCAGGTCCTTGTCTATTTAGCATCCCAAGAAGAGGGATGGGAGGTGGCTGCTGGCTATTGTCAGATTAACAGCTGTTGCTGCTGCTGACAACTCTCTTCGGGAGACATATATGGAATGGGACACTGATGACTAAGCATCATCATCGTTTCCTTTTTAAGGGAGGGGGGGGGACCCAAACAAACGTGGTGCCTCCCAGCCCATCTCTTTTCCTTTGGTGCTCATCTTTCCCCCTTGGTTCACAACGACCCACCCCCGCCTTTGATGGAATTGGATTGGCCACAAACTAAGGGAACCTAGAGGAGGGGAGGGAGGGCTTCCCCAGGACAGATCCGCACCTTCTTCTCCCACCCAAGAGAGAGAGAGAGAGAGAGAGAGAGAGAGAGAGAGAAATTGCGTGAACATACCAAGCCAGCTCATCTCCTTGTGCAGAGCGGAACTTTCTTTTTAGCCATTGGATGTGAACGAAAATTCGAAAATGCCTGTCAGGAGGGGGCACGTTGCCCCCCAGAACACCTACTTGGATACAATCATCAGGAAATTTGAAGGACAAAGTGAGTAGCGCGTCTCTGTTGCCTTTCCTTCTCTGTGTTTGCTTTGCTTGAAGGTCAGAACTAGCAAGTGCGAAGAAGCTCCATCTTTTGCCTGCCGATATTGATGTGGAATGTGGGGCAGGCAGTAACAGGGGGCTTGATGCCTGCATATATTTCAGAGCATTGCTCATTCCAGTTTGGGTACTACTGCTTGAAACTTCCAGGATATTAAGGTAGCCTGCTTGCCTGGGCATTGCCCAGCTCGCACCTGTGTTGTGACAGATTGTTGAAAAGGGACTGGCTCTGGTTTTTATTGTAAACCTGGAATCAATCCCACTGGTTTTAAAAGCACAGACTTTGGATAATGTATCCAACTAAACAAAAAATAACAAAAATGGCCTTTTTGTTAAAAATCTATCTCTGGGCAATGAGGCTTATCTCCTAGCCTTTTGGGTGGTGGTGGAATGCTATTCAATAAATTTACTGGATCTCAGTTTTTTTTTGGGGGGGGAGGTTGGTCATGTAACTCACGTTATCAGTATTTTCAGTATTTTCCTTTGGTAATATTGCTGTTTGCTAGAAATAATCGCATAAATCAGGACTGTCCATTAAAACAACAGCACCACTAAAGTTTTGCAGCTTTACACTACAGCAGAAAGCCCTGCCTCTTAGCCCAAACATGAGAACTGTCTAATTTCACTGAACACCACCACTATAAAGCCACAGGCAATCAGCCTGCCACTTGTGTGCATGCCTGCTTATGGCACATTTTTTGCACAAACACAACTCCAAACTCCCCCCCCTTTTTTTGGTATTGTGCACAATATCTGAATTTCCCGTATTCTGGCTAGATAAGTGTGTTAGTGCACTGTAGGATATGGCAGCATGTTTCTGTGGAGATTGGCCTGAGGAAATCTGTGTCTTCTATGTTAATGTCATTTGCTGTATTGGGCCTACCCCGTAAAACCCATGTCTCCTAAGGAGCCTATGTTGATGTCATAATGTGGCCCAAGAGCTCAAATCCCAACACGCTTGCCACAAGTCTCAGGTTCCCATCTCAAAAAAAATCAGATTTGTAATAACCTAATTCACAGGGATATTGTGAGGCCAATAAAGATGCAAGCTACCAATACTGTATTAATGTTAAATGTATTCCTATTATTTATCTGAACCACAGGGACTTCTGCTGGCATCAGAATAAAGCCTAGCATCCAGCCTAGTTCAGTAGACCTATTAATGTACCTAAGTGAGTCACATCCATTAATTTCAATGGGCTTGCTCTGAGCAGGACTAATATTGGATACAACCCAAAATATTTGTACACATCCTCAAGTGAAATAAATAGTGAGGTTGCCAGCTAGCAAAAGGGAGCTCTCTCTCTCTCTCTTTTTAAACCTGAACACAGTTAAACATGTGGAACACATGGCTACTGGAAGCCATGAAATGCCAGGGGGAAAGGAAAGGAAAAAGAATGAGATCAGCAATGGAAGCTGAATTTGTTGCTGGCTGCTTTTATGATACCCAGAAGTGTAATTTTCAGGCACTTATTGCCAATAACTAAGGGTAGATATCATCCTGCCCAACTTGTGACTTACAGGCTGCTTACACACCAGATGTATAAAGCACATTTAAAGTGCATTGCTCCACACCCCAAGCCCTAAAGAAAAAAGATTCCTGGGAGCTGTTGTTTACTCCTCACAGAGCTACAGTTCCCATGATTCTTTGGGAGGGGTTAGATGTGGTTTAAATGTCTTGTGTGTGCACAGCCCCAGGCACGCACACCTGTGCTCTGTGTGTGTGTCAGACACATTTCAAGCCAATGGGAGTTTTCATTTGTCCACTGAGGTGAATCACAGCCTTACTCTACATTCATTTTTATATAAGTTTTTAAGTTGATCAATACACATCAGTTTCCCTTAGGTGCTTTGCCTAGATGAATCCTGATGGCTTAAGAAAAAGTAGCTGCCCCTGTAAACAAATGAGAGAGTCTGAATGTTCTCTTTATGTATTGCTTATAACTCTGAGCCACTGAAGAAGACGCTTTGGGTTGAAGTGACTGGAAGTTGTTGAATAATATTATAAAGAGCTTACTGATTGTTTGTGTGTCAAAGAATGGTGGATGCGAAGTTGCACCCATCTGCTCTTGATATTGAGTTTAGAGCCATTAAATAAACTGTAAAAAAGGAAATGTATCTCCTTTTGGAAGTTTATACACCCTTGTTTGTTTTATTGGCACTGGTCTTTATGAGTGGTCTTTTATTTTATGTGCTGGTCACCAGTCTATGACCATTAGAGGTGGAACAAGATGTTTTTGTTGCAGGGTATGTAATGCCAAGGTAGTGTAGATGAAATAACTTTCTGGATAAGACAAAGGTCAGGCAGACTCTGAAATCTAACTCAGAAAAAAAGACCTCGTGATTTATTTTGGTCTTTTGATATTGCCCTGTAGCTCAGAAATCCATCTAGGATGCCCCCTGAGAATCATCTGCTCAATGTTTCTCTTGAGGGCTCAGAGAAAATGAAAGGCTTACCTTAAAGAATCTCCAGTCAAGCCATTTGCCATTGAGCAGAATCTCATAATATCCATGGAACCAAAATATATTGTTCAGTCTCTCATTAGTGCCCCAGCCATCGCCACTCATATCTTCAGGGCTTTACAACCTGGTGTCTATGTGTGAAGCTGCCTTGGACATCTTTGAAGGCAGAACAAAGTAGTGCCCTGGATGTGGAGGATGGGCTTCTAGGAGGAAAAGGCACCAATCCTGCAAAGTATGTTTTGGCTTCTCTAGTCTTCCATTCATGACTCAAGGGCCACATTCACAAGGGCCACATACCAGCTGTTGATATGTCTACTCTATGTGTGATATGTATAGACTCTACATCAGGGTTAGTGAAAGGTGTGCCTTCTAGAGGTGGTTGTACTAAAGTTCCCATCACTCCTGGCTGGAGCTAATGGTAGTTGTAGTCCATCAACATCTGTAGGACATACATCGGTTACCCCAGCTCTACACATGGAAGACACACACACATCACATACACACACAGCCTTATCCCTATGTCCATTGCAGCACTGAGCTGCCCAGGTCAGTACTGCAATTAAGAATCAAATTTCCCCCTCCCTGCTAAGCAGATCCATCTAATGAACAGGGGGGGGGGTCTTGAATCTCCACTGTAATGCTGGGCTGAGTAGATGGCACCACAGAGAAGAGAGTGTTTCTATTCAGCCATAAGATAACTGTTGTTCCATTTAATTTTTTTTAATATGTTTTTATTCATTTCATAAAGTATAATACACACAAAGCAAAAACAAAAACAAGCACAAAACAATCTTACTTTCACTTCACATTTTCCTTTAGCATCTTAGTATGACTTCCCCCAACCTCTCCTCTCTGGGTTTCATTACCTTTCTTATATTAGCAGTTTCTTAATTCTCATATGTTCATATTCACATTTCAATGCCTGTTATTTTGACATCCATTATATTTCCCCTTAAACCTTTATTCAGATCATTCTATCCCACTTTTCTACCCAAGACCTCAACTTACTTCCCTAGGATTACAAAAAAACCAAAAAACATTACAATATTTTTTCATATAAATTCCAAATTTTTTTGCACAGTTTCCTCCCTCTGTTCACGCAGTCTCGCTGTCAGCTCGACAAGTTCCATATAATCAATCATTTTCATTTGCCATTCTTCTACCGTTGGTATCTCCTGGCTCTTCCAGTTCTTTGCGATTAATAATCTTGCTGCTGTTGTGGCATACAATACGAAAATAATGTCCTTTTTGGGAATTTCATCTCCTATAATACCCAAAAGAAAGGCTTCTGGTTTCTTTTGGAAGGTATCTTTAAGTACCTTTTTCATTTCATTATAAATCTTTTTCCAGAAATCCTTTATTTTGGGGCACTTCCACCACATATGAAAGAAAGTTCCTTCCTTCTCTTTACATTTCTGTTCCATTTAATATTTAATTTGTACAGGCAACCCCCAATTTGCGCACAACAGAGTCTACCCTGCCCCATTAAGCCCTGTTACACCCCCTTTCCCTGCCACTTCCGGGTTCGTGGCTAATGCACGCGTGCATGGTTGCAAATGCTTTGAATGCGTGCAAAATGGCTGTTGCCTGTACACTGTCTTTCCATGTTACCATACTGAAGGCACCCTTTCTGGATCCCACTATGTTGGATAATTTATAGCAAGTCTACAGCATTCGCTTTCTGAAGAGGATACCAGAACATGTGATGGCAGTTCAGCTTCAGAGTTTCTTGGACTGAACGAATTCTCTAGGCTCATTTCAGTCTAGGCCTGGCTTTAGAACCAAGACCACTTTTGCCATCCTGTTGAATGATCTTCTTCTTCTTTGGCAATCACTCGTAGCCGAGTAAGATTGTCTTCCATGAACATGGTTTAAAAAGTGAGTCCGTAAGTGACTGTGGAGGCCAATTCTGGATCCACACGTCCTTCCACAGTGGAGACATAGGTTTCCAGGCAGGAGTTGATCATGGTGAGGGTTTGCCAAGTGTTCCTTCCTCTTAGCACGTTTCTCCCTTTCGTCCTGAGTCCGAGTGTCTTCAAAGCCCATGACACCTTTGGCAAAGGCTGTTCTCCAATTGGAGCGCTCGCAGGCCAGTGTTTCCCAGTTGTCAGTGTTTATACCACATTTTTTTTAGGGACCCAGGTGGCGCTGTGGGTTAAACCACTGAGCCTAGGGCTTGCCGATCAGAAGGTTGGCGGTTCGAATCTCCGCAACGGGGTGAGCTCCCGTTGCTTGGTCCCAGCTCCTGCCCACCTAGCAGTTCAAAAGCACGTCAAAGTGCAAGTAGATAAATAGGTACCGCTCCGGTGGGAAGGTAAACGGCATTTCCGTGCGCTGCTCTGGTTCACCAGAAGAGGCTTAGTCATGCTGGCCACATGACCCGGAAGCTGTACGCCGGCTCTCTGCCAATAAAGTGAGATGAGCACCGCAACCCCAGAGTCGGACACGACTGGACCTAATGGTCAGGGGTCCCTTTACCTTTACCTTTATACCACATTTTTAAAAGATTTGCCTTGAGAGAGTCTTTAAACCTCCTTTGTTGACCACCAGCATTACGCTTTCCACTTTTAAGTTCAGAATAGAGTACTATACTAGTGTTGGTTCTGCTGCACCTCTCTACAGCACCCGGTACCATAAGCCATGATATCTTTCTGCATGACCTGGACAGGATGGGCTTAGGAGGCACTGTTTTATGTTGATCTTAGTCCTTCCTGAATGGGAATTTCCATTGGTGCATGTTGGGGGACCCCTTCTCATTTCTTTGCATTTGACCTATGATGACCTGGAGATTCCATCCTCCCTACTATTTAACGTGTGCATGGAATTGCTGAGAGAGGTTTCCAGGGATTTAGCATGTGTTGTTATCAATATGCAGGTGACATACAGCTCTACCTTTCATTCCCATTGGATTCCAAGGATGCTGTTGATGTTTTGAATCAGTGCCTGGAGCTGGTAATGGAATAGACGAGAGCCAAGAAATTGAAGCTTGCTCCAGACACAACAGAGTTGCTCCTGGACGGGAAAGGGGCCAACTCAAAGGACAGATGTCGCAACCTGCTTTGTGTGGAGCAGCACCTCCGGGGGGGGGGGGGATCATATTTGTCATCTAGGAAGAACACTCCTGGACCTGGGTTTGCTCCTGAATATTCAGGTAGTAGCTGTGACGAGGGATGCTTTTGCCCAGCTAGTGTGCCCAGCTTGGCACACTAACTACATAAATTCCTGGTGTCTGACCTGACCATGGTTACATCCAGATCAGGTTCCTGCAATACTCACTATATAATGCTTTGAAAAGCCTTTGGAAATCTCAGTTGGCGCAGTGAGGGTCTTGGTGAGTTCTTGCCTGTCAGATCATATTGCACCCATCGGGACTGGTTCCATGTTTGTGGCTGTGCCAATATTATGAAGCTCCTGGCTATTTGGCCCCGTTTTTTCCTTACTTTATCCGGTCTACCCCCAAAAAGTCTAATATGCACTTGACCTGGCAGGTTGATACGTGGTTTTTAATGGCTGTTTTTACCGGTAACGCCTGTCTCTCTCTGTTTCCGTTACTAATTGTGCTGTTAATTTTTGTTTGATTTTATTGTTATAAATGTTTTGTGAGGTGCCGTGAATACAAAGGAAGGACATGATATTATGCGCCCCGCCCCAATAAATAAAGAAGCATTTAGGAGCATGCATTGCAGATGCTTTGCATTGCCTGTGGTTTCCAGTCCAGGACTTTTAATTCAATTTCTCTGTAAACAGAATTGTGCTGCCAACCTCAAAATCAACATCCCTTTCCCCCACCCACCCCTACACACACACACACACACACACACACACACACACACACAGCTGCCCACTCTCTTACCCACCCTGCTTTAAGCTCTAATTCACTGAAATATTGGTAGGCAAACTAATCCGCGCTCCTGGTGCCTTTGCCAAGATACGTGGAACAGAGCCCAGCTGGCTTCTTAGCAGCAATGCATTTGGATGGGCAGAGGGATAACATACTGCAATTGCCCTTTGAGAAAGGGGACTGGCTGCAAAATGAGTGAGCTCAAGCAAGCACAGCTGTGGCCATGCCCCAAAGAGAAGAGGGGCAGGAATACCCTCCTCTGAGCCTCTGGCAGGTTGCAGTTCTGGATGCCACGCTAAGCAAACGTGGCCATAACATTTGGCTGCGCTCTGCTTCAGCACAGAGCTTTCACCTGGACTCTCTCTAAGGTCCAATTTATCTGTAAAAGTTGCTTATTGACCCAACTGCATGTGGAAACAGGTTTCCGCAGGTTGTACAAGTGGTGCAAAAACCTTCTCTGGCACGGGGGGCAGAACCCATCCAGCAATGTGCAAGATGCACACATAATCCCCAAGGAATCCCCATCTTTTATTTCATTTTTCTTTTAATTTGACATGCTCATACCTTGCCTTTTCCACAAAGTATATATATAATCTATATATAATCTTGTAAATAGATGTATAAACGTGTATTCACTGAGTAATGATTCCCTCCAGTAAGTGATAACCTCTAAAACAGTGGAGGGGGACATTTGGTCCTCCAGATTTTGCTGGATTCCATCATCACTGATGTCACAAAGCAAGCCAGTCAGTAAATAACACAGTCCCAAGCTGGAGCTAACTCTTCATTAGCAAAACACAATCTTGGCTAAGTTTCACCTGCCCTGTAGGTCTTGCTCCATGAAATCAGTTGCTGAGACCAAAAGTCCCTGCCTCCCCACAGCTGTATTTTCCTCTCCAGGGTTTCTTGCAAGCAATCAGAGACTGTGCCTGCGTGAAGCCTGCCACTGCTCCACCTGTTTCAGCTCTCTTCTGGGTCTGGGAGAGCAGGAGATCTTGTTGCAGCAGGAGGGGGAGACACCCATGACTTTTCACCAGGCTGACTCATCTCTGCCTCTTGTCCTCTCTCTGCCTGCTCACCTGCTTCAACTTCTGCCTCCGATTCTTGACTTCTCTCTGCCCCAGACTCTCCCAGCTCACTAAGCCCTGTTACCTCTTCAGCCTCTGACACCTCCTCTTCTCAGTCTGCTCCCTCTTCTTCTACTGACCACTCATCCTTGTCACACCACCAATCCCCAGGCTCTGAGCTTTCTTCCCTTGGGGGTTCCCCAGTTGGTTCCTCCCACCACTCCTCTGTCCATCCAGCCCATGACAGCTGACCATTGTCCATGCTGGAGAGCTACAGCTCCCCACCCCCTCCTCTAAATGCTGCAACCCTAAGCACACATAACAGCCATTAAATCCTATTGAACTCTGAAGACTTGCTTCTCTGAGTCAACCTTGTTGGGGGGTTGGGACTAGGTTATGACCACCAAAATCTTGCTAATAATAAGAGTATGACCAGTCTAAATTTGAAATGCCATTGGTGGGAAAACATGAGTTCACCTCAAGCCACGATCTGACTTGCATGCATGCGCTTAGAAAGTCTTTGTCTTTGGCAACGGCTCTGGAGTCACAGGCATCAGCTGGTAGGTTGTGCGCAATCTGGGATCTGGGAACATCTGCTCTGAATTTGAGTTCACAATCACCAGGGCTCGCTCCCAGAAACTTTTTGCAGTGCCAGCACTCAACTCTTGAATGTGGGAAGTGTTCGGAAAGAGGAGAGTGCCTCTCAGCAGTGGCAGACTGCCTTTCCTTCAAGACCCAGTAGTCACGGTCAGCCTTCACACATCTGGGTGGAAAGGCTTTGAGGGTGTGATGTCCAAGAAGCATGAATACAGCACCTCTTAAATGCTGGTAGTTTACATGACTCTCTGGGTTGCAAGCCAGAAGTGCTTACTTTCTTTTGAGTCAAGGTGACCATTTAATGAAAGAGGGAAATACAGGGTCAAAACCCAACATAGGAGAAGACTTGTTGTTCAGTCGTTCAGTCGTGTCCGACTCTTCGTGACCCCATGAACCAGAGCACGCCAGGCATGCCTATCCTTCACTGTCTCTCGCAGTTTGGCCAAACTCATGTTAGTAGCTTCGAGAACACTGTCCAACCATCTCATCCTCTGCCGTCCCCTTCTCCTTGTGCCCTCAACCTTTCCCAACATCAGGGTCTTTTCCAGGGAGTCTTCTCTTCTCATGAGGTGGCCAAAGTACTGGAGCCTCAACTTCAGGATCTGTCCTTCTAGTGAGCACGCAGGGCTGATTTCTTTAAGAATGGATAGGTTTGATCTTCTTGCAGTCCATGGGACTCTCAAGAGTCTCCTCCAGCACCATAATTCAAAAGCATCAATTCTTATAGGAGAAGACACATGTCTGCATATGCAAATTTAGAAATACGTGTTGTAACAGTTTTCCCCAACCTGGAAACCTTCACAATTTTGGGGGGGACTACAACTCCCATCATCCCTGACTAATGGCCATATTGCCTGGAGCTGATAGGGGATGTAGGCTGGAAACCTCTGGAGGGGCACCAGGTTGTGGAAGGTCTCACTGGACAGCTCAGACAGTAGAGCATGAGACTCTTAAGTTCAAGGTTGTGAGTTCAAGCCCCACGTTGGGCAAAAGATTCCTGCATTGCAGGGGGTTGGACTAGATGACCCTCGTGGTCCCTTCCAACTCTACATTTCTTGGTTCTTTATCTTTTAAACTGGACTTGGGCTGGGCAGGACAGCCCCTTCAAACAAAGGCATGTCCTTTGTAAAGGAGGGCATGCAGCCACTTCATCCTGAGTTGTCCCATTAGCAGTGTCTGTATCGGAGTTTTGAGAAAGACAAATAACTCAGCTCCTAATGTTACAGAGAAGCAGAAGCAGAGTGCATAGAAGCTGGAAAGAATTGCACTGCGGATGGATAAATTCAGTACGTGTAATCAGAAATTAATTAAGGATTGTGCTAAGAGCTTTCCTCCAAATGGCCTCTCGGTACTGAATAATTTTCTACGGCTCCAGCCAAAGCAGATGCTAACATATAAGAGGCACTCAGGCATGGAGAGGGGAGATGGCTATTGTTATTGGTAAGCCATTAGCTTCCTATTTATTACATTTATGGTGTCACACCCTTCCTCCAAGGAGCTCTGGGCATGGTTCATGGTTCTTCCCCCTCTTCCGATTTTAAGCTTACAACAACCCTGTGAAGTGGGTTAAGGCTGAGAGCTAGTGTGACTGGCCCAATATGCTTCATGGCTCCGAAGAGATTTGAGTCTACATTTCCTGGTCCTATACACTGTTGAACTGCACCATGTTACTGGGCGTGCAACATTCGTTTTGATTTTATGGCTGACAAAATCAGTGGGGAGGTCCCCCAAAATTGCTTGGGTCCAGATGAGTATCCAGGCTCAGAATTCGAGTCATACCCCTCGCCTGTGCCTGTACAGGGTTTTCCCCATCCTCACCCCCCCATCTTGATTTTATGTTGTTCGTTTATTATTGCAACCGCATCCCACCTTTCCTCCAAGGAGGCCAAGGTGGTACATTTAGACATTTCCATTACACTTTTATTACATCAGAAATCATGTTCAAAAACATCCAGCTTCTTTTAAGTAGAGAATAGGCCTTTGAATACCTATGGTGTTGGCCTGGTATAGGTGATTTGTTGCCATAGCAGCTAATGGTCAGAAATGTTGTTTGGAAGCAGTGCTGCCAGCATAACATACACAACATTGTTATGTAGTGTTATGATTTGAAAATATTCCTTCTTGCGTGGAGCCAAAAACCACTCATAAATTTGCTGCAAAAACTGGTGGAACCCATGAAATAGAAGGGGGGCGTCATTCCACTGTAGACTTCAGAATGCCAGGACACCCACATTTGTGCATAAATGAGTCTCTTTAGCATCCCTTCCCTTTCTGTGTGTTTTTTTTAAGTTGGGGAAGACTTTAGCTAGCTTATTTGCTGCTTCAGTAGGGTCCTCCCATTGTACAAAGTACCCTTTCACCACCATTCCCATCACTCAAGTTCTCAGTTGTGTGCTATAGTTTTATAAGCTGAGAGAAAGTGAAATGATGTGGCCACATGCTGTCTGGAGTCTTAATATGGTTACAGATTGGGGGGGGGGGGGAGGATTTTGATTAATTGGGATATGGATGAAACTACAAGCTGCAGAACTGTGCCAGACAAGGAATCCCTGTGCCAGACTGTGGTAGCTTTAAGAAATATAGTCTGTTCACCTGTTTACACTTTCAGTCTGCTTGGAGAGGGAGTCCAGATCTTACAGCATGGTATTTTCAAGAGGGGCTTGTACCCCACAGCAGTGTAGCCAGCCTTCAGCCAGCCTGCCCAAGATGGATGCCAGTCTTTCTTCTTCCTTCTTCTACCCAGAACATTCTGCTAAAAAACTCTCTTTTCCTGTCGCCTCACACCCAGCTACCCTGGCAACCTTCCAAACCCCAGTCTCAGTTCACACCTCAGGGCAAAGGGGCGGGGGGGGGTAGAGAACAGTTCTTATGCATTGTCAGTGGCTCTCAATGTATTGTTTCTTAATGGCCAGGTCCTGTTGCATAGGCTAGCTCAGAAATTCCTCTTCAGCTTGTATTTCTCCCATCACACCCCCAAATCCTACTATTTATTCATTTATAGTGGTTAGGGGAGCCCCCCCCAATCTATAACAATATGCTTTGTATGCACAAGTAGTTTTGCTTGTTTGTCCTGAATCTACTCCCATCCTGCTCCCTTGAGGTTCACAGAGAGAGCCCAAGTTCCAGGACTTATAGGAGAAGGAGGGAAAGTTCTCGCTTTCCACTCCCCTCACACAATACAGAACTTTATAAGTCAGAGGTTTGTAACCTTTTCGAGTCTATGGCTCCCTTGACCAACTACATTCTTTCTGTGGCACCCCTGTGAGGCTCAGGAGTCCAGTTACGTCACCCCTTGCCTGCAGAGCTGGCAGCCTCTCGTCCTTTTTTGAACTCCCTTCCTTGTGGAGTGTTCCCTCAGCCTCCTCTCCTTTCCCCTCTCCCCTCTCCTTGAGAGTCCTCTGCTGCAACAAACAGCTGTGCAAGTCTTTGGGAGGCAGAGACGCTAGAGGGCATCAGAGAAGGGAGGGAAGGAAAGAGGGACAAAGTCCAGTGTTGCCCCCAGCACCCCTGACCATCATTTAAGGCAGTGTTTCTCAACCCTGTGCCTCCAGATGTTTTTGGCCTACAACTCCCATCATCCCTCGCTAGCAAGACCAGTGGACAGGGATGATGGGAGTTGTAGGCCAAAAACATCTGGAGGCACAGGGTTGAGAAACACTGATTTAAGGCACCCCAGGGTGCCACAGCACACTGGTTGAAAACCATTGGTATAAGGTTTCACCATGTCCCTGCCCCCTCCACCCACACAGTAGTTATCTTATTTTTTATTATTATTATTTTAAATTTCAAATGCTTACACTTTTCTTCACAGGGAAGATGCTCCAGCTGCACCACCTTGGATGTCCTAGTTGCTCTTATCTGCGCCTTTCCCAACTTTCTCATGATTGAGACAGGGAGAGCAAAATATTCTCCATCTTGGTGGTTGGGCGAATGGTACCATCCACAATTGTGGGATGTGGGTGGCACCACTGAGCCTAGGGCTTGCCGATCAGAAGGTCGGTGGTTCGAATCCCCGCAACGGGGTGAGCTCCTGTTCCTCGGTCCTTGCTCCTGCCAACCTAGCAGTTCAAAAGCATGTCAAAGTGCAAGTAGATAAATAGGAACCGCTCCGGCGGGAAGGTAAACGGCGTTTCCGTGCGCTGCTCTGGTTTCACCAGAAGCGGCTTAGTCATGCTGGCCACATGACCTGGAAGCTGTATGCCGGCTCCCTCGGCCAGTAAAGCAAGATGAGCGCCGCAACCCCAGAGTCCGCGACTGGACCTAATGGTCAGGGGTCCCTTTACCTTACCATTCACAATATTGGCTTCCTTGCTGCTCTCAGCAGATGATTTATGAATAGCATTGATTGAAATAGCACTAGTTTTAGTACAGATCCTTGGGGACCCCGCTGTTTATTTGCCTCCATTGCATTCTTACATTTATCCTATTTCCTGTTCTTTAACCAGTTCCTGATCCATAAGTGGACCTGTCTCCTTATTCCATGGCTGTTACTCAGGAGGACTTTGCCAAACGATTTTTGGAAGTTCAGGTTTACTGTTGCTTAATGTATCACCCTTGCCCACATGCTTATTGACATTCTCAAGGAACGACACAAGATTGGTGAAGCTTCCCTCTGGCGAACTCATTGATTCCTCCTTGGCGAAGCTGTTCTTCTAAAATGCTAAACAATATTTTCCACCTCTTTACCCCCAAACAGACATTGAGCTAGCTGACTGCCTTTTTTTAAAGACTGGCATTGTGTTGGCTCTTTTCCAACGCTCTAGAAAGGACGGACAATCTTAG
Organism: Darevskia nairensis; assembly: GCA_034642065.1. NCBI lineage: Eukaryota > Metazoa > Chordata > Lepidosauria > Squamata > Lacertidae > Darevskia > Darevskia nairensis. Next base: position 1,194,159 of record JAWWNI010000405.1, read on the forward strand.
TGACATGCTTCATATTTTCGTTGGGAGAGGAGCAATTTCACATTTTAGTTCTCTGAGAACGTGTATATGCCATCGGGAGCTGGTGATTTGTTTGTTTTAATTTGGCAGTTAGCCCTAGAACTTTATCTCCCATCACCTCTTTTTGGTTCAGTTCTTTGAACACCCTTCTGGAAAAAGTGATTTAGAAATAGGAATCTGTCCAGTATTTTTCACAGTAAAGATGGATGTGAACTTCTCTGCAATCGCTGCACCCTCCTTTCTTTGTCTGGTGCTCTGACACATTCTCTGGCTTCTTATGTATTGAAATAGCTATGTTAATGTTGCTAAAGTTTTAAGGCCAACAATAAACAATTATTTCAATATATCAGAAACAGGCTTCTTTCCACTTGCCTCATCACCTCAAGTATGTTTTGCAAGACTTTAAGCTTCTTTTTGTCCTTCTTGCCCATTTTTAAAGGTATCTCCCTTTCAACTTCACTTTAATCCAGAGCTTTCCAAACGGTGTGTCGCGACACATTAGTGTGTCGGCTGCCGTGTGTCGGTGTGTTGCACAAATGCTCCCCGCACTCTTGAAGGAGGTTAGTTTAACCTCCGGTTTGCTAGTGAAACTAAATTACTGTGTCACGAAATGATACATGTCTAAAAAGTGTGTCACCAGCATGAAAATTTGGGAAGCTCTGAATTTAACCGCTGCTGCTGCTGCAGGAAGGGAGAAAATTCAGAGGCTGAAACAGGGATCAAGGGAAGACTTGCAAGATCCACCCAGGGGCAGATCTACTATGAAATGAATAAAGCTTAAGCTTCAGGGTCCCTAAAAGTGACCTCATTCCACATTGCTTAAAATATTTGGGTCTAGTAGACCCAATTAAACTCTTCTTCTTCTCCTTCTTCTGACTCAAATTGATTAATTTTTTGGTTGGATATATTTCAACAATCCCAAAGTTTGAGAGTCAGCAGTGCAGATGCTGTAAAGGTTGAGTGTTGCAGCAGTGGCGGAGCTACATGCTCCAGCACCGGGAGTGGCGAACATGCGGGGGCATGGTTGGTGCGCATCCCAGGGGGTGTGACGCACGCCACAGGGGGTGTGACGTGTCGCCCACAGGGGGTCGTGGTGCACGTCGCGGGGGGTGCGGTGGGCGGCTCGCATCCTGAGGGGGCAGCACACAGGGCAGACTGCCCCCCGCCTTCATCCGCCACTGTGTTGGGGTAAGTCGGCTGCTCTGCTGTGGCTAATGTCAACCCCCCCCCTTTTATCAGAGGTCAGGACCCTAGAGGAATAACAGTGAGTTCACAAAAGTACTTAAGTGGATACCCAAAAACTCAAACTTGCATAAAATTTGTAGTGATCTGTCATGGAACAACCCCATAGATAACAGTGGTTACCCAGACCTCGTTGCTGGCTGTGAAGGGGCCCCCAAAACAGTTCAACCTTCAGGGCCCCCCAAATCAGAGCTTGAAAGGATCTGCAGGAGGCGGCCTCAAACAGCAGGACTGGGAGCAAAAGAAGTTTCCATCAAATGCAAACTGCTTCCTCCTCCTTTAGCAAGATGCATCCCTACCACCCGTCAGCTGTTGGGCATTTGCGAGTGCACCTGGTTCCAGTAAAAGAGCAACTGGGAGTGCCTGTTAAACTCTTGGTAATTCCTTTGAAGCCACATCCTTACCTGCTCCAAATCTGACATCATGTATGATGTCAGGTGGGTGGGAAGGACTTCCCCAAAACAGCCTGGGGAAGCCTGGGGGGGACACATGTTCCCCTGCATTAGCTAATCCCTTCATTCTTTAGAAGCTAGGATTCTTATTTTTGTTACCTAGAAATCTGATGTGACCTACGCAACAATCTATTGATGTATGTGCTGCATTTCATAGCACCGTGGTCGCTGTTCTGATTTGGTTTGGCAACATTGACGTGTCCCAGCAGGTTTAGGGCATCGTTTAGGATTAAGTCTAGGGTTGCCTCTCCTCCGGCTAGTTCCATGACCTAATAATCTAAAGCAAAGTCATTGATTGTACCTAAAATAAAATGTTGCCTCTTTGTTGAGACCTGGCTGTACCAAGCAAAACGAGCAAGAAGCAGAAAAGCAGCTTTTCCTGTAAAGATCAAAATGATGAGGTTATTCAAGGCATGCAATACAGAGATGATGAAAAGCACATGGTCACGGTGGAGAGCTAAATTTCACTTCAGCAATACAAATGTTAAAAACTATTTCTTTTCAACAGTTCCCAAGGCAAAGCTGTGTCTTAAAACAATATTAGAGATCTAGCTTTTTGGGTGTTATTCCATTTATTTGAAGCCTTTTGTCAGCTGCTGCAGCAGAGCTACCCTTGTTTAGCCTGAAAGAATTGTTTTTGGTTTCAGTGTTTAGGGAAGTTTTTAATGTTTGATCATGTTTTAACATTCTGTTGGGAGCCGCCCAGAGTGGCTGGGGAAACCCAGCCAGATGGGCGGTTTGTTTGTTAATCTCCCGCTTGGACTACTGCAATGCGCTCTACATGGGGCTACCTTTGAAGGTGACCCGGAAACTGCACTTAATCCAGAATGCGGCAGCTAGACTGGTGACTGGGAGTGGCCGCCGGGACCACATAACACCGGTCCTGAGAGAACTACATTGGCTCCCAGTACGTTTCTGAGCACAATTCAAAGTGTTGGTGCTGACCTTTAAAGCCCTAAACAGCCTTGGCCCAGTATACCTGAAGGAGCGTCTCCACCCCCATCGTTCAGCCCGGACACTGAGGTCCAGCGCCGAGGGCCTTCTGGCGGTTCCCTCACAGATGGGCACAGGAAGGAGATGGCTGGTGCTTATTGCTACCACCCTTGCCTTAAGTTCTGAAAATCATGAGGAAACCTGTCTGTCTAAAAACATGGGTCAAGCTCTACATAATCTGCTTCCTGTATGCAACTTGCCTCTCTGTTGTCTGTCATAGAATCATAGAGTTGGAAGGGAATCGCCACCTGAGGCCCTTCTTTGCGGGCCTCTTTGTGTGTCTCCTCCATGAGGGGTCCAGAGGGTGACAACATGAGAACAGGCCTTTTCTGAGGTGGCTCCCCATTTGTGGACTGCTCTCCAGAGGGAGACTCGCCTGAACCACCAATATATATCTTTAGGCACCAGGCAAAAAGCTTTCCTCTATAACCAGGCCTTGGACACTTAATTAACTCTGGCCTTTTAGGTGCGATGTTTTTAACGTATTTCTTTCCCCCCTTCATTTTATTTTATACAGTATATGTAGGGTTTTTGTTTGTTTGCATGTGTTGCTTTGTGTTGTCCTGGGCAAGAGAAAGTGACTGATAAATGTAATAAATACATAAGAAAATAAAAGGGAAGCTTCCGTGCTCTGAATTGGCATCAGCAGTCTCTAAATAAGGGGTAGGCAACCTAAGGCCTGGGGGCCGGATGCGGCCCAATCGTCTTCTCAATCCGGCCCGCAGCGTGTTTTTACCTGAGTAGAATGTGTCCTTTTATTTAAAATGCATCTCTGGGTTATTTGTGGGGCCTACCTGGTGTTTTTACCTGAGTAGAATGTGTCCTTTTATTTAAAACTAGTGAATTTAGCCCATTAATAACGGGCTCTAGATTATATGTGATATGCCAGACTTCTTCTCTCCCCCCCCCCAAACATCGCATCCCCCTATCTCCTCCCCCCTACTTCCCACATTTCCACACATAGTTTGCCGCGCTCTCTCTCTCTCTCACACACACACAGCTGCTGCTTCTCTCCGAGACGGGGGGGGGGGGGAGCAAGAAAGGCAGACCGACAGGCAGGCACGGGAGGGGGAAGGAAAGGGAGGACACGGGCGGCAGGCGACGGGCATCTCTGGGTTATTTGTGGGACCTGCCTGGTGTTTTTACATGAGTAGAATGTGTCCTTTTATTTAAAATGCATCTCTGGGTTATTTGTGGGACCTGCCTGGTGTTTTTACATGAGTAGAATGTGTCCTTTTATTTAAAATGCATCTCTGGGTTATTTGTGGGACCTGCCTGGTGTTTTTACATGAGTAGAATGTGTCCTTTTATTTAAAATGCATCTCTGGGTTATTTGTGGGGCATAGGAATTCATTCATTCCCCCCCCCAAAAAAAATAGTCCAGCCCACCACATGGTCTGAGGGACGGTGGACCGGCCTAGGGCTGAAAAAGGTTGCTGACCCCTGCTCTAGATCCATCTTTTGCATTGCCCAGCCGATGGCTTCATGGTAACCCTTGGCATTTCTCTCTTATTTCCACCCCAAGACCGCAAGTTCCTTATTGCCAATGCTCAAATGGAGAACTGTGCCATCATTTACTGCAACGATGGTTTCTGCGAGATGTTTGGCTACTCCCGGGTGGAGGTGATGCAGCGCCCCTGCACCTGCGACTTCCTCACCGGGCCGGACACAACGCACAACTCCATTGCGCAGCTGGGGCAGGCATTGCTGGGAACCGATGAGTGTAAGCTGGAGATCCTCTACTACAGGAAAGACAGTAAGCAACTATTTTATTTCTGCATTTATTTGCCAGCCAAGCGGCTGGACCTACTTCTTCTGCCTTGTGACCCCAAGTCATCTGATTATACTAAAGTCAGATTTAAAGGTTGCTTCTCCCGACATCCCTGTGTGTCTTTCACCTGGCATGTGCAACAGAGACTTTGTTGGATGAAGCAGATGGGTCACCAACCCCATCGTTCTGCCCGGACACTGAGGTCCAGCTCCGAGGGCCTTCTGGCAGTTCCGTCACTGCAAGAAGCGAGGTTACAGGGAACCAGGCAGAGGGCCTTCTCGGTAGTGGCGCCCGCCCTGTGGAAAGCCCTCCCTTCAGATGTCAAAGAGATAAACAACCACCTGACATTCAGAAGACATCTGAAGGCAGCCCTGTTTAAGGAAGCTTTTAATATGTGATATTTTAATGTATTTTTTATTTTTGTTGGAAGCCGCCAATGAGAGTGGACAGTTTCTCATGACAAAAAGGCAGAAACTGTGCAACTGAAAGTAGGACGATCCCTCTGAGATGGTTTAATTCAACCCATCTGCTGGATCTACAACGATGAAACTACAACTTTAAAAAAAAAATCCATAAAAGAAAGATTTTGGGGTGCCCTTTGCAGAAGGGAAATTTCATTTTTAAATTTTACTTGGTATGGATTTGACTTTAAAAAAAAAATAGACAGGAAAAAGAGGGTGGGACTCTTTTGCTCTCTGTCAGGCAGAATTCTGCAAACGTACCTCTGGAATGATTGCTCTGTGCACCCCATACTCTTAAATAAATAAATAAATTATTGGCTCCAAGAAGTTGGGGGAAAGTGGGGGCTTTTGTGGTAATAGCAACAAGAGGAAGGTATGGAGCTGGTTTTGACCTATAAAGCCTTAGAACGGCTCAGGACCGCAATACCTCAAGGACCACCTCTTCACATATGACCCTACCTGGACCCTGAGATCATATTCTGGGGCCCTCCTTCGTGTGCCTCCTCGAGAGATCCGGATGGTGGCAACATGAGAACGGGCCTTCTCTGCAGTGGCTCCCCATCTATGGGATGCTCTCCCCAGGGAAGTTCGCCTGGCGCCTTCATTATATATCTTTAGGCGCCAGGCAAAAACGTTCCTTTTTAGCCAGGCCTTTGGTTGATCTTATTGACATCCAACACCCATTTAGAACTTGGGTCTCTTTTTCGGGTGGGGGGGTGTTATCGGGTTATTGCTTTTGGTTTGATTTTATATGTTGCGGTCTTGTCTGTTAACCGCCCTGAGACCTCCAGGTATAGGGTGATGTATAAATTGAATTAATAATAATAATAATGATAATAATAATAATAATAATATAATAATAATAATAATAATAATAATAATAATAATAATAATAATAATAAATG